>JAKFHU010002089.1:0-1200000 GCA_023783475.1 Daubentonia madagascariensis
AAAATTAAAAACAAATAAAAAATTTAAAAATAAATAAATAGGTGAAATTGGGTATGCAGTATATGGAAACTCTCCATTACTATCACTGCAACTTTTCTGTGAATCTAAAATTATTCTAAAATAAAAAATCCTTCTGTTGCTTCCCCATCATCTCTATGGGATAAAACTCATGGCAGTAAGACACTTCACGATCTGGCCTGCCTATCCTAACCGTATGTCCCACATTCACGGTAAGTTCCATTACGGTTCCTCTAACCACATCCCTCTCCCTGCAGTGTCCCTCTCTATCTCTTCCCACCAGCTAACTCCTAATAATGCTTCTCACACCACCACGTCTGGAAGGCCTGCTCTCACTCTCCAGCCCAGGTCAGCAGTGTCTGCACCTCTGTAATCAGAAGTACTAGCCAGTGATCAGAACACATATCTCCAATATCTGGAGGACAAACTTTTATGCCCCCCTCGGCTCCTGTAAGCTACAGAAATTGCTGCATGCAGCAGGCTGGGGGGCTAAGGAGTGGGTAGCCACCACCATGCTAAGAGATGAAATGACTGAAATTAACCAGGACTTACCATTCAAGCTGCTAGAATTTGAATGTTTGACCCTTTCCAAACTCATGTTGAAATTTAATTGCCATTGTAACAGTATTAAGAGATGATTAGAGTATGAGGGCAGAATGAATGGATTAATGTCATTATCTTGGGAGTGAGTATATTATTGTAGGACTGGGTTTATTATAAAAGAGGGAGTTAGGCCCCTTTTTACTCTCTCCCCCCCTCTCTTTGCTCTTCTGCACAGGATGACACAACAAAAAGTCCCTTGTCAGAGGCCAGCCCCTCAATCTTCAACTTCTCAGCCTCCAAAAGCATGAGCCAATAAATTTCTGTTCATTTAAATTACCCAGTCTGTGGTGTTCTATTATAGCAACACACAAAAAAACTAAGATACAAACCTTCCCCTGGAAGCCGAAAGCCTTCTGATAGACCACAGAGTTCCAAATTAGTTACGTCAAACACACTGTTGTCTAGATGGGGCGATAGATTCCTGGTACTTCCTACTACATCATCTTCCATGATGTCACTGCTATATGAAATATTCTTACAACTCAATAATAAAAAGACAAATAGCTCAATTAAAAATTGGGCAAGGGGTCTGTATTCACCTTTCTCCAAAGAAAATATACAAGTGGCTAATGAGCACATGAAAAGATGCTCAATATCATTAGCCACCAGGAAAATCCAAATCCAATGCACAGCGAGATACCTCTTCATACCCCGTAGGATGATATGCTAGGCCACAAACTGGCACTCCCAAAAGATAGCCACATCAAACCCCTAGAACCTGTACATGTTGCCTTATATGACAAAAGATGTGATTAAACTAAGGACCTTGAGAGGAGCAGGTTCTCCTGGATTATGTGGACAGGCCCTAAATGTAATCACAAGCATCCTTATCAAGAAGAGGCAGGTGGGGTTTTGAGAGAGATGAACACACAGAGGAGGAGGCCATGTGACCAGAGGCAGAGACTGGAGTGATGCAGCCACAAGCCAAGGAACACCAACAACCACCAGAAGCTAGAAGAGGCAAGGAATGGAAGCTTCACTGGAACCTCTGGAGAAACACAGCCCTGCTGATACCTTGATTTCAACTTCTAGTCTCCAGAACTGTGAGAGAATAAATTTATGTTGTTTTGAGACACCCAGTTTGTGGCAATTTGTTACAGCAGCCATGGGCCATTAACACAGATGGCTAAAATGAAAAAGACAGATAATGAGAAATGTCGGTGAGGATGTGGAGAAATTGGAATCCTTATATGCACAGACTGCTGGTGGGAACATAAAATAGTGCAGCAACTTTGGAAAACAGGCTGGCAGTTCCTTAAAAGACTAAACATAGAGTTACCATATGAATGAGCAATTCTAGTCCCTAAGAATATATCCAAGAGAAATGAAAACATATGTCCACACAAAAACTTGTAGCAGTATTACTCATATTAGTCAAAAAGTGGAAACAAAATGTCCACTAACTAATGAATGGGTAAACAAAATGTGGTGATATATCCATACAATGGAATATTCTTCAGCATTGGGTTGTTTGCTATTTCTTAAGGTCTTACAGGAATTTTTATATATTCAAGATACTGAGCTTTTGTTAATTACGTGCATGAAAATATCTTCTCCAAGTTTTTATCCTGTCTTTATAATATCTTTAATGTAGTCAAAGTGGGTTTAATTTGCATTTTCCTGGTTGTTGATAAAATTAAGCATCTTCAATTATGCGTATTGGCCATTTGACATCCTCTTTGTGAAACGCCTTTTTAAGTCTCTTTCCTGTTTTACTGTTGGGTTGTTTGGCTTTTTCTTAAAGATTTGTAGAAACTCTTCATATACTCTGAATATAGCCTTTGTCAGTTATATGTGTTACAGTTAATCTTCTCCAGGATATTTGCTTATTTTTTGCTTATGTGTTTGTTTGTTTTCTCCTTGAATGATGTCTTTTGATGAACAGAAGTTTTTTATTTTACTGTAATAAAATTTATCAGTCTTTTCCTTTAGGGTTATTTTTATGCCTATTTAATAAATTTTCCCTACTCTAAACTCCTGAAGATAATCCCTTGTGTTATGTTCTATGCTTTATATTTTTGTTACCAAAAAACTGTTTTTTCTCTACTTTATATCAACCACAGAGAAAGAACATCCAACTGATAAGGCATTCAGGATTTTCATTCTTTGGCCAAAGAATGTAGAAGGAGAGCTTGTGCTCTAAAGGCACCTGAGCAAAGGGAGACGTGGCAGTTTTAATGAGTTAGATACATCAAGCATAACAACATCGATACATGTTGTACATTTGTACATCCCCCGTAATATTTTGAAATTTAAAAAAGAATCTCCTTATTAAAAAAAATTAAAAACCAAAAAAATAAAAATAAAGAGTTAGATACAGGATGGAGGATGTGCATAAGCACGTACAGGGTGGAGATTCAGACCGCACACGCGGTTCATGTACATGTTTCCTTATACATTGCATGTGCAGAAAATGGCGGCGATTCTCACTTGGGGGAGTGATTTTTAGTATTACAACGGTATGTTAATGAGTTAAGGTAACCGGAGGTCGCCTGCTCTGGTCTGCACCCTCTTTGCACAGGTCTGGACTTCTGGCATCTGGCAGGAGGTCACATGGCTATTTGTAGCATTTGGGCCACCTGATGTCCTTGAGCAGCTGTGTTTCTAGATAGCAAATACTAAAGAAAAATTATTAAAAGAAAGAAAGAAAAGAGAAGGAAAATAAAAACTGTTAAAGTTTTTTCCATCTGCTTTATTAGGGTGTCCTAGTGACAAAATCCCTTCTCTGTCTATTTGTTCCTTATTCTTGAGGGCTGTTGAAGGGCATAGATCTATCTTCTGGAACTATTTCCTATTGTATATGGACGTTGCTGGGTCTTGTGTTACAGAAGCAAAATTTTTTCCTTGCTACCCTAAGGTAGGTTTGGTTGTCACCAGGTTTCAGTCCCAGCTCTCCATATCTCTGGGTGATTATCATCTGCAGCTAATAGCCTCTAGCCTTCTATTAACAAATCTCACCAAAAGGTTAAGAATGTAAAGGCCAAAAAGGGACAAAAGTAGGCTTGCCACCAGTGGGCCAGGGAAGGCGAGTCTTTTCCGACACTCTCATAATCTTGCATTTTTGGTGAGTGAGTTTACCTCCAAGGGTGTTCAAGACTGAGTAGGTGGCCCCGTGTCAACTAAAAAGTCAACAGGCTTTCCCCTTAATTCCAGTGTCAGCCGGGGCTCCTCAGGGGAAATCTGAATTGGGTACTGGGCCTGCAGCCTGCATGCTGTAATACTATTATCTGTGTTTTTATGTATAGTTTTAGAGCAGCACCTTAATCCTTGCATGGCCTTAGATTTTGCTAGTATTGCTATCTTACTGTCACAAAGAGTCTGTCCTATCAGTCTTATGATCTCTATTTTAACATTAATGTTAAACTCCAAAAGGGAGGGGGTATAATAAGGCATGTGTGACCTCCTTTCCCCTCGTGGCCAGGAACTCAGTTTTAAGTTTTTTGGGGGGGTCTCTTTGGCCAAGAGGGGAGTCTGTTCAGTTGGTAAGGGGAGGTTACATTTTTTTTCTTTTGGTCAAGATTTGCCAGAGTCAGCATTGATGGCTAAACTTTTATTTTGTACCATAATTGCCAGGTGGTGTGGCTACCTGCCCTGGGTTTATCGAGGTCCTCAGTGGGACCCTCATAGCCCAGGGGCTTAGAGCCAATTAAACGTTTGAGGCCAGTTGGGAATGGAGGTGAACAGGCACTCATCCACCCTTGAAAATATTTTATACAACATAAGAGCAAAAACCAAAATGCCGAATGCAAGGTTACAAAATTAACTTCTCTATAAACATTGAGAATCTTGGTTTTAGTTGTAGACTTGGAAGAATTTTGCTATATAAAACATAAGCATTTTGTTAAAACCATTTGAACCTAAGGGGAGACTTGTATCAGAATGCTTTTTGTGGTCTCTTTAAAGAATTAACCATATTTTAAACAAAAAGGTAATAAAGCATGTCTAGTTCTGATAAGAACAGGTAGCTAAACATTCTAATTATCTAGTAACAAATTTATATTAATTTAGATAGGACCAAAATTACTAAATGAGTCTTAATGTCTATGAATATAGGCCCGGTCCTTTGTCTCATGTAACCAGTTCATTTTGATTGTTTTCTTCTCCCAGGTCTGAAAACAAGGCTTTGGTTAACTTGAGTTTGGTGTTACCCAGGAGTCAAGGCCTGTAACTTAACAGCACAAGGGTTAATTAACAATAGTTAATATAGCTTTGATTTGATTTTGAGGACATTTGTCAAAGATGTTAAAAGGCTCAAAACATTTGATCAAAATAGAATTACAGGTGGCTGTAAAATAATAGTAATTCACTTAACCAAGAGTGCTAATCAAAAGACTTTAAAGGCAATACAGAATGTTACACAGATGTAAAAACCTCAGCTTTTTAAAGCTCAGTTTTTTCTAAGCAATCAAAAACCTAACAGGGACAAACATAAAACATAAAATCTGTTTCCCAGGCCAGTACAGCTATCAAAAAGACAAAGAAAAATCTTGTGTAGTGTGATTTTTTTTTCTCTTATGGGAAACCCATTTAGACCACCTGGAAGTCAAAGCTGATGAAAAGGGTACTTGAATTAATTAGACACAGGAAAAGTGTCTAAGGTCATGAGTGTACAGTCTATTATAGAGAAATGTGAATAAGAAAGACTTGTACCTTGAGTAAGGGAACGAATAAATCTTAGCCACAGCACGAAAAGTTTTTTAGCCACATTGAACAGTTTAGACATATCAAGAAAAGCCAAGTATAGAATTAAGTTTTACTGAAGGAAAACACTGCTCTTTTAAACCTTTAAGATAAAACATTTTAGTGTCAGGCCATAACAGACTTAGAAAGGAAGGGGAAAAGGTTGCAGGAGCTGATGGAAAAGGTTGAAGAAGAGAGTTGTCAACTCAGCCGTTTTAAGGGGAGAAAAAGCTGAAAGCAGTGAAACAGCAAACGTTGAACTTAAGATATAAATCTGAGGTTTCAAATGAAGCAGATTATAGAGTTAGAATCAAAACATTTTGCAGTTTTATTAAGAGAAAATCAATAAATTTTCTGACTTTAAGAAAACTTTGTTGTTTTAACCAAAAATGTTTTCTTTTTTATAGTTAAGTCAATTACATATAAAAATTTTTTATAAATTTTCTTTTATGAAACTTCTCATAATTTACACAGACTATCTACAACCTACTTGGACTTTTTGTTTTGTCCCAAATTTTCCTTTTCTAAAATAGCTAGTCTTTATTTTAGAACAGAAATTTACAATATAAGATCCCTTTTTTGTATTATTTTCTTTTTTAACCTTTCTTATTTTAAAAAATACATCTTTATATCTATAATTTTTATCTCTATTTTATTTATTGATTTCTTTTTACCGTTTGTATAAATACCCTTTAAATAACTTTCAAATTAGACAAAATTATTCTTTTTAATAAAGAACAGCAGTTTATGCCCTTTTTATAATTTTCCTTATTAAAAACACATCTTATTCTTTGGTACAGTTTATATATAGAATCACATATATTTAATAGAATTTTTTTAAATTTAAATTTTATTTTTATTTATTTATTTATTTATTTGTTTATTTTTTGAGACAGAGTCTCGCTCTGTTGCCCTGGGTAGAGTGCAGTGGCGTCATCACAGCTCACTGCAGCCTCAAACTCCTGGGCTCAAGCGATCCTCCTGCCTCAGCCTCCTGAGTAGCTGGGACTACGGACATGTGCCACCATGCCTGGCTAATTTTTCTATTTTTTATAGAGACAAGGTATTGCTGTGTTGCCCAGGCTGGTCTAGAACTCAAGTGATCCTCCCACCTTGGCCTCCCAGGGATTACAGGTGTGAGCTACTGCCCCTGGCCTAGAGTTTTTATTTTTAGTAATCCTAAATTTTAGTGAAAACCTACAAAGCAGGAAATCTTGAATTATCTGTCATATATTAGTATTTTATAAATGAGAGTCATTTTATAATTTTTAGAAAATATGTTTCCTTATAATTTTTCTGTTAATTGGAAATGATCCAGACATTTAATGAGTATCTATTATTTAATTTAGCAAAACTTTGTAAGTTTTTTTTTCTTTTTTTCTTCCCTTTTTTTTCAGTCTTTAAATTTCAGAATATTATGGGGGTGCAAACAGTTTGGTTACATATATTGCCTATGCACTGCCCAAGTCAGAGCTACAAAGTTTACCTACAAGTATTGATCCCATTTTAAATTTATTTATTTGTTTATTTTTAGCAGTTTATCTAGATTACTTATGAAAACTGAGATATTAGACAAAGCTAGTCACCAATTTATTTCCTGTTAACCATTTTTATGGCTTGTGAATATTAGATATACAGCCAATGTGATTAAATGTGCCTTTAACAAAATCATTTAACATCTAAACAAATTTAATATCTAAATATGTCTTTATAAACCATAAGTTTTGACCATAAGTTTTTGATTTTTGTATCTCTATTTATTTGATGTTTTACTTATTCTGATTTATTGACACTTATTTTTGTTCAGGCTTGTCTATATTTTTACCTAAGCAAGAACCTTAAAGTTAAATACATGGGTTTTTTTTTTCTTTTTTTTTGAGACAGAGTCTTGCTTTGTCACCCTGGGTAGAGTGCAATGGTGTTATCGTAGCTCACTGCAACCTCAAACTCCTGGGCTCAAGCAATCCTCCTGCCTTAACCTCGCGAGTAGCTGGGACTATAGTGCATGCCATGATACCCGGCTAATTTTTCTATTTTTAGTAGAGACGGGGTCTCACTCTTGCTGAGGCTGGTCTCAAACTCCTGAGCTCAAGCAATCCTTCTGCCTCAGCCTCCCAGAGTGCTAAGATTACAGGCATGAGCCACCACGGCTGGCCTAGGGTATTTTTGCTAATAACTCAGGAAATTTAGCTGCTATCATGAAACCAACAATATTAAATTAGTCTTATCAAAAATCACACAAACACAGATCACTTTGTGTTTTTGCTGGGTTTATAGTTTTACAACCTTTGTATTAAACCCCAACACCTTAAAACATCTAGCAGAGGCAAGCCATAAAAATGGCCAGTAAACCCAGGCAAAAATGTATGCTGACAATTTGGGAGACATTTTTATTTTTATTTTTCTAATAATTTTTTTTTAAAAAGCCAGCTTATTTACCAAAGATTACTAAATTCACATGAACTTGAAAATCATTTAGACTTATTTACTTAATTTATGAGCATGCCTTTATTTATAAGCCAATTTCGTATCATGTAGACACAACATATAACACATGTCCATACAAATAAACACATTTAAACACACACACATACGCACACAAAGATCTAATAGTTTTTACCTCCAAATTCCAGCCATGAGATAACAATATAAATTCACAAGCTTGCAAAGGATAGTTGAATACAAATTGTTTTTGACAAAATTGGAACTTGTTTATGTGGCTTGAGTTTAGTTGCCCCAGTAGGTAATGTAATGAAAGCTATGGACCAGAGTTTTAGGTAAAGCAGCTTCCATGACAGTTTGAATTAAAAAAAAATTTTTTTTAACTACTTTTACCCCTTTTATTTCTTCAATTTTAAATGAGTTTTATTGTTTACATTGTAGCTAGCTAGAACTGGCCGCTCTAAGTAACCTTGAATTAGTGATACCATAGACAGTGAGTTTTATCTCAACACCAGGAACTTAGCAACTGAAGATTCAAAGTAGGCAGAAAAGAAAGTAGAAAGAGAGCTTGGCAGACTCCACATTTTAGCTCCACAGTGGCAGATTGACCATTTGAACTCTGAATTTTTCGTGATGTAATTTGCTCATCAATTTGAACACGTGAACATGTAACCAGCTGGAGTTCTAGAAAACCTGGCATGCCTTTGAACATTTTCATAGAAAAGTCAAGAGGTTCCAAACAAAAACCCATTGAAGTAAAGTTGAAGTAAAGTGAGCCTCACTAGGGAGGCCCAGGGTGTACTCACCAGTTTGGGTGGAAACTTGAGGGACTCTTGTACCAAAACCAGATGCAAACTGGAGAGTAGTTGCAAAGAGGGGGGACAAAGTTGTCCCTGAGAGTGGTAAGTCAGGAGAATAGGAAAGGAAGAGACAGCTTGCACTTATCAGTCTGAATTATGAGGAGGTAGAGCAGAAGGAGAAAATAAGAAATAACCCAAAATGTGCACAAAACCAGTACTGACTGTCACATTCAGGTATCCCTGATGCTTTCTGAAGGCCAACTGGGCATCCCTGGTCTCTTTGTTTCAGGCAGTCTTTTCTAGGCACCTTATCGAGTGAGACTCAAACCCACTGGGATCTTGTCTGGCAGGACCTGAACCCACAGATGCCTTGCCTGGCGGGACTCGAGCCCACAACCTTTAGGTATCACAATGGAGATGTCTTTCAATCTCTCAAATGTGTGTTGTACCCCCCCTTATCTGATGCCTTTTTCTAAAGTGCCAATTGTCCATGTAACCAATTGTCCAGTGGCCACTGGCCCAAGGAAGAGTTGGTTGATGGAGTGACAGGCTTGGATACAAAGTAGTATGGCCATGGGCTCAAGCCTCAACCACAGACCTCTCTGAAGGACACCCCAGGCCATGACAACTTGACAGAGTTAGCCCAGGATGACTGTTGCTGCCCGCTGTTTCCACCATTGGGAGTCAACAGCAGGTGCCACCAGGAAGTCTTCAGCTGAGTGAGGCCACAGCTGTCTCAGCAGAGTTACCACATTTTGTTACCAAAAAAAATGTGTTCTTTCCCTATTTTGTATCAGCCACAAAGAAAGAATATCCAACTGACAAGGCATTCAGGATTTTAATTCTTTGGCCAAAGAATGGAGAAAGGGAGCCTAGGCTGTAAAGCACTTTCTCCCTGAGCAAAGGGAGACATGGGAGTTTTAAAGAATTAGATACAGGATGGAGGATGTGCGTAAGCATGTACAGGGTGGAGTTTCAGACCACATGCGCGGTTCACATACATGTTTCCTTATACATTGCATATGCAGAAAATGGCGGCGATTCTCACTTGGGGGAGTGATTTTTAGTATTACAATGGTATGTTAATAGTTAAAGGTAACCGGAGGTCGCCTGCTCTGGTCTGCACCCTCTTTGCACAGGTCTGGACTTCTGGCATCTGGCAGGAGGTCACATGGCTATTTGTAGCATTTGGGCCACCTGATGTCCTTGAGCAGCTGTGTTTCTAGATAGCAAATACTAAAGAAAAATTATTAAAAGAAAGAAATAAAAAAATAAGGGGGAAAAAAACTGTGAAAGTTTTTTCCATTGGCTTTGTCAAGGCTGTTCTGGTGACATTTTGTCTTATGTATTTAAATCTGCAATTAATTTTTCTGTATGGTGTGAAGTAGGGATCAAGTTTCTGTTTTTTTTCTATGGGAATATCCAATTGTTCCAGAACCATTGATTTAATAGACTTCTTTCACCATGCTCTGCAATGTTTCTTTGTTGTAAATCAGGTATCCAATTATGTGTTGGTCTGCTTCTGGGTTTTCTTTGCTGTTCCATTGGACTATTTTTGTATTTATACACTAATATCACACTGCTTAATTACCATACTTATAATAAGTCTTGATATCCATTGAGGTAGTTGTTCTACCTCGTTCCTCTTCTTTAAGAAAGTTTTTGGATATTCTTGATCCTTTGTATTTCCATATAAATTTAGAATCAGCTTGTCAAGTTATATAAACACATGTGTATGCAGATACGTATGTGGCACCTTTCTGGCAGGTTTGGTTTTTTTTTTCAGAATATTATGGGGGTACAAATGTTTTGGTTACATGAATCACTTTTGTACAGTTTGAGTCATAGTTATAAGTGTACCCATCACCCAAGTGTGCATTGTACCTGTTGGGTGTGATTTCACCCATCCCCTCCTCCCCTCTTCCCCTCCTCCCCTCTCCCACCTGCTTGATTTCCATTGAATTTTACTACCATGTGTACACATAAGTGTTGATCATTTAGTTCCAATTTAATAGTGAGTACATGTGGTGTTTGTTTTTCCATTCTTGAGATACTTCACTTAGGAGGATGGTGTCCAGTTCCATCTAGGTTGTTACAAAAGGTATTAGTTCACCATCTTTTATGGCTGAGTAATACTCCATGGTATACATATACCACGTTATATTAATCCACTCATGTATTGACGGGCACTTGGGTTGTTTCCACATCTTTGCAATTGTGAATTGTGCTGCTATAAACATTCGAGTGCAAGTGTCTTTTTTATAAAATATCTTTTTTTCCTTTGGGTAAATACCCAGTAGTGGGATTGCTGGATCAAATGGTAGGTCCACTTTTAGTTCTTTGAGGTATCTCCATACTACTTTCCATAGAGGTTGAACTGGTTTGCAGTCTCACCAACAGTGTATAAGTGTTCCTTTCTCTCTGCATCCATGCCATCATCTATTATTTTTGGACTTTTTGATAAAAGCCATTCTCACTGGAGTTAGGTGATATCTCATTGTGGTTTTGATTTGCATTTCCCTGTTGATTAGAGATGTTGAACATTTTTTCATATGTTTATTGGCCATTAGTCTATCTTCTTTTGAAAAGCTTCTATTCATGTCTTTGGCCCACTTTTTAATGGGGTTGTTTGATGTTTTCCTGCTGATTTGCTTGAGTTCTTTGTAGATTCTGGTTATTAGCCTTTTATCAGATGTGTAGCATACAAATTTTTTCTCCCATTCTATAGGTTGTCTATTCGCTCTATTGGGTGTTTCCTTGTCTGTGCAGAAGCTTTTTAATTTAATCAAGTCCCATTTATTTATTTTTGTTGTTGCTGTGATTGCCTTTGTGGTCTTCTTCATAAATTCTTTGCCGAGGCCAATATCTATAAAAGTTTTTCCAACCTCTTCTTATAGAATTCTTATAGTTTCATGCCTTAGGTTTAAGTCTGTTATCCATCATGGATTAATTTTTGTGAGAGGTGAGATGTGCAGATCCTGTTTCAGTCTTCTGCATGTGGCTATCCAATTTTCCCAGGACCATTCATTGAATAGGGATTCTTTCCCCCATTCTATGTTTTTGTCTGCTTTGTCAAAGATTACATGGCAATATGAGGACGGTTTTGCATCTGGGTTCTTTGTTCTGATCCATTGGTCTACGTCTCTGTCCTTGTGCCAGTACCGTGTTGTTCTGGCAGGTGTTAATTTCTCTTTATTCTCTTTAGTTTTCTATGTATATGCCTTGCATATCCTTTATTAGATTTATTTTGGTTTTGTATTTTTGATGATATAAATAGTATTTTTCGCAAAATTTTATTTTCTAGCTTTTTGTGGCTACTTTACAGAAATATAATTTCTTTTAATATTTTGATCTTATATATAGCACTGTTACTAAATTCATTTATTAATTCTAATAAGTTATCCATATATTATTTTGGATTTTCTATGTACACATATCTGCAAATAATAACAGCTTTATTTATACTTTCCAATCCTTTTATCATTTATTTCTCTTTCTTTTCTTTCTGTTCTTACTAGGAGCTTCAGTGCTATTTTGAGTTACAAGCTGCAAAGGCAGGTATCTTTGTGTTTTCCTTATCTCAAAGGGAAAGCTGGAAACATTTTAACATTAATGATAATGATGTTTGCTGCAGGTTTGTTTAGATATTCTTTTATTTTTTATTTTTTATTTTTTTATTTTTTGAGACAGGGTCTTGCTTTGTTGCCCAGGCTAGAGTGCCATGGCATCATCATAGCTCACTGCAACCTCAAACTCCTGGGCTCAAGCGATCCTCCTGCCTCAGCCTCCTGAGAAGCTGGGACTACAGGTGCGCACCACCACGCCCAGCTAATTTTTCTTATTTTTGTCTTTTTTTCTTGTAGAGATGGGGTCTCTTCAGGCTGGTCTCGAACTCCTGGCCTCAAGCAATCCTCCTGCCGTGCTCTCCCAGAGTGCTAGGATTACAGATGTCAGCTGCACCTGGCCTATATGTTTGTTTTCTATTTCATTATTTTCTCCTCTTTATTTCCTATCCTATACTTTCTTTAGGTTTAGTTTGCTGTTCCTTTCAAACTTCTTGAGATGCTTGCTTAGTTCATGGCTTTTCAGCCTTTCTTCTTGTCTGAAAGAATTTGTATAAAACTGAAATAACGTCTTTGACAATTTGGTAGAACTCACCTGTAAAACCAGTTGGGCTTGCTTTGATTTCTTTCATAGTTATAGGGTTATTCACATTCGATTTATTCTTGAGTTGTTATGGTATTGATATGAATTTGTTTATAGTTTAGTATTTCTTTTTTTTTTTGAGACAAAGTCTCCCTCTGTTGCCCCGGGTAGAGTGCAGCAGCGTGATCATAGCTCACTGCAACCTCAAACTCCTGGGCTCAAGCAATCCTCCTGCCTCAGCCTCCTCAGTAGCTAGGACTACAGGCACATGCCACCACTCCCAGCTAATTTTATTTTTTGTAGAGACAAGGTCTCGCTGCAGCCTAGGCTGGTCTCAAACTCCTGGTCTCAAGTGATCCTCCCACCTTAGCCTCCCAAAGTGCTGGGATTACAGGTATGAGCCACTGTGCCCAGCCTGATTTTTTTTTTAAATCTGTTTTTCTGCTATTTGGTGAATTACACTGATTGATTTTGTTTTTTTCTTGTTTTTTTCTTTTTTTTTTTTTTTTAAAGCAAGGCTCAGGTAAAGGGCTGGAACACTGATTGATTTTGAATGTTAAACCAAAATTACATTTCTATGTTAAACCAAACTTGATTTGTGGTATATCTTTTCAATAATCACTAGATTTGAATTATTAGTATTTTATTTAGAATTGTTTTTATTTATTACCATGAGCAATATTGGCATATAATTTTCCTTTCTCATAATATCCTTCTCAGATTTAGGAAAAAGGGTACATACAATGTCCAACTAAAACAAACCAGTGTGTCCTCTTTTCCTGTCTTCAAAAGAGGTTGTTTGAGAATTGGTGTTTGTCAGAGTGTGGGATGATAGACGATGCAGCGGTGGGGGTGGAGGGTGGATCACGGGACGTCGCTTGGGGGGCACCATGTGTGTTGTTTCAATGATGGATGCACTGAAGGACCTGACTTCACCACAATGCAATATATCAATGTAACAAAATTGCACTTGTATGCCATGAATATATACAAATAAACAATAAATGGGGGGGAAAAGAGATTGGTGTTTGTTATTTCTTTTCAAATGTTTGGTAGCTAGTGAAGTCATCCAGGCCTAGAGTGTCCTTTGTGGGAAGGTTCTGAACTGCAGATTCAATTTCTTTGTTGGTCACAGGACTGTTTAGATTTTCCATTTATTCTCATGCCAATTTGATAGGGGTATTTTTCTAGAAATTTGTCCATATCACCTAAATTTTTGAATTCATTTTTAAGAAATTGTTCATAATACCCTCTTACTGTCATTTTAAAATCCAAGGATCTCCAGTTGTGTCTTTTTCTCACTTTCAACATTGTTGTTTGTTCTTTTCTCTTTCTCCTGATCATTTTCACCAGGACTGAGACTTTTAGCTTTGTTGATTCTTTCCATTATATGTTTGTTTTCTTTTTAATGTTTTTTTTGGAGAGAGTCTTGCTCTGTCGCCTGGGCTAGAGTGTAGTGGTGCCATCATGGTTCACTGCAACCTCAAACTCGTGGTTCAAGCAATTCTCCTGCCTCAGCCTCGCGAGTAGCTGAGACTGGCTAATTTTTTCTATTTTTTGCAGAGACGGGGTCTGGCTTGTTGCTCAGGCTGGTCTCAAACTCCCGGCCTCAAAAGATCCTCCCACCTCGGTGTCCCAAAATGCTAGGATAACAGGCATGAGCCACTGTGCCCAGCCCCCCCTATTTTTTTTAATCTCTGAACATCTGTAGTCATATCTCCCTGTATATTTCCTAACATTTACTCATGCTTTCTGTACCTTATTCTTGGCTAGCCAGGCTAGAGTTTTGCATTTTTAATGAGTTTTTGTAAAGAACTCTTTCTTGACTTTGTTGATCTCATTTTGCTTTCTGTTTCATTAATTTCTGCTTTTTATTATGTTCTTTTTATTTTCTTTAAAGATACTGTGCTCTTTTCCTAACTACATAACATGAACACGTAGCTCATTGTTTCTATCCCTTCTCCTTTTCTTATTTAAGCATATAAGGCTATAATTTTCTCTCTAAATACTGCTGTTGTTGTACCCCACAAGTTTCAATGCGTTAAGATTTTCATTATCATTTAACTTTATTCTTTTCTTCTTTACCCATAAATTATCCATTAGTATGTATGTGTGTGTAGTTTTCAAATTTGGGGGAATCTTTTACTTATCTTTGACACCGTAATTGCTTTGTGGTCAGAGAACGTGGCCTCTGTGATATTTGTTTCGAAAATCATTTAAGACTTTCTTCATGGCCCAAAACAAGACCAATTCTTAAAAATGTGTCATGTGTGTTTCAGAAAAATGTGTAGTCCCTAATTGTTGATGAAGAGTTCTATACATGTCCATTACATCAAGCTTGTTAACTGCATTTTTCAAATATTCTATCTCTTTAATGATTTTTGTCTGTTTTATTTCCCAACAATTGGAAGAGTTGTTAAAATCTCTCATGTTTGTCAACATTTCCTTCATGGTTCTGTCAAATTTTGATTTATATATTTTGAGGCTATTTTATTAGACGCATACAAGTCTTAAATTATTATATCATTCTGGTAAATTAAACACTTTATTGTTATAGAATAACACACTTAATTCCTAATAATTCATTTTGCCTTTAAACCTACCTTGTCTGATGTTGACTAGGTTACAACAGTTTTCTTTTTGTTAGTACTTGTTTGGTATACCCTTTTCTCTCTTTTTATTTTAGCTTTTCTGTATCTTTAGGGCTTTGGTATATCTCTTATAACAGCACATAGCTGAATTTTGATTTTCTTAAAAATCCAATATGATAATCTCAGTGTCCCAGTCTTTTAACTGTTAAGTCTTATTCAATTTTGGTTATTATAATTGTTGAATATTTGAGTTAGTTTCTCCTATCTTATTAATTTTTATTTTTTCTGAATTTTATGTTTCTTTTTTCTCTTTTCTTACCTTTTTAGGGAATTGATTGATGGGATTTTGATTGGTTTGATGGTATGCTCGTTTTCTTATTCTAGTTTGTTCTCTTTTCTGTTTTGGAATGTATACATTCTATGGTCTAACTTTCAATGGTTACCCTTGAAGTTTTACCATGCATATTTAATTTAACTAAGTCTAAATTTAAACAACACCTTAACCTTCCCTCCCCAACAAGGGCTTTTCTTAGAACCTCTGTGGCACCAGAAAGTATTCAAAGAGCATGTCCTACCCAGGTTCTGATTACCCTGCTTGCTACTCAGAATGCCACGTAAGCCATCATTGCAGAAAGCAAAACTCCTGGCTTTCTCTTTGTCCTTGGTGTCACGAAATTCCACTCATTGTGCCGGGCACTGGGTGTGATCTTTCAGCTTTGGAAAAGCCTCTTCTGTTACATCTTTGATAATTTTCTCGTCTACGGCCATACCCCTCGACAGCACCCAATCTCGTCTGATAATTTTCTTCCCTCTGTTTTCCTTATTCCCTCCTTCTATAATTCCTATTAATTTGTTTTCCAAAGTGGCTGCAGCATTTTACGTTCTTACCAGCAGTGTGTTTCTCCACATTCTCATCAACACTTATGATCTGTTGTACGATCTGTCTTCTCGATGGTGGACTGCCTCCTGGGTGTGAAGTGACGTGTCATTGCGGTTTAGATTTGCATTTTCCTCGTGGATAATGATGTTGCACATCTTTTCATGTGCTTATTGGCCATTTGTATATCTTCTTTGTAGAAATGTCTATTCAGACCTTTCATCTACTTTTTAATTTTTTTGCCCTTTTATTATTGAGTTATAAGGGTTCTTTATATATTCTAGATAGAAGTCCCTTAGCAGATTTGTGACCTGCAAAATTTTTATTCCATTCTGTGGGTTTTCTTTTTGCTTTCTTGACAGTATCATTTGAAGCACAAAAGTTTTTCATTCTGATGATGTCCACATTATTTCTTTTGTTGTCCTTGCTGCTTGTGCTTTGGTGTCACATCTAAGAAACTATTGTCTAATCCAAAGTCATGAAGATTTACACCTATTTTTTTTTCCTGAGAGTTTTATGATTTTAGGTTTTACTTTTATGTCTTTGGTCAACTTTGGGTTAATTTTTATATGTGGTTTGAGATTGGAATCTGACTTTATTCTTTTTTTTTTAAGAAATGGAGTCTTGCTATGTTGCCCAGGCTGGAGTGCAGTGACTATTCACAGGCGTGACCATAGTGCTCTACACCCTTGAATTCCTGGCTTCAAGCAAGCCTCATGCTTCAGCCTCCCGAGTATCTGGGACTACAGGCACATACCACCGAGACCAGCTCAACTTCCTTCTTTTGCATGTGGATATTCAGTTGTCTCGACATCATTTTTCCCCATTGAATTACGTTGGCACCTTCATCAAAAGTCAGTTGACTGTAAATGTGATGGTTTATGTCTGAGCTCAATTCTATTCCACCGACTTACATGTGGCCTTAATTACCGTAGCTTTATAGTAAGTTTTGAAATCAGAAAGTGTGTGTCCTCCAACTCTGTTCTTTATTTTTTTCAAGGTTCTCTTGGCTATTCTGAGTCCCTTGAATTACCATATGAATTTTAGGATCATCTTGGCAATTGCCACAAAAAGTCAACTGGGATTTTGATAAAGATTGCATTGAATCTGTAGATTGATTTAAGAAGTATTGCCATCTTATCAATATTGGGTCTTCCAATCCATGAACACGGATGTCTCTTCATTTATTTAGGTCTTCTTTAATTTCTTTCAATAATTATTTTGTAGTTTTAGAGTATAAATTTGTACTTCTTATGTTAAATTTATTTCTATGTAGTTTGTTTTTTTTTTGATATTGTAAGTAGAATTTTCTTAATTTCTTTTTCAGTTTGCTCATTGCAACTGTATAGAAATATGATTGCTTTTTTGTATATTGATCTTGTATCCTACAACCTTGCTGAACTTGTTCATTAATTCTATTAGCTTTTTAGTGGATTCCTTAGTATTTTCTACATACAAGGTTATGACATCTGCAAATAAAGATAGTTTTCTTTTTTTCCTTTTCAATCTGAATGACTTTTATTTCATTTTCTTTTCTAATTGCCCTAGCTAGAACCTCCAGTACAATGCTGAAAAGAAGTATCGAGAGCAGACATTCTTGTCTTGTTCATGATCTTAGGAAGAAAACATTCAGTCTTTTACCGTTAAGTATGTTAGCTGGGTTTTTCATAGATGGCTTTATCATGTTGACAAAGTTGCTTTCTATTCCTAGTTTATTAAGTGGTTTTTCTTAATCATGAAAGGATGCTGAATTTTGTCAAAATGCTCTTTCTGAGCCTATTGATATGATTATATGGTTTTTGTCTTTTATTCTATTCATATTGTGTATTACATTAGTTCATTTTCAGATGTTAAACCATCCTTGCACTCCCGTCATAAATCCCATTTGGTCATAGTACATGATCTTTTTTGTACATTGCTGGACTCAATTTACTAGTATTCTGTTGAGGATTCTTGCATTTATATTCATAAGCGATATTGGTCTTCAGTTTTCTTTTTTGTGAGATCTTTGCCTGGTTTTGGCATCAGGGTACTACTTGCCTCAAACAATGAGTTGACAAGTGTTTCCTCCTCTTCTAAATTTTGGAAGAGTTTGTGAAGAACTGGTATTAATTCTTCTTTAGATGTTTGGAAGAATTCATTCATGAGCCCATCTGTTCTTCTTGGTGGGAAGGAGCATGACTGGAAGGGGAGAGTAAGGGGACAGGTCAAGGGTAAGGATGTGTTGTCCAGGTCAGGCCTGAGGGGTGGGAAGGCAGTGGCACCATCACACACACACACACAGAGCTCTTTTCTAGTTCAACCCCCTGAAATTGTAATTTTTAAAATAACATGCTTTGGCCGGGCATGGTAGCTCACACTTTGCGAGGCCGAGGCAAGAGGATTGCTTGAACCCAAGAGTTCGAGGCCAGCCTGGGCAATAGCAAGACCTCATCTCTACAAAAAATTTTTGAAAATCAGCTGGGCGTGGTGGCATGTGCCTATATTCCCAGCTACTGGGGAGGCTGAGGGAGGAGGATCACTTGAGCTCAGGAGTTCAAGGCTGCAGTGAGCTATGATTGTGCCACTGCACTCCAGCCTGGGCTACAGAGTGAGACCCTGTCTCTAAAAAATAAAAATTAAATAAAATAACATGCTTGCAAAAATAAGATCACTTCCAAGTAGGTTTCTTTTTTTACAGAGGTTTTAGGAACTTTGGGGCTTTTGTTGTTGTTTATATGTTTTATGTTTGTGTTTTATGTTTGTTTGCCTGCCTTAGGTCTAGATTAGAGAGTTTCCTTTAACAGAATATCTTTTGGGCTTTACTGGCTACGATAGCCAGTTCCTGCTTATTACTATTCAAACCCATCAATTATTCATCTGCGCTTGGGTACATTACACACTTCGAGTCATCCATTCTCCTGCCCTCTTTGTGAAAGGAGGCTTTCAGTCCAGCAGCCCCCCGGGGAAGGCGTGTAGGTGGGACTCAGGGTTGACTCAGAGGAACAGCCCTGGACAGCTCACATCTGAGGTCACACCCAAGGGAGAGGAGGCAACGGAGCCACAAGAACAGAATCTTGTTCTGACAACTGCACTGGCTCTGTGCTGCCTTGCCATGCCCAGCTCCTGACTTGTCCATGTGAGGTCAAGGATTTGTCAAGATGAAATGCTGGACCTTTGAGGGTTTTGCTCGCTCAACTCTGCCCTTGTCCTTGACCTGAAATCACTGACAGCAAATGTTTTCCAAATGTAGTGGTGACAACTGATGAGTGCTGGGGAATATGATGAAAAATCAGAACCATTGTGATCTGCACATGGGGAAGCTGAAGTTCAGGGAGGGCAGGAAGGGACCCAGCCAAGGCCACTCAGCAGTCCAGTGCAAAGTCAGGGTGGAATCTCTGTGTCCTGATGACCTGCCCGTATGGAATCTGTAATGAGGGACAAAACAGTGGTTGCCCCGCTGTCAGTAATGCTCTAGTGCACCAGCTTGGGGATAAAATTAAATCCATTACCAGCAAGTGAAGAATTACTTCCCTTTCTTTAAAAATCATAAAAATAGCCAATTTAAACTGTCTGCATATTTTAGCCACACTTTCTTGGTCACCTTGTCAGTTTAAGCTGGTCACCTTGGGCAAGTTAGTCAGGCTGAATGACAGGCCCATAAAGACATCAGGTCTCGACCCCTGGAACTGTGATGTTACCTGGTATGGCAAAAAATTTGCAGATATAGGCCGGGCACAGTGGCTCACACCAGTAATCCCAGCACTCTGGGAGGCTGAGATGGGAGGACTGATTAGGGCAGGAGTTTGAGACCATCGTGAGAAAGAGTGAGACCCTGTCTCTACTAAAAATAGTCCCAGCTACTCAGGAGGCTGAGGCAGGAGGATCACTTGAGCCCAGGAGTTTGAGGCTGCAGTGAGCTATGACGACACCACTGCACTCTAGCCTGGGTGACAGGGTGAGACCCTGTCTCAAAAAAAAAAAAATTTGTAGCTATGATTATGTTAAGGATTTTGAGTTGGGGAGATGATCCAGATGGGCCCTAAACGCCATTGCAAGTGTACTTATAAGAGAAAAGCAGAGGGATTTGGCAATGTGACCAGAGATTGAAATGATGCATCCACAAGTCAAGGAGTGCCAGCTGGGTGCAGTGGCCCACGCCTATAATCCCAGCTACTCAGGAGGCTGAAGCAGGAGGATCACTCGAGCCCAGGAGTTTGAGGCTGCAGTGATCTTACCACTGCACTCTAGCCTGGGCGACAGAATGAGACCTTGTCTCTTGAAAAAAAAAAAAAAAAAGGAATGCCAGCTGGCCAGCTGCCACCAGAAGCTGGAAGAGGCAAGGAACATATTCTCCCTTAAAGTCTCCAGAGGGAGTGTGGCCCTGCTGACACTTGGATTTCAGACTTCTGGCCTCAAGAATGGAGAGGCCTGTCTATTGTTTTAAGCTACATGGTCTCTGGTCATGTGTGACAGTCCCCATAGGAGACTGAGACACCAAGTCCCCTTGTCTGCAGGCCAGGGAGAATGCCGATGTGATGTGCCACGGAGACGCTGTGGGTGCTGCACTGCACGTGCCATGGCCTGCACATTGAGGTGTCTGGGGAGCCTGCTGCCCCTGCTCTGTCGACATGGATGGCTCAGGTGCTCCCAGTCCAGACCCAGCTGATGCCTCATCCCCAACCAGAGTGAGCCTTCTAAGCACTCCAAGCTCGGCACACTCCAGGCAGCCTTTGGCAAGTCTTTTGAACGCCCACGTCATCAGATGTAGAAAAGGTGTCTGCCTCTCCAGCACCTCTGCCCAGGCACGCCCTGGCCTCAGCTTCCTCCTGGCTGATCTGAGGGGTTAACCACATGAGCAAACTCTCAGGTTGCATCCAGCTCTGATGTGCTACGATAAATCAACCATCCATCCATTCATTTTCATTTTGTCATTTTTCAATGTTCAGGGCACAGATGCTGGTGTCTGTACCAGGTACTGATGGTGCCTAGGGGGGCTGGTGCTGGGAGGAGTGAGATTTGGGAGGGGAGGCACACCTTGCTGGTGGCTCAGACACCCCAAGACCCCACGCAGACTCCAGGGCAGAAGATGGAGCTGAGGGCCTGCAGCTGAAGCCTGGTGTCAGCATTTACTAGCCCAGTGAGCTCAGCAAGCCTCTTCACCTTAGGATTATCAGTTTTCTCATCTGTAAAATAGGAACTCATTCTTTCCAGGAGGGGCCAGGAAGATAAGAGGGAAGCCAGGCAGACCAAGGGTTTTGTCAGATACTGCAGACAGCTGGAGTGGGCCACCTGGGAGTCACTGGAGCCGTGGGTGGGGTCCAGGGTAAGTCAAGATGCCAAGGACAGACAAGTGTGACCTCAGCAGAGAATGGAAGGGAGGGGAAAGCACAGGCTGGGAGCAGGGGACATGGAGTTGAGGGTCCCTTCTTTTTAGAATACAGAGAAAGGCTGCGGTCTGTGGCTGAGGGGAGGGGTCTATAGGAGGAAGAAGGGGCTGAGGATCCAGGGAAGATTTGAGGAGGGGCCAGGAAGGGCTTAGGCCCAGACTCCCCACCAGGGCACCTCCTTTGGGATAGCCAGGGAAGGAGGAGGAAAGTGCAGCCCTCCATGGGGTGTGTGGATGTCTGTGGGGGCTGGGGGAGGAGTGGGGAGGCCAAGGGGCATTGGACAGGGTGTGCCGTGTGGGCTGTCTGGGTGGGTTGTCACTGCTTCTCTGACTCTCAGTGTCCTCTGGGACAGACATGGCCAACCCCAGTGTTCACCTCTCCCCCACCACCCCAAGGAGCTCCAGCCCAGAATGGGGAGGGGGTAAGCCAAGGCCAGAGGGCCCCCCTGCCTCCATCAGGGGCTCACCTGCAGCAGGGGGAGGGGGATCCCAGGGTTACATAAAGTTTGATCTGTCATCTTTAAACTGAACAGGACTTTTAATAACTGCAGATGTCCAGAAAGTTAGGAATCGACCTGAAGTAAATTCAACAGAACACCATTGAAAACAGGGAGCTGAGCAAAAAGAACAAAGCTGGAGGCATCACACTATAGGATTTCAAAATATAAAGCTATAGTAATCAAAGCAGCATGGTATTGGCATAAAAACAGGCACATTGACCAATGGAATAGGATAGATAGCCCAGAAATAAATCCATACATTTATGGTCAATTGATTTTTGACAAAGGTGCCAAGAATTCACAATGGGGAAAGGATGGTCTCTTTAATAAATGGTATTGGGAAAACTGGATATCCACATGCAAAAAAATGAGAACAGACTCTTGTCTCATACCATGTACAAAAATCAGTTCAAAATGGATTAAAGATTTAAACATAAGACCTGAAATTATAAAACTACTAGAAGAAAACATAGGGGATGTGCTTCAGGACATTGTTCTAGGCTGTGATTTCTTGGATAAGACCCCAAAAGCATAGATGACAAAAACAAAAATACACAAACGTGATTGCATCAAAATAAAAAGCTTTAGCACAGCAAAGGAAACAACAGAGTAAAGAGATAACCCACAGGTTGGGAGAAAATATTTGCAAATCACATCACATAAGGGGCTAATAGGCAGAATATACAAGGAACTCAAACTTCTCAATGACAAGAAAACAAATAACCTGATTAAAAAATGGGCAAAGGACCTAAATAGACATTTCTCAAAAGAGATATACAAATGGCCAACCCATACATGAAAAAATGCTCAATATCACTAATTGCCAGGGAAATGCCAATTAAAATCAGAATAAGATATCATCTCACACCTGTCAGAATGGCTATTATCAAAAAGACAAAAGATAACAAGTGTTAGTAAGGATGTGGAGAAAAGGGAACCCCATACACTGTTGTTGATATTGTAAATTAGTACAGCCACTTTGGAAAACAGTATGGAGCTTCCTCAAAAAACTAAAAATAGAATTATCATATGATCCAGCAATCCCACTTCTGGGTATATATCCAAAGGAACTGAAATCAATATAGCAAATGGATGTCTACACTCCCATGTTCATTGCAGCATTAGTCACAATAGCCAAGATACGGAAACAACCAAAGTGCCCATCAATGGACAAATGGATTTTTTAAAGGTGCTATACATACACAACGGAATACCATTCAGCCTTTAAAAAGCAGGAAATTCTGTCATTTGGGACAACATGGATGAACCTAGAGGCCATTATGCTAAGTGAAATAAGCCAGGCACAGAGAGACAAATACCTTATCATCTCATTTATATGTGGAATCTTAAAAAGTCAAACTCATAGGAGCAGAGAGTAGAACGGTGGTTGCCAGGGGCTGGGAGGGGAGGGGAGACCTTGGTCAAAGGGTATAAAGTTTCAGTTAGACAGAAGGAATCAGTTCTGGTGTTCTATTGTACAGCATGGTGACTGTAGTTAATAATCATGTATATTTAAAAATAGCTAAAAGAGAGGATTTTAATTGTTCTCACCACAAAGAAATGATAAATATTTGAGGAGGTGGATATGTTAATTAGCTTGATTTGGTCATTCCACAATGTATACATGTAAGGAAACATCACATTATACCTCATGAATACATACAATTATTATTTGTCAATTAAAAATAAAATGAAACTTAAAAAAAAATAGGCAGCCAAGAAAAACAGGTTTATATTCACACCTCTCACTGACTGAGTTTATATTCCTCAACAAGCGGGTTACAATAATAGTGCGGCAGGAGATATTATTGTCTCTCTTCCCCCATCCCATTTTTATTAGATATAAATTATGACTCACAGTAGGTACCGAATTACTCAATTTGATGTTTAATAGCTATCAGCATTGTCCAAAATTGAACCGAACTTTTGATTTCTGTTGTCATTCCCCACGCTAGCACCACGTTCATAGCAGCACTATGGAAAACAGCCAGAAGGTGCAAACAGCCCTTGTGTCCATTGACAGATGAACAGGGAAGTAAAATGTGGTCTGTCCATACAGTGGAATATTATTCGGCCATAGAAAGGAATGAAGTAGTGACACAGCTGCAAAGTGGGTGAACCTTGCGAGCATTAGGCTGAATGTGAGAAGCCAGACACAAAAGGCCACATACGCATCTTCCGCCTACGTGAAATGCCCCAGACAGGTGCATCCCTAGAGACAGAACACAGATGGGTGGTTCCCGGAAACTGGGTGGAGGAGGGAATGGGGGAAAACTGCTTACTGGAGAGGGGGTTTTGCTTTGGAGGGATAGAAATGTTTTGAAATGTTTTGAAACTACATAGAGGTTGTAACAGGTTGTAACATGCTGTGAGTGCGCAAAATGCCACTGCATTGTTCACTTTAAAATGTTTCATTTTATTCTATGTGAATTTCACCTCCATAAAGTATGTTTAATTGAGTAGATATAAAATAATATTTCAAATATCTGTCAGGAATGATGATATACAAATGTTTGTGTACCCACCTCTTTCCCTCCTCGCCTTCCTCCTTCCTCCTCCTCAGAGGTAACCATCGAACCACTACCCTGAGTTTGTGTTTATCATCGCCCTGTCTTTTTTTCGGTAGTTTTATCCTATATGTTTGCATCCTTAACATGTTGTTTGGTTTTACATGCTTTCATTTCTAAACTTTACATCAACGGAATCATGCTATGTATATTCTAAGAATTGCTTTTTTTCACTCAAGAATGTGATCCTCAGATTCGTTCACATTATTGTATGTAGCCGTAATAAAGCTGTTCTCTCTGCTATATACTATTTCTTTGTGTGAGTGTGCCATTTTCTTTATTCATACAGATAATGGAAATTTAGTTTGTTTCCGATGTGTTTCTATAGCAAACTGCAATGCTATGAATATTCTTATACATGTTCCCTGCACACATGTTCAGGAGTTTCTTTAGGGTAAATATTTTGGATGAAATTGCGGAGTTGTAGGGGATGTACAACTCCAACTTTAATTGCCGATGTCGGATTGTTTTCCAAAATGTCGGTTTTACTGGTTTTTTCCAAAGAACTGATTTTTGACTTTGTTGTTCCTCTATTTGGTGTTTGTGTTGTGTTTCATTATTTTCTGCTTGTACTTTTATTACCAATTTGCACTCCACCAGCAGTGTGTAAGGGTTCCCATCGTGCCACATCCTTGGCAGCACTTGGTATTGTCAGACTTTCTCATTTTTGCCAGTCTGGTGACTGTTACATGGTAACCCATTATGGTCTTGGTTTGTGCTATGTAGACTGTTTGTAAACCCCAGTCTGATGGTTTTGGGAGGTGAGGCCTTTGAGAGGTGAGGAGGTCATGAGGGTGGCTTAATGCCCTATAAAAGAGTCCCCAGAGAGCTCATTCACCCCTTCTGCCATGTGAGGACACTGTGCGAAGATAGATGGCTGTCCGTCTGCAAACAGAAAGCCAGCCCTCACTAGACACTGGGTCTTCCAGGGCCTTGATCTTGGACTTCCAGTCTCCAGAACTGTGAGAAATAAACTTCTATTGTTTATAAGCCACCCAGTCTGTGGTATTTTGTTACAGCAGCCGGAATGGACTGAGACAGTTTGCATTTGCAATAACAAATGAGTTTAAGTATTTGTTCTTATTGTTTACCAACCACTGTGAAGTGCCTGGTCTTCTCTTGCCCAAATTTCTATTATATTGTTGACCTTATTAAATTGTAGACATTCTTTATACGGTATGGATTTGAATCCTTGTCACTTATAACTTCTCCCAGTTTGAGGCTTGTATTGTCATCCTCTTTATGGTGATTTTGAAAAACAGAAATTGTTGAAGGGTAGAGGGGAACTTATTTTTAACTCTTTTGTATCCCTTTGCAGCTTTTTATTTTGTACTATGTACGTCTATTACCAGGAGAAAAAAAAGAATGAAATTTGAATTAAAACAAAAGAGCTTAGTTTCTATCACTCCACCCTGATTAATTTTTAATTAATTGTTAATCAACTCATTAACTGTAATGAGAATTAGAGTTCTCATCTCCTGAAGTTACATTGTTCATGATTTTTCTATGCATGTCCTATGACATAAGAGTTAGCATTGCTCACATAGCTGTTCACAGCTATGTCAAACACTACTTTGCACAAAGTAGGTGCTCAGTAAACAGTATGGAGAGAAGGAAGGAACAAAGGCAGAAGAGAGGAGTGAAGGAGGGAGGGCAGCCACTGAAGGCTAATGTGGCTTGTTATGATGCCACTCAAGGGGGTCCAATGGCTCCCATGGTGGGGTAGCAGCCTAAGTAATGGAGGAAATATTCTTTCTTCAAAAGTTTAGACTTTATTGTTTCTGAAAAACCTATTATTCGTATTCGGGAGATGTGCTTACTTTAATAAGTTAACCCTAAAAGAATGGGCAGGTCTGAGGCTCGGGGAGTGCTTGAGTGGCTTATTCACCCCCTCGTTCCTTCTCTCCCCCATCCTTTGGCCCACCTGTCTCTGTAGCCAGCAGGTGTCAGAGCCACCAGGCTGGAGTCCCAGGGCACCGCTTTGTGCCCACGGGAGCTTGAGCAAGCCTCTTGCCCTTCTGACTCTCCATGTCCTTGTCTGCAAAACAGAGGCAATGATAACGACACGGACATCTTATCTTGCATTGCAGGATCCCTTACCAAGGGGTTTTAAATCCCTGTTTCCTATAATGAGCTCAATACCCAGTGAGGTAGGTGAAATTGGAGGAAACCTGGGAGGAGGAGTGATTCCCTAACCCCCAGTCACGTGTGGCCTAATAAGCCTTGACCTATGTCTCTAGGCTTCAAGTTCAGTGCTGATCTCAGGGGCAGGGTTGAAAATGCAGCTGCCCAGGGCAACGGCTCCTCTGGGCTCTGGGAGGGTGAACTCCGCACGTACTGTGCTGGATGCTCTCGGGGCATTTTCTCCACGGCCCCCCCACAGTGGTAAGTGTTACTATTCCCACTTCAGTGACTAAGGAACTTAGCCTCAAAGACATGAAGTGATTTGCCCAAGGTCCCCCAGCATTCCGGGTCATAACCAGGGCTCAAATCCAGGGTCCAAACTCCAAAGCCCTTGCTTCTCTCCCACCACAGTTGTCTCCCTGGACCTTCGGGTATAGTTCCAAACAGTGGGTCTTCCCAGCTCACAGCAGAGTGGACAGTGGGAGAAGGCACGCTCCGGAGAGCACCACTGTCAGAATCTAGCAGTGACACCCAGCAGACAACTGTATACACGTGCATCTAGTGCTAGATTGAGAACGACCATCTCCAGCAGACCAGAGCTAGAAAATCAGTGCAGGGCAAACGGCCCTTTCCATGTCTGTATCCCCAGGACCATGTATGTGTTACGGAGAAGCATGGGAACTGATGAAGGGATAACTCTGAGTTGTGGGAAAAGCTGACATGATTTTTCAGAATAGCGTGTGCTCCTGAGGAGCATTCCATCCATAATTAGCTTGAAAGATGCAATACCACAGAAGCAAGGAGGGCAGAAAGTCACTGACAGATCTACACTGAGTTTTTAATTGGGCCCTGCGCTGACCTAAGCACAAGCAGCTAGAAGGCCCTACACTTGCCCAGAACAAAGGGAACAGATTGCCATTAGGCAACTGGAGAACAGAGCATAGGCCTTGGAGTCCAATCCTGGCTCTCCTTTTGCTTGTCAGTGACGCGGGACAAGTTACTGCCAGTCTGTGAGCCTCGGTCCTTCTGACACACCCATTGACATCTCCCTCCCAGGCTGTTCGAGAGCTGGGGTCTTAGCATAGGTACTTTGTGCCAGGTACACAGCTGGTGCTCATTAAATGTACTGCACCCTCAGGTAGTAAAAGCCAAGGTGGGGTGGAGCTCCCTGGGGGCTGGTCTGGAAGAAGTGAGCAGACTGGGCTGAGGAGGTGGGCTCAGGGAGACTGGGAAGCCTTTCCAGGCAGGGGATGCCAGGAACAAAATCTTGCAGGTGAGAATTCCTGAGGTGCCTTCTGGGCCACAGAATGGAGCAAGGCTTACAGAGGGCAACAGTCCCCCCGGGGGAAGAAGGGGACCAGAGCAGTGAATTAGAAGAATAGCCTGCTCTCGTCCCCAAGCAGCCTGAGTGGGGAGTCTGGAGCAGACCTCATATTTCCCAAATCCCCCAAGCACCTGGGGCCTACCTGTGGTGTCCCAAGGACTGCACCTACTGTTCCTCTTTCCCCTGCCTCCTGGCATGGCGACCCCACTGTGCTATAATGACTACACCCTGATTTTTTCCATCTCTGCGGCTTTATATATTCTCAGTTCAGCTCCTAGTCTGCTGTCTGTCACACACCCACCTGAAAAATGGCTCCTGGGTCCCAGCAGTTCCCATACTCTCTGGTGGGACAGTGTGCTTGCAAGTGCTGTGGTGTGGTGACAAGCCTGAAACAGCCTTTCCAACCCGTCTAAACTAGACGTGGTACAGACAGCACAGGCCTGTGGGGCAGGTGGTCTGACGCTCAGCATGATGGTCGTGCAAGTAACACTCTACCCAACTGTAGCGGCTCCAACAAGCGGGGGCTTATTTTTCTTGCATAAGAAGCCTGAAGGACAGCAGTCTCACTGCTAGTGCAGGTACTCAAAAATGTCATGTGGGACCCAGGTTCTTTCTTTCTGGTACTGGGGTGGGGTGGGGTGTTGAAGCAGACATCCCCCGACATGCTCACACTAGCTGTGGAACAAAGACATGCGGCTGGGACTTGAGAGATCCTGGCCCCCATTTGGGCTCTGCTGCTAACTAGCTATGCAACTTCAGACAAGTCACTTCATCTCTTTGTCTTATTTATTTTTAAAACTGTGGTAAAATACACATAAAATTTACTGTCTAACCATTTTTAAGTGTACAGTTCAGTGGCATTGAGTACATACACATTGTAGTGCAATTCATCTCCGTCTTTTATCTTCCCAAACTGCAACTCAGCCCTTTAAATGAGAACTCGTTCCCTTCTCCCCCAAGCCCCTGGCAATCACTGTTTCACTTTCTATCTCTATGAATTTGACTACTCCAGGTAACTTATGTAAGTGGGATCATACAGAATTTGTCCTTTTGTGACTGGCTTATTTCCCTTACCATAATGTCCTCAAGGTTCATCCATGTTGTAGCATGTGTCAAAATTTCCTTCCTTTTTAAAGCTGAATAATGTTCCATTGTATGGGCAAACCACAATTTGTTTATCCATTCATGGATGGACTTGGGTCGCTTTCACATTTTAGCTATTGTGAATAGTGCTGCTATGAACATGGGTGTGCAAATATTTCTTTGAGACTTTGTTTTCAATTCTTTTGGGTATCTACCCAGAATTGGAATTGCTGGATCATATGGTAATTTTATTTCTAATTTTTTCAAGAAACACCACTCTGTTTTGCACAGCAACTGCACCATTTTACATTCTCACCAATAGTGCACAAAAGTTCCAATTTCTCTACATTCTTGCCAACACTTATTATCTTCTGTGCAGGACTACATTATTTCCAGCTGCTAATATCTTGTGGTGGCCTTGCTTCTTTTCTTAAATGTTTTTTCTTTTTCTTTTTTTTCTCTTTGAGACAAGGTCTTACTCTGTTGCCCAGGCTGGAGTGCAGTGGTACAACCACAGCTTACTGCAACCTTGAACTCCTGGGCTCAAGTGATCCTCCCACCTCAGCTTCCCAAGTAGCTGAGTCTACAGGTGCATGCCAAAACACCCGGCTATTTTTCAAAATTTTTGTAGAGATGGGGGTCTCTCTATGTTGCCCAGGCTGGTCAGGAACTCCTGGCCTCAAGCAATCCTCCCACCCTGGCCTCCCAAAGTGCTGGGATTATAGGTGTGAGCCACTGTGCCTGGCCTTCTTTGTTTATTTTTGAGATGAGGTTTTGCTATGTTGCCCAGGCTGGACTGCAGTGGCTATTTACAGGGAAGATCATGGCCCACTACAGCCTCAAACTCTTGGGCTCAAGCCATCCTCCCACCTCAGCTGGCTGAGTAGCTGGGACTACAGGTGCACGCCACCACACCTGGCTATTTTTTTCATTTTTTTTTAGAGATGGGGTCTTGTTATGTGCCCAGGCTGGTCTGGAATTCTTGGCCTCAAGTGCTCCTCCCATCTCAGCCTCCGGAGTGGCTGGGATTACAGGCCAGGCTTCACATTTTAAATAGAGCCACTCTTGGCCCCTTGAGCACTCCCCTCTGAGTGTGAGATGGGAGCCCTGACTGTATCTTAGTCCTCAGGTGTTTTAATATCAGGAGCATCTGGCCTCTCTGGGAGTGATTCTGGTATTTAAAGATAAATATCTTTCATGGAGTGGGAAATGTCTTAGACATAGCAAGAGGGTTGCAAGATGGCTGGGGGACCAAAGGGAAACCATGACATACCCACCCACTGCAAGGGCTTACCTATTACCAAAGCTTTAGGAACTGGGTTCAAATCCCAGCTGTCACTAACCAACCTGGGTACTTTGGCCAAGTCTCTGCAGCCTGCCTAGACTTCAGATGGCATGGTGTGTCTGCCCATCTTATAGGGTTACCCTGTGGCAAAATGAGGTAACAAATGTAAGGTACCCACAAGGTATCCTCAGTAACAGTTCATGTTACCCCATCCCACACCACTCTCCCTCCTTGAAACCCTGCACCATGGATTCCAACCACCGCTGGCCAGGTGCTGAGCAGAGGCACTGAGCACACGAAGAGGTTAGTGGGCAAGTAAGTCCTCCCACTTACTTGGGAGGTAGCATGTCCCACGTTCCAGCCTGCAGGCGTCTACCGATCCTGGCCCCAGGCTGGCACCCAGGGATGCTTCCAGCCTTCCAGCAGCTACATGCTGCCTGTAAAAGCCTGGTTACAAATCCCCCACACGCATTTAGGAACTGGTCCCTGGGGTCCTCTAAGGGTTGCCTCGTCCCCACCCTCACCCCCTTTGCGCCACCCTCGTTACTGCACTCTTGCATTCGTTTGGCATTTAGCTGGATCTGGGTCTGTCACCCTCCCGACCGCCAGCACCTTGAGGGCAAGAGGCGCCTGTGGCCCCCGGGATCCGTGCCCAGGCCCTGGCTGCCCAAAGCCAGAGGCAGGAAGGTCACAGTTAAGGATGCAGGAGCCCGGCTGCTTCCCGCAGCCCCGGTCCTTTGGTTCCATTAGGTGCAGCGCAGTCCCGGAGGCGCGACCTCAACTTTCGCACACAGTAGGCGCTCTATCTGTGACCCCGATCTATATTCTGTAAATGCCAACTCAGCAGTCGGGCTCAGGCTGCCGCCCAGGGCCGTTTCCCGGCTCTTTCGCTAGTGTCCCCGCGCTACGTACAGTGGGAACCCGCCGCCCCGGGGAGTCCGCGGAGACCCGCCGGCCCTTCCCCGCCCTTGGCACCGCCCCCTCCGCGGGGACAAGGCCAAGTCGCCCCTGGCAACAGCGGCCGGGACGGCTTTCTCAGGCCGCGCCGATTGGCGGAACTGCGGGAGCGGCGATGCCGTCACTTCCTGTATCCGGAGGCAGCAGAGGAAGTCGAGGGGCGGCCATCTTGGGTCCGTAAGGCTCGGAGGTGCCGGGAGCAGCGGCGGCAGGCACCAGGGCGGAGGCTGAGGCGGGGAGCAAGCAGGAGAGAGAAAGCAGCCGGGCGCAGGCGCCTCCTCCACAGCCCCCTCCATGGTCGGTGCCCGCAGCCCGCGGCGGCCTGTCTTGCGCTCCACCTCTTCCTCATCCTCCTCCTCCTCTTCAGGGGCCGCCGGCGGCGCTGTGTGGAGGCCCCGGAGCTGAAATCCGTGGCGCGACGGGCGGGAGCGGAGGAGGAGGCGAGGGGGCGCGGGCCTGCGGGGCGCCCTGAGGCGAGGGGACGCCGGCGGGCCGACCCTCAGCCCGCAGCCCGCCGGCCCGGCCCCGCTGCCGCCGCCCGCCGGGACTCCTCGCCGCGGCCGCCGGGGCAGGAGGAGAATGGGCCCCGGGACCTGCCGGGGGACGGCCCGGGCCAGGCCCGGGATCTAGACGGCTGTGGGGGGAGGGGAGCCGCCCTCCCCACGGCGCCGCTCCAGAACCGCTGGGGACTCGAAGACGCAGGTCGCCGGCCTCCTAGGGCTGTGCTGTTTTGTTTTCAGCCTCGCATTGTGCAGAATTAAAGTGCAGTAAAATGTCCACTAGGACCCCATTGCCAACAGTGAATGAACGAGACACTGAAAACGTAAGTAACCTGGGCGTTCTCGTTGGCGGACTTTCAGGGTGGCCTTCGTTCTCGGGCCGTGTCCGGCGGTCGGGTGTTCCCCCATGCCCGAACGCTTTGGAAACAGAGGGCAGGCCGTGGCCACCCAAGACGCAGCCAGGTGGAAAAGTTTCACCGTTTACTCCAGAAGCCAGCCCTGTCCCGCCGCTCGCGTGGGGGTGTGCGAAGCGTATTGATTATGCCGGCAGTCTGGTTTGTTAATAAAGTCCTTAAGTTGCAGCGTTACCGATCGGTGCCTCGAGAGGCCGGGTTGCCGCACGGTGGATGATCCAAGTGTGTGTCACATCACTGCAGTGGTCAGTGCTTATTTTAACCAAGTTCTCCTTTTAAATTGATCAGGTAGTTCGTGAGAGGCTGTCAGGTTAAAAACACGTTCCTGGTGCTGATTAAGAGTAATCGATTGGGTCTAGTAAACTTCCCATAAAGGACAGTTCTTTAAAATGGTCTGGAACTAAATTTAATGACAGTCACTAAAACTAAGTGCCCACTGAGGGATCTTGCGGTCCCCCTAGGAACTCCAAAACACTACTCAGAAGAGTTGTTCTCCAAGAGAGCGCAGCCTTTATTAAGGAATAGTTTCGTTTCCATGCAAATCTGTCTTGAAGGAGTTGGGTAAGCATTTCAAAAGATGTAGAGTAAAGCTGTGCTCTGCCACTCACTGCCTAAGGGACACCCCCTGGGGGTTCTGCTTTCCCCCTCCTAAAAAGAAGTTGGCTTAGATGAACTCTTAGGTCCCTTCCAGCGCTCACATCCTATGATTTTGTGAAAGGAATCTTTGGTTTTGTTCATGTGGACCTTTAAAAAATGCCAGGGACAGCGTTGTTAGGGAATGACAACTTGTAGAAATTTCACTGAAGAAATGTTTGACTCTGTGCAAATGTCTTCTGAACTCTTCTCTAGCACTGGGTTCAGAAGTGTTCCAATCTAATTGTTGGTTATCTTCTGTAAAACATCTAGCAAATAACTTGTAAAGAAACTTCACTGGTCTTTCATTATAAGTGTTAAGAAGTAATTACTGGCAAGAAAATAACATCTCTTAGGAAAGGCTTCCTTGCTCTGTGTTTTCATGCTTTCAGTAACGTGCCCTAGTGGTATCAAATGCCTTCATTTTAATCTTCAAAATGCTTCTTGTTTGCTGATAGCTATCAGGTAGTTTAATCTGTTCATGTAAACTTTAGACTCCAAAGCATCCCTGTGGTATGTTAATGTATAGGATTTAATGCTCAGTAAGTAGTACAGTGGTATATGTTCCTCCACCTGAGATGGATTAGAAAATTACGTAAAGAGTAATAGAAAATCTTAGACTAGGTGAGTCAGTGAACTCATTTTCTTAAGTCCTTTTGAAGGAACCTATTTCTGACTTGATAATTTTCTTGTTCTTTGAGTACCCAGAAGAATGGAACATGCAAAAAAATGAGCTGATTACTTTTAATCATTGATTTTCCCTCAGAGAAGCAAAACCTTACATTGAACCAGAGCAGGAGCTCCATACTTTCTAAACTGAAACCCAAAACAATCATAGCAGATTTGTGATAACGAAGGATTCCAAACGGATGTTCTTCCAATATATGTTTCAATGAGGGGACATTCAGAGAAGAAATGTGCTATTTTTACTCAGGAATGCATGGCTGTGAATATTTGTGGTTATTATTGACTGACTTGGCCCATTCTTGTTGTTTGGTTAATTTGTTGAATTATTTTGTAATATTTTTGTGTGTCGTTAGAAATTACTTTATTCTTTAAAAACAACCTAAGATATGGGGTACGCCTTTTCTTTATTTGCATGTAATGTATTTAAAATTGAATTTCTGACAATATTAAAATCAGAAGTTTATTGCATATCATGGTATTAATTCACCATGCCCTGTTCCATTTGTAACTCTTGTATTGGCATGTTCTGGAAGTAGCTGTGTATCTTTCACAGCGTGATGCCCTTGTGTTGGTGTTACACCTTAGGTGTGTACCATATTATTTACCTATCATTACTGCACCAGTAAGTATCAGACTTAACTGCCAGTTAAGTGATAAGTGCACAAGAATGAATGGGAGCTCTTAGTCTGTTGAGAAGCTCTTTTGTTAAAGTTAGGTTTATTGAGATATAATAATCACCCTTTTTAAGTATACAGTTTGGTGAATTTTGACAAATGTATAGTCAGGTAATCACCATCACAATCAAGATGTAGAACATTTCCATCACAAGGGAGGTGGCTTGTGGCCCTTGACAGTCAGTCTCTTATCCCTTCCCCAGCCCCTGTCAACCACTGATCTGTTTTCTGTCCCTATGGTTTTACCTTGTCTAGAATGTTATGTAAATTCAGTCATATAGTATATAATTTTGTGTGTGTGTGACTTCATTCACTTAGCATAATGCTTTTGAGATTTGTGTTTTTTGTGTATCAGTGGTTCATTCTTTTTTTTTTTTAAATGGGGTCTCACTGTGTTGTCACAAATGGGGGCGGGGGTGGGGGGGGATTGTGGGGGAGATTTTGTTGACCAGGAATGCTGCTAAACATTTTATGGTACACAGGACAGCCTCGCACGACAAAGAATCATCTGGCCTAAAATGTCAATAGTGCCAGGGTTGAAAAACCCTGGTATATAGTGAGTCCCCCATGTACTCAACAGCTCAACGGCCAATCTTAGTTCATTTTTTCCCTCCCCCAGGAAGCAAATTCAGCAGTACATCATATCATTTTCTCTCTAAAGCTTTCAGAAAGAGGTAAAGCCTCTTTTTAAGAAAATGTAATCGATACCTGTGTCATATTTTCTTAATATCAAATATTCAGACAGTGTTCAAGTTTCTTCAGTTGTCTGATTTTTTAAAACTTTGTTCAAATTAGAATCCAGCTTGAATTCATACATTACAGTTGACAGATACGTAAAATAAGATGCTTTTTAAGGCAACAAGAAAGTTTGCGTTTTAGTTTATGTTCTACCATTGACTTGCATGGAGCCATGGACAAATCCTTTTCCTATACTGGCAAAATTAGAAACGTATTTCTCACTTAAATTTCAAAGCATATGACACTTTGTAAGCCTGGGTTATTTGCCACAGTACCAGAGGCCCCAGTGCTTTGTCAGTTACTTATTTAACAGCTCCTGATGCCGGTGCATCATGTACTTCTTATTAGTTAATGCAAATAGTCATCAAAATTCCTTGCTTCTGTGAAATAGATAAACTGAAGGTGTTATTGTCTAGCCAGCTTTTGGTTACATGAGACTGAATTAACCTATTGCAGCAAATTCGAGTGCCTACTATGTGTATGACACTGTCGTAGGTGCTATAGAGGATATATACCCGGGAAGCCTATCATTGCTGCTCTTCAGGACTTCCCAGTCCCTGCAGAACAAAGCACACTGAGCTTTGTGAAACTAGCCTGTAAACTCTCAAACTTGAGCAAACATTAGAATCACCTGGAGGGTTGATACAGCGCTGATCGCTGGTCCCCAGCCCTAGACCTTGATTGTATATTTGGGGCCCCAGAATTGCATTTGTAACAAGTTCCCAGGTGATGTTGATGATGCAGGTCCAGGGACCGCAGTTAAGAATCACTGTCTTAGTGTTCAGTGAAGGCTTGCTAACTAAACTATATTCCTTTTAGATTGTACTGTGACTATAGAGAAATTTCCAATAGATTTAATGAAGTTTCAAGGTTCCATGAGTTTTTTTAAAAACTAGTTGTTTATAAAAAAAAATGTGGTTGTGGAAAATAAAACTAGTTACCATTTGTTGATCACTTACTATGTACCAGGCAACAGTACTAAGTACTGTATATAATATCTCATGTAAAATACGTAATGTGAATTTATTTAATGTGCTTTTTAGCTTGCGGCACAACTATCCAATATATTGAATCAGCTGTTTGGGCCTTTTAAAAAAAAGTTGATTTCTAAAGAATTCATATTTTATATTGGGTCAGAGTGTTCCGGGAAAGATCTTATATACTTCAATTTGCACATCATTTTCATGTTCTGAATGTAAATCAGGTAAAGGTTGAAATTTTCAGGAAGTAGAATATCGGTCATTTCAATTATTTATGTAGCTCATAATGTACATTGTAATTGCTTATAAGAGACTTACACAGTGCATGATTTACATTGTAATTAGAGACTTATATACAGTCTAATGTAAATTACTAGTATCTTTTATCTTTGATTTCAAAGAGGATTGACTCACACCCATTTTAAAATTTCAAATTAAACCCAAAGGAGAAAATATATCTCATAGCTGGGACTCTTTCATGTCTTATCTTACACAAGAGGTTAAAGAATGTGGAGTTGGAGTTGGTTTGCAAATAGTAATAAGAGGTTTGTGCTGACCCATATGCATCTGCCTGTACAGAGTAATGGGGGCAGAAGTTGGTACTGGAAGAAAAGGACTTTTTTTTTTTGGAGTCCAACTTTCTCTTCAACTTAGATTTCTTTAGCACTGCACTGTAGCCACCTGAGCTGCTCAACCTTGGTTTGGTTAATCTTATGTGCTCTTATGTAGACTAGATAAGGCGTTGTTTCTGTGGGATATTGGAGTTCAAAGGTGAAGCTCAAACAAAGTGAGTGTTTTGTCCATATTTCTTGTTAATAGTTAGGCAGTTGCTTTTGGATGGAGCCTAAGTATTATGGGGTTTGTGTCATGGACATTTTACATGAAAATGTGTATTGGTGGAATTTAATATGAAATCTGAATAAGGTTCAACTTAATAACCCCATTCATGACTGCATTGACTACATGGCAGATAGTAGAATAGGAATCCTGGAGAGCAGTAGACTTCTAGGCCTACAGTTCACTGTCCCGAGGGATATTCCAACTGTGGCAGCATCCTTTGTTATTGAAGGCATTGGAGGCTGATTTTCACAGCATCTTTTCACATTTTGTCTCTACCTCTTTTCCTCCCTTTCCTAGCCCCTGCCTGTCTTCCCTTTTTTAGCTTTTGCTTGTTTTTTTTTCCTAGCCCCTGCCTGTCCTGCCTTTCTTAGTTTTTGCTTGGTTTTTGTTTTTGTTGTTTTGTTTTTTTCCTAGCTCCTGCTGCCTGTCCTCCCTTTCCTAGCCCTTACCCTATCCTAGGCCTGCCAGTGGTACCTGCAGGCGTGTATTAGCTTTACTAGAGGAGTGGATTAAAGAGCTTACATTTTCTTCTCTGAAATCATCAAAAGAAGATTGCCATCTAAACATTTGAGATATTCAGTGATAAAGAACCTTCCCCGTACCATGGTAAAGTATTTCATTTTTCCCCATTTTTGTTAACTTAGTTCAGGTTCTTAACATTTATTCCTGCTTATTACATAGTTGTACTTATTATTGCTGTGGAACAAACCGCTCCACAACTTAGTGTAAAACAACAGCCATTTTGTTATTGCTCACAGATTGTGTGTCAGGAATTCAAACAGGGCTGTCTTATCTACTATGTCTAGGACCTCAGTTGCAGGGGCTCTTGAAAGGATGGGGGATTTGAACAACTGGGCTAGGGGACCTACATCAGAGACCATTCCTTTACTCAAATATCTGGCACCTTGGCAGGTATGGTTAGAAGACTGGGCTCAGCTGGGACTCTTGGTCAGAGCACTACACAGGAGACCTCATTGTGATTGCACTTCTTCCACGGTGATTCTGTGTCACATCAAGCAAGGCAAAAGCTTCCTGCCTTTTATGACCTAGCTTCAGAAATCATGTCATGTTACTTCTGCTATTCTGTCTTGGCCAAAGCAGTCTTAAGCCTACCCGATTCAAGGGGAAGGGGCCCACCTTCTTAATGGGAGGTGTGTCAAAGCCTTTGGGATCATGTTTTTAAACCACCAAAATATTAACAGTGACCCTTTGGGTTTATAATCTGACCTACCATTTTATTGCATGGGCTTGGGCAAGTTGTCTAATTTTTTTGTGCCCTGGTTATCTCATCTATAAAACAAGATTGGTAATAATAACGACCTCATAGGGCTATTAAAAGGACAAGGGCTTCCATCCTCTAATCTTCTTTACCTCTTTGTCCTACCTCCTCTCTCCTACTCACTCCACTGGTAGTCCCGGGTGTCCCCTTGCTGTTCTTTAAACACACCAGGGACACTCCAACCTCAGGGCCTTGGCACTGGCTGTTGTCCTTGCCTAGAACACTTTGCTTCCAAGTATCCACATGACTGATGCTCTCACTTCCTCCTCTTGCTCACGTGTCACCTCAGTGAGGCATGCCCTGACTGCTCGTGGCCCTCCCAGTGCCTTCGCCCTGATCTGATTCACCCTTTGCATTTGTTATCCTCTAACATGCTATATAATTTTAATGTTTATTGTGTTTTGTCCATTTCCCCTGTGATACCAGAAGCTCTGTGAGAGCAGGAATATGTGTTTTGTCTACTGACACTATTCCAAGTATCTAGAACGTGCAATAAATGCGGCTTGAGTTACTGAGTGAGTGAATGAGACAAGTGGGTGAGGCATTCAGGACAATGCCTGGCACACAGTAAGAGATACCTAAGTGCTAGTCACCATCAATGTTCATGGTCTGTTTATGGTCTTCTCATCTATCATTTCTAGCCCTGTGTCCTCAGCCTCTCCCGTCTATAGTTCATTCCAGTGGGATTATCTTCTTTCTCCTTTTTTAAAAGCTTAGACTACTTTCTTAAAGGGGCATATGATGGAAAGGGTCTGGGTTTAGAAGTGAGAGTTTAAAACGGGAGCCTGGACTAGGCGTGGTGGCGCAGCTCACTCCTGTCATCTCAGCACTCTGGGAGGCTGGGAGGGAGGATCACTTGAGGCTGGCAGTTTGAGACCAGCCTGGGCAACATAGTGAGACTCTGCCTCTGCAAAAAAAGAGAAAAATTAGCTGGGCGTGGTGGCTTATGCCCCTGTAGTCCCAGATACTTGGGAGACTGAGGCAGGAGGATTACTTGAGCCTAGGAGTTCAAGGCTGCAGTGAGCTGTGATGGCACCACTGCACTTCAGCCGGGGCAACAGAGTGAGACCCTGTCTTTAAAAAAAAAAAAAAAACCCAAAACACTTGATTTTCATTTTCTTTGACATGAGTATAATACAAAGTAGTTTGTTATGTTTATCAGCTGGATGAGGCTTGTTTTGACCTGTAGATATAGAAAGCTAGTGAAAGAAGGAAAATTTTTCTGGACAAAAAGTTGGAAAAGAGGAAACTATAAAGGAAGGTGACAGTGGCTGTGTGTGCATGTGGACCTCCCTCAAGCAGGAGTTAACAGCCACAATGTGGTAGGGAGTGGAATATCTAATCCTTTGAGCACATGTGGGGGCTCAGGGAGCAGGAGCAGCAGGATGTTTGTGCATATGGAAGTGTACACAGTGCGTACACAGAAGCATAACTCTTGGACCTGAGTATTTCATAGGGTTAGAGGCATATATGGTTTGTTTTACCTTTATTGAGCATATTGAGTGCTATTCAACATCTATTCAACAAATATTTAGCAAGGGCCACACAGTCTAGCTATTTCTTGAAGCACATTGTTTTGAATTATTACCAGCATAATATAGGAAAAAATCGGGAATCCAGATTTTCTTTGGATTTCTCACTAAACAGTTGTGTGGCTGCATCCTCCTCTGGTGAGTAGTGACAGCTGTTCTGCTGCTTTAGAGGCTGTGGTGAGGATCAGATGTGCAGGTGTGTTTGCTAGCATGTGGAAAAGTTAAGCTCTGTATGACTGGAAGACAGTCCTTTTACTCCTATTTTATCTGACAGCCACATATTCAAAGTGTCTGATTGCTTTCTGAACACCCACTTGAAATTTTTCTTTTCAACATTCTCATTTTCGTTATACATTTGTACCATGTGGTTAAATTCCTTTGAAGTGCTAGATACTTTAGGATTAAAATTAAAGCAGCAGTGTTTTGTTTCTTCAACTAGAGGCTCTTAAAACTTGGCAAGTACTATGTGTTCTCTTGTTTCCTTATCTTTGTGTATGCTGTATTGCAGCACACGTCACACGGAGATGGGCGTCAAGAAGTTACCTCTCGCACTGGCCGCTCTGGAGCTTGGTGTAGAAACTCTATAGCTTCCTGTGCAGATGAACAACCTGTCGTCGGAAACTACAGACTGTTGAAAACAATCGGCAAGGGGAATTTTGCAAAAGTGAAATTGGCAAGACACATCCTTACGGGCAGAGAGGTAAATACGAGTGATGCTGATTTCTGTTGTAACACTTGCTCTCTTTATGTCCATGTGACAGGAAGAGGAAGAATGTATATATTTGGACTTATTTCTAAGCTAATTAAACTTTTTTTTTTTTTTAAAGAATCTGAAACACATATTGTCTGGGAGTTCTTTTGCTTTCCCATTACTTTAAATGTTGTGAATATTGAGTGTTTAAATAGTCTTCACCTTTAAAAATGGGTAGTGTTTTGTTCTTTTGTAGTAGTAAATGTCTGTCACCACAGTAAAAGTTGTCTTGAACTTCACATATGCACTTATGTGTATGCATATGCTTCATGGTACTTGTAAATCAGTAATAGTATTGTATATATTTACAGATTTATCCTCAAGAGGTTTCTTCCTCTCTCTCTACTTTTCTTGTAGCTTATGTTTGATGGGTTATAGTGCAAGAAGGCACATACTTTCCTAACCTTTGTGATACTGGCTTTTTGCTCAACCTTATTCCTTATTTATCAACATATACCCGTTAAAACCATGCCATTAACTCCTGCTCACGTTTTTCTTGTGTGAAGAAAGTCTCCGTCGCTGCTTTGACGTAGTTAACTGCTGCTCCCTCTGCTGAAATACTCCTCACCCTTGTGTGTAGGGATCACTTCTTGTGGGGAGTAGTCCTTGACAGACCTCCTTCCCCAGGCATGGGACTGGATCAAAATCCTGCTACTTCCCTTGTGTGACACAAATTACATTGTATTGGAATTACGTATTTGTCTCTCTCCTTCTCTACTCTTAGGGGTTACCCCTAATCGGTACGAGTAGCCGGCAGTACTTAACATAGCACTCAGCACCTATTAGGTACTTAGTAAATATTTGTTGAATGAGTGTGATAATACTTTTGAAGGAAGCTTTTAAAAGAAATGCTCTCCCTGTGCCAGACCCTCCTGGCGGCTGTGCCAAGACTGTGTGATGGTTGTGCCATGGCACTGATGCCCACAGCCCCCCTGGCTCGGGGCTGCTGGAGCAGGAGCCCTGGGCCCGGCATTCTGCCAGCAAGCAGCCTGTTTGCAGCAGCACAAGCGGCAGGCAGTCTTGTTTTCTGTGCGTGCTGGGACTTGGGAAAGGGTGGGAAGCACGCGTCTATGCTAACTGGAGCCTTAAGTAAAGGCTGGGACCAGAACTTTGCCTCTTCACAATTCATCTCAATTTCAGTGACAAAATCCCTTTGGATTTTTAGTTAGGACTCCTTGTTGTTGAGTCACTGGGACTGCTTTTGGCATCTAAAGAATAGGAGTGGGGTAGAGCTGTCCCTGCAGTCCTTCATGAAAACCTTCTTGAGATAAGGAGCCAGCCCTCTGAATTTAGTTCCCACCAGTTCCAGGTGGTTCCTGGCCGGTTTCCTTGTGTGGGCAGAGATGGCAGGCTAGCAGAGCAGTGAGACGGACAGCCCCTCTCCCCTTTTCCTTGCGTTGGCTGGAGTCTGACTGACCGTGTTTCCTTCTAGTAGGTTCTCTCTCCAGAAATGCTTGAATATGACTAGCATAGTGGCTTAATTTAAAACTTTTCTCAGATTTTTAAAAAGCTTTGAGCAAAACCATTTTACTCTTGGTTTTTTTCTATTGTAGGAATGACCCAGAATCATATAAAATGTAAATATTGTAGAACTTTGTTATGCAGATAGTATAAGTTCCTTGAATTTTTTCTCTTCAAAGAAAATCACTTTCAGCAGTTTGGTATATATATATTCCCAGAGTTTTTTATGTAGACGTTAACGTTTTTAAAACTTTTAACAAAAAAGGGACTCTTCTGGAACATAATGGTAAGGTTTTTCTTTGTTTGTTTTTTTTTTGCTTAGCAATGTACCTTGACCATATCTGGGTCTTAGTACTTAGAGATCTCACATACTCCGTTTAGTGGCAGCATAGTCTTCAGTGCAGGTGGTGCTATAGTTTATTCTCTACCAGTGGGCACTGGGGTTGTTTCTGATTTTTTTGTTGTTACAGACAGATCTGCAGTGAACATTCTTTTATATAACTTTGTGTGCCCTTGTTAAGAGTGTTTCTGTAGGGCGAATTCCTAGAAGTGGAAGTCCTTGGTCAAAGTGGATGAATGTTTGACATTGTGATAGATGGTTCTAAGTCGGTTTTGAGAAAAAGTGATGCAGCTGCTTTGTCCTCCTCCCCCAACAAGTGAGAGCGTCTGTTTTCCCACCACTGCTGCCCTGGAGAGAATTTGTGTCTGGTTGTTGGAGTCTGTTTTTGCTGCTGTAGCAGAATACCAGAGAGCAGGTGACGTATAAAGAAAAGAAATTTATTCCTCACAGTCCTGGAGGCCGGGAAGTCTGAGATTGAGGGCCTGCCTCTGACAGGGGCCTTCCTGCTGCGTGATGACGTGATGACGTGGGGGAAGGACAGAGGGAGGAAGCCTGGAGAGAGGGAGGGAGAGAAAGGGAGAGGAGGGGGCAGAGCCCTCCTGGCTTAGTGGCCTCATGAAGGTCCCACCCCTTAGTACTGTTCCGATGGCAATTACATTTCAACCTGAATTTGGGAGGGGACAGACGTTCAAACCAAAGCACTGATAATGTGAAAGAACAAAAGTTACTTTTCCCTGATAACTCCTTCTATTTATGATATTTTCATATATTTTTGCCATTCACCTTTTCTTTTTAAAATAAGTTTCCCGCTTGTATTCTTCATTTTTATTTTTTTTTTGTCTTTTTTAATCTTAGTAATTGAAACCCTTTATGTTTCAGTCATCTGTCTGTTGTATAGGTTATGAATATTTTTTCCTAGATGATTCTTTTAACTGTTTATTGTATCTTTTTCGAGAGAAGTTTTAAATTTTTAGGTAGTAAAATTTTTTCATCTTTTTCTTTATTACGTTTGTGTTTCGTGTCTTGATGAGAAAGGTTTATTTTGTTCCACAATTTATACAACGATGCTGTAAGATCTTCTAATACTCCTCCTCTGGCTCACCTGTGAATGTTTGGTCCATTTGGTGTCTATTTGGAGAGGTCGGCATGAGGTGTGCGGATCTCACTGTGTTTTTGTCGTGTGGATCACCACTCGTCCAGGAACCGTCGGTTCTTTCCCTGCTGATTGAAGATACCTGCTTTACCACATACTGAATTTGCATGTGTGTCCTTTTGTTTCTCTGATCTCTTATTTAGTCTCATACCCATGCCGTGGTGTTTTATTACTGCAGCTTTTGATTGTATGTTTTGATGTGTTGAAGTAGTCCCCTACTGATCATTCTTAGTGTTCAAACTTTTCGTGGTTTCCTTTGCCATTTACTCTTGCAGATGAAAGTGACTTTATGTTACCTTTAATTTAATTAGTTAATTAATTATTTTTTTTTGAGACAGGGTCTTGCTCTGTTGCCCCAGCTAGAGTGCAGTGGCATCAGCATAGCTGACGCAACCGCCAACTCCTGGGCTCAAGCGATCCTCCTGCCTGAGCCTCCCAAGGTGCTGAGATTACAGGCAGGAGACACCTCGCCCGGCCCCAGAAGAATTTTAGAATCAAGTTGCCATGTTTTGAAAACAGAACAGGGGATTTTGATTAGATTATTTTTGATGGGATCAGGTGGGTTGATAAATTGATTCATTTGGGGGGGGGAATGAGACATTTTAATGATACAAAGTCTTTGTATCCAAGAATGTAAACTGTGTCTCTGGTTTGTTTTCAGCGTTTCTAGTTTTCTTCATCTAGGTTTTGTATGATTCTTGTTAAATTCTTTCCAAGGTATTTTATAATTTTTGTTTCTATTGCAAGTGAGTTTTCCACCCTAGGTACTGTGAGTTTATGGGAAGGTAATAACAGTTGTGTAACATCTTGTATTTGGGTGAACTCAATCTCATTTGGAGCATTGAAAATTAAGCTTATGTTATTTTAAAAATTGTGCGTTTTTTATTTTAGCGTTTAGTTCTATGAATTTTAGCTCGTGTATAGGTTCATGTCATCACGACGATAATCCGAATACAGAGCAGTACCATTACTCCAAAGACAAAAACTCCTTTGTGCTGTCCCTTGATGGTTACTCCTCCCCCGCCACAAGCTCCTGCAACCGTCTGTCCTTCATCCCCACAGTTTTGGTTTTTTGAGAGTGTCGAGTAAAATGGGATCGTACAGTATGTAATCGTTTGAAACTGGCTGCTTCTCAACGCAGCATGCCGCCTTTGAGATTCATCCAGGCTGTTACATATGTTGATAGTTTGTTCTGTTTCATTGCTGAGAAGTATTCCACTGTATGGCTGGACAATGGTTTATATCCACTCCTCCGCTGAAGGACATTTGGGATGTTTCCAGTATTTGGCAATTACGAACAGAGCTGCTGTAGATGTTCCCAGGCAAGTTTTTGTGTGAACATAAATTTTAATTTCTGTAGAATAGCTACCCAGGAGCAACATAACTGGATCATATGGTAATAAATAAGTGAATTGTTACTAGAAAATTAGTTTTATTATAGGTTTATTATAGTAGAGTGTGATATTCCTAATAGAAAGAAGCCTAAAACCACTAGTCTATATATTGGTATTTTTATCACTTGGTACTGTTCTCAGCCCACTAGCAGCTAACATCTGTATTTTTGTCAGTGTTTTCTTGAGGGGTATATGATGTAGCTTGCCTGTTGAGATAACTAAAACCCCTAAAGAAAACCCAAAGGGTTGCAGGAAGTGGTATTAGAGATTCAGGGACTTAATTCATTCTGCATTAGTGTCAGATAAAGAGTTATTCTATGTTGTGTTAAGACAATTTTAACTGCTGTCCCTGGGATAAGAACAGAGATGTAGTAGAATTCTGTAGTGGAAAGAATTCCCTAGAAGAAGGGAGTAGGGATAATCTATATCATGCACTTAAGTCATGAGGATGTTGTGAACATAAAAGGTACTCATGAAAAACTATGCATTCATTGGAAGAAAGGCATTTTTATTTAACAAACATGTGATAATAGCAAATTGTAACCCAGGTATATTATGTACATTCTGGGAACAGAGTCAAGTCTTTAAATAAAATGGTTGTGGTGTAAGTTCAATTTAGATAGACTTCACTCTGTAGGATGATTCTTAATTTTTAATTTTTAAACCATGAACGAATCAGAAATGGATGTGAAAATTCTTATTTTATATATTTTAGAAACCACAAGTATCAGTTGTGAAATTCATCTGCTTTAGCTCTTGGATGAAAATGCTACCCATTATCCTTACTGTCATGGAAGCATCTGTCCCATATTTACTACGAATTTGGGGATGTTAGTTGCATCTGCTGTCTTGCTTTTGGACAGCTTTTCACAACTTAAAGGTATTTTGGCTTCTGGAGTATTGTCTGTTTGTATGCGACAATTTTCTTTCAAGCTAACAATTTTCTTTTAAGTTCAATTTTTTCCCCACTGGTTTTCATAGCCTCTCGGAGATCTATCCCCTCTTATGAACTGTAAATATTCTTGAGTTTTGGCTCTGATCATTTATCTTCTTACATAATTTTTAATTTTTAAAAAGTTTTTTTTTTGTTGGGCTGGGTGTGGTGTCTCACGCCCGTAATCCCAGCACTCTGGAAGGCCAAGGCAGGAGGATCACTTGAGGTCAGGAGTTGGAGACCAGCCTGAGCAAGAGGGAGACCCCGTCTCTACTAAAAATAGAAAAATCAGCAGGGCGTGGTGGCTCACACTGGTAGTCCCAGCTACTTGGGAGGCTGAGGCAGGAGGATTGCTTGAGCCCAGGAGTTTGAGGTTGCAGTGAGCTACGATGACACCACTGCTTCTAGCCGGGGTGACAGAGCAATACTCTGTCTCCAAAAAAAAAAAAAGAGAGAGCAAATAGGTGGGTAGAAATTAGAGAGAGCAAGATAGCTTTTTCCAGGCACAGAGAAATGGGATGGTAGCTGCAGGGAGATGTTAGGCCTAGGTATTTTTTAGAAGATGGGCAAAATATCAACATGTGTGCTAATGGGAATAATCTAACAGAAAAGGGGAAAGTTCTCCTGTGGGGGAGAGATTGGAGTGGGTGAGAGCGGATGGTGGAGGCATTGGCCTCGGATAGCATGGATAGTTCTTCCATAGAAACAGGAGGAAGGCAGAGGGTACTGGCATCACTGCAAGTGAGGGGCTCCTTATGGTGGTGGGAGCTTGTAGAAATTCTCTTCTGAGTGTAGCTATTTTTTTTCAATAAAATGGAAAGCAAGATCATCAGCTAAGAGTGTATTGAGGAGATAGGTATTAGGGACCCGAAGAGATTGAAATAGTCACCAGACGAGCAGGAGAGGGAATGGACTAGAGAAACGTAGTAGAATTGCCAGCAGCCTTAAGGCTTCCCTGAGGTTAGTGATCAGGGGTTTAAACTGGGAAGAGTCAGCATGGCTGTGTGTTACTCTCCAGCCACATTCAGTTGCCTGGCTGCAGGCATGGCATTTGCAGAGAACTGGGGTTTTGTCACACCCCAAATAGAGAAATGAGTAAGGAGCCAGGGGCATTGATGTGGAACATGCAAGGGAGTCATTACAATGAAATGATGGATTTAAGTAAGAAGTAAGAACTTGAGGGGAAAGACATACCGTAAGAAGGTGGTGGGATCAGTGGATCCTGGTGCATTCAGGCAATTATTGTAGTACTAGATTGAGTGAGCGGGAAAGGTTGGAGGAGTTGGTTAGAGTGGGAAGCTCAAAACTGAGATCATAAAGGGTTTTCAGATACAGGTCATGTCAAAGAGTGGAGTATAACCATGGAAGCAGCTTAAGTATGTAACTTTTTTTTCCTTTCCGGAAGTTTATCCTTGGTTTTAAGGAATTTCACAGTGAGATACCAAGGAGTTGGTTTTCATTTATTATTCTTGGCGTTCATTGGACCCTTTCAATATAGAGATTTTTGTCTTTAGTGCTGGAGAATTGTCTTTTTTTTTTATTTAAAAATCTTCATTCTGGAATTCTTAATCAGAGATTGGAACTCTTGAAAAAAGCCTTGATTTTTATTTATTTTTTAAAAAATTGTTAAATTTTAAAATTTGCTAAATTTTAAAAAGTTTTTTGTAGAGACAGGGTCTCGCTATGTTGCCTAGTCTTGTCTTGAACTCCTGGGCTCAAGCGATCCTCCTGCCTCAGCCTTCCAAAGTGCTGGATTTACAGGCGTGAGCCACAGTGCCTGGCCTGATAGTTTTAAACTTAAATCTGCTTTCCATCTGTATGTTTTTACTTTCTGGGAGACACCTTTAATTTTATCTTCCAATCTTTGTGTTGAAAGTGTGTGTATTTGTCTCCTCCTCTCCACCAGTTCACTCTTCTGTGATTAGTTTTGTCTGTTGATACTGTCTTTATAACACCTCGCTCTGGTATTGTGAATGCCGTTTCTTCTGTGGATTCCCTGAGAGGATAAGAAGTGCTTTTTTTTTCTTTTTTATAAAGTAGATTGTTGCTGCCTGTGCTGTTTCTCTTTTCTCTGGGGTTCTTTCTTGTTATCTCGTTTTCCAGCAGAGACTTTCTGTAAGAGTCTGGTAATCTCTGGTTGTCTGTATTTAATGTGGAGCTCTAAACTTATCAGAAGCTGTGTTTGCATGCATAGGACGTGTTTGACCACAGAACTTTCCTGTTGGGAGTTGTCTGGTGCTTTTATTGGAAGATCCCAGATATTTGTATCTTTAGGTCTCTTTTCTGGAAACGTTCAGTTTCTCTGGATTAGAATCCTTTCTTCTGCCTGGGAGGAGCTGGTGGTCCCACCCCTCAGTCACTTAATCTTGCCCCCCTTTTCAAGTCTGTGCCTCGCTCCTGTCCTCTGCTAGGCCCATTGACCTTGAGTCCAGAACCTGTCAGTTTCTCCACAGAGTTAAGACTCCAGCCTCTTGAGAACCAGTGATTATTGGTGGGGTTAGGGAGCAGCCGACATTATGTGTACAGACTTTTTACCTTGTGGTTAGCCCAGCAGCACCCCCGCATAATTCGGTGATCACAGTGACTTTGTAGAATATTACCATGAATAACAAGAATTGACTGTATCCCTTGTTTTGAAAGAAGCAGCAAAATTATTTCTGGTGTTTTCCCTTAACAACACGTGCATGGAGAATGGTGTTAGAAAAAATCATAGGCTTTCCTCATTTGTCTGATGATTTTCATTTCTCTGTTAATGTTTTCAAGAGTGGAGCCCTAAGAAGCAAACTGTGAGCTCCCTCTACATGGGATGGGGTATGTGGAAGGCACTGGTTGAGTGCCTGGCTTAGCTTCATGGTGGCTGTGACGAGAGTTGGCCTTTACATTGGGACCTTTGTCATACACAAGACAGAGTTATTTTCTCTGAACAGTTAGGTTTTTCCTTCGCACACTCCAGGCTTGTCTCCCTGTGCCCTGCTGTGTGTGCCACTATACTGTTGTAAGATTTTTATTTCCCAGAAATTTTGTCTACTTGTGTACTGTTGGCCCCTCTTCCATTCTCTTTGCCATTTTTTGTCATTTTGTGTTTATTCTTCAATTGGCCTATCAGGTGGGAGAAGAGAGAAATGCGTGTGATCAGTCTGCCATCTTTAGCCAAATGTCCTCATTATGGTTACAAAAAACTTTTCATTTAGTTATTTTTATTCAAGTTGTAAATTACACAGTTTAAAGAGTCAAGGCTTGTTACAAGATAGTCACCTAGACCCCCATAGCCCCCATTTCCTAGTCTCTGGAGACGGCCACTTTGTCTTTTACACTGATTATTTAGGTTTTACTTTCATATCTTTATAACATGCTTGTGTTCTTGCTTATTTATTTTTCAGTTTTAGGCATTATCTATTGACTTCATTGTGGTTTTTATAAAGTCATCATCAACATTTAAAACACACAAAAACTCTTTTTATTGAAATGTAACATGCATAAAAAGTACTCAGATCATAAATGTACAGCTTGATGAATTATCACAGAGTAAACACATTTGCATAACCATGACCCAAGGCAAAAAAAAAATGCTGTGACCCACGCCCAAAAGCCTCTCCCTTCTGCCCCCGTCCAGTCTCTTCACTGTTCCTCCTCCCCAAGGGAACCACTGTGCTGACGTCTAATACCCTAGATTAGTTTTTTCTGGTTTTTTTTAAACATTATATTAATGGAATCATACAATATGTTATTTTGTATCTGCTTCTTGCTTGTAACATTCTTCTATGTTGAAGTTTTCTTTTGTAGCCAACTGTTACAGTTGTTTGGCTTGGTCTCCATTTGCTTTGGATTGAATTGTATCCCCCCAAATTTGTTAAGTCAAAGCCTTAACATCCCCATTGTGACTGTTATTTGGTGATAAGGTACAGGTTAAATAAGGTCTTAGGTGTGAGCCCTGATCGATAGGATTAGTGTCCTTATGTGGAGAGACACCAGCTTGCTCTCTCCACTGTGTAAGGACACAGTGAGAAGGTGGCTGTCTGCAAGCCAGGAAGAAAGCCTTCACCACAACCAACCATGCTGTCACCCTGATCTTGGACTTCCAGCCCCCAAAAGTGTGAGGAAATAAATTTCAGTTGTTTAAGCCTCCCAGTCTATGGTACTATGTTATGGCAGCCCAAGCTGACTAATATACCATTCCTCAGGCTACTATATCCCCTTAAAGGATTTGGGATCTTTTTTTGCCTGCTCTTTCAGTGGTTGTGGATGCTTTAACACCTTTCAGGAGCAGGATGTTAGGATCTTTTGACCAATAGTGAATTGACAGAAAGTGGAAGATAAGGATTTTTCTCCAGTGGGTGTGTGCTGTGGGTTTGCTTTGGGACCCTTTGGTAGAGGCTTGTGGGGCAAAACACTCCTCATGTATGAGCTGATCTTATCCCTATTTTGTAATATTCCACTTTGCTTCTGTCATCTGGGTGACTGTAAGTGGAATTTCCCAGAACTTTACACAGCAGGTGGCAGCAGCACCCCTCTTTCCTCACCTGGTGACCCCTTGGCTTTGCTGTGTCCCGTTCGCCCAACTCCACAACCATAGGAATGCGTGGGTGGTCTTCTCCAGGCTCCACCTTCCTGAGGCACAGCAACCAGTGACACAGTTGCCGCATCTTTTGGGGACCTCAGGGTCTCAGCTCTGTCTGAACTCCCTAGGCTCCAGCTCTGGGCCAGGGTTATTTTGGTTGAGTCTTCCTAGCAGGGAGCTGGGAGGAGGAGGGGATCAGGAACTTCCCCCTCAGGCTTCATTGCTGCACATACACATGTCACCTTAAATGATGTTTCACTCTGGGGACACTGTTGCTTTTGATAAAATGACTGTTTACAGTTTGATTAAGCTGAATGGAACATATTTGAGCTCCTATTTTTGCTTCAGATGCTATTTGAATAGCAGTGCTTGAAGATGAAAATGTTTAGGAACAGGATCAGAAGAGAATCTTTAGAACAGAAGGAGGATATTGAGCAGAACCAGAAGAAACTGGTGATTGAGTCCAGTCATGAGAATAGAAAACAGGTCTCCGAAGACCAGAGGGAAGAACTGGAAAGGCAGGATGCTTGACAGATTTGGCCAGGAGGAGGAGGAGGAGGAGGAAAACATGATGGAGGCCAGAAAACAACAGAATCTCTAACAGGTTTCTTTGGACTTGGGAGATCCAAGTGTACCACATAAAATGACCTATGAAAGTAATGTTTGAAGGAAATTAATTCATTCAACTTTGATTTACAGAATTTTTTAAACCACATTGTTCTGTTAAAACAGCAGAAACCCTATTTCTTCACTGTCCTGTCTCCATCTCTACTATGTGTTTGGTTATTCATTATGGTGTTTGAGGCCTCAGATCAACTCAGCATTTATTGAGTATTCCTTGTGTGCCAGGTAGCGTGCTAGGGCTGTAAAGATGAAAAAGGTGTCTCTTCCCCAATTGAGATGTGCACAAGGTAGTCAATGTTTGCGTATTTCAGCAGCCATTATTGTCTTCCACTTATTTACTTTCCGTTGAAACACACATTCATTTGCTCTTCACTCCTTCCCCAGTTCTGACTGGTCTCCCCCTGGGGCTGGGGGTGGTAGTCCTTCCACTCCAGGGTCAGAATCACTGGGTGCCTCACTGCAGCGTTTTCCTTTTTGTAGCTCTTCTGGAAGTTATAGATTCATAGGGAATAAATAACTTGGGCAGATGGAGGCTTTGGACCAAGTTAAGCAGTTTTTAAAAAACATAGTGTTAATGTGCATAGTGTGGCCTTTCTCAAAGTATGGCATGGGGACACCTGGAGGTTTTCTGAGACACTTTCAAGGTGTCTGTAAAGTCAAAACTATTTTTGTAATACTACTAAAACATTTGCTTTTTTCATTCTCTCTTTCACAAGTGTAGAGCAGAATTTTTCAGAGGCTACATGATGTGTGATAATCACAACAGATTGAATGCAGAAGCACACATGCAAATTTCATGAAAATAAATTACTTATGTTAACATGTAATAGGTTTATTGTTATTTTGAAATGAATTGTTAAATACTTACTGTTACAATTTCTCAGTTTGCATTTGTAATATAGTAAATATCCATTAATATAACCCACATTTGGGATCATCAGTAATCTTTAAGAGTGTAAAGGGGACCAAAAAGTGTGAGAACTATTGACAGAGAATCTCCAAGCCCTTTCTCCATTTTGGCTACAGATGCTTTCTTCAGTGCTGTGTCTTACTGGGTCTGTGTTCTGCAGGACGCACAGCAGGAAGCAGGGCCTCTCTGATCTTACGGGGAGGGCTCATTTACTGACATGGCCTTCAGGTTCAAAGTTGATTTAATTTATATTCCTTAGTCATGGCAAAGCCTGTCTCCATTTATGTTCCCTTCCTTCATCACTCCCACCCTCCCCTCATTCTGGATACCCACAGTCCACAGAAATAATTTTTATCCAACAAGTGACAAGCCGACCAGGTGAGGATGTTGGTACAGGTCTACTTGGTAAATATGAGTAAAAGTGGTTCTTATTTATTTATGATAAAAAATGCACATAAATAGAAGCTATAGTTCTTTTTTCCTGTATCCTAGAGGCTTATTTTTATATGCTGGTGTACTCACCCTTTCTGAACAAAGGCTGCCAGGTGGCCCTTTTGTTGCCTCTGTACTTATTTCACTTGGTTAGCCCACAGATTGGTCCTTAACTGCCTGAAGAGCTTTTCTATTTTTTTTTTTAAATGTTCTTAAAGTTTTTAAATTCAGCACCAACCTATCTATCTATCTATCTGTCTATCTATTTATTTATTTATTTACTAAGTTCTCGCTGTGCAGTACACTTTAGGGAGTATTCTGGGCTATATAAACCTATAAAAGCTGTAGTTCCTGCCCTAGGATTACAGAGTCAGCTAAAATTAAAATGTCAGTAAATAGTGAAGAAAAGATTTGCTAAATTGCGTATCTTTTTTAGAAGTGTTTTCATTATATTCTGTATCTCTTTCTCTTTCTTTTCTTCTTTTTTCTTTCTTTTTTTTCTTGTGCTTTGAAGGAGATAATTTCCCCCTTGTCTATAAGTAACTTAAATATAAAATGTTATAACCTCATTTTTATGAAGCCCCTATTTTCAGTTGTACAGTTTTATGAAGTTATAGTTGCTTATTATAACCTCCTGAGTTTTAGGTTTTTTAGTTTGTTTGCTTGCATTTTAACAATGTCATATGTTCCATAATTACTAAATTCTTAAAACCATAAATGTTTATTATTTTTTCTAGGTTGCAATAAAAATAATTGATAAAACTCAATTGAATCCAACAAGTCTACAAAAGGTAAGATTGGTGCAGTATACAGTATTTTTAAAATGATTTTCAGTGCTAATTGCCATCTAATTTATTCCTTAAATACCTCAATTATTACTTTATTATGTTTAGTGCCCTAAAGCTTCCTATTCCTCAAATAAATACAACTTAAATGTAGCATTTTATAAAAACAGTTGGGTTATCTTCAGTTGAAGATTATGATTTTTAAATGTTCTTAATAACACAAATTAAAGGCTGTACTTTCTTTGTATTTTTAACTGATATAGTTGTACGAGGCTGTACCTTTTAGTTGAATATTCTAAATATTGACTAGAATATAGTTTTAAAAAATAACACAGTACAAAAATATTTTCATGTAATTGGTATTGTGCAGATTTGTACACCTTCCTTGTAGCTAATACTGAAATCTTTCAAGTCAGCACTTTGGCTTCTTAAACTCTTGACATGCCATGTCTAATTAAGATTTGATGCTAATTAATATAAAAGGGATATGTAAAAGTAAAACTGAGTAAGAGTGAAAAAGTGTGTTTATAAAGCTTTGTTGCTATTTGTATCATTTTAACTTAGATCAGAAGGTCTCTGCCCTGAGCAGATTTTGAAAGTCTTAATGCTTGGAGCACAGTAGAGATTGAATTGCTTAGGTAGGGTCCGGGCATGGGTAATTTCACTGGTGTATCAGTGAATGATTAATGATCTTCATAATAAAATCCTTCTCATTCTTTTTAGTTTTTTTAGCCTTTTTACATACGTCATTTGGTTTCTAGATGTGGGCTATAGTAGTTGGGGGGGGGGGTATAGAGACCATGAACTAGGAACAAGAAGTCCTGAATTTAAGTCCTGGCTCTGCCACTTAGCTGAATGTCTAACTTGACCTTGAGCAAGACACTTAACTTTTCTGGACCTTGGATTTCTTGTCTTTAGAATGGAAATATAAAAGAGCTTTGTAAACCACAAAGCACTGTATAGTTGTGAGATATTTTGATAAACATAATTCTCTATATACATTACTAATATATTCCTAATGGTTATTTATATCCTGATAATCTTGAAGCCTTGTACCTGTTATATGTGTGGGAGGCGAGTAGGGAGATAGACTTTATCTTACACTCAAAATGTATTTAAACTAGTGATTCTTTATGATCTGCAGCCCATATTGGGCCTTGAGGCTTCTCTGGGTCACCCTGGAACAGATCTAAAAATTCCAGTTCTTTGTTCTTTTTCTTTTTTTTTTCTTTTGTGTGTGGCGTCAGCCTAGCTCACAGCAACCTCAAACTCCTGGGCTCAAGTGATCCTTCTGCCTCAGCCTCCCAAGTAGCTGGGACTATGGGTGCACACCACCACACCCGGCTCATTTTTCTATTTTTAGTAAAGACAGGGTCTTGCTCTTGCTCAGGCTGGTCTCGAACTCCTGACCTCAAATGGTCCTCCTACCTCGGCCTCCCAGAGTGCTAGGATTACAGGTGTGAGCCACCGCGCCCGGCCTCAGTCTTTTGTTCTGAAGAGTAAATTTTACCCATTTCCTTAAACTTTCTTTTCTTCATATATCTAAGAACTTGGTGTACTAATAAATAAGGAGTTACTAAAATTTGGTATTCAGAACTAAAATTAACATATAAAGAAGTTTACTGAGGACTCTAATTCAGTATTCTATGATGTTACAAATCTTCCACTATTCGTATGTACCTGGATATAATTGGAATTTTAGCCCTTTTCCAGGAAAAATTTTATACTAGTATTATGTCAAGTTGGCTGCAATTTTCCTTTCTTCTTTGCTTGCTTGCTTTTTTTCTTTCGTTATTGTTTGTAGTTTTTAATTGCTGCTGTTCTATTATTATTAGGTCATTAAATATGAAATGACCAATTTCAAATCAAAAGTATAGTTTATTATATCTCAAACAAGAAGCAATACAGTTAATCAAAGTATGCACCTAAACTGTCGACACAGTTTGCCATCCTAACGGTAGCTTGTTTATGCCAGCAGCAAAGAAGCCTGGAGAGCGAGTGGTGATGAAATTGCAAAAGGCGTTTTCCACAGCTTGTTGAGAATTGAATACTTTTCCTTGCAAGAAGTGGTCCAAAGCCTAGAGGAAGTGGTAGTCAGTTGGTGCAAGGTCTGGTGAATATGGTGGATAACAGTTTCCAAGTCTAGCTGCTGTGGTTTGAGCAGCGTTGTTTGTGCAACATGTCTTAAGCGTTGTCTTACAAGAGGATTGGCCTGTCTCTATTGACTAATCTCAGCTGCTTAATTGCAAGCATCCTCATCATTTAGTCCAATTGGTTGCAGTAGACATCCACTGTAATCGATTGATGAGGTTTCATGAAGCTGCAGTGGATAAGACCAGCGCTGGACCACAGACACTATTAGCTTTTTTTTTTGATGAATATTCAGTTTTGGACTGTGATTCGGCACTTCATCTTTATCCAACCATTGTGCCGAACGCTTGCAATTGTCAAAAAGAATCCATTTTTCATCACACGTAACAATACAGTGTAGAAATGGTTTGCCTTTATGTCATGACGGCAAAGAAAGGCAAGCTTCCAAATGATTTCTCATTTAATTCATGTAGAACCTATCTATCCAGCTTATTTACCTTGCCCATTTGTTTCTAATGGTCCAATATTGTTGGAATAGTAATGTCAACAAACGTTGCTGCTAATTCACACATAGGTTGAGATGGCTTTGCTTCCACTACAGCTTTTAGCTCATCATTACCCGCCTTGGTCTCAGGTTGCCCATGTGGCATTAAAATCTCCAGAAAGGAGCTTCTCAAACCATCGACATACTGTGCGTTCATTAGCCACATCCTTCCCAAACAGTTCGTTGATATTTCAAGCTGACTGCACTGCATTGGTTCCACAACAGAACTCATATTCGAAAATAACACGAATTTTTGACTTACCCATGGTTTCACAAAAATTGCTCTGAAAAAAACTTCTGAAAGATAATCACAAGCCAAAACGTGTGTTTCAAAGAATGAGGATGTAAGGACATACCTTCACAGTGAAAATAAAACAACAAATGTCAGAGATACCAACTGTCAAACTTAGCACTTAAGGAAATCGGACGTTTCATACTTGATAACCTAATATTATTACAGATGACAACTTGTCTCACCATTACCAATTTAGTACATGATAGGTTATCTGGTTATCCTGATAGTGTGATTCTGCATATTTGCATCAGCATTAATTTGGGCTTATAATAATCTGATAGTTAAAGCTTTAAGATTTGTTTGTGGTATAGTTCAAGTATGAACCATCCACAGAAGACTTATCCCAAAGCCAAATCTATCCAAGTTAAATACGATAAGTATAATGTTTTCAGTTTATAGAGCATTGTCTAAAATTGTGTGTATATGTTCATATTCTTCCCTTGTAATATAAATTAGAAGCATTCCATGTACATTTGTTACAGATTCTTGTTCACTGAGTTCTTCCTCCATGGAAAAATGGCAACAAGGTAGAGAGCACAGGCAGCTTCGGCAGCCCGCCTTTGGAGTAGTTATTCTTGCAGCCCTGTTTTCTTCTCTGCACCGTTCACAATTGTATCACACTTGCCTCGGGAACACTTCTCTTTAGATATCGATTTAAAGCCCTGAAGCCATAGAAGCTAACATTCACTTTAAGGAACATTCTGCCATCAACAGCATGCAACTGCCACTACCAAAAAAGGTGGACTGGCTAATTCAGGCAGTGTTTGAACATATGTGATATTATGAAATAATGTCAACTTGATGATATTCAGGCTTGCACATTGGGTCATGTACTTTTACTAAATGTACATAAGTAAATATGCAGTCAAGTTGACTGCATATTCGCAGCTTGATATTATTTTCAAAGATGAGTCTCTTCATTTTTCCAGCCACTGAATAGAGTCTAGTGAGGGATTTTTTTTTTCCATTGTTTTTATACTTCTTAAGTTTTTTGTTTTTTGTTTTTTCAATAGAGATGGGGTCTCACTGTATTGCCCAAGCTAGACTTAAACTCTTGGGCTAGTCCTCCCTCCTCAGCCTCCTGATTAGCCTGGGACTACAGGTACACACCACTGCACCCAGCTATACACTTTTTGACCTCTAACTAGTATTTCTAGTATACTGTTCTCTTCATCAGCATCTTTTAGGTCAGCTTTTAAAGAACTCTGTAATGTGTACCTATAATGGTTTTGAAAACAGCAAGAATAACAAAAATGTTAGTCTGCTTACTAGTCTTTCAAAGTCACTTTTAGTTTCAGTTTGCTTATATATCAGGTAATCTTGCTGGGCCTTGTTTTATTAAATCTTAATCTGTCATTAAGAAGCAAGCATGGCTCATTTAAAAGAAAAGTGTTTACCTGTTCAAAAATACTAGAATTTATTAAGACATGTCAGTATACCAAGTGTAACCCAACTAAAGTTACTAATGTTGTTTTTCAGTCTTGGGAATAGACAGACATAAAGAAGGAAGTAGGAGTAATTGTTAGGAGCATGATGAAGCTAGACTGCATGGATTCAAATACAGGCTTCAATCCTGTCTAGCTGTGTGATGAATCACTGAACTTCCCTGTGTCTTAGTTTCCCCATTTGTAAAATGGAAATTATAATAGTACCTTATAAGGGTCGTAGTGAGAATTAAACAAGCTAGTATTTTGAAGCACTTAGAGTGGTGGCTCATGCTTTGGTTGGGAATATTGCTTGAGGCCGGGAGTTTGAGACTACCCTGGGCAACATAGCAAGACTCTGTCTCTACAGAAAATTTTTTTTAAAAAATAGCTCAGCTGATGTGAGGCTGGTGATGCTCCCCTGTAGTCCCAGCTACTCAGAGAGGCTGAAGGGGGAGGATCGCTTCAGCCCAGGAGTTGGAGTCTGCAGTGAGCTATGATTATGCCACTGCGCTCCAGCTTGGGTGACAGAGTGAGACCCTGTCTTTTTTAAAAAAAAAAAAAAAACATAATAAAAGCCCTTAAAAGAGCTTAGAATAAAGCATGTCACATGGTAAGGACTCCGTGTTTACCATTATTGTGTGCTCTGCTAAATAGTTTTTTTGTTTGCTTGGTTTTTGGGGTGTGGGGAATGTGGTTTTTTTGTTTGTTTAAATCCCCCTGTCCCCCAAAGACACACACAGGAAATAAGTGAAGCTTAAGAATTGAATGGTAGATTCTGGCTGGGTCTTTTTTGCAGGACTTAATTGTAGGAGACCACTTCTGAGAATAACTGCTAATACTTATGCATTTAGTATATGCTGAGCACTATTCTGTTTTACCTGTATTAACTCATTTAATCGTTAGCACTTCATGAGGTAAGTTCTTAAGGAAAGGGAGCCAAGGAGATTAAGTAACCTGCTCAAGGCCTCCTAACTCACAAGTGATAGATACTTGGCTGGTCATCCTGTGATAGGTGTAGTTAGTGTTCAGTCAAGCATTAATGACCTTTAAATGAGAACATGTTTGTCATAGTTCAGATGATAGAGAATGTGTGGGAAGCAGCATGCTAGGATCACTATTGCATATTCGTTAACATAGGAATTCCTAGTCATTAGATACTAGAGTGTGCCTCCCATCCTCTTACGGGGTTAGACTTCAAACACCTGCTGTATGTCAGGCACTGTTCAATGCACTGTGGGTACAATATTGAACCAAATGAAGTTCCTGTTTTCATGTAGTTGACATACTGGTGGGGAACAGCAATAAACAAATATATAATGTCATGTCGGTGCTATGAAGAAAAATAAAGCAGGGTGTATTAACTGTGTTTTCTTATTTTCTGTAGTCTTGATGCTCTGGCATCTGGGGCCTTTCTGGTCCCTCTCAGGCTGAGCTAATTCTTTGAGATAACAAACTACTCCCCTGTGAGAATGCCTTTCAGATGCAAAACAGCCAATACTGTACTACCCCAGACCTCTGTCTGGCTCTTACATTCCAGGAGGCTGCATTTATCTGCCCTGATTACCCCAGGGCCAGGTACCAGACAACTAGAGACAGCACCTATACCAGAGAGCCTACTGAAATTATTCAAGCGAGCCAATCCTAAGCCTCCTTACCCTGCCATGCCTTTCCCACGGAAATCATGATAGAGGCTTTGTCAGTGCTTTCCCCTGGCTCTTTCTGCCCCTGACCCACGCTGGCACTTCCCTGTGTGGCCCTATGTGGTGTGGCTGGTCCTCTCCTCTTGGGAACTGTAACAAGCTAATATTTAAGTGGCAGTCGTCTCATTATCTGTTGGCCTCACCATACCTGAGTAATATAATAAAACCAACATTTTAAAACACAGGGTAAAGAGATAATATTGCAAAGAATGTGTCAATTCCAAATGAAAAGTAGGGGCACCCTCTTAGTAATTAGTTTAAGAAACATCCTATTCTTCTGAACCAAGCTTTGTGATGTCTCCAATGAGTCAGATAAGTGCTGTTGACTTTGGGTCAACCCACGTGGTGTGCAGTGGAATTTTACCTAGGCCTTGAAGGATCTAAAGCAGCGATCCCCAACCTTTTTGGTACCAGGGACCAGTTTCATGGAAGACAGTTTTTCCATGGATTGGGTATGGGGGGTTGAGCTCGGGGGGTTGAGCTCAGGCGGTGATGCGAGCGATGGGGAGTGGCTATAAATACAGATGAAGCTTCAAAGCTTTGCTCTCTTTCACCTGCCACTAACCTCCTGCTGTGTGGCCCAGTTCTAGGTTTCATAGAAGGCAGTTTTTCCACGGACGGGGGTGGGGCGGTGGCTATGGGTGGGGATTGGGGGGTGGAGAGCTCAGGCAGTGGTGCAGCTAGGTTCCTAACAGGCCACAGACCAGTACCAGTCTGTAGCCTGGGGGTTGGGGACTGCAGATCTAAAGGATCTAAAGCGTTTTCAAGTTTTCAAGTGAGAAGGAGAGGAAAGACCCTTGCAGAGGTCATTGCAGTGCTTGAATGTGAGTTTTCTGTAAGTGTTGGTGGGAGGATTACACACGGCAGCTGTGGGCTGCAGAGACCCTGATTCAGTCTTCTCAGTGGCAGAAACTCAGTTGTCACCATACTGTGCTACAACCAATTTAAACAGCACTATCTTTTCCTTAAACTGAAACTGCTTAATTAAAAATAAGAAATTTATAACATGTAATGAAATAATTGATTTTTTAAAAAATATATTTATGATAGCTGGTTAGTTAGCCAGCCTCAAGCACATCCAGGGGTGGAGCACACTCCTTCCCACAGCATCTTGTTCCAGCATTCAACAGCTTTGTTATTAGAGCATTTTTCTCTTTGGAGTAGCATCTGTTGTAGAAACTTTTATGACACAGTTTTTTATTTTGTGTTATGGAGCTGTAGAGGTTAAGTCTGTCACTCCAAACATAGCCTTTAGAAGTTGCTGTTGTGGGTCTTCTTGATTTTCCCTTCTCCAGAGTAAATGCTCTCAGCCTCTTTGGCCACGCATAGGAGTTGCCCTCAACAGAGGCCTAGTTTATTCCATCCTTAGAATTGATTTTTTCCCCCTTACCTGAATTTGTTTAATTCATGCTAAAATTCGTCTAATTGGTTTTCTGCCATAATTCAAGTCTATTTGGGGCATTTTAAAATAATGAATCTTTTGTTTTAGCTGTCACTTCTAGTTTGGTGCTAAATTGGATATAGATGTCTTCATCCAATTAAAATATTCAACAAGGCAGGAACGAGACCCTACAGTGGAGAATCCATCCTGCTAAGTTGATGCTGCTGGCTGTGCGCAGGGGTTCACGCCTGTAATCCTGGCACTTTGGGAAGCCAAGGCGAAAGGATCACTTGAGGCCAGGATTACTAGCCTGGGCAACATAGTGAGACCTCATCTCTACAAAAAATTTTAAAAGTAGCCGGGCTTGGTAGCCTGCGCCTATAGTCCCAGCTACTGGGGAGGCTGAAGCGGGAGGATCCCTGAGCTCAGGAGGTGGAGGCTGCCGTGAGCCATGATGTGCCACTGCACTCCAGCCTGGGTAACAGTGTGAGACCCCGTCTCTTAAAAAAAAGGGGGGGCGGTGAGGGAGGGAAAGGAAAGAAGTTGGTGCCTGGGCAGAACTCAAGCAACAGTTCATCCCATAAAATAGAGTGAGTGTTCAGTGAGCTGAGCAGAGGAGGTTGGCTTTAGAGAAAGAGAAAGGCTGAAGAAAGCAGAAGCAAAGAACAAAGAATGTATTAGTCCTTTCAGAGTTACTGTTCTTGTAAGGCAGTAACAGGAAAACAGAGCAGTAGAAAAATAACTGATTGATTAACATCAAGTTACTTTCAGCTACTTTTCTGTGTGTGAGGATTAAAGTGGAGGGAACTTTATTATCATGCCCATTCGACCGGCCTGTTTGGGAAATTGGCTGTTATCTCTCTCCCTTGATTTCTTGGAAGGTCAGCTGAGAAGTTATTTTAGAATTGAAGGTGTGGAACGTTAGCATGAGTGACTCCATTTTGATGATTAGTCTGGTCTTTTGGGGCCTAATGCGGTAGCTGAGTCCAAAATGACGGCCCCTATAACTTTATCTAGTGATCCTCCTGTTTGGCCCAGCTCCCACCTGGGTGAGTGTGACTGAGGCCGAGGGCAGCAGCGGGACTCTCTGTTGCTGTCATCTGGGTTTCCAGGCTCGGCGTGCTGCTTCTAGGCTAGGGTGTTCTCAGTGTCCTGTGTTTCTTTGACTTTTTATTGTTCCAGCCAGAGAAGGGACCGTTACAAGAGTATTAGGACTGTCAGGAGGATAATAGCAGGAGTGTGGAGTATGTGCCTTAGCTGGGGTCTCCGTGAACCAAACCAACGAAAATCAAATAGCCAGACGAGGAGTCTGCCCATTTTAACCAAGTAGTCTGCCTGCTCTGCAGTACCTGGTGTATTTATTGACGTGCAAAAAGAAGTGTCTTCAACTGCGCAGATTCTTCCCTCTTTCGTTAGTAGATAATCTAGCAGCCCATGCCAGGTTAAATTAAAGCAGGAAGTGCGAGTTGTCCACGGAAGCTACCGAGTGTGAAATGTTCTCTGCAGCGTTATCCTGCCAAGTGAAAGAGGTAGGCATAAATGAGGAAAAATCAAGAGGGCTGAGAGTCTTATTGAGGTGGGGAGTCTCGCTGTGATGATTTTGGGAAAAGCTGTCCACAGCATGAAGTCAGCAACTTCATGTCACGTTGTGGCATTGGACATTCTGGTGAACTCTTTCTGTGGCCCATGCATCAGGCGTGAGACTTGTCCCTGGAAATTTCCGTCACGTTCTCAGTTTCTGCTTTAAGGGCTTTTAGGAAAGCAGTGTTCACTGGAGAGTTGCAGCCAGATAATAAAGAAAACTAGAAGAATTCAGAATCTGGTCCAGTCAGGAATGATCTTATCAGTCCATTTCTGGAAGTTATTTCTGTGAATTCTCTTAATATTGTAGCAGGCTTTTTTGTTTCTGATTTCCAACTGGATGGTATAGGGTTATTGATTGTGCCCCAGTGCCCCTGGACCACCAGACACCTACCCGGGAAGAGGAAAGCTGCTTTGTTTTCAAAGCTGGTGTTTGTTTTGGAGCCAGTTAGTGCTTAGCGCTCTGTAGCAGTAACACCCTTCTTTGGCATTCCAGGGAATGTCAGTTATGGGACAAATCAGGGAACCTTATAATTTGAAGGCAGAGAGAAGCAGTTCATGCCTTTCCTGTGGTGTGTAGTGTGATTACTTTTGCTGCAGCCACTGCTGGGTTATTTAGAGCACTGTTGCTTCAGCCTACTTACACCAGTAGTTTTCCACCTTTGCTGTGCATTAGAATTATTTGTGGAGGGTTGTTTGTCTTTTAAAGCATATTTCCTTCGTAGTACTTTCCTCCCTAGAGATCCTGGTTGGGTGGGTCTAGGGTGGGATGTGGTGATGCCAGTGCATAGCCCAGGTAAGAATGTGTGCTAGACTTCCTTTAATTACCCCCAAAGTTCTTGATTTCTCTCCTCTTCCGAAAGGTAACCTATTTTAAAGATGACTCCTTTCCCAGTGTTCTGAGTGTCAGAGACTGCTTCCACTGCCGCTGCTGAATATTTCCTCCCTCTCTGGAACTCTTTTCCTGAGGATGCCTCAACGCCCAGGTCCTGGCCTCCTTTACCCTTTGGGTGAAGCACCAGTCATTTTGGGAATCTTTTTTATTAAGCGACTCTCTTCATCTTTTTCTTTTCCTTTATTACTACCTTCCTCTTTCATTTTCTGATGTTGGCTTTTAGCAGGCCAGTAATTCAGGCCATTAACAAGAGTAGAGTAGTAACCATTGTAAAAGTAGTTATTACGGTCTTGCCTGTTACTTGACAATCCAGTGTCTGCATTCAGATCAGTGGAACAGATCTGACCGATTAATACAGATAGGAGATGGCAAATAAAATCTAAGACAAACACTTCTTGATTTTACATATTTAAAATATTGAGAATAAAAATGTATATATTTCTTTATTTTTAGATTTCAAAAACGGTAGTAGGAATAGAAGAAGGTATAATTTTAATGTTGCTGCTTCTTTATGAGGAACTTTGTAATTTATTGTCAGACTTGTATTTGGCAAGAAATACTACAGCTTGATATTTAGAGTACACTGTGAATTGAGACTATTAAAGCATGTTTTTAATTACACCAATGATTCATTATGCTATGGTAACTTTAGAAAAGTCACCAAAGAACCAAATAGTTTAAGTGGATTAAACTTAAAGCTTAATATGGACCCATATGCAGAAAATAAAAAAGTGGGCACAAATTAGCCCTTTGGGAGAGAATCATAATAACAGCAGCGTCAGCCGGAATCGCAGTCACACACGTAGTGCCGACTGTGTGCCAGGTGCTGCTCCGTGCACTCTGCATGTCAGGCCTCCTTTAATTGTAGGGGGAATGGGCCAGGGAGGTCAAGCTCCCTCGACTCAGTGAGTGGTGGAGCTGGCTTGGGACCAGGTAGTGTGTGTGGCTCCAGAGGTCCAATTCTTAATAACGGTGCACACTTTACCTATATCATCGTGTGTACTTTTCACAATAGTCCAGTGAAATTGCTATTTCTTAATCTGTGTTTTATAGATGAGTACATTGAAGCTTGCTATGATTTTGTAGCTTGTTCAGTCATCCAATGAGTAAGGCTTTGAACTTGAATGAGAACCTAAGTCCATAATATCAAATAGCTTTCTTTACACATACTCCCTTGGAACCAGGCACAGTCCTTCCGTATGGGAAGGATAGCAAAGGAACACACTGAAGTGTACCTTGCATGTGGTAGATACCCAGTAAAATCTGTTGAATTAGTTTTGTTAGCACCAAATTTATTTTAACCACTAAATTAGTTTTTCCTGATACTGCCCTGATCCTAGTAATCTTGAATACCAACCTTGGGTTTTGGGGGATGAGAAAATTTCTTAGTTTCTCTCTGAAATATATGATCATAAAAATCTACTTTGCTGCTACTGTTATTTTAAATTTTTAAAAAACCTTCTTCATTATATGAATCAGCTAAATCTAAGTACTTTTTAAAAATTCAGTTTTTAATTTTTATTAAATACTGACTAGATACAAAAGAATGTTCCGTGTTTAGAGTATAAATATGTATGAAATGAACACCCCTATACCTACCATCTGGTTCAAGAAATAGATCTGCAACAGCACCTCTAAATCAATCCCATGTTGTACCCCTCCCCAACCCTGGTTCCCTTTCCTCATTTCCCACCTACCAGGTAACCACTAAGAAGGATTTTGTGTTGTTATTTTCTTGCTTGTCTTTATAATTTTACCACATGTGGATCCATCATGAGTATAGTGTGAAGTTGTAAACATTATATAAATGAAATCGTACTCTATGTGTTCTTTTCCTGTTTGCTTTTGCTTTCTTTTGCCCAAATTTTGTTCCATGTTGATGTATTTAGGTGTAATTCACTTTTACTACTATGTCCATTTTCAAGACCATATAGTATCCCATCATACAAACACATCACCGTGTGTTTATTCAGTCTCTGGTTGAGGGGCATTTGGATTGCTTACAGCTATTTGTATTATAAACTTGGCTGTGTGAATTGTCCTGTATATGTCCTGGTGCACCTGTGAAGAGTTTCTTGAGGCTATATACTCCGTGGTGGAATTCTTGGATCACAGGATATGCATATCCTCCTTCATTAGAGAAGGCCGTTTTTTTTCAAAGCAGTTGTACTAATTTTTATTCCCACCAGTAGTGTATAAGAGTGTGTGCATGTAATGTGACATGGTCATCAAAATTTTATTTTCTCTGACGTTTTAAATTCTTGCCATCAATCTGGGGGATATAAAAATGATATCTCATTGTGGTTTTAATGTAATGTTTTCCTGATGATTCGTGAGGTAATGCATCTTTTTATATTTCTATTGGCTTTTGTCTCTTCTGTGACGTGCTTGTTCAAGTCTTTAGTTTCTAGTGGAGTTTTTTTTTCTTGATCATTGTAGGTCATTACATATTCTGGATACTATTCTAGGTAGCAGATCTCTTCCACTGATGGTGAATCTTTTCACTTTTTTTTTTTTTTTTGGAGCTGAGGTCTTTGTCACCCAGGCTGGAGTGCCGCGGTGTCATCATAACTCACTGCAGCCTCGAAGTCTTAGGCTCAAGTGATCCTCCCATCTCAGCCTCCCAAGTAGGTAGCACTACAGGTGCACGCCACCAGGCCTGGCTAATTTTTAAAAAATTTTCTGTAGAGAGAGGGTCTCACTATGTTGGTTAGTCTGGTCTTTAACTCCTGGGCTCAAGCCGTCCTCCCGCCTTGGCCTCCCACAGTGCTGGGATTGCAGGTGGCTCCCTCGCCCGGCCTCTTCTCACTCCCTTGGTGTTGTCTTTTGAGGACTGGCAGAGATTCCTAATTTTAATGCTGCTGAACTTACGCCTTTATTGGTTTGTACTTTTTGTGACTTCTTTAAGAAATTATTCTCTACCTTGGGGTCATGAAGATATTATTCTCTTTTGTCTTCAAGTCTTTATCATCTTAAAGCACCTGGAAGTCATGTGTGTTGTAAAGTAGGGATCCAATTTCGTGTCTTTTCAGTGGTAGGACACCAAATGATAACTTGAACCCCAAAATACGTAACAGGTGAAAATCTGAGCCAAAGTAACAGAAACACAAGAGTGACAGAGAAGACGTTACAACTTCCCTTTCTCAGGCCGTGCAACAACTATCCCAGTCTACGACGACTACACGGTAAATGATTTCCTCAGGGCTGGGCCCTACGTACTTGTATGACTGTAAGCAGTGGTCCTGTTAATAAGATTAATAAGCTTGACTAACAGATCTTTCCAGGCTACAATTTCTGAATATGGAGCAATAAAAATAGAATGAAACAAAAAGTACAAACATGTAGAACTTGAAGCACACGGAATTCTTGGATGAAAGAGAGACTGCAAACCCAAATCACAGTGCATCTAGAAATTAATGCTAATAAACTATGGATCAGAACCTACGTGACACGGCTTTATGGTGCTGGGGGAACTTTGCAGCATTAAACATACTATTAAACAAGAAGAATGACAATGAATGCGTTAAATATTAAACTAAGACGTTAGAAAAGTGAAAAGATGAATCTTGGGAATAAATAATAATGTAAGGAATTAATAAAGCTAAAGGCAGAAATTAATGAATCTTTAAAACAATATAAATAATAGATCCAAAACTTTGGAAGGCAGGCAATAAAATAGATAAACTACTAGTTGTTGATGAGGGAGAAAAGGGGAGGAAACACAGATAAAATGTGAGATGAGGGGGAAATAGCAGATAGAGAAGGATTTAAATTATTACAAGGGAAGCTTTTGTATAACTCTGCAAATGAATTAGAATAGCAAAGAAATGGATAATTTTCTAGGAAAACCTGAATTATGAAAATGAACTCTAGGAAAGAATCTATACCCATCAGTAACTACAGATGTTGAGAAAGTGGTACAAAGGAGGCTAGGCGCCCACCTCAGATTGCCAGCCTGGAATTTCATGACTGAATTCTTTCAGATCTGCTATGCATCAGTCATTCTCCTTCTGATGAGCTGTTTCCAAATGTAAGAAAAAGAAGGGAAACTCCCAAATTCTTTTCAGAAACTCAAGAGCCATTGCTATTGAAATGTATTGGAAACAGGGAAGATAACTACAGTTCAACCTTACTTACAATATCCCTTGTGAAATTGGGAATTAAAATATTAGCATATAGGCCTTCAAGTGAAATATTGATATGATACATTTATGTTTGCTCCCCTCAAGAGTCACTAAATGATGGCAAAGGGATTAAAAAGGGAGGGGAAAGGAAGCCGGGAACTGGGCGTGGAGGCATTCTCAGGAAGGAGGTCCTGAGAGGGAGGAGACACTCCGCAGTGGCAGTGGAAGCAGTCTCTGAGCCTCCCAACACTGGGGAAGGAGTCGTCTTTAAAATAGGTTACCTTTTGAAAGAGGAGCGGAATTAAGAACTTTGGGGGTAATTAAAGGAAGTCTAGGTGCCATTCTCACCAGGACTGTGCACTGGGATCACCAAATTCCACCCTAGACCCACCATAATTTGCATAAGTGTACAAGGATATATACAAGGATGTTTACAATAGCCAAAACATCTAGCCGTAACTTACATAATATTAGTCAAATTCTGTTAAATAAACTGCAGTATATCCACACATCTAAATCTCCCCAGAGCTGCATATGACTCTTCGTGGGCAGGGGAGGCCACTGCTTTTGGCCAGTGTTCGACAAATGGTCTTTAATAATGTCAGTAATGATCTCATTTCCCTGTCATTTGTCATCTGTCCTATTCCATGCCTTACTTTAAAGTCAGGGTGGTTTGAAGACGGTGATGAGAATCTCCTGACCGACCTTGTTCAATTGTCCCTTGCTGTGCTGGCTCTCGCGTGGGCTCCACTGGCAGTGTATTCCCTGGAATGCAAGGAAGTCTTGTTTGCCTTTCTGCCCGCTTTGACCCCTTCAACCTGCGTGATGAGAAGGAACAGTAAGTTCTCTTCTCATCAAGAGACAGTGATGCAGATATGGCAACTGCCAGCGATCTTTTCTTTTTTAGGAATTCCCTTTTTCGCCAAAAAACTTTCCTGCTCTTATGGCAACCGGTGGCATCAGTTTCTGTGTGTCCTTCCGGAGATATTCTGTGTATTGAGAAGCAAATACACAAATTCTTCCTTATTTGTTGTTTTTGTTGTGGGTTTTTTGTTTGTTTGTGGCAATGCAGTGAAGAGGACTTGACTGCCTGGCCTGTTCTTCTGCCCCACACCTGTGTATGTGGAGAAGGCAGCTGAGCACTTTGATCATGCGGATGTAGATCAGTTCTATGTCTGTAATGCCCCCTGCTCTCCTTTATGTACTCATTTTATTTTCAAATTGATTGGCAAAATTGTGTTTTTCCAAAGATAATACCCGCACACTCCAGGTCCCGGCTATTGGGACATATTTCTTTACTCCTCTGACATTTCTGTGTTTGATTTTTTAACTAGTAACTATTTAAAGATTAAAAAGGGAATATGGAGAAGTAAGGTGAATTAAGATGGTAGAGGCTGGGTGCAGTGGCTCATGCCTGGAATCCCAGCCTAGGCAGGAAGATCCCTTGAGCACAGAAGTTCGAGGTTACAGTGAGCTGTGATTGCATCGCTGCACTCTAGCCTGGGTGACAGAGCAAGATCCTGTCTCTATTTAAAAAAAAAAAAAAAAAAAGAGCTGAATTGCTATTTATTAAGTGTCCTTTTATAATAATAAAACTTTAAAAAATATGTTGTATGGTCCTTATGGGACTTTCCTTAAAGCTCATGTTTTCCTTTCAATGAGTTATTCCTTTCCAGGTTTAACTGTCTTCAGCCATCAGGTTCACAGATTATAAAATCTCTGGCATGTTTATATCACTTTGATGCAAATTGTCAACTTTTTAAAAAGTTCCATGCCAGTGCCCACCTGTTGCTCTGGACTTTTCTATATCAGCATCTTATAATTTGACAATTATTTTAACTGGAAATTTCTAAGGTAGCAGTGTGGAATCCTGACATGAGCATGGACTTTGGAGTCAGACATCTCAGAGTCGGAATCCTGGCTCCAGCGCGTACTAACTGTGGGTTTGGACAAGCTTCTTCACCTGTCACAGTCTTTCTTCTCTGTAGATTGGAGATGATCATATTCACGTCATCTCCAGTGGAGTAGTGAAGATTAAGTTAGATAAGATCATAGATGCGAAGCCACTGGCTCTGTGCTTCAGACAGAGCCAGCACTTGGTAACTGTTAGCTGCTTCTTCCTCCCTGTCCTCCTTGTCTAACTTAGCATAGAGTTTATGAACTCAGTTTTACTGCCTGCCAATTTCTGCATAATACATAATTCTGATAGTGAGGTGAATATGTAAAGTTATTTTGGTGATATCCTGATACTGCTCTACTAGGAAGTCCTTGGCTGCTCTTTCTGCCTGCAGATTTAAACTTCTACTCATGATGTCTATCTGGTCCCACTCATCTTTCCTTTGTGTTTTCATAGTGCATTCCTAGTGTGACCTCTGCTGTAACTCAGAGGTTATCAAAGTTTAATGTGGTGTCTGTGATGTATTATCTACTGTTGTTTTAAAAAATTCCTCCGAAACTTAGCAACTTCCAGAAAAAAACATTTATCATCCTAGAGTTTCTGTGAGTCAGGAATTTGGGAGTGACTCAGCTGAGTAGTTCTGACTCAGGCTCTCTCCAGAGGTTTTGGTTGGATGTCACCACAGCTGCAGTCATTCAAAGACTTGATTGAGGCTGACAGGTCCACTGTCCAGTGGGCTCACTCACATGGCTGTTGCTGAGACTGCGGTTCCTCGCCAGTTGTGGGCACACGGCCTCACTACTTTGCCAAGTGGTCCTATCCACAGAGGTGCTTGAATGTCCTGATGACACTCGAGCAAGTGACCTGTCAGAGCAAGGAGGGAGCTGCAGTGCCTTCTGGGACCTGGTCAGTCTCTGAAGCCCCTACCGTCGCTTCAGCCATATTCTGTTGGTTGGGAGCAGGCCACTAAGTCCAGCCAACACTCACAGGAAGGCATATTAAGTTCTGCCTTTTGAGGGGAGGAATTTATGGACATGTTAAAACCACCACACCTGAGGCGCTTGTTGTAAAGTAAGATTCTGAGGCCTCATGTCAGATCTAGCAACAGGTAGGACCCAGGAACCTGCAGTTTCCATGGGCACCCGAGTGATTCTGATGCAGGTGGCCCAAAGTCCACACTCGGAAACACACTGCTCTGGCCAGGATGGGCCCCTTGGTCTTCTTCCTTAAATACCTTAATTGGTTGCATCTCCCTATCTTTGCTCACATACACAGAACACTTGTGCCCCATTTTCAACTGTGGACATCCTTTTTTAAGTCCTGCATAAGTCTAGTACCTCCATGGTGCCTGCTGTCTTAGACAGAAGTGAGTTCTCCCTCCCTTGAATTCCTTTAAGAGCCCATGTTTTTCCTACTCTACTTTTTTGACTCTAATTCGGTTTGGTTCAATTCCACCACACTGCTAATAGGCATTTAAAATGATGGCCTTATTTGACCTGCTCTTCAGCCATCAGAACTCTAATAACTCTGTGATGAGCATTTTGCTGCTTAGGATTGAAGAGCAGTGTGGCCATTAGAATGCTGAGGGGCCACTCAAACCACACTGCTTGGAGGTTACTGCTTCCACGCAGGCATTTATCGGACGAGTGCCTTCCTGTTGTGTGCCAGCCTTGGCTTCAGGTACAGTGAGGGGAGACAGGCGTGCTCCGTGTGCCCGACAAGGTGATAATAAAAGGCGCACAAAAATGTATCGTCACAACTTGAAAGACATTCTAGGGAAGAAGTGCACAGATGGCCATGATGTAAAACAGAGGAGACCTGCTTAGATAAGTTTCCAGACATTCTGCCTGAGACTTCAAGGATGAAAAGGGAGAAGAGATTTGAAAGAACTTAGTATTAACGTGTTCCAGTAACTGAAAGGAGTTGGGGTGACGGGAGCTGAGGTTGGAGGGTAAGCAGGGGCTACATGGTGCAGGGCTGCCATGGCCGTGGTCAGGGTGTCGCTCTAAGTGCAGTATCCTGAGCTATATTGGGATGGTATGCAAATTGGAGGTTTTCTAATTAAGCAGTTGTGGAAGTAATTGGGAGATTCAAATTGTAGCTACCAACTCAACTAATAATGGATTGGAAAACAGGATGTCTGTGTTAGCTTGACAGAGGGAAGCTGGAAAAGAACTCAAGCCTGAATGGTTATCAGGGATGTGGGTGGCCGTCTCCTCATCTCAGAACACAAAATGTGGAAATGACCACAATAGCAACAGGAGGTATTTATGTTGGAGACAACAGTGCTCCTGCCTTTAAAAATGAGCCAGTAGTTTAGACAGGACAGGTTATTCATCTCATTCTGTGTTTTTAAGTTCTGAGCTTAGGTTCATAGCTTAGGTACGTCAAATCCCACCCATGTCCATCTCCCCTTAGCTGCTGATTCAATTCTAGCTGAGACACAGTGGACAGGGACCAGTGCAGCAAGAGTCCTGTGATCTCTCAGCAACTTCCTTTCCACGTAGCCAGCTGTTCCTTCTCGCCCAAGGCTTTCCCTAGTCCTTGCCTCCTGTAGGTTGTAGTATCCTGGGTCAACTGGGATCCAGCCAGATTCCCCATAGAAAGATACCAAGGCCTTGGAAGATCTTTTTCTTTCCTGTCCTGGTTCGCTCTTGTTTGTAAGAGGGTTGAATGGGGTGGCCTCTCTAATCCTGTAGTTTTTCTGGGTCATTAACCCAGGCCACATTAATAATATGATCCTTCTCTGAATTTACAACATATGATTATACAACAACAATTTGTTACTTCTTCTTATTCTGTGGGGTGGCTGGGCCACTCTGCTGGTCTTGGCAGGGCAATTCTTCTTAAGGTGTCACCTGGGTTCACTTGTGTGGCTGCATTCAGCTGGTGGGTTGGCAGGGGCGGGATGCAGTTAGGACAGTGGGTCTCTCTTTCTACCCTGGTGTACTACCCTTCATCTTCACAGAGGCTTGACCAGCTTCTTTACACTGTTCCGAGAGAGCAAGCCCCGCAATGCCTAACATCTTATCCAGCCTCTGCTTGCTTTGACTTTGCTAATGTCCCATTGGCCAAGGCAAGTCACATGGCCACATCTAATGTCAGTATGAAACGGGCACTCCACAAAAGCATGAACATATGAGGCGTGACTCATTAGGGTCACTAATGTAGCAGTCTGTCACAGCCTCCGTGCTAAATTACCTGTCATCTCCAGTGAGGATTTCCCAAGGTGTTTTTGTTCAAAATAGTCTCATGGATTTATTTGGAATTATCAATCTAATATGCTCATGGTGTAATTCACTGGGACCATACAAGTTCTGATTCACAAAAGTGGGACCCCTGGGTAGACAGTGAATCAGACTAAACTTAATCATAAAAAACTATTCTTGCCTGAGTCTACTCTTGTATTTTCAAGATCGCCAAATAAAATTCAGAGTGTGGTATCCTCCCCCTTTGAGAATTCTGCTATTTTTCATAAATGGAAGTATTTGATAATAGTTAATAAAGCTACTTCAGAGTTACTCCAGATTTTCATGTTAGTCTTAGATGTGGAATAATAAACATTGGCAATGAATTTGTAATTTAAGAGAAAATTTACATTTATATTGCAACAGTGGAATATAATGTTTAATAACTTGTATTGGGGGGATTGTTTTTTGTTTTGTTTTGTTTTTTTTAGCTCTTCAGAGAAGTAAGAATAATGAAGATTTTAAATCATCCAAACATAGGTACTTTCTGTTTTTTTAAATACTTTTGGGTCTAATTGCATTCTTGAAAGCATGTTGCAAAGCTAAATATGTATTCCAGAAGTGATAGAGAATCCTTCCCTTGCCCTACCCCAGGTATACTTTTAATAAAATATATATGTAAATTGTTGATCCATTTGTATTAACTTTATGAAATTACTGAAGACAGGTTAAAAGCTTAGATATTAAAAATTTGAATTTAAAGCTTTAATGCAGTAGAAACATCTATACTCATAATAACCGTAATTTTCAGATTTTTTAATATATTAGAAAATGTAGTTTTATTTCATTAGTATATAGAAGGGAATTATAGGAAGTCAGAATTAATATTTTCAAAGGTATAATGCTTTTTGCTGTGACTGAGTTCCTGAGAAAATATTTGTACACTGAATCATATTTAAAAGACGGGATACTTGCTATCTAAGGGAATTTTGATAGGAAATTGTTTTATAAAGCAAAGATTTGTTTTATGGTCCCTCTTTGGGGCACAACTCTGTGCTAGGTGCTATGAGATAGGTTTAAAGATGAGGGAAATTTTCTCTCCTCACAGTAATTATAAGAACCAGATGAAAATGCAAATTACTTAATACCGACCGTACTCTATATACATCCAATGAAAATTTTGATGCCACATATATCATAAAACGGCTCTTTCTGAATTGTTTAACTGCTTTTCATATATATGTCAAAATGTCTTTACGTATCAGTGATAGCTCCGACAATCTAAAAATAGTATTTTTAGAGTGAAATCCCTCTTAAACAGGGCCCTATGAGTTTACTATCAACACCAGTGGCAGGAAAGGAGAGGGTGATACTTAGTGGTAGCGTTAGCCTGGCAAGAATGCTGCAGGCACAAGGAATACAAGAGTAACACGGAACCACGGGAAGGAAAAGGCTTATGCCCTATTTCGTCAAATCTAAGCCACCGTCATTTAAAAGGCATTATTTTTTATATACTACTAAGAAAGAAAAAGGCTACCAAGTTGTCGTCTTGATATCAGGGATATTACTTAAAAAGACATCCTAAATCAGTGCAATATAGTACGTTTGAAGAGAAGGATAATCACAAGGAATGTGATAGTGCAAGAAAACCTTCTTTCTCTGCTTTTTATTTCCACCCTTTGGGGCTAGCCAGCCAACACTGGATTTCAAATCCCAACTCTTCCCAAAACTCTGTCACTACTGCCTAGGACTAGCTAAGTTACACATATTTATTTGTCTTTTAGTTACTTAAATTATACCCTGATTAGAGTTCTTACTAAATGACGTGTCTTTGATAATAGATTAAATTTTTAAACATTCCAATTGCATTGAAATAGTTTTTCCCCAAAGAGCCAGAATTTGCATCAGAATATTAGAAAGGTTTTGTTTGTATGCTTTTCACCATCCATATGCCTTAACTTTCTTAAATGGTTTTTCTTGGCAATTTGAACATATCAGAGTGTACAGAATGGTACGTGGTTTTATTCATGAGTTCATCAAAAATTTATTCACTACTGTGTGGGCACTTGTTTGTCCTAATACTCTAATAAAGCATCAAAATCACCTGCAATATAATGACTAGCATCCCCCCCCTTGTGAAATTTAATTTTTAACTAAATTTAACCAAAATAAAGTAGATGTAAAAGTAGTGATTGATAGCTCAAGATTTGCTTCAGTTTCATTTAAAATGTGTATCTTTCTAATTGAGTGTTTCCCGCTTTATGATTAGCATAAGAGAAGTTTATCTGTAACAAGGGATGCTGTAGCAAAATCACACTGACCTCCTAAAAATCATTCTTTAAGGAAAGGTTTTTTTCAGTAAAATTTCACTATAAATCCCTTCTACTTCTTTCCATCTCTGGCTTCAGCGGGTAACAAAGGAACCTTGTTCTCTGAGAGTTGTTATAAATTTCCCAAGCAACAAAGGTCGAAGTGGAAAATTATTTCTTAAACCATATGAAAAGTGAAAAGGATTGCAGTTGTAGGAGTCGAGTAGATCTGGCGATTGCTGCAGGTTGAGAGAAATGAACCACTTTTCCTAAGGTAAAAGGGTGAGCTGGTGGGAGGCCGGTGGCCAAAGAGCAAATAAAAAACATGAAACTACGCGGGAAGAACAAGCACAGATAGCCCTTTCTAACTGCAGAGCATATACTGAAGGTCCCCACGAGTCCCCAGAAATGATTTGATTGTTTGGAAAATTTCCTGCCTTTTATAAAAGCTTTTCGGTTTTGTTCTATTTGATAAAATCCCCTACAAAGCATTTTTAAAAAAGCCAGCTATTAAAATCTTTAACAGGGAAAAGTTGCTTTATATGTGCAGGGGTCGTACATAAGATGTTTGTTTCTTTTTCTCGTACATTTCTCCCCTCCCCCGTGAAGTTTATTTGAAAATCATTGAAACTGAAAAAACACTCTACCTAATCATGGGGAATATGCAAGTGGAGGTAAGAACATTTATGTTTATTGGGGGTTTTTCTTTCTTTCCTTTTTAAAAGAATACACAACCACACTGCCCGTATGAATAATTTTAAAGTTTTTTTAACTCAAAGTCTAAGTACTAGGGTTTAGTGTCAAAAAGCTGATTCTTTGCAATTTTATGCGTTGCCATTAAGGTTTCACTATTACTTTGTTATTGACATATCCAAGACCTGGATTTTTTTATTGTGGTAAAATACACATCACATACAGTTTACCATTCTAACCTTTCAAAGTACATTTTTGTGGCTTTATGTATGTTCACCCTTGTTTTGCAGCCCTCACCAAACCCTCCATCTCCAGAACTTTTTCATCTACAAAGTGAACTCTGTACAATTAAACAGTAACTCCTCCTTGCCCCCTCCCCAGCTCCTGGCAAACCCGGGATTCTATTACACTTTCTGACTCCCGTGAATTTGACTAGTGTGGTTCCCACTCTTTTATAGATTGCAGTATTTGTCCTTTTTTTGGGCCCCGGTTTTTAAATTTTCCCAAAAGTCCCTAAAAGGTTTTACCCCGGGTTTTGGGGGCCCCTGTCAAAATTTTTCCCCCCTTTTTAATTTTGAATAGTATTCGATGTGGTGAAAAAACCCCCCATTTTTTTTACCCCCCAAAATTTGGGGGTTTTTTTAAGGGTTTTAAAGCATTAGTCTTTTTTTAAAAGTTCGTGGTTTAATGCTTTTTTTTTATCAATTTTTTAAAATGTCATTGGGGTCCTTTTTCCCCCGGGGCCCAAAAAAACCGGGGTTTCCGACCCCATGACTAGATTTTCCTTAGAAAAAAAAAATTTAAAACAGGAAAATTTTTTGGGCCGGAAGGGTTTTAAAAAAGGGGTTTCCTTTTTTTAAAAAGCATGATATACTTCTGTCTTTTTTTAAAAAAATCTCTTTATGGGGGGTTTGGGGGTGGGGGGTTTTTTTTTTTTTGGAAAACCCCATGGAGTTTCTTTTTCTTGGAGGGCCAAAAAGGGGGCTTTTTATTTTTTTTTGTTTTCCCCCCCCCCCCCCCCCTACACAGTCCCTTTTGGGACATAGCAAACCCAAAAAAACAAAAAATTTGAGTTAAAATTTTTTAAATCTGGGGTGTTTTCCCCTTGGACCTTTTAGTATGTTATTTTTTTCCCTTAGCATTTTGATCCCGGGTTTTTAAAACCTGGGGGGGAAAAAGGTATCATCCCCAGGGATGATTTTCCCCCTTTTTAAAAAAGAGACTGTAAAATTTTGTGGGGAAAAAAAAAAGGTTTTTTTGTGGGGATCCCTTTTTACCCCACGGGGGTCTCCCCTGTGGGTTGCTCCCCAGCCTGGAGCCCCACCCCCTGAAAACCCGGGGGCCCCTTTTGGGGTTTTTTCAGCCCCGTCAGGTTTTTTCCATCTTTTTTTGGTTTTTTCCCGGGGTTTTAGAGTTTAACCCCCATGGGGGCAAGACGAAAACGGGGTTTTTTGGGAAAAACGGGGCCCTGGGGGGAAAAACCACCAGGGCCCCCCTTTTCCTTAAAATAAAATTTCACACTGAGCTTTTTACAGTGGGTTTTTGGGGACCTTGGGGCCCCCCCGGGGGGGGGGGGGGGGGGGGCCCCCGCATTGGGGCCCCCTTTTTAAAAGGGGTTTTTTTTCGTGGTGGGGGGGTTTTATTGTTTTGGGGTATTTTTTTTTTAAAACCCCCTAAAAAAAAGCCTGCCCCCTCCCCGGGGCATCTTTTTTATTTTTTTGTGTTTTTCCCCTTTTTTTTAAAATTTAAAATTTAAATACCCCGGGCCCCTCCCCCTCGGGGGTTTAAAACCCTTTTTTTTTATCGAATCTAAAAATTTTTTTAAAATTTTTAAAAGGGGTCCTAAAAAAATTTCTGGGGGGAACCGGGTTTTTTTTACAGATAATGTAAAGCCCCGTTTTTTTCAAAGCCCGGGGTTTCCAAGCTACTATTTACAAAAACCTAAAACTAAACAAGGGGTCTCTGAACGGGGCGCCCAGGGTCCATCCGGGCCCCCGGGCCCCGCCCTTGGGGCAGGGGGAACCCATTGCGCTGCTGCTTTTTTTTCCCCTCTCTCTCTAAAATAGCCTTAGAGGTTTTCGGGTTCGCTGTTTATCTGAGTTTTTAATACATTTTTAAAAAGGAAAAAAAAGAAAAAATCTGGGGTTGGAACCCTTTTAAAAAAGTTGAACTCCTGGAATAACTTAGTGGTCGTGAGTTTTTACTTTTTGGTTCCAAAAATTTTAAGGGGTTTTTATATTGTTTTGGTTTTAAAAAAAATTTTAAAAAATTTATTTTTCCCGATTTGGACTTTATTTTACTAAAAAACAACACTAGTGAGTTTTAACATATTATTTTTTTAATTTTAAAAACTTTTTTTCTGTAAAACGGAAACATGTCTTTTTTTTGTTTTCACTTATTAACCCACTTTTTTTGAAAGGGTACTTTCTGCAAATGAAAGGTCTTTTCCGCTTAAAAAGCGGACTTTTTCTGGGGCTGCATTAACTTCAAAATTTTCCCCTTTTAAAATTTTTGGGGTGTTTTAAATTGAGGGTATGGAATCCCTTTTTAAAAACCCTTTAAAAAAAATGGTAATAGGGAAGTATTCATCCCATCCCATTATTTAAAATTTATTTTAGAGTTGGGTTTTAAGATTTTTAAAAGGGCAGAGACTTAATGACATTTTCAAGTATCAGAATTTTTTAGTTGAATGTTGTCACGACCCTGATGGGGGGTTTCCTTGGGGGAGAAAGATATGTTTTTTCCCAAAAACACTTAATTAATTTCAAAATAGAAACTTTTTGTTGATTTCAGGGGTTTGGGGGTTCTTTTCAAATTAAAAAAAAGTGCGTTGGAAGTACAAAAATAAAAAAAAAAACTTTTCCCCAAAATTCACCTCTCTTCCTCAAAAAATTTTGTAAAAGGGTGCCCCCGAGAGTCCCCCCGTGATTTTCCGCTGGCTTCCCCTTCACTGTGGGGGGCCCCCCACCTCTCGCCCCCACGGCGTTTCCCACTCTCTTTCCCATTTGCCTTGGGTTTGGGTCCATTAGGGGGATATTTCCCATGGGTCTCCCTTTTTCCCCCTCCCCCCTCACCCTACCCTCCTTCCCCCTCTGGCAGCCAGTGATCTTTTAAAGCGTTCGGGCCCTTTTTCCCCTTCTCGCTTCTCACTAAACTTGGAATATTTAAACCAGGCCCTTTTCCGGGCCCCTGCAGGCCCTCTTCCCCGTGGTTTGTTCCCCAAACCCTATGGCCCCCTTGCTTTTCGTTTTTGTAAGAATCTTACCCCAGATAACTTGTTTCCTCCCTCAATAGTCAGCAAAACCCACAAGCAGGCAAGTGCATGAAAACCACCCCAACACCCCCAACCACCACTCTCTCTCCCCCCTCACCCCTCCTGTTTTTTCCCCTTTTTTCCCCTCCACCACTTGGTACCTTGCCCTATTAAAATATTGTTTTGTTTTGTTTATTGTTTTCCCCTCCAAAACTGGAAGGAAAAACCCCACGAGGAAAGGGCTATTCTGTGTTCAGGGTACATTCCCCCAAGCCTAAAACCAGTCCCTTCTTTTTGGAGACCCTAAATTTGTTTTTTTTAAATAAAATGGAACAACTCAGGAAGTGCCTTTAACCAAAATAACTTCTGCACTTTGATTTTTCTTTTTTTTTTCCCCTTGCTCAGTGTTTTTCAAGCATTTTGAAACCCCCCCTTTAAAAAAAATTTAATATGATTTAAGCTATGAGATTTTAAGGGGAAGGTTTTCCCTTCCCAGCTTAAAGTTTGGTTTTGGTAAAAATTAATCCCTATGTTAACTAAAGGCCAGTTAGTTTTAAAGTCACATGTTTGGCTAAATTCATCCCCCTATTTAAAAAGTAGAGCTTGCTGAAAGTGAACCTTAAACAATTTATGGGAAAACAATGTGGAAAATGGGGCTTCTGCTTACTTTTATTTCTCGATTATAGGTGAAATATTTTATTTTTTTGGGTTTAACCAAGGGGAAAAATGAAAGGAAAAAGGGAAACAAGAAACTAAATTTTTAAAAGGTTTGAATTAATTTTCACCTTTTGTTTGTTTAAAAAATTTCCCGTGCTCGACCCTGAAGAAAAAAAAGGTTTGCCTCTGAAATGGGTTTGGAGGGTCTGGATGGCAGGGATTTGGGCCTTCATTTAAACGAAAAATGTGTTGAAGTGCCCTTATCCCGGGGCTGTTCCCAGAGGTGCCATGGGGGCCATTTGGCTGTGTAGTGGGACATTGCTCCCAACTTTCACTGGGAAAACTGGGGGGCTTTTAAAAAAACTAGAGCTTTTCAAAAAATTCTTTATTACATTAACTAAAACCCTTTTAAAAATTTTTTGCAAGAAGAATGACCCAAACCCAAATTCATTATTAAATTTTTTCTTTCATGAGCTGACCCAATAAACTTAATGGGTTAAATGGTGATTTTTTCTCTTTTTTTCCCGTTTTTACCTTGCTCTTTAAGGAACGCGGGGTTTTTTGGAAAAGGGTTTAAAACATGATGGGCGTTTAATCTTCATCTTATTTAAAAATAAGTAGTATTAAATTTAGGGGCCATGGGCCCGACAAATGGGTGAGTCTTTACCTACATAAAGGGAAAACTTGCAGCAGGGCTTTTGGGGTTAAAGGGGTTGTGCCCATTTCTAAAAAAAAGACAATAAGGCAAAGAAAAGATTAAAAATTTTTCCCCAAAAATTTAGTGGCCCCGTCAAATAGTAAAACCTTCCATAGATTCAGAAAATGTAAAGGGGGCTGAAATGCAGCACTCAAACTGTTTAAACATTAGGGTTTTGGGATTATTTAGGCTGGGAACTAGCAAAAATCTTTAGATGTAAAAACCAGATAGCCCAACATTTTAGGCTTTTGTGGTCCCTACAGTCCCCGGTTTTCAACTATTTAAATTTGCTGTCGTAGCACCCAAAAAACTATAGACAATAATAAATGAATGCCCGACTGTATTCCCCCGGGAAAACTTTATTACAAAACAGGGAGGGCCAAAATGGGAGCCCCTACGCCCTAATTTGCCAAACCCCCGATGGGGAAAAGGAAAAGGGGCAGGGCTTTACTATTTTAAAATTAAACCTGTTCACCCGGGCAAAGGGCCAATTTAAATGGCAGAGGGCCTAAATTTTTCTCGGACCTTTAATTTTTTTTTAAATTTACATTAAGGGTTGGGTTTTTTTAGATAGGAGACTTAAAGTTTCCCATTTTTGGGGAAAAATGGTCCCTTTGCTGATTTTTAAGTTTCTCTTAACAGTTTTGGCCCCTTTATTTGGGTTAGGTTTATGTTTACAGTTAAGGACTCATTTTAAAAATTTTTTAACTTTTTTCTGTTGCCCTTAAATTTAAAAGCTTAAGAAAACTAAAGGTCTTTGACTTAAAACTGTTAAAAATCCCAAAATTTAAACTAACTTTGGCTATCATTTCCCTTTCTGATCCCCGCCCTTTTTAGCCATAAAAAAGGAAATTTAAAACTTGGTGGAAATTTTGAGGTTTTTTTCCAGTTCTAAAATTTTTATTCGGGTTTTTGAAAAGGGAAAATCCTATTTTTTGAAAAACAAAACGGGCCCTTTTCAAGACGTACTCTTAAATTTTTTTAAAAGCCACCCCCAAAAAGTCAATATTTTGCCTCATCAACTTTAAATTTTCCCTTTCCCATCTGATGAAATTCTCTTGCGAACATTTTTGGAATATGGTTGAATTTACTTGAGGGAAAGGGGTAACCCTCCCGCCCCCCGCACCAGCATGTCTTGTCCGCCCTTCCAGGGAAACCCTTGGGGCTTTTAAACCCCCCCCCGCTGAGATCTCCCCCAAAGTCCCCCCAGCCCCAAACCGCCACCTGGTAGGGCCCCCAATTTTTAGAAAGATTAGGGATTTACTACCCCCACTTGGGAAATTATTTTGGGGGTTGGTTGTTTTTGGGTTTTGTGTTTTTTAAAAAGGGGGTCTCCCCTGTTGCCAGGTAGATTCAAACCCCTGGGGGGCAAGGGGTCCCCCCCCGCCTAAACCTCCCCCGTGCGGGGGCTAAGGCAGTGCCAATGAAACCCCCCTTCTGATTTTTTTTAAAAATTTTCGCGGAAAAATCCCGAAGCCTTTTTTTGAGGAACGAAATTTGTTTGGGCCGGGGAGATGGCTTTGTGTGTGCTTTTTCAAAAAAATGGGTTTTATTTACTGCTTGAATTTAAGGGAAACCCCTTTCCCCCCTGTGGGGGTTTTCCTAAAGGGGAAAACAAACATGATTTGTTTTTTTTACTTTTCCCGTTTTTAATTGCATGCATTCCAAAGGGCTTTAAAATTTCCATTACTTTTACCCCAAATTTAAAAAAAATTTTCCCCGTTTAGACAAAAGCATAAAGGGCCCCTTTTTTCCAATTCCCGAGCAGAGGGTTTTCCTCCTCCTCCTCCCTTCCCCCTTCCCCGCCCGGGTTTCTGCCCTTTTGGAGTTTCAGTTTTTTTGGGTTTGGGTCTTTTTCTTTCAGAGAAAAAAAATAATTCCGGCTTGTTTCTTTCTTTTCTTTCTTGGGGGGGGGTAATGTTGGTTTCCCCTGTTTTTTTCCCATATGACTGAAAAGGGGAAATTTGGCAAAATTCATTTTTTTAACCCCGACAACATCCCGGTTTTTCAACCCTTTTTTAGAAATCACTGTCAAAAGCTTAAAACTGTGGCCGCCCCTATAATCCCCGCTACTCAGGGGGGGGGTGAGGTGGGGGGATTTTCCGGGGGAGCCCAGGAGTTTGAAAAACCGCCAGCCAAAAAAAGCAAGACCCCTCTCAAAAATTAAAAAAAACATGCAAAAAACAAAAAAAAGACTTAAGAAATACAAGGGTCTATCTTTTGGTTTTAAAAGGGGTATGTTTGTTGTATTTTAGATTTTTTGGGGGAAAAATTTTACAAGACTTGAGCTTTTAATAAAAAAGGGATTTTTTTAAAAAAAAATTACCCCCAAATTTTAAAAATTTTTGTAAAACGTTGTTTAATTTCCTGCAAACAGGAAAAAATTCAAGTTACTAACCCACACTATTTTTGAAAAAGGGAGGAATCCCAAAAGTGCCTTTGGATTTAAAATTTTAAAAATTGGATTGGTTTTAAAAATTCCCTTTCCATTTTTAACCGGGGGGAAACCCACCCCAAAAGGTTGAACTTTTGCCATTTTTGGGGTTTTAATTGGTTCAAGTCCGGAAAGGTTCACCAACCATTGGTCCGGGCCAGGGGGGCCCCCGCCTCCAGTCCAGGCGATTTTTTGGTCCTGGCATTACCCAAAAAAAAGGGAATGTGGACGGGAAAGTTAAAAAGGCTTTTAAGGTTAAACCTGGGGAGCACAGGAAGGGGAAATTTTCCCAAGTTTTTCCCCCACCCCGAATTTCCCCGATGAAAAATTAAAGGTGAAAAATTGTTTTAGAAAACCCCCATCAAGTTTTACTGGCATTTTTAGTTTGGGAAAAATTTAAAGGTTTTTTTTCACTTTCATTACGATCGCACCCCTGAGGGGACCTTTCGTCCCTTATTGAGTGTCTGCGTCCCAAACTGCCATCAGAAACGGATCGTTTACAGGCCTCAAGGGCGTAAAATTCCCAAGGGGTGTTGTTTTTGTAAGGGTTTAATCCCCCCATTGCAAGGAGGGGTGATTTTTTTTTATTACTAGACAAAAAAAATTAAAATAAGAAACATTTTTGCAAGTTATTTGAGCCTTAAAAATAAATGCAAGGAATTTTGAGGAATATTTTCTTTTGTTGGGGGTTGGGGGTTTTTGGGGACGTCTCAACACCCAAAAGATAGGGCCTTGGAATGGGGTCACCCTGGACGTTCTCAGGCCCGGGGGGGCTTTTTTTTTTCCCAGGCAGCATCTCCTTTTCCCCCGACGCCTATTTTGGGTTCCCGCCCCCCCGGGGATTAGGTTTTCCATTCAAGAGAAAAAGGGGAAACCGGGGAAGCTCCCCATTTTTTGCGGCCCCAAAGCAGCTGCCCCGACCCCCCCTTTACCTCTTCCCCTTTTCAGGAAAGGGGTGCCGCCGCCCGGGGCCCGGTTCTGGGTCCGTCTCCCTCTTGGGTTTTTTGCCGGTCCCTTTTTCTCCGTTTTTCCCTCTCTCTGTTTCTTTCCCCAGCGCATTTATATGTGTACATCTTACCATCTTTTTTTAAAAAAAAACCCCTTCCCCCCCAGGTCCCCTTTAAACCCCTTTTTCCTTCGCCTCATGGCCGTATTTCCTAAGCATTTTAGACCCCCGTTTAACTTGGCCTAAAACCCCCCCCCCCCAAACCCCCCCCTAGGGAGTCTTATTGCTGCTTTTTTCCTCGCCCCCCCTGCAGCATTTTTTTGGGCGTGGCCCCGTGTGATGACCCCCCCAAGTCCCTTTCCTGCAGCCAGGGTGCTCTCCCAGGGTCCAGGGCCCAGCTGCAAAAGGGCGCCTTCACCTGAGCATCCCTCAGGCCCCCTCAGGTGCAGCAAGTTCAAAGTCTTAAGTCTTCCTTCCTGAACTGAATATTACTTTTATTCTGGTGCTGATGCCCCTCAGGTGCCCTTGCTTTACCATCCCCATCAGTCCCCAGGGCCTTTTGTGCGTTCTCTAAATATCTCTCACACTCAGCACTCTTTCCTGTCTCTGTACACCATCCTAGGCCAGACACCTATCTCATCCTTGATTAAGACACTAGTTTCTTGCCTGTTCTTCCCCGCTTCCAATTTTGCTCTTCTTTCCATGTATGTTTTCCCATTTCACCCAGAAAGACTTTTAAAAAACACAAATAAGATTGTTATTTCTCTGCTTAAACCGCTCTTGATGGCTTCCCATTGACCCTTAGGATGAAAACCCAAATTTGGAGTGCAGCCTTTGTGATTCAGCCGACCCCCCCCAGCCATCTCTCTCTGCATCTCTCTCCCACCACTTTTTTAGTTTCTTTTAGTGAAACATGTTCTCTCCACCTGTGTGTTTCAGACTCTTTATTCTGCCCCAAACGCCGTCATCAACACCATCATTAAACCCCTGCACCTTCTGTGCTTCGACTTCACTTCCTGTGGGAAGCCAGACCATCCCTTCCCGTGCCAGGGCCCCTAGCCCCCTTTTACCTCCCCCGGGTTTCACGCACTTGGGGTCTGGGGCAGCTGCTTTCTTTGCCCTCCCTTCAAACCGTGAGCTCCCGAGGGCAGGGCCTTTTCTGGCTTGTTCATTATTGTCCAGACACTAATATAACGTCTGTTGTATAGTAGCCCATAGTAAATATTTGTTGAAAAAAGAAAGTGACTGTGATTTTTCTCTTGAATGGGGTTTTTGGGGTTCCCCCTTCCCAATAATAGCCATTTGCAGCTTTTGCAGTTTTTTGAACTGTGGCAAGTGCCCATTTTTTTAAAAAACCCCTTACTATTTTTAATTTTAAAAACCTGTCAAAGGGCCAGGCGTGGTGGCTCATGCCACACAATCCCAGCACTTTGGGAGGCCCAGGCAAGAGGATTACTTGAGGCCAGGAGTTCAAGACCAGCCTGGGAACATAGGAAACTTACTTTACGGGAAAAAAAATAAAAAAATTTGCCAGGTGTGGTGGCGCGCACCTGAAGTCCCAGCTTTTGAGGCTGAGGCAGGAGGATCGCTGGAGCCCAGAGGGTTGAGGTTGCCCGTGAGCTGGACTGCACCATTGCACTCCAGCCTGGGTGACAAAAGTAAGACCCTGTCTCTGAGAAACAAAAAACAAAACTATCAAACCTTTTCCTATCTTGGCACATCTGATGTTTTAATTAGAATTAATGATTATTATTTTTGCACGCATTTTCTGTTATATTAATGTTATGAAATTAAGAGTTCTAATTTGGCTCCTGTTTTTTTTCTCTAGAAAAATGGTGTTCTCATTTTCTTAATTAGGAGATATTAACTTTATATCATTACAAAAAGCTTTTTTTATGAAATGCCTAATCTTGTCATAGTTCTAATTACATTTGGTTAAATTTTTATTTTGTCTTGATGTTTTCCCTCTAGGCTGAAAATCTATTGTAGATGCGATATGAACATTAAAATAGCAGATTTTGGTTTTAGCAATGAATTTACTGTTGGTAGTAAACTCGACACATTTTGTGGCAGTCCTCCATACGCAGCCCCCGAGCTCTTCCAAGGCAAGAAATACGACGGGCCTGAGGTCGATGTGTGGAGCCTCGGGGTGATCCTGTACACACTCGTCAGTGGCTCGCTTCCCTTTGATGGGCAAAACCTGAAGGTACAGGAAGCAGCTGCCTCCATGTACTATACAAAACTAAAAGGAGTTTCATAAAATTATATGGGTTTATATTTTAACATTATATCAGTTTAGGGGTTTCAGTGGGGGTTTTTTTTTTTTTAATATAAAAGTTGACTCAGTAGTTTTCTTTCCTCTCTCCCTCCCCAAAGGAACTGAGAGAGAGAGTATTAAGAGGGAAATACAGAATCCCTTTCTACATGTCTACAGACTGTGAAAACCTTCTCAAACGTTTCCTGGTGCTAAATCCAATTAAACGAGGCACTCTAGAGGTAATCACATGAGTAGAAATAAGTAATAACTTTGGAGAGTTTTTAGAGTATTTTTTGGACTGAGCTTGTGGCATACTGAATACTTGCTGGGACTTTCTGAGCAGGAATTGAGACATTAAAAAAATTATTTTAAGTTATCCTTTGACCTGTAGTCAACAAATGTTGAAAATAAGTTTTCCTAAAAATTGTGATATGGGAATGTTTTATTTTATGCTACTAATGAACAGTTCACCTTTTCAGCAAATCATGAAGGACAGGTGGATCAATGCAGGGCATGAGGAAGATGAACTTAAACCATTTGTAGAACCAGAACTGGACATCTCAGACCAGAAAAGAATAGGTAATTACTCTGTGCCTACATGCTTATGTGTGCATATGTTTGTGTAAGTGACATATTTCTGTTCTGACTCATGCATGTGCCTAAAATTTGAATGATGGAATGTTAAGCACAAGTTATATATGATGAATCAGCTTATTCTGTCGTATTTAGGAAGTTGACTCACTGTAATTTCCTACAGTAGCACCCAGTAACTCAGAAACAAGTGCTCATTTGTGTTAGAAAATGTGTGATTTTTTGGTCAAATAAAGAAAATTATTTTACCCTGTAACAGAATGATTTCTTACCCAAACAAAACATATAAACTATATTGTACTCTTTTTTTTTTTTTAGGTATTTTGGTGGGAATGGGATATTCACAAGAAGAAATTCAAGAATCTCTTAGTAAAATGAAATACGACGAAATCACAGCCACATATTTGTTGTTGGGGAGGAAATCTTCAGAGGTAAGGGTAATCAGAGAGGAAGAGCTGAAATACCCTTTATGTAAATTGTCAGTTTGTGTAAACTATTTTCTTAGTTTTCATTTTTTAGATACATATAACATATTTGATGTATCTTTTTAAAAATTTACCTGCAAATACCAAATCTAACTCCTATGACCATTATAAGCTACTGCTTTAACTTCAAGATAATAAGCCTTATAAGTAAATAGAACCTTTTTAAGCTATTTGGAAAAGCCTGGAAGGAAGATCTAGATCCATAACCTTTCATGACTTTTTCCATCAGTCAGAAAAATACTTTTGCCTGAGTTTGTGCCTGTCATCTTTTAACATTGTGATTCTTCGTCTTTCTAAATGAACTGTTAGTGAGAGGTCTGTGTGTTAAGAGAAGTTCAGTGTCCTAATAAAGCATTTGGGTTCGTGTTGTGGTTTATTGTTTTTCCCATTTTCTCTCAGCTGGATGCTAGTGACTCCAGTTCCAGCAGCAGTCTTTCACTTGCTAAGGTGAGGCCCAGCAGCGATCTCAACAGCAGCACTGGCCAGTCTCCTCATCACAAAGTGCAGAGAAGCGTTTCCTCAAGCCAGAAGCAGAGGCGTTACAGCGACCATGGTGAGTCTGAGAACGTTACCGTGTGTCTCTTGCAGTCTCCCTCCTAGCGTTGGGAAGCATTCCCTCACCCAGGGCCTGCAGGGGTTGCAGACTGGCTTTATGTCCCTTCTTGGCATTTCTGTCTTAGCATTCCCGCAGGTGCTGGCATGACTACCTCGAGGCTCTCATCTCCTTGGTACGTTCAGTGGGCTTTTGTTTGGTAAGGCTTAGCTGGGTAGAAACTTCACCACACTCCCCTCTGGGACCCCTGCTTTAGTCTGTGCTTCAGTTCACTCTCTTCTCCACCTCTGCGTCAGATTTACTTTCTAGAGCAGCACTGTCTGGTAGAACTTTCTGTAAGGAGATGTTCTGTATCTGTGCTGTCCCATCAAGTAGCTACTAGCCACTTGAGATGAAAATGTTCCATCATGACGATGAAATGATGAAAATGTTCTCTATCTTGCTGTCCCGTCAAGTAGCTACTAGCCACTTGTGACTGTTGAGCACTTGAACTGAGGAAATGACTCTCCAGTTTTTAAATTTTTAATTAAGTTATGTATATTTAGCCCCATGTGGCCAGTGGCTACCGTATTAGACAGGGAAGCCCTGGAGAACATGTAGTGCCCCGGTTTTGCCTAATTGGTTGAAATTTTTTACAGTCTTTTTTCTTTTCTTTTCTTTTCTTTTCTTTTCCTTTTCTTAATAAGACCCAGTTCATGATACCGTGTCGTGCTCATCCACACTCTTGCTATTTGGTGTGGTTAAGTCACCCTTTCTGTTAAACTTCACCATAGAAGCCAATCCTTCGTGAGGTCTAAGACCCCAGTGGCTGTGCTTACCATGCTCTACCGTTACTCTGCTTTCAAGGCAGCCCGCGTGTTAGAGTCCTGGCACTCTCGCGTGTGTGTTTGTTTATTCACCCATAAGTATAAACGTTAGCATTGCGGTATTTCCTTTAATTTCAGCATTCTAGGATTCAGGAACCAAATCTCTGTAGGTCTGCCCCTAACTTTTAAAAATACGTCCTTATATGGAGCCCCATTCCTCCCTTGTCCTTTCATTTCTCTTCTCGGGGTGTTTTACACCTTCGTTCTTTCACCTTGAGATTTGGCACCTAGAACTGCATAGAGCGTTACAGGTGTGGACAGCGTTGGCTTTGTACTAAAAATAGTGACACTTTGCTTGGTTTCCATATTTCTTCCTGTTAATTCCTGCCCCTCTGCGTGGTTGGACTGAAGCAGCACAGTGTACTGACAGCGTCGGCACATTTTCTGCAGTGCCTGCTGTTCTGGGGTATAACTGAGAGATCAAACCCGTTCTGACACCAGGATTTGCGTTCCTAGCATTTGTAAATGAAGTGTTGATCTGCGTCTCTGTCTGTTTGGTGTTTGTTAGTTGCTAATGAGGAGGGGTCTTCAGTGCCTATGGATGGCAGGGCAATTAGCAATGCCTCCACGTTGCCCCAAAACCATGCAGTTTAAAGGGAATTGTTTCTAAAACCTAAAAGAAACCTGGTAATGGAATTTTCTCATTTCTCTGGGGAATATCTTAATAAATTAGTTCTTCCTGAAGCACATCTGGATTATTAATGCCTTTTTTCCCCAGCTTATAAACTTTTAGAGATAAAAAGAGCTTCAGACATGGCATCATACATACACTCACCAAAGGCCCATTCTATCCATGAGAAAATAGGCCAAGAGAGGTCACCAAGTCTCTTGAGGTTGCACAGCAAGTGAGGAACACCTGGGGCAGAACCCAGGACTCTGGTCCTGTGGCTTTGTTCACTAAACCATCTCATTGGTGTATCCTTTTTATAATAATAATCATCCTTCTTTCTTGGAGCTTCTAATATTAAAAGGAAGTTCATAAAAGAATATTTCCAGAAATTATTTATAGAGAAAATCACTTACTGACCCAATGCCTGCCTATTTTTATTTTTTATGGGGATGGAGAGAGTGTTCAGCAAAGGAAAGATGTGATTATGCGTCTGGCACTGTTCTTTTAAGTGGTAAAGACTAGCTAGGTTCCAAATTTGATGCCTAGCAAAGTACATCCACTTGATACCAGGTGAGGGCAGGCAAGCCTATATAGCCAGGCCAGCTTTTAGCTTGTCCTGCAGCCTCCCCTCACCACTGCCCTTTGCCTGCCTCTGGGTGCCTACCTCTGCATATGTGCCTGATTCTCTAAAACCACAATGCAACTTGTAACTGTGCTTCTTAATTTGGGGCCTGTGTGAACCCTTGTGCATGTGTGTTCATACACACTTTTCTGGGAAGGATGATTTTTATCAGATTTTCAAGGGGTTCTTTAGCTTGTTAAAAAAACAATCACTGGTTTACTAATCTGTAAATGGTATTGGGGCAAGTTGGTAGTTCTCAGAAAAAAAATTAGTTTGGATCTATTTCGTACATCTTATACAAGGATGAATTCCAGTTGGAGTGAAGGTGGAAATACAAAAAATAAAACCCCAGAAATATTAAAAGATGTTTCCCGAGCATGACTCTTAAACAAAAAAAAAGAAAAATATTAAAAGAAAACATGGGATGATTTGCTTGATAACTGGGACTGGTGAAGGTCTTTCTAACTATGACCTCAGACACTAAACCCACAAAAGAAAAGACTTATAAATTTCACTACATAAAATTTCTGTGTGATGCATCCATATCATGGAGTACTACTTACACTAAAAAGGAACTGATATATACAACATCTTTCGTGGATCTCAAGGGAATTACACTGATTTTTAAAAATCTTAATAGGTTACATACTATTCCATTCTTACAACATTCACATAACATTCTTGAAATGACAGAATTATAGAGATGGAGAGCAAGTTAGTGGTGGCCAGGGCTTAGGGAAGGGGGTTCAGGTAGAGGGAGGGGGCTGTGGCTGTGAAAGGGTGGCCATGAGATCTGTGAGATGGAGCTGCACTGTGTCTTGACTGGTGGTAGCCACACAAATCTGCACATGGGATAAAAGGGTGTAGAAATACACAGACACAACCAAGTGCAAGTAAAATGGGAAATCTGAATGCATTCAGTGGACTGGATAAATGTTTGTTTCCATTCAGAATCTCAAATCTTAAAGGATTTTGTGTTTTCTAAGTACAGTTAGTAAAGGTTTCAAAGCAAATCAATAGTAACCTGAAAGTTCACAGTGTCAATAAACCTCTCATGATATTGGGAAGAAAGATAAATGTTAAGGGTGATAGCACCCTTTATTTGGTTAACTCTTTGTTTTATATGTTAAAATTACCAAACTGAAAGTTTAATTGTTCTTCTCCCATAAATAAAATTAAGCCCAGTGGGTCTTGCTCTGTAGCCCAGACTGGAATGCAGTGGCCCAGTCATAGCTCACTCCTCCTCAAACTCCTAAGCCCTGTTTACTTTTAATTCAGTTCCAAATAGGTTTGCCATTTAGACTTTTGTCCAGGTAGTAGCTTCCCTTCTCTGCCCTTTTAATAGACCTAAAATATAAAGTCCCTCTGCTTTAGAATAAATGATGAGCATTTGGTGCTGTTCTTTAAGATTACCACTGGACATCATATCTGATGAATATACTAGTTATCATGTTCATTTCTAAAATTCTTTGCACTCCAGGTTTCCTGTGCTACTATTGGAGTCTCCATATGGTTTATTACAGGGCATAGGTTAATTGTGCACCCGGGGTTGTCCCTAGGTGCACTTCTCCTGGAGTTGAGGGTATGGCCAGGAACCTCCGCCCACTTCCTCCCTGTTGCTCACATGAGGAACATATTTTCCTCTGCTTTTACCACCTTCCTGTGTCTACTCAAGTTCTTATTTATCTAAAAGATTACCAGTGCTTTTAAAAATATCCAAGATAAAACTTTAAAAGACATGGCCCATAAAATCTGTACTGTTCTGTTCCATAAGCTGAAGGCATCTCTTATACAAAAATGGTTGTAATTCACTCAGATATACGAAGTGAACCAGTTCATCCTGCGTGATGTGTGTGCCTCTAATTAATTTGATTAGTTATCTATATAGTAACACCCCCTTAAGATGTTTCCAAAGGACCGCTCTAAACAATTATTTTCTTTTTTAATCTTTAAGAAAAGTAGAAAGTTAGGGACTAATAAGTGAAATTTCAAAATTGAATTCATTGCACACAGTAAATAAACATTATATGTGTAAGTGGGCAACATCTTAGAGGATTTTACTGTTTTTCATATTTTTGGATGAATAGCAATCTTTGATCATCTTACAAAATATTTTTATTTTCACAGAATAAAATGTGAAATTATATTTTATCTTTTAAAAAGTGAATTTTTTATTTTAGCTGGACCAGCTGTTCCTGCAGTTGTGGCATATCCAAAAAGAAGTCAGACGAGCACCACAGATAGTGACCTCAAAGAAGATGGAATTCCCTCCCGGAAATCAAGTGGCATTGCTGTTGGAGGAAAGGGAATTGCTCCAGCCAGTCCCATGCTTGGGAATGCAAGTAATCCCAATAAGGCAGATATTCCAGAACGCAAGAAAAGCTCCACTGTCCCTAGTGTAAGTGTTGTTGAACTAGAGAGCGGACCTACGATGATAGAATTGAAACCAGCTAGACACAGCTGTTCCAAGCTTATCCATTTTACTCCTATTTTCTCCTCTACCTGGAATGCCCTCCCTACTACACCACCATGCCTAATGTCGACCTATAGAAATCCTACCTGCTGCATTGTAGGTATTTCTTGTTGACACCCTCTGTCTTAGTCCATTCCTGCTGCTATAACAAAATACGTGAGAATGGGTAATTTATAAAGAACAAAAATTTATTCCAGAAGCCAGGCATGGTGACTCAGCTCTGTAATCTTAGCACTCTGGGAGGCGGAGGCAGGAGGATTGCTTGAGGGCAGGAGTTTGAGACCAGCCTGAGCAAGACCAAGACCCCCCATCTCTACAAAAATTAGAAAAATTAGCCAGGTGTGGTGGTATGTGCCTCTAGTCCTAGCTACTTGGGAGGCTGAGGGAGGAGGATCGCTTGAGCCCAGGAGTTGGGGGTTGCAATGAGCTGTGATGAGGCCACTGCATTCCAGCTTGGGCGACAGAGCAAGACTCTGTGTCAAACAAACAAAAAAAAATTTTATTTCAGTTCTGGAGGTTGGGAAGTCCAAAATCAAGGCACCAGTGGATTTGGTATCTGGTGAGGGCCCTGTTCCCTGCTTCCAAGATGGCACCTTGTTACTGCATCCTCCTTAGAATACTAACGCTCTGTCCTCACATGGCAGAAGGGATGGGAGGGACGAACTTGCCCCCTCAAACTCTTTTATAAGACACTAATCCATTCATAAGGGCAGAGCTGTCGTGGCCTGATCACCTCCTAAAAGGCCCACCTCTTAATATTATTACATTGGAGATAAAGTTTCAACAAGAATTTCGGAGGAGCCACAAACAGTCAAACCATGGCACACACACGCCATATACACTAAATGAGTGATGAGGTCCTGTATGTCAGGTGCCATTTCCAGTTACTCCACAGACATGTGCTGAGCTCTAGGTTATGTCAGGCACTGAGAGACAGAAAGACCTCAGTCTAACAAAGGAAGAAGTAAAAAAAAAAAAACAGTGACAGTGCAGACAGATGTCAGCAGACAGAAGCCTACTATAAATGCACTCGGAGGCCTGACTGCCTGTGCCCCAGGGGTGTGATGTTTTCACTGAGTCTTCAAAGGGCTGTAATGACAAAGACATTGACTGAATTCTCATCATGTGCCAGGGACCATGTTAATCGTTTTTCCATGGATTAGCTAAATTTTAAGGTGATGAAAATGAAGAAAAGTTAGGTAATTGCCTGAAATTACAGTGTTGACCTGAACTCAGTGCTTAATCCCTACCTGTAATAAAATCTCCCCAGTAATAGCTAGTATTTGCTAAATTAAATTGAATCCATTCAGCTTCAGAAACTTTTCCTGTGGATTGAAGTATCTTCTCTCTGACCTAAGATAGTAATTATTATTCTTAGCACTCCTAGACGTAATTTTATAAAGAATTTGCAGAGAAGTGAACAATTTCAAGATTATTCTGTAAGCACATTTTTCCCTACAAAATTAGCAGTGACTCAGCCTTCCCTCCACCCCAGAGAAACCCTGGAGTGAGGAGCCCCAGAGGCCCCTGCTGCTGCCTTTGGTGTCTCTCATCGTGCCATTCTGGGCACGGGGTGTAAAGGAGCCCAAGGGGTTTTGTCTGTTCCATCCTCTGACCTTGTGCTTAGAGTAAACACTGTGTAAAAAGTTTTTTATTTTCACTTCTGCATACCATGAAATAGAATTGTCATTCTGTTGTCCTGCAGTTAAAATTCAGTCTCCAACTTTTATTGACATTTCCCAGAGAAGATAAGGACCTCGTTCTCTGCCTTCATGTCTTTCCATTCCTGCCACTTTTATGCACACGCTGTCCTTTCTAAAGTATGTCGTGAGCATTAGCAGTCACCTATATTTGATTATTTATAAAGGAAAAAAAAGTAGTTAGCAACATTATTATAATTTTCTCCCATTAGTCTTTGGAGTTTCTGTGTACATGGTCTACTCATGCTGTATTAAAGGTGACTCCTTTATCTTTTTTAAAAAATTATATGATAAAATTCCTTAGTTGTGACTTTTTTTCTTGCTTTTTTAGTTTTTTTATTTTGAAAGTTAAATTGATATGAAATCCATATGACAGATAATTAATTATTTTAAAGTATGTAATTCAGTGGCATTTAGTACACTCACAATATTGTGCAACCACCACCTCTCTCTAGTTTCAGAATGTTTTCGACACCCAGAAGAACACCCTGCATCCATTAAGTAATCGCTCCCCATCCGCCTTTCCCCTCGTGCCCTGGCAACCACTAATCTGCTTTCTGTCTGTATGGATTTGCCTGTTCTGAAAATTACATATAATATAAATGGAGTCATACAATATGCATCCTTTTATGTCTGCTTCTTTCTTTAACTCAGCATGTTTTCAAGGTTCTTCTAAGTGGTAGCAGGTATTGGTACTTCATTCCTTTCTAGGACTGAGTAATATCCCATTGTATCCATGTGCCACAATTTCTTTATCTGTTCATCTGTTGATGGACATTTACATTATTTCCACTGTTAGCTAATATGAATAATGCCACTGGAAACATTGTATGCAAGTTTGTATGTGGACATATGTTTTTATTTCTCTTGGATATACATCTAGGAATGAACCTGCTAGGTCACACGGTAGCTCCATGTTTAACCTTTTGAGGAACCGCCAAACTATTTTTTCACAGCAAGTGCCCCGTTTTACATTCCTTCCAGCAATATGTGAGAAGTCCCTATTTCTCCACATCCTGGCCAACACTTTTTTTTAAAAAACAGCTGTCCTAGTGAGGGTGAAGTGGTATCTTGTGGTTTTGATTTGCATCTCTTTAATGACCGGTGATGTTGAGGATCTTTTCATGTGTTTATTGGCCATTTGTATAACTTCTTTAGAGAAATGTCTGTTCAAGTTGCCTTTTTTTTTTCCAATGTTCTTCCACACTTTATTATATCAGAAGCAGCACAGTTCTGAAGGGGACACAGTTAAAGTTATCACAGGTGTCCTAGCTCATCAATATACCATTTTATCATTTTCATTAACAAAGCAGATTACAATGGTGTCCTCATTTGCATTATAGTTAGTTACAAGACACTCAAGTTGCCCATTTTTAAATTGAGTTTTCATTTTGTGGTTGAATTGTAAGAATTCTTTATGTATTCTGGATACTAGACCCTAATCAGATACATGATTTGCAAATATTTTCTCTCACTCTGTAGATTTTCTTTTCACTTTCTTGGTAATGGCCTTTGATGCACCGTTTCTCATGTTGATGAAGTCCACTTTATTTTTTCTTTTATTGCTCATGCTTTTGGTGTCATATCTGTGAATCTACTGTCAAATCCAATATCATGTTGATGTTTTATATCTTAATTTTTATTTTTATTCTTTTTATTTATGTATTTATCTTACACTTACGATCCTACTTTTTAATTTTGCATGTATTTGCTTTTAAAAATGGTGGCTTACCCTATAGTCCTGCTTTGATTTAAGTAGTGTGTGAATTATTACTTATTATTAGGTTATTAAGTATGGAATGTTCAATTTCCTTAAGTACTAAGTTTGACAGTTGATATTTTGTGACATTTCACTTTGACATTTCTTGTTTTTTTTTATTGTGAAGGTACATCCTCATTCTTTCAAACACACATTTTGGCTTGTGATTATCTTTGAAAAGTTTTTTTCAGAGCAATTTTTCTGAAACCATGGATAAGTCAAAAATCTGTGTTATTTTCAAATATGAGTTCCATCATGGAACCAATGTAGCTCAGACAGCTCAAAATATCAAAGAAGTTTTTGGGAAGGATGTGGCTAATGAACACACAGTATGTCAATGGTTTGAGAAGTTCCATTCTGGTGATTTTAATCTTGAAAATGAGCCACATGAGTGACCTGAGACCAAGGTGGATAATGATGAGCTGAAAGCTGTAGTGAAAACGAATCCATCTCAACCTATGCATGAATTAGCAGCAAGGTTTAACATTACTATTCGAACATTATTGGACCATTTGAAACAAATGGGCAAGGTAAAGAAGCTGGATAGATGGGTTCTGCATGAATTAAATGAGTGTCAGAAGAGACATCATCTGCAAGCTTGCCTTTCTTTGCTGTCACGACATAAAGGCAAACCATTTCTACACCGTATTGTTATGTGTGATGAAAAATGGATTCTTTTTGACAATCACAAGTGTTCGGCACAATGGCTGGATAAAGATGAAGTGCCGAAATACAGTCTAAAACCGAATAGTCTTCAAAAAAGCTAATGGTGTCTGTTTGGTGGTCCAGCGGTGGTGTTATCCACTGCAGCTTCATGAAACCTGGTCAGTCGATTACAGTGGGTGTCTACTGCAAACAATTGGATGAAATGGTGAGGATGCTTGCAATTAAGCAGCCGAGACTGATCAATAGAGACAGACCAATCCTTTTGCAAGACAACACTCAACCACATGTTGCACAATAATGATGGTCCAACTACAGAGGCTGGACTTGGAAACTCCCTGTCATCCTCCATATTCACCAGACCTTGCACCAACTGACTACCACTTCTTCCAGGGTTTAGACCACTTCTTGCAAGAAAAAATACTCAGTTCTCAACAAGCTGTGGAAAATGCCTTTTGTGATTTCATCGCTGCTTGCTCTGCAGGCTTCGTTGCTGGCATAAACAAGCTACCATTGAGATGGCAAAAATGTGTTGATAGTTTAGGCACATACTTTGATTAATTGTACTGCTTGTTGCTTGAGGTATAATAAACTACACTTTTGATTCGAAATTGGATATTTCATATTTAATGACCTAATAGAAACCATTATTATAGTCACCCTACCTTAGCCATTTTTCATGTTCTTTCCTACCAACAGAGAGGGTAGAGGTAGCTGTCCTCACTCCCTTTTCAGATCTTTTGGCCATTACTGTGGGTACTTTAGCATAGTGTAATTTAAAGACTGAGTACTCATGTTTACGTAGATGAGTTCTTTTTTTTTCCTCATTGTACTATACTTACCAAATTGTTTAAGACAAAAGACAAAAATGTCCTTTTTTATAGAGTAACACAGCATCTGGCGGAATGACACGGCGAAATACATACGTTTGCAGTGAAAGAACTACAGCTGATAGACACTCAGTGATTCAGAATGGCAAAGAAAACAGGTATGAAATTTTACCTGTTTGCAAGAAAATTTGTTTTTTCCCAAGAGAAATGGAAGTATGTTATTTATTTCTCAGTTTTTTAATCAAAATTCAAATAACAGTAAGTATTTTCTGAAGGTAAGTTAAATTTGAGTGCTGATTTTTAGCAAGGTACTAGGGTTCCAAATTCTTCTTGTTGTCTAGAGCACCATCCTCCTGGCTGGTTGTGAATGATGATTGGAAGGGTTGAGCTAACCCAGGGAGGAGGTTTCCTAGGGGAGGCGATAGTGAGCAAGCCATGGTTTCATTGTAGAACCGTGAGTAGAGAGGGAAATGGAGATTATCTTGTACACATTAATAACTTGAAGAGCAGGATGAGGACCTGAGGCAGGAGTCACACCTCTGGAAGATGTAGAGAACAAGGTAGAGAGTGAGTGTTCAGCAGTTCGCCAGAGGGGCCAGATGGCCACGTAGTAGCATAGTCTCTACCTTAGAAAGATGCACTTGAGCATCCAAGAGAAATGAAGAGTTAAATCTTCTGAATGTCGGTAATGTGGTTGAGGGGCAAGCATACATAGAATGAACATGATTTAAAATACTAATACATTAATATACCAATAAAGAGAGCATCATATGGAGACAACTTTCTTGGGGTTATGAAATAAGCATGTAAATAGAGTCAGTAAAGTGGAATTAGGTAGGTTCAGAGACCATGAGGGTAGGGTTAGTTTGGGGGGAGAGAAAAAAGAGAGAGAAGATGGGTTGGTAGAGAGTAATTAAATATAGTTTATTCTGTATAGAACAAATTTCCCAGGCTGGTATGGATTTTCCTTCTTTGTTTTCAGAAGAGTCTCGTAAAAACTAAATTCAAAGAAAGAAAGAAAGAGATAAAAGTCTAAGTGAATCCTGGAGTAAAAATCTATAAAAGTAAGCCTACATCATCCTCCTAATTTGAACATTGTTTGGTCATGTCGAGCATCAAAATCGTTTCTTTATTTTCTTCTGACATTTACTTTCTGAAATTGTATTGTGAGGTTTCTGTTACCTTAATCTCAACCTTACGTCTGTTCTCTTTAGTCAAATGAACTGTTTCATCCCTAACTGACATGACAGCCTGAGCAAAGATTCTTCTTTCCTCCTTCCTTTCTAAACCCAGACTATTTCTCATTTCCCTATTCGTAGACCACTTAAGTTTGAATTGTTGTGGGGAGTAAAGCTTATTATGTAAGATTATGTTTATTATTCAGTGAATTTTAACAATATTGACATTCCAGTGTTCTCTTTTCTAATTCCTATGTGTTTTAACATTATCTTTTTCCTTATGGTTAAAAACTATTCAGAACTTAATTGAGTATAGCAGCTGGGCGAGATAGTTTGCAGATAGTGATCGCATAGTTATTTCTTAATAGTTTATTCTCTGGTAGGTTTTCTTTTACTACAGTTCTCTTCGCTATTGAATGTCTTCTAGTTCAAAAGTGACTTAGAAGATATCTGTAGAAGACCTAATTAGAAGTTTCTGATATTATGGATTTCCACCTACAGGACTAGAAAACTGTTGTTTCCTGACCTTTCTTGTTTTTACAAATGCTTCTATATTGTTGAACTGCTCTGTCAGGCTCCTTCTGTTCTTTAGGATATGTGACTCTGTGAGTTGCAGAGTCAGACTTCTTACTGGTTAAGACAGAGTCTGCTCTCTGCCCCCATCCTGTGTCTGTGGGCACACACACCAGGTACTACATGTCATGCCTGTGCTCTTCTAATTCTCCTTTCCTAAAATTACTCGTTTCACTCTTTGAAAATAGTTTTTAAGACTTTTTAAATTTCTTTGGAGTCATTTCCTTTCTGTGTTCCCCCTACAGACACCTTCCTTATTAGGCCTGACTCCTCCGGATCCTGACCTGGGCCTCATCACTGCTTTCACCATAAATCATTGAAATACTTTGCTTTTGAAGATTCTGTCTTTATCTGTAGCTAAACAGAGCCTCAGTGCCAAACCTTACAAGACAGGGCCCATAGTTTTAATAATGTCTGGATTTTCTTTTTCTTTCTATCTTATAAATGAAGTGAAAGACTGTGGAAAATTATTGAGTTTGAGGGCTGAACTAGTGGTCATATTTTTTACTTTCAGCTAAGGCACTCAGTGTGACAACTTTCTCTCCCTTAAAAATGACGCTTGAGGCCAGGCATGGTGGCTCACACCTGTAATCCTAGCACTCTAGGAGGCCAAGGCAGGAGGAGTGCTTGAGGTTAAGAGTTTGAGACCAGCCTGAGCAAGAGCGAGACTCCATCTCTACCAAAAATAGAAAAATTAGCTGGGCATGGTGGCACATGCCTGTAGACCCAGGTACTCGGGAGGATGAGGCAGGAGGATCTCATGAGCCCAGGAGTTTGAGGTTGCAGTGAGTGTGATGACGCCACTGCACTCTAGATGGGGCGACAGAGTGACACCCTGTCTCAAAAAAAAAAAAAAAAAGTGATGCTTGAGTCTTCAATTAGATGCAATTAGCCTTCTTTGCACAGATTACTTCTTAGGCAGATTATTGGTTTTTCCTCTTCTCTCCCACTTGTATATCTTATTCCTTCACTAATTGAAAGTACCAGTGAGCTACAGGAGGCCTGCACCTGTGTTAATTTCTGAAACAAGCACATTAAGTTCCATTTGCAGCCTTCAATATGTTGACTTTTTTCTTCTCTATGTGACTGTTTATACAGAATTCCAACATGAGAGAGATCGTGGCTGATAAAAACTGTGAAAAGGTTTGAACCAAAGGCTCCACGTGCTTTAAATGAGCCCTTCTGACCTTCAAAATTTTATTCCAAACACAGGATGATGTTTTTGAAAACTCACCAAAAAAGGATTTTTTCCTCTTGCCACGGGAAATATAATTGATTTGTAATAGTTTTTCTTTTTAAAATTGGTTTTATTACTTGATTCTTACTAGTGCTACCTTTCTGTTCTATCAGCTTTAGTGTGTTAAAAATTGAGTTAATCTTGGTATGGGGGGCAGGGAAGCATAGCTTTTGGCAAGTTGTTGCTTTGGCACAAGCACCTGTGTGTAGTTTTCTGAGTAAGACTCATCTTGAAAGCAGGGGTGCTGAAGTCCAGCCTCCTTTGTGCTGGAATCCTCATGACGTAACTGTTCTGCCCTCTGTTATCTGTCTCCAAAAATGGCCTGATTCCAACCATCACACTAGTATTCGATATGAACCAGGCTTAGGCTTTTGAAGGTTTGACGACATCTCTAATTGTATGATTTTGTCAAGATGGTGTAGTCTCACAGTCAGCCTTAAACCACTGAGCACAGACCTGTCGGACAGTGCTCAACAAATTTTAGCTTTCGTTCTTAATTATAAACTCCCAGACAAGAATGTGAAGAGTTTTCTTAGTTTACACTAACTCTACCTAATCTCTCCAGTTAACGTTTCTGAAGAACCTACACAGCAGGGATGCTCTGATCCCATTTTTTCATATGATTTTAGATGTCTGCATGAGGCTGTTTAGGCTACCTTCCTTTAAAAACCTCCCAAAAAAGTCACGTGATGATTTTAGGATAAAACGCAACAGAATCTTTTTAAAGGAGTTTGAAATACTGTACACCATTGGCAAAATGTTAAAATTGTCAAGTGGCCTCATTATCTTATCCAGCTGTTCACACTGGCCCTGCAACAAGCCACAGAGATTGAGCAGAGGAGGACTGACGACAGTTAACACCTGTATCTTCTAGAGTATATTTTTAAGTCTGCTTTTGCCCAGTCACTGAGTATGTTTTTAATCAGCAACCAAAACATTTCATATCAAAATGGTCTAATACGGGCTAGATGTTCTAGCAAACAAATTCAGAGTGCCTGTCCTTCAGTAATGTTAAGTGAATTACGGTTTTAAAAAAAGATAATCAGTTATCAATACAAACCTATTAAGAAGATTAATAGGATTTCAACTTCATGCAACACAAATTTTAAGAAAAACATTGCTATTTCTTTAAATTAAGATTTAAATGTAATACAGCTACTGTTTTGCTCTATAGATTGTTGTGGTCTAGACTGTGAAATAAACACTTTTCTAAGGAAAAAATATTGTTTAAACTCATAACTACCAACTTGATGAAGTTTTAGAATATGCAGCCCATCGCGATATTGGTGCTATGTGTTGTAAATAGAATTTTTGTGAGTTTGATTGAACAGACTTGAAATCAACAGATATTTGCTGCATTTACTATTTCCTACATCAAGGTGGTAGGCCTGCTGCCGAAGTCAGAAAAACACATCTGTTTTGCTGCTTGCTGTGTAGAACTTGTGACATAACATGAATAAAATTTCTGAAGAAATGTTTGCCTTTAAAATTACTAATAGTATGTCAAAAATTTAATAATTTATGATGAAAATATCAATTTCTTTGTCCTATTTAGAAAGGTCTCTAACTTTGACGAGGATTAGTTTACATGGCAGGACATCTATCCCTCCCCTCTTTGCCATACTCACGTGCCCCGCAGGTCTTTCCTGTGCCGTATCGCCAGTCAGGAATGTGCTGCATGGGGACAGATGGAGCAGCCTCTTGCTCTGTGGGCTGACTAAAATCCTCTATTCTCCACATTCATTGGGACCACTTATATTCACAGGGAAGAAGTTAAACAACTCCTGCCTCCCCATGTTCCCCTGTTTTTCTTGGTGCATCCATTGATCCTAAATCCTTATTTGGGCAAAAAATGTGAGCAGCTGGGCAGGGGGATGAAGTTTATCGACCCCTGACCTGCACTGAAAGATATAGAGCACAAAAGACCGTTGTAATTATCTATACTTTAAAATTACATCTACATGTGGATACGTACGTCTGTATGTGTGTACTGGGAACAACCCAGCCTGTCTTTAGCTACTTGAATCAATTAGGACTCTCTGCTGTAGGTGACAGAAAACCCAGTCCAAACAGGCCTAAATTAAAAAGGGCATCTATTAGGTCCTAACTACTAAAAAAGTCCAAGGCTAGAGTCAAAGTCCATTTCCTAGTTCTGCCTCCTCTGTGGTAGTTCCACGGCTGAGCTCAGCACAGTCAGACCTGACCTTTTCCTGCACGGGCTCTGCTCAAGACAAAGCCGGGGTTGTCTCCTTGATCTGTGTGTGCTGACTCTGGGCATCTCTAAACCTGTCAGTGGCCAGGTAGCTGGGAAAAGTCCGGGTGGACACTAGGATGTTGCTTCCCCTAAAGCAAAATTTAAGTATTGTTGCCACAGGAAAAGAATGGACACGGAGTGGCAAACAAAGGCAATAGGAGGCATTTGTTTCCAGTCCTCTGACTATATAGAGCCATTCTGCAAGGCAGAGGGCAGAATTGTCAAACAAAAATGCAGGCCAAGCAGCACTTCTCTGAGCAATTTATTATAAAGACCTGTCTCCCTCACGTTGGGGCTATCAGAATCCCAGTGGCTAGTCAGATTAACTAATCTGTTCTGTTAGAAGAACATTTACTGAGCACCTGCTTTGTCAGGCTTTCTGCTGACACTGGGGGCACATTGACAAGCTTCTAGCTGTGCTTTCAGGGAGCTCCAGCAAGGAAGTGTCACTACGATACAATGTGGCACGCATGAACTAAAATCACAGCAAGAAGTGATTGAACTCTCAGTGGGAGGGTGCATCAGGGAAGACTTCATGGAGGAGCTGGGCTCTGGCTGAATGTTGAGGAGTGAGTGGGAAGGTGGCAGCCCTGCAGGCACGGAGAATGGCTTCGGCAAGTGTTTGCTGACCTCTTGCTTTACCAAGTGTCTGCGGGTCATCAGGGCCAGGAAGTCAAGTTCCGGGAGGCGTGGAAGGCAAGGCCTGGAGAGATGGGAGGGATTAGACTGCACAGGCCCAAGGATTTGTGACTTGCATGCCGGGGTGAGGAGTCTGAATTTTATCCTGAAGACGCAGCGTGCTGTAGAAAGGTTATGAGCAGATGAGCAGCAAGGTCCAGTTTATAGTTTGGGAAGCTCTCGGCAGTTGAGTGGATAGACCGGGGGTGGGGGCGGGGGCAGGGGAGGGAGCCCAGTGAAGATGAGGAGGAGGCTCTGCACTGAAGCCCCGGCAGGAGAAGTGGAGAGGATGGGCAGCTGAAAGGCTGTGAGGGAGCTGCCAGCAGCAGGATGTTATGTTTGGTCTGGACGTGGGCAGTGAGAGAAAGGAGGAACCTGCTGGTTTCCAAGATTCCATCTTTTGGTGAAAGATGCGGAAAAATAGGGTCAGAATTCTGAATCCCTGCTTATCCTTGAAGGACAGAAACTATTCCTTTGGAATTCTAAGGACAATCACTGAGCTGGAATTCAGGAGTAGTGTGGTGAGACTCCTGCAGGTACTTTTGTCCAGTGGCTGGCTGTGCCACGTGGAACTGCAGATGTCCAGCCACTGCGTCACTCTTTCTGTGTCTGTACACAGTTAATTTCCTAATTAGTTTTTCCTTCCTGAACAATGCGGCTCTGTTGACCCCTTAGGCATTGTGACTAAGTAAAGTATAAAGAACTCTTTATAAAGGATCCTTTATAAATGTTCTTTGGGTAAGAAGATTCTAAAGTATATTGTTGAAACAACATAGGATACTCTGTTACATAACAATTAGTTTCTATACCCATAACCTTATTATACTGGTTCGTTTAAAATATGTGAGTGTGTTTTGGAAGCAGTTTGAGGGCACAGTATGCTCTTGTTACATGCTCACTTCACCACTTAGTGTTGAACTGAGACATCTCTTAGAATAGGCTTCACTTTATGCATGGCTGGGAGGACACATCCCTCTCACATAAACAAATATTCAGTCATACACGCTGCTATTTTCTTCTGTTCAAGGTAATAAACTTTTAAGATGACTGGGAAAAAGCAGTGACAATTTGGCAATTGCTCTCAAATCTCCAAAACCAGTTTAGGAGAGTTTTATTCTTTGAAAGACATGAGATGGTTTGGGGAGGAAGGTATGTGTGTTACACAGCAGGTTGCTGGGCGGTCACAGCTCCATCAAAGTGTTGTTTCTGCCTCTGCCTGAACCCAAACGTCCTCTCAGCCTGACAGAAATGTTCGCTCGTGCAGCCAGCCCTGCCTCGATTTGTACCACATCTTCTACCCGTCAGCTGAGATATCAGAAGTCCGTGTCCATGTCAACTTTTGGACACCCCAAGATGATGTTCCGCTGATAGGTAGTGAAGGAGCTACCTTAAAGGATATGTAAGAAAAATGTACATTCCTTGTGAAATAACATGTACCCACTGCTGCTTCGTTTTGTGCTGTAGATTATATAGTCCAAGATTTTGTTGCAGTTGTCCACAAAGTGTCCTTCCACATTGTGATTTTAGTTTAAGCCCATCTTGTCTCATGGTGTCGTTGGTCATTTGTGTGTATCTTTGTGCCTTTGCATACTACAAAGGGTGTAAGAAGTTCCTGCCCTTCTCCTAGTTGCTGTCAGCATGTGGAATTTTCTATTGATACCATTTATTTGCTTCCAAAACTTTTTAGTTGCCTATTCATCAAGTGTGCCTGCATATCCTTTATTTCTTTCCCATTGGCACAGTTCCCTGCATGTAAGCAATTTGGGCAGAAGCGAAGGGGAAAAGCTTGAGTTAGCCACTCTGGCTCCTAGAATTTCCCTGCATTAACCTTGTCCTTAAAAATATATACGTCCTATTCCTTGAACTCTAGGAGGCTTTGTCTCATTACATGCTGTTCTTTTGGTACCCTTTCCCACTTAATTACCTTTGCTCCTAAGTCCCTAAAATGCCCCTTGGATCTGGATTGATTATACCTGATTTTCTCCACTGTGTATGATTACAGCCCACCTGCCTCTGTCCACCTGCCAGAATCCACAGCCTTGGCAAACACCCGAAGCCCAGGCTCCGCCAATTTATTTGGTAAAGTGCTTTGCCGACTGAGACGGAGGTAAGTGTCAGGCGATGCTAGCTGTTTTGGAGTGAACTCATAGGGCTTAAGGAGAATGTTTTGTTGTTGTTGTTGATGTGTGCAGCCACTACTCACATGTTTTTCATTCTCTTTCAGCTCATGTTTTTCTGGTTTATATATATCTAAGTTTATATGTTAAAACCGTTAAAATAAAAATTACAGAGCTCAGAGTCTTTTCATAACACTGAAAGTTGTCTGGCATTTGGGAGGGTTTTGTTTTTATTCTTTTATTAGTGTTCCTTTTGCTCACACATCTGTCCACGGGGAAGGGTCACTGCAGTTTAGCAGAACTTCAGTTCTGGTAAAAGCAAAGGACTGGTGCTCCTTAGCCGCCAGCAGGGGAGAGGATGTGTTCATTCTGTCATCTGCTGACATGAAGGAGAGGAACGTGTTTGTTTGCTCACTTCATTGTCATTAATGAGCACTAAGTTTCTTAAAGTTGAAATCTTGAAATTGTTCTCTCCCTTAGTAAGTTATCTTGAGAGCAGAATAACTTTCTTCAACAGTATAGTTTCAGAGATAAAACCCCTGGTTTATTCTCCGAAACTAATAATATCTTAGCACATCCAGGGCATAAGAAAGAAAAAATGACAATAATATCAGGTTATATATAAAATACTTGATGTGTCTAGTTAGGCTGCCATTTGGGGCCTTGGGAAACTCTAAGGGTCCTTTGAGGTAATTTTGACTTCATTTCCATGATCTAGTATACATGTTGCAAATGCCTAGAAATATTGGCTGCTTCCAGAGGAAAAAGGAAGGATACCACTTTAACCCTAACCAAATAGTGAAAGGCACCTTTATCCAGGAACAAGTCCCAGAAACCCAAGAGCCCCTGCAGTTTCAGGGTCCCCCGAGGGAATTCTTTGAAGTTAAGCCTGGCTGTGGGTTGGTCTGTCTGAGGTTTTCTGCAGGTTTGCTTGGTGGGGCCTTTCTTGTCTGTCACCTGTGTCTTACAGGACAGCATAGGAGTCTTCTCAGGTCTGCAAGTGATCAGTGCCCCCCTCCTGTGTTTCTCTGTACTCCGCATGGTCTTTTAGCACCTGGTCAGTGTCACACTCTTGCCATTGTTTAAAGTGTCAGCTAAATGTCACTTTTCAGTCTCCTTATTCTCCAGCTTAATCATCTATAATTTAGGTGAGTCACATTAAATAATCTGATTTGTTCATTATTAGGATATCAAGTAGTCGATACAGGAGGATTTCTGATATCCATTAGCATTAACTAGAAGTCAGACAAGTCAAAAGGTTTCGGTCCACCTTATTCTCTCCTCAGCCCCTTTACTAAGACCCCCATTCCAGACTGGGCAGAACAGAATGCGTAAGGGCCTTGCCATTGGGGCTCAGTTCGGTGACCAGTGAGAAGACAGTGAGTTCAATCCAAAAAGATCTGTTGACCCCTGCAATAAATCCTCCCTTCAGGGCACCCCATGGCCTGTCCAGGCCTCCTTGTCCCTGGCTCCTTCCACAGGGACTAGGCTAAAATGAAATCTGCCTCTGAAGCTTGGGTGGTAGAAGATGGAGCCAGGTACCATTTATGTGGCTGTTCACCTTCTGTCCCTGCTTAATATCAACAGGTGTTTTCCCCTCAGAGCCCCAAGCACAGAGCGGTGTGCAGCACCCCCAGGTTGCCTCAGTTCAGGAAGGCAGCTCTGTGTCCATGCACTTTGTTCTATAAGGGGCTCTTTAAAAAAACCTTGCCAGCATTAAAATCCTTGAGCATATTTAACTGTCTCCTCTGTGCTCCTTTTTTGGTCATCTTAAGACTCTCATTGAGAAAAATATCAGCTGCCATTATTTGAGTGCTTACTATATGCTAAGGTAGATAGATGTTTATAGATAGATATACTCATTTTATACTTAAATAGGTGTGTGTGTTATACACACCTTGATAATATATACACACATTTCTGTGTAAATAAGTATATCTTATTTAATGTATACACACTCACTACATCTCCACAGTCCACCCTGTGGAGTAGATATTCCCCCTTTCATAGAAGACACTGAAGATGAGGTTCAAAGAGGTTAAGGTACACATTTAAGGTCTTACAGCAAAAAAAAAGTCAGAGCCAGGTCTGTGATTAGAGGAAACCCTTTAAGTCACTACACCTGTGCCCCCTTAGAAAAGTCAGTGAAGGACTGGTACAGGCCTGAATCCTTTTCTCTTATTTCTTAATTACATTTATTACATGTATTTGAATTGAAATTAGAGACAGAGGTTTCTTGTTTAAAAAATTCTAGGTGGTTGGCCAGGCACCATGACTCACACCTATAATCCTAGCACTTTAGGAGGCCAAGGCGGGAGGATTGCTTGAGACCAGGAGTTCAAGACCAGCCTGGGCAATAATGAGTCTCTACAAAAAATAGAAAAATTAGCTGGGTGTGGTGGCGTGCGCCTGTAGTCCCAGCTTATTTGGGAGGCTGTGGCAGGAAGATCACTTGAGCCCAGGAGTTTGAGGTTGCGGTGAGCTATAATGACCCCACTGCACACTCCAGCCTGGGTTACAGAGTAAGATCCTATCTCCCAAAAAAAAAAATTCCTAGGTGGTTCTTTTACTCTACAACTTCCAAATTTCCAGGTATTTCTACTCCTCAGTTTTTGTAGATAGAGAGTCTTTTATCTTGTTTTGTTAATGCTTGCAAACGGTGGCCTGTCGTCTCCCTTAGTCATCCTTCAGTTGACTGAAGGAACTAGGAACAGGCAGCTTGTTCCTTAAATCAATCAGGGTCCTTGCTGCATTGATTGAAGCTGCTTGTCCTCCCTTAGCAATAATTGCTAGGATTAAAGTTGTAGTGCCTAAGAGGCTGAGGTATTTGCACTTAGGTGCTGCAAGGGAGACAGGGCCTGGCTAGTTGAGGAGGGCTGGTGTCAGAAAACCTACACTCTGCCTGGTCGGTGCATGGCTTTGGAAAGCTGTGAACCCTTTGTAGTCAGGAGTGAAACTCTCCCTTCCTGTGGCCTGGGCCAGAGTGCAGAGTGCAAAGGCCTCCAATCCTGCACCATCTTCCTCCTCCTTTATACCTCAAGGGATTCATGGGAGGAAAAGTTAAGAAAATTGGTCCTATAGTATTTGACCAGTAACCCTCACTTTTCCCAGGTACAGAATTAGGCAATGAAAATATATTTTAAAGATTTTTTAGTCATTTTTCAACTAAAATAATATTTGGAATAATACCACCGTATATTTATGTTGTGATTTATTTGTAAAATATTTTCACAGTGGGTAACCCTGCTGTGTACCACTTTTGATCTGATTATGAAGTGGTTGGCAGTTATTACAATAGTTAGACTTTTTTTTAATTAGTTAATATCTGAAGCAATGCCGGAGTTATCCCAGATTAGAAAAAAGTCCAAGGATTTCATTAATTCAGTCATTCAGCAGATACATATCATTGCCTATTGTGTCCACTTACAGAACTGGCCTTTACAAATAGAAGTTAACAAGCCCAGCCTGTACTTGCCCAGGGAAGCTGATCACATGATCATAAAAATTTGGTCCATAGTTGGAAAAATTTTTTGTCAGATCCTGTTAGGCAGAGCCTGTGTATCTCCTTAAATTTTTTTTAGTAACCAGGGTCACCCTTTTTAAATACAGTTCTTCCAGTTTATTACACGGAAATAAAATCCATACTGTTATCTTGTCACTTAATTTTTATTTATTTTGAGGTCTAAAACTGGAACGTCTACTTCAGTTTAAACTCTAATAACCTATTTTTTCTTAAAGTGATTTATATCATACTACTGTAATAAACATTCTGTTAATGTTTAAATTATCTTCCTGAAAGAAGTAATGATCTTCTTAATGGTTAAATATTTTATAATGAAATTTTTGATGTTTATGCATAAGAAGGCAAGATTTTGTTCATAAGATATTCTGAAGAAAATTGAGAAATGTTGCTTTATTACCAGTACATTGCACATGACTTGTCATTTCTTTAACGTAAGACGTTAAGTTTTATCTTAAAAGTGTATCCATTTGAAGAACTTTAAGTAGATTTAATTACATCTGATGTCAATATTTACTGCTAAACTTTTTCTTATAAGTATAGATTTTTTAATATTTCTAATTAAAAGATTACATACTCATTTAATTATCTGTAATAATTTTACTTTTTCAACAAATGTCACCATTTCATTGTTTATTGGCCAGAAGAGGAGCCCTGTTTTATTTGGGTTTTTTTCTTTCTCTCTATAATTGAGTAGATTTTCTGTTTAATTTGTGCAAGTTGTTTTTGTTAATTTTTTTTTTTTACTTAATTTCTTTTAGAAACATGTCATTCAGGTTTATCAAAAGGTAGGATTTATGTATACACATTTGTTTTTCAATCCTCACCCCCAAATGGCCCCTGCAATTAACATCAGGTTTGGCTTTTTGGCCTTGTTTTTTTCTTAAAAACTAAACTTTCTGCTGAGAACTAAATACTTATTTCCTTGAAAGGAAACTGGAAAGAAATAGATTAACTCTGTCAGGCACTTTAAAGGGACTGTGATGCCCCTGCAGCAAAAGCCCTGTGCATGCTCTGTGCATTTTCTTCCCTTGGTAGAATTATTTAGCATCCAAATAGTTCTGTCTTCATACTAATAACACTTAGCATGCTGCTGTTTGAAGAACGAGATGTTCAGTAACATTAACATACGATAACGATTAGCCACAGCAGGTAAAAGGTAAGCAGTAGTTGTGTTCGTCTTTGTTTTTACTTCACTGAGGATTGAATCAGCAAAAGGCTTGAAAATGACAGGGAAATTAGGAAATAACTCTGATACTGGAAACAAGCATAAAATTCAAACCTATAGCCTCATTTGGTTTGGCTTTTTCAGAAATTAAGATGTGCGCAGGAGCATAGCAGAAATGTTTTTATATTTTGGGAGAGCTGAAGAGAAAATAGAATTCTATCTAAAAGCCACTTTCCACTAAACACCGAAGAAGGTGTGTCTCATCCTTTTTATTTAAAGCAGTGCAGTAAATGGTGTTCTGATTTGATTAGTATTTTTGGATGGTGACACTCAAGAGACCCAAAATTTTGCTGTCTTGGAATGCACGTGCATGAGGCAGGAAACGTGCATGAAGGGCCGCTGGCCAGGGGAGTCTGCTCGAGAGAGCAGAGGGGCCCCGCAGGGCAGGGCCGCCCCCCAGTTCTTCAGGAGGAACGGGGGCGGGGTCCTGCCGGCTCAGAGACCACTCCGTGGTTATTTTTAACTGATCTTCGCAGCTGTCAGCTTTTTCCTTGGACAGAAAACATAATAATTGAATGTAGACTTCAGCTGAGAGTCTCGCTGCCTTTTAATTGGAAGCTCACTGCTCTGGGGGGAGCGGCTAAAGGGTGCGGGCGAGGCCCGCGAAGCCGCAGGCGGAGGGCGGAGGGCGGCGGGCGGCAGAGCTCGCGTCGACTGCGGGTGGTGTGCGCTGGTATGTAAGATTTCTTTTCTCTTTCCCTCTTCTCTCTGCTTCTGCGTTCTGTTCCCTGAGGCTTCCAACTGACTATGAGAGGAACGGGAGATATGAGGGCTCAAGGTGAGGGAAATGACTTTCGCTCGTGGCTGCGGCAAAGCGGGTGCTGTTTGGCGAGCGCTCTGCGTTGCGGGCCGGGAGGGCCGTGCTGCGCCGCGCCCCGTGGCCGCGTGAGGGCGCCGGCGCGCCGTGCGGCAGTCGGCCCGACTCTCCCTGACTCCTCGCGTGGCTCTAGGAATAAAAGCAGAACACTTCCTAAGATTTTCACGTTCCAAACGAGAAGTGTCTTCTTCTAAGAATGATGACGTAGTCAGGTGTTCTGCTTTTTAGTTCTGTATGGCTGCCATTGCATAGGAGATGCGGGAAGTGTCACCACATAGGCTTAGGACTCCCGTGCCTGGTTCCAGGTGTCTTCCACTTGTGCCCTTTCTTCCACCAGCCCCCACCATGCTGTTCGAGGCCCACTCTAACCCATTTGCTCTCTTCCTGGGCTTTCCATGACTTTTCTGCCCCCACTGCCCTACCAACCGGGTCGCTGTGAGGCCCTGCGCGGCCTGATGCGGCCGCCTCCGCAGCCCGGCTCCTCTGCCCCATCGAGGCACGTGTTGGGGTGAACGCCCAGCCCAAGTGGGAGCAGGCTCCGACTGACCTAGTTTGTTTCCCCACCCATAATAGGAAGGTGACAACAGGGCCTACCTCCTGGTGTCGAGTAAGACTGGGCCTGGCCACCGCAAGTGCTCCCTAAATGCTATCATGGGGTGACAGCACTGTGCCCCCGGTTCCAGTCAATCTGTGTACTTTATTGTGCCCCTCAACATATTTTATACTTTTCCTGCTTCCTTACCTTTAGCTATGATACTCTGCTCAACACAAAAGCTCTCCTCCCCGTCTGCCACATTCTGTGAGATCCCGTGGGCTTCCTCTCTCTTCTCAGGTCCCTTCCACCTCCGGAGCCATTTCCTCAGGATCCCGCCCTGCCTTTCACCGCAGTCCTCCCACTGGGTGGGCTCTGCCTTCTCTCCTGGGACCCTCTGGGCACTGCCCCATCGTTCCTGTGCTGCCACTGTTGCCTTACTTTACAGTCTTCCCAGCCCCAAATTAGTTTGAGAGCTTTTGTTCATTTTTGTAACCTATTTAGAATCTAACACAGCATTTTATACATAGGAAGCTTCTAATTAGTTTGGTGGATGTGAACCACACTGAATATTCTCCTACCAGGTTGGTGACAGGGAGAGCTATGTGCATAGGTAAAACCTGTGACTCCTCAGCTCTGATGAACGTGCCATAGGATGGAGTGTATTTAACATACATATAGTAGTGTTGTTATAAGGGGTTCAGTACTCACTGTCTTAATTGAGGCTTCCAAATACACACGTGAGAATGTAAATAATGACTTGTGGCAATAATGCCTAAATGCTAAGGAATGGCTGATAAGCTGTGGGGTTCCCTAGAGACCCAGCCCTGCACGTGCCTTCTTCAGTGCGGCAGGACCAAGGCTCAGAGTCTGAATCCACGTTTCAGTACCCCACAGACAAATGAGCTGTAACATTTCGTTTTCCCATCTATTTCAGTAGTGAGATTATGTCATCTAAGTTCTGTTTAAGTATGAAATTGGAAGTTTAAATTAACAAAATGGAAGGAAAAACAATGAGGTGTGTAGAGATGGACTAAGAAAATGCCCCCACCCCACCTGATGGTGCTCAGCATCTGGGGGATGTCGAGTCCCCCATTATCCCAAGCACCAGAGTACCAGTCCCAGTGGTCGCCATAGAAAGAGCAGTGTGGCGGAAGAGGAGGAGAGGTAGCGGGGCGAGCGAGCAGGAGGTTAGCCACCAGCTCCCTCCCTAAAGTGGGCTTGCAGAGCCCAGGGGCAGAGGCGTGGGGCTCTCTCTTGGCTTTGCCTGATTGCCAAGGATTCTGCTTGACAAATTATTTTCTTGATTTTAGTAAGTACAAGTGGCTAGTGAAGATTTTCCAGCCAGGTAGATTTTTTTGGTGTGTGGCTTATGATTTGGGGGTGGGGGGTGTTGAAAATAGATGCAGATAAACTTCTTAGTAAAGGAACAGGTTACAAATGTGAGTCTGTGCAGGAAAAATGTGGAGGTCGGTGGTCAGTTGTATTGTATTGAAGAGGTAGATTACGAACTAGCTGAACTAGAAGAGGTTGACTTTCCTGTGCAATTAAAAATAAACCTGCCACTGTGCGTTTCAGTCGCAACGTATCTGCTGAGCAAAAGGATGAGAACAAAGAAGCAAAACCTCGTTCCCTGCGCTTCACCTGGAGCATGAAAACCACTAGTTCCATGGATCCTGGCGACATGATGCGGGAAATCCGCAAAGTGCTGGACGCCAATAACTGTGACTATGAGCAGCGGGAGCGCTTCTTGCTCTTCTGCGTCCATGGTGATGGGCATGCGGAGAGCCTCGTGCAGTGGGAGATGGAGGTCTGCAAGCTGCCAAGACTGTCTCTGAACGGAGTCCGGTTCAAGCGGATATCAGGGACATCCATAGCCTTCAAAAATATTGCATCCAAAATTGCCAACGAGCTGAAGCTGTAACCCAGTAATTATGGTGTAAATTGAGTAGCAATTAAAGTTTTTTCCTGAACACTGATGGGAATGTATAGAATAATATTTAGGCAATAACGTCTGCATCTTCTAAATCATGGTATTAAAGTCTGAGGACGGGAGCACGTCTGGGAGCGAGAGCTGGCCTTTTTCTACGAGTGCACTACATGAGAGGCGCGGCCCGTGCACCCATCCTGTTTCCATTGCCCTGAGAGTCAGCGTGTGGCCCCATCTCCAGGTGCCTCCCGCCTGGTGGGTGTGAGAGTGGACTGCGTGTGTGAAGTGGTGTGTGTGGAAGCATCTCCCTACACTGGCAGCCAGAGTCGTTACTAGTACCTCTGGGAGATCATCTGGTGCTAAAACATTACAGTTGCCAACAAGGAAAATACTGAATTACTGCTAAGAATTAATCTTAAGACTAGTTGATAATTAATACAGGTTTACAGTTCATGCCTGTGGTTTTGTGTTTGTTGTTTCGTGTTTTTTTTTAGTGCAAAAGGTTTAAATTTATAGTTGTGAACATTGCTTGTGTGTGTTTTTCTAAGTAGATTCACAAGATAATTAAAAATTCACTTTTTCTCAGTAAATCTTGCATTGTCTCCTAATGCTGTATGTAAGACCCAGGTTAAGGCAGACACTAAAAATACATGTGTTTGCCTCCATCACTGAGTTGAACAAAAGCAAAGGAAGCATATGAAGGCTTGGGGCCACTTATTCCTTGGCTTGGGTCCCAGCATTTTGTGATTACTAGCATCTTTTCTCCCCCGATGGCAGTAAAGGGAGAAGATGGCTGTCCTGGTGACCCAAGAAGAAAGGGCATTGGGAGCGGCTGGGAGCTTAGCCCTCAGGAGCTGCACTGTACCCCGTGTGGAGGAATGCCAGCCCCTGACAGTTCTGGGCTGGTTCTTCATGAAGTATGTAATTTTTCTCTCTCCTTTCTTGTGATTCAGTACATGAATCAGACTGCAGCTTTTTTCTAACACCTACATGGCTGTGTCAAGGAGTAGTGGACTTACCACGCAGTTTGGTGCTTTATTCTCACGGGGAAATCGTCACATTGATTGGTGTGCTGTTTTGGGTTCTGGGTTTGTTGTTGATCAGAGTGTGAAAGTCTGGACAGACAGCCACTCACTCAGTCACAAGTGGTGTTGTCTCCCATGAACAGGGCACTATTCTAATTGTTTGGGGCACATCCAGTGTTTGGATTCTGGATATGTTTTTAAATAAGAGGCAACTGCATTAGCCCTTGGGTGGGATATGGGGTGAGTGAGAAAGAGAAGAGCCAGTGATGACCGTACGGGTTTGTCTGAGCAGTAGCAAGGCAGGGATTGCTGGTGAGATGGGGAAGGTTGCTGGGGAGACATTTGGGGGCCAGAGGGAAATATCAGGAAAGCAGGCTTGGACAGGTTGTGTTTGAGGTCTTTAGACATCAAGTATGCAGCTGGACAAAAAACAAGGGGGTGGGAGAGACCCCAAGGAGCCCTCCGTGGGTAGAAAGTTCTGTTCAAAGCTCAGCAAAGGAGGGGAGAGGACCAGGACGCCACGGGGAGAGGTTCCAGGGAAAACAGGCAGAGCCAGCAAAAGCAGCGTAAGGTGGGAGGAACATACCCCCAAACCCCCGCAACAGGGCAACTTAGTTGGCCAGGGTCGGTGCTGTCCTGTTGCATGCAGGCAGGCTGCTTGACCTTTGACCTCATTCCACCTCGCTGGAAATTTCAACCCTACTTTATTTTTAAAATAAATAAATACGACTTCTCCCCCTCCTTCCCTGTCCAGATCCAATGAAGTCCACTTTCAGAGTGAAGTCCTCTAACAGCTCAGTGCGCACTGCCACAGGCCAGATGGGGACTTGTCCAGCTTTTTTGCCTAGGGCTAGCTGTTTTTTACATCCCATTAAAGCATTGCAAAACCAACCAGAACAAGAGAAGTGGACTATCTCTCCATGTACGCGAGAGCTTCTCAGAGGAGGTTCACATACACACTGCTCCCACTTTGGGATCTTTGTCTCTTCTGCTGGGCAAAGAGCCAAGGAGGACATTCTGCCGTAAATTACTTCCTTCCCTAGGCGAATGCTTCTGAGCTATTCTGTGAAGTCCATGATGAGGTGACTGGCTTTCTTAAGACTCCTACCCCAGAAGTACACTTACCACGCCAGGTTTCTGTGTCTTGTTGTCCTGCAGAAGTTTGCAGAGATGGAGCAGAGCCCTGCCATGCAGAGGTTTGACTGCAGCCAACTTCTTCCTTGCCTTTACAGCTAGGACTTATTTTGAATTGTTTTCCATCTTTGCGTTCTCAAGGTCAAACTGAATGCTAGAAATTAAACTCCTTTAAGAGCAATTAGTTCACCATATGTCCTGATGCAGTGGCCACTCTTGATGCAGACACAGTGTTTATTATTTTTTGAATTGCTCGTTTGTCACAAGCAGTGGCCACATTTTAATTGAACAAATGAGGAATAAGCGTGTGACTCTAAGACCAGTATTCATCCACAGAAAGTTTTCTGAGTTGGTTATATTTAAAAGGCTATATTACTAATAGACGTTGGTTTGATTTTTGTGGCAACAAAGGTGGTATTGCCTTTACCAAGGTTAAAACATGAAAACTCATCCATTACTAAGGGGTCTGTGCCCTTTCTTTAGAGTATATGCTCTCAGAATATGGTATTTTTATTCTGCATACAGTGAATTTTGAAAAGGAATAGTCTAGAATAATTGAAAATTATGAGATGCAAAGACAATGTCACATTTTTTCCTCATCCACTCCCCTCGAATCTCTCAGAGGTGAGGTAAGACAGTTGGTGGGGCTGTGCTACTGGTTTTATTTACCCAACAAGTAGAGTATTATCTTAATCCTAAAAATAATGTTGATATTCTAATGAGTGCTGACTTCCCTCTCTTATATCAGGCAAATCAGAGGAACCAAAACCACATTCCTACAAGTAAGTGATGTGCCTGGCTCTCAGGCCACCCATTCATTTCTGAAAGGGAAGGCTTGCAGAAAACTATTAAGGAAACATGACTGACTTTTAGGAGCACAACTGTGATCACTTTCACAGCATATATATCTCCAAAACCTTACATAATGATGATGTTTAAAAGAAAAACCTTTGGGCTGGGTGAGGTGGCTCACACCTTTAATCCTAGCACTCTGGGAGGCCAAGGCAGGAGGATCGCTTGAGCGCAGGAGTTTGAGGTTGCAGTGAGCTACGATGCCACCACTGCACTCTACCTGGGGCAACAGAGCAAGAGACTTTGTCTCAAAAAAAAAAAAAAAAAAAAAAAAAAACTTCATTCTGTCAGTAATGGGTCAGGAAAAAAGAAAAAAAAGGAAAAACTTCGTATATGTGCATATGAAGAAATTACCATTGCTACAGAAACTGTCCCCAGCAGCTTCTTCCCAGTGAGTGACCTGCGTGGTAACCTGCTTCCGTGGGTGCAGCACCAAGCAGAAGCAGGGATGGGAAGAGGGATGTTTCTGAAGCGCTGTCTCTTCTGTTCCATCTCAGACAAGAGGGCCTCAGAAATGAGGAAGGGCTTGCATCAGAGCGCTCAACTTTGTTTTAAGTTTTTTGTTTGTTTAATTGCTGATTTTTGCCATGGGACCCTTAGACAGCTTGGGCCTGCTTTTAAATGGGAGGAGATTGTTGCTCTTCAAGGGAGTGAAGTGAAGGATGTGCCTTGGATGTTCTGACAGTGCACAGGCAAGTCCAGGTGGCTCCATCTCCTGAGTGGGAACTCAAGTGTCCTTGCTAGTCGAGGAGGAGGACAGTCTGACAACTATCTTTGAACAGTTCTTTGGTTTTGGAACTTTGAAAGACCAAAAGCCAGGTAGCGTTGACGTTCCCCAGGGGTGGTTCTTGCTGAGTGGTGTGGCAGCTGGGCCACAGGCGATGTTTGGGGTGATAAGAGTTAAAGCATCATTGTGACTGTGGGAAATCAGCAAGAGGACAAGCAGGGCATCTGGGCCTATCTGGTGTCCCCAGGGAAGGGAAATCACATGGTGAGGAGACGCAAGCAGAAGGACTAGATTAGAAGGGCTGAGTTTGGGGAAAGGGAGGAGGGGCAGGAGACTGCCTAAGACCTCCCCTGTGTCTGGGCCAGACTCACAGAGGAAGCCAGCTCACCAGGGCAGCTCTGGGGAGCACAACCGACAGCAGAGTGGACATGGCAAGGGGGTCTTCGTGAACTCAAAATAAGAAAGCACTCCGCCAGGAAGTGAGCCCCTGGCTGTAGCGGAAGTGCTGAGCCTCTTCCCACTGGTGACTGCAGCAGGGCCTGGGGTGGCTGTGGAGGGTGGGTTTCATTCCAAAGCAGGACTGCTTAATGATCTGCTTTACCCAGGTGTCAAGAGCCCTGTTCGAAAGTGAATTGGGGCCGGGCAGGGTGGCTCATGCCTGTAATCCTAGCACTTTGGGAGGCTGAGGCGGGAGGATTGCATGAGGCCAGGAGTTCAAGACCAGCCGGAGCAACATAGTGAGGCCCCGTCTCTACTAAAAATAGAAAAATTAGCCAGGCATGGTGGTTGAAGCCTGTGGTCCCAGCTACTCAGGAGGCTGAGGCAGGAGGATTGCTTGTGCCCAGGAGTTTGAGGTTGTAATGAGCTGTGAGCACACGACTGCACTCTAGCCTGGGCAACAGAGCAAGACCCTGTTTCAAAAAAACAAATAAAAAATGAATTTTGCAGCGTGGCCTAGTAATTTAGGCACATGCCGTGGACCTGAGCAGCTTGATTTCCAGACTCTAACTTGGTGACCACAGGCTAATAGCTTAATCTCCTAGGCCTGCCTTTCCTCCTCTACTAAGTCAAGATGAGAATAATAATGTCTGATTCTGGGTTGCTGGATGGAGTCCACCAGACTGGCATGTGCTGAGCAGGGTGCCTGTGAGGTCCTGCAGCAACTCGCACAGGCCTTTAAACAAGAACACACACTAACCTTCCTCTCTTCCTCCCCCTCCCAGCACAGCCAGGGCACTGAGGTCCTTGAACAGCGTACTCTCTGGCTGTCAGGAGAGGACACTGCCCAGCAAGTGGAGACTTGGTAAGGAAATTTTCCCCATTTCTAAGGTGGAGAGAGAGTTTTGGACTCTGAACCTGCTGTTAGGAGTTTACAGACCTGTGCTGCTGCTGCCTCCCTGGCCCAGAGCCTTCACAGGTATTCCCAGAGGACAGGTGAAGGCGGTGAGCCTGGGCTAGGAGCTCAGACAGACAGACAAAGGCTCTCCCCTGCCCTTGTTCTCAAGGAGGCCTGCCCTGGCCTTTACGTTGGGAATCGCCCCCAGGCTTCTGTGCCCAGACTTGCCCTTCACTGTCCTCTACTCCTGTCAGCTAACAGCATAAGTTAGTTATTTGTCCTTTGTGTCTACCTGCCCCATCCTCTGTAGAATGTAAGCCCCAAGAGTCAGGGACCTTTGTCCCTTTCTTTCTGTATTTCAAGTACTTATAATAGTTCGTGGCACATAGTGCAAGTGAGTATTTGTGTTTTTAAAAATGATAAGCAGGCAGGAGAGACCTAGGAAGTACGAGAGAGCTTTAGCAGCTTGCAGTCAAAAGCATTCCTGACGTCACCCAGGAAGGCCCAGTGATGAGACAGGCAGCAGCTGGGGCAGGTCCCGGTTGTGGCCAGACCTGGTGGGTCTCCAACAGCCCCTCCAGCCCTGCCTGTTTGTCAAAAAAGACCAAGACTCCGAGGGGAGGGCATGAGTGGTGCCCACGGCTCCCTAGTTGGCCCAATGTGGTTTCCCAGCACGCTTGCCTGCACAGGTGATGCCCGTTTGTCATTTAGCTCAGGTTGGCACAGACCACTCAAGTCGTGGGGCGAGTGCTTGTGGGTGTAGAGATGATCCTGCCTGGGATGACCTTTGCCATCAGATGTAAAAATGGGAGTGAAAGCCTTGGGCCTTAGTCTCATCTTGCACCACAGAGAGTCACATGGTACTTGTGGTGTTTGGATTTCAACCCGGGGGAAAGAACAGCAACTTTAATCAGGAGGTTGAGCGTCATGTGGGCATGAGCAATAGCCCTCACCTCCGAGTGCTCCATCACATGGCACCAAGCCAGAGTGAGACTCTGGGCCAGTGCAGGGCCTGCATGAGCCCCCGCCACAGACAGGAATGCTGGTCTTGAAGATGGGGCCGAGGGAAACTCGGGCCACATCAGACATTTTTTGTTGCCTTGGCTTTGGTTTAATTGCTTTGTTGATTTATTTTGGTTCATTTTTTGTTGTTTGTGTGGTGGTGCTGATTGGTTGCAAATTCTAAGGCTCTTACTTGCTTTTCCAGCTCCCTGGATATTCATACCTGTGGTTTCCGGCTGTGGTGAAATGTCTCCTTACCAAGTGGGTTGATAAATAGAGGGCTTCATGGGGGTGTCACTGACAAGATGGACAACTAATCATATCGGTGTCACTGAGGGGACTCCTCCCCGAGCCAGTGCCTTGTGGAATTTCCTGCTTGATCTGCTTTCCACCCACTTAACCCACCTCTAGGAGTTATTTTAAAACAGCATTCCAGACCCGTCTCTCAAGCAGGAGGGAAGTCTCCAATTGCTCATCAGGCGCTTCTGCTGGGCCCCTGCAGTGCCTGGGTGCTCACAGCCACCCCCACCCAACCCTGGGAGCTGGGGAAGGGTTCTGGCTGCTTCTGCACTTGCCTGATGCACAGCGGCCTCCAGTGCTGCCTGGACCTTCAACTAGTCAAGGCTCAAGTATTTGAAGATTAAAATTGTGTTCCCTCCTGAATTTTTGCTTGTCCACGTTAAACTACCCCAGTTCTTTTCAGGTATTCCAGAACGATACGAGAAGACTCTTCATCATTGTCTTTTCACGTGCTCATGCTTTGGCAGGCATACTTTTGGGGGGTTAAGGTAGAGGAAGCTACTCTGGAGGACCTTTTGCTGAGCCCTGGAGACACAAAAATAAAGAAAGTCAAACCCTCTGTCACCAAGGAGCTCAGTCTCCAGGAGGAGAGGGATGCTGAGGGAGATGGCATTGGGCCAGTGCCGTGTGCGGGACGCCCGGGCTCGGGCTGTAGGGAGCCCAGCCTGGGTGGGCAGGGGTGGCCTGTAGAGGTGGTGGCGCAGCACAAGAGGGAGCACCAGCGCGTGCAGAGGCAGGCACCAGGGGCATCGCATCTCCACAGGTGTGGGAGCAGCAGCTGGGCCATGAGCTCCTGGGCAGGCTCTGTTTTGTCACCTTTGCAGTAAGGTATGTCTAAGGCAATGCACTTCTGTTAAGGGGCCTTTGGTCCCCAGTATTTCATTAGGGAGTGACCCGGCCACGTTCAGGGCAGAGTCATGCTGCTGCCAGACCAAAGGAGACCCCGCTGCACCGGTAGCCCTGGAGAGCCTGGCATGAGGTGCTGCCTGTGCCAGTGCCTTCGGGAGCCAGGTCTGCACTGACTTGCCTCCCCCTCCTTTCGGGAGGGAGCTGCCAGCGGGTGTGGGTGGGTGTGAACAATTCTCAAAGCAGTCATGCTTCTCATGGAAGTCAGCTGGGAAGTAGGGGCATGTGCAGGCATGTTTGTTAATGGGACCAGCAGTCCTGGGAGAGGGGTACCCGCTGCTGGCCCACCCCCTTCCCAAATGCACTGTGACTCCATGGCTCTGCTCTGCCAGCCACCCCCTCCTATGGCCAGCTTCTGCTCACGTGTCAGCACATGGCTCACCTGCCTCCAGGCTTTGTGGTTCTCAGCCCCAGCCCACTGGCCACTCTCCTTTGCTGCCCAATGCCTGCTCTCTGGGTCCCCTTCCCCCCATGCATGAGCTCTGCAGGGCCCCGGAAGTCTTGTCTTATGGCTCCCCAAGCATCACTCCGCCTGTCACAGTGGGTGGGAGCTCCTGTACCCAGAATGGTCGTGCTGCACATCCTTTTGTCCTGACATCACTCAGTATGCAGAGCACGTGTTGCTGGGCTGCATTTCCTAGTACAGGTTGAATAACCCTTACCTGAAATGCTTAGGACCAGAGGTGTTCTGGATTTTTGGAGTATTTGCATTATACTTACCAGTTGAGCATCCCAAATCCAACAGTCTGAAATTCTGCAATGAGCCTTACATCACTCAAAAAATTTTGGGTTTTGGAGCATTTCAGATTTTTGGATTTAAAGACGCTCAGCCTATAGCATGTCATTAGTAAGTTTAACCAAAACACTGGAACTTTGCTGAAAAAGCAAAATCATGTTATGCCATGTCCTTGAGGCTAGGAGAATGGAGGGGAAAAGCAGCTGGTGCCTTTCTGATCTCTAGGAGGAAGTGAGGGCTCGGGCCTCCGGCCCCTGTGCTCAGAGCAGTGGACTTGGGACAGATTCCTTACCAAGCACAGTCAGCAAGTCGGGTATGGATGAGTAGGCACCACCCTTATTATCTCTTTTTGAGAGTGTAATACATTTGTTTATTTTTTTAAATTTTTTTGTTTTGTTTTATATACCCCAAGTGGATAGAGTGCCATACATTTGAAGCGCTGTTTAATGTGTTGGGCAGTGTCAGAGGTATTGCCAAGTCTAGACTTCTTTTCACTTTAATTTTAATGGAAGTTTTTGGTTTCTTGATATAAGTGGTGTATTTCTGGAATAACCTTGGCGTGTGTTAACACAAACCACCCGTACCAGTAATAGGCGCAACTCAGCACAGGTGGGATGGGGTTAACGGAGGAAGACCTAGGCTCTGCCCTGGAGGCAGTTGAAGTGATGGGAGTGGGTGGGGCAGGCGGGGCAGGCAGGACTGTCGTCCTGGAGGTGATTCAGGCAGCTTTTGGGAAGCAGAGAGCAGACACGAAGGAGGGAGCCCTGCCCTAGGTTAGACAAATGGCAAATGCAGACAAATCTGGAGGCACTGGTGCCGCTGCATCATTCTGCTCTTGTGTTGGCTGTCCTGAGTGCAGGTGGCATGGGTGGGCCTGAAGCCAGGCTGTGCTGGAGCCACTGGACCGATTCCCCTCCAAGCCCAGCAGGATCCTGAGCCAGGATCCACACTGCAGTGGGATTCCTGAGCAGCAGACCCAGGGTCACAGTTCCAGTCCCATCGCCACAGCAGGCGTTATCCTCACGTCCAGGGAAGTTTCTGGAACAGCTGGGCACCTGGCCGCACGTGGCTGCAAGGGAAATTTGGAAATGTGCTCCTACAGCCAGCAGCTGCATGCAGGCAAGAAACCAGGGCTTTGTCACTAAAGGTGGGGGAGAATGGCTGCTGGGGGACAAGAGCTATCTGTACTATGAGGGTAGATCAGAAACGGGAGCTGCTGGCAGCAGTACTTTTACATTTTCTGGGTCTTAAGGTTCGTTTTTTTAAGTTGAGCCTTAAATTTTGATAAGTCCCCAACCTTGAGAAGGGTATGAAGGTCAGGACTTCTGAACCCAAGCAGAACATCTTCACTTTATGTCTTTAGCCAAGCAGAACCAGTTTTATACAAAGATGGGTTTGCAGAGAAAGGTGGTCCAGTCTCTGACTGCAGAAAGCCTCTGCAAACCAGGGCTTTGCCGTGTAGCCCACGTGTCAAGAGCCCCCACCCTGAAAAGGCCTCACTTCTGTAAGCTGAAACACTGTCACCTGCTCAGGGGAAACCTCACAGCCAGAAAGACTTCTTGCTAATCAAAAGGTTGTTTTCTTTTTATCTGTGGAAATGGAAATTAGCTTTGAATCCACGTGAGCACAACATACAATCCCCAAGGGTACTCTAGGAGGCTTTATTAGGTACCAGGCTGTAAGTGTAGAATAAGGAGCCTACCAGGCTATTGTAGCTTTAAGGCTACTGCTAAGAGAAGCAGGTCCTACCCGTGGGAGGTCTGGAATTTTCTTAAAACATTTTTAACATTCTAGAATGTTCTTAAAAGTCAAAGAGCAATGAAAAGAGCTCAGGACTTGGAGCTGGGTGACTGGGCCAGTCTCTACGCCTCTCTGAGCCTCAGTTTCCCCATCTGTGGGGGGCCTCAGGGTAGGATGGTGAAGTTCTGCTGCTGCCTCAGTGGGCTCCTAGGAACTGTGACACATTAGAGCATTTTTTAACACCATTTTTAAAAATTATTTTGGCTTATATAAGTAATACATGTTCACTGTAGAAAATTTGGAAAATAAAGTATAAAGAAGGAAATCACCTGTTACCCCACCACCCACAGCTGACTACTGTTCTTTGGGGTTTTTCCATACATATTCTGTGTGGGATCTCAGAGAACAGGCTGTTTTATAACCTGCTTTTGCACTTGAGCTGTTTTCGGCATGTCACCATCTCACTAGATTCTTCACACCATTGTCCTATCTGCATGGGACCCAAAGGCGGGTGGGGTTTTAGCCAAACCTTTATTGCTGCAAACAGGCCTTACCAGTTTTTCCCTAAGTAATTGTGTATTCTTGATTATTTCTATAGGGCAAGGATACTCAAAGGGAAAGAGGGGTGATTTACCCCCCAGAGGGCATTTGTCACAAGGTGGAGGGGAGAGCACTGCTGACACAGCGGCCCTCGTGTCCCTGGATACTGGCCTTTGGTAGGGTGTCGCTCTTACGCTGCCTGTGTTTGTGATTTCAAGAAGAATTAAGCTCACCTGTTAAAGTCTCTGGACTCCAGAGGAGAAGGGAGGTTGTCTGGACTAGTTGGAGGTTCTGTGGAAGTAGTGAGCACAGGCAGGCAGAACTGTCACTCCGCTACTGAGGGGTGTGTGTATTAAGCCCTGCCTGGTCCCAGAAAGAATTAACGCAGCAAGATAAAGTGAGAAATAACAGTGAGGCAAAGGGAGGATTACGGGGGAAACAAGGGGCCCAGGAAAGCATCGGGGGCTCTAGGGCAGCTTTGAGCCCCTAGACACCAGCTCCTCCCTACAGGCCTCGGGGAAACAGTGCCTGAGGTCACCCAGCCTAGCTGGGCCACAGGAGAGTGGGAGGGCCTGGGGGTGGTACGCCTGCATGTGGGGGGCTTAGGGCCCTGGGGGTCCAGGTGAGCCAGGCCCTGCCCACTCGGGCCTTCCTGGGGCCAGTTCCTGGCTTGGCCTTTTGCAGGCCCAGGCCAGGCCAGGCTGTGCCACACTGTAACTGTAGACTGCACTGCCTGGTGACTCAGGGGGGAAGGCTGTGATGGTGAGCCCCTAGAGCAGCGCCAGGTGGGCAGGGGAAGTGTGCCCTCTGGGCAGCGAGGCAGGGACAGTAGTCCCAATGGGGACGTGGCTGGCAAGGCTCTCCAGGCCTGCTGTGTCACTACCATCTGAGGCTCCCTGTGGGCAGCACAGTGTGTGACACCGTCAGAATGACAGACAGGCCAGGGATGTGGCACCCTGGCAGTGAGGCGGGGGTTTCCTGGCTTGCACCCCCTCCCACCCAGGACACCGCCCTTCCCTCCCCCCCAGGAGCGGCTGGCCCTCCTGCTGGCTCAGGCCCCCTTACCACTGGCTTGGGTAGAGCCAGCTCGGAGCCCAACTGTCCCCAGGTGGTGTGGACCCCACCTCACCTCAAGGTGAACACAGCCTCTGAGGGGCCTGGTTGGTCATTCTGATGGTGTCACACACCGTGCTGCCCACAGGGAGCCTCAGATGGTAGTGACACAGCAGGCCTGGAGAGCCTTGCCAGCCACGTCCCCATTGGGACTACTGTCCTTGCCTCGCTGCCCAGAGGGCACATTTCCCCTGCCCACCTGGTGCTGCTCTAGGGGCTCACCATCACAGCCTTCCCCCCTGAGTCGCCAGGCAGTGCAGTCTACAGTTACAGTGTGGCACAGCCTGGCCTCGCCTGGGCCAGGGAGGGGGCTGAATGCCAGCCCAGGGCCCAAAGGACAGATGCAGAGACCCCCCCCCAGCCTTCTGCACCAGGACACCTGCCCCTTACTGTACCCAACGCACCCTCCTCCAAGTCAGCCCCACCCTTAGTCCCCCAGACTCTGGGCCCAGCTTTCTCCTGGTAAAGGCTTCTCAGAGCCCTGGCTGGCCTGGACACCACCTGGATGGGGCCCACAGACTGAGCCTGGTCACAGGCAGGTGCCAGCACACACCTTCAACTCATACCCCACTGCTGCCTCCTACCTGCCCTGCTGGCCCCTGGGTCCGGGTCCCAGGGAGATGAGAGCCCATTAACCCACCGCCTTTGGTGGGCAGGGATGCGTTGGGCGTGGAGTTGCGAGGTGAGGCCTACCCGCAGAAGTACACGGAGTAAGCGCGTGCCCAGCCCCTGATCCCCAGGGATGGGGGAGGCCCTGGCCAGCAGGTGGCAGCACAGGCTGTGTCCTCAGAGTTAGGAGCTGCAGGAGGGTGGGGAACAGGATTCCGGACCCCTGGCTGGCTCGCCCATCCTGCCGCCACTCCCCAAGGCTAGCTGAGCCCCTCAGGGCGCACAACCATGGTAGGACCCCCAAACCGGAGGTTGGACTGGGACGGCAACAGCTGGCGTGGGGGAGGTACAGGGACCAGGGAGACTGCACCCTAAACAGCCCCAGTCCCTCCTGCCCCAGGGTCCCTGCCATGGCCCTGGAAAAGAGTGTGCAGGTGAAGGGGGGACCAATGGCCCTTGAGGCGACCTGGAAGGAGCCAGAGGGCTGGGCCCGGGGCCTGTGAGGAGTGGTTCAGACTGAGGACGGAGGCTGGAAGGGAAGGAAGTGGAAGGGACAGGTTATTTAGGAGATACGGGGGTGGGAGGTGCCTGGATCTGACTTTGCTACGTGGGTTAATGGAGGAGGTACAGGGTTGTAAGGAGACCAGAAAGCTATCAAGTTCCTGGGCTCCAGCCCCCGGTTGTCCATACCTTCCCCACCCTGCCGGAAGGGGCTGAGGAAAGTGCCAGACTCCACCCCCAGCTCTTCCCTCCCTTCGCCCCCACCCACAGCCTTGACACAGGGTGGAAAGGGGGGGTCCATGGACTAGGACAGGGCAGGCACAGCAGAGTGACTACCTCCTGGCTCCTGTCCCATCTTATAGAAAGTGAGGCAGGGCGGACAGACCCAGGACTCAGACCCCCATGGCCTGGCTACATCCCCCTCCTCTACCCCAAGAAGAGAGGCACCATTCAGACACAGGGCAGGCCAAAACCCTAGTTTATTTCAGCATCAGCAGTATCTTAGCCATCAAAAAAATAAACTCTACCAAGGGCGACAGAAGAAGTCTCTACAGCGAGGCTAAGGGCTCGCCAGGTGGCGAAATCAGGGGTGCATGGCGGGCACTGCCCGGGCAATAAGTTAGGAAGCAGCAGGGCTGGTGGTGGGCAGGCCGGGCTTCACTTCTGGGCAGGCATAAGGTCGTCAATGGCCTGGCCCTGCTCCAGCCGCTGCTCCATCTCGATGAGCAGCTTCACACCGTCCACCACCATCTGCACCAACTCCACCTCTGAGAAGCCCAGGCGGTCTGCGTTGGAGACATCGAAGACCCCGCCCACAGCGGCTGTGTCCACACCACCTGAGGAGACAGCCAGGCCATCAGGGCGTGGGAAATGGGGCTGGCTGGGGGGGCGGGGGGAAGGTTGCCCCAGGGAGAGGGGACCACCTGCAGCCCTGCCCACTCGCCTGTGCCACGCTTCTGAAGCCTCAGCCGCTTCAGCACCTCCGAGAACTTCTCGTGTTTGCCCAGGTGGGGCAGCTTGATGTGCACACCTGCCCGCAGCCCTGTGCCCAGGTTGGACGGGCAGGTGAGGACGTAGCCCAGGTGAGGGTTCCACATGAATTCGTAGTTCTTCGATTTGAAGAGAGTTTCAATCTGGAGGTGGAGAAGAGGGTGAGAGGGAAGGCCTGCCTGAGAACCCCCCGCCAAGGACCAGCTAGGAAGGGTGAACTGAGACCCTGAGACCCAGGAGCCCCTGGCAGGACCCTGGGGTAACTGAGAGACTTGGGCTCCCCAGGGAGACTGATGGGACACCCACATCCCTGCCTGGGCTCCAGGGTCTGGCCCTGCCCTGTCCCTTGCACCAAGGTAGGGGCAGCCAGGCCTGACCTGGGTGAGGCCGTTGCAGAAGCGGGTGAACACCTCCTTCATGTTGCCCCCCTTCTGCATGGAGATGACCCGCAGGTGGTCCTCCTCATTGATCCACACCAGGAAGGTCTTATTGTCATTGTGCCTGGGGGAGGGGCACAGTCAAGCCAAGGCTCCTCCCAGACTGTGGTCTCAGCACATCCAGAAAAAAACTCTAGGGAGCCCCCAGCCCAAAGGAGCGTCACAAGTCCCTGACGTGCTACAGCCAGCTGTGCCCAGAAGTACAGGCTGCTGCCAAGACCCCAGCCCCACCAGCACTCTGCAGGAGGGCAGGGAGACCAGGCCACCTCACAGAGGGTACAAAAAGAGCCCTGAGCTGCACCCCAATCCGCTATGAGGCCTGGGGTGGGGGTGGGGGTGGGACCAGGCCCCCACCTATGGGGTAAGGGACTGGGGCACCCGGGGAAAGCACTGGGCGCTGAGGCTGCCCTGACTCCCCTCGGGAAGCTCCCGCGTCACCCAGCACCTGGCAGGCTCCCAACAGGGGAAAGGGTGGGAAAGAGAAAAGCAGCTCGGGCTCCCAGGGGGTAAAGGAGAGAGCCCACGAGACCCGCCCCCACCTCTGAGGTCTCAGGAGGCTGAGGCCTCCACCAGATCCAGCCCTTAACGCACCTGCTCGGCCAAGGTCACCTGCGTCACCTGCGGAGGACTGGGGCGGCACCAAACCCAGAACCGGAGCCCGGCCCCTCCCTCTTCCTCCTGGCCTCGCTGGGCGCCACCCCCGCGAGGAAGGGAAGGAGAAGAGGGGAAGGGGGGCCACGCACCAGATGCCGCGGGCGTCGGGCCAGTCGCGGGCCATGCCTGAGGCCAGCAGCAGGGGCGACACGGGCTTGTCAAAGAGGAAGTGGTCGTCGATGAGCTGCTGCTGCTCCGCCTCGGTCATGCTCTTGAGCGCGTAGTACCTGCCCGCCAGGTCGCCGTCCAGGCTGGACAGGGCTGCGGGGGCGGGGGGCGCGCTCCTGGGTCCCTCCGCGCGGGCTCGGGGGGCTCGGCCCACCCCTCCAGCCCCCATGTCCCCCCTGGGGGGCTGTCAGAGCCCCCCCATCCGCCTAGGTTTGCGGGAGTCCGGTCCGGGAGGCGGCCCCAGGCGGTGACCCCGGCGCAGGACCCGCCGTCCCTGGGCCCCAGGCCGCTGTGGGCGCGGAGCTGGGCCTCCGTCCCCGGGTCCCTCCGGGAAACTGAACCGGGCGCGCGCAGACAAGAGCGCGGCGGCCGCGGCTCGGGTGACTGGTAAACAAGGCGGGCGGGGACCGGCGGGCATGGGGACGGGCGCCCGCCGGCCGACCCCCGGCACCCCCGGCACCCCCTGCGCCCCCGGCCCTACCTTCCACCGCGAGCTTCTCGATGGCGCGGCGCTCCCCGCGGCTGCAGTGCGGGGGGAGGCAGAAGCCGCGGATGCTGCGGCCCGTGCGCACCCGCGAGCTCAGCACGTAGTTGGGGTCCAGGTCGTCGCCGCCCTAGGGGCGAGGCGGGAGTGAGCGCCGGGGACCCCTCCCAGCCCGCCGGGCCGCCCGGCCGCCCCACACCTGCAGGTTGTCGGGGTTGAGGTCGGTCTTGTGCTCGTCCCCGGGCTTGTAGCCGCCGTGCCGGTCCTCAATGATGGGGTCGAAGAGATCCTTGAACACGTCGTACGACTCCTCGTCACCCGCCACGCAGCCCACGGTCATGATGTACGGGTGGCCTGGGGGAGGAGGCGCGGGACCGGGACAGTGACGTCACTGCCAGGCCCGAGCGAGCTGCAGAGGCGGAGGGGGGCGCCGGGACCCCGGCCCCGGGGCGGGGGGAGGGGCGCGTACCCGGGTTGTCCACGCCGGTCTGGATGACGTCGTCCAGCGTGAAGCCGCTCGGCGTGCTCTTGGCGCGCAGCTCGGCGTACAGCTCGGGGGTCAGCACCTTGGCCATGTGGTTGTTGTGGCCACTGAGGTCGGGGAACTCGTCCTCGGCCGAGAAGCGCAGCTTCAGCGCGTTGTGGCTGTTGGAGAAGGGCATGGCGGCGGCGGCTGCGGGGAGACGCGGGGGTCAGGGGGGCCCTGCGCACCGGGCCTCCCGGGGGCCTGCCAGTCACTCAGGGCCCCCGGCCCCGGCGCCCCCGGGACGTAGCCAAGGTCAGCGGGGTCCGCAGCGCGCGCGGGGGGCGCCCGCACTGCCCGGGACCCCCGCCGGTCCGGCGCGCGCTCCAGGCCACGCGTCCGCAGCGCCCCCGGCCCCGGCCCCCGGGGGCACTCACCGGGCGGCTGGGCAGGGGCCGGGGCAGGGGCGCTCGGTCAGTCCGCAGCTCCGGGCGCGGCGCAGGCGAACGACCGCCGCTCCCCGCTCCCGCGGCTCTTAAGGGGCGCAGCGCTGGCCGTCCATTGGCCGCTATTTATAGCCCATTCATTCCATTGGTCGGCGCCGCGGGGCGGTGCCGCCGCTTTGTCCGCCGCCCGCAGCCCCCGACACCCCCCCCGCCGCCCACCGGAGCCGTCCCCTGGATGGGACCCCGTGCACCCGCCTGGCGCTCGCGCGGGACCCCAAAGGCCTAACCCCAGGTCCTTGGACATCCCGGATCCGCTCACACACACTGCCCCCAGGCGGGAAACTGAGGCCAAACAGCCTCCGGGCACGTGAGGACGCTCGGGTTCGTCCGCACCCCGGCTCCTGCCTTCCCTGGTCCCGCCAGTCCCGGGAGAGAGCGCCCGCGGCTTCCGCAGCAGGTACTGCCACGCCCCGCCCGGCCCGTCCAAGCTGGCCCGGAGCCGCTGACCTCCCTCAAGGTGCCCGCGGGCATCTCCTCGGCGATCTCGGGGCAGAGCGAAGGCGCGAGAGGCGCAGTCTGGCTGCGGCCCAACCCGGCGGCCCTCGCGGTGCCCGGACCTGGGGCGAGTCCCGGGGCTCCAGGGGGCCCTAGCGGGAGGCCCTCGGGCCCAGCCGCTCCTGGCGATACAGGGACACTGTGGCCCTGAGAGGGCTCTGGCAAGTGCACAGTCTCAGAGGGCCCTCCTCTCGGGGACAGGTTCATGCCACCCCACTCCCAAAGGCAGTCCCCAGAGACACTAGGTAGAGATGGGAGGAAACGCTAATAAACAATCAGCATGAGATTTTAAAAACTCATCTCCTAATAATCAGAATCATGCAAATTAAAATAACAATGACTATACCTTCCCCTACCCTCAACACACCCAGACTGGCAAAAATGTAGAAGATTTACACCAGCCAGAGCTGGAATGTGGGGAGACAGGCGTGTGAATCGCTACATCCTGTTTGGAAAGTAATTTGGCAAATATCTATTAAAATTAAAAATGCTCAAACTCCATCACCCAGCAATCCCACTTCAGGAATCCAGCTATAGAAGGACAGGCTCAGTTCTCTCTGCAAATAGACCAAGGGATGTGTAGTGTGAAAAACAAACAGATCTGGATATAACCTAATGCCCATCACTGGAGGCCTGGCCAAGGGCAGGAAGCCATCTCCCTACTGTGGAATATTATGCAGCTGTTAAAAAGAGGGAGGTGCCCAGGAAGAGGGTGTCACTTGAGCCCAGAAGTTCAAGACCAGCCTGGATGGGGTCTTGCAACATAGCAAGACCCCATCCCTACAAAATAAAAATTAAACTTTAAAAAAAAAGAGGGAGTGGTGCTATGTGGTTAATGTCCATCAGTGACCACTCACACGTCTCTGCGTGAATAAAGCAAGGAAAGGTGAACCCTAATCTGTGTGTATATTTGACAAAACCCCTCCAGCAGGGGCACAATGAGCCCCTGCCCCGGGATACTTTGGGCAGCAGGGTGCACAGTGCCCTGGCTGACAGCAAGCAGCCAAGTGACCATGTAACATTAGGAAGTAAGTGTGCTGGGAGCTGGGGGGGGCGGTTAAGGGACCCCACACAGGTGTCTCTGAGGAGAGGGCGCTGGAGCTGAGACCCAAAAGATGGGAAGCCCCTTTACTCTGCCTGTGTGAATCTCAGAGGGTATGGAGTCCCCACCCGCTGTCCTGTCCCCATGGTTACTGCAGAGGGGACTCTTGCCTCTTCCCTCCCTCGCCTTGGCATGCTTTGAGACCATTTTTTCAACCAATAAAACAAACTAATGTAAAAAAGGCCATTGGCCTGCGTGGGCTGGCCAGACAGCAAGTGTCCCTTAAGCCTGGAATTCCTGCACTTAGTGCCCCCTGCAGCCTCTTCCCCCAATTTTAGAAATATCTGCAGCTGCCCACCCCACCCTCTATCCCAAAGGCCTGAAGGGCTCAAGTTTCTGTTTCTAGAAAGGGGAGCTGCTGTCCCTGGAGGCAGACTTGACTTCCAGACTCCGGGAGTGGGGGAGGCAGGCAGGGCTTCCTTTTTGTCTTCAGCCTCAAAACTTCTCAGAAGACCACCTCTCCCCTCCCCCAGCCTCCCAGCTGAGTGCCTGACCTGCTTCCCCAGGCCCCCCAGGGGAAAGGACCCCCCTTCCCCACTCCCTCCACAGGCAAGGTGGGGACTGAAGAGGTGAGGTCCCAAGGGCAGGGCTGCGGGGGCTACCTACTGTAAGCTGTGAGCACCTGCCCAGGCTCCTGCCTGGGGCCCTGGCAATCCTCAGCCTTCTGACATGGGTATTTCTGTCCCCACTTTGCAGATGGACAAAGGAAGATCAGAAGCTGGGAGACAGAGGTGTTCAGTCACAGGGCCAGCAACCCCTCCGTGGTCCCAGAGCACCCGGCCCTATGCTAGGCTGACCAGGGCTGCCCTTGGGACACTGACAGTGCAGGATGGTTGGGCAGCTGGGATGGGGGCAGCAGCAGTGGGGAGCAGGGAAGTGTCCTCCAAGGCCTCCAGACCCAGATGTCAGGGGGAGACCCCCCACCAGGCAGGGGCCTCAAAGCTTTGAGGGAGGCTTGGCAGTCCCCAGAGCAGGGAAGCGGGTGGGGGGGGAAGGGGCCTGGAGGGTGCCAGCCTCCCTCTAGCAGAGTGCTACCTCCAGCTGACCTAGCTCTGTCTGCGGACCCTCCGCTCTCCCCAGGCCCCACAGGAGCCGGTTTGGCAGCGTCTGGGCAAGAAGCTGGGTGACATCACCGAGCCAGTTTATGGTCCAGGTTCCTCAGAAATCACACCTGGTTACACAGTAACCATCAGGCCAGGCCCTTTTATCTACAGAGCTCAGCAGGGCAGGTACAGGGATAGGCAGGTGCAGGCTGGGTGGGTAGAGGTGGGTGACATGTGAGGGCAGGGCCAGGCTCTAGGCAGGGCACCAGGAACCCTCCTCAGAGTCTGTGCCCAGATTGCAGCCAGGGGTAGCATTGCTTCCTCCTGGTGCCCCTGCCCCTGAGCTCTGCAGAACCCAAGGGGAGGTGAGCTGGGGTCAGGAGAGGGGCAGGGCCTTGGGGTCACAGAGCACAGCAGGGTGGGAGGCTGTCCCAGCCACAGAGGAGGGGACCTTGGTCACCCAGTCCCTGCCAGGGGTACAGGCAGAACAGTCCCTGCAGTGGGCATCCTTGCTTCTCCCTTTCCCCCGGGGCGTCCTTCCTGCCTGTTCCCACCTTTCTTCACATTGGCCGTTGCTTCTCTGAAGCCAGGTTTACTGGCTTTAAATCCCAATCCCACTTTGACCTCATTGGCTGTGTGATCTTAGGCAAGTTACTTAAGCTCTCGGAGTCTCAGTTTCCCCATCTGGAAAGTGGTCCCTCCCTCATAGGATTGTGGGGAGGATTCAATGAGATGACACTTAGCTGGGCATATATAGCATCAGTTCTTGTTAGGGGAGTCCCAATATACAACGTGCCCTGGGATTGGGGCCCACCCTGGGCAGTTAGCTGAGGCCCGGGGGAGGCTGGTTCTGCTTGAGGACTCAGGCTGAGGGCTGGGGCAGGCTCAGGTGAGCAGATAGGCAGCACTGGGAAGGCTGCCTGGAGGAGGGGCACTGGAGGAGCTGCCAGCCAGTGATGGACAGGGAGGCAAGTGGGAAGTCAGGACCAAGGGAAACCATCGCCAAGTCACCAAGTCCTAATTTAGGCTCTTAGTAGGCACCTGGTCCTGTCTCCACACAAGCTGAGGAACCCCCAGGAGAAGTGGAAAGTTGAAACCCCCCAGGGGAGCAATTAGGGGTGGTTCCCGCGGGTGCATCATCCAGGGAGTGAAGCAGTCAGTTGGAACAGAGGTTGGAGAGCTGTGGGTGGGGCTCAGTTGTCTCAGTGTTAAGAGCAGAAGGCAGGGAGGCCATGATGCAGCTGTACAGGCAGCTGGTGGCCAGAGCAGTGGCCCCACAGGGACATGAGCCCACAGAGAGTAGGAGGCTACCAAAGGCTTCTCACCTCTTACCCCACCCCAGGGCTCTCAGACCCAGACCCAGCTAGGGCAGGGACATGGAGGGTCTGAGGTCAGTCACCAGGGTTTCCATGATGGACCCCAAGGGGCCCATGGCAAGGGCCACAGACACCCTGGCCTAGCCTGGCCCCAAAGGAGGGAGAGTTCAGAGTGCCCCACAGGCTGCCAGGGCTCCAAGGAGGAGCTGGCTCTGCAGGAGCCTGGCCACCCCTATTTACCAGGCTGGAGTCGCCTGGGGCCTGCGGAGTGTCACCTACGGTCACTGCTAGCTGGCCTGGGTTTAGGCCCACGCTAAGACCCAAGCTGAACCCCAGGCTGGGGGGTTCTCTATTCCTCTCCAGTCCCCAGGGCTATCACAACAGGCCCTGATCCTGGGAGCTAAGGGCTGGAGGAAGACAGTCCCCGCCCTCCGTCCCCCTCCCCTGCACTGACACTCCACAGAGGAACCGACTCTGCACCAGCCCCGGGGAGACAGAACATCACCGCCGCTTCCCCTTCTACCCTGTCCTCCAGCCGCCCGCCCCCACGCCCGGCTCAGGCCCCTTGCTTGTCCTCGCTAGTCCCAAAACCAGATCTCACTGTGCCTGGGGTCCCAGGAGGGGGACAGAGACCCCCCTTCCCTCCCTGAAGCAGCTCCGCACTCAGCAGAGTGTGCCCCTGTGGGGGAGGCAGGGCCTGGGCCGCAGGCCGCTTCCGCAGACCCTTCCAGAGCCCCAGCTCCCGCGCCTCTGGCTGACCCTGGCCTCTCGGGTGACTTGCGAGTCCACTTTCTGGAATTCACCCTGGGGCCCGGGAAGGGGCGTCCCCAGAGCAGTTTGCAAGGACAAATGCCCACAGCAAAGGGCCCCGGTAGAGGACTGCGCAGCGGCCCGGGGCGGCCCCGCGTGGACTCCGGGGGCCCTGCTCCGGCCCCTCGTCAATCGTGTGTTCGGACACAGTCTGAAAGGACCGCAGCAACCTCAGCCGGGACCGCCGCGGCTGGCGGCACAGCGAGCCTCATTCCGCCCTGTCTTCCCCTCTGCTGCCGCGAGCAAGCACGCAAGGAGGGACCAACGCCCGGGACGAGCAGCCCGGGACACGTCCTCCGCGAGGCCCGCGAAGGGCAGCGGGCGCTCCCAGGATCCCGCGCGCTGACGGGGCGGCGCCCAACGACGTCATCAGCGGGCGCGGAGCCGGAAGTGCTGTGGCCGCCGCCGCGCGTCGCGGCGCCACGTGTGGAGCCCCGGGAGCGGGGGCGTCGCGGGTGAGACAACGCGGGGTCCACGGTGGCGGTGCGTGGGCGGGGGTCGCCCGGGCGGGCCCTGCGCTGTCCCTTCAGCCTCGCGTGGCCGCCCCAGCCCTCGGCCGCCCCGGCCTGGCCCCCCCGCCTCTGCCCTGGCCGGGCTGGTGTTGCAGTTTACGGCCCGCGCCGCGTCCCCACGCCTTGTCTGGGGAGCCCTTACCCCTCTTGCATCCCCGCGCCGCCCGTCCGCCCAGAAGCCCGCGTGGGGGAGATTGGGAGGAGGGGGTTCTGCGGATGAAGCCTGGCTGGGAGGTGAGCTCGCTGACCAGTGCCGCTCCCTCGCCGTGGCCAGCTCGCAAAGGCCGCTTTCCCGTCTCACACCTGGGGAACGGGAGCCAGGCTCCGGAGAAGGGTGATGGGGACTCGGGTCCTTTGTGGGAATCTTGGGCCGACCTCTCCCATTGCCAGGCCTCACTCTCTTCATCTCTGATTTGACCTCATAGCCCCCGTCTCTTGTCCTACACCAAAAAAGGCCTGAGTGCCACTCTGTCAGGCAGTGCCAGGGGCTGAGTTAGCCACACACTCCCACCCCAACTTCTCAGGACCTGGGCCACACAGCCTTCTGCCCAGACCCCAGTCCACATCCTGCCTCTTGTGCCCCTGGCCTGCTCATGCACACACACACCCCCCTCCCCAGGTCCCTGGCCCTTGCCGGACACAAGCACCATGAGCTTCGTGGCGTATGAGGAGCTGATCAAGGAAGGTGACACGGCCATCCTGTCACTGGGCCATGGCGCAATGGTGGCAGTGCGTGTGCAGCGTGGGGCACAGACCCAGACCCGGCATGGCGTTCTGCGGCACTCGGTTGACCTCATTGGCCGCCCCTTTGGCTCCAAGGTGACCTGTGGCCGCGGTGGCTGGGTGTACGTGCTGCACCCCACGCCTGAGCTCTGGACACTGAACCTGCCACACCGCACACAGATCCTGTACTCCACTGACATCGCCCTGCTTACCATGATGCTGGAGCTTCGGCCCGGCTCTGTGGTCTGTGAGTCTGGTGAGTTCCTCAGGCCACCTCAGTTCTAACTGAGAAATTAACACGAAGGTGGAGGTCAGACTGACATCCAGGCAGCCCCCAGCCTGCCCTTCCCGCACATAGACATGGCTACTCAGCTTCTGTTTTCACAGCATCCTTCTTGGGGGCTGACCGCAGGGAGTGAGGCAGGGGAGCCTGTTAGGAGTGTGGGGCTGTAATCTGAGTGAGAGGTGGTGGGGACTGGACCCGGTGGCCCGGGGAGGAGGTGGTGCTGCAGCAGGGTCCTGCTGGCTTTGTGGGGTGTGGCCAGATTATTGCTTGGTGCTGACCAAGGTGCTGACATTCAGTCCCTAGTCGCTATGCTGAGGAGGGAGAGAGAGTTGCCCCTTTCTGAGGGAGTTCAGGGCTACTCTGAGGAGCTCGTGGTAGGTGGGGAGCCAGCCCCATCCTCATCTGTGGCCAGATTCTCACCTACCACCAATGAATGTGAGCACCATTGTCACTGAGCCCAGGGCCTGGGGTGTGGGTACTCCCCCGCCACACACACCCAGATGCTGGGGTCAAGATTGGGCCTAGCCCAAGACGGGCCTAGATAGTGGCATGCTCCTTATGGGTCAGGGAGTTGTGGTCTAGGGTCATGAAGAGTTCCTAGCACCGCTGTTGCTGACTTTCTGAGGGCTGTAGGTTGTCCTGTCCCTCTGGGGGGTGCACGGAGGGTGGGGAGCAGAGAGCGGGACTCAGCCAACTCCAGCGGCCACTGCTCCTTGTGCCTCCTGCAGCCAGTGTGCACCTGGCTGCACTTGTGTGCAAGGAGCTCAGTAGGCCAGCACGCCCTTCCCGGCTCCTCTGATGTGCTGGGTTCCTGCTCCCAAGGGGAGTACAGACGGGAAGCCTAGGGGACCACTGCAGTGCTGACAATTGCTGTGAAGCTTGTGGCCCAGGGCTGTGTGTTTGAGTGGGGTCCCTGCAGCTAGGGAGTCAGGGAAGACCTCTCTGAGGAGGGGATATTTGAGTTGAAAATGGGGAGATGCCTGCCAAGAGCCAAGGGACAGGTGCACACCAAGAGAGGGCCGTGCAAAGACCCTGAAGTGGAGACATGCCACCATGGCTGGAGCAGCGGGTGGGGGCAGGGGAGTAGGAAGTGTGGTTGAGGAGGAAATGGGGGTGCCCTCGGAGGGTCACCAGGAGTCTGATTCTCCCGGAGTGGGAAGGGGAGCACAGCCAGGCTGTGCAGAGGGGAGCAGCACCATCTGACCAAGGCTGGAAAGAATGCCACGGGCTGTGTGGGGACAAGATCAAAGGTGGCCTGTGTCCCGGCTGTCACGAGAGCCTTGGGGAGGGGCTGGGTGGGCGTGGCAGGCAGGTGGGAGGAGGGTCTGCCCTGGAGAGTGGGAAGGAGGTGGCAGGATGTAAGGTGGTGGGGTGGTCGAGAGCACCTCTGTGGAGTCTGGCCCAAGCAGCGGGTGTCCTCAGCTAGCTCTGGGAAGCCTCAGCAGGGCGTGGATTTGGGCTCATTGGTGCTGAGCGAGTGCCGTTTGGGTGTTGAGGGGGAGGTGGCAAGCGTGCAGTGGGTGCCGTGGTTGGAGTCTGGAGTGGAGGCACATGGCACTGGCAGTTGTCAGGCAGGTGGCGCCGGAAGCTGTGGGGTGGGGGGCAACAGGCCCTGGCCTGGGTGCTGTGGGACAGGAAGTTGAAGCTGAGGTGGGAAGTGGGGAAGGTGACACTGGGGGAGGACTATGTGGAGGTCGGGGGTCCTGCCAGGCCAGGGCAGAGCTGCACCCTGTGTGGGGGGGATGCACTGCTTCGAGAGGGCCAAGGAGCTCATGGGGTTGAGGGGTCGGCCACTCCATGGGAGGCGATGGGGTGAGGGATGGGACGGGCCCAGGCCTCTTTGTGCCCTTGGCAAGGACTTGCTGTGAGGCCCCCAGCTGGGCTCCCCTCAGCCCCCTTGCCTGCCAGGCCGGGATTGAGTGGGTGGCCTCTGTCCTTGCCTCCCCAGGAGCCTAGACACAGCCTCAGCCTCCCTAGCCCAGGGCTTGGGGTAGTCAGGGCCAGACAGGTGACACATAGAGTGAGGCCTACTTACGGCCCTGGGGTCAGCTGCCCTCCAGGGCCCTTTGCGGGTCTCTCCAGGGCGAGGGTGGGGTTGCTTCCTGGGTGGCTGTGGGCCCTGCGCAGTCCCGCCTGACGCCTGCCCATCTCATCCTGTAGGCACCGGCAGCGGCTCCGTGTCCCACGCCATCATCCGCACCATTGCTCCCACGGGCCACCTGCACACGGTGGAGTTCCACCAGCAGCGGGCAGAGAAGGCTCGGGAGGAGTTCCAGGAGCACCGCGTGGGCCGCTGGGTAACTGTGCACACCCAGGACGTGTGCCGCAGTGGCTTCGGCGTGAGCCATGAGGCCGATGCCGTCTTCCTGGACATCCCGTCGCCTTGGGAGGCCGTGGGCCATGCCTGGGATGCCCTCAAGGTTGAAGGTGCATGGGGGTTCCACAAGGGGTATGGCCCTGGGGTTGTGGGGCCAGGCTCCAGAGAGGTCCCAATGCCTCCAGGCTACATGGCAGCATGGCCAGGCCAGGCCAGGGCCCCTTTGTGGCCTGCTGTGAGGAGCAGGTTGGGCTGGCCAGGGAGTTGGGGTTAGGGGGATGGGTCCTGCTAGGCCTGTTCCTGGCTCTGCCCTGGCCCCCACCTGACGTAGGAGGTGTCTGAGGCCCCTGGGGAATGTGGCAGCCTCCCCCGGTGCCCTCCAGTGCAGAGTGCAGAGCAGGCCCAAGGCAAGGTAGGAGGGCAAAGGCAGCCTCTATCCCCAGCCGTTTTCTGCAGTCTCCCCTCCCCCCCAAGCCTCACAGCCCAGGGAGCCAGCCCCTTTTAGGGAAGATGCTGGGCGCGGGGGCGGAGGCCTGGGGAAGGTCGGGCCCCAAGCCAGGGAGGTGCTGGTGAGGCCCAGGGTTTTCCCTTTTCTGGAGAAGGAGCTGGCTGGGGCGGCTCCTCCCAGCTGAGAGTTGCAGTGCGAGGGGGCAGGGGAGGCAGGATGGGGCCATCAGGCCCTAGGGAGGGGCCCAGGCCTGGCTTGGACAGCAAGGCAGTGGTCAGGGGTTCCCTGCCTGATGGCTCAGGCTCTCCAGTGTCCCTGGGCTCTACTGAGGTGGCCTGGGGCTGGGGAGGGGGGCAGTTGCTGGGGTCCCCACACCTCTGCCCCCTGCAGCTTTGTCTCTGTACACCTGCGGGTTCCCCCTGCCTAAGATGTCCCCAGCAGACTCTAGAGAGCTGGGGCCACAGGGCCACACAGAGGCCTGGTCCTCACCTGACAGCTGCCTGGGGCAAGAGCCCTCCTGTACCTGGGAGCCCTTCTGGGCACAGGGCCACAGTTCACTCCGACCAGCTTGGCCCCAGGACAGAATCCTCTCCTGTCCCAGGCACTGCCAAGCCCACGCTGCCCTGATCTTACTTGGCCCACAGTGGGCACTGCCATCCTGCCTTCCATGAGGCAGCCGAGGGTCAGGGCCAGGCGGGGCCATCAGATCAGCCAGCACGCTGAGCCTGGGAACAGCTCTAACAACCCAGCAGCACAGGGTGGGGTGCGTGGGCCAGGATGGGGGCGCTGCTGTCACAGGAAATTAGAGGCTGTCGCCCGCTCCTGGGAACAGGTGGCGCCTACTCTGAGCACAGCCTGATGGCCAAGCATGACAGCCCTCCCCACTGCCTCCCACCAGGGCAGCCCACAGGCTTCACTCAGCCTGGCCTGGGGTGAATGAGTCTAGTCCAGGTCCCTGTCCTGGGAGGGAGGGGTGGGGAAGCCAAGGCAGGGAAGGGGTGTGTGGCCTGGGCAAGTCGTGAATGTCTCTGAGGCCTGGTTCCCTCAGCTGTACCCTGAGACAGGGCTGCCAGGAGGTCTGGGTAGGGCAGGTGCCTGCTGCATGACACCAGCCCAGACAAAGCACAGTGTCACCACCAAGGCTGAGCGCCCCACATACCTCCCTAACAGGGTCACGTGGCAAGCAAGCGAGCCGCCGGAAAACACCAGGCCTGTGTGTGTGTCAGGACCCTCAGGACCCTCAGGACCCAGCAGAGCCAGGGAAAGGGCCCGGAGGAGGGAGCTTACAGGGACATGGGGAGGAGACAACAGACGGGTGCAGACCCCTGGAGCCACTCACAAGGAGTCACTGCAGCAGGAGGGGGCTGAGTGGGACTCTGCAGGGGTTCATGGGCCCATGAGGGGGCAGCGTGGGCTTGGCAGTGCCTAGGACACGAGAGGATTCTGTCCTGGGGCCAAGCTGGTCGGAGTGAACTGTGGCCCTGTGCCCAGAAGGGCTCCCAGGTACCAGAAGGGCTCTTGCCCCAGGCAGCTGTCAGGTGAGGACCAGGCCTCTGTGTGGCCCTGTGGCCCCAGCTCTCTAGAGTCTGCTGGGGACATCCTAGGCCAGCCTCGGGTCCCACCGCCGGGGTCTGGGAATGCTAGGGCTGGGTGGGCAGGGCTCCAGGGCTCTGCCAGCCCTTGCCCTCTGACCCCTGTGTCCTACTCCCTGCAGGTGGGCGCTTCTGCTCCTTCTCGCCATGCATTGAGCAGGTACAGCGCACATGCCAGGCGCTGGCGGCCTGTGGTTTCACGGAGCTGAGCACCCTGGAGGTACTGCCACAGGTCTACAACGTGCGCACTGTCAGCCTGCCCCTGCCTGACCTGGGTGCCAGCACAGGCCCCCCTGCCAGCCCTGACGCTGGCCCCTTCCGCAGTGGCACACCCATGAAGGAGGCCGTGGGCCACACTGGCTACCTGACCTTCGCCACCAAGACCCCGGGCTAGTGGCTGCTGCCTGGGAGCACCAGGGAGCTGGGAGCACTGTGGGGCCCAGGCAGGGAGGCCAGAGACCACCTTATATGGTCAGCAGACGCCTGTTGGGGCCTGCGTTTAGAAACAGATGGTAGGGCGGGGATTGGGGGCCTCCTGGGTGGCTGAGTGGTGGAGGAGCATCCTCCTGTCTCACTGCTGAGCTCAGTGGCCTGGTCCTAGCTGCTGTTTGTTGCCAACATGAAGTCTGCACTGCCACAGTCTCTCCAGGGTGTTGAGACCAAGGAGGCACAGTCTGAGCCCCTCCCAGGTGGCCCAAGCACAAAGTGGGTGGAGGAGGGGCAGAGGCTGTGCTACATCTGCCCCTGGGCCCTGGCTGCCCCCTGGGACTGTGGGCTTGTCAGTCCCTGGGCCGAGGCTCTGGTGCTGGTGGTCCCGGGGCATGGCCAGAAGTTGGGGTAGAGCTGACTAGAGAGCCCTGGCCTCCCCCCCTGCCCTCCCCAGTGCTGTTGGGGACCAGGGGAGGTGACCCTGCTTTCTGGCCTCCAGGCTGACCCCACAGCATTGGGCAGCCTAATGTGTCCCCTCGTGTCCAAGGGGCAGGGGGCAGTCCCCGCCCAGCCAAGCCCCTTGATGTGTTGTCAGTGAGGTCACATGTCACACAGGAACAGAGCAGGACAGTTATTTGCTTTGAGTGAACCAACAAGTCCGTATTGGAGCTGGGGTTTGGACCAGCCTGTGAATCCCAGACCTACATGGGCACCTCTGCCTCTCACAGGAGCCCAGGCCCTGGAGGCCCCCACTCCCGTTGGGGACAGCAATGCAGGTGGGAGAGAGTGTATCCAGGCCGGCCCCCAGGGACAGCACCTTGGTCACCACTTCTGGAAAGCAGAGGGGGTGTTTCCTGAGGGGAGGACATGGAGGGGACACCTAGGCTGGGGGCAGTCATCGCTTGCTCTGCTGTGTGGCCCTGAGCCTGGCCTCCTTCTGGTGTGTAGCGGTGTCACGGAAGGACCAGCACCGTGTCAGGCCATGGGACTGCCCTGAGGCTGCCACTGGTGCACTGAGGGCCTGGGTGTCTGCCCAGGCAGCCAGCAGCTGTTGGGGACCTCAGTTTCCCCTGTGCTGGGGAGGGAGCCTCAGGTACTATGTGGGCACGAGGCTGGCCCCCAGGTATGCCTGACAGCAATAAATGTGCTGCTCCCACTGCACTGACTGGCATCCTGGCTGCTGAGAACCACCCCAGCTGGAGTCCAGGCCAGCCCTCCTGCCCTGCTCCTTCCTCTCCTTGACCTAGAGAGGGTGCTGTGGGGGCCCCAGACTCCAGGACCATGGCCTGGGACTCAGTGGACAAAGGGGCAAGTGTGTGGCCACCCCCATCCGGCTGCAGGAAGGGCCACTTGTCCGAGGGTTGGGGGGTCCAAGAATGCTGGACCTTCCTCCACAGCCCTGGCACTTCCTGTGTCCCCTGTAAGTCCCTCAGTTTCCCTAGAACAGCTAGCCCTGCTCCAGGGGGCTTGTCCCCTCCTAGGACCTGGTCTGATCTCTAACCTCATGCCTAGCCAGGGGACAGAAGAAGGGCCCAGGCCAGGCTAAAGGTAAAAATGTGTGACGCCAATGCCAGGAGCTCCTGGCGGGTGAGGGCTGTGCCCTGGGCACCATAACTGGGCAGCTGGACTCCCCCCAAGCCCGTCCTCAGTTGCCTAGCCTCAAGGGGAGGCCTTCGGGGTGTTTTGACAGGTGAGGACCAGGAGATGTTTCTTTGGGGCACAGCTCTCCATGGTTTTCACAACACAGGCCTTGAGGACTGCAGAGCCCAGGTTGTGCCCATTTTCCAGAGGGGGCTGAGGCTGGCAGCCCAGACAGCTGGGCTGTGCTGCTGGGCCCCACACATGGGCCCCCACGGCTTTCCCGGGCCTTCCAAGCATCTGTTTCCCCCGCTCTGTAGCCCTCTAGGCCCAGCTCAGCCTCAGCCCACTCCATGAGCCAGCAGCAAACTCCTTTGTGTCCTTCGAGACCCCACTCAAATGTCCCTCAACATGCTTTCCCAGACCATTCATTGCCACACCCAGGCTGCAGCAGGCTGCACGCCCGTGCCCTGCCCCCACACGGCCCTTGCTGATACTGCGTGGGCTGCCCCTGCCTGGAAGCCCCCACAGCGGAGCAGCAGAAGCCAGGAGGTGCCCCAGTTCTGTAGGTGGGGAGCCTGGCCCCCAGAGAAGCAGGGCTGGGGCCTGCGGCCGGTGAGTGACCGATCAGCAGGTTGCCGGTGGTCACCTTGAGTCAGCAGCACGGGGCTCGTCACGGGGCAGGAGCTCACCGGGAAACTCCCGCCCCGCGTCACTCACCACTGGTCCTCTTTTTCTGGGGCAGGCACATCTGACTCCCTGGAAAGCTCTGGCCCAGACCCCAGCTTACCTGCTGCGAGGGTCCCAGGCCTGGAAGCCCCCGACCTTGCCCACTTCACCCCCGCCCCTGTGAGCTTCTCCTGGGCCTCACCCTCGCCTGCCTCTGAGGGCCTCGGCGCCCCAAGCAGGAGCGCCTGGAGGGCGAGGGCTGCGTGGGACGGGGGCCTGGGCAGGTGGTATTAGGGACACCAGGCTACTGGGGGATGTGCCCTGTCTAGCAGAATGACAGGGAGAGGCCTGCCCCCCCATCTCCATGGCAGCTCTCCTGTCAGCCGTCTGCCTCTGGCCTGCATGCTGGGCAGCAGGAGGGCTGCCAGGGTACCCCTGCCAACTGCACAGGTGGGGAAACTGAGGCCTGGAGGAAATGAGGCTCGCTAGGATCCCACCCATAAATGGTCCCCCAGGCTGACCACAGAGGCCAGAGGAGAGGGTTTTCTGGTGCAGTTGTGGAAGGCTCCTCAGGGGACGCCTGCGCAGGCTGGGGGCGGGCGGGCCCAAGAGGAAGAGACGAGAATGGGGTGGAAAGCACCCCAGAAGCAGTGGCACAGAGGGTGCCCTTGTTGCAAGGCTGGGGCCCTGTGTCCCGCTGCCCAGGGGCTGTTGGGCTCATGTGCCAGCTGGGGGGTGGCCCCAGGTAGGGGTCTTGCTCCAGGTCCTGGCTGTGATGCCCCGGGGCGGGGGGGGCTGACTGTGCCCAATCCGTGGGCTCTGTCTTCACCAGCCGCGGGGGTGGGGGTGGCTTTCGTCCAGCAGAAGGGAACTGAGCACCTTCTGTGTGCCAGACCCCCCTCCTGGGCACTGAGGACCCGTTCAGGGCAGTCCAGGCCTGCCCTCAGGGGTGGGGGGCACTCCCAGGAACCAGGCACAGACGTGGGCACACAGTGCAGATGGATGTGGACAGCGAGAATGACGCAGGGCCTGGACCCCTGTGCTGCTGGCCGGGGCGGGTGGGAGGGGCCCTTTTTGCCCCCACGGCCGCTGCACTCAGCCCATTTCCTGGACATTGGAGCAAAGCTTCAAGAGAAGACATGATCTCCTGAGGTTGCCCAGCTGCTTGGTGGCAGAGACCGGCTCAGAGCTGGGGTCCATTGGCCCAGAGCCTGCCTGGCAGGCGGCGGAGTGTGAGGACGGGGTGTCTGCACAGGTGGTCGCAGCAAGCAGGAAGTGAGACAGTGGGGCCAGCCTGTTGGCCCTGCCCGGAGGGTGGCCTCGCCCACCTGGCATGCCCTCCCCATGTCTAGTCTCTGCCCAGGGGAGCCCGTGTGGCCCGGCCCAGGCCCCGGGATGAGGGCATTTCAAAGTCAGGCTGCCTTGGAGTCGGTGGCAGTGGCGGTGGCGGGAGGGAATAACGCAGCTCCCACCAGGCTGAGAATAGCTCAGAATTGGGTCACGCTCACCGAGTGCTCTGGTCACAGCCTGCAGCCTTTGACAATAATCAGCTTTCTCCCCGACATCTGTCCCTTCAGAGAGGGGCTGGCCGGCGCAGGTTTTTACAAGGAGCAAAGTGGAGGGGCTGGGGGGAGGGGTGTCCTTCCTGCCACCCCTGTGCCGGTGCTGGCACACTCTCCTGGCTTCCTTTCCTCTCCGTGCCCCCGTGCCAGGCTGTCTCCTTCCTCCTGCCCAGCCCCTTCTCCCCTCCACTCCCCAGGACCTGCCAGCCTCCTGCCCCCGGCAGGTGCGTACGCACTTCGGGTCAGCTGGGGGCAGTGGCCATGCCCTGCCTCTCCTGAGAGTCGGTGGCCCACACACCACTGCCCAGAGTTGCCTCCTCTGACCCCCTCCAAACCCCTCCTGGGCTCTTCTTCCTTTTAACGCAGATAAAGGGACATTGGGGAGTGGGCCACCCTATTTCACCGAGGACTCTGAGGGCCCATGTCTCTCCAGACCTAGAATTTCAGCCTGTTTCTTGTTTCCAACCCATTTTTTCCCCGAGTCTTGCCCTCCTCTTCCCAGAGTAGCCTTCAGAGCATGGAGGAGGTGGGTGATGTCACAGGCCCTCAGAGCCCGCGTCCATGTTGCCACCTGGGTATGCTGCCACCGCGTGGTGCGTTAGGGTGGCAAACCCATCCTTGTAACAGCGTAGTAGGTATTTCTTGCACAGAGGTCCTGGCATGCCTGCTACATGCCAAGCACACTGCTTTCGGTTCTTTAATCTTTACAGACCCACAAGGCACTTCTGTTCCAGGTGACACCGTTCCTAAGCTTCAGCCACAGGTATGTTCTTGAAATGCCCATGAAGCTGATGTTCTCAAAATGTCCCTGGACCAGCTGCTCAGTGTCACCTGGGAGCACAATGGAAATGTAAATTCTTGGCCTCACCCCAGACCTACTGAGTCAGGAACTCTGGGGTGGGGCCCAGCCCATTTTCAACAAACCCTGCAGGAGATTCTGGTGCTCAAGTTCGAGAATCACTGCTGAAAGAACCTGGACTCTCTCAAAACTATTCTTTCCTTCCTTTCAAAACAAACAAAAACCACCTTTACTAACTTCAGCAGCAACTCTGTGGAAGCTTCCTGCACACTGTGCCGCTGCTGTTTCTGAAGCTGAGTGGTCAGTTAGAGATTAATTTCACCTCGGTTTGGTTGGAATGTTTGCCTCAGTCCCCACATCCTTCTCGTGAGTCACTGTCTCTCCTGGGGCTTCCAGAGAGAAACAGGAGACAGCCGGGGAGCACTGTGCGCGGACCTCATTGAGTCCCAATTTGCACAAACCAAATGTTTTATTTTACAAAATGGGACGATTGGGAAATTTGAAGCCTGAGTGGCTATTTTGTGAGTTCAAGGAATGACAACATTTTTAGGTGTGCTTATGGTATTGCAGAAGGATAGTGTGGCCAGGATTTGCCTCAAAATACGGGCGGAGGGAGGATGAGGGCAGAGATAAACGAGGCTGGCCCTCATACTCCTTGGCCCTGGAGCCTGGTACAGGATGCTGTATGTATTCTCTCTGCTGGTGCATTTCTTTGACATTTTCCATAATAAAAAGGTTTTTTAAAAAAGGAAAAATGCCCCAGGCTGCATCATCCACTCATTTGTTCTACATGTACCAAGGGCCTCCTCTGGACTCCCTGTGCAGTGGAGAGAAGTCAGAGATCCCTGCCCTTGCCAGGGCCTGGGGGTCACTTCCCCTAGCCTTGCCCTTACCAGGGTCCCCTGAAGTCGGGGGACTGTGGTGTGTCTCTCGGGTTTTCCGGTGTTGGGGTCTGGGGGTGGGCCCAGTGGCCAGCAGGCTCACATGCTGCGGAGCATGTGGGAGAGATAGGGTGGCCCTGTCCCCAGTAGGGGCAGCTGGGTGCTGTCCATACGCTGCTCCTCCCAATGTGGATCCGCAGACCTAGGATCGAGTGCTGGGGCTCAGGACAGGTGTCCAGAGTGGCCCAGCCCCAGAAGGCAGGAGGGGGTGGGGAGTGGCCAGGACCACCCTCGTGTCTGGCCCCAAGGCCACCCCTCTTCTAGTCTCTCCAGCACCAGATGACCTCCCATCTCCTGGCCGCCTCCTTCCAGACCGTCCCAGCGCCCTGCTCACCCCAGCCCCCACCTAGCTGCCGCCAGCAGGGCTGGCTATGTCCCTTGCCCCAGAAAATAGCTTAGAAATCCAGCTTGTTGCAGTCTCTAGTACAGACAATGGAACGTACCCATCTGACTGTCCAGCTCCAAGAGTCTTGACCACCATATGTGCCATGTGACCGCCTCCCAGGGAAGGCCCCTCTGCCTCTCAACAGCCCACCAGGCAGCCACCGGCTACTTCCTGCCACTTGAATCACATTTGCCCAGATGAATCTGTAAACAGGGGTATGAAGCAGAGAGAGGGATGAGGTTTCTCAACAGAGGCCATGTGTGGCTTCACAGAAAGCACCGCCGTAGCAAGGAGCCAGCACATGGCGGTAAGTGGTGCCCTGGCTGCCTGTCACCCAGGGCGCAGGACACACAGGCTAAATGCAGCCCTGGGCCTGCGGAGGTGTGGGCCCGCCCAGGAATGCTGGCGTGGGGTGGGGACAGTGGGGTGGCAGAGGCTTGTTGCTAAGCTACAGGCACAATGGACATTCTGGGTGCCAGGCAACAGGAAGGAGACATTTCTTGGTAGGGGAGGACTGGGGGGCCCAGGCCACGCTTGTCCTTGTCCACAGCTCTGCTGCATGCACCCCCCAGGGTGTCCAGGCGAACCGGTTGCCTGGCCCTCAGGGAAAGTGCAGCCTCCCTTTCTGGTCGGACTTTGGGCTCCCCCAGGCCTGCCTAACAAGCTGGGCACCCAGCCGGAGGGGAGCTCCGAGGGCTCCTGCAACTCCACCCCCCACCCGGCCCCCATCTCAAGGCCTGCCTCTCAGCCCCTCCTGCCTTTGTCCCTGATCGTGCTTGCCCTCCCTCCCCCAGGTCTCCCGGGGCCCAGGCGAGGGGCTCGCATGGAGTCTCGGGGCAGGGCGGGCATTCCAGTGGGACCTCTGTCCCCCGCTGCCACCCTGTCCGTGGCCCTTGAACTCAGCAGCCCCACCTGAGTGCTGCCTGGCCAGCTAGCTCTGCCTGCAGCCACACCTGTGGGTGAGGCCATCCCCAGTGTCCAGTGGGCCCTCACGGGCTTGTTTTGCCCCCTTCAGGCCTCACCTCCTCCCTCTGTGGAGAGACTGCTAAGGAGCTCTGGGGCCCGAGCACCCAGCTGGTGGCCTGGAGGAGGGAGGGGCCGGCTCTCCCCACCCCAGATGGTCCCTGAGCTTCTAGGTCCAGCCACCGCCTGTCGCCCTCACAGTCCCCTGTGCACGCCCTCCCCTATCCCCTCCAGGGTGGGGGCCCTCCGGAGCCCCCACCTCCCCCCACAGCCCCAGGAGGTAGAGTCCGGACCCCACAGCTGCCCCCTCTCTGCACCTAACGGTGGCACCTAGGGTCCCAGCTAAACGGCACATTCCTGTGGGCCAGGAACACATCCCTGTCCTGGGTGGGCCAGTGCAGTTGGAGCTCAATGAGTACACAGTGGAGCCCGCCAGGCAGTGTCACCACCCCACAAGCTCTCAGATGCCCGCTGCTCCATTTGCCTGGCTTTTGCTGCCCTGGTCTCTGCTGCCTGGTCCTTACTGACACTGCTGGGCTGGCCCCTGGCCCTGCACCCGGAGGTGCCCAGCGCAGCCTGGGGGAGGCAGGGTGACTCGCCCTGCCATGAGTGTGGGAAATGCCAGAAGGCGGCCCCACCGTCTGGGGCTGGGGGCCTCGGGCAAAGGCCTTGCCTTCTCTGAGCCTCCGTCTCCTGTGCCCTGTCAAACAGGTCCCCTCAGGAGCACCCTGACTATGCTTGGGGGGGTTTCCCTGAATGTTGCATGGGGAAGTGCCCAGGAGTGCCCCAGGCCTGCCAGCTCCTCACCCCGCCACACACACACACACGCATGAGCACACACATACACGCGTGCACACGGGCCCCATTGCCTGCGGTTAAGGGAGACCCAGCTTTAGCAGCTGAACTCCCTGTCCACCCCAGAGGCTCGCTTGCCTGTCCTGGGGACCGAGACAGACAGCTGGACGCAGACCACTTGCCAGGCCCCTGGCCCAGCATGGCATCTGGGGTGGGGTCTGCCCTCAACAGGTGGCGTCACTTGATCTGGAGCAAAGCCAGGGGTGGGGGTTGCTCCTGTCCCCTCCCCCACTCTGTCCACTTCCTGAGGAGGAAGCCCAGGCCCCGCCAAGGCTGAGCTGGGGCCCCAGCGTCTCTCCCAGGCAGGGAGCTGGAGACAAAGAGACAGCTGCCAGCAGGGTGGGGGGGGCACGGCCTTTGTGTGTGCCCAGCCCCTCCTGGTGACCTCACCGCCAGCTAGAGAAGGGCCCTTTCTTCCCAAAGGCGGCCGTTGGGAATCCGCCTGGGGACAAAGCCATTGCCAGGCGGGGGACCAGCAAGTGGCCGGCCCCCATCATGGCATAAATTAGGGGGGGCCAAGGTGGGGGAGGGGAGGGAGGCTGCATCTGGCACCTGGGAGGGGACACACACAGTGATGCAGACAGACCACCCCCCAGCTCACATGCTGGGTGCGTGGGACTGCCCCTTCCAAGCCTCATTCATTCACGTGCCCCATTCCTTCATTCATTCCACAGATGATTGCTGGGCACTGGCCCAGGCGGGCTTTGTGGGGGCCCTGGGGACACGGAAGGGGATGCATCTGGTGGATGAAGGAGGGCTGGGTGGGTGGTGGGTAGGGGCTCCTAATCTGTAGGGGGAGCCGGGACAGACAGTCACAGCTGCCTCCAGGCCCCCAGGGCCCCAGGGCTGGGGCAGGGTGGGGAGATCCTGCCTCCCTAGCAAGCATTGTCACCTAGGGGGGCCACAGCTGCCCAGCCTGAGGTCACATAGCAGGCTTCTCCAGGCTCCCCAGGAGAGGTCAGGAAAATATTTGGTTTTCAATGTGTGGTGTTGGGTGACACCCCCCCGCTCCCACATGAGGCCAAGGAGGGCTTCCTGTCCCCAGGGCCAGGTGCTCCACAAAGCGTCCTCACAGCCTTGCCAACCTTTGGCCTTGGCCCGCTGCAGAGCGCTGCTTGGAACTGCTTCCCCACCCCCACACCCCTGCTAGAGACCCTGCCAGGGCAGAGAGCAGTGCAGATGGCACAGACAGGGAAAGGTGGTCCAAGAGGGCCCAGCCAGCTCGGGTCATCCAGCGTCCCTCAGGCTGCCCCACAAATACCCAGTTCTCCTCTGGCTGGCATCCAGCATGAGCCCCACCAGCCCTGGCTCACAAGGCCCGTTCCTCAGCCTCCCCGGGCACTGGACCCTTGTCCCATCCCCGAAGCTCTGAGCATATCTGGGCCAGGCCAGGTGGGCTGCCTGCACGCGCAGGCAGCAGGCCCTGAAGGTCAGGCTGGATCCGGGAGGTAGGCACAGGGTGTGCTGGTCAGCACGGCTCATTGCCAGGCCCAGGGGGTCTCCCTACCCACCGAGTGGATCTTGCCCTGGCATCCTGGCCATGCTGATGGCAGAGGGCCCAGTGGGCATCCGAGGACATGAAGGGCCCTGTCTCGTGAGAGGGGCATGGGGTGGCGCCTGGCCTGAGGCCTGGGGTGGGAGTACAGAGGCCTTGGGGATCGCCATCACCCCAGCAGCACTGACAGCGCCAGATTCCCGGGGCTGGGAAACTGCCAAAGCTCTTTCACAACCACTGGTGCACAGCCAATAGGGGCAGGGGGCACCTGCTGGGTGCCGGCCCTCCCTGCACCCCCATCAGCCCTACTCATGAATGAGAATGGGCTCTGCAGGCCTGGCCCAGGCCAGGAGGAGGCTCGAAGCTTCCTGGGCACCAGCCACCAAAGGCCGGGGCACGCAGCCCCCCCAGGAGCCCCAAAGGCCCTATGCCCCCAGCAGAGCGGGCTGGACAGGGGTGGCTGGGTTGTAAGTAGGCCAGTGCTTTGTGCAGTGTTGCTATGGCGCTGCCATCACCAGCACGGGCTTCCTCCTGGGCCCATTCCCAGGATGCCTCAAGCCAACCAGGCGACTCCCCAGGCTCTGCCCAGGCCCCATCCATGGAGCCTTGTGCCAGCCCTGCCCTCACCACCCACAGGCTGCTGGGGGCGCAGATATATGTCCCACCTCATTACACACACAAGCACACAGGCATACTCGCACACACAGGCACACACGTGCAGGCACGCCCACAGCCATGGCAGGTGCTCAGTGTGGTTATGGGGGCCCCAGTGGTGCCAGTCCCTCGGGGCTCAGCAGCTCCCAGCAGGGCTCCCAGTGGCTCTAGGCACACCTGGACTCGGGGGCGAAGCCAGAGCAGGGCCTCAGAGACCTTGGCGGGGCTGCCTCACCTCAGCCACAACTCAGAGATCGCTGCTGACCTTGAGAGAAAGGAAGGTGGCCTAGGATTCAGGTGACAAGTCAGCCCAGACCCTGCACCCCACCGTGGGCCCTGCAGGAAACATTCAGGGCCCTATGATGGGAGGGGACCTGCTGACGCTGGAGGACAAGTCTGGGCACCTTCCCACACAATGGCTGTGTGCCTTGCCTGGCACTGGGCACGAGTCGCCGCATTCAATCCTCACAACCCCACCATAGGGTGGGGGCCGGCAGCACTCTGCCCAGGCATGGTGAGAGGATGGCAGTCTTGGGGCCTGGTGGAGCAGCTAGGAGGCAAGGCACAGAGGCCCTGGGTGGCCCAGCCCAACTCCCATTGTCAGCTGACGTCAAAGGGTGGAGAGTCTGGGTGTCTGGGGAGAGAGGTGGCCCAAGGGTCCCCATCCCTGAATCCCTGCTGATGAAGTCCCCAATGAGGGGGTGCCAAGAGGCTTCCTTGCAGTTGGTACCCTGGAGAAGGGGCAAGACAGTAGGACTGGGCCCTCTACCCCCCGCCCAGCCTCCCCATCTGACACAGGCTGTAGAGGCTCCCACCCCAAGCGTGCTGGCTCCCAAGGAGCAGGTGTATGGGGGCAGGACAGGTGTGGGGCACGGACAGCCCCCTTCCCAAGAGGTGGGCCAACTGATTCTCAGAGGTGCTCTCGAAAGGCAGGGCTGGGCTCCGGGCAGGGCGAGAGCAGGTGGGGAGGGGCCCCCAGAAGCTTCCTTGTGTGGGGGCAGGGCAGGAGTGGGCAGAGGGAGAGGGGACTCCACAAAGAGGCAGCAGCCCAGGTGAACTTGTGGCAGGGCGGGGGTTGGTTCTGCTGGAGGTGGGGTGGCGCAGAGGCGAGGGTGAGGGTGCCTAGCTTGCTCCTGCAGCTGCAGTGACAGGCACCAAGGCTGGCTTTGGGCAGAGGCTGCTGGCACCAAGGCCAGGCTGGGGACAGGAGCTGAGACCCCATTGCTACACCCGGGGCCACCCATCTGGCCCCTGGAGAGCAACTGAGGCTGCTGGGGCCAGTGCCATTACCACACACCCTGCCCACCAAGCTGCTTGGGAAAGCGTGGAGCCAGCCAGCAGAGGCACGTTGTGCAGTGACAGTGACCTTGCCTGGTGCGCTGTCGCCTGAGCTATCCTAGTTGCTGCCAACCCTGCTATGCAGGGTAATGACCTCATTGGTCTGGGATGGGCCCTTTGAGGCTTGGTCATCCCACTTCTGCTGGGGGAAACTGAGGCCTGGAGGACAGGCCCTGCTAGGAGGGCCTCTCGAGCCCCAGGAGGACTGCTCTTCCCTGCACTGTCCTGGCAGGCAGTCTTTCCTGGCCGTGCCCCCGCCACCCCGGGCCAGACCCCACCCCCAGGCCCACATGCTTCAGATCTTCCGGCTCCTTCCTTCTCTCCAGCTTCATCCACTCTCTCAGCCCTCCTGCCCTAGACCCCAAAACACGGAACAGGAGCCCCAGGGGGCTCAAGGACACAGGATGGGACGGGATTGCCTGCTCTGGGGGTGTCTGTCGGAGGCAGAGCATCATGCACCCCGAGGGGTGGGGTCAGGGAGGTCACCAAAGGCTTCTTGCAGGAAGTGGCATTTGGCTTGGGCAGTGGAGGATGGGCACGAATTACCCAGGAGGGCGAGGTCAGGGTCCAGGCGAGGGACCAGCCCGTGCAGAGACGCAGGGCAGGCCACACAGGCCTCACCCACAGGCCCTGCTGCAGGGAAGGATATGCCCTTGCCTGCCAGGCTGCAAGCTGCCCCACTCTGATGCGGTCGGAATAATATCGGGCTGTTGGGGGGTGGGCTGGTGGGGCAAGGGCCTGAGATGGTCCCCCTTGGCCAACTTAGGGGGTTCAAGGGGGCTAATTAGAAGCTCCCAGATCTGCAGGGGCTCCGTGCCAACCCACGATCGTGGCAGTGGTCACCAGAGGCCCGGAGTGAGCACCATCCTCCACCAGGCACAGAAGCCGCAGCCCAGGTGGTATGGCAGCCACCTGTCCCCATTGGCCGGGGCAGGCGCGCCCGGGGGCGGCCCAGGCAGGACAGCTGCGCAGGCCGGCTGGCCCCAGCCCACTTCCGGTGTCCTGGGCGCGGGAAAACCTGGCCTTGAGCGCCTCCTGGTGGCCAGACATGGGAGAACGCGGCAGGCAGACGGGGGCTTGGAGGGGCAGGTGCGCTGTTTGGGGGACCTCCAAGGTCTGCCTCCCTCTCCACCTGGGCTGGCCAGGGCTGATGCAGTGGGGCTGGACAGAGGGAGCCTGTCCAGGGAACTGCCCAGGCATAGTCCCCTACCCCTGCAGGGACAGGCCTCTCGCACTACCTCCCCCTGGGGCACCCTCTAGGGACTGCCCCAGCACAGGCCTGGTGCCTGTGTGGCTGTCCATGGCAAAAGTCACCGGGCCGGACCTGGGGGGACCTCCCCCAAGAGCACCCAGCCCAAGGGCAGCCTGTGCCTGGTGCTCTGTTCTGAGGAGCCTCTGGTCGGGGATGCAGTCCTGCCCCTCTTGGGGCCCCCCACAGCCCAAAGGCCCCGTGGGACCCGGCCCTGCAGACTCTCACCTGACCGCCTGCCTGGCTCCAGCCTCAGGGCCTTTGTAGCAGCTGCTCCTCTGTCTGTACATGCTGCCCCAGGCCTCGCACTGCCCCTACCCACAGGCCCACCCCAGCAGCCACGTTGCCCTGGGATGTCTGCTTCTCCCTTGAGTGGCTGGGTCAGGGCTGAGGGCCAGGAGATGGCCTTTCCTGGGCAGATGGAACCTGGGATCCCCAGAAGACATGAGGCACTCACGCCCAGCAGCTGAGGGCCACTGAGGGTACCCTTCGCCTGGAGCAGCCGCCTGCAGATGCCACCTGCAGATGGTGCCAAGACCAGACATCAGGCCAGGAGAAGGCAGCCGGTGTCTCGCTGCCCCAGGCATGCACCCTGGCACTCCCTGCGTCTTTAATAACCAGCTCCCTCTTCTCTGTGCTAGACCCAGGGGTTTTGTCACTTGCACTGCTGCGACCCTGTCCCTGTGTCCAGCCCCTCCTGTCAGCCAGGCCTGACCCCTGGGAGCCCCCGTTCCTAGTGCCATCCTCAGTGCCCCCAATCCTCTCCCCTGCCCCCCGCCCCTGCCCCATTCCTCTCAGTTTGGGCCCTGATGCTGCCACCAGGGTGAGCACCCAGTCCTAGAAGACCCAGATCTACCCACAGCTTACCAAGGGCTCACCATCTGGCCCCTGGCACTGCTGGCTCCATCCCCTATCCAATTCCTTCAAGTTCTTCCAGGACCTCAAGTGTGCCCGGCATTGGCCCTGGGCCTCCACACCTGCTGCCCCTCCTGGAAAGCCCCTGCCCCACCTGGAAGGCTCCCTCTCCCTGACAGTCCCATTGTGAAGGGTGCACCCCTAGAGGGGCCTTCTCTGACTGCCCAGCCCAGGTGACCCCCTGTAGCAGGACACAGGCACACCCTGATAGCACTTGCCACACCTAGGGGCTGCCAATTCCTGAGCCCCCACACCCCACAGGACAGGGGCCCCCTCAGCTCCCCTCCTGCCAACGCCTCGGCACTTACTGTCTGTGTGTGTGCTTTCAACAGATACTTATTGAGCCAGGTGCTATTCTAGGTGCTGGGGGATACATGTCCTTGGGGTCTGAGGTGGTGTGTCCCGTGGCACAAGGCTCAGTGCCCCGAGGAGGGGCAGCGGGGGTGGAATGCAGGCGCTGCCATCTGAGGCAGACTGTGCCTGGTCTCGGGCTTGCAGCACTCACTGTGGGGCGTGCGGCCCCTGGGTGCTTTGGCTTTCTCCAAAGCCAGGAGTGGCTGCTGGTGGTCAGAGGCTGGCCTGGACATGCCAGGAGCTGGGACACAGCACAGAAGCCAGCCCCTTCTGCAGGGACAGCCATCAGGTGAGCCAGCACCAGACAGCAACCATTCCAGAGTGCCCAGAGAGCGCAGGTGGGGAGAGAGCGGGACCTCAGGGACCCCTCCATGCTCATTTCTGCCCCCATGCTTGGGGCCATGGTGCCCTTCTCTGCCCAGCCTGCAGAGCCAGGGAAAGGCTACCCGGGACCCCTGGGGAAGGCAGATGGCTCCCTGTCCAAGCTTCCAACCTGGCACACCAAGCCCTGGGCACCTTGCCCTCAGCCCACAGACACTTGCTGGGTTACCTGACTACACCAGGCCTGGCTGGTAAGATGTGACAGAGGCGGCCCCGTGGAGGCTCCCTTCCGCTTCTCACCTGGCCCTCCCTCCCCTCAGCCCCACCAGCCTATCTCCCACCCGTGGCCTCTGCAGGTGGCAGGGCTGACTGCCCTCCAAGCCTGCTAGAACACGGCTTCTTCCTCCCTTCTGGCCAATCCTCTGGTCACTTTTGTGCCCAGACTTTCCCCACAAGGCACAGCTGTGGCCATCTGTGGGTCTGTCCTTCCCAGATGTCACCCATTCGCCTACCATGTGCCCACTGGGTGCCAGCAGGGCATAGGCATGGAACGCAGCCACAGCCACAGTTCCCGTGGGGAAGGGGCCGGGAAAGACAAACACCAAACCAGTGAACAAACATGAACGTGGAACCTCAGACACTGGCAATGCCAAAAACCGAGCGGGGAGATAAGGCAGAGATGGGGCGTCCTGGACTCCTGCAGGGTTGGAGAGTGGGGATGGGGCACGTCCTGCCCAGCGCAGCCCCAGCGCCTCACGCACCTGGCCTACCATGCGGTCAGGACTCTGAGACACAGAGAGATGTCGTGCATGTGTCAAGCCCCCACGTAGGTGGTGGCAGGGGAGGCCGGGACCTTGGTGGGTCTCACCAGTCACACAGCCTGACTGCAGGGAGGGAGACAGCTTCGTCTTGCTGCTCTTCCGACCAGAGCTTCTCCAGCCAGCACAGCTGTGAGCGTGTCCCTGAGAGGGGGACAGGCAGCAGCCCAGTGAGGGTGTGGCAGGCCAGCCCCAGCACAGCCCACCAAGGCCTGGGCAGTTGCCCTGAGGGTACAGGCCCTGGCATGACTTGGTGCACTGGGGGGCCGGTGATGAAGGGGGGCTTGGGAGAGGGGTGTTGAGGAGGCAGCAGGTGCAGAGTGTGTGAATTTATTCACAGACTTAGATCTGAGTGGTTCTGTCACCCAGCAGGCTGGCCAGGGAGGAGGCGCTGCGGCCTGTGGGCACTGGGGAGGCTCTGGCTCTCCTGGCTGAGTCAGCTGCCCTTAGGTCCAGCTCTCAGCCTGGAGTCTGCAAGCCCTAGGCCCCAGAGGCGGAAGAGGGCAGGGAAGCACAGAGACTCCAGCCTCCCCAAGGGGCACAGGTCTGACACCTCACCCGGCACCTGGTGGGCACCTGGTGGCTACCCAGCTCGCTGTAGGCTTTCAGCTCTGGAACTGTGTTCTCAGGAACCCTGTTTCCACTGCCACAAGCCAGCTCTCTGCCCCCACATCCGGGAAGGTTCTGGATGAGTTGCTTGGCTTGCCCTCCCAGTGGAAGCTCCAGTATCTGAAGTGTCAGCCACCTGCAGGCTCCCACACAGAAGCTGCTGACACTTCCTCTGCAGCTGTGGGTGGAGCCCAGACTCCTGAGGACAGGAGCCCTGTCCAGCCCAGGCGTATCGGTCAGGAGGTGTCACACCTTGGGCCGGGCTGCCAGCCACAGGCCTGTGGGACCAGTGACCGGGCTGCTTCTTCAGGGCTCTGGGGCCCATGGGTGGCCTCATAGGAAGGGAGTGTCTTTGGCTGGCCTCATTTCTGTCTAGGAGGGAGGTGGGTGAGGGTCTGGCCCGGACACTCTCCCCACCTCTTTCAGGAAGCCTCCCTGGACTTCTCAACCAGCCAGTCAGATACAGCCAATGCTCTGTGAATCCTCAGAAAGCCACGTGGCCCCCTGTGGTGGTAACGCTGTGCCGTGGCCCTCGCTGGGGGTGCCGGCCCCGGGTTGGCATGGCCTGTGTCCATCCCTGCCGCTGGTCTGCACCTTCTCCGCACCCTAGCACCCAACAGACACGCTGCAGGCGTTGTTCACACGGACACAGTCACCCCAAGACTTAACTATTCTCCCTCAATCCTCCTCACCCCACCCAGTAGGTTTCCTTCAAGTACTTCCCTACCCAGTAATCTGAACGATTTCCTCGTTTAAAAGCATCTGACACCTGGCCAGCATGCGGTGGCTCTCGCCTGTAATGCCAAGACTCTGGGAGGCCGTGGCTGGAGGCTTGTTTGAGCCCAGGAGTGGGAGGCTGCAGTGAGCTACGGTAACACCATTGTGCTCTAGCTGGGGAAACAGAATGAGACTCTGTCTCAAAAAAAAAAAAAAAAAAAAAAAAAAAAAGGTCTGACTCCAACGCAGCCCCTCCCTGGCCCCTCGTTCAGCAGCATCAAGGATGTGTGGACACAGGTTCTTCACGGATCACAGAACTAACTGCTATCGCTTCTCTGTTACCGGGCACAAGCAGGGCACTTCAAACTCCCACTACAGATGAGTTTCAGGGATAGAAACCACCACCACCACCCCAGAGGCTGGGGTATGGCTCTGGCCAGCCTGGCCTCCTCGGCTGGGAAGTCAGCCAAGGGCGCTGCAGTTGGCCTGAGGCAGGGGTGTGACCCATGGAAGTGGTGTCCCAGGGCTTCCAAGAGTGTGAGACACCTTTGACTCCACCTGAGCTCCTGAGGGGGCAACACACGCCTAAGGTAGAACATGGGCCTGACAGCGTGATACCAGAGTCTTGGGAGAAAGTACAGCAGAGAAAAGGTTCTTTGGATCCTGATGATCGAAGAGGTAACTGATTTTAAACACCTCATAAAGCTATCTAAAGATCTGAGATTTTCAAAGAAAGGGAAAAAAAAAAAGATCTGAGATTTTCAGTTCATTTATTCAGCAGGTATTTGTTGAATGCCTATTATGTACTGGGAGCGGAGGACATCATTTATAAAAAATAGTTCATCCAAAAGATACCTGGATAACCATTACTGCTAGGACCTGAGGCTACACGGATGAAGACAGTTCTTGCCTTGAAAGGCACTGTAGCCTGGTGTGAGACAAGCCAGTGTGTCCAAGGGCTATTAGTAGCAAGGGTGCAGGGACAGAGACATGCTCTGGGGCCTGGAGGGACAGGTGGGAGCATGGGGAGGAAAACAACAGGACCCAGAGCTGCAAACAGGAAAGCCCTAAGATGACTTCCCTTCTGCTCAGCACTCAGGGCCACCCAGCTCCATGTCTCCAGACCCCCTGAGGACTGAAGTGGGACAAACGTGCAGTGTGGGAGGGAGACCAAGGGGGAGAAGTAGCTACATTTACCCGGAAAACAGGCAGCTACAGGGAAACGGCTCAAGAATTCAAAGGATTATTATATACACTGAAAACCAGCCATTTACTGGAACCATGGAATGAAGACCAGGGATGGAGAGGCACTGAGTGCTTCTCAAACTGGGGGTCACAGATCCGTGACAGCTCTGGAAAGACCTATGAATCCTCAGAGGGGGAAATACCTTCACTTCCCTTTGATGTTAATGTAGAAAGATAAATTTTGCAGTTACAATTCACAATTGGAAGACATCTAAACAGAGCATTCGTTCATGAGTTTTTCCATTAAAAGGGATCCATGGTATGGTGCTGCAATGACTTTGGGATGTAATACTGACACTAAGTGCTTTCTGGATTAACCAGCTGAATCCTTCAAACTTAAGTGCTAAGTACTGCCCACTTTTCAGAAGAAATTGAAGCTCAGAGAGACTAACTAATTCTCCCAGCTTTGGAAGTGGCAGGCTGACATCTGAACCTAAGCAGCCAGGGCCCCAGTCTGCGTTCTTAGCTACGCAGCCCGCATTCTCAAAAGTGAGAGCTTTTATAAACCCTGACATCCATGCTGTACCCCATACTGACGAAATCAGAGTATCTGGGGTGGACGCAAGCATTAGCCATTTCTTCAACTCTCCAGGTAAATCCAATGTGTGGCCGAATTTGTACTGAACTATACTAAATAGTTCTGAGCCTTTCCTATTAGCTGTATGACACTGGGCAGTTCCTTGGGCAAGTGATCACCTGAGTCTCAGAATTGTCCATGAAATAGCAATAATACTAACACCTGCCTAGAATGGTTCTGAGAATTTCAAATGTACACGAAACATTTTGCACAGGGCTTGGCACATAGAAACGTTCACTCAATGACAGCCTAACAAATGAAGCATCTAATTACAGCTCAGGAAATGTAAGATGGCCTCAGACACATCATAACTAGCAAGGGTGCCCTCAGTTTGGGCCCAGCTTGCCAGGGCATTACCCCTCAGCTCCTGCCACACTGTTCCAGCCCAGCCCACCCCAGTTTCTCCTGTCCCACTCCTACCCAGCCTTCAGGGGCCACGGAGACCCCTTCCTCAGCCCACTTACACTGGGGACCTGCCTGCTCTTCTGGCACCTGGGACAGAGGCACCTGAGGCGGGCCCGGGGCAGCTGATTTGTCATGCCCCTTATCTGACTAGACTGTAAGTTCTTTGGGGACAACAGTGGTATAATGGACTTTCTTCAATCTTCAGCACACACTAGGAGCTTAATGATGTTTTTAATGTCCATAAATAATAAGAATCCTAAAATAGCATAGCTATCTGTGTGTGTGGCAGAGGACTTATTAAAAATTTCAACTTTCCCCCAAAGTGTTTCTTTTTAAGCTGTACAACTTGTTTCCTTTTGCTTCTGGGCCTATAATGAATTTGCAGGGCTGAGCAGGCCGCCTCTGCTGCTCTATTTGGATCACCTGGAAATAGAAACAAGCAGAGAAGACAATAGAAAAGAACAATAGGCTAGAAATAGAAAAGTTAATGCTATCATGTAATGCGTTTATAACAGACAGGTAAACAAACAACTACCCAAAGTGAATGGGACCCACCCACAGTCCAAGCACACAGGCTTCACTAGAGTTAGGGCTGGGAGGTGGACGGAGGCCTGAGGAAGCCCAGCGTCAGGAAACCTCACCAACTCCAGGAGGTCGGAATGGTCAGAAATACTCCCAATGCTTCCATCAAGAAGCAGTGAAGATGAGTTTCAATAACACACTAACTCAAAACTCTTCTCTGAGGCCGGCGCGGTGGCTCATGCCTGTAATCCTAGTACTCTGGGAGGCCGAAGCAGGAGGATTGCTTGAGTTCAGGAGTTCGAGACCAGCCTGACCAAGAGCGAGACCCCCATCTCTACTAAAAACAGAAAAATTAGCCAGGCGTGGTGGCGTGCGCCTGTAGTCCCAGCTACTCAGGAGGCTGAGGCAGGAGGATGGCTTGAGTCCAGTAGTTTGAGGCTGCAGTGAGCTGTGATGATGCCACTGCACTAAAAAAAAAAAAACCCAAAAAACACACAAACCTCTCCTTTCTACAAATAAGGTCAAGTCTTGTTCACATGAGCCGTGGGCATCCTCTTGGGGCAGCAGAGTGTGAGGTCATGACCTCCCATACCACACACACTTCCTGGGCTGTCTAGAAGGGAGCACAGGGACCCAATCACCTGTGCCTGCATCCTGGCCAGTGTGTACCATCATCAGTTCCTCACACTGCACCAACTGTGGCCAAGGAGCCCACCTGCCCCCACACCTAGCCTGCTCTGGGCTCTGCAAGAAAGGGCCCGTTACTCAAGTCAGACAGTACATGAAGGTGAGAATACACGAGGAGCACAGGGCCAACATCAGAGCAGAACACACCTCGGTCTCACATCCTTTCTCCATGGCAAAGATAAGCTAAGAGATTTGTTTTATTTCATGAATAATTAAGGGTATACTAATATGTATATCTCAAAATAACACTGAATTACTTAAGACATACTATTACAACAGCCATACAGTTAAGAGAAGACAGGAACCAACACACTGGGCAAACACACCTGTATTATACATCAAAATCAATGGCAAATATTTCTCCAATTATTCGTAAAAGGAAAATACCTGACCGGTTAAAAGCTGAAAAGCTTTGCTCAAAAAACCCTGCATATACAGAATAAGTTTAGACCCTCAAAAACCAGATAAAAATTGGCAAAGCAAAACAAATGAGAAAAACTGGTTAAACTTCTCAAACATACTAAATTATATCAAATATATAGGCATTTTAGCAAAATAAAGCATTAAACTGTACTTTGTAGACATACATAATCATTATATTTATTTTCATAACTACTTCATTATAGGTTGATTGACTTTTATCTATTTGGATAAATAATGATCTGAAAGCAATGCTGACTGAATGTCAGGAAAAAAAGCAAACATTCCCAACCATTTTTTGCACGAACACGGAATATACCATTTAATGCAGACCCAAGGCCACACATTTTGGGGGAGGTTTTACTTGCAGTACAGATTCTCTTCACGTAAGATCACAAAAATACAATACAATGTGATAAGCCCAATTTAAAATTTACATGCAGCAGCCCACATTAACACAAACAGCTCCCAATGAGGGATGAGAAAAGCTACATCTGGTGTCACCAGGGTTCACTGAGAGTAGAATAATCCAGTACAAGGAACCACAACAGATTGAAAAGAAAAAAGCAGCCACGCCTAACAGTCACTCAGGGCCAATTCGATCATTTCAATGACCAGAGTAACCCCTGTGAAAAACCCACGACTGGGGAAGAGTTCAGTATCCGGTACTCACACACAATGCTCAAAGTTTAGCAGTACGAGATGTCTCTACAAAAGTCACACAAAACACTTTTCTGTTTGAAAAGAATGACAGGGAAATCTATTTTCAAGGAACAATGGACACTTTTAAAGGGAACGCTGACATTTAGCTTTCAAAAATGAAATTAAAAATTAACTAGTAGAACCTGGTGAAGGATACATCTGAAGTGATTATAGTATAACCTTGATTTCCCAGTGGTATGATTAAGACAGGGCTCTAATTTTCAAACTCTTCAAGATTTTAAGAGCACTCTAAAATTACGATACAGAAGAGCAATCCTAAAATGACTTTGGCCAGGTGAGAATTCCAATGACCTGCACTGACAGCCCAGGTTGCCAGGAGCTGGACCTGCTGTGGCAGGGGCTCAGTGCCCAAAGACCCCACCTGCCCTCTGACCCCACTATCCAATGTTTCTAGAACATTTCTAGTAGGAAAGACATATCAAGGGCTTTTAATGATTGAGCAATACCCGGAGAAAAAGTGAAGATTTGTTGAGATCTATGCTTTTATCATTTGTTAGGTATTTAAGGCTATTCCTTTATCTATCATACTTTTAGCTGTTTAAAGTGACAATTTCCCTACAGAAGGTTACAAAATATCTCTGAAAGAGAATAACATTAGTTCAAAAAATGTGCTCCAATAGGATTATTTTGTGAAAGGTGACTACAGGTAGAATAGTCTGTTAGTTATAACACTGGGTCTGACATGTTACCAAGGCACTTCAGAACTTTGGGAGATTGTTTTACTCGCATTAACAGGCAACTGTAAAACTGGAAAGTATTTACAGAAATACATATACCCTTTACCAGAATAAAAAAAAACTTCATGCACAATAGACTTTAATGGCTCTTTCAGGCAAAAGAGAAACATCCACATGCCAGTAACATGAGCTAAGGAGTTCAGCAGGTACCCAGAGCAAGCGTTTAATTTCGAGCAGGTGATATTTAAGATGTGTGCAGTTAACAGCTAACTTCCTCTGAAAAGCTATAAAGACTGGTCCTTCAGGGTTACTAACAGTTTCTGCTCTCATACGTTGTAAAATAGCATCGGGTATGTTTAACAAGTTTGTCCAATTTATACAGCTTTGGATGACAGAAGAAAAACCACCACGCACTACATGCGGACCTTTCTGCTCAGTCTTAGCGTAGCCTGACGCTGGCAACTCATCTTGATTTCATTCTCCAGCTACAGGTATGGGTGTTTCCCTTTTTTCCTTTTAAATGGTCCATTAACTTCATTTAAATGTTCCCATCCTTACTATTTACTCACTAAGGAAAATTGTTAAGTTCAGATTTTACAAACAAAAACAACAATTCGAAGGTATTTAAGAGCTGGTGCTTTATCCCTGCGCTTCAACTAGTCTCAAGGGTTTTCTGGCTATTTGTTTTCATAATTTTCTTATGTTGCACAAAAAACAAGATTCCCCCTTTAAAACGCAGAGTATGGGAGAAATACACTGTTTTTCAAACAAAAAATGTTTATAAAAGAACAAGATGGTCCAAATAAACAAAAAACCCCTACCCCATTAAACTGGGTGGGACCAATCAGGCTCTATAAGCGGAAAAAAACTCTTCTGCTTTATTTAGCACAATAAAACATATCATTTTACTACTTCTGTGTTTGGACCTTACTCCTATTTCACCAAAATTTTCCCCTTTCTCATAATTTTTCTAGTATTATGTAAGGTTATGTCTATTTCTAGATCCTGAAATATCTGCATTTTAATGCTTGCACAACCCACTTAAAATTAATTACAAAAGCTGCCTCTATTTCATTTTGATTAAAAACGCAAAAAAAAGAACAAAAAATAAAAAGGACAAACCAAACAAACCACACCACATCATACAGATAATGATCCAAATGGAAAAGTTAATGTGCTGTAATGATATTTGTTTTGAAACATCAAAAGCAGCAGAGATACTGAATATAATTTGCTTAAATCATAAATACTGAGATTGAAATACGCATGTATAAATCACATTTAGGCTCAATGAACTGAAAGCTCTCTATAAATACATAGAAGTATATATAAAGTGCAAAACAAGCAATACCAAACGCGAGATCTCTGGTATTTAGTACTCCCATTCATCGGATTTCAGGTCGAGATAGCTGAGAATATTCTGGGCAAGCTTCACTGCCTGTTTCCTGGCAGCCTTACACTTCTCCTCTCCCTGCGGATCCACGGCATCCAGGGCCAGCAACTGCTTGGTGAGCAGCTCTTCCAGCCGGATGTAGTTCTTATCAGTTCGATTTCCATCAAATGAAAGAACTTCTCCCTGGATCTCTGACAAATTTCCAAGGACGCTCCAGACTGCCTTATGGGACGGGTGCTCCTCACAAGTAAAAAACTTTCTTTTCTCAAGGGCCTCCTTCAAGTCGATGTAAGTTATCAGAGTCTGCACTTCGATCACTGCTCTTCTCCTGGCTTCCCGGATGCAGGGGTTTTTCTCTAGACTTACCTCATCCAACTGTCCAATCAAACCCTGCAGTTCTGTTTTGGAGCTCAGGTATAATTCAGGAGGATTTTGCGCTTGGAGAAGTTCATTTTTTATTTCTCTCATTCTCTTGAGGACCTTTTCTATTTTTAAAATGGAATGATTCTGTCCCAGGTCAAACGCTTTGGTAGTGTCTGCTTCCTCTTCCAAATCCAAATATTTCAATAATTTGTTGATATCTTCTACTACCTCCCTTCGATAATTTCTGATTTCTGTACGCCCGCACACATCTAAAGCATCCAGATCTGCAATCAACCCTGACAGCACACAAGATAAGTGCCTGCAAGTTTCATTATTGTTCACTCCCATCAGAAGTGCAATCAGAGTGCCTCTGGCCTTGTTCACTTCACACATCACAGAGTTAATTTTGGCAACGGAAGGATGCACATCCTCAGAAAGTGGCAGGGAAGGCTGCTTTTTCATGCAGTCTTCAATAATCTCTTGCACTGCACAGATTTTGGTTAAAGTGTGATATCTTGCTTTCCGCAAGGAGATCTTCCCTCCAGTTTTAACATGTGTCAGCCTCAGAATGATATCCTGGATGCCTTCTTCAAATTCATCAGTTACACAGTTGCCTCCACTATAAAATGGCACAATTTTCTCTCTCACGAGGGACTGGGCTTCCTTAAAAATGTTCTGTATTTCAATCCGGTGTGGGTGGTTTGCGTTCTGCTCCAACTCTTTGAGAAGACGCTCTGTCTCTTGCGCTGCCCTCTTCCTAGCTTGCTGAATATCTCCTTTCCCTTCAGTATCTACAGAGTCTATCTCAAAAAGTTGTTTTGTTAGAATCCTCTCCAGTTTCTTGTAATTCTTGTCATCTGACAGACCACTGAAGCCGACTACTTGCTGTTCTATACTTTTTACTTCCTTTTGGATTTCCTGAAGCCTACTAATAGAAGGATGTTGGTTTCCCATATCCATACTTTTGTAGTGTTCAGTTTCGCAAGCACTAAAAGATGACAAGAATGATAACTTATTACAGCACAAAGTCTCTGCAGAATGCTAATCGTATATTAATTCATTCTAAAATTCTCATTTTTAAAAGATACACTTTATACATAAAAGGGCTTGCCACTATGGCAATCCAAAAGACAGGCATACTCCAGCACATAAAGGATGACTTATCAACTCCCTCGCCTGGAAATAACCTAAACGTAAGAACAGACAGCAGTTACTGCAATGTCGAGTGCGAGCTGGAGCTCTGGGCCTGGGAAGTTCAAGTTCCGCCCACTAGGAAAGAGAGCTTGAACTACCACCTTAGAAACAGCACAAATACTAATACCTAAAGATCCTAACATTGTAAGCTATTTTTTGGAACCAGCAGGGCACCTTTGTGGAAGGTGAAACGTGAGCTCTTCTAACCTTCCAAACACTAACAGTACCCCACCCCGCCAAACAGACACACCCAGTCTCCAGAAAAGGTAACTCTAAGCAAAAGAAACCGAGTCACTGAAACAAGTACCGCTGGTTCCCAGTTTCCAACTGCTCCCCGGCTGTTGGGACCTTGCTCCCACTAGCCCGCGCTTCTGCGCCGCCCCCCGTCTCCGCCCCACCCTTGCAGCTCCTCACACGTCTCCCCGAAGAGGCGCCAAATCCCACAGGAAAGGAAGAGCGACAGGAATCACGTCGAAGGCACCATCTTGCGCTTTCGAGGACTAGCACCTCCCCAGTCCCTACCACGCTCCAAAATACGCCCCGCAAAACCGTGACAACTAGGAATAATTCATTCGCTCGCCTCCCAGTAAGAGTCCGGAACGGCTTAACGCACTTTTCACGCTCCCGGGTTTCTACCAAACGGCTCACTCGAGGTGGATACTCAACCGAAACCAGCCCTTGCGGCCGCGGGCCCACGCAGGGCAGGCCGCGGTTCCCGCCGCCCCGCCGCCCTCTCCGCTCAGCGCTTTACCCAGGAGAGGTCTGAGCTGGTCGCGGTCTTGGCTCCCCGTAGTTGAGGTGGCGAGGTGGAAGATCAGCCCTTTACGGGGTGCGGCACCGGAGCTGGGCCCCAAGCTGCATCCCTCTCACCCCTCCCGGCTAGGTCTGAACGGGGCAGCCGGTGAAGGGGCCGGCGGTGGCGGCGGCAGCTACTGGCCGCAGCGGCCGCTCCGGGCGTCTCGGCCCGGGTCCCCCGACGCCCGCTGGCCCTGACCTCACAATGGGCGCGCGGGGGCGGGAGGCGCGCGGGGAGCTCGGCCAGGAGGGGAAGGCCGGGGAGGAGACCCAGCCCGGCCGGGGGAGCCCGGCGGGGAGAGCAGGCCCGGCCAGCCCCGGCCGCGTGGGATCCAGGCGCGGGGACGGCGCCGAGGCCGGCCCGGCCCCGCCAGCGCGCAAAGGCCGCGCGAGGTGGGCGCGGGGGACCCGCGCCGAGGGAGGTCGCGCCCGCCCCCCAGGCGAGGGGAGAAGGCCCCGCGCCGCCCGCGCCGCGCTCACCTGTTCCGCCCGCCCCATCGCGCGCTCGGCCGCCTACGCGACTGCCGCAGCTCCGGGCGTCGTCCGGGCCCGGCAGCCCCGCCCTCGGGCCGAACACCGCAAACCCCGGAGAAACCTCCGCCGCCGTCCGTGCCTCTACACCTACGGCGCCGCGCCCGCCGCTTGCCGCGCTGCAAGGCAGCCTGGAATGGCCGCGACCCGAGAGGGGCCGCCGGGGTCCGCCTGCGCAGCCCGTCACACCGCAGGGAAAGCGCACGGTCGGCCGCGCCGGTCCGGTCCCTCGGGCTTTGCGACTCTGCCGTAAGGCAGCCCCTCGCGCTGCCGCGACTCTGCCGCGCGCCGCGGGAACCGTGGGGTCATGGCTGCCTTGCGGCGCGGGAGGAAGACCCTTCTCCCAGCTCTCTGCCGCACCTTCGCGGGCCGCGGCTGTCAGCTTGCCCGGGAGCGCGGTGCCGAGCGCAGGGGCGCGGCGCCGAGCCGGGTATGTGGAGTGCCTGGGGAGGTTGGGCCTGCAGGAGTGATCGCAAGGGGAGACGCTCCCGGTTCTGCGCACCCGCCACAGGCCTTTCCCCAAGTGCTCCGGGTTGAGGGGCGCCCGGACACCCTGTCCTGAGAAGTCCCGCAGCCCCGGAGGTTCCTGTGTCAGCACCTTGGTCCGGTGGAACTGAAGGTGCCACCGCCACTCCGGGGGCTGTTGACAAAACTTTTGAGTATAACAGAGTCAGCTAGCAAGTTTGTACGTACCTCATTTGTTTTCGAGGATGCTATTTCTTATATTTAAAGAGCTCTTGACGTAGGCAGCCGGTGTTCTTTTCGTTTTTTGTTTGGGCTTCGTTGAGATTCTTAGTACTTTCTTTCAAACGATGACCAACTTTACCATCCTACTTGGGTAGGACTTCACGTTGAATAGCTCTTGTTTGCAAACTATGTGTGTCTGTATGCACGGTACTGATCAAAGACCCGGAGAGAATGTCTGTAGTAAGAAAGAATGGCGAGCAGTTCGTAATAAATTAAATTGGTCTTCTTGGACAGGTGCTCTGGCTCACGCCTGTAATCCGAGCACTGTGGGAGGCCCGGGCAGGAGATTGCTTGAGCCCAGGCGTTCGAGTTGCAGTGAGCTGTGATCGGGCCACTGCACTCCACGCTGGGCGGCAGAGCGATTCCTCGTCTCTTGGGGGGAAAAAATTGCACTTCTTTTGGGAAGGATGTTTTGTTTAAGGGAGGCCTAGGCCTGGATTCCATCTGTCAGATGCAAATGTTGACCACGATGTGGAATGGCCTGCAGATAAAATATTTAAACAAAGCACACAAATACTAATACTTCATTTACCAGTGGGCTAATGAGGGAGGCTGGGAAGCTTGGTTTAAACAACCATTAAAGCAGGATAAAAAAGAGCCAATTAAGAATTGCAAGATATGCCAGCCTGTAACTTTTCATTTCTTTTGGGCTGTGGCTATTGGCACACTTTTATATATGTGGCTTTGAAGTTCTGTCTAGTTTACAGTTTAGACAAAGAATTACCAGGACAGCTTATCACCCAGACTCCAGCTGTTGGCTCAGTTTCCTGTTACAGTGGTCAGAGCCCTGATTTCTAAGAATTCCTGGAACATAGCAACCCATTCAGCATCTCAGGCTTTGGGCAGCAAAATACAACAGGTATCTGAAAATGCTCTGGAAGGGCAAACTGGAAATCAACCAAGAACTTTCCCCAGGGTGAGGATTCTTCCTAGCTTATTTTGTGAATTAGTGCTGGAAAAACAACAGCACCCAAATAAGGATTTCTCCATTGTCCTACAAGCTTTTTGTTAAAATAAGGTAAGTCTTACTGTGGATCTGATCCTCAAGATGAGACCTCTCTCCCTTTTGTAGTCCAAGTGACAAGTAAGCCTGTGCTGCACACCTGTTTGACTGCCCATACCTGTCAAAGGGGATGATTGTGGTGCTGGAAGGTGGAGCAGCTGGCCCATGAGTCAGAACTTGCTCAGTGCTGACATTTTGACTTGTGGTTTGTTTTTTTTTTTTTTTAGGATCTGAATGCCTATTATGCTAAATATTGGATAGAACATAAAAGAACAGTTTTTACCTCAGGGCAATTTGTATTTCCTATGTGTTTGGTACCATCTTTGTGCTTCCATGGCTGGTTCTCCAGGTAATTAAATTTTTGTGGCATAGAGAGATTGTTGTCTTTTGGACTTTGAATGTAAACATCAGGTCTTAAAAGTAACAGGTTGTAAACCTTTTTTTTTTTTAAAATCAAAATAGATATTACATTTTCATACTGTATGTCTAGCTTACTCTCCATACTTTTCATTAATTCTTGTCCTCCACTTAAGGAGACCTGCTTTCAGTACTTACATAATTTATTCCCATCTCTGATCTCTGGGTACCAGCTATTATTTTTTTAATTGGCAGATAAAATAGGATACCAGTTTCTTGTTTTTAGAGACAGGGTCTCACTTTGTTGCCCAAGCTGGCCTCTTACTGCTGGTCTCAAGTGAGGATATCAGTTTTTAATAGAAAAATATTATATAACTTAAGCATCAGGCAGCACTCTTCCTTCCAAACCCAACTTTAAAACTCAGCTTTTAAATGAAAGGTTCCCATGCCACTTCCTGCTGGCTTGTACCTTACGTATGTAGTTTGTTGCATCATTTGTTCTTAAACTTGTCTGCACGTTAGAATTAATCTGGAAGACTTTAAAAAAGACTAGGGCCCACCCCCAGTGATTTTGGTGTACTCTGTCTGGCATATGGCCTGGGCATCAGCATTCTTAAGGATGCATCTAATAACCTACAAGTTTGAGAACCGCTGGTTACACTATATGCGTTAACTGCTTGTAGTCCTGAATTTTATTAACATGTGTAATGATAGTTAATATTTATTGAATGTTTGAATGCACTGTTCTAAGTTAACATATTTGCTCCTCACAATCTTTGAAGTAGGTGCTTTTGTCAGCTTTATTTTACAGATGAGGAAACTTAGGCACAGTAAGACTGAATAACTTCCTTAAGGTCATAAGGCTTGTATATAAGGAATGTGCATATTATAGTTCCTATATAAAGAGGATAATAAATTAAAAGTTTTCGCCAAGTGCAGTGGCAAGTCTGTAGTCCTACCTACTTGGGAGGCTGAGGCAGGAGGAGTCCTTGAGCTCAGGAGTTCAAGGCTAACCTGGCCGACATAGCAAGACCCCATCTGTAAAAAGTTTTTTTTTTTTTTTTTTTGCAAGGCAAGCATGAAATGAAGTTTATTGAGGAAGGACAAGATAGGTTTACAGAGCAAGAGCAAGATATAGGTTTACAGGGTAAGAGCAACATATGTTCGCCACAGAATGGCGAATAGGCCTCTTGTAACAAAAAGGCCTAAAAAATTTTTTTTTCTTCTAGCAATTTTTGGGTGAAAAAGAACAAAGAAACAGTCCCTCTGCATGGAGAGGTAATATTTACAAATAACAAATAATGAAACTACTGGTCCCATATTTTGCTTACATTTTCATTAAGGAGAATGATTTTCAAACTCCCAAGTGTGGTTTCAGAATAAGCATCATGAAGAAGGTGAAACTCAAGATAAATGAGAAACTGGTAAGAGGTCTGAGTCATAGAATTTTAAAACCAACATGGGTATTCTAATATTTAAATAGGCCAGGCATAGTGGCTCATGCCTGTAATCCTAGCACTCTGGGAGGCCAAGGCTTTAACTCAGGAGTTTCAGACCAGCCTGAGCAAGAATGAGACCCTGTCTCTACCAAAAATAGAAAAATTAGCCAGGCCTGGTGGCTTAGGCCTGTAGTCCCAGCTACTTGGGAGGCTGAGACAGGAGGATCCTTTGAGCCCAGGAGTTTGAGGCTGCAGTGAGCTATGATGACACCACTGCACTCTACCTGGGGCAACAGAGTGAGACTCTGTCTCCAAAAAAAAAAAAAAAGAGAGACTTCCAATACATTGTTGGAAAAAATAAAAGCTCAGTGGGAGGACTTTTAAAAGCATGTAGTTTAACTCTTCTTTTATGAGGAAATTGGGGCCTAGAGAAGTAAAGTGACTTGCCTGGTGCTGTACAGCAGAGTCAGCAGAACTAAAACCTCCATCTCCCTACTCCTGATTCAGTATTCTGATGTTGTCAAATGCTTTTTCTTCATTTATTGAAATGATTACATGATTTTTCCCTTTACTCTGATAATGGGAAGAATTACATTGATTTATTGATTTTCTTTTTTCTTTTTCTTTTGGTTACTTATGGAAAATTTAAGACATGTACAAAGATAGAAGAGTATTAGGAAGCACTGTGTATCCAACCCCTGTTCTACAGTGATCCACTCCTGGTTATTTATTTCATCTCTACCCCCATTCAGTCCCTCCTCCCAAATTATTTTGTGACAAATATCAGGCATCCTATTTCAGTATGTTTCTTTAAAAGATATGGACCCCCCTTTTTTTTTAAACATAAACACAATACCATTTTCACACATTAAAAAACATTATACTAATTCCTTAATTTTATCAAATGTCTAATCAGTATTTCTTGATTGTCTTAGAAATGTCTTAAGTGTTTTACAATTTGTTTGTATCAGGATCCAAAGGAGTTCTGTACGTTGCAATTGATTGATATTCTTTTAGTTCATTTTTTTAAAAAATTATATATTTTTTTCTTTCCTTTCTTTCTTTCTTTAAGAGATGAAGTCTTGCTATGTTGCCCAGGCTGGACTTGAACTCCTGGGCTCTAGCAATCCTCCCACCTCAGCATCCCAAGTAGCTGGGACTTTAGGCGCACGCCACCATGACTGGCTCTTGTATTTTTGGGTTTTTTGTTGTTGTTGTTGTGACAGAGTCCTGCTCTGTTGTCCTGGCTAGAGTGCAGTGGCGTTATCATGGCTTACTGCAACCTCAAACTCCTGGGCTCAAGCGATCCTCTTGCCTCAGCCTCTCTAATAGCTGGGACTACAGGCGTGCACCACAATACCTGGCTAATTTTCTTATTTTTTGTAGAGATGGGGTCTTGCTATGTTGCCCAGGCTGGTTTCAAACTCCTGGCCTCAAAGTGATCTTCCAGCCTCAGCCTCCCAAAATGCTTGGATTACAGGTGTGAGCCACCGCATCTGGCCTCTTTTAGTTATTTTCTAATCCATAGGTTCTGCCTCCATCCTCTCCCTTTTTTTTTTTTTTTTAAAGCATTTTATTTGGAGAGGGGATCATGTGTCCTTTAGTACTTCCCACAGTCTGGATATTGTTGATTACATCTCCGTGGTGTCATTTAACATGTTCGTCTGACCTCTGTTTTCCGTAAATTGACAGCTGCGTTCTAGAGTCTCAACCACATTCAGATATAACTTTTTGGGGGGAGGGTCCTGCAGGGGAGACTGCTTCATTATTGGTATGTTCTTTTATCAGGATTGAGTGGTTTTCTGATGTTAAACCAACTTTGCACTCCTGGTATAAACCCTGAATTTGGTATGCTAATTTGTCTAGCATCTGTATTTCATGAGTGAGACTGGCCTTTAATTTTCCTCTTTGGTGCTGTCCCCCAAATTTTGGTGTCAAAGTCACTTTCAGCCTCAAAAATGAGCTGTAGCATGTACCTTCTCTTTTTATTCTGGGGATTGTTTACTAAGGTTTGAATTCTTCTGTGACTGGTAGAATCTGCTGAAGTCATTTGGGCCTGAGTTTTCATAAAAACAAGCCATTTTTAACCTCATCTTCCTTTGGGTTAGAGGTTTTGAGTTACTAAACTGGCGGATAAAGGTGATACTTAGCATCTTGAGTTAAGCAAGACATCTGAGAAAGCCTCTCATGCATTTCTGAAAACCAGGCCCTGTAATATGTTGCAGGAAACATTTGTCTATGGTGGTTGAGAGGACTGTGTGGGACAAGCCCACAGACAACGATCTGTAGCCAACACTGAGGTGTGGGCACGTGAACAAGACCTGGTATCTGTTGGTGGTAGGAAAGAGACTATTAATTAGGACCTTAAAGATAATAAAAGTAATTAACGCGTTCCTAGCCAGTGAGTGCAGGCTCCTATTGCGGTCATTCTGGTGTAGGGTAAAGGTGTTCCCCTGGCCTGGGTGGCTGTCCCATGCAGTTGGCTTTTCTGAATTTAGGAGACCCTTTTAATTGATTTTCTAGTGTTAAACCAACTTCGCACTCCTGATGGATTATCCTTTTTATATATGGCTAAAATTGGATTTGCTGATTTGTCTAGCATCTATATAGAATAGAGGGCTGGGGACCCTAACCCTCAGTAAGGTAAAGGCTTTGATTCCCATCGGTGATCTGAGACACCAAAATAGACACCCCTTTATCAACTAAGATGGACCTAGGCCTACCTGGCATGGCAAATTTCTGAATTCCTATGGGCAAACTCCCTAACAGCAGGAGCTATTGACTTTGATTTACAACCCAGACCACTACAACTCTAATTGTACAGAGGACCAGCGATGCGAACATTCTTTTCTGATAAGCAATTGCAGACCTTAAGCCAGTTTCAACCAGCTCTTAGAGGCTGTGCACAAACCATCTTTGTGTCCTATAGTTCACCTTTTGACTTAAGGAGCCAAATTCCACCTCATTTTAATACCAAAATCCCACCCAAAAGTGAACATGGAATGTATGTTACGTATATGTTTACCTATTACATATGTGCTGGGCTCCCCTTGTAAATATGTATATAGCTTTTTCCCCAAACCTGCTAAATATGTATGATACTGGTCTTGTGAGGCATAAAAACCAACTGTCATTGATGAGAGACGGTTCACACTGGAGACTGTCTCTTCCCGGTTTGCAAACTGATACTGCCAATAAAGCTCCTTTCTATTATTTAGTCATCCTGGTGGTCTTTTGGATGACACATCTCAGAGGGAGAAGAACACTAAAACTTGCTAACATTTTCTTTTCACTGTTCGCTGCTGGTTCCCCCACGATGTCTTTGTGTTGTGTAAGGCACTTCCAGGAGGAGGGTGCTGAGGAAACATCTCAACTGTCCTGCTGCAAATCCTGGCCGCCGGGAGGAGAGCTCAGGAGCCCGCTGTGAAGCAGGGGCTGGAGTGCCAGGCCTGGCCCGCAGAGCCCAGGGAGAAGTCCCGTGGGGCCACCCAGCCTGGCAAGTTACAGTTAGAAAGAGAAAAGTTTTCGACAAGGACTGGAAGGTTAGCTGCCCTCCCAGACCCAATAATGGGAATGTAGTCCGACAAGCGAGAACACGTGTGTTCCTCCCTCTGTGCAGCGGGCAGAACTGTCAGGCTGCCTGTCCGGAAACTGAGGTTCTAGCATAAATATCCCCAGACAGCAAGGGGCCAGAGAGAGGCGTCTTCTCTCCCTACACACGTCCACAGGACACCATGAATCATGTGCTTGTACCGTAAGAACCATCAATTACGGCAATTATTCACACTACAAAGGGATTCTTCCTTTTACTAAAGGACATTTTCCTCCCCCAAGCCTCTTCTCCTCCCTTTTAAATACCAGCTCCTTGATGAACAAAGACGGAAGTGTTTGTTTATAGGGGAGAGCAGAGGAACTACTGCTGTTACAATTGAAGTTAAATTTCTCAAATTACAGTGGCAAGCGGAGAATGATTTGAAGGTTGGTACACAAGGTTGTTGTTTTTGGGGGTGTTTTTTTTTGTTTTTTTTGAGACAGAGTCTCACTCTGTCTGAGTGCAGTGGCATCATCATAGCTCACTGCAACTTCAGACTCCTGCCTCAGCCTCCTGAGTAGCTGGGACTACAGACAAGTGCCACCACGCCCGGCTAATTTTTTCTATTTTTAGTGGAGATGGGGTCTCGCTCTTGCTCAGGCTAGTCTCGAATTCCTGACCTCAAGCAGTCCTGCCTCAGCCTCCCAGCGTGCTAGGATTACAGGCGTGAGCCACCGCGCCCGGCCGGTACACAAGGTTTATCTGTAAAGAGTTTATATAAGTAATAACTAGTAAATTAATATGGAAAAGTAACTGAACATGCCTGGCACCTCTTTGAGCTTGCTTTTTGATGCGTGGGCAGCTAGCAAAAGCTACTGATTGTTAGGGTGGGGATCCTGTGAGAAGAAGAGAGGGTTGTGGTAAAGGCAGGACACACAGTCAGGGTGAAACCTGCTCTAGGACTGAGCCGCAGCAGCCCCTGTCTGCTCAGAGTAGGGGGACGAGCCACCACCCGGGGTCACAGTCCTGAGAGGCAGGCTCTGTCTCCACCCACTGGATCCTTTTGTGGGACTCACCTTTAGTTTCTACCAACATCTAAATATCACAGACACAAAGGCTTTGAGGGAGAAGTCCATAAACATTTCTGGAAACATAAGCCTTGTTTTTTAAAATGGAAAGTTTTATGATTGTATATTGGTTTTAGACTAATGGATAAAATGTTAAAGATCTGTATTATGATCCTGCCTCCTGCCTCTACTTTCTCAAAAAGATCCCTAAGTCAGTCTAGTATTAAAGCAGTGTATTTTAACCCTAATGATAAGTAGTGTAGTTTCAGGCCTTTCTGCCAACAGGGGCCTGTCACTTTCCACCAAGGAAGGATGAATTCAGTCCCTTCCACATGGACTTGCTGGCCCTTCATGTGGAACCTTCCACTTTGGTTGTTTGCTTTGGCCCAACTTTGCTTCCCAATAACACCGAGATAAACGCTCCAGAAGTATTAGACAAAAGTGAAAATGATTAAATATGAAGGTGTTAAATATGAAGGAGAAAAGAAGGCAGAGTGAAAGTCATCGTGGCTGTGACATGTGCCTGGTTCATGAAGCGGCCTGGATGCCCCCAGCTGTGGCTGCACAGAGGCGACAGCTGTCTCGACTTGCCCACCTGTTCCTCTCCTGTCCCTCTCCAGCAGCTGGTCGAGCCTGGCTTCCCACCTCCCCTGCCGAGCCCCGAGCCCCCCTGCTTTCCCACCATGTGGGGCCTTACTCCAGCACAGCTGGAGTGGTTCTGCTTCTCCAATTATACAGTCTTTGAGAGTTTACAGGAAAACCTAGAAAAACTCAAGCACTAGCAGTTAAGGATGTCCAAGTACCCACAATGTAAGAACATGCTTGATGGCAATGACTCTTGGCTTACTCAGAACTTCTGAACATTCTGATGCTAATTCATCCATAATTGCCAGATCCAGTTAAACTGAGATGTCACCACCAAATAGTCTGTGTAAATTAAGCTTTTTGAAGATGAAGGGATTTCTGTGCATAAGCACAGAGAAGGTCAACGGGAACTGGGAAGAACCGTGTCTGCGCCCCTCTAGCAAGTGCTTGTACCACCGGAGAAGGGACAGACACAGTCAGTGTCCCCTGTGGGAGAAAGAGGTGTGGGCAAGTGCTGTGAGGGGCCACACCTCACCTGGGCTCTGGGAGGACCTGGAGACGTGACGTTGAGCCTGGGGTCTGTGAAGGACGAGATGAGAGTGGGCTCCAGAGAGAACACGAGCAAAGTCCCCGAGGAGGGAGAGAGCAGGCTGCTGTGTTAGCAGAAGTTCTGGGGGTGGAGGAGGAAGGGGAGCCGCCTGGCCTGCTGGACCACAGTCCGGATGTTCGACTTGCGCCTGAGGGCAATGAGAAGTCATGGAAGGTTTTTAAGGGAAGGAGTGGCACGGTTAGAGTGGGCATTTTGGAGAGATTGCTGTGGCTGCAGTGTGGAGAACTGGTGGACGGGGGCGGTCTAGACTCCCAGTCACAGAACAGTCGTGGGGAGAGGCAGGGCTGGCCAGCTCACATGCCAGGACTCTCGGGGCAGCCATCCCATCCCCTCCCCTTGCTGGAAGAAATCCAGTGCACACTGGATCTCAGATGGCTGAGCTGGTGAGGTCTGGGTGTGAGGATGCCGGAGTCCAGTGTTGCTTGGGCCTGGAGCAGAACCTGAGCGGGAATATTGCAGAGCTGATTGCTTCAGCCCAGGAAGAGGTTGCTTTTTGCAAGATAGCATTGACTACCTTCGACTTCCATCAGCTTTAGCCTCTTGCATCTTCTGCAGCTATAAGAGAAACTTGTCTACGTGAAAATATTTACAGCAATCATGAAATAGGCTAACACTAAATGGGCAGGAAGTCTCACTTGCCACTTCATCCTCCAGCAGTCTGAAGATGGTAAAAATAAAAAGTATCAGAAACAGTAGAGCGTACTAATAATCATTGCCCAGAAAATGAGGCTAATTACAGTTCTTATGGCAAAAACTGTATTTGATGAGTTTTAGACAGGTTTTCTTTTAAAATTTTTTCCTTACTGTTTTTCTAATATACACATAATTATATTTGCTTGCTTCTAGAAGACTTAAGTGTAGGAAATATAATTACACTTTATTACTTTGATATTTTTGAATGTTGTGTTAAGTTTCATCTATTTCCTCATAAATATCTTCAGGAAAATTAAAACATTTTTAGGCACTAAACAAATGATGTAAGTTTTAGCTCTCTAAAGAGTATAAAAAATATATAAATGTAAGCTACTTATTTTTGACCACCGTATTTCCAGAAAACATCTCTAGTAACCTGGCTAAGGTAGTGTGGGAAGTGTTGTTATGTACTTTTTACAGAAAAAGGCAGTAGGGAATTGCGGTGACTGCAGTGGTGCCATCCACAGTCAGATCCAGAAACGGGAGCATGTACTAGAAACCGCAAGACAGCCCACCCTGCAGTGGGGCTGTCCATTACATTTTCAGGAATTTAGCTGATAAACAGCTCTTATTAAAAATTAAATTATACACTTAAATAAATTATATTAAAACAAAGGTAATACATGCTTAAAACTCACTGCTTCCTGTTCATTTTAATACATTTTACAGTTACCTATACTTTGAGGCTACTTACATCTGTTGTACCTGCATGGTGGAGATAGCCACTGCACAACTCTTCCTGACTCCCTGTTCACTGAATCATTTGCTGGCTTGAAGTCGTCCATGGCAGGAGTACTTGAACCATGGAAATTGGCAAATGCTCCAAATCACGGCTTGAGTTACTATTTTGTTGATTGTCTAGAAAATCTAGTGAAATGGTCTAGACAATTTCTAGTAAAGGAGAAAATGTTAATAATGCAGATTAAATTACAAGGTGTGTTTTGTCTGTTGCTGTTACATTGTGAAAAGCTCAAAAATTGAGGCTGGAGAAAATATTCTTACAGTATTCAAAGCTATTATCCAATTCTGTCGGGCAGGTGGCATCTATTGGCTGTCATCAGGATTAGAAGTCCAAGTGCCCCTGCCCCCTGCATCTTGGTATCGGAGTTGCCAAGGAAAACACACGCAGTGAAGCACTGGCTGGAAGGAGGCTTTGCTCACACAGAGAAGGGACAGAGCAAGACCAGCTTCAGTGCTGGGCATTGGTCCCTGTGGCCAGCGGGTCCCTCCCCAGCCAAGGCAGGGCCATCGGCCTGCAGGCACTGCTCTTCTGTGGCAGTAGGGGGACCAAGTCCCCTCCCTGCAGTAGTGGGGTTGGCCAGGTGCCCTGTGACGCATGCACTTACGCAGAAGAGGACACACTGAGTCTGAAACAGAGAACAGCCTTCCCACACATGGCGACATGCCCTGCACATGCCATGGGACCGTTTATCTTATGGGAAGGAAGCGTTCCAAGCTCAAGGCCTATTCTTAGATGGCTGAGAGGGGCTTGACAGACTGCATGCATGAAACTGCCTTTCCCTACAAATTCAGCAAAGAAATCATTCATGTCGTTGACAAATAGTGAAGGCCCAAAATAGGTCTTTTTTCACCTTCATCCTACTCCTTGATATCAAATAACGTTTGTGTCTGAACTATACTGGTTAGCAGTTGCAACCATGGGTTGGCTAGTAATACAAGAATTTGGAAAAAATCAATGAAAAATCCTCAATGAGCTACCATTTCATACCCACCATGATGGCTATAATAATAACACTGGACAAAGACAAGTGTTGATGAGGATGTGGAGATGCTAGAACTCTCTTACACCGCTGGGAGGACAGCAGTCTGAGAGTTTTACGTGCAGAGTTGCCATATGACCCAGCAATTCCACTCTTAGGTGTCTACTCAAGAGAATCAAAGACGTGTCACCCAAAGATCTGCACGTGAATGTTCATAGCAACATTATTCATAATAGCCAAATAGTGTAAACAGCCCAAATGTTTGCAACTGATGATGGGTAGACAAAATGCATTATGTACACACAATGGACTATCATTCAGCCATCAGGCTATAACATGGATGAATCTTGAAAAATGCTGAGTAAAAGAAGCCAGTCACAAAAGAGCAAATAGTGCATGATTCCATTTATGTGAAATGTCCAGAATAGGCAAATCTGGAGAAAGATTAGTGGCTGCCACGGTCTAGGGAGGAGAGATGGGGAGTGATTGCTAATGAGTAGGGGGTTTCTTCTAATGAGTAGGGTGGTGAAAATGTTCTGGAGTCAGTGGTAATGGTTACACAGCTCAGAACATACTAAAACCCACTGGATTGTATACTTTTTTCAAAAAAGTTTTTTGTAGAAACGGGGTCTTATTATGTTGCTCAGGCTGGTCTCGAACTCCTGGCCTCAAGTGATCCTCCCACCTCGGCCTCCCAAAGTGCTGGGATGACAGGCGTGAGCCACCCTGCCCAGCCTGGATTATATACTCTAAAAGAGTTAATTTTATATTACATGAATATAACTCACTAAAGCTGTTATTAAAAATTAATGAAAGCAGTTTGTGATATTCAGGTGGCGAGATGAAATTTATACGGAAGGGTATCATATATTTTATCATCATTTTGTAAATTGTGTGCCATACATCCTTACATCAGTAAAAGTGATGATAACATACATACCTCTGGCCGCTGTTAAACGTTGTCCAGCACACCTCTGCCCAGGGGGCGTCTTGACCAGGCCCCTCACCACTGTCCCCTCGCCTTCTCTCTGTTCCTCTGTCCCTCAACCCCCAAGGCCACCCCACCTCGCCACAGAGAAGGCTCCTGCTCACAGCCTGAGCAGGCCCGGTGGAGCCCTCTCATCCCCGTGGCCCCTCTGGGCCTCAGGCTTCCTTACTGCTCTGTAAATGCTGGTTTAGTTTTATGGGCTGTTTTACTGTATGATAGTAACTGTCACCAAATCTTTATCTCATTACTGTCTAGCTTGTTCTTTGCAGTGACTGGACATTTTCTATCTTTTTTTTTACCCAAATGCTGTAACTTCTTTCACCTAATCTGTCAAGATTCTTTAACAATTTGAATTTTTTAAAAAGATACTTTTAAAGGAACATTTTATAAGTTTGAGAAAATCACATTTCTTCAACATTTTCTACTCCTTCACTTATTCTAGACTTAAATAGTTTTCTTGATGGTAAGCATTCTAGTGCTGAGCTGAACATACCACAGATTTTTAATAAAATACTATAAGTGCCCGTGTTGTCTAGAACTGCGGTCCCCAACCCCTGGGTGATGGACCGGTACCGCTCTGTGGCCTGTTAGGAACCGGGCCGCACAGCAGGAGATGAGCAGCAGGGGAGCGAGCGAAGCGTCATCTGTGTTTACAGCCGCTCCCCATCACTCGAATCACCGCCTGAGCTCCGCATCCTGTCAGATCAGCAGCAGCATTAGATTCTCATGGAAGTGCGAGCCCTGCTGTAAACTGCACATGGAGGGATCTAGGTTGTGGCTCCTTATGAGAATCTAACACCTGATCATCTGAGGTGGTGATGCTAGCGCTGGGGAGCAGCTGCAAACACAGACTATCATTAGCAGAGAGGTTTGACTGCACAATAAATGTAATGCACTTGAATCATCCCAAAACCACCCCCAACCCCGTGCGTGGAAAAATTGTCTTCCATGAAACTGGTCCCTGGTGCCAAAAAGGTTAGGGACCGCTGGTGTACAAGGAAGAACTGTAATGTTATAACTCAGAAATGGTCTGTATGTTCTTGGGTGTAAGGAAAAAGCTTTCTGTATGATGGCTATTCCTGCACGCCTCAACGGGCGGTGTGACTGCAGAGCTCCTGTGAAGCCTGGAATGGCCTCCTCGGTCTCTGGTCTCTGGACGACTCATGCTTAGTAGCTGCGCCAAGCTTTGTAACCAGCTTCACAACCAAACCCCATGCTTGCCTTGTCATGTTTTAAATTCTTCCTATTTTTAGAATCCTTGGGAATTTAGAAGATTTTGGAAGGTCATAGCAGCCAAGATTCATTACAGTGTTTTGAAAAGGAGAAAATAGAAATGTTGACAGATAGTTCTAGTTTGTGTGTTGGTGGTGATTGATGGTAGCCATCAAAGTGAAACTAACAAGCTGGTTTCCTAAATAATGACATGGTCTCCCTTCTCACGCTTGGTTCCTTGGCATGATTGTCGAGGTTGAGTTCAGGGACCTAAGTAAGTGACATGCAGACCCAGTTGTGTCGGGGAGGCCGACAACTGCGTGCAGAGCTGACCAAATGGGCACACGTCTGCTGCTCCCTCCTCACAGTGACCACTTGTGCTGTGCTGCCTGTGACTCTTCTCCCTCCAGCAGCCAGCGGGTCATTGTCAAACCAGCTTCACCTGGTTAGCTGTATTAGATTTATAAAATTATTAGCCATTATTTCTACTGTTTCAAATTAGATTTTCAGTCAGTAGCCAAGTAGACACAAAGCTGTTTTAAATTTTGCAAACCCTGCATCTCTCAGTTCCTTGGAAGTAACAGCATATAATGGTGTTAATGAAGTCCTGAAATATTCTGAATGAAGTGCCTCCTAAATGCCAAAGAAATGTTTATTCTATTTGCTGTAGTATTTTTTGGATCTTTGCAAATTTTACCATTTTTTAAATTTTTATTGAGGTATAATTTATATATAATAAAATGAATACATCATTTGAAATGTACAGTTCAATGACTTTTGAAAAAAATTTATAAATCTGTACAATCACCATCCCAGTAAGATCTAGAGCATCACTCCAGAAAGTTCCTTTATGCCTTTCCCTAGTTAATCTCCTTTACCCCCCACCCCAGGCAGCCACTGATTAATCTGATTACTTTTTCTAGGATGTCACACAAGTGGAATCATATAGTGTGTGCTCCTTCTTGTGTGGCTCTTTCACTCCATATGTTGTTGTTGAAATTCATCCATGTTGTGTGTCTCACTAGCTCATTCCTTTCTGTTGCTGAGTAGTTTTGTAGTTTGTGGAGAGAGGGCTGTGGGATGTACCCTGTCATTATTGGAGGAAGTCATGTTTGATGGAGCTTGCTTTTTAGAAAATAAGAGACTTCCAAATAGAATGGTATTAAGTTTTTTTCATAGATTTTGGTTACATTGATCTTTTAACAGACAGATGGAAGCTAGTCTTTTGATTGCTCAACTGTGTTTTTTTTCAAATGTCAGTTTTATTGAAGTCCAGTTTACACACAGTAAGATTCACTCCTGACAAATGTGTACACCACCACAACAGTTCAAGATGCAGAACTGATTTATCCCTGCAGATTCCTTTGTAATCACCCTCTCCCTTCACCCTAGCACCTGCCTTTTCCAGAATGTCATAAAAATAGAATCACACAGTGTGCAGCCTTTGGAGTGTGGCTTCAATTAGCATAATGCACTTGAGATTCCTCCATGTTGCGTGTAGTTCTCTTCTACTGTTGAGCAGTAGCCAGTGTGTGGACCTGACATACTTTGTTTTTCCATTTGCCAGGGGAAGGACATTTGGGCTGTTTCCGGGTTTCAGTGGTTATAAGTAAAGGCACTTCATACAGGTTTTTATGTGAACATAGGTATTCATTCCTCTTGGTTAGACAACTAGGAGTGGGCTTGCTGGGTTGTAAGTTAATTGTGTGCTTAACTTCATAATGGATTGCCAACCTTTTTTCCAAAGTGGCAGTACCATTTTGCATTCCTACCAGCAATTTATAAGGTCTTAATTGTCTTACATCCTTGACAGCAATTGGTATTGTCAGTTCTTATTGCTTTTTGTTTTCGTTTTAGCCATTCTGATAGGTATAGTGCATCTCGTTGCGGTTTTGATTTGCATTTCCCTAATGACTACCGATGTTGAATATATTTTTATGTTGGTTGCAAAGATTTTCTCCTATGTTTTCTTTTGGAAGTTTTGAAAGTTTTAGATTTTACATTCACGTCTGTGATCCATCTTAAGTTAATTTTTGTATGTGGTACAAAGTACAGGTTGATATTATTTTATTTTATTTTTGCATTAGGATGTTGAATTATTCCAGCACCATTTGTTGAACATGTTTGGTATAGTGTTTTTTTTTGAAACAGGGTTTCACTCTGTTGCCCAGGCTAGAGTGCAACAGCGTGATTATAGCTCACTGCAGCCTTAAACTCCTGGGCTCAAGCCATCCTCCTGCCTCAGCCTCCCAAAGTGCTGGGATTACAGAGCCACTGCACCAGGTCAATTTTTATAATGTTTATTATAGTTCTTTTAAGTTGGAAATTCCCTGGGCACACTGAAGTCTTAAAAAGAGGAAACTAATAAGGGACTTTAATACATCTAGATTAATTTAATTTAATTTTTAAAATTTATTTAGCTGGAGTACAGCCTCCCAGGTAGCTGGGACTGTAGGCTTGTGCTATCATACCCAGCTAATTTTTTATTTTTTAAGAGATGGGCTCTTGCTGTGTTGCCCAGGCTGGTCTCAAACTGATTTGAGCAATCCTCCCCCCTTGGCCTCCTAAAGTGCTGGGATTACAGGCATGTGCCACTGTGTTTGGCACAGATTGTTAATTTTATAATACTAGAGATTTGTCTAGTTGTATGTTAATCCCATATATTTTGTTAAAGGTCTCAAGATTCGGCCCTCCAAGAAAATCTTGCTATGATTGGATAGGACCCCCAGATAAATATTCAAATCTTCGACCTGTTCACTTTTACATCCCTGAAAATGAATCACCATTGGAACGAAAGCTTAGAGAATTAAGACAAGAAACACAAGAATGGAATCAACAGTTCTGGGCAAACCAGAATTTGACATTTAGTAAGGTAAGTTTAGGTTTTAGACCAGAGTGAGAAATAGTACAGTTGGCCACTTGGGGGTGCTAAATCTTTAGTATTTGCTTTGCTTTCTGTTATTTGGTCGTGTCTCAGCACCGCCCCCACTGTGTGTATGTATGTGTGTATATACATGTAATTTTTTAAACCAATATGTAACTGTGTATAAGAAGCACTGGTCATTCATAGAATCGTAGATCTTGAGACTTTCAAGAAAGTGAAGTGAGTAGCAGAGCCAGAACTAAAGTATGTTTCACACCCGTGTGTATGTATTTATGTTTATGAAAATATAAGTTTCTTTGATGTGTTGTTATTCGTCCTGAGAATTCGGAATTCTTAACAGCATACTCATAAGTAAACTACATGAGAAATAAGTGTAAATATCCTAATCCAAAAGAAAAACATTTAAACTTCATTTATCCATTTGGGTGGGCTACCTCAAACAGAGTATATTTATCTTATTCTGAGGATTTATAAACAAACAGTGCCTCCCAAAGTTTATTAAACATCTTGTTTTCAAATCCTGTTTCAAGCTTGAAACTTTTAAGCACATTTGGATGGTTTAAAATGGGCTTTGAGATGGGCAATTTCTCAGGAAATCCACATGCAGACTTCTCCAGAACACTGTGAGCTGTGCTGCAGCCGGAGAAAAGTGGAAAGACGAAGACAGACAAAGGGGATTTTGATAGTCTTTTTTTTTTTAGGAAAAAGAAGAATTTATTCACTCAAGACTAAAGGCTAAAGGCCTGGGACTGAGAACTGAGTCAGGTTAGTACACTTGTTCTTTTTTGCTAATGTTTTCGTTTGAGCAAGTACATGAGACGATAACACAAAGGGATGTTGAATGAAGGAGAGAGTTCAGGGGCACTTCTCGGCCTGGACACACGCCTGGCGCCCGGCAGGGCCTCTGCACACCCCTCACCGCAGCCTCAGGCTGCCTCTGCAGCCTCCTCTTGTCAAGGTCTCCTGTTCTTCTCGTTTGCCTCCAGGGGCTCCTCTTCCTTTGCGTTCCATTCCCAAGCGTTTTAGGGGTTCTGATGGATGACCAACCTGTGACCCGTGACTTCTGTGCTGAGGTCCCTGGCCTCTGCAGCCTCTCCCTCTGTACACCAGCTTCTCCTCTTGATTCCGGATCTCAGTTCACGGTCCCACTGGGTCACCCTCCAAGCTTCTCTTCCCTTCTTTTCTCCTGCAGGTTTATCTGTAACATTTCTCAACACGTTTGCCACTCCCTGCCCTTTACACATTGCTTTAGTTCAGGCCCTTGTTAATTCTCTGTCTATTGTAGTAACTTCCTGATTGGTTCCCTGGCCTCTAATCTTTAAATCAGAGGGCGGCAAACTTTTTCCCTAAAGGGCTGGACAGTAAATAGTTTAGCCTTTATGGGCCGTGTGGGGTCTCTGTTGCAACTACTCAACTCTGCTGTTGTAGTATGAAAGCAGCCGTAGAAAATACATAAACAAGTGGGCTTGAATGTGCTCCAATAAAACTTTATTTACAAAAACAGGTGGCAGGCCAAATTTGGCCTGTAAACTGTAGTTTTTTGATGCCCGCTTTAAATCCGTTCTTTGCACTGTAGCCAGACTCTTCTACCTAAAATGCAAAAATGTAGTTGCTGCTCAGATTAGGTTCTTAGACAGCCCCCCTGGACTACAGAATGATAGCTTCGCTCCTCCTCTGGATAGGAGGCCTGCCTGCCCTGGCCAGGCCCTACCTAGCTCACCTGTTTCCCATTGGTCCCCCAGGCTGTGCACTTGTTGTACCTGGGAAACCAGGCTGTGTCCAATCCCTCTACCCACTTGGCTGTCATTCTTTTTGAACAGAAAGTCTAGTGCTCAAAATAACCTTTATCATTTTCTGTTGGCATTGATGTTAGGCCTGAATAACATTTCGTACTGTTTGTTAAACAGATGTCTCCTGTCAAAACATCATTCAGATGGAAAATCCAAAACCATTGACTCCAAAAACCCTGTCTGTCATGGGCTAAAATGCCGTCACTCTCCCTGCTCATACTTAGCCTTGCCTGGATTCATGTAGAGTGCAGGGCCAGGGAGCTCAAGTGCCTGGACATCTGTTTGGTAGAGGTTGGGTCTCAGAGGGCGGGAGCAAGAGCAGGTGCTGCATCCTAACAGCAAGCTGAGACTAAAAGCTCAGTTTCGGGTACTATACTAAGTCCTTTGCATATGTCATCTGTTTTATTTCCCACTGTGACTGACTGAAGCTGGCAAGGGACCTGAGGCTTACAAAGGATTGAGTTCCTCAACCAGAGTCACATGACGAGGGGCGCCTAGATTCCAGCCTAGGGAGTCAGATTCCACGGGCCTGCTGGGCCTCACCTCACCACAGTGGTTCTCAGCTCATCCCATGCTGTCCTGGCTCTGTGTGTGTGTGTGTGTGTGTGTGTGTGTACATATGTGTACTCGAACATGCATGTCACATCTGTAAGTCTGTCATCAGTATCGGGTGGGACCAGGTAGGCACATTTTATGGAGGTGCCTTGGGGACAAGCCACTCTCTTAACAAATGAGAAGATGTTTTGAGTCTTCTTAATACCACAGACTCCTATTGAAGGCTTTGCTAAGTATGAAAGACTGGCCTTAAATCCAGTTTTAAAATTAATTTGGTAATAAAACGGGATAGAGTATATTGAGGAAGGAGACATGAAGGGAGCTGGCTGCTCTGGCGGCTCTTCAGGTGCTCACCAGGCTGCAGGGGCTAAAGTGGGGGTGGGGTAACAGGTGTGTCCCCCGCACCCCCCGGGGCAGATTCGCTTAATACGGGAGCACAGAGGTCCCCAGACCCAATGAAGAGGAGGCTTGTTTAATGAATGATGCTGGAGAAACTAATTACATTTGGCCCAAAGTATAAATTTCGATTTGTTCTCCATATAATACAGATATATTCCAATGGGTTAAAAAGTTAATTATTAAAAACCAATTATTTATGGATTAAAGAGTTAAATACTCTTAGTTGTAGAAAGTCTAACAGGATAAAACTGACTCTTCATTACCTAGAAGAATGATAATTTCCTAAGCTTGGGAGTAAAGGTAGAGAGATTCAGGAACATAAATACTGAAAACATCTTGTATTGGGTAGGACTCCTTTTGATCTAGTTTTTTGGGCTGAAGAGTTTGCTGGGCAGGTACGGAGGTGGCTCAGAACCCAGGGGAGGTGGGGCCAGGCCCCGGCATGGCCTAAGTCAGACTCTGGGACCAGAGCATCCCACGACCTCTCCTTCCTCATATTTAGCCTTCTCTCTAGGCCACCGCTTCTTCCTTCTCTTACTGTTTATCCCTCCTAATGCAAGGAAGTAGCCAGTTGAGGCCAGCCTCTCCGCAGCTGGCTCCGACCCAGTTGGGAGGTGCCGGGGATCAGCCGAGGCAGAGGTGGGGCTTGTGCGGACAGCATGGCTGCTGCCATGGAGACGGGAGGAAGGGGCAGGAGGACAGGCCCAGGGAAGGCCCAGGGGGCGGGGCACACACAAGGGTCAGTGTCCAGGAAGTACCAGATGGGCGAGTGTGCGTGGCAAAGATGACAGGGGCAATCTGGACTTCAGGAAAAGCTGCAAGAAATTTGCAGAAACAACACGCCTATTGACAAACAGGGTAACTACAAGAAGAAAAACATGCTCAAACTCTAAATTTTACAATGCAAAAAGCATTAATAAAGCAATAAGGCGTTGTTTTATACTTACTAAATGCATGGGGAAGATTTTCAGTGTTGAGACTCAATGCCGGTGGAGTATAAAATTCCCAACCCCTTTCCTAGAAGGATTTAGTGACAGGTATTCCAAGTGGGAAAATGGTGACCATGGACTCTAAGAATCTGTGATGGGAAAAACATGAGAAGAGCTAAGCAGTATGTTCCTTGCAGCAGCATCCTTAATTGCCAAAGAATGGGAAGTATTTAAATCTCCAACAGCAGATTAGATAAGGCTCTGGTGCTCCACCCTTCACTCAGTAGAAGCTCGCTGGAATATTCTGCAGCAATGTAGAAAATTGCTGATTTAATTTCAAGTGTAAAAGGCGGAATACCTTGATTTCAGTTCTGCCTGTCCCCAGATTAAATCTCATTTGTAGGGCAGGCAGCACTGTGGGAGAATTCTTTCCTCTTGTTTCTTTTATTCCTGAAGTGTTTATGCAGTGGAAAAAAGTATGCCATCAAGATGGATTTCCTTTATGTCAGCTGGTGTTTATGAAACACCCACTTGGTTTTTGGTTTTGGTAAATGTGTGATGAATTAGTGTTCTGCCTCTCTCTAGACTTAGTTTTCTGTTCAGTAACAAGCTGCAGTGTTGACAGGTGTGGAAGACGCACTACCTAGCAAATGTTACGATGCTTTATGCTGAGCATTGGCCTGGGGGTGTTTGGGCAAGGTGGCACGCAGACCTGTCCTGAACCCCATGGCAAGGGAGTCGGGTGCCAGTGAGCTCCACCTGCCCCTGCCCCCCCCACCCCCCCCCCGGCTTCTCCCGTGGTTGCACTAACAGCAGCGATGACAAGTGAGCACTTCTGTGCTAGGCCTTGTCCCTCCTGCCACACTGACTAGAACTTGGTCTCAAAGCAGGCTTGTGAGGGCGTGCTGTCATGATCATGTGCTAGAGATGAGGAAACTGAGGCAGAGAGAAGTCACAGTTCCAGGGCCACACAGCCAGTGAGGGACGGGCTTGGCCCCGAGTGGAGCAGCCCTTCCTGCCCCTGCACTTCCTCCGATGGTGATGGAAGGCTAGAGGGATGGAAGGGGAAGCTGACCCGAGGCTGTGCACACACGCTCCCTCAGAGCACTGGCCGGAAACCCTGCTTGTCGCCCAGAAGAAGGTGCTGCTCTCAGGGCCACATTTGCTCCACCTGCCCAGAGTGGAGGCTGGGTCCTGGGCTCCCTCATGTCTGTCCTGGCCCAGCCTGCCAGCCCTCCTCTGCCACACCTGTGCCTCTCCACGCCCTTCAGCTGGCCCACAGCTGGGAGTGATTTTCCCCCCACTTTCTACGCTGCGCTCCCCACTCCTCAGGTAACTGGCTGCTCCTCTTTTGCTCTCCTGGCATTCCTTCACTCACGCACTGATTCGAGGTACTCAGGTACCAGGTGTGCTGCTAGTCACTGGGACCAGGTGGATGAGACAGAGCCACGGCCTCCGACTTTGTGGAGCCGATGTGCCAACGTGGGGCGGAGTATGACCAGCAAACACATGGGTTAATAACTATACGCTGCACTCTTAAGGTGGGTTGACCCTGGAAGAAAAACAAGCAGGGGCGTGGGGAGAAGAGTGGGTGTCTGGCAGGAGGAGGCAGCTGGGGGAGGAATCTTCTAGATAGAGGGAACAGCAGGAAGGCTGGTCAGAGGAACACATTTACTAAGCCCTTAAAAAGTACCAGACGTCGTTTTAAATGCTCTATATGTGTATTAAGTGACGCATCAGACAGATACCGTAGGCTCCCCTTGTCCACGGGGATATGTTCCAAGACCCCCAGTGGATATCTGAAACCAAGGACAGTACTGAACCATCTGCAGATACCACATTTTTTCCTGTACGGTCAGCCCTGTACCCATGGGTTCTGCATCTGCAGATTCAGCCAAGCACGGATCAAAATATTCAAAACAAAAATAACAATACAACAATAAAAAGTAATACAAATTTTAAAAAATAGAGTATAACAACTATTCACATAGCATTTACATTGTGTTAGGTATTATAAGTAATCTAGAGATGAATTGAAGCACACAGGAAGACGTGTGTAGGTTATAAGCAAATACTGTATCATTTTATGTAAGGGACTTGAGCATCCCTGGATTTTGGTATCTGAGGGGGTCCTAGAACCAATGCCCTGTGGATAACAAGGGGCGGCTGTACATCCATTCCCGTGATAAAATTTAATTTATAAATTATGTACAGTAAGAGATTAACAAAAAAATAAAATAGAACAATATGACAATATGCCAGCATCACTACTCTTGCACTTGGGGGCCATGTTAGGTAGATTAAGGGTGACTTGAACACAAGCACCGAGATACTGCGCAGCAGATCTGGTCACCAAGGCAGCTGCTAAGTGGCTAGTGGGCAGGGAGTGTCTACAGCGTGGAGATGCTGGACAAAGTGATGATTCCCCTCCCGGGCAGGGTGGAGCCGAAGGTTGGGAGATTTCACCACACTGCTTAAACCGTGTGCAACCTAAAATTTATTACTTCTGGAATTTTCCATCTGATATTTCCAGACCTGATTGACTGGGTAACTGAAACCATGGAGAGCAGAACTGAGCGTAGGGAGGACTACTGCACTACCACTATCCCCATCACATAGGCGAGTAAACTGAGGCACAGAAGATAGACTAAGTAGCCCAAAACTGCATGGTAAATGGCAAGGCTGAGATTGAACTTAAAGTGGTGTGGGCTGGTTGCTGTTCATTCAAGCAATGGCGAGTCTGTCTGAGGCCCCAGGCCTGTCAGGTGCCAGGGAAGACCTGACTCTTGTCCTCTGTCTGTTGTGTGGCAAGGGAACAACCATGTTTGTGCCGTGCCACCCGAGTGTGTGCTTCTGTCTGTGTGAGTAAAGACTTGCCCAAACGTTTCCCCGTCTCTGTGGCAACAGCCCTTGGGTCACCTTGCCAGCCCTGTCTCTGTCCCCCTGCAGCCCCAGCTGTGCCACCAGGTAGCATGTGCTCTGCTGGAGGTGGCGTCTGTGTGGGGAGGTGAGTGGACTACACCCCGGAGAGGGGGCCTGAGCGCGGCCTCTCTGCCTGTCTGCATGGGGTGTGCTGGAAGTGTGGGAACCCCTGGTGCAGTGCCCAGGGCTCTTACAAGAGATTGCGGTTCCTGTTTGGGGCTTGGGGCTTATAAGCCAGAGTGCTCTTCTGCCCCCACCCTGCACCCTCCACCCCAGACCTGGTCTTGATCCCTCGTCCCTGAGCCGTAGCTGGGTGGCATGAGACTGGCCACTGGGCTGCTCTGCGGACCCTGCTTCAGGCTGCCCCCATGGCAGGCTGTGGTTCCCATCCCGTGTGGCCTTTTCGGGTTTCGTGAGCATGGGTGAGCCCTGAGAGTGGGTGCCACGCGGGAGCACCACAGAGGCAGACCTTGCCAGTCTTTGCGTGTCAGCTGGTTCTGTGTGTGCTCGCCGACTTGGAGATGGAGTGGTTAGACCAGTACCTATCCCAGGGATGGGCAGGCTCTCGAACCAGGCTGCGTTCAGTCAGGAAACATCTCATTGCCTTACAGCAGAAGCTCACGGTTCTGTAGAAACCTCAGAACGTGTTGGAGGATGCGTGATGGAACGTGTCACGTGTTATGCGTGTGTGTAGGCGCCACCTATGTCTGTATCAGGTGGGAGGAAAATTATTGACTCCATGGTCTTTGGTCTAATGACACAGGCAGATGCTTTTCCCCCTTCAGTCTTTCTTTCTTTACATAGATATAATTCAGATACCGTAAAAGTCACCCATTTAAAGTGTATAATTCAGTGGGTTTTGGTATTCACAAGATTGTGCAACTACCACTGCTCTCTAATTCCAGAACATTTTCATCACTTCAAACAGAAACCCCATACCATGAGCAGTGGGTCTCGATTCCCACCTCCCCAGCCCCTGGCAGCCCACCTTCTGTCTCTGTGGATCTGCCTATTCCGGACATTTCTAGGAGCGTGAAACATGCAGCACGTGGTCTTCCGTGTCTGCCCGCCTCCACTTAGGTTTGTAGTGTTTTTAAGGCCCATCCGTGTTGTTGCATGTGCCAGTACTTTGGAGATTCCTTTTTATGGCCAGATAATATTCCTTTGGATGTATTACATTTTATTTATCCATTCATCAGTTGATGGATATTTGGATTGTTTCCACCTTTTGACTACTATGAATTATGCTGCTGTGAACCGTTGTGTGTGTACATGAAAGTGGAATCTCTGAGTCGAGAGGTTTCCCCTCCTGGTGTCTTTTCCATACCCACTTCCCCGACTTCACAGCGCCGGGGTGGGGGTGGGGGTCCAGCAATTCAGTTCCAGTCTGGCTCTGCCTACCCGGCGTTGGCGGCAGGTGCTGCAGGTTAAAGGGTCAGCCGCAGGACGACCTCCACCTCAGACGCCGCTCGTCCTCCAGCTGACAGGCCGTAGATCAGGGGTTCCCGTGATAATTTGCTGGAACAGCACACAAAATTCAGGAAAGTGCTTTACTTACTATTACCGTTTTATGACAAAAGATACAGCTCAGAAACAGCCAGAGGGCAGAGATACGGAGGGCAAGGTACGGGGTGGTGTGGAGCTCCTCCGCCTTCCCCAGGCACCGCCTCCCCGCACCTTGATGTGTTCACCAGCCCAGAAGCTCTCCAAACCCCGTGGTTTCGGGGTTTGTATGAGGTCTCGTTTGCTAGGCATGACTGATTACATTGGCCATTGCTCACTGACTCCATCGCTAGCCCCTCTACCCTCCCCGGAGGTTGCGGGGTGGGGTGAAAGTTCCAAGCTTCTAGTCAAGGCTTGGTCTTCCTGGTGGCCAGCCCCCACCCTGAAGCTATGCAGGAGCCCACCAAGAGCTGCCTCATTAGAACAAAAGAAGCTTCTGTCACTCTTTTCACTCAGGAAATTCTACGGGTTTTAGGACCTCTGTGCCAGGAACAGGGGACAAAGACCAAATATCTTTCTATGATACCACATGGAGCTTATGATAAGTCTATGTTTAACTTTTTGAGGAACTACCAAGCTGTTTTCCAAAGTGGCTACACCATATTACATTCCTACCAGCCATGCATGAGAGTTCCAATTTCTCCACATCCTCAGCAACATTTGTTATTTATTGTCTGTCTATTTGATTACAGCCATTCTGGTGGGCATGAAGGGGCTTCTCGTTGTCTTTGTGAGTTGAATTTCCCTGATGATGTTGAACATCTTGTCATGTACTCATTTGAATGTCTTCTTTGGGGAAAGGCCTACTCAAATCCTTTGCCCATTTTCAGATTGGGTTATTTCTCTTTTTGTTGCTAAGATGTGAGAGTTCTTTACATATTCTGGATACTAGACTCTTATTAGATGGATGATTTGCAAATGTGTTCTCCCATTCTGTAGGTTGTCTTTTTGCTTTCTTGATAGTGCCCTTTGAAGCACAAAAGTTTTTGATTTTGATGAAATCCAGTTTATCTATTTTCTCTTTTTTCTTTTTTTAATCTCAAAACATTAAGGGGGTACAAATGTTTTTGGTTACATGGATCACTTTTTTGATGCTTGCATCGTAGCAGTGTCCCCATCACCCAAATAGTGTTCATTGTACCCAAAGTTTATCTATTTTTTCTTTGTTTGTGTTTTAGGTATCTATATACAAATATTACCTAATTTAAGGTGATGAAGATTTGCATCTGTTTTATTTAAGAATTTTATGCATTTTGAGTTAATTTTTGTTTATGGTGTAAGGTAGGGGTTCAACTTATTCTTTTGCATGTGGATATGCATTTTCCCCAGCACCGTTTGTTGAAAAGAGTATTCTTCCCCCTTGAATTGTCTTGGCACCCTCATTGAAAGTTGCTTACCCATAAATGTTTGGGTTTACTTCTAGACTCTAAGTTCTATTCCATTGATCTATGTGCCTGTCCTTATGCCAGTACCATACTGTCTTGATTACTGTAGCTTTGTAGTAAGTTTTGAAATTGAGAAGTGTGAGTCCTCCAACTTTGTTCTTGTCGGGATCATTCTGGCTATTGGGGTTCTTTGCATTTCCATATGAATTTTAACATAAGTTTGTTAGTTTCTGCAAAAAAAAAAAAAAAGCCAGCTGAATTATATTTTAATAGGGATTGTGTTGAATCTGTAGGTTAATCCCTGGAGTGTTGCCATCTTAACAGATTGAGTCTTCCAAACCATGAACATGGGATGTCTTTCCATTTATTTAGCTCTTCTTTCATTTCTTTCCACTATGGTTTTTTTTGTTCTTTTTTTTTTTTTTTTTTTAAGAGACAGAGTCTCACTCTGTCACCCAGGCTGGAGTGCAGTGGTGCAATCATAGCTCACTGCAGCCTCAAATGCCTGGGCTCAAGTAATCCTCCCACCTCAGTCTCCCAAGTAGCTGGGACTACAGGTGCGCCCCACCACACTCTGCTAATTTTTAGACCTTTTTTTGTAGAGGCCGGGCAGGGTGGCTTAGACCTGTAATCCTAGCACTTTGGGAGGCCAAGGCAGGAGGATCACTTGAGCCCAGAAGTTCGAGGTTGAAGTGAGCTATGGTGATGCCACTGCACTCTAGCTGGGGCGACAGAGCGAGACCCTGTCTCAAAAAAAAAAAAAAATTTTTTTTTGTAGAGACAGGGTCTCGCTATGTTGCTCAGGCTGGTTGCCAACTCCTGGGCTCAAGCAGTCCTCCTGCCTTGACCTTCCAAAGTGCTGGGATTACAGGCGTGAGCCACCATGCCTGGCCCCCACTGTGTTTTGTAGTTTTCAGTGTACAAGTCTTACATATCACCTCTTAAATTTATTCCTAAGTCTTTTATTATTTTTGATGCTATAGTAAATGGAACTATTTTCTTAATTTTATTTTCGGATTGGTCATTGCTAGTGTATAGAAATAAACTGATATTTGTATATTAATCTTATATACTGCAAACTTGCTGAATTCTTTTGTTAACTCTAATAGTTTTTTTGTTTATCCCTTCTCCTTAAGTCTTAATGTTTAAAGTGAAATTAACTTTCAGGTCAGAAGGCAACATTGAATGCTGAAGAAATGGCTGGCTTTTACAAGGAATTTTTAAGTAAAAATTTTCAGAAGCACATGTATTATAACAGGTAAGTGCTTACTTTTTTCCTTAAAATGTTATTATCACATCCAGATTGGGTAGGATTATTTTCGTACCTCAATTTCATGATATTCATGTTTATATCAGAGGTAGAAGTTGCATGATTTTGTCAACTACATTTTTGCACCTTTAAATAAAATTGACAGCTTTAGATTATTTGCATGGCAACCCCACAGCAGTTCTCACCCCTACTGCTTGGAGAGTGGGTTCTGAACACTTCTGTTTAGTGTTCTTCCTTTGAGAAGCCACGGTCTGGAGTAGGAAAAGCACAGGTTGAGTTGAGACATCTTCTGGCTAAAAGCAAGGAGGCCAACTGAGGCCAACAGAGATCAGTGGCATCATGTGAGATGGCATAGGGACCCACTTGAAGAGGCTCCCACTAGTCAAAGGTCTCACAAACGAAAGCGACCGTCTGAGATTGTCTTAGCTGAAGATGGGGTGAATCCTGGCAGAGGTCGTGAGATTGTCTTAGCTAAAGATGGGATTATGGGATTAATCAGAACCTTTAAAAGCTCTATACTTCTGCTCAGAAACAGGATGCTGGTGCTTTGAGACAGGAGTCTGCCAACCTCCTCATTTGCTGGCAAATTAATAAACTCTTCTTTCCTTCTCCTCAAAAAAAAAAAAAGTGACCACAGTGGATTAAAAAGATAGCAATTTTTATTTTTGTTTTTTTTTTTTAGAGATAGGGTCTTGCTCTGCCTCCCAGGCTGGAGTACAGTGGTGCAGTCATAGCTCACTGCAGTCTCGAATGGCTGGGCTCCAGCCATCCTCCTGCCTCGGCCTCCCAAGTAGCTGGGACTATGGTGCGTACCACCACGTCTGGCCAATTTTTTTTATTTTTACTTTTGTAGAGATGAGGTCTCACTACATTGCCCAGACTGTCTCCAGCTCCTGGCCTTAAGTGGTCCTCCTGCCTGGGCCTCCCAAAGTGCTGGGATTATAGGCATGAGCCACTATGCCCAGCCAAAAATATATCAAATTTTAAAAAACAATATCGACTATATAAACATCTTCACAATCATAATGATACTGACAAAAGCTCACAGATCACCTCTGGATATGGCTGTCAACTCATTATTCTGAGAATTGATAAATGAAAGAATCCAAAGAACATGTAGCTTTCATGCCTTTCCTGTATCAAGGTATCCAAATGAAGGAGCATTTTTCTTTGTAGAAGAAACACAGCTAATGCAGAGTGATAGAATTAGCAAATTAGCTTTTCCTAATGAGATAATGGATCTAGGCAGCAGTCATCCATCGCTGCTAAAACTACTGGGCAAGAAGGCTGACGGGGACTTCCTGATGGGCGGGGCAGGCTGACACACCTGGGCCTGTGCACCTCCACACCCTGGGGGGGGCAGCCTCTGTGGTGAGGGAGGTGTTCTCACAGGAAGTGGAACTGGAATCATCAGGCCTCCAAATCTAAATAACAGTCTACGGGAAAAGCAAAGGGGCGAGGGTCATAGGAGACCACGTTTGAATGTTGGCCTGAAGACAATCAACCAAACTCAAAGTGTTGGAGATTCTACAAATTTGGAATTAGTCAGAAATTCTATCTAGTTTCTTCAACAAGTAACTAGAATAACCAAAAATTTTTTAAAAAGTGGGGAGGGGATACTTGTAGACTAAGAGAGACTTTCTTTGGATCTCGATTCAGACAAACCATCTGTATAAAGCTATTTTGGACAGAAAAAGGAAATTGAACAGTGACTGTAGATTAATTTGTATCAGTAAATTATATTCATTTTATCAGATACAGTGATGGGATTGTGGTTGTGTGTTTTCAAGAAGGCTTTAACTGGTTATAGATACATAATCATCTGTATTTACAGGTAAAATGATAGGAGGTGATGTTTGAGATTTGCTTTGAAATATAACAGTGACAGAGTCAGATAGGCAGGTAAGGCAAGACCTTGAATGTCGACAGTAGGCAAGGCCGCATAGCTCGAGAGTAACAGTCTGATGTAAAGATCAGTCCTGAAACATCTGGACTCTGTTTCTAAGGCTGTCGTGTGTACTCCGAACTAGTGAAGTTATGTAGTCACGTGAGTGTTGATGATACCTCCCTGGCCCTTTGGACGCGTAGCTTGTTTGCACCATGCCTGACCTCCTTAGGCTCGATGCTGACTGCGCAGCACTCAGGGTGAAGAGGACCAGCCTTGCCCAGGGTGAGGCCACAGAGGAGCCCAAGGACCGCCTTTCTGTGCCCCCACTGCCCACTGTCCCTACGTAAACAGGAAGTGCTTCGTTTGCCTTTTCACCCACATTGTCAAATCAGGTCATCTGTATCAGTGACGTGGAATCTGGCTTTTCCTTCATGACATAAGGATTTTAATCCCTGCGGGATACCAGTTTCCTTTCCTTGGATGCCTTTCTTATTTACCTAGCACACTGCTTCTCATTCTAGCTTTACTTATGTGGACAGAAAGGTAAAGGTCGTTCTCCGGTGGAGAGGGTTTTCTGTCCGGCCGCGTATTTTAGCCTCTTGTTATCGCTGCTTTTGAGCCCTTGATTCTTCTCCTTCCTTCTGTGCTGAGATGCAGTAAATCTCATGAGTCCGGGGGGGACAGAAGTCCGTGTTCACTCATTAGCTCACTGGGCTGAAAACACTGGCACTTGTTGGCATTTGGCTTCCAAGGGCTTAGCACTAAGAGTCTGGGATGTGTGTGTTGCCTTGTGGAAACTTTCCCAGCTTTGCCTGTTCAATCTGAAACTGCCAACAATGGGGTGAATTTGCAAGTTTGGGCATGTCCTGGACAGTAGCTTGACCGGAGAGCCAGCCCATGGCTGTGTTTGAACCCTGTCGGGATGTTTGTGTGGGAACCTCTGGAATTATCTCTTCAGGGACACAAATTACACAAAAGCTCAGATCATCTAGAAAAGGAGGATGTGAACCTTTATGATGTTGGCACTTGGGATAAATTAGCTTCTCACAATGGAGTACTTTTGTCATGTGCTTTTTATGCAAATGAGATGCCAAAGCCAGTAAGCCCCCCATGCTCCCCACAGAGCCCGCTTTGCTAAGTGTTCACACCCCATCGTGCCACAGTTGTCTCTCTGAGAATGCTGCTGGACTCAGGGAGGTTTCCTGGGCTCTTTTGGAGTCTTTCAGCAAAAACCAGAGGAGGATTGATTGCAGTGGCCTCCAGGAATGGAGAAGGGGCAGAGGGGCATGCCAGGCACCATGCAGTGAGCCTTCCTCTCAGCCTGGAGAAAGGAAGATTCTGCGAACAGTCTGGCTTTAGTGAGGGCAGGAAAGGGGAGGTAGTGAGGAGGGTGGAGGACTGGTCAGATGTCCTTGCCCCTGGGCTGGGAGCCACCTGGGGCCATGTCACCTGTGCTGCTCCCCTTTCTCTGTAGAGAATGGTACAGGCGGAACTTTGCCATCACCTTCTTCATGGGAAAAGTGGCCCTGGAGAGGACCTGGAACAAGCTTAGACCGAAACAAAAGAAGTCGAGCCATTAGGAGTCTGCTGTGACCCTGACGCACCCAGAGTCCAGGTTTCCAGAGAAGCCAGTGGTCATAAGAGCTCATTTTACAAGGGCTCTAAAAAACCATCAGCGATCCCAAGAAGTCCCATGTCTTCTTACAGGGGCCTTGGCCTGTGTTTCGGGGCAGGCGGCGGGGCGGCCCGGGGGAATGTGGTCGTGGCTCCTCCTGACTGGATTCCACATGGGCTCCTTGTCACGGATGTGTTGTTAAATGAAGGCCAAGCACTGTGTGCCCATTTTCTGTGTTTTGAATTACATCAATTTAAAATAGAATATAAAAATATTAATAAAGTTTCAGTTGGAAAACATTTTAGTGTGGTGACGGGAGGAATTTAGGAAGCGGCTGCGGCGTCAGCTCCGCCCTCACCATGAGTGGTTAGCTGTGAATTACTGGGGTCCTCTCGGGCTGTGCCGAATGAAGCTCTTGCAGGCGCAGACTTAGGAGCAAGGGCAGCTTCTTCGTCACAGAGCTTTTCTCCACTCATTAAGTGAGGTAGAGCCTCAATTTCCAACGTTGTCCCAAGCAGCTTGCTCCGTGGATCATGGCCCTCGTCTTTTTAAATACTTTTAAAATCAGCATCGTTTGAGATTGGGCTGTGTGGTTAAGAAATGACGAGGCTCTCTTTGTACCGTGTCCTGGCCGTGTGGCGTGGGGGGCTCACAGCCTTAGGGGGCATGCCTGCCCCCGCCACAGGGAAGCAACCTCCGCGCCAGGGCACCCTAGGAAGCGTGTCCTCTGAGGAGAGAGGATATGTTTGGAATTAGCCAAAAACTACTGGCAAACAGTTTTTATTCCAAAATGGGGCATAACAAAGTCACAAGACTAAATTTGTTCTGTGGCTTATAAACTGCTGCCACCAAAGATGATTTCCAAGGCCTTTGTCGGCCTGTGTGGGTGACTACAGGTGTGGAGCCTCGTCTCCCTGTGTGTGTCTGAAGAGAAAAGTTCCCGCAGCTTGGTCGTTAAACCCGGAGTTTCCACAACACAGCAGAGGACACACAGCAAACAGCATTAAACACGAGTTTCACAGAAGTAGCCCCGCACTGACGCGTTCATGCAGCCCCTCTGCTCTCAGTCTGTCGCCAGCGCGTGTGGGTCCGTGTGCCTGCAAGGAAACGGGAAGCAGTGAGCAGGTTCGGGTGCTGGCAGGTGCAGAAGCCATGAACGGTTTTCTAGCTTTTAATTCCTTCTCTCATCCCATCACATTTACTGAAATAAAGATTATCTCCCAGGCAATGTGACACTGGAATAAACGGCAACGTCCTGGGTTATAGTTTCTAATTCTCTTTGCACATAAATTCTTCGGGATTTTGAGAGTGACTTTTCACCAGCAAACGACAAGTAGATTGCCTGAAAGGAAATTTGTTTTTCAGGAGAGTGAACCCCAGTGTGTGTGCTAAGGACACGTGCCTGTGTAGGTGATTATAAACTGTATTCCCTGTCTACAGGGGCACAGGGAGAGTATGACAAGTGTGACCTGCGGGACTGTTGGCAGAGGCCCTCTCAGACACTAGCATGTCCTGGATCACATTCAGACATGGCAAAGTCATTTTGGCCCAGAGTTGTTAGCCTGGCACCTAGATAGCCCCATCACTGGGCAAATGGATTCTGCCCTCTCGATGGTGGCTTTGTGATCCATACAAGTATTTACATTGTACAGGAACTTATGCCAACTGTCGCTGTTCCCATCACACTGCATTCCTAAGCTCGAGATGTCAGGGCTCCTAGAGTCAAGCTTCTGGCAGTTTCAGGAAAGAGAAACTTACTCAAGCTAGCTCCAGGCAAGGGGGGGCAGGTAGCGGTTAGAAGCCAGAGAGCTCTGGAATCGGACCATCCAGGTCCCTGAAGCTTGGGAGGCCGGAGATCGTGACGCCCCAAATGTCAGTCAAGGGCCACGAGTCTCAATCTCTGCCCACCTGTGGGCAAGCTGCCGGCCTTCCGCAGGGGGGCTGGGCCCTGGTCAGGTGCCGTCCATTGGGCAGCTGCCGCGAGCCAGGGCTGGGGCAGGCGGAGGAGCCGAGCGCACTTGGGGTTCTCAGCCTCCGCCACAGCCCCTCAGGCTAAGGCCTCGGACGCAGTCTCTGAAGAGCGACTCACGAGTGAGCAGTGAGCAGAAAGCAAACACATATTCCGTACTCAGAGGGAAGCACACGTGGTCCTTTGACTTGGTAAAGGAAAAGTTGTGAAAATAAAGTTTCCTTGAAAGGCGTTGGAGGCTCAGTGACCCACAGTGGCAGTGTCCGGGGCCGGGAAGTGAGGTGGGAGTGGTGGGTGTCCTGACGCCCCTCGGCGAGATGCGGGTAACAGGCAGTGCCCCAGACCCTCAACGCGTGCGGACCGCGGCTTCTCTAGTCCCCGTGGTGCTCCTGGAATTGTCCCGCCTGACATGGATTATGTGGTAAGTAGGTACTAGGGTTTGGCAGAATATTTTTAGCAACTGAAGACCTGAGTGCAGTTGAAATCTCAGTAACATATACATTGTCCTTTTGCAGTAATTTTATTTAAAGGCAAAAAGTTTAACTTGATTTTTAGTGTTAACTGTCTAAATAGATGCTTAAATGCTCTAAGCAAATTAATGAGAAATGTCAAGCTGTTTTCCTGTTTTGGATTCTTCAACATTTAAGATAAAATGATTGCGGCAAATGTTACTTTTGGTCACAAATAATGCAAATAAATTGTAATTAAGGTTTATTTTGACCCTAAAATTTGTATGCTCAGTTTTTTAAAAATTAGATTAAGATGATTGTTTGTCAGAACCGTATTCAAGTAAAGTATTTCGGTGGACTTTTAAATTTCTACAAAATAAAGCTTATCTCAGTGATGTATTTTATACCACCTTTCCCACAAAATGCATATTTGATTAAATTCCACGTATTTTTAATGCTTCTGTCTTCTGAATTAAAAAGTAAAATAAAATTGAGTCTCTTCCCTGCTCTTTGTGTTGGAAGGTATTTGTAGATATTGGGTTTTATTTTTTTGGGGGGGTGGTTTGAAACAGGGTCCTGCTCTGTCGCCTGGGGTAGAATGCAGTGGTGTGATCATAGCTCACTGCAACCTCAAACTCCTGGGCTTAAGCCGTCCTCCTGCCTCAGCCTCCCGAGTAGCTGGGACTACAGGCGTGAGCCACCACCACACCCAGCTAATTTTTAAATTTTTTGTAGAGATGGGGTCTCACTATGTTTCTCAGGCTGGTGTTGAACTCCTGGCCTCAAGCGATCCTCCTGCCTTGGCCTCCCAAAGTGCTGGGATGACAGTTGTGAGCTACCACACCTGGCCAAGGTTGATTTTATTTTTAATTTCAAAATACTAATTAAGGGGGTACATGTGTTTTTTTTACAAGGATATCTTGTATCATGCTTAAGTCAGGGCTTTTGGTGTGCCTAATACCAGAATAGTGTTCATTGTACCCAGTAGGTAAGTTTTTATCCCAGAAGTGCAGGGGCATTCCCCAGAGCTGGCCCAGGTCAGTGACAGCAGGGACGTCTGAGCATAACAATAACATCATGGAGTCTTTGTGTTTATTGAATGCTAATAATGTATAGAAGGCCCAGTCTGCCTCCAGGCCTCAGCTTCCTGGATGTAATAATGCCCCCTTTGCAGGGCCCTGGCAGGGTTGGAAGTGGCACATCTGGTGCAGTGGTGTCGGGCATGTCCCAGGCTCTCCACAAATGCTAGAATTGTGGTAGCTAATAATAATATCTTCCAAAAAGACCCTGCAGCGGGAGGCTGGCCCGTAGGCCACCCTGTTGTGATCCAGGAGTGGCTGTGGCTGCAGGCATGGGGAGAATCTTCAGGAGTTATCTGTGGAGGCCAGAGGATCTCCTGGTACCCCGCTTGCCACACACACTCCTTTTAAAGAGAACAGAATTGCATCAGGGCTTGCAGAGAAGCCTGGTGCTCAGTTCAGAGTGTTTTAATCCTTTGGCCCTCAGAGGGCAAAGCTTTGAGAGCTGTCTCCTCCCTGGCCCTTCAGGCTGTTTCTGCTGCAGGGAAGTGGCTGGTTCCTTTATGCCCCGGGCTTTGTCTGAAGCTTCCACCCCTGCAGAGTAGAGAACCACAGAGGGTCCTTTGTTCCATAAATTTGCAATGAATATTTTAGACTTCTGATTATGTGGGAAATTGTAGAACAAAATTTTCTCTTTGCTGATTTTTCTTGCTACCAGCATTTCTTTTTTCAGTTTCTTAAAAACAGAAACTTAAAAATAGCCATATTCTGCTGACATTTTTTAAGTTAAAAATTTAACAATGCCTCTGGTTAGAAAATCAAAACAGCTCAGGAAGGAGTAGACTACAAAGAAACAGCCTTCTTTTTAAATAGAGAATTAATTTTCCCAAAGGGAAAGCTGGGGGTTCTTGCTTAGAGAGGCCCCGGCTGGGGGAACCAGTAGAGTTTGGGGTTTGGGTGCTATTAGTGCTTTTTCCTCCTTTGCGGCCCACTGGGTTTGGATTGCTGAAATCTTGGTGGATTCCCTTTCAGGCTCTCAAGCCTGTAGCATTTGTTTATTTTAAGGTGGTTACCTTTTAACATACATCCCTTCTGAATTTTGTGCTACAGTGCCTTCAGTTCTTTCCAGAGTCTTTGTGCATTGTGTTGTGCATGTTTTGTAACCATCGGCGGGGGCCCCTACCTCAGGGTGGACACCTGGGGACCCAGCCCTCTAGCTCCTACCCCTTCTGGCCTGTTGACCGGCTGTACCGGCTTCTCCCTTGACTACAGGCTCCAAGCATTTGAAGGGAGGAGCGTGTGAATAGTTAAAAACCTGTCAATATTCATTCACCCAAAAAAGATGGAGCACCTGCTCTCTGCTGGGCACAGGGCTATGGTGGCAGTAATCTATTGTTGCTCCCCCTGAAGCGCTCGAAGACCTGTAGGATTTAAGGTCAAAGAAAAAAATAGTCCCATGATGAAGACCCCACCAGATTATCTTATGGAATCAATTGATCTGATTTTCATGTTTACATTCCCAGTTAATCATAGATTTTAATTATATTCTTAACTTTTAATTGAAGAAGCATCTCCACTCAAAACATACAGCAATTATTTCTAAGTGCTAGTTAAGAAAGGAAGTAGCACTGTGAAATTAATAGCCTCTTTTATTTTTTGAAATTTATTTAGAGATGGGGTCTTGCTATGTTGCCTAGGCTGGTCTTGAACTTCTTAGGCTCAAGCTATCCTCCTGCCTTAGCCTCCTGAATAGCTGGGACTACAGGTATGTGCTACCACACCCAGCTTAATTGCCAAATTTTAAAACATGAAATTTCAAGTAGGGATATACAAACAACTGTGTGAGCCCTTCTCGGGCCCAGACGCCATCCACAGCTTCCATCACCCCCTGTAGAAGGCACGGTCATGCTCCTTACCTGGCCTCACCTATCAGGTGTAGCCTAGAATGCCCTCACAGCACCCCCCAGCCCCTGCCCCTAGCCAGTCAGCGGTAAATTCTTGCTCATGCTATGAGACATTGCCCCCAGAGAAACTTTCCAGGGGTTGTGAAGCCAAGGGTGTAGGCCTGGTGCTTCCTGTGGATGAAATCAACTCAGCAAAGCAGAGCTGAGAAACAGAAACAGGAAGATTGCAGACAGGAATGCGGGGTGCTTGGGGCCAGCCTCGCCTGAGGCCCCAGATCAACCTCCACCTTTCAGGTGAGTATTTGCTTGGATGAGTGTGATTCAGGTTTCTTTCCCCTGCACCCAGGAGGAAGCCCGACTGACCCTATTGCCTCACATACCCATGCCCAGAGCAGCATCCGAGTCTCAGTTCTTGGGGTTGGGGGTCCAGGTGCGTTTCAGTCCACATTCAACCGGCTCTGAATCCCGGGGTCCACCTGGAACCAAGCCAGCCTGGCAGGGCCCATGCGTCCATCACTGGGCCTGACCATCAGAGGTGTCTCCAGTTGGCTTCAAACAGCCTGAGCGACCCCTGGGAGGCAAGTGCCAGTGCCGGGAGTCAGTAGTGAGATAATTTCACAAAGAGGAGAGTTCGTCCTGGGTGAGTGCCTGGGGGCTGTCCCTAGCGGATTCCTACTTGGCCAATGGGCCTTGCCACTTGAAAATGAACATGCCTAGCCTGAGCAAGAGCAAGACCCCATCTGTACTAAAAATAGAACAGTTAGACAGGCATGGTTGTGCACACCTGTAGTCTCAACTACTCGGGAGGCTGAGACAGGAAGATCGCTGGAGCCCAGGAGTTAGAGGTTGCAGTGAGCTATGATGACGCTGCTGCACTCTAGCCCGGGCAACAGAATGAGACCCTGTCTCAACAACCAAACAAACAAAACAAAACAAAACAAAAGGAAAATGAACATGACGCTGTTATCCAAAATATACAAAGAACTCCTAAAACTCAATAGTAAGACAATGAACAACTCAATTAAAAGGTTGGCAAAAAATCTGAACAGACACCTCACCAAGAAGGTATACAGATAAGAAATAGCACATGGAGAGATGCTCAACAGCATGTCTTTAGGGAAATGCAAATTAAAACAATGAAATGTCAGTGCACACCTGCTAGAATGGCCACTGACAAAACAGTGACGACACCAAATGCTGGCAAGGATGTAGAGCGCAAGAACTCCCTTTCATCTCTGGGAACGCAAAATAGTACAGCCACTTTGGAGACAGTTTGTCAATTTCTTACAAAACTAAACATACTCTCACCATACGATCAAGCAATCATGCTCCTTGGTATTTATGCAAAGGAATTGAAAACTGAGTCCACACAAAAACCTATACCAAGATGTTTATAGCAGCTTAGTTAGTAATTGCCAGATTTAGAAGTAACCAAGCTATCTTTCAGTAGGTGAATGGAGAAATAAACTGTGGTATATCCAGACAATGGAATATTATTAAAAATAAACAAGCCGTCAAGCCATGAAGAGACACGGAGCAATCTTAAATGTGTATTACTGAAAGAAGCCAAAAGGCTGCGTACTGTGTGGTTCCAACTGTAAGACACTATGGAAAAGGCAAAACTATAGAGACAGTAAAAAAGGATCAGTGGTTGCCAGGGTTTGGGGGACGGGGGGTGAACAGGTGGAGCACAGGGGATTTTTAGGGCAGTGAAACTGCTCCGTATGATACTACAATGGTGGACACGTGTCATTACGCATTTGTCAAAACTCATGGAATGTACAACAGCAAGAGTGAACCCTCACGTAAACTGTGGACTTTGATAAAGCTGTGCCATTGTAGGTTCGTCGATTCTAACAAATGTCCCACTCCGGTGAGCTGTTGATAGTGGGAGAGGCTGGGGGGGCAGTAGGGGGTACGTGGAAGATCTCTGTACTGTCTGCTCAATTTTGCTGTGAACCTAAAACTACTCTAAAAAATAGTCTATTTAAAAAACAGAAATGGGTGGGCTTCCCTTCCGACTGCCTGCACTGTAGGCAGACGCTCAGGCATGTCCTCTGCCAAAGTGCCAGGACGGCCAGGCCTCTCCTGAGCTCAGCTCCCCACTCCAGGGGCCTGTGGCATCAGTCCTTCCCTGGGTCTTCAGTGTTCTCCTCACCTCCCTGCAGGCCCACTGGGGTCCTTCATCCCAAACAACCAACAAAATTCCTTTCCTTGATCCTGCCATCCTCTGCCTTCTCCCACCAAACTTGTTGAAGGACATTCCATTCTCATCTTGGAAGATGAGGCTTGTGCTGCCTCTAGTGAACCAGTTCCCTGGACAGTCACAGGCTGGGGAAAAGCCCCTGCCTGGGTGGCCTTCCTGCCCCCTGCACCCACAGCACCCCGCGCCTCTGCCCCCCCCCCACTTGCAGGCATTGCTGCAAGGCTCGGGCTTTGTGTGGCCACTTTCTCATCCACTCTGGTCCCGTGGCCTAGGCAAAGTCCCAGAGCTGCTCCAGTCACCTCCTGTCACCCCTTTCCTTTCTGCTATTGCTGCTGATTACAAACGAAGAAGTCGTTTTCTTTTCCTTAAGGGCCATGAATTAAGCAACGGGTACATGCTAGGCTCATGCGGAACAGGATACACTCTTTCACACCTGACAGAGGACACAGCTGGGGCTCGGAGGGTTTGCAGCTCACAGGCAGGAGAGGGCTCTGGCCTGTGGCACCTCCGCCAGCCTCCACACCTTACCCAGAGCCAGTTTTAAGTCCCAAGCTCGGCTTTCACAGCAGCACACAGCAGCCCTGGCACCCTCCTTTTTGCTGCCCCTTCCTGAGGCCCTCTCCCGCCTGCTGCCCTGCAAGAGCGCCCTCCTCCCTCAGGACCCTAGGCAGCTCGGCCTGGAGACTGGGGGAACTCCAGGGGTTCTCTACCTGCACCAGGGCTGTTTGTTCAGGGGACTAGGCTGACCAGAGGTGTGGCCGGCCCAGCCAGCAGGAGGGGCACACCCAGAGGAGCAGCAAGGGGCTCACAGGCCAGGCATCGTTGCTTCCGCATCGAGCAGCCTGTGCCCGAATGCAGGGCTGCAGAGGAGGAAGGGGGAGCACGTGGAGGTGGGCAGCCCGGCGTGTCTTTCATGTGTCTCTTTGAGGCTCAGAGGCCGAACAGAATTAAGATGGGGATGTATGTGTGTGAAAATACACACAACCATTCAAACCATTTTCCAGTGCACATGTCAGGGGCATTCAGAACATTCACGTTGTCGTACAACCTCACCAATGTCCATCTCCACAACCTTTTCATCTTCCCAAATGGAAACTCTGTTCCCATTAAACACTGCATTTCCCCCTCCCGGACCCTGGCAACCACCACTCCCGTCTCTCTAGGGGCCTCTTATGAGTAGAATACTACAGTATTTGTCCTTCTGTGACTGGTGTATTTCACTCAGCGCCACGTCCTCAAGGTCTGTCCATGCTGTAGCGAGTGCAGATGTGCTTGTTTGCAGACAGATACAACTGGGTCCGAATCTCGGCTCTGGCACCTGAGCCCTCTGAGCTGCAGGCGCCACTATACACTGGGAATAGTGACCCCTCAGAGCAAAGGGTATGTGAAGGGTCCGCCTAGGGTCCTGGGAGGACAGCAGTGTCCCTATTCAGCAGTACTCACGAGCACCTACTGCATGCCAGACCCTGGGAAGAGCAGTGAACTAGAGGGCCGGCCCCCTTCCCGCCCAGGTGATACCCCCTGCTCAGACGCTATGCTCACCTTACCGGTTGCCAGGAAAGTCATCTCTTTCCTTTTATGCTGTTGAAAATGAGTTGATCAATGTCCCAGAAGTGTTCAGGCTGCTGCAAACTGCGTTTTGAGCTGCTCGCTATTGATTGGCAGGGTTAATTGTCTTCACTCAGTCCTGAGTCAGCCCTTTGTGGGAAAGTGCAGGAAGGGCTGTTGGAAGAGTGGCTGGAGGGGGCTCTGTCCAGGTATTTGGGGGCCATGCGCTCCTCCGGGCTGCACCCCCCAGGCACACACTCATACCCGAGACTTGAGCTTGTGGTCAGCACAGATCCACAGCTGGGTACAGGCTGGAAAGATTAAAACAGAGAAAGCCAGAGTAGTGGGCAGAGAGTTCCTGGGGAAGAGCTGTCTGTCTGTCTGTTTTGTCCCCCCAGGCTCCACCAGCCATACTTGGGCTAAGGAGCACCTGCAGCTGTGGGGCTGGTGTGTGAAAGGCCGGGCAGTCTGCTGGGAAACTGTTCTGTGCAAAGAGGATCTGATGTTTAAACAAAGGCAGTGTCCTGGCGTGTCCTTGGTGCCTCCTCCAAGCCTGGCCCCAGGGGTCTGGACGTCTAGTGGAGCCCTGGCCTGGTGCAACATCCACCCACGTGGGGATGTGGCAGGACACCTGGCAGGGCCACCCACAGACTGAGCCCCCCACTGTGGCCAAGCCTTATTCCAGCTAGAAAGTGGGACCTCCTGGCAGCACATCTGGCTACAGATGCCGGAATCTGACCATCCGGTCATAGAGATGCAAGGGCCAGTGGTCACCGAGAGGCATGGCCTCTGCATGGGCAGGGCTATGACCATCTCCTCACATGGTGCCTAGCACAGGGTGGGCCTCCAACAAATAAACAGGTTAAGTGAGTGCAATTATAGGATCTGGATCTTTTTAGCAAATAATAATAGGGAGCAAGTGTTAAAATCTGCCAGACACGGTTCTCAGAGCTTTATCTATGTGGACTCATGGCACCCTCAGAGCAGCCCTTGGAGCGTCCTGGGGGCTCCTCTCACAGCCTTCCATGGGCTTGGGCGCCACCAGCGCCAGCCCCTCCCACCAAGGCCCTGCATCCAGCTACAGTTTGGAGTTGAGCTCTGCCCAGCCAGGTTGTGGGCCATCCCCTGGCCCGGTAGGGGGTGCTGCTGCCAGGTGCCAGCAGGGACGATGGGTGCTGTGTCACCACTACAGGTGCTGGGGGCACATCAGTGAACTAAACAGGCAGAAAGCCTTGGGGAGACAGACAACATATGCAATGAAGATGTAAATTATATGACTTGTTATAAGATGCTAAGTGCTACGAAGTTTGGGGGCAAGCAGAGGGCAAGGGAGCCGGGTTGGGGCAGGAGCATCCTAGAAACGAGGACGGGGCACCACAACTAAGGCAGGTCCATGAGCAGCAGGACGGCTGGTGTGGGGGCAGCAGGAGCCCGGGAGGAGGGGTGGGGGAGATGGTTAGGCCTGGCTTTCTCTCCGAGTGTGCTGGGGAGCACCAAGGGGTCTGGAAGGGAGGGCCAAGGCCTGATCCCTGTGGGGTGCAGCAGGGTAGGGGAGGACAGAGCGGGGAGCCCCATAGAGGCTGCTGCTGAGACTTGGGTAGCTCTGACCTGGGGGGGGGACGGGGGCAGGGACAGTGGTACCTAGGACTGCACTGTGTGGTAGGGGGGCCACTAGCCACAGGTGGCTGCTTACATTTCATTAATTCAGTGAAACTAAAAACTCAGTCCCTAAGTCACACAAGCCACCTCTCAGATGCTCACAAGCCTCATATGGCCAGTGGCTGCCGTATTGGACTTCACAGATAGAGAACATTGCCACTGTCACAGAGTTCTTTTGGACAGCACTGGCCTAGGAGGTGCTAGAGGCATGTTGTTCCTCCTTTGGCCAGCAGATATTTAGTTTGTGCCACATCTGTCGTGAGAAAGGCCCGGCTGGGCACAGAGGACACAGAGACTGTCTATGACCCCATTGCTAGGCCAGGTCCCAGATGCTGCAGCCAGACTGAGCAGCTGTGGGGCAGGTTGGAGCAGAGGGCCCAGAAGGGGATGAGAGAGGCTGTGTCCACAGGTGGACGGGTGGGCTGTCCAGGCAAGGGTCCGTCCAGCAGGGAAGACCAGTACCCAACCAAGGAGGGAGAGGATCCAGATGTTGCTGAGCCAGGCACGGCCACTGTGGCTTTTCCTAGGACATCGGGTGAGGGGGACAGTGTTGTCCACACTGTGGCCATGGGCCACGTGGGCTGGTGAGCCTTTGAAATGTCTACACTGGGAAGTGCTGCAAGTTCAGTTCCCCTGCAGATTCTGAAGACCTCGTGGAGAATTGGAGTGTGAGCTAGCTCGTTTCTGACTTCTTATGCTGATTACTTGTTGCAACGATACTGTTTTGGATATATTGGGTTCAGTATAATCTGTTAAGAAGGAAGGGAACCGTGACATGCGCTACAACACAGAGGAACCTTGAGACTTTAAGCCAGTCTCAGAAGGGCGAGGACGGCGCTGTAAGACTCCAGCTCTGCGAGGCCCCTGGAGTGGGCAAACTCAGAGGCCGAGGGCTGGCGGTTGCCAGGGGCTGGGAGGAGGGGAAATGGGGAGTTGTTTACTGCGGACAGTTTCAGTTTTGCAGGATGAAACAGTTCTGTGGTGACAGGCGCGCAGCAATGCAATGTACTTAATGTCACTGAAATGCACACTTGAAGTGGTTAAAATTGTAAATTTTATGTTATGTATATTTTTTCATAAGTTCAAAAAATTTTAATAATTTTGATAAAATTTGCTGAAGAAACAAACTCTCTCTATATGTATATAAAATTAAAGTTACTCCTGCCTGCCTCTTTTTCCTTTTTTACTGTGACCCCAGACAATTTTAAGTGGCCCAGTGGCTCCTCGTGTCCCCATGGGCAGCAGGGGGCCTCACAGAGGGCTGCGCAGAGGTGGTGCGCGAGCTGGGCCTGGGGGCTGAAGCATCTGCAAGGCAGGGAGCATCAGGGACATGAGGGGAGAGAGACCCAGCCCTGCTGACACCCGATTCCAGACTTCTGGCCTCCAGAACTGTGAGAATAAATTTCTGTTTGTTCTCATAACTTCTGTCGTTCTGCTTGTGGTACTTTGTAACGGCAGCCGCAGGGGACACGTACTTTCCAGAATTAGAGCTGAGGAGGACAAGAACAACAGGTGGCACTCGGCAGCCTTTGGGAAGGAGACTGGGTTGACGCGCGGTCCCGGAAGAGGAGGAGGAGATTGATGTCTGGTGGGGGACAGAGCCTGTGTGTTCAGCAGCTTCGAGAGTGAATCGATAGGTGGAAGTTGCCAGAGGCCCTGTTAACGGCCTCTCGGTGGAGCCGGGCTCCAGAGCTGGAACGTGGTAAAAGCTTAAGTCTTGTTCACTACAGCAGCAGAGTGGGCCACGGGGCCCCGTGGTCTGGGGGACTGTGCCGACATGTCCGTGATTCTGAGGTTCTGTGCAGACGGGGGAACCACAGGGGCTGAAGGCAACGGACCCCCTCAGCCAGCCAGGCAGGCTCACCCCGGGATCTTCTCAGCAGGCCCTAAGGCGAAGCCTGCAGCAGGCACTCTGTCTGCACACTTCCTTACTCAGCATCTGTGTCTGTCCCGCAGAGCTGAGCAAGCGGTGCCAGCTCTGCCCTCCTCCTGTTTCTGCAGGTCTGGATGTCCCCACTGCATGGGTGACAGACAGTGGCTAGAAGTGTGTGGCTGCTGGGGGTGCTCTAACCCCACCTCCAACCCCCAGATCACCTTTCTCCTGGGCATTGCCCAAGGCATGTGGTCCCAGTTGGACCAACACAGTGGTGAGTCGGGAGGAGATGAGTGACCCTCTCCTCCCAAACCTGATTGTGAATGCACCAGATTATATGGGCCCAAGAGATCTGCTAAGAGAGAAAAAGCCCAGCATGAGCAGCGTCCACAGGAGCCCTTCATAGGCAGCTAGGCCGTCTGGCGGCGGGGGCTGCCAGCTGGGACGCTGGAAGGTGGGGTCCCTGGAGAGGACTCACCCCAGGGAGGTTTCCCAGTAGGAGAGGAGGGCTAGGGGCACACAGAACCCACCTCTGTGGCCAGACACTTGGCACTGCCTGGCATGGGCCCATGTGGACCCACCTTGGAGGGTGTAGCTGCAGGTGGGTCCAGGGAGGGCCTGCTCTGCCCAGGCTGTCTCCTGAGTGCACGCCACAGGGGCCCGGCCAGAGGAACTCTTGCTTTCTTTCCTGAACGTCTCTCTGTCTGTCTCTTTCTATGTGTGTCTTTCTCTTTCACTGTCTCTCACGCTGTCCTTAGCAGCCAGCAGGGTGTGGGGGAGAGCATGAGACCGAGGGGCAGCTGGGGCTGGTGGCTGTCCTCTTGCCACCACAGGTCCTCCTGACTCCCTGTGGAGCCATGGTTGACGTTACCGGCCTTCTGGGCGCCCTCGATTCAGAGCCACCCAGGACCTGCCAGTCACACAAACCATGATGTCCTCTTGTTTTTGTTTTTATTTTTAGAGGTGGGGTCTCCCTGTGTTGCTCAGGCTGGACTTGAACTCCTGGGTTCAGGTGATCCTCCCTCAGCCTCCTGGGTGTCTGGGACTAGAGGTGCACGCCACCATGCCCGGCTAGCCCCCTTGTTTTTTTAGCCCAGTTTGAATTGGGTTTTCTGCTCACAATAGATCAATCACACTCAAAGCTGGGGAGCTTGTTAACAACACCAATTCCTGGATCTCTGCCTCCACTTCCCCACTAATGTTGGTTTCTTAGTTTTCTCAGATGAACCCCGGTAATAGAAGGTGCTTACATTAGGGGAAACTGAGCCAGGGGTATATGGGAACTCTCTGAAGTATCTTTGAAAGTTTTCTGTAGATCTAAAATTATTCCAAAAGAAAGTGTTTATTAATAAGATAAAACGACAACACAGTACACCTATTACCAAAAAATACTGACCTAAGAGCTGATCCAGCCTCTAAATCTGCCAGGACATGGGACGGGGGTCAGAGGAAAGAGAACTCAGGCTATGTTGCTGGAGGAGGTGGTGTCTGAGGGGAGCCTTGGAGGAAGGGTGGAACGGTGGCTGCCAGTGGAGGAAAGAGGACTTGTCTGAGGCAGCACTAGTGTCAGAAGTGGGAGAAGCCTCTATAGGGCTGTCAGGAGGACAAGCAGGGAGAGCTTGGGCAGCAGCTGAGGAACTCAGACGTGTGTCAGCATAAGAGCTGAAGGCTTACATGGTGCTAGAATTTGGATGTTTGTCCCCTCCAAATCTCAGGTGGAAATGTGATCCCCAGTATTGGAGATGGGCTAATGGGAGGTGTTTGGGTCATGGAGGCAGATCCCTCATGAATGGCTTGGTGCCAGCCTCACAGCAAGGGGTGAGTACTCGCTCTATTTGTTCCCTCAAGAACTGGTTGTTAAAAAGAGCCTGGCACCCCTCCCCCGCTTCCTCTCTCACCGTGTCATCTCTGCACATGCTGGCTCCCCTTCGCCTTCCGCCATGAGTGGCAACAGCCTGAGACCTTCACCAGAAGCAGAGCAGATGCTTGGGCCATGCTTCTTCTGCAGTCTGCAGAAACATGAGCCAAATAAACCCCTTTTCTTTATAAATTACCAAGCCTCAGTGTTCCTTTATAGCAACACTAAATGGACTAAGACACACAGGTACCAGCAGATCTGTTCTTGGTGCCTCTGGGAATCACTGGTATTGTTTTCTACTCCCCTAAACTCTCGCCTGCTTAGAGTGGCCTTGTCAGCTTTCTCTTCCTGCTGGAGCAGCCTCCCAAATAGTGCCCAGTGACTCTCACCTCCTGGTCTTCAGACCCATCTATAGTTGCCTCCTGCCCCCGTAGAGCTGACCTGTGATCCAGTAGGGTACTGTGGAAATGGTGGCATGTGACTGCTGTGCCTAGGTCTGGAGAGAGTTAGTGAAGGGACTGCTCCCAAAGGTGCAGTCAGGGAGGGCCCAGCTGCTGTGAAGAGGGGGAGGAGGAATGGTCCCAACCCCTCCTCCCGTTCCCTGGCCTCCAAGGAGCTCATGGGTACAGCTTCCCAGGGCCTACAGCAAAACAGAAAAGAACAGAGAATGGATGTGCGGCACAGCAAACAGGATGGGTAACCAGGGCACAAGAGAACGTGAAGTTCCCAGTGCAGAGTCAAAAGACTCAGTATTGCTAAGGCGTTCCTTCTCTCCAAGGGGATCTGCAGATTCAACACAATCTCAATCATAATCCCACCCGGCTTTTTTATAGAAACTGATAAGCTGATTGTAAAATTTTTATGGAAATACAAAGGACTTAGAATATCTAAACTAATCTGGTAAGAGCAGAACAAAATTGGAGGACTTACACTGCTTGACTTTAAACCTTAACTGCAAAACTACACTGGTTAAGACAATGTGGTGTCAGCATCAGGACAGACAGTTAAAGGAACAGAATAGAAAGCCTAGACATAGACCTACACTTACATCGTCATTTGATTTTTTGACAAAAGCATGAAAGCAATCCAGTGGGGAAGGCAAGTTTTTTCATCAAATGTTGCTGGATATCCATATTTAAAAAGCAAAGCAAACAAATAAAAACATGACCCCTACCTCACACTGTATGTTAAAAAATGATAATTTGAGAGAGATCAAGACCTAAAAGTAAAAGCTAAAACTTTAAATTTTCTAGAAGAAAACATAAGAGAATGGGGATAGAGATTCAGTTTTACAAGATGAAAAGAGATCTGGAGATGCATGGTGGTGATAGCTGCACAACATTATAAATGTATTTAATAACACTGAATGTACACTTAAAATGGTTAAGATGGTATATTTTATGTGTATTTTGCCACAATAAAAAAAAGGAAAAAAATGAATAGGCAAGCCACAGACTGGGAGGAAATAGTCACAAAACATATCCCTGCCTTGGTATCCAGGATATATAAAGGACTCCTACAAGTCAATAATAAAAAGACAACCCAATATAAAACAAGCAAATGATTTGAACAGACATTTCACAAAGATAGATATATTAATATAAATGGCCAATAAGCACATGAAAATATCTTAGTTATGAGAGAAATGCAAATTAAAAGTAAAAAGAGAACTACACATTCAGCAGAATGACGCAGATTTGAAAGGCTGACACCACCAGACATTGGTGAGGATGTGGAGCAAGTGGAATGCTCACACGTCTTACCCGTGGGAGTATGAAATGGTCGATCACTTAGGAAAAGGGTCTGGAAGTTTCTTATAAAACTAAACATATACCTACCCTATGACCTGCAATTCCATTCCTAGGTATTTACCCAAGAGAAATGAAAATACATATTCCCAAAAAGACTTATATAAGAAAGTTCAGATAAGTTTTATTCATATTAACCAGAACAGAAGCAGCCTAGGTTTCCATCAACAGGAGAATGGCAAACAAACATGGTAACATGGATGAATGTCAAAAATATGAGTTGAAAGATGCCAGACACAAACGGTAGATACTGCATGATTCCATTTATATAAAGTGCTCGAACAGGCAAAACTAGTCTACAGTTAAAAAATAAAAATAGGCCGGGCACGGTGGCTCACGCTTGTAATCCCAGCACTTTGGGAGGCTGAGACAAGAGGATGGCTAGAGCCCAAGAGTTTGAGATCAACTTGAGCAACATGGTGAGACCCCATCTCTACGAAAAATAGAAAAGTTAGCTACGATGTGGTCACTCACACCTGTAGTCCCAGCTACTCAGGGGGCTGAGGCGGGAGGATCACTTGGGCCCAGAAGTTCAAGACCAGCCTGGGCAACATAGCAAAACCTGTCTCTACAAAAATGTTTTTTACTTAGCTGGGCGTCATGGCATGCGCTTGTAGTCCCAGCTACTCTGGAGGTTGGGATGGGAGGATTGCTTGAGCCCAGGAGTTCAAGGCTGCAGAGAGCTATGATCGCACCACTGCACTCCAGCCTGGGTGACAGAGGGAGACCCTGTCTCTAAAAAAATAATAATAAAAAATATAAACAACAAAACAAAACAAAAAAAACCCAGAACACTGGTTGCCTGGAGTGGTGGAGTCACTGGGAAGGGGCATGGGACAACTCTGAAGGGAAGGGCACGTTCCATTTCTTGGTAGGGGTTTCAGTCACACAGGTTAAAGGTTTCTCAGAACTTGTCACATTATATGTACATGTGTCAAAACTTATAGAATACACAATACAATGTACAATACAAAGAGTGAACCTTCATGTGAACTCTGGACTTTAATGTATGACTATTGGTCCATCGATTGTAGCAGATGTATCCCACTAATGCAAGATGTTAATGATGGGGAAACTGGGACTCTGTACTTTTTGCTCAATTTTTCTGTAAACCTAAAACTGCTCTAAAAAATAAACTCTATTAACTAAAAAATAAAAAAAACCGCCACTGGTTAGTCTCTGAAATAAAGGTAAATATAATGTAAAACAAAACTCTGTGAATGGTACCCTTAAGATTTATGCATTTCATCATATGTAAATGTTCCCTAAAACAAACAAACAAACATTGAACTCCGTTAATGCCATGAGTGCTGAAGCACTTATGGGTTAAGTGTACCGATGCTTGTGATGTCCTTTGAAGTGCATTAAGAAAACACGGATTGAGGAACAGAGAGGGGTGGAGAGATGGGATCTAGCAAATGGAGCAGAATGTCAGCGGTAGAACCTCGGTGGTAGGAATGTGGATGTTCACTGTATAGGCTTCTTAACTCTCCTGTAAACGTGAATACTTTCAGATAAAATTTTTGGGGAAAATCCCCAATGTGGAATTTCAGTTTTCCATGACATGTCCCTGTCCTCAGACCCCACAGCCCCACTGTTCCCCCCATCACAGTGTTCATCAAATCATATTGAAAAATTGGACAGCATAGATGTCTTCCCATCACCCAGTTTCTGACATAACCCTTTTTAACCACATAACATGGGTCAGGTCTCCATGCTGCACATTGTGGGAAGTCCAGCACCTTCTGCAAGGTATCTCATGATTCCTTGAGAGACAGTGAGTGGGTCCTGGTCACCTGGAATACTGTCATCCTTAGCACCTGGCTCAAGTCCGGGGACACATGTGGGCCCAGCGAGTATGTACCAAGATACACACGGCCAGCCTGAGCTTTGCTTGGAGAGGTGCTGTCCTCCCTGCCCGCATTTGAGCAACAGTCCTCATCTGTAGCATCCTGGGCTCAAGGACCTGCAAGTCAGCTTCCCTCATGCCTGGCACCTCCGTGGGCTGGCTGGGAAATAGGCCTCTGGGTCGCCGGGCTGACTGGGCCTCTCGGCCTCCCCATGCAGCTCTCCAGCGTGGTCACCAGCTGCAGCCTCACTCCAGCGGTATCAGGAAACCACCAGCCCAGTCTGTGTGAGGGGGGCAGTCAGGACATGCATGCTGTGGGGCTTGGGTCACCAGGGCCATGGGAGAAAGTGTGACTGAGTGGTCATGGTGGCCCGCTGGCCCTGGAAGAACCCCTGGCTCCATTTTCTCTGAGGCCCCTGGGCAGTCCTGTGGGAGCAGGGGGGCGGTTCACCAGGCTGCATCCAGGACTCATTCCCTGGCATTCCAAGGAGGAAAGTGCGTGCCAGGGACAGAGACAGACAGAGGGGTGGGCTTCCTTGCAGAGCCACCCCAACCCTCACCCCAGCTCTTTCTGATCCAAAGCCCTGCCCTTTCCCCTCTGTTCCCAGAGGAAGCAGTCCCTGGGGCTGTGGGTTGGGCAGCTCCAGCTCTTTAAAGAAAAAACACCCTGGAAATCAGAGGAATTCCATGTTCAGAATAGAAGCCTGTGACCAGAGAGGGTGTGACCTGTGGCCAGAGCAAGGCAGGACCCAGCCCAGATTAGCCTGGTCCGCATGCCAGGCTGCCCAGGCCCGGGAGGAAGCCATCCTGCCCCGCCCTCAGCCTGTGCTTCCTCCGACTCCCCTGCAGGTCACCCCTCCTGGCCTGAGGACAGGCACCTGCAGGAGCACTGCTACCCACCCCAGGACAGGCTTCAGACCACCTCCCACCCTTCCTCGCCTTCTCTCCCCCTCTCCCCTCCTCCTCCTCTGTCTTTCCCCGTTCTTCAGGCATTTATGGATGGGGCTGCCCCCTGGACTGCAGACCCCTCAGGATCAAAGGCAAGTCCCAGCCTCCTCATCTCTTTAAGAAGGCTGCACCCAAAGGCAGACATCCACAGATATTTACAGTAAAAAGATGAATGCTTAAAAAAGTAACAGCTTCCTGTTCCTCTCTCCACTGAGACAAACGAGGCTGTGTGGTTTGTTCCCTTTGGGGAACTGTACTTTTCTTCCTGTGGTTCCTGTACCTGCTGGATCCTTTACATCTACCATGTGACTGTCCCCGCCCATCCCTGGGGGGCACAGAGCTCCCCCTGTACCATCTCCAGGCCCCTGTCTCAGCTCCTGCAGGCTGTCAGCTCACCAGCCCAGGGCACCTGTTCTCCTGTTGCCCAGCCTTGCACCTGGCACTACAAGTTCTCAGTAAATACTGGGAACAGAATGAATATGCAACTGTAGGCTCCGGACTTATCTCTGATGGCCCGGCTGCCTGGCAGATTGCAGGGGTCCGTATTCCTTGAGTCCACAGGTGCATGTGGCTGTTTTCACTCCTCCTCGACCAGGGATCTCAGCCACAGCTTCAGCCGGGCCTGTAGACAGCCTCCAAGCCTGCAGGTCAGACACAGCCATGGCCTCTGTTTAGATTTCCAGGCTGCCTATTGATCTCTCCAGGTTTTGGAGCAAGGGAGTGAAAGGGTCAGAAGCAGGCAGGAGATGAAAATAGATAAATGCGGAGGACTAGGGAAAGGGAGAGGCACAGAGACAGGCCGAGAGGAGTATGTAGCTCACACAGAGGCTGCCTTTCCGCACAGGAAGAGTGGAAGCAAGTCTCAAGGGAACAAGGAGAGAGCCCGCACCCTGCTCTGGTGTCTGCTGGAGGAAGCCCTAGTCCTGCCACATGGTGGGGTGCAGGGCAGGCTCTGGAGGAGGGTCCCCTGCTGCTCCCCTCGGGCAGAGCCCACCCCCTCTAGGATCCTGGCTGACACTCCCCTAGTCTGTTGGCCACAGGGATGCTCAGAGGCCACCAGGCCCTGCATAAACAGGTGTTTCAGGTTCCACCCCAGACAACCCCCAGCTGTGTTTGCTTCCCAGGAGCCCCTGTCCCTCTAGCCCCATGGGGAAGAACAGATAATGGGTTTGCTGCCCCTGAATAGCCCTGCTGGGGCTTCTCCTCTGCAAAGGCATAGCTCCCACCAGACATGAACTCCTTGGCTCTGCTAGAGCCTGCATGGGAAGCCTGGAGGGGGCTCTGTTTGATTCCTAAAGCTGAATAACATTTCTTCTCCCGGAGGCAGCAAGCAAACCATGCAACTTGCAGGGCCTCAGCTGCGGCATCTGTAAAATGGGGATGGCAGTACCCCTTTCTGAGTTGCTGTGAGGCTCAGCGGAGTGAAAGGGACTGAGTATGGTCAGGGTGGCTCAGTGAGGGTAGATGCTTGTTAGTCTCTGAGTGGGACCCTAGGGGAGGATGACTGGGAAATTCCTGCACTCTGGCCCTGTTGCTGGGCAGGCATCCTGAGGGTACCTGCCAGAGCTGCCAGATATTCAGGGCAGTAGAGAAGAGCGTCCCCAGCTTTTGATCTGGGCAGGACCTCGGGAGCCTAACCCCAGCTGCTAATGGCTCCAAGGACTGGCAGGAACTCCTGAGGATCATGGCAGAAGTCAGGGACTCAAGGGGACCCTTTGCGTCTGCTCGCCCAGGGGTGGTGGTCAGAGGAGCAGCTCTGTGCAAAGGAAGCCTGGAGAAGGCATGGCCTGGCCTTCCTCTTTCTTGCACACATTCGCTTCTGCGGTGCCCCTGCAGCTGAGTCAGGTGCTGGGCAGGGCTGTGGGGATGAGAAGGACCCAGACCCCTCCTGTTCTAGTGCTCACAGGCTGAGGGGGAGGCAGCTGTGTCAACTGACCACACAGTGCATGTTAGTGGAAGGGACAGGTGGGAACTCAAGGCCTTGACCCAGGCTGGCACTGTTAGGGAAGACCCCTGCGGGAAGCAACTCCTGGCTGAGTCTTGGAGTACCAGAGACAAGGGGGAGGGAGAACATTCTAGGCAGGGTGGACACTATGCACAGGGGCGTGGGGGTGCAGGAGATCAGGGTGAACTCAGGGATGGCTAAGGGTGTTCAGGAGACAGGAGAACCTGGAGGTCAGCAGTACCGGCTCCTGTGGGCCTGGTAGACAAAGCCGAGTTTAGAGTTGCCCCAGAGTGATGAGTGGCGGGCTTGGTGGGTGGTGGGGGCCGGCCTCTTCTCTCCCCAACACTTTAGGCTCGTTCCTGCCAGAGGACTCGGCCCTGCAGTACTCTCCTGCCGGCTTTGCGCCCCGATCCCTGCTTGAGTTCAACCCTGACCTCCTGGCCTCTGCCTGCTACATCTCCCACTTTAATTCTCTGCAAGAGCAGGTATTTCCTTGTTTATGTGCTTATGGCCTATCTCTCCTCACCAGAATGTAAACCCCTGGAGAGCAGGGATCTTATCTTTCCAGTTCACCAACATATCCTCCCTTGGTTCTTATCATCCTCATAGGCAAATACTTGTTGAGGGAATAAAATAAGGATGTGACAAAGCCTGATAAAGCATGGCAGTGGGCTGGATTGGAGGAATGTTGCGGAGGCTGACTCTTGGCCATCCTTGGGAAGTGGGGCATAAGGGACGGGGCGCAGGCATTCCGGGTTTCTCGCTGGGGTGATGGGTAAGCAGAGGGCACAGTTACTGAGCCCAGATATACAGAAAGAAACGAGCCCTTGCCAGAGCACCTGGCAGTGAGCTGGTGGATGCCCAGCCCAGCGGTGGTTGGCAAGGAGCCGGTGACATCCAAGCAGCAGTTTGACTGGAATCACTAATGGTGGTGTGGAGGGGGTTTGTCTGGCCCCAACTCCCTACCTGTCTCTTGGGCCAACCCTAACTGCTGTTCACCTGCAGGAGCACCCCCTTGTTAGACCACCTTTGTACTTAGAAATGAAATCAAAGTAACTGGACCTCCCAGTGGTGAGGAGCACTTGCTTCCCTGGTGACTGCAGGTGCAACTGCAGGGTTCAAGCGGTGGAAGAGCACAGCAGTTCACAAGACAGGTTGGGGGGACTGGCCCAGGAGCCTTTCCAGGTTAAATAATGCCACGGGGCCCTGCACTTGAAACCTTTGCAGGCACCTGGAGGGTTCCCCAGGCTGGTGCCAGGCAAAGAAAGCTGGCCTTGCCCGCTGAATCAGCTCGCGCCCTCCTGGCCAGCTGCTGAGTCAGGCCTGCAGAGCTGGCAGCAGCAGACCGGGCGCCTCTCAGACCTGGCAGTACTGCCCTTCAGGCCTGGGCTGGAGGTCAAGGCCCCGCGGCCAGGGGAGGGGCTGGTGGCGGGCGCCTCCTCTAGCCCGCGCCGGTGCCTCCCGGTTTACCGCCCGCCCCGCAGCCTGGGGGGGCGCCTGGAGCGAGCCCTGGAGCTCTGATTCTGGAGGAGGGGGAGTAATGAGACGGCCTGGGTCTTGGCCAAAGGCTGTAGATTTTTCTGGGGAAGGGAGAAAGGCGTCCTGGCCACAGGCTGAGCCTCGCCGGGCCAGGTCCGTCCCTCCTGGGGGGCTCGTGCGAGCCCGCCTTGCGGGGTGCTGGCAAGGTTTAATGACCATGCAAAGCACAGGAGACCGGCAGTGGGATGGGGCGGGGCAGCCGCCGAAGCGCTTGGTCACCTCAGCAGCCGCGCCCGCGAGCCGGGGCCGGGCCACCCCACGGACCGCCGTCCCGCGGGCCCGCACCCCGCCCCGGCCCGCGCTCCGACCCCCAGTCGCGAGGCCCGCGCAGCTCTGCGCCCACCACCCGCCTCCCCGTGACCGCCCACTCGATACCCAAACGGTCGCCCCTGCCCCTGCCCCTGCCCACCCCAGTTCGCCCGGCCTCAGTTTCCCCAGCTCCAGGCGCCGGCCCGGGGGCCGCGAGGGGGCCGATGACGTCACGCCGGCGCGCGGCATTGTGGGGCGGGGCGGGGCGGGGCGCCGGCGGAGCGACGCGGAGACGCCATTTTCGGCGGCGGGAGCGGCACGGGCGGCGGGGCTGCGGCTGCGAGGAGGCGCCGAGGGGACAGCGCGCGGGCGGCCGAGCATGCTGCGGGGCGGCCGCGCCAGCGCCACTCGCTCGTGACCGCAGCGCCGCGCCTCAGGCGGCCGAGGCTGCGGGCCCGGCGCGCAGTCGCTGCTCCGCGCACGCGCACGGCGGCGCCTCCCGGTGCTGACAGCGCGAGAGAGCGCGGCCCCGCAGGAGCAGGACGGTGAGTCCCCCGCCCGCGCCCCGGCCCCTTCTCCACCGCCCGGTCCTGTTCGTGTCCCGCTGTCGGTCTCGCCCTGGGCCACAGCTGCGTCCCCGTCCAGGTCCCCAGCCCGGTTCCGCCCCAGTTCGTGGCTCCGGCCCCATCCGCGTCCCCCTGCAGCTTCGGGTCCGTGTCCCCGGCCCGAGGCTCCTCCCCATCCATGTCCCCACTCTAGGTTCAGGTCCTGTCCCCGGCCCCTTCCCCGGCCCTGGGTCCCCCGCCCTGGGCCGCGGCTCCTTCCCCGTCTATGTCCCCCCCAGGTTTCGTTCCCAGTCCCCAGCCCAAGGCACCCTCCCCATCTATGTCCCCCCATCCTGTCCCCGCCCCGGCCCCTCATCCTCTGCCGTGCCCTGCTGCGGGCGGGGGCGGCCGTTCCCGGGAACAGCTGCGGACCCGGGGAGCCGCGCGACTGGGGATGTGGCCGCCCCCGGGAATGCGGCGGGCGGGGAGGCCGGTGGCCGGGCGGGCTGGCTTTGTCCGATTCCTCCCTCTTCCTTCCGGCCCCCGCCCTCTCCCGCGGCACCGCCCTAGCCGACGCGCCTGCCATCCTCGCGGGCGCCGGGAGGCCGGGCCGGGGCCCTCGCCCCCTGGGCGATCCCTTTCGTTCAGTAGTCAGATGCGAAATGCTTGGGGCGACCCTGTTCACCTAAGCTGGCGTTGCCCCAACTAAACTTGCAGCGGTCCCCGTCCTGGAATGCTTTTTTCCGTGTAAAAATATGGTGCACGTTTTTCCTTAAAAAATTAAAATAAAGCGTTAAAAAAGTAAAATTAACGCGTGGTTGAGTGGATGGTTTTGTAACTTGGGTTTGCAGGTCATTTCCAGGTATATTTGTGTTAGAATTTTTGCTGCCTGTTACTGTTTTATTGTTTAACGCATTGAAGAATTTACATATTAAGCTCTTGAATAAGGAGTATTTGCAAAAATCACGTTTTTAAAAAGTATGAGAACAAAAAACTTTAGATAATGCCATTTAAAGTGCTATGTAAAAGGGTAGTTGGATCTTTGGATTTTTGCATTAGTTAAATTCCAAGGCTTTTTTTGCACTGCATGACTAAGCCATTGATCAGAATCACCTCGGAATACATTGTAATAGTTCAGTGAAAAACCCATTAGGAAATTGGAACGACCTCCTTAAGTCCCCTAATCATATTACAGTTATGGATTTACTTTTTCCAGAGACTGGCAACAAACCTTTGTTATGGTGGGAAATTTGACTCATTGTTCTGTTTCCTAAGTGTTTGTAAGACTACAATGATGCTAAATATTAAAAATTTCAGATTGTGTGGAATTATATGTGGGAGGGAAGGCACTCTGAAGAGCTGGTTTCTCCAAGTCATCAAAGAATGCAACATCATGGTGCAGTTGAGCCTGGCAGCCCTGTAGTGGTGCTGAGTTGTGTGGAGGACCTGGGTGGTAACCTCACTGCAGCCTCAGCTCATTCGCCTTGCTTGCCAGTGTCGTACAAAAGCGCGGTAGGCGATACATTGCAAAAGCAGGGAGACATGCACGGGAATCAGGACAGTGTTCATCTCCCCCAAGGAGGAGGGGAATGCCACTGGGAAGAGGCACACAGTATCTTTTTTTCGTAATAAATAAAAACTGTAGTTTAAATTTATACACTTTAAAAAATTTGTACATTCTTAAGCATGTTTCACAACATTGAAAAAAAAAGAAAAGTGTAACTTTCTCTGTAGGGCTGTAAATTATCTTTATAATATTCAGTCAAAAGCTGAACGAAATGTAGAGGTTGTATAATCCTGGAAACATTCTTAGTAGATAAGTGGAGGACAAGAAACCAGTATTTTATGGAACAAAGAAGTGATCAGTGATATCCTAAACAAGAGTACTCGGGAAGCTTTAAGTGTCAAATTTCAGGACCTAGGATAGAAATGACTAACAAATTAAGATGATGAAAGCATGGTCTTAAGTCTGTTGAGAACCCACGGACAGGTACTACGCTAAGTAGTCAGTATGTTGATGAAAGACAGAGGCTGTCCTGTGGGAGCTCACAGTCTGGCATGGGCAGGTACCACCGGGTTAAATGCTGTGGTGAGCGCTCTGAGGAGGTGATTCCTCACTGGAGACTTGAGGAAAAGTACAAATTGGCCAAGTGTCTGGGGGTGGGATTGGTGGTCCTGCTGGGAGGAAGTAAGCCCTGAGGTTATACTGCAGTAAAGGGCCTGTTGCAAAGGAGGGCTGGGGGTGAGAGGGGAAAGATGAGCTTAGGAAAGGCCTCCAGTAACTTGTGAGGAGGCTGCTTTCATTCTGAGGTTTGAGGGAGGGTTGGAGGAGTCTAAGGAGCCAGGTGACGTTTTGAAGGAGCATGGGCAGTGGTACAGCAGGTGCAGGGAACTGGGATGAGCCTAGTTAGGGAGCCCCTAACCCCAAGTGAGGACTGGCAGCCTGTGAATTAGGGCAGTGACAGCAGGAACAGCAGAGCAGCTGCATTAGCTGGGGTGGGGTGGGAGTGGGATCGTGGGGTTTAAGGGTTACAGTGGACTGGCTGGGGGCTGGTTAGACTGGGGAAAGGGAGGGGCCTCAGGCAGGAAGGGGAGGACTCCAGCATTTGCCGTCTGAGTGATTCTGTGACAACAAGTCAGGTCATGGCACTTCTCTGCTAAGGTTTTTGCCAGTGTCTTCTAAGTGCTCTGCCCCATCTCTTTCCCTGTCTTCCTGCGTGGCCCTGCTCGAGCACTCCCGGGGCATCTGGGGTTTTAACCGAGCTGCTAGTGGTCCTCAGTGTCCGTGTGCTCCTGAGCCCCCGCCCCGCAGCTTTTTCCTCCAGCATGCCTCACTATCTGACGTACTGCGTTATTTCACCTAATCATTTTCATATGTTTGTTCTCTGTCTCCACTTACATCATAATCTCCACAAGGGCAGGGATTTTTGTCTCTTGTATTCAGCGTCAGTGCTTGGCACTTAATAAATGTTTGTTGAAGGACTGCATCTAGAATGACCTCCTCATCTCTAACTTGGGTGACTCACTGGCTGGTGACACCCACCAAGATGGGGGAAATGGGAGAAAGACAAGGCAAGTGAGTTTGCTTTTGGATGTGTTAAATCCGAAATGCTCGCGAGGCAGCCAGGCGGACTGGGGGCAGTTAGAGGTGCAGGTCTGGAGCTCCAGAGAAAGGCTGAGGCCAGAGATAAAGATTCTAGAGTCTGCATCCTGTTGCTGAGAGCCAGTGGGGTCGTCCACAAGGTCCACCTGGTGGGTACTGCAGAGTGGCCCTGAGAGGAAAGTGCCCTGGGAAACCGAGGAGAAGAGGAGGTCAGTAAGAGGGCAAGGAAGAGTCGGACTGAAAATCTCCATTGAGTTTGGCTTCTAGGAGGTTACTGATGACCTTTCACATTTTTCCCGAGAATGTTGCCTCCTAAGGCAGGGGTAATTCAGAGCCAGCCGGCATTCTTTCTCCCAAGGCATCCTTGTCGTTCTACCTTGTAGCCTCCTAGTTAATGTACCCACAGATTAAAAATGAATTATGATTTTATTTTAGTTTTAACTAATTTTTTGAGGCAGATGAAAGCAATTCGGATCTATGCTTTTTGAATACTCTTGTACTATCTGAACTTAAAAAATAAAGCAGATAAGTAATTATCAGTAGAACAGACATCTTAAGCTATGTGCATATGTAGAGCAGATTTTATTTTCTTGGTTCTGAGATATCCCACTTATCTTAATTTAAACCATGAATTGTTCCCTGACTTCAGCTGCATAATGTAGAAATTTATGTTCAGGCCTCTCTGAAGTTCACTATACTACCAGTACTGAAACAGGTAAGAGTGAAGTTAGCGCTGTTCCAGATAAAATAAATATTGTAAAGCTGGGCATGGTGGCCTGTGCCTGTAGTCCCAGCTGCTGGGGAGGCCATGGCAGGAGGATCTGTTGAGGCCAGGAGTTCAAGTCCAGCCTGGGCAACATAGTGGGACTCCGTCTCTACAATAAAATAGGTATGGTAACCACCTCCATTTGTTGTTGAGGAATTTGGGGTTAGAGAGGGCAAGTTATTCAAACCAAAGTTACACAGCTGTGAAATCAGGGTTCTAACTCATTCTTTTTGCTTCCACAGTTCAAGCTTTGAACCACTTGCAGTACTTAAAGCTGCAGCTTCATGTGAACTGTGATAATGCTAAGTTTAGTCTTATAATTACCTTAACCTAGGAAGACCTTGCTCTACCTCCATTTTTTAAAAAACATTTACCATTTTAATCATTTGTAAGTGTACAATTCTTTAGTGTTAAGGATATTTATATTAATACATAGTTGTGCCACATCTCTAGAACTCTTTAATCTTGCAGCACTGAGACTCAGCACCCACTAAACGCTACTGCTTCCTCCTCCCCCGACGCAGCCCTTGGTAACCACCTTTCTACTTTCTGTTTCTATGATTTTGACTATTTTAGATACTTTCTATGAGTGGAGCCATACAGTATTTGTCCTTTTGTGACTGGCTTATTTCATGTAGCATAATGCCCTTAAGGTTCATATTAATTTCTATTCTTTTTAATTAACAAATCATTGGTTCGAAAGCTTTCTTAGTATATATTTATTTTAGTTTTCTGTTCACCATATAGCAAATTACTGCAAACTTAGCAGCTTGAAACAGTCCCCATTTATTGTCTCACAGTTTCTGTGGTGAGGAATCCTGGCAGGCTTAGCTGGGTGCTCTGCTCAGGTCGCACGTGGCTGCAGTCCTGTGGCAGTGACCAGTTCTCCTATGGAGCTTGAAGTGCTCTTTCAGGCTCTTGTGGTTGTGACAGAATTTGGTTCTTTTGGTGGTAGGACTGGGGTCCTCCTTTCCTTGCTGGCTGGCTGTCAGCAGGGGGCTGCCCTTAGCTTTTAGAGTTGCCCACATTCCTTGTCCGAATCTTCAAAGCCAGAAGTGGAGAATCTCCCTCAGCCTGAGTTCCTCTGTCTCAGAGTGCTAGACATAGATTTAAAGGGCTCATGTGATTAGGTCAGGCCCACCTGGATAATCTCCCTATCTTAAGGTCAATTTACTTGGGACCTTAATTACATCTGCAGAATCCCTTTATAGTGGTTCCTACCTTAGTGTTAGATAGAATAACTGGGAGAAGGTGTATGTACACCAGGAATCTTGGGGGAAGGGGACATCTTAATCTGCCTATCATGACATCTCACAATTTCATTGTGTTCTCAAAAGAAAACCGTTTGTAACCACCTTTCAGTTAACATCAGAGTAATAATTTCTGAATATATACAGCATTAAATATTAGGAAACTTTTTAAAAAATTGAGATATAATTTACATACAGTAAAGTGCTAAGACTTTAAGTATACCATTCAGTCAGTTTTGATGAATTCATATCAAGGTACAGCCCAGAAAGTGCCTTCATGCCCCTTGCCAATCATTAGTTATCCCCACTTCAGGCAACACTGATCAGGTTTCTGTCACCACAGGTTTACTTTTCCTATTCTAGAATTTCATATACATGAGATGTACTATGTATTTTTTCCATCCAGCATCTTTCTTTCAGCATAATATTTTTGAAATTCACCTGTGTTGCTGTGTGTATAGGTGGCATGTCCTTCCTTTCCCTGGGCAGTGTTCTGTTGTATGAATGTGCCACATAGCCAGTGTCCTCTTGATGCACACCCGGGGTGCTTCTCATTGTACAAACTATGTGAACACGCATTTTCACTTCTTTTGGATAAATTTCTGAGTAGAATTGCTCGTAGGTAGATGTATGATTAACTTTCAAAGAAACTGCTGATTTTCCAAAGTGGTTGTAACATTTTTCACTCCTGGCAGCAGTGTGTGTGTGTTCTGGTTAGTCCGCATCCTCCCCAGCATTTGGTAGTCCTGTCTTTTTCATCTGAGCCATTCTAGTGGATGTGTAGCGTCTTGTTATAGTTCTTATATGAGTGTCCCTGATGACTCCTGATAAGGAGCACTCACGCGCTCATTGGCCTTTTGTATACATGTTTTTGTGAAGTATCTGTTCAAGACTTTTGCCCATTTAAAAAATTGGGTTTGTCTTTTTATTATTGAGTGTAGGAGTTGTTTACATATTTTGGATACAAATCCTTTGCAAGATATATGTGTTGCAAATATTTTTTCCCAATCTGGGGATTAACTTTATTTTAATAAAGTGCCTTTTAACAAATCAGTACTTTTAAGTTTTGATGTAGTCCAGTTTATCAGTTTTTTTCTTTTGTGGTTCCTGCTTTCTGTTGTCTTATCTATTTATGTTTTTAAATCATTAAAAAATGTATACTCTTTTGGGAAACTTGTGATACATAGAGGTGTAAAGGGTCGGTGAGAGCTATCCCATTTTCTCTCTCCTAAGAGAACTGATTTTTACAAAATGTCTTTAATTGCCTTTCTTTGGTTAGGAAAAAACATTATACCACTGGTTAGCACTTAAATATATAAACTTAGTTTTATGGTATTATGTTAATCTGCTGACTTTTTTATATTCAGCTAAAAAATGCTTTTCCTACCACAGAATTAATACTATATGTATTTGTATTCACCCCATGCTCCTATAACACCCCATTGCATATTCTTCTAGTCATGTAGTCAGATGAAGCTGTTTTTTCCTTTCTCCTTGCTCAACCAAGGACTTGTAATAGAGACATTTACATCATTAGGATTTTCTCATTGTTGTTTTGGGAAAAGGAATGTTTTATGTTTTCATGTAGTACCCTTCCCAGTAGTGTCTTGTGCTTAAAATTTGTATATGAAGAGATGGGCCTGTGGTCTCATGGCAAATTAAGTGACCCAGTGCACTGTCTAGCCCCAGCCAGGAGCGCATCTGACCAGCTGAGGGGTAGGCACTGACTGGGCTGGGGAAGCAGCGTACTTATGAAAATCTCTTTCCTCAGGTGCAGCAATGGTTATTGATAGGCCTCTTTGGATATCTAAAAGAGCTGAGTAAAGTCTTCCAGGGATATGTGCAGACCTTGAAACAGGTGGTGTGGTTAGGTTATTGTAGAGTTAGCGGATCTAAGCACATAGAGGTGGCAGACAGATTTCAAAACAGAATCCCACTGGACTCCTGAGCAGGCCGTGGGGAAAAGCACCCAAAGGGGTTCTACCTGACCTCCTTCCCCTGATTCAGAAAGCACATCTGCAATAAAAATCACCCAAAAGGCAAATAAATGCTTTTGTTTTATCCGGGAGCTTATGGTTTTTAGGATAGAAACAAATTCAGAATAGATACTATAATTATGAAGTCTTTTATTTTTGTGCATTTCACATTGTAGATTTTTGTGTTTTTTAGGCCAGCATAGATTCATTCATTCAGTTCATTCTTGTGATTTAAGTTTAGTAGAGGAGGTAAAAGGATTAGGTTAAATTAGATTAGATTAGAGGAAGAGATTAGGTAAGAGGAGATACTGTGCTACAAGTAGAAAATGATGAGTCACTAAACTTTCCATCTGTAAGAGCTCTTTCCAGGAAGCTCTGGACTTGGCTCTCTCAGCTGCCCCTGATGGTTCAAGGCTCAGTAGGTAGGTGATGGAGTACATTGAGTAGAATATAGTGATTCTTAATTGGGAAAGGGTAGGCAATGTATAGTTGGATAAAATATGTATATTTTTATATATATATAATTTATTTATTTTTGAGACAGTCTCTCTCTTTCACCCAGGCTGGAGTGCAGTGGCATCATCATAGCTCACTGCAACCTCAAACTCCTGAACTCAAGCGATCCTCCCACCTCAGCCTCCCAAAGTGCTGGGATTACAGGCGTGCGCCACCATGCCCGGCACTTAACTTTGTTATGTATGCTTTCTATTATACAGTAGCCCCCTCTTATCTGTGGGCATATGTTCCAGGACTCCAAGTGGATGCCTGAACCTGTGATAGTACTGAAGCTGTGAATGACACCCTTCCTCCCCATCGTGTGCCCTCTCCTCCTGTCCCCCACCAAAACCCAAACAAAACATCCTCTAAAAACTCAGGGATGTACTGTTTTGTTTCACCTACTTTCAAGTTGTAGTCCACCTTTGACTTGTCACTATATAATTTTTGTTCTGAAATTTCAGAACCAAAAAAAAGTACATTTTTTTACTACTAATAGTACCATTGCTTACTTTGCTTTTTAGTCACAATAGGTAATATATTTGTAAATTTCTAAATACATTAAAGACAGCTTAAGAATTTTTTGTTGATGTTGTTTATTAAAAGGGGAGTATAGGCTGGATGTGGCAGCTGGTGCCTGTAGTACCAGCTACTCCAGAGGTTGAGGCCGGAGAATTGATTGAGCCCAGGAGTTTGAGACCAACCTGGGCAATATAGCAAGACCCCTCTCAAAAAAGAGGGGGGTGGAAGAAGCATAGGTTAAGAAAATTGAGAAGTGAAGCTTTCTGCAACTCTTTGATAAAACTAAAAAAGATAGGTTACAAAATGGATTTTTGTGTCTTGTTGTCTTTGATCTGTGTCCTTTAATTTTAAAATTCTGTATATATTTTATTGCGATTATATAAATATTAATTCACACACAATAAAATTCACAGGGTGGTATAACCATCGCCACTATCTAATTCCAGAACATTTTCATTACTCCAAAAAGAAACCCTGTACCCATTAGCAGTCAGTCACTACTTCCGTTGGCAACCACTAGTCTACTTTCTGTCTCTCTGGATGTTTCATAGAAGTGGCATTACGTAATATGTGACCTTAATATCTGGCTTGTTTCTGTTAGCACAATATTATCCATGTTGTAGTGTGTGTCAGTACTCTGTTCCTTTTTTATAGCCAAATAATATTCCGCTGTATGGATAGACTACATTTTGTTTATCCATTCTTCAGTTGATGGATGTTTGGATTGTTTCCACATTTTGGCTATTATGAATAATACCAAAACATTGATGTGCAAGTTTTACATTAGTCCACCTTTTTATTTTTTGGAGCATTCGTGTGCAAGTTTTTGCATGAACATGTTTTCAGTTTTGTGGGGGGTATATACCTAGGGCTGGAATTGCTGGGTTCATTTAATTTTTTAAAGTTTTGACTCTTGTATCATATCATTTAGTCTACAACACACTCTGTAATCTTAAATTCCAAAATACTATTTCCCTGATTACAGCTTGGGCTATTCCCTGTAAGCTGGTCCCTCTGCCTCGGGACCCTCTGTGCTGGTGCTCCTCGGGGCTTCTGACTGTGTAGAGAGGTGGGCCACTGCCTTGCTGATCCAAAAGCCAACACAGTCAGGGTTTCCTGTTGGCCCAACTCAGATACACATTTCTTGGAAAAACATCCCAAATGTGATGTTCCCCTACCAGCCTTTACAAGGTGAAGACCTCGTGTTCTTCCCTCCGTCTTCCATCTTATTTTTCCTTAGTATACTGCCCTTTGCTGTGTTTACAGAACGTTTATTCAACATCAAGAACTGTCAGAATAACTCAGTTTCTTTCTTGGCTGTCCTTCACTCTGTGCACCTGACCTGTTGCTTTTTCTACTACATTCTTTTTGTTTTTGTTTTTTTAATTGAGATGTAAGTCATATAACGTAAAACTCACCATTTTAAAGCGTACAATTCAGTGATTTGTACCACCAGTGCACATGCACCAATGTCTAGATTGTGCTGCTTTTTTGTCTTTCATACAGAGATCAGAGTGCAGGTTCTGGTTGTCTTTAAGTACAGGATCTGGGTCAGAATCAGAAGAGGGAGTGGCGGGGGGGGGGCACCAGGAGAAAGGCAGGGAAAGGCATTGAGCTGACTATGGAAGGTTCACGTTCCAGGGCTGCTGTCTGGGTACCCGACGATCCTGCATGTAGCTCATGGGTGGAGGAGTCCACGGTGGCCCCCCAAGGTGCACAGGGACGGCACAGGCCTGTGGCTGGTACTTGGGAGGTGGAGGTCAGCTGCATGTGCACAGGGAGGACCTGAAAAGATGCTGGCCTTCCGTCTGTATCCCAGAGTCCTGTGTAGGGCCTCTTCATGAGGACAGGGCCGGGGTTGACTCCTTGGCCTCTGGTTGGCCTCATGAGTGGTCCAGTAAAAGTCCTGCAAACTTGCCATCATCTGTGGACATTCATGCCAGCTCCTCCTCATGCCCCTGTGCTCGAGGCACTGGGCAATTGCTTTAGACCGTTCATGACTTTTCTTGCTCAACTCCAAATTCAAGGGCTGTCCATTCTTGTAGGAAGCTCCTGGCCACTCCAAGGGCTGATTAACTGGTCTGGTGGTTTTCTGGTTTCTTTGTTTCTTTTTCCTTCTTTTCTTCCTGAGGGTTTCTAGTAATTTTAGTCTGATGTCTCTCTTTCTGCATTTTTACTCCTGAGTTTTCTCCTGAGATTTTTGTCACTGCAGCCTCAGGGCCTAACCCTGGGTTGGAGAGAACTAGCATTCACTCTGCCTCGTGGGGTCCAGGGGAGTCAGGAGGCGCCCGAGTGTGGGAGTGTGTGCTCCTCTCTGCTTCTGGCAGCCTCTCTTCATTAATTTTTGAGAAAGGGGGAAAGTTGTGGTAAAATTGGCCAGACTATTGAAAGTTATATTGCACGTTGATAGTAGAATACGCATCTCGAGGGCCTGTGGTCTCAAGGAGTCTAAATATATTAAGTATTTGGGCTGTAGAGATGGAAAATAAGATCATTACATGAAATAAAGGGACACTTGAATCTTTTGATAATCCATTGTGACAAATTAAATCTATGTGATCTAGAGTAATCTTTAAAGATTCTAACATATGGAATCTATTCATTTTTTCTCCTTTTTTCAGCAAACACTGCCTAACAATAGCCTGTGAAATCTGATCTTTAGAGTCTAGTCTTTAGAATCCAACCAGTTCTGGTTTAATTTTCTTATCTTATGAAAAATACTGTGTCTTCAAATTTCTATTCTTGTCTCAGTGTTAGTTTGGTCTATTTTTATTGCGGCAGAAATGTCAAGTCCTTTCTGTGTTTGATGGTTTAAGAAGAAGCTTGTTACTCTAGACTGCCCAGTTAGGTATTATTTTTTCTTACTGGTGAACTGTGAGAATCAGGAGGCATGCATGCAAACGTGTGTGTGAGAGTGAGCACAGGCGTGTGTGTGTGAGCACAGCGGTGTGTGTGTGAGCACAGTGGAGTGTGTGTGTGAGCACAGAGGCGTGTGTGAGCACGGGTGTGTGTGTGTGTGAGCACAGTGAGTGGTGTGTGTGTGTGAGCACAGCGGTGTGAGCACAGTGGTGTGTGTGAGCACAGGCATGTGTGAGCACAGGGGTGTGTGCACAGCAGTGTGTGTGTGAGAGCACAGTGGTGTGTACACGTGTGAGCACAGCGGTGTGTGTGTAATGTGAGCACAGCGGGGTGTGTGAGCGCGTGTGGGTGTGCGCAGCGGTGGTTCCTGAAATGGAGGGACGCTTGATCAGGGGGGAGAGAGCTTGGATTCTGTCCCTTTTCTGGGTGATGTGAGCTTGAGTCACTTTGGCTATCTGTTTCCCCAGTTGTAACTGGAATTATAATGATAGTTGATAAAACCACCTACAGACTTTGTTGTTTCAAGGAAACATTACACATATGAAAATGCTCCAGAAACTAAAAGACTGGGCAGATGTGAATGCATTCTTAATATATATATTACATGTATACTTTTTTGGTTTTGTTTATATCAAGTTATACGTGTACTTTTTAATATTATTTATATGTAGATTTAAAAAATAACCTTTTTCTGTTAGAATAATTATAGATTTACAGAAAAGTTGCAAAGATAGTAGAGAAAATTCCCACATTCCTTGCACCCAGTTTCCCCTAATGTTAACATCCTACATTTTACTATAGTACATTTGTGACAACCAAGGAACCAAATTGGTACATTGTGATTAACTAAACTCCACTTTATTTGGATGCTACTAGTTTTTCCCTCATGTCCTTGTTCTGTCCTAGGATCCCATCCAAGATTCCACATCACATTTAATTGTCATGCCTCCTGGTCTGTGACAGTTTCTTGGATTTTCCTTGTTTTTGATGACTGCCTTAGTTTGTTAGGGCTGCTATAACAGTACCACAGACTGGGTGGCCTGTGAACAACAGAAACTTATTTCTCACAGTTCTAGAAGCTGGAAGTCTGTGATCGGGGTGCCGGCACGGTCAGGTTCTGGTGAGGGCCCTCTTCTGGGTTGCAGACTGCCGACTTCTGGTTGTATCCTCATACGGTAAAAAGAGGAGGAGAGAACTCTCTGGGTGCCCTTTTATAAGGGCACTAATCCCATCATGAGGGCTCCCCCATGACCTAATTACCCCCCAAAGACCTCATCTCCTGATAACCATCACATTGGGGGTTTGGGTTTCAACATGGGAATTTGGCAGAGGTGGGGGGGGAGGCACTCATTAGTCCATTGAAATGACTTTGACAGTTTTGAGAAGTGCTGGTCAGCTATTTTGTTCTTCATTTAGGTTTGTCTGATATTTTTCCCGTGGTTAGGCCAGGCTTATGGGTTTTTAGGAGGAAGACCACTGGGCCCCATTTTGGATTCTTTTTTTTTTTTTTTTTTTAAATTAGTGATAGGGTCTCACTCCGTCACCCAGGCTGGAGTGCAGTGGCTGTTCACAGGTGTGTCCATAGCACATACAACTCCTAGGCTCAAGTGATCCTCCTGCTTTAGCCTCTCAAGTAGCTGGGACAGCACCTTTCCCAGCCCCCAATCTTGGATTCTAATGCCATTCTACCACAAAACAAACCAGGACTCAGTGGAGAAATGGCTGATCCTAGGGCTGGGGAGGGGAAAATACACGATGAGCCTGGAGCTTCTTGTAGTGCCAGAGAGTAAGGACGTGTCCAAAAAACAAAGTGATAGGAACATGAAAAGGGAACAGGAGCAAACCGAGAGAGCTCCCACTGGCCCAAATTGGAGCAGTTTGAGCAACAAGCTAAATAGTATTATATTTTTAATAATTAGTATTATTTAGGTATAATGAAAAGTGTAAAATATCTACAAATCCATATGATATAAATGATTAAATAAATACATGATGAAAGAGGCAGAGAATAGACAAATCTCCCTTACAGAGGAATTCCAAATCACTGTGTGCACCCCGCCAGGTCCAGTTTAGCTCTCCCTGCCCCTGTGAGTGTGGGCTGCGCTTAGTGATTTGCTTCCTGAGAGCATGGAAGGGGATGAGTGTGTGCAGGGGCAACTTTACAGTGGAGAAACCTGCAAACACTACCTGAGTCAGGTGGTCGAGGCTTACATCATTACCTGTAAGTCATGTTGATAGCATGTGTCCTTGATATGTAATGTGATGAGCTGCATTTTTTATAGTCACTGTACATAGTAAGATTTGGGTTTTGCCACTCACTCTCCCTTCCCATCTCCCAGAAGGAGCTGTTCATACTTCTTGTAAATGAAATTGTGATTTTTCCATAATCACCACTATTTCTAAATAACAGGCTTATTTTGCTACCTGGTAAGTTTTCAGTTCTTGGCTCCACTTCAGATGTTTAGGATCTGTTTCTTCTCTCACCTGTGCATCCTGTGCATCTCCACAACCTCCCAGTGTAGTTGTATTTTAATTTGGTTACATCAGTGTTTACTGTTTATATCTTTATGACTCTATATGCTGTAGCTGAGTCATACAATAAAGTGATTACTTTTCCTAGTCGACCTTTTGTTTTCTTTGGCGTCAATACTATGCTTAGAGTTGGCACAAATGCAGCCCCAGAGGCTTTCACACTTGTCATCTGTGACGGGCACAGAGCTCTGGATCCCTGTCTTACACTGCGTCCTGTGTCCCACGTTTCCTTCTTTCTTGACGTAGCCCTTTGTTTTGGTTGGGCACGTCTCAGTAGCCTGAGAAAAGGTGCTCGGAAGGTAGAATTTTTTGAGATTTTTATGTCTGAAAATGTTACGTATCTACTTTCACAGTTGATTGAAAGTTTGGCTGGCTATGGAATTCTAAGTTAGAAATAATTTTCCTTCAGAATTTTGAAGGCATTTGTTTGATTGCCTTTTGCTTCTAGTGTTGCTTTTGGAAGCCTGAGACCGCTCTTCCTCTTCTTTTTTTCAATGAGACAGGGTCTCGCTGTGTTGCCCAGGCTGGTCTTGAACTCCTGGCTTCCAGCGATCCTGCCGCCTTGGCCTCCCAAAGTGCTAAAAAAATTTTAAAAATCAGCTGGGTGTGGTGGCTGCGCCTGTAGTCTCAGCTTCTCGGAAGGCTGAGGCCGGAGGAGCGCTTGAGCCCAGGAGCCTGGGCAACAGCGTGAGATCCTGTCTCAAAGAAAATTTTTTAAAAATTATTTAATCTGGAATTTATTTTAGTTTTATAGTGAGGGTAGGAGTGTAACTTTATTTTTTATAAATAGTCAGCTGCCTTAGCGCTGTTTATCATATAACGCACCTTTGGTTATAATGACTTAGCCCAGAAATGAAGAGAGATGTCCAGCAGTATAAACATATGCCACTTTCTGTCCCCTCTCTGAAGAAGTGGCATATATATTTATACGATGGTGACTAGGGGGGTGTCTTGTGCTCTCACACCTCTATTCCTCTCTATTCTCTATTCCTCTAGCCTTGGTGCTGGATCCAACCCCACAACCCTCACAACAACAGGCAGCGGCTCGCCAGCTGAGGGTGCTGTCACCTCTCTGCCCCGCCTCCGTTGCCCCTGTGCTGGTAGTGCCCTTAGCCTGCCTTGAGACGGGCTATTTGATAAGACTGGCTGGCCTCTGCACCATGCTTCCGGTGCTCCTACCACACACTCACTGTCCCGGGGCCTGTAACTCTTTGAGCACCTGTTGGTGTAGCTCATCTGCTAGCCTGCATGTCCCTCAGGGTGAGGGCCTTATCAATTCTATATCCCACAGCTTAGCCCAGAGTAAGTTTTGGTAAAATGCTTGTATCTGCTAGTTTGGGAAAGATAAAAGAATACCTGTTGTATCATTTGAATATAATACATAAATACTTTGCTGCCAGGGGTGGAGAAGGACGCCTTAAGTTTTATTTTCTTCCTGCTCTAGAGACACCAATCCTGGAGACCCCTCCCCTTCACTCATGGAACCTCAAAGATGTTCAGATCAGTACTTTAATCTAGTGCAGTTTAATCTTGTTTGTTGAAAACTGGTCCTAAAATGTTTCATTCACTCACTTAGCAGATGTGTATTGTGTTCCAGGCTGGGAATATGTTGCTGAACAAGATGGATGAGGTCCCTCATGGGGCAGCAATATTGTTCCGCATTATACTCCCAGCCTGGCGCACAGCACGGATTTGCTACAGTGGAGTTGTGGAGCCATATGCTAAATAAATACATAATAAATATAGCAATGAATAACATACTGTCAGGTAGAGGAATTGCCTTTGTTCCTTTGTTTTCTGGGCTGTTAGTGGTATGGATTTCTGAATAGTCCTACAGACAACTTCCAAATTTCGAAAGAAATTTAGTTTTCATATTTATGCAAGAAAATCATTTTTCCAGTGTGAAATTGGTGATACAGAGACTAATGTGACCCTGTTCTCAAGTGTTTGTAGCTTTCACTCCTAAATCCTGGAATGTGTGGTCTGTATCTGCTGCTTTGGTCTTTCTTCCCAGTGCATCCGTTCACCAGATGGGCTGTCTGGGCCAGGAGCTGTCCTGGGTGCTGCGAATTCAGTGGAGTCCCACAGGATAAAGTCCCTGCCTTTCTCTATAGAGCTTATATTCAAGGGGATGTATGATGCTTTGTGAAACTATGAGATTTCAGATCGTGGCAGTGCCCGTGAAAGAGTGACTGTGACATGTACCTGGCCTCCGTCCCCATCACTCTGCTGAAGAGCACCTCGATTATCGTTGCTTGTGATTTTTCTGTTTTAAACTTACCGATGGGATTTTAAGACATGCATAAAGCTAGAGAGGATAGTAAAGGGAGCAGCCGCGCAGAGTTAGCAGTTACCTGACACAGCAGCTGGTTCTGTTTTATTATCACAATGCTCTAACCAACTGAACTAACCAGCCAGCTTGGTCCCGTTTTATGCGCCTCTGTCCCCTCCTCTTCTTCCTTCTCACCGTGGGGTTTCAAAGTCAGTCCAGACATGGCACCCTGTCTTCCCGACCTCTCACACCCTCCTCGTCCGAGAGCCTGGCCAGTGACTATCCTGCTCCTGTCCCTGGCATGCTGTGTTTTCTGGGCTTGCTCTCCCCTGCCACTCATATTGTTCCGTGTTCTTTGGCGGATTTTTCTTTCTTCTTCCAGTGTGTGACCACTTCTCAAGGCTGTGTCTGTTTAAGTGTGTTAACAAGAACTTAGAGTTCCTTCTGCATTTAATTAAGAGAAAAAAAGCTTGCAAACATTCAGAGAAAATTTTGTTCACTGAGGTTATGTGTTTTGGAAATGGCATTTGAATGTTTTGCTGCTTTTAATCTTTGGCGTTAATTTCAGTTGCTGTCATTCTGTCCATAAAAAAGAATTCAGAAATAAACCAGTAAAGTAGTTAAATGGGTCTGCAAAGGAAAAATAGAAACAGTGCAGAATGTGGTATTTCAAGATCGTAAATTACAAATGCACATATTTATTATTTCCCTATGCAATGCTCATTTTAAAGTTTTCACAAATGTTTACCTTATTAAAGATGTAACAGAAAGGAAACTTGTAATGAGATGTCTAATTTCTTTTTCCTTTTCCATTCTAGAATGTATGACAGCATGTCCACAATGGTGTATATAAAGGAAGACAAGTTGGAGAAGCTTACACAGGATGAAATTATTTCCAAGACAAAGCAAGTAATTCAGGGTCTGGAAGCTCTGAAGAATGAACACAATTCCATTTTACAGAGTTTACTGGAGACACTGAAGTGTTTGAAGAAAGATGACGAAAGTAACCTGGTGGAGGAGAAATCAAACATGATTCGGAAGTCCCTGGAGATGCTGGAGCTTGGCCTGAGCGAGGCACAGGTATGAGTGAAAACGACTCCGACGTGAACATGAACTTGACCGTTTGGAAAAATGGAGACTTCCTGTGAAATATGTCGTTTCATTAAAGTAGAGGGAGGATGCTTACAGAGTAACAGCGATCCAGTTATATGTGGGTTGTGTGTGGTATGTAAGTGACTATTGGTTGGGTAGATCTGACTTTCAAAAAGCTGAGCCAAGATAGAGGTACCCCTGTGTATCATTTAGGCTGGGATTTGATTTATCTGGCTATGTCCAAAAACAGAAACAGTGGCTTAAGCAGCATAGACGTATGTGAAACAGGTTCGGGATATGCTGTCCTGGATGGTTCCGGGCTGCCCGGTCGTCAGGGATACACGGGCTCCTGCCATCTGCTGCACCACACCCTGGCAGCCTGTCTCAGGGACTGCAGCCACATGACCCTCTTCTAGGACAGGGGAGGAGACAGGAAGGGCGTGCCTCCTCCCTTTAAGGCTACTTCCGAGAGGTTGTGCACAACACTGCATACATTTCTTTGGCCGGAATTTCCTTCCGTGGCCACACCTAGGTGTGAGGTAGGCTGGGGAATGTTGTCTTCTCGCTTACAGTTCCAGGTTCTGAAGCCTAAGGAAGAAGGGGAGAATGGACTCTGGCCGGCAGCTGATAGTCTGTGCAGTACTCCAGGGCCACATTGCTTCGTGTATTTGACTAAACCTCTGTTTCTATCATGCTCAATATAGAGATGAAAACACTGAAAACATCTAGGTTTTCTCCCTCCCTGATAAATTCTGGCTCTGCCAGTATATCTTAGGTAAAACTAAGTATGCTAAAACTTGCCTTCTTTCTTAGCTTTCCTCCAGTCTAGTGGCTGAATGGAGCAGAAGAGGGGCCGCTGGTTACCAGTTTCTGCTTTCATAGAGGAAGTGACCATCTACATCCTGATTTTAGAGTTCTTCATCCTCACCATGTTACAGACTGTAGTTGGAGAACTATAGCTTTGTTTGAATATTATGAACCTATTATTTCTCAGGTTCTGAAGTTCTGTTATTTAAAGATGGTATGAATTTGAACTTTGGACTTGCTTTTAGTTTTGAGACGAGGTCTCGCTCTGTTGCCCAGGCTGGAGTGTAGTGGTGTCATCAGAGCTCACTGCAGCCTTGAACTCCTGGGCTCAGGCCATCCTCCTGCCTCAGCCTCCCGAGTAGCTGGGACTACAGGCTCACGTTGCTACACCTGGCTAATTTTAAAATTTTTTGTGGAGACAGAGTTTCACTATGTTGTCCAGGCTGGTCTTGAACTCCTGGCCTCAAGCAATCCTCCCACCTGGACCTTCCAAAGTGCTAGGATTATAGGCCTGAGCCAGCACACCCAGCCTAAACTTGCTTTTTTTAGTTTGGCAGATCATTGGTTTAAAAAAAGAAGGAAGAAAAAGCCCCACCTTTTGGAGTTTGAAGTTTTAAACCTAGGAGGATGATGACAGGATATTATGTTATGAAAGGGACGGGCAGATACAGGATCTTAAAGAAAGAAGACGCTGAAGCCAGCTAGCTCCCCCTGCCCTCTGTTCTTACACTCCTGGGACTTATGGCCTTAGGCAGGTCTGTCCAGGACACTGAGGAGCACACCACAGGCAGAGCCCTGGAGCATTTTATGACATAAAATGGTGGTAGCTACAAAGATTTCTTCCCTTACCTTGGAACAGCAAGGAAGATTTGTATGCACACCCTTCCTTCCTTCCTCAAGTCCACCATTGGCCCCTTACTGACCTGTACTTCATGCATATATGCACATTTGTACACACAGTCTCACACATGGAACAGGGTCTATGAAAAAGTAGGTGGGGGCCATCTCCACAGAAAGTAAAATAATACAGTGTCATCAGAAGAGTAGCATTCATTGCTAGTCCACGTGAGATGCTCTCAAATTAAAAAAGATAGGTACTTTTTTTGTAGATGTTCTGAGCATGTGATATTCTTTGTCATACCCTGTTATGTAGTCTGTGGCTGAAGGGGAAAAGAGAAATAAATGGCAGATTATACTTATGTATACTTTGGAAAAAATGCCTGTGAATGTAAGCTAGAGCTACAACCACAGAACGCTTGCATAGATGGGAGGGACTCTTGTTGGGCAATATACTACAGTTCTGTAAATGTCTCTGTCTGTTCAGGTTATGATGGCTTTGTCAAATCATCTGAATGCCGTTGAATCAGAGAAACAGAAGTTGCGTGCACAGGTGCGTCGTCTGTGCCAGGAGAATCAGTGGCTGCGGGATGAACTGGCCAACACGCAGCAGAAATTACAGAAGAGTGAACAGTCTGTGGCTCAGCTGGAGGAAGAAAAGAAGCATCTGGAATTTATGAATCAGCTAAAAAAATACGATGATGATATTTCCCCATCTGTGAGTGGCTCTGTAGTGAGTGTGGTGCTGACATTTACCATGCTGTAGTCAGTAGGGTGTGACAGTAGAGCTGTGAGGGTTTTCCTGTCTTCTCTAGTGGTTACATTTAGCAGGGCCAAGACTTGTGGGTCTGGAAATGGAGTCCCTGGGCAAGTCCATATTCTTTTTGTATGTGTTTTTAGAACAGTGGTCAGAAAATGTAAAAATGCTTTGTAAACATAAGGCACAGTGAATGCAAAGAGGCACCTTTACATTCAACGAGGTCTGCCCCAGCCTTTGAGAGCCCCTGAACTTTCCTACCCCTCTGCACTTTGGTTTCCGTACCCTTCGGCTGCTGGGTCAGTAGTGGCTCAACCCGCCCACCTGTGATCCTGACTCTGGACTGACTCTCTGCAGCTTGTGGTGCTCTTGGTCTTGCCGTTCTCTCTTTTTTTTTTCCAAGACAGAGTCTCGCTCTGTTGCCCTGGGTAGAGTGCAGTGGCGTCATCACAGCTCACTGCAGCCTCAGACTCCTGGGCTCAAGCGGTCCTCCTGCCTCAGCCTCCTGAGTACCTGGGACTATAGGTGCACGCCACGCTACCCGGCAAATTTTTTTTTCCTATTTTTAGTGGAGACGGGGTCTCCCTCTTGCTCCAGCTGGTCTTGAACTTCTGAGCTCAATCAGTCCTCCTGCCTCGGCCTTCCAGAGTGCTGGGATTACATGAGCCACCATGCCCAGCCCAAAAAGTTTTCTTAAAAAAGAACTTAACTGAATCAGAAAAAAATGGTAAATAAAAAATAACTGAGACTAGGATAAACATCCAAACAGAGCCAGTAGAAAAAGAAAAAACCAGCCAGGTGGCCTGGGCAAGAGCGAGACCCCATCTCTACTAAAAATAGAAAAATTAGCTGTGTGTGGTGGTGCAGGTCTGTAGTCCCAGCTACTCGGGGGGCTGGGGCAGGAGGATGGCTTGAGCCCAGGAGTTTGAGGTTGCAGTGAGCTACGATGACGCCACTGCACTGCAGCTGGGGCAACAAAGCAAGACTCTATCTCCAAAAAAAAAAAAAATTTTCATATTTTGAAAAAATGTCAAACTTGGAGAAAACCTGCATTGAGTTCACCCTCCCTACCCTTTCAGGTGCACGTGTGAGTGACTATCTCTGCTGAACTTTTCTCGAGTGACTGCATAGTGTGTGCCACTTCTCCCTGCTTTTGCTTGGCGTGCCTCCCTAGGATCAGGGCGTTCCCCCGTGGCAGCCAGGGTCAGGGCAGACAGAACATTGCACACAGACAGGGCATATCTCTGTAGTTTGCACTCCCCTTTGTTCACTGTCCCAACAATGTCCTTCATGGCAATTTTTCTTTTTCTCAAACTTCTCCTGCATGTTCATAATGGATCTTTTTCACTCCATCCCAGGGTCCATTTCAGGGACACACCCTACACACGTACCTGTTATGTCTCTTCAGTCATCTTTCATCTGGAACAGGGAGGGCTTCAGTCTGTCTTTATCTTTCATGACATTGATATTTTTGAAGAATGCGGGCCAGTTCCTTTATACATCATTCCTCAATTTGGGTTTGTCTACTGTTCAGATTACGTGTCCCAGACAGTAATATTCTCAAAGTGTCTTTATCAGATTATCCCTTCTGGAGCCAAACAGTGTTCCTCTGCCCCATGATGATGCTAATTTCTTACCGGGTCAAGCTGTCGTCTGTTCTCTCAATCGCATTGTCACTGTTTTTACCCCTTCTACTAATTGGCAAGACTGTTGGGAAACACGAGTCACAGACTTTAAAGCTGCGAGGTTCAAACTGCTCTTGGGGATCCTGCTCCAGAGCCTGTTGTGGTGGGTGGGGAATCTAGCCCCCCTCTGTTTCTGTGGTGAGCAGAGAGGCACCATCTTAATCTCTTTCTACATGTTTGGTTTCCAAATAAGATTTTTATTTCAAATCAGGGTTTCCCTGCTCTTCTGGACCTTCCTCAGAGTATAGGCAAAGAATCTAAGGCGTAGAAATGTAGTCACGGCCTATGTTGTCAAACCCTGGCCTGCATTTAAGTATTTGTGTTCTACTCAAGCAAGCTTTTTATCACTCCTTATTAAACTGGTGGCTAAGTCAAATGGTGGATGATCCTACATTGATGTTAAAAACTGGTAATCCTTTTGAGATTTTTAGTTAAAATCAATTTAATATAAAAGGTTCTCAGGACAGGATGTATAGTACTTGTAAGATGGAGGGTTGTCTGGATCTGTTTTGTAGGAGGACAAGGACACGGATTCTACCAAAGAGCCTCTGGATGACCTTTTCCCCAATGAGGAAGACGACCCGGGACAAGGCAGTGAGTGATGGGGGATGTGGGAACGTCGCCACATGCAGTAGGAAGGTAGTGGCTGGCGGGAGCCTTAGGACGTGTAGCCTGCCTCTCAGAAGCACAAGCACAGCAGGATTGATTTTTGTTTTCCAAGAGAACTTACAACAGTTTTTGTTTGTTGGGATATAGGAATAGGTTAGACTAGACCCTAGGACACAAGCGCACGCCTGCACAGTATGGACGTAGTCTGTGGATTCTCACAGAGTAAAGAAGTCAGAATTACTTTATTCTCTTAGTTTCATGGTGCCATCAGTGGACGTGGCGCCACCCCTGACAAGTTACCACTATTACCTTGCTCACCCAGGCAGTACTAGGAAAAGATTTGTATAGCATCAGAGCCAAATGCTGACTTGAACCAAAGCTAGTGAAGAAAATGTTAAAGGAACTGACTCTTCTGGATAATGTTCTTTAAAAGCCCCTCTGAAGTGAAGCTCTCTCTGTGCAGTCCAGCAGCAGCACAGCAGTGCAGCCGCAGCTGCCCAGCAGGGTGGCTATGAGATCCCCGCGAGGCTGCGCACACTCCACAACCTGGTGATCCAGTACGCCTCCCAGGGGCGCTACGAGGTGGCCGTGCCCCTCTGCAAGCAGGCATTGGAGGATCTGGAGAAGACTTCGGGACACGACCACCCAGACGTGGCCACCATGCTCAACATCCTGGCCTTGGTGTACAGGCTAGTCGTTTTCATTTATCTACTGGATTTTACCTGTGGACAATGTTTTTAACCAACTTATCCCTTAAAAATATATTTTTTAATAAATCTGTGTAAACAATTTTTCAACCTTATCATCCACTTTTCTTTAAGCAGCCAAGGGTTAAATTCAAAATATTTAGGCAAGGGTATCACTGAGTCAGAGCAGACACGGCCTTTCAGTAATAATCCACCTATACCCTTCACTCCGGCCATACTAAGCTATTTTTACTTTTCTGCACAACACTCTATGTACTAGGCTTCTTTTGTCTAGACAGCCTTTCCATTTTGCCCGTATCCTTCCACTTTGAAGAAGGATGTCCACTTTGACAAAAGATACGTGTCAGTATCCTTCCAAGGTTAACTCTGTCTCCTTCTGGAATTCAGGATACCATTTGACCTTTGCTCCTTTTGTGTTCATCTCTGCTGCAGGGCATGACGGGGGCGTGTGTGCAGCACTGATGAGGAAGAGTTCCTTTGGCTGGGTACCTAGGACAGAATGGCTGGGGGCTGGGGCTGGAGGCAGGGCCGCCTGTGGGGGTTTGTGTGAGGTTATGGGGGTGTGGAGATGGGCACCTGAGCAGGGGTGGGGGGAGGGGGTGGAGGAGGAGAGGCACTTGAGAAATGCAGAAATACAGCTTTCTGAATGGAGAGTGATTTCTTTCTTTCTTTCTTTTACTTTGTCTTGCTCTTGCACCCGGACTGGATTGCAGTGGTGTGATCATAGCTCACTGCAGCCTCGAACTTCTGGGCTCAAGTGATCTCCCGCCTCAGCCTTCTGGGTAGCTGGGACTACAAGCATGTGCCACATGCCTGGCTAATTAAAAAAATTTTTTTGTAGAGATAGGGTCTCGCTATGTTGCCCAGGCTGGTCTCGAAGTCCTGAGCTGAAGTGGTCCTGCCTTGGCCTCCCAAAGTGCTAGGATTATAGACGTGAGCCACTGTGCCTGGCCTAGTGATTTATTTAAAAATAATTTTTGAAAGTCAGTAAAATAAAGAAAAACACAAAAGAGAAAGTAAGCACTCATAACACTTCTTAAAATGAGATCCTGCTCTGCAACTCTCATTTGTTAACAGCATGGTCTGACTGCATAGCACTCTGTTTTGTGAACATCCCCAAATTTTTTGACCATTTTCCTATTGATGGACATTTAGATTGTTCACAAATTTTCACTGTAGGAGTTCCTTAGCCACAGATATTTGCACTTAACATCTTGATAGATTACATTAAATTTTATTCCAAAGGAGTTGTTTTTTTCCCTAATCTTTATCTTTTTTTTTTTTTTGAGACAGAGTCTCACTCTGTTGCACCGGGTAGAGTGCAGTGGCGTCATTGTAGCTCCTTGCAACATCAAACTCCGGGGCTCAAGTGATCCTCCTGCCTCAGCCTCCCAAGTAGCTGGGACTACAGGCATGTGCCACCGTGCCCAGCTAATTTTTCTTTTCAATTTTTAGTAGAGATGGGGTCTAGCTCTTGCTGAGGCTGGTCTCGAACTCCTGAACTCAAGCAATCCTCCCGCCTTGGCCTTCCAGAGTGGTAGGATTATAGGTGTGAGCTGCCGTGCCCAGCCTCCAAAGGAGTTTTTTAAAAAAAGTTTATATGCCTATTAGCAGCATATGAAAGGTTCTGGCCAACACTAGATTTTGTTAATATAAATGAGTTAAATGAACATAACTGGGTTTTGTTGTCATACACGAGCGTGCACAGTCACACACATCACTGTGCCGGGTGCCAGGGATTTGGTAACCTCACTTCAGTCGCATGTTTTTCCCTAACGTTACAGTGTGAAAGTTTACTCATGTCAGTAACAGTCTGGAAGAAAATTGGTAGCTACATACATGTTCATATTCAGTATTCCATCCTCCAGCTGGACCATTGCTCATTATTTCATCATTCTTGTATTAAAGGACATTTAATTTTAAGTTTTTTATTTTTTGGCCTTTAATATTATACTGATGAACATCTTTATAAATTTTGTCCAAGACTTTAGATTTTTTTTTTAGGATAAATTCCTAAGGCTAGTTAGAGTGTAAACATTTTACAATTCTTGGTACCCATGCCATACTGCTTTTCAGAAAGGTGGTACCAGCTCACACTCCTGCCATACTGTTACCAGCCTGGGAGGGTCTCTCAGTCTTACCAGTGGAGAAGTAGAGCATTAGTGGAGCATTGCTTTGTTTTGTTTTTAGAGATGGGAGTCACCTAGGCTGGAGTGCAGTAGTATCATTGCAGCTCACTGTAACCTCCAACTCCTGGGCTCAAGCGATCCTCCTGCCTCAGTCTCCTGAGTAGTTGGGACTACAGGCATGAGCCACCATGCACAGCTGATTTTTCTGTTTTTGTAGAGGCATAGTCTTGCTTTGTTGCTCAAGCTGGTCTTGAACTCTTGGCCTCAAGCAATCCTCCTGCCTCAGCCTCCCGAAGTGCTGGGATTACAGGTGTGAGCCACCATGCCCGGCCAGCATTGTGTTTTAATTTGCATTTCTTTGATTATATATTTTTAATCATTTGTGTCCTGTGAATTTTCTGTTATCTTGCCCATTTTTCTAATAGGATTTTAATTTTTATAATATTATACTTTTGTTTTCATTTTGACTTTGAATTTCCTGGTGGGCTTGTTAAATCACAATGTTCCGGGCCCACTTCCAGAATTCCTGATTCAGCAGGTCTGGGGTAGGTCTGGGTTTCTGATACGTTCCAGTTGAAGTTGATTGCTACTGGGTCGGGGCCACACCTGAGAACTACTGCTAATTAATAGTTCCAGACATTTTGTGACATGTCATAGTTTACAAAAGTGCTTAGTATACCTCAGCTCATTTAGTTCTCACAACACTCTTAAGTGTTTTTTTTTTTAATTGCATTTACCAGTTTTTGAAACTTTATTTTGTACTTAGTGTCTTTCAAAAAAAGTTTGAGGCAGCTTACAGTGTGTAATAGGATGATTGAATCTAAAAACCCAGCAGCATACTTGGCCAGAATTAGTGTGTTTCAGAGGTTTTGGAAGCCTTGTTAACCCTTCTCACATTCTGCAGGGCAAAGCCTTGCTGGGCAGCTATTACTACTCAATTGAGAAATACATGTACTAAGTCTCAAAAGAAAGTATTGTTTGTAGTCACATCATTAGTGAGGAGCACATTTAAACTGAGAGGGTCTGGGTGTGGGGTGTTTGTTTTACCACAACCAAAAAAGATCCTTTATTCCTCCTTACTCAAGAAAATGGTGGCAAATTTGGTACCAAATTAAGACACTACAATGTATTTAGTTTAGTTCACTATTTTTTTAAAAGGCCTTTTCAGTATATATGTAGCATATCATTATCTTATTTAATTCTTACAGCAACACTGTGAGTTAGGGAATAGGCTTGCTGTATAGATGGGAAGGCTAGGACTGCACGTGGTCAGGTGATGTGCCCAAAGCTGCACAGCCCTTCCCCGCAGAGCCTGAGCCCAGACACTGGAATCAGTTCTGTCTGACACCAGACGCATGCTCTGTCTGTGCTGGATGGCCACGCTTACTCTGTGCTGGGCAGCTGGCACAGTGCTGCAGTGTGGAGCAATATTGTCCCAGTGGTCTGGATGGGAGAGACCAGCTCAGAAGCTAACCAGGCCTGGTACCACAGCTCACTTTGCCACTACCTTTTTTGATGACTTTTCTTCCAATCTTTTCCTCCTACACATAGTTTTTTTTTAAAAAATAGTTGAAGCTTAACTTTTATTTCTGTAGTTCTAAAATTATATTTAAAAAAGATGTGTGAATTTATGTCTAAAACACTTAATGTGTGTTTTTCAATTTAGGGATCAAAATAAATACAAAGATGCAGCTAATCTACTGAATGATGCCTTGGCTATCCGTGAAAAAACTTTGGGCAAAGATCATCCTGCGGTTTGTATATCTAGTTCTTTCATTCTTTTTGTATTTTATTTTGCCCCATCGTTTCTTTTATCCAACTCATTTTAATATTAAACTCAACAGGGAAAGTTTAAGAGCTGCATTTTCCCTAGATGGTACAGGTAGGAGGTCTTCACTTACTCAGTGCCAGTGGCAGGCTTCATGTTGATGGCTCTGCTATTTAGCGTATGCCAGTGCACTTAATTTGTTTATAACCATCACCTCGAATGGATCACCTACTGTATTTTTTGATCCTGAATCAAATTGCATGTACTTTCAGAAATTTTTTTCTAAGGAATTTATGTTTGTCTTTTTATTAAAATCTGGTGAATTTTGCATACAGATCTGTTTTGGTTGGCTTTGTGGCTTCCAGGGAAATAAAAAAAAAATATTAAGATCATGTTGTTGATGTTAATTTGTTTAATTTTAGTATTCTGCAGTGTTACTTTGTGTAATTTATAGTATAGTGAATTGCTTTTTTCCTTTTAACTGATCATATTCTTTTATCCAATTAAGAGTGCTTTACTATAGATAGCAAGTATAAAGGAATATGTGATGTATAAATGTACTCTGTTTTGTTATCTTTTGCCATTTTTAGTTGTTCTCTCTGTCTTGGTAGGTGGCGGCAACTTTGAATAACCTTGCAGTCCTTTATGGTAAAAGAGGGAAGTACAAAGAAGCTGAGCCGTTGTGTAAACGAGCTCTGGAGATCAGAGAAAAGGTACCAAAAGATGGTGGATTCTTATTCTCTGAGATTTAGTTTTTTTGTGTTCTTCAAAAAATATTTCAGTTTTAGGTTTGAGAAATGACCACTATGATGTGTTACTACTGATCATTTACTGAAAATAACTCCTTTAATAAGGCAGACAGCCCACAAAACAAAGCCAGTCTGGCCCATACAGACATGCGATTAAGACCCAGTTATGAGGAGTGTGTGTTCAGAAAGGTGCAGTCCTGAGTCTGTGCCCTCTCAAGCCTAATGTAGCCTAGAAATGACTCTCATTGAAGAAGGAATTTCTGAGGACTAGAGGTGGAAAGCCTGGGGGCATTACATTTGACAGTGGGACATGTGCTTGTCAGTGAGAAAAACATTACAGTTTAAAAATAAATTCATCAGGCCAGGCGTGGTGGCTCACACCTGTAATCCTAGCACTTTGGGAGACCGAGGCAGGAGGATCACTTGAGGTCAGGAGTTCCAGACCAGCCTGAGCAAGAGTGACACCTTGTCTCTACCAAAAATACAAAAATTAGCCTGGTGTTGTGGTGCGTGCCTGTAGTCCCAGCTACTCAGGAGGCTGAGGCAGGAGGATTGTTTGAGCCTGGGGGTTTGAGGTTGCAGTGAGCTGTGATGATGCCACTGCACTCTATCCAGGGTGACAGAGCAATACCCTGTCTCCAAAAAAAAAATTTAAAAAACCATCAAATATGCTTTATGAAGCTTAAAAAATGAAATAATTATTTTTATATCTAAAGATTAACTCAGAGCTATAGATTAAGTCAATGGCATGATATTTAATACCAGCTATTACAGTTTATGGTAATTAGGTATTGGAAGAATGTAACTCGTCCATTTAGTTGTTCTCTGTGTGACTATGTGTTCGGATGTTATGGAGATTCAGGTATCAGGTATGGCCATGAAAGACCAAGGGCGATCTTTTATTTTGGTATTTTTTGTGATTATTTATCAGTGATACTAAGAGATCAGTCACTCAGTTTTGAGCCATATGGTAAGGAACTAGGGGAGAGAAGTGGAAAGGGGCTCACCATCGGATCATGCAGATGGTGTTGCGTCAGGCTGTCCTCTGCATGGTGTTTACAAAGTACAGCGGTCAGATTTGAGTGGGATGGGGTTGAATCAGGGACAGCACAAAAGTGTCACATTAAGGATTAGGAGCTGTGTGAGTTGATCTGCCAAATTCATTTATGTATTTGCTCTTTCATGCGTTCAGAGCCCCCTGCTTAGTTAGAGTTGCTAATTTACAAATCAGATGTAGTCCCTCCCATTAGAGCACAGCCCACTAGATAGACCTCGGCCGCAGGGTGCATCAGCCTCTAGGACAGAGCCCTAGGAGAGTGGGCCTTCTCCAGGTCCAGGGCTTGAGGGCCTTGGGGCACAGCTTCCCAGAGAAGGTCAGTGTTTGAACTGCATCTTGATAACTGCGTTAAAAGTTTCCTGGGCAGGGAGAGGTAGGGAATGTAGAAAGGGGTGGAGGGCAGCTTATCTCCCTGCGACCACACATGTAAAGGCACAAAGTGGAGAGAACAAATCACTTGTTCAAGGTACTGAAGGGGCTGGGCATGGTGGCTCACGCCTGTAATCCCAGCACTTTGGAAGGCTGAGGTGGGAGGAGCACTTGAGGCCAGGAGTTTGAGACCAGTCTGGGCAATATAGTGAGACCCCATCTCTACAAAAAAATTAAAAAAAATTAGCCAGGCGTGTTGGCACACACCAGTAGTCCTAGCTACTTAGGAGGCTAAGGCAGGAGGATTGTGTGAGCCCAGGAGTTTGAGGTTACACTGCGCCGTGATTGGGCTGTTGCACTCCAGCCTGAGTGACAGAGCAAGACACTGTCTCTTAAAAAAAAAAAAAAAAAAAAGAAAAAAAGAAGAGGTATTGAGGGGGAGTAGGTTGGGTTTATTGGGTTTATTCATCCGTCTGTGTGCCAGGCCCCTTTCTAAATGCTGAGATTATATTGGTGAAGACGACTAAGAATTTGTCTTGGGGCTTATATTGAATGGGTGTGAGTCAGGCAATAAAGGATAATCAAGATAGTTCTGAGTAGTGATTCTTGTAAAGAAAGAAAGAACAACCAGGTAATGTGCTTGTGAGTTAACCGGGTGGGGTGACGGCTCCCTGAACTTGGATATAGGCAAGTCCCCTCCAAGGGACTGAAGAGAGCCCTGAAGGGTAAGTAGTTGGTAGCAGGGCAGGCTCGGAGAAGAGCATCTGAACAGTGAGTTTGAACTCTTCTAGAACTTGGCAATGAAACTAACATAGCCTTTATAAAACCCAGTTTCCTCATCTTTAAAATGTGTATAGTAATGGTACATACCTACCATGCAGGGCTACTGTAAGAATTGAACAACTTAAAGCAGCTAAAGAAAATTAGCACAGTTCCTTCTCTCCCCTCAAGAATGAAGATTTGATAAATTCTGGTTAAGTTATTTTTATTATTACATGGCTTGGGGAGCCATTTAAGGATTTTAACCCTGGAAATGTAGCACAGTTCTATTTATGTTTCAGAAAGCTCCTTCTAACAGTAGGGTGGAGAGTGAAACAAGTAAATGTTTCTAATACACTGTTTTTTATTTCCAGGTTTTGGGAAAGGATCACCCCGATGTTGCTAAGCAGTTAAATAACTTGGCCTTACTGTGCCAGAACCAGGGCAAGTATGAAGAAGTAGAGTATTATTATCAAAGAGCCCTCGAGATCTACCAGACGAAACTGGGACCCGATGACCCCAACGTGGCCAAGACAAAAAATAACCTGGTATGTTGACAGAGGCTCTAGGGGTGCAGGCAGGAATGCTTCTTTCCAAAATCCAAATGTTTCATAATTTAACCTGTAGATTAAAATGTATGCTTTATTTATATATGAAGGATACTAAATATTTTATTTTATTTTAAGGCATCCTGCTATCTGAAACAAGGAAAGTTCAAGCAAGCAGAAACACTGTACAAAGAAATTCTCACTCGTGCACATGAAAGGGAGTTTGGTTCTGTAGATGGTAAGAAATATGCTCCGGTTTCTAAGCAGATTTAATTGTATAATACATTAAAAATAATGATTTCCAACTTGAAGTTGGTAGTACCCGGGTTATCACAATGTATTTTTTTAAAAAGTTTTTGTAGAGATGAGGTCTTGCTATGTTGCCCAGGCCAGTCTTAAACACCTGGCCTCAAGCAATCCTCCCACCTCGGCCTCCTGAAGTGCTGGGATTACAGGCGTGGGCCGCTGCACCTGCCCATTCAATGTAGAAATTTATTTTAATTTTAGAAACGGTTTTACAAATAGTGCTTAGAAGAGTGGACACGGCACAGGCTGAGCATTCATCCCCGTACTTGCTCATACGTCCATTTATCGCTCAGTAAATACCAGTGCACGCTTCTGTGTGCCATGCAGGGTGTTACTGGTGACTCAGGAGAGCACCCTGTGGGGAGGAGCTCTGGGCCCCTCACACCTCATTTCTTTCCTTGCTGCCTCTTGCAGAGTTGGTGCTTGCTTCCGGCACAGCCTAAATCCACTAACCCCAGAAACCTCCGTGGAGTCATTCATTCTGTCTAGGATTGTTCTGTAAGTCAGTGGTTCTCTAAGTGTGGCCAGGATCCAGCAGCTGAGCACCCTTGGAACCTGTCGGAAGTGCACATCTTGACCCCACCCCAGGCCTGCTGGATTGTTTTACTGTCTTAAGGAGCCAAGGCCATATATCATAAGTGCTTAATACACAGTTATAGAATGACTGTTTTACAGAATTTAAATTGCTCGATCAAAAATATTTATGTGTTAATCTTTTTCTCCATCAGTTATTACATAAGGCATTCAGAATGAGGACATTTGTTACTATTGTGTAGAAAACCTCAGAATGTGGAGAGAAAGAGGTGTTTTGGGTTAATTTACATATATACACATACATATATACACATACACAAACATATATATACACATATAGGGCAGAAAGGCATTTTTTTCCTTAGGTCAGATGCGAATATGTCCTGTTACGGTGTCAGTTCATGACCTTCGGTATCACATTGACTTTATGTTGCTCACAGTGTATGTATTGAAATCAATGACCTGGTTTGTTGTCAAGACGTCAAGCTATGTTAACTAGCACTAGAATCTGTTTAGTAGGTATAATTAAAACTGCACTAAATAACAAGGCTAATAAGTTTTAAATACTGTTCACATATTTATTTATTTATGTACTTATGTATTTATGTATGTATGTACGTTTTTAGAGACAGGGTCTAGCTCTGTCACCCAAGCCCAGTGCAGTGGGACTACCATAGCTCACTGCAGTCTCAAACTCCTAGGCTCAAGCGATCCTTATACCTTAGCCTTCTGAGTAGCTAGGACTACAGGCACATGCCACCATGCCTGGTTAATTTTTAAAAAATTTTTCTGTAGAGATAGGGTCTCACTGTGTTATCCAGGCTGGTCTCCAACTCCTGGCCTTAAGTGATCCTCTGGCCTCAGCCTCCCAAAGTGCTGGGATTATAGGCGTAAGACATCTTGCCTGGCCTAAACACTGTTCACTCTTTTAAAACTAGTATTTAAAACTGTTGTAGTTTCACTCATGTCTTATGCAATGACTAATAATAATAATAATACTTAATGTTTACTAAGCTCTTAATCACGTCTCAGTCACTAAGCTAAGCAGTTTAACACATTAACTGCCATGTGAGTTGTATTTAACTCATGCTAGTTTTGAGCCTGGGGCCTCATGAAGCATATGTGACTCACACATCTCTTTACCTTGGGAGCCGAGTGAACTATTTTTCAAGTTGCATATATCTCACGCACAGAAAACAATAAAAAATAAATTTTTCATTAAATTAGAAAGGATCGTTTTGTTTTCAAAGTTTTTATTCTATTTTTGTAATAAAACACTGTGGCCCCAAGGAAAAATTCTTTTTTTCTAATGTGGCAGTCAATGTGTTAAATGTGAGATCTCACTTAACTTTCACAGCAGTCCTCTGACGTAGGTCAAACATTACCCCATTTTAGAAGCGAGGACACCACAAACTAAGTGACTTGTCCACGGCTGGGGAGCTGAGAAGTGGGGGGCTGGGATTGGAGTGTGGGTCTCTGTCCTTGGCCCATAATATATCCTCATAGCAGGAAACCTAGAAAATTCACAAAGAGATGAGAACACGAAACTTACCTAAATCCATCTTTTAACATTTTAAATATCTTTCCTTCCTTCTGTATCTATTGATTTAGGTGATTGAAGCCATACTCTACATGTAATCATGTACACTGCTTATTTTCTTTACATTTTTAGCATATGCACTTTTCATGTCACAAAAATATTTTCACAAACATCCTTTTAAGACTGCTCTTTTCTCCATGGCATGGGTCTGTTGGTTGTCTAGAGACTTGGTTGAGTGTCATGTGGTAGTGTTCTGAGAATTTAAAAAGACTTTAAAGGAATCTTTTCTACTTTTGCTTCAAACATCTTACTACTTTTTCTTAGACTTTTGTTTAATGCTAGGTTGCTCAAATCCTAAATACTTCCAGGTGTTATTTGAGGATCCAGCTTTTAAAATTGTACATTCTAAAAAATGCCCTAGCATTTGTCAGGGGGTTTGACAGTTGCTTCCCCTGTCTAGGTGCCTTTGATTCTGCCCCTGGTGTCCGGTGCTGGGCAAGAATGGCTGTCTCTGGCTCGTTGCTTGGTGTCTGGTTCTGTCTTCCATAGGCTTTCTCATCCAGTGTGAACTTAATCTGTCCAAGTTGTTAGAAGTAATATCTAAGAAGGATCATACAAAAAATCACTGAGACTTAACAACTTTTATTCTACTTAGTGGGTTCCATCATATTTCAATTTATAGTACAAGTTGAGTATCCCTTATTGAAAATGTCCCAAAATTTGAAACTTTTTGAGCACAGACTTGATACTCACTGGAGTGTTTCGGATTTCAGATTTTTGGATTTGGGATGCTCAACTGTACGCAATTTTTTTCTTCCCTAGATGAAAATAAGCCCATTTGGATGCACGCTGAAGAAAGAGAAGAATGCAAAGTAAGGACAGGCCACTTTGAGATTTTCTAAGTTGGATATGCTGCATTCAAGATAATTATTCATTTGAAATTATTTGTTATAATTTAGGGAAAGCAAAAGGACGGGACATCTTTTGGAGAGTATGGCGGCTGGTACAAAGCCTGCAAAGTTGACAGGTATGTCTGTTTAGCTGGAAAAACCAAAAAGCAGGGGAAGGTAGTACTGTTGTCTAGGGTAGCTTGTAAATGACCCAATGCAGAAAACTCCTAAAGACGTTCTGGTTGCACATTCTGATGTTTTTCTCAAATTCCAATTAAAACTGTATCCCACTAACTCTGTAAATGAGATCATTTACAAAACCCACATTAATATAATGGATTCTGTCCAGTAGCACTACTTTGTCCAACAATAACTACCTAACTGAAGGGAGATACCTAAATAAGGAGAACAGTTTTAAGGTAGCTATGTAGCAGACTCCTGGAAAGCGTGCCAGTGGACCTGGGAAAGCAGCCCTTAGCAACATCAGGAGACACTGACCCACGCAAACCCATCATGTCCTTACAGTATGTGAGGCCTCCATGCTCGGCAGAGGGAAGGGTAAGCTCCTCCGAGGCCAGCCCCTGCGAGCCTTGCCTGCCAGGCCTTGAGCCTGTGCTCTCCACCACACACACTGTGCTCTGCGACGGCTGCTGTCCCTTGGTCTGAATGGCACACCTTGCCTTTTTCCAATCTTAACTTTCCTCATCCTTTGAGACTCAACTTACTGTTCATTTATTTCAGGAAAACTCAGTGAACCCTAGTTTGGAATAAATACTCCTCCTCTGGGTTGCCCATAGCACATACCATAATATGTTAGATTTGTATCTTTTCTCTCTCCCACTGTTGTGTAGCTGATCAAAGACATGGAGGATAGCTTATTTCTGTATCTAAAGTGCCTATCATCAGTAAGAGAAAAACAATCTTTCAAAGTACCTATCTATACTAAAATGAATCTAGGTTTACTTCAATTTTTTAGCAAGACTGTGCTATCAAGAATGCAGAGACATAACCATCGCCCACCACCTGCTATTGCTTCCCTTGCACGTGAAGCATCTGGCCTCTCCCATCAGACCCCATTGACAGTGAGGTTCTGGTTTGCTCTGCTCTCACCTCCACTTGTGGAGAGATTGAAGCATGTGAACAGCAGCATTAAAAACACTGTCCTCATTACTGCTGGACACAGACTAAGTGCTGTCTCCAGGGGAAAGTACGCTGACCCCTACACAGACATTTCTGTTGACAGAGTGGCCAGCAGGCTGTGAGAACTGCCCCGGCCTGGGTGGAGCGTCGGGTGCACCTGGCCCACGGGGCTGTCTGTGGCAAGTGTGGGGTCAGCACAGCACTGCGCAGCACAGCCCTGAGAGGCAGGGATTCTGGGATGGAAGAAGGCTTTAAAGTTTACAGTTAAAAAAAACCAGAGAAAGTTAAAATATGCTCTAACTAAAACATAGGTCTGTCAGTTGTTTAGACTATGTGCTGTTGATACTGGTTGCTCTAAAGCCTATATTTAATAGTTCTGTTTGTCATATGCTTCCTTATAGTCCAACTGTTACCACTACTCTAAAAAACCTGGGGGCACTTTATAGACGGCAGGGCAAATTTGAAGCTGCAGAGACATTGGAAGAAGCTGCCATGAGGTCGCGCAAACAGGCAAGTCATACCTTCTGTCTTTGACCCGTTAGAACTTTGAATTTATGATTCTCTTTTACATGACTTTTATTGAAAAGCTGATTTAGAAATACAAAATCTTGAATATTTTAGTTTGTACAAATAAAGTTATATTGTTTAAAAAACCTTTAATATGACACCAAAAGCCTGAACAGCAAAAGAAAAACTGGATCAGTTGGATTCACCAAAGGTAAAAATGCTGTGTGTCCAAGGACACCTTCAAGAAAGTGGGAGGACATCCCACACAGTAGGTGAAAATATTTGCAAATCATTTATCTAACAAGGGTCTAGTATCTAGACAAAAACACAACCCAATTAAAAAATGAGCAAAGGTCCTGAATAGACATTTCTCTGAAGATGATATACAAATGGCCAATAAGCACGTGAAAAGACACTCAGTATCTTAAGTCATTAGGGAAATGCTAACTGAAACCACAGTGAAGTACTTACTACCTCACACCCACTAGGATGGCTGTAATACAAAAACAACACTTTGGAAAAGCAGATGGAAGGTAACAAGAGTTGAGGAGGAGGTAGAGAAATTAGAACCCTTATGGTTCATTGCTGTTGGGAATGTGAAGTGGCACAGCCACTGTGGAAATTAGTCTGATGGTTCATCTAAAAGTTAACCTTAGGTTACCACACGACCCAGCGGTTCCTCTCCTAGATGTGTGCTCAGAGGAACTGAACACAGGTGTGTGCACGCAGCCCATACTTGTCACTGTCAGCCTCCAAGGTCCGTGTCTCTTTCCAGGCCCTCCTCACCTTCCTCCTTCAACCCCCAGAGGAACCACTACTCTGATTTTTTTTCTGTCCAGTGATTAAGAACTGATATTTTTTTTCCTCGTGAAGTTTAAACATCTCAGAAATACGTAGGAAAACTTAAGTGCTAATGGGTCAAACTGTTCTCCCCCTCCCGGCTCACAGGGCCTTGACAATGTTCACAAACAGAGAGTGGCTGAAGTGCTGAATGACCCTGAGAACACGGAGAAGCGGAGGAGCCGGGAGAGCCTCAACGTGGACGTGGTCAAGTACGAGAGTGGCCCTGACGGAGGGGAGGAAGTGAGTATGAGCGTAGAGTGGAACGGGGTAAGTACAGTACACAGCTGGCACGTGCTCGGGGGGCGCTGTCGCAGGGCAGCAGGGCTGCACTGCCCGTTGGCAGTGCCTGCCAGGCCTTTCTCCTGTCTCACGTGCTGACACTCTACTTCTCTCAAATTAAGTGCCAGTTAAGCTTTCTGTGAGTTCTTCACGTCTGCTAAAGCTGAGGTCTGTTATTTGTTTGAAGTGGTAATTTTCTTCTCCTTAGGAATCCATGAAAACTGTTTGGCTTAACTTGGAGCACTTAAATGCTGATTGAGTGTCCTGGCTATTTAAAGCATAATCCATAATCTGGTTTCATTTTAATATTGGGATTAGCGTGACAGTGTGGCAGATAACTAACTCACTTCTTTAACTACTATTTCATTGCTAACTCCAGTGCTTCTAACTTCACTGACCAGGCTGCTCTAGATTTTGTTAGAATTAATTAAAATGATGTTTAAATGGAATTCATTTTTAGAATAGAACAGAACAGCTCAAAAATGTTAGGGTGGCTGCTCTGCTTGATGTCCCCTCAGTCCCGAGTGTCGTGTGTTTCCACTCGAGAGGGCATCCAGCAATTCAGCGCTCTTCAGTTCCCTGCCAGACATTTTCGCGTCTGGACCACGTGCCTGTATCTGCAACGAGTCAGAACTCGTGAGAGGTGCACAGGCTCTGCCTCTGGGCTTTACTAGTTTGCCTCTGGAAATTCTTGCCACTGCTGTTTATCCAATGGTTGCCACAGAGCATGTGGCCTTCTGGACATTTTCTTTCTAGTGGACTTGTGTAACATGTGGGTAATGTTTTTGCACATTGAGCTGGTGCCTTTCAGATTTTGCCTTTATCAGGGGGAGGTGTTGAATGCAGCATGTAATCTATCCAGGGTACCACTGATTTTTTTTTTTGAAGATTTAGTAGTGCAGTTTGATTAGTTGTATTGTACAGATGTTTTGCCAAATTATATAATAGTTTTGGGCTTTCTCATAATCTATCTTACTTTCTGAATCTATTTATTCTTTAGGACTTCCCGTAACTATAGCATTTAGTAGGAGCTAGCATTCTAAATAAACATTTTGTAAAAAATGTTAGTAGCCAAAATTTCAGGGAGAACATTCTCTCGACTGTCTTTATCTGGCAGCTTTCTTGCTTTGGTTTTTTCTGTGCCAAGACAACCAATCAGCATCTGCTTTGCCCACTCAACCCAGTTGGGCAGTGGTCCAAAACTGAAATCACACCTGAATGGTCCTTACTCTGCCCGCGTTCTGTCAGAACTGTGTACTGTACTCTTCTCTTGGCTGCTGTTGTCCTTGCATGCTTTGTACAAAGGGCAAGGCCCTTCTCTAGCCTCTAGAAGCCAGGATGCAGATTTTGATAACTTGAATGAAGTTTTGGAGGAACTTTCTCTTGTGACAGTATTTCTAGGTCCATATTTATATGAAATCATATGATGATAAAATTATCAACAGCTCAGAGTTCGATTACAGTTTTAAAGATGGACTCGGGGCTGTTGGAGAGCTGCTTTTATCTCCTGTGGAGGGATGCGTGGGCAGGCTTCCTTGTCAGGCCTGCGGGCTGGAAGTGTTGATGCAGGGGTGAAAGCAGCCACTCCTCTGAACGTATGCTTAGTTCCTCCTTCTGTGTTTTCTTCTTACTTTGGATATGTTGTTATGTAGGGGCACACATACACTGTGATTTGGGTGTTTCCTTTTCCTGAGCAGCATACTTGACTTTTAGACACTGGTAGTTTTGCATCTTTGATAATGTTCATCCCAGGGCGCATTGGCTATGGGTTGATTTACTGAAACAGTCTGTGAATCTTAAGTCATCCAGTGCAGTGGTTACCAAGCTCACTTTGAGCAGTGGACAGAGTGAGTAAATTCACTGGGGGGCAGCTGCGGCACCCTTAGAGCCTTCACAGGAAGGCCTTGGCCCTCAGACTGACCTCCTCGCAGCTCTTGACAAGGCAATGCTGAGCTCAACCAACTTGATTTGAATTTTATTTTCAAAGTATAGTTTTATTATTTTAAAAAAGTCAATGATGGCAGTATATACACTTAGGTGTTTATTTTTAATCAACTTTATTGAGGTATAATTACATACAATAAATGGAGCCCATCTTAAGTGTCAGTTTTGATTTAGATATTAACACAATGCAGCCCAGCACATTAGTTTGTCTTTGTACAGATGTTACAATAAAGTTTCTCATGCTGTTTCTGTTTAAGTGAAGATTTTCCTGAGATTGCAAAGCAAATGGTTTAAAAACTGTTATTTTGCAAGCACTTATTTGTGGGCATCAAGATTTTTTTCAGTATTATGCAATTAAGATAAAAAGTGAAAAAGATTGGGTGTTGAGGCAGATGTTAAGAATATACCTGTCATCTGTAACTTCAGATTTCAAATTTTGGGTCTCATCAAGGTAGCTTCATTGTTCCATTGACTTACGTTAGAATAACTTGTTATATATTTATAATGAGAAAATGCCATTTAGATTTTATTTTATATTGGGGTTCTGAATAAGATTTTAATTTAAAAAAAAGGTTTTGGCTGGGCACTGTGGCTCACGCCTGTAGTCCTAGCACTCTGGGAGGCCGAGGCGGGAGGATTGCTGGAACTCAGAGTTTGAGACCAAGCCTGAGCAAGAGCAAGACCCCGTCTCTACTAAAAATAGAAAAATTAGCCGGGCATAGTGGCGAGAGCCTGTAGTCCCGGCTATTCGGGAGACTGAGGCAGGAGGATCACTTGAGCCCAGGAGTTTGAAGTTGCAGTGAGCTATGATGACGCCACTGCATTCTAGCTGGGGTGACAGAGTGAGACTCTGTCTTAAGGAAAAAAAAAAAAAGATTTTAATACTTCTTTAGAACATTGAAAACTACTGTCGTAGGGAAAACATTGTGTTGCTCTGTTGGGCATTACCATCTTCAGCAGAGGTGACTGCAGGGCATGAACACGACAGATTTTGATTACATTTAATAACCATGTACACAAGGTATTGGGCTTAATTTTTCTCAATATTCAGAAATAACATTTAAAACAAAGGGTAATATGGTCAAAGAAAAGGCAAACGAGGAAATAGTAATTGCCTCCTGTAGATTCAGGGTGTCTGTGTCATACAGAACTGAGTCATCTGTTGTCGAAAGAGAAGTGCAAGGTCAGTGACAGATGTTAGCCATTCATAGGGAGTGTTCGAACCAGATTCTTGATGGGGTAGATAATTTGTTTAGGGAAGTACAGATCTGTTCTTTTAAATATGTATTGTAAAGATCATGATGAAACTACTTGACCGTGTAACTTCCTCGACCTCATTTTTGTATAAAGTGTGCAAATCTGAAAGCCACTGTCACGATGAGTCTGAGTTAGTTCTCTTTTATGGTCTTGCTTCTGCAAATGCAGATACCTCGTGAACACGAATCCTTTTCCACATAAAATTGGGCTTCCTTTAACCTCTGTCCATGTGGGCTCATCTTTGCTGTGTGATGTACCTGTGTCAATCCTGGCACCGGGTCCCTGTGGGGATATGAGAGCCCTTTGGGCTGTCTGATTAGCAAGCAGTTGTCTTTATAGTGGTTCCGTGAGACACATGGTGCCACGTCACACCTCTTACATTCCAGGGGGAGCCTGAGCGCCCGAGGCCAGTCTGCTGGCTGTGCTGACATTGTCTGTTTTCCGGTTGCCAGCTCTCTGCGGGGTCCTTCAGAGGCAGCCCCCAGTCCATCTCCCGTTCTTTTCACACTGCTCCTGTGTTAAAATTTGTACAAGTTTTTAATACACCAAATTGTTACCCAGGATTATTGGGGAATGGGATATATTGTTAATTAGAAATAGATGGATTTTTATTTTATTTATTAATTATTATTTGTATTTATTTATTTATTTATTTTTGAGACAGAGTCTTGCTTTGTCGCCCAGGCTAGTATGGCAACAGCCTAGCTCACAGCAGCCTCAAACTCCTGAGCTCAAGCAATCCTCCTTCCTTAGCCTCCCGGGTAGCTGGAACTACAGGTGCACACCACCACGCCTGGCTAATTTTTTCTATTTTTAGTAGAGACGGGGTCTCGCTGTTGCTCAGGTTGGTTTTGAACTCCTGAGCTCAAGCAATCCTCCTGCCTCCCGCACTCCCAGAGTACTGGGATTACAGGTGTGAGCCACTGCACCTGGCCTATTGATTTTTTAGAGACAGGGTCTCACTCTATTGCCCTGGCTGGAGTACAGTGGCACAATCATAGCTCACTGTAGTCTCGAACTCCTGGGCTCAAGCCATCTTCGTGCCTCAGCCTCCCGAGTAGCTGGGATTATAGCCGTGCGCCACCATGCCCAGCTAATGATTTTTATTTTTAAAAAATTATACTAAGTAGATGACTAGAATACCAAAAATAAGTAAATTACTGCTGTATATTTTTTAAACAATACATTATACTATTAATTCTCTTTAGAAGCCCACCTTTGTAATGTGAATATTCTTTCATAGCAATAGAAGGAGGTAGATGGCTTTGAAAGTGTTCAAATGCAGTGAAACCTCCCAGACCCTCAAGCTTATGTTGAATAGAAACTGGCCTGGGTTGGGTAGGGCAGCTGGCCTTCTCACTGCTTCTCATGGGCTGAGGTGCCCAGGTGGCGGGTTCAGGGTGGGTGGACCCGCTCCATTGCCAACCAGGGACGTGGGGTCTGGGTCAGGGAGGGCCTGGCCACCGGGAACTGGAGGGAGAGAGAGAGAGAGAAACATGAAATGTTTTTGGAATTTGAATGAAGTGAGTCTTCTCATATTCTGCCAAGTATCTAGTTCAGGTATATTATAAATATCATTACTGTAGTGTGGCACTGAATTTTGAAATGAACAGCAAGAGCTGCACTATTTATGGAACTATGTTAGCATTTTAGCATCTTTTTTCTGAAGAGCTGCAAGAAGTTATGTTTTCTTGTCCTCCCAACATTCTTGAGGTGTTGGTAACAAGTTTTATTTTTCCATTTTAAAGATGAGAAAAATGAAGCTCGGGCTGGTTAAATGACTTGCTCAGCGTCCCATGGTGAGTCCGAGCGGGTGGGGCTCAGGTCCCTGCCGTCTGGCGCTTCTGTCGAGACTGTCGGCTTTCCACTCTGGCAGGACCCAGGATGTGTTGCTGCCTGTGGAAATTTATTTTATTTTGGATTATCGACTGCATGTTTAAAATGTGCTGTAGACTTTTAAAGTCCATGGTTTCTTAAAGCTTCTGAAATGTCTAAAATGTGTTTTTAAGAGAATGAAAGTCATACCGGTAGTCTTTATTTTGGTCCCTGTAGCTATTTTTCATTGCAGAATCTCTTTTATGTACAGTTACTTGTAAAACCTTTTACACTAAGTATCAAGGAGATTTCTAACAAGTTGTTAATCTATACGTACTCTAAAAGGTTGAGTTTTACTTTGATGACTATTAGGAGTAAACCAGTCTAGAGATTCTGTAAGATACACCCTGAGGTCCAGCACCTGTTCTATGCTGGGCTGGTAGAAGCAGGCAGAAGGCAATTCCCAGAACCTAAGCCATTCACAGTGCAGCTAAGCTGTGTGACCTAGAAATACTGTAAACCAAGCTGTGCTAGGTGGAGCCTGCTGCCCTTCCTCACCGCGGTTTCACGTGGGTTTTCTCTCTCCTTTCTGTCTGACAGGCCTAGCCGCCCGTGTGACTCTCAGCTGTCTCCTGCATGACGGGCGGCACCCCTCCAGCTTTCCTTCTCTCTCCAGTGCTGCCCGCTGTGTCTAGCAGTCCCCTAGGACCTGTCAGAGCTGCACCTCTCTGTGACTGGCCATTCCTGTCTGTTGGTGCTGCTGTCCTTTTGGGGGGTTCTTGGTTTCTGTATACATGTAGCTTTGCCAGATATGTACTTAGTAATATAAACTGTATTAATAAAATCCATTTACTGTGTAATACACAAGTTTAAAAATTAAGAGCGATTAGCTGTTCACTCTGATAACAGGTAGTTAAAAGTGTCACACAAGGTGTTATTACAATGGCATGACGGTGCCCTCTTGGCATAACTAAGCCCCGAGAGTAAGGCATGTGCTGCACGTGCTCCATGGTACTTAGAGCCTGGGGAGCCTGCCTGGACCCCAGGTCCTCCTAGGATACACCCCAGTAGCATTTGCTGTGTAGTCTGAGTGTGAAATTTGGGCATTCTGCTTTTCTCTACTAATCTTTAAGTGCTCAGTGATTTGTGTATTTGTGTCTTTCTAACTTCTAATAAACTCACTCCAACTGACCTGTATCTTGGTGTCTGTCTGCTTAGTAGAACTTCTTACCTATTCCATGGAATGCAGCATGGCGTAGCTTCTAGAAGTAATGGGGAAGACTGTTAATCTCACTAAGTGATTCATTCTGAGAATAAACATTGCTGAATACACATTTTCTTCACTCTGTGTTCTTGATTTTCATGTCCAGATACTGCCAAGTATTTTACTTATTAATGTCTGAATCAATTAAAATGAGAGCTGGGTACTCTTAACCTGCTTCCTACAAGGTGTCTGAGGAATTTTAGTATAGAATGAATTTTAGTATAGAATATTTTTATAGAATGAACATTTAATTTTCTAACCATATTTATAATCAACATTTAATGCCACTGTTGTGTAAGATTTACTGAAGGAAACAGTACATCCAAGTATTACATTTAGATGAAATTGTGAAAAGGAAGTTGCCTCTATCCGATCTAAATGTTTTGGTTCCTGTACTGTTACCTGCATCAGATGCTTACGTATTTATTAAATGTGGGTTTGACTTTGATGATATTCCTAGAAGCTGCCTTAATTTTCTTGAGACTTTGTGTGTTGTCTTTTGTCTCAAAACAGCAATATAATTCATTTTCCTTTGGGGATGTGATTACTTTTGTTTGAATGAGTTTCCTCATGTTCAAATGTTTTCATAAGCATTGGATTATCTTTAATGAACTTAAAAAGGGTAATTTCTATTTAAAGTATATTTATGTACATGACAAATTGGTGGTTTCTGTAGGACTCGTATCACCAGTGAGTCCTGATGGGCAGGTCAGCCTTGGTGTGAATCCTTGTTTGCATTCAGGTGTACCTCTTGCGGGGGCGGGAGGGAGAACCAGCTGCAGCTTCACATTTGTTCACGTTTTTTTCAGGATGGCACTGGATCTTTAAAACGCAGTGGTTCCTTTAGCAAACTCCGGGCTTCCATTAGACGCAGCAGTGAGAAGCTGGTTAGGAAGCTGAAGGGAGGAAGTTCACGGGAGAGTGACCCGAGGAACCCTGGGTAACTATCTCTTCCAGCTCTCCCGCCTTGCCTCGCACGCGGAGCCACAGCGGGGCCGCCTCTTCTCCTAGCACAGATTTCTCACCCACACACTTGAGAAAAGACATTCCAGTTTGGTTCCTGTATTTTAGCAATGGGGAAGTTTAATAGTTTCCATCTAATTTTTTCCCAGGATAAGGTGAGAAATAATTGTGAAACTTCTTGTTAGTACTAAAAGGGCCGATACCTTTAAGAAAGTTTGTGGAATTCTTTTATTTTGTTACATGTTCATAGAAAGCCTTAGCAGTGAAACGTGGGAAAATTTAACCTCAAACATTAAGCATTTTAAATTTGTTTACTCTAGATATGCATTATTTAGTTTTTGAATTAGCATTAGTTAAAATCTTTTAAAATTTTGATCTTTTAAAATCAGATGTTAGCTACAACTGTATTAAATCTCATACAGGTATACAAGGAGAAAAATGGTTTTAAGTAGAAAGACCAGGCCAGGCGCGGTCGCTCACGCCTGTAATCCCAGCACTGGGGGAGGCCAAGGTGGGAGGATCGCTTGAGGCCAGGAGTTCAAGACCAGCCTGGGCAACACAGTGAGACCTCGTCCCTACAAAAATAAATAAATAAATAGATCACAATTTTGGGGCTTTATTATAAGGCATTTCTTAGGAGATTTTCAAAACCTTAAGTTTTCCATATGTTTGAGAAAAGGTTTGAGTCATGGGTCTTAGAGTCTTTTGAATAATAACATTTAAATTATCAAAGGAATTTGATTCTTAAGATAGTCTTTGTGTCTGCATCAGAAGCAGGCTTCTTTGTGCTTCTCCGTTACGTTGTTAACAAACGCCCTGTGTCTGGGTTACTTCCGGGATGTTGTTGGATGCATTCCTCATTGAAGCACTCTTCTGTCTGCTCTTCCGTGTAACTCTAACTTCCTGAATGGTACCTACTTTTTAAAGATTGAGTTTTTTGGTAAAACTCTTACTTTAAAAGTGATCCCCTTTAAGTTCCGCAGGTAAGAATTCTAATCATCTCAGGATGGTGGAACTAAGTTCCTTTGGAGAATGCACTGGAAATTTTAAAGTTATTTGCCTTTTCGGTTGTTTTGTTTGTTATTTTGTTTACCAGCTCATTTCTGTAGAGGGAGTTTTCAGAGCTCCATGAATGTTCGTTGTGAAAACCACCTGGAAGGTCCAGTGTTTGAAGACCGTCTGGGCTTCTAGAAGTTTGTGAGGACTTAGCAGCAATTTGCCTGTGATGAGACAAATGAACTGTTACTTGGGAGAATAGGTTACACAGTCAGTGCCTTTGGAATAGTGCTCTTATTTTAAAATGTTTACAGATTACCAGAACTAAAATGATAGCTCTGCCCTTTTATGAATTTTGAAAGATTATATAAAACACCCAATATAAGATCTGAAGAGTGTGGCATGAGCTTCCCTTCCTTTGGATGCTCTGATGAGCAGAAGTGATTCGTACATCTGTATAACTGTTGAGAGTCAGGCTGAGCAGCAGGCTGCAAACACCCTGCCCCTGGGATGTCCAGTTCACAACAAGTGATCTGGGGTCAGCAGCCCCAGCACCATGGACACTTTTGCAAATGGCAAGTTCTGGAGCCCCACCCAGACCCACTGGATCAGACACTTGGAGGTGGGGCCTAGCAGTCTGTGTTTGAACAGATCCTCCAAAAGATGTTTGAGAACTACTGGTTCAGTTGATAAAAACAGTTACTCTTACTTGGAAAGATTTTTCAGTTTTATGCATTTTATGGGATGAAATTTCCAAAGTCACTTAGAAAACGTTAGTCCACGCAAGTACATGTGTCTGTCGCACACTGGTTCAGCCCTGCAGTGTCGCAGCACTGTGTGTATTGATCAGAGTTGGTGCGCCAAGTGATTCTGAATGCCATGGAGGGTTTTGGTTTTGTTTTTTTTTTTGAGACTGGGTCTCAGTGGCATGATCATAGCTCATCACAGCCTTGAGCTCCTGGGCTCAAGTGATCCTCCTGCCTCAGCCTCCCAAGTGGCTGGTACTACAGGCACATGCCACCATGTCCTATTTTTTTGTAGAGACAGGGTCTCGCTATGTTGCCCAGGCTGGTCTCGAACTCCTGGGCTCAAGTGATCCTACCACCTGGGCCTCCCAAAGTGCTGGGATTATAGGTGTGAGCCACTGTGCCTGAAGTGAATGTGTTTAAATGATACAATTCAAAAGGATCGAAGACTGTTCAGTCAAATTGTTCTTTGGTTTTGTAAGGAAATGTGAGTTTGAGGAAAAGGGTTGTATAGCTTTCTTTGAAAGAATTAATTGGGCATTTAAACAATAGCAGGAATAATTGAGTATGTCAGAATATAATTTACTTATGTGATTTGGTTTGATTTTTATACTTTGTTCTTGAGTAGTTCTAGGTAGAGAAAAACTTGTTTAGGACTCTAGCAACGTTTGTGTGAGCTTCACTGGGACGTTTTTGTTTTGTCCTGGTTGGGATATTTTGTGGTGAGATTTGCTTGAGGGTAAGTAAATTAAGGTCTTTGCTTTTGGTGTAGTTTGATCAGTGAGAACTGGGTAAGAGTCTGCCATTTGCCAGGTGCTGTGCTCTAGGGCTGGTGACACACGGGCGGGCACTCTGGGCTTTCCGTCCCCATCCAGGTGTCCCACGCGAGTCTGTCCCTGGCTGTGTCAGCCTCGTGGCCACTGCTCTCCGCTCGCCCAGGAAGTCCTGTGCTCATGTCATTGTTCATGTTGTGCAGGTCTTATTTAGAGTTAGAAACCCTGCTGTAAACACTTACAAATAACCCTTAGTATCAGTCATTTTAGCTTTAAAACCTAACGTGAGTTTATGTTCAAGGTCATTCATGGTGATGGTAAATAATGATAGTAACTTTACAACTATCCATAATTTAAATTTAGGTTATAGGTAATTTGTAGGCTATATTATCAAGTATTTTAAAGATACCAAATGGGAGGAAAAAGTAAATATATGTATAAATTCCTGTATTTCTTTAAATGTAGATCCATGAAATTTGTTTTAAATTTTGGTTTCGAAGTAGGGAAATACTGGCTTCAGAGTTTATGTTACTAATGATAAAATTATTTTCCTTGCTTTTAATATAGAAAGATATATAAGTTATAAAATATATGTCCTCTCTTAACAGTGAGCTTTGAGTGTCTCTCTTTAAAATGGTCCCTTACAGTGATGAATCTTACATAGGCCATTCGGCTCCCTTCCTGAAACTCATCAGGCTGAAGGCAGAGCCTCTCAGCTCCTAGGGGAGCCAGTTTTAAAAAGTGCAAGTATAATGACACTTTGAGTTTACATGTGGTCCTTTAAAACACGCATTTTGCTGTGAAAGATGCAGAAAAATAGCTTTTTTCTCCTGGACACTAAATAGAGTGAGACCTAAGACTTCCATGTTAAGGACTGGGTGGATATCCCAGTCTGAGTAAGATAAAGGCCCACTTCCCATAGGGACAGTCCTGAGGATCCCCCCAGTAGTAACAGAGGCCTTTGAGGGGACAGCTTTGCTTGTATCTCCTATTGCTGGTTGACCAATGTGCTGATGCGTTTGTCCTTGCATGTCCATGTCCGGGTTGCAGCATGAAGCGTGCCAGCTCTCTGAATGTTCTTAACGTGGGTGGCAAGGCCGCTGAGGATCGTTTCCAAGTAAGGAGCCCACCCCGCCCGGTTCAATCCTAGGCTGCCTGGACCCTCCTTGGCCACCACCATTGTTCCAGCAGATCACTGTGGACATTTCAGTGTTTCTGTTCTTAGACAAAGTCATGATAATAGTATCTTAATATTCTGCGTAGCTGCTGATTGTGTGAATTATGGGAGTGGTCACACTGTGAGCATTCTCAGTACATTATTATAATTAACGATCTAATGATCCTTAAAAATAGTTTGACCTAATTAATTTATTGTTAAAGTAGTACCAAAGCTTGACCAGTTATTAATTTATATGATTAATTTATGTGATTTTAGCCTCTAATAAGTTTATAACTAACTCATTGTCTAGTTAAGCTGTTGTTCAGTGTTTTAAAACTATTCAAAACTTTACTAACACAGTGACTAACATATTGTCACTTTGGCACTAAAATCTTTAGCACTTGGTCAGATTGTCCAAGTGTTACATAAACACGTCACGTTTCGTTTGTTTCACCTTCATTTGTTAGAGTTTGGCACCCCTTCTCCAGCACAGAGGCCTTTTCAGTTTTCATTCCTTCCAACACCTGGGGCGGCTGTCGGGGCATGGCCAGGCCCTGCCCTGTTTCTCGGGTGCTCTGAGCAGACTCAAGCTGCTGGGACCTCACAGTCACTGCCCTGTGCTGGTGCTTAGAGTGTGTGACGGTGGCCAGGCTTCCCGGTCTCCTGCCAGTCGCCCAGATCCAGTTACTAAAACATTAGTTAACTGTCGACAGTACTGGGCCTCCCAGACAGGCCGCCCTTTCCCCCACCTACCTCCCCAGTACCCTTGGGAGGATGTCACCAGGCCTCCAGCTGGCAGCTGAGGAGCTTGTAGGATGCTGGCAATTTGCTTGAAGCACCCCCAGTAATGAGAGGAAAAGAAGGTCTTTTTGTTTTACAAAGGCCTGTAGTTGACATAGTCTTTTGATATCTGATTTCCTGGTGTTTCCACGTGCACATTTGACCATTGGGACCCTCATGTCTGACTTAGACTTATACAGCTAGTGTTGCTGGGCCTAAGGTCACTTGAATCTGGCATCATTTTAAGTACTGGTTAAGTATAATTTTTCCATTTGTTTTTTCACGCAGGAACGAAATAATTGTCTGGCAGACTCGAGAGCTCTGAGTGCCAGCTACACTGAGCTGGCCCAGTGAGGGCTGGGCAGAGTAGGCAAACCCGAGTCTAATGGAGCACTGAGACCCTCCCGCTGTGCTGTGCCCCCACTCTACCTGGAGGTGCCAGGCTGCACTCTCCCCCCTTGGTGGGCAGGGCTTCCTTTTGTAGATAGTGACGTCCACCCGCCTGTGGAGACGTTCCTTTTAAAAAGACCCAGGGCATCTGGGCTTCAGAATCCTGTTAGTGACTGAGAGCCGCTGAGACCTGTGTGACCCGGCAGGGCGCAGCCCAGGGAGGCAGATGTGGCGCTGGCATTGGCTTCAGCACGTTTGGAATCAGCCGCTGCTCACGGACACTGTTGTACCTTCTGCCTGCCATCTTTTTGCCTTGATGCCAAACTCTGTTTTAAATTTTAATATTGTAATAAGGTTGTGCATTAAGAATCTGGAAACTTAAACTGCAAATCTTTTTCAAATGATAAGCATTAGTGATCCGACTGCAGCAGTAGTAAAGCCTGAAGCTAGAGGACAGAGGTCACAGGAAATGAGAAAATGAGTCACTTCCCCCAGGGGCTTCCCTTCTGCTGGGTCCCTGTTGCTGCCGGCACAGCGTCTGTGGCCTTGGGCGCCAACTGGGGGTGTGGCTGTGCTGGGAGCCTCTGGGTCCCACCCCCACCCCTTCTGAGTGGGTTACTCTCTCCTGGCGGCCCCTGTACACTAAGCACATAGAGATACATGTTTTATTATTTAAAAGCCTTTTCTTTATAGGGTTAAGTACACAGGGTGGATTTTGACAGGAACATGAAAAGCCACCCAAAGGCATTATTTCTTTAGGCAGTCTGTAAGAGTGACCTAAACTGTAAGTTAAGAGACTACAAACACGACCAGGTGAGCAATAATTCCAGAGGACTGCAACTAAGACGCATCCTTCAGGCTTGAAGGGAGAACCTTAAGTTCTGTTTGGTGACTAGTCTGTAAAACACTAAGCGTCTGTGAATTGTCAGGTGTTCGTTTTAGCTTCACAGCACAGGTGGTGGCACAGCACAGGCACTTTTTGTTTGCTCCCAGCTTCTCACAAGTCGAGTCAGAGGGGTGGGAGTTCCCCGTAGGGCACGTGGCCAAGTGCGGACATGGGGCTGACGGCTGGGAACTATCAGCCTGGGGTTGTTACAAGGCTAGAGTTTAAAATATCCTTAGAAGTTCTATGTAATTTAATATTATTTCATGTCACAGACTGCTGTGTTTGTGAAAAGGCGTTTGTTTCCACTGAGACTTTCTGTGTGTCACTGGCGAGTGCCCGGCGTTGAGGCTGCCCCATGGTGCTGATGCTGTCCCCGAGTTGGTCACCTTTCGCCATGGCTCCTTTTCTGAGGCTCTTGACTCCCATTTTTGCAGCTTCTGATGGATCAGGAATTTATTTTCTTAGTGCTCTCTAGACGTGTTTAGAAAAATTTGGTGAGTTGTTGAGAAGCCATCCAAAACAAGAAAAGAGGGTAGAGCTGTGTCCCTTCACTGATACTGTGGCCCTTTACAGATCACACTGTAGGAGCATTGGGGGTGGCTCATGACAGTCGGGAGGGGCTGAGGGGCTCCCTTCCCCAGCCCCCAGGAAGTTTCTTCTCCAGGCGAGAGAGCTGAGGCAGTACTTGAAACTAAAGTTTCCCTTAGTGACAGTTCTCTCTGGAGAGACAAAGGGCCGAATGCAGGATTTAATTTTAAGCTCCCGGCTGAGAGCAGGTGATGCTGTGCCGCGGTCTTGGTGGAGCCTGGCCTGGCCCTGGGCTCGAGTCGCCCTTGCAGCGCCGCGGGAGCAGAAGCAGCGTTCAGGGTGAGGGAAGCCAGAGGGCCTCCACGAAGCCAGGCCGAAAAGAAAACCTGTTTCAGAGAGGGAGAGCTGCATGGGAATGTGCAGTTTCTGAGTTTTGAACTTGCCTCACATGATAAAGGAAGCGGGTTGTAAGCTGTTCCAGTGTGGTGGGCTCAATTCTAACATTCCAAAGAGAGAAGTGGTGGGCCCGGCCATCCCTCCTCCTCAGTGTTTCCTTCTGGTGAGGGGACCCCAATTGACAGCCAGCACCCACTTCATAGTTTCTGTCACATAAATGTACAAATGACCAGTTGCAGAGGCAGAGGGTGAGAGCCAGCATGGCCTCTGTGGCAGCAGTGCCTGCTGTACTGTGCCGGCTCCAGCGACTGTTCCCAAAGGAAAGTCTGTCTGGGGCGGATGTCCTAGGGAAGCTGTGGGCGGTTGGCGCAGCTGAGGTGGCGCCAGGCCCTGGGGGGGCCTCTGAGGCACAGGCCAGCCCAGGGCAGCATGTGGGCGATCACGAGCAGTGCTTAGTCTCATGTTTATAGTATTGGAGGAATTCAGATAGCGGTTTTCTGGAATTAAAAATAACTTGTTTGGTCAGAAAGCTGCTAGGAATATTATGTAATTAGAAATTCAGTATTTATAGTAAAATATATTAAATATTGCTAAGGATATATGTTTACAATTTATAGAACAGATTTTTCCAATGTCATAACTTTGTGGAATTTTCTTGGAAGGCATGTTACATATATGAAACTACTATCTGTTAATTTATATTTGCACATATTTTTGAGCAATGTGTACCCTATTCTCAGATTTCTGAAAACCGTAAAATGGCACTTAATGGCATTGATCAAAGGCAAGGTTATAATCAGCTAACTGTGACTTTCTGGGATCAGCAACATTGTACACACAACTGGGTCAGCAGTCTTAGGACTGGCACGTGGACGTACATTCTGTTTACAATTAGTTCCCCAATTTTGTGGGGATGAAATAACCCCCACTGGGCCACAGGTCTGTGAGGTCAGCAGATGGCCCCTGAGGGAGGGTCTTAGTGAGAGGCCTGAGGGCCCAGGCAGGACCAGAGCCCCCCAGGGTGGGCTTCTGCTCTGCCTTCCTGAGGGGTGATCAGTGCTCCTGGGACCACCTAGAGGCTGACCCCTCCAGACACGGCTGGTTCTATGGTGAGGGCACCGCTGGGAGGGTGAAGCCCCTCAGCCCCGTCACCCCAGGGGCAGGTGCCGGTTGTGCTGACAGGCACATGTCTTCTATGAAATGTACCTGTCTTGGAGCTGGAGTTTTATTTTCTAATTGTTGGTATGACTTGCCTAGAAAAACATTTGGAATTGTTTATATTTAGTTATAAAAATAAAATGTTTTATTTTCTGGTGTAAAGTCCCTGCACTTTTGCAGAAAAGCTGTTTTATAAAAGTCCATCCCCAAAATAACTTTTTGCCATCTTTATGCCAGTGGTTAACTTTTCTGGGGTCATAGAGCACACTTTGATAATCTGATGACAGTTTAAGTGGATTGCCCGCCCTGGAAGAATACACAAAGAGAAAAGATCTGCACGATGCAGGAGTGTACTGACCCCAGTCCCAGTGCCAGCCCCAGGCAAGTGCCCTTCCTCCGCCGTGGGCGTCCCCAGAGGCTGGCCCTAGGGGCCAGTGTCTGCCTCAGGGTTGTAGAATAGTCAAGCCACTGGGCAGCCCTGTGCCTCAATTTCCCCACTTAAAAGCAGGGGTACTGAAACAGTACCTTCTCCAGGAGTGGTGAAAACTTAATCAGTGTGTATAAGTTACTGAGAGCAGTGCCTACAAAGAGCAAGAATCAGGTGCTATAACTGTACTAACTTAACCTGTTTGTCAAAGGCACACCCTGTGCCAGGCACCATGTGAGGAGATGGTCACAGCCCTGCCTGAGCAGAGGCCATGCCCCTCGGTGACCACTGGGCCTCCTGTCTCTATGACCAGATGGTCAGATTCCGGCGTTTGCAGCCAGATGTGCTGCCAGGAGGTCCCACCTTCCAGCTGGAATAAGGCCTGGCCACAAACGTGGGGCTGGGTCTACAGGTGTCCCTGCCAGGTGTCCCGCCACATCCCCACCAGGGTAGACATCGCACCAGGCCAGGGCTGCACTAGACGTCCAGATCCCTGGGGCCAGGCTTGGGGGGTACACCGAGGACACACCAGGACATTGCCTTCATTTAAACATCAGATCCTCTTTGCCCAGAACACTGAGTCTGCTGCAGAGCCCCGAAGCTGCCTGTGTGCCCTGGTCCAGCTATGGTGGTGGCACGGGTGATGTACAAATCCAGTCAGTCCTAAGCCCACCTGCTTCTGGACTCACAGCCTGAGGGCAGCTTGATGCAGCAGACTCAGGTCTTAGGGGAGTGGTGTCTGCCCAGGTGGGGTCTCAGCTGACTGCAGCCCACTGTGGCCTGAGCAGTAGGGTGGGCTTTGGGATGGGGACTGAGGACCGCCCTGCCTGGAGGCGAGGCTCCCTTTAGGCAGGGCCCCAGGCCCAGGACAGGCTTTGACCCAATTCCTGGTTGGTGTTAACATGGAAAGCAGAGCTGGGGCAGGAGGAAGTCACCGCAGACACCCCAGAGTCACCAGGCCCATGTGCATCATCCATTCCCACAGGCCCAGCTCGGCCGTGCAGGAACAAGTGCTGAGGCTCAGCAAGTGGGGCAGAGGGGAGAGCAGCCCCGTGTCAGTGGATAAGGTGGAGCGGATGCCCAGGAGGGCCTGAGCTAGGGGCTGCCCCAGGCCCAGGCAGGCTCTGCCAGTTGGGGAATGTCAGGCCTGGTTAGGCTGTTCTGCAGCCACCACCGTGTCACCAGGACTCAGTCCCAGGTGTCCCTCGCACCCCTTCCGCATTGACCGTGTAGGAACAGGAGGAAGAGGGCAGGTGAGGGGCGAAGAGCACCCGCAGGGTCCGAGCCGGCTGGCCAGGTGGGCTGAGGGTGGTCTCCTCTTCTCGGAGCCGGTCTGCCATCAGTCTCACGAGCAGCTGGTCAGCCCAGGTGATGCCGAGGGCCGGACAGACGCACTCGTCCCAGGAGCTGAGAAACAGAGAACAGGCCCCTGATGCAGATGACACCTGGCAGCCACACACCTGCGCACTGAGGTGCACCCGAGATGCAGCCACACTCACCCCGGCGGCCCAGGTGCCGTGCCCCACTCCTGCACCACCTCTGTCACCTGCAAGATCCAAATCTGGGTCAGCTACAGCAGCTGAGGGTTTTCCTGAAGTTCCCATGCTATTAACACAGGAAGGCACAAGCTGCTGCCTGCCCCATTTCCAGACCAACTCTGCTTTCCCCCAGTCCTTGCCCGGCCCACCTGGTTGATGCACAGCACGGGGCTCTGGAAGGCACAGCTCAGCTGGTGCAGCGCGGCCCCCAGCGACTGCAGACGCCTGGCCCTGGGGGCTAAGGCCTGGCTGTCAAATTCACAGCGGAATGGGGCTGCCACTGAGTCGATGACCACCAGGCGGGCCATGCCCCGAGACAGCAGGACGGGGACCTTCTCACTGACACAGTCCAACAAGGTGTCCTGCGGCACAAGGGGACAGCAGTCACCTCAACTGTCTGGCCCGCAGCCTTCCAGCACTGCCCTGTCTGCTGCTTCCTGCCCAGCTGGGGCCAATGCTGCGCCTGAGCCCAGTTCTGTACTTTTCTTTAAAAGGCTCCAGTTATGTAAGCTTCAGCCCCAGACAGCCTCATCCCTCAGCACTGCGTCCCCCCTTCTTGCCCTCCCAAGCTGCCGCCCTCGGCTGTGCCAACCCCAGACTACTGTCCCCCTCACCGCCCCGTTTTCTGGCCCACCGCCACAGCCCTCGCGTCCTCAGGGGTCCGGCCCTCCCCACCTCGCGCCATGGTCTCACCCCTTGTCCCCCTCAGGTCAGCACAATGGCCAGTCCCCTCCCTCAGTGGCCCCACACCAGGTGCTGAGACCACCCAAACTCAGCTGCATCTCCAAGGCCAACCTGTGAGCGCCTCGGTCAACTGGGCAGTGCCCTCGCCAGGCGGGGCTAAAGGGCGGCCCTGCCTGGCTCCTCAGCGAGGCAGGAGCCAAATGCCCTCCCGGCTATCACCCAGCCCAACCAGGACAGGCCTGCTCCTGCCAGCGGGGTGGGGCATTGCCCCAAGTGCGCAGGGGACAGGCTGCACCCTGGTGGGGCTGTGATGGAGACGCCCTGGGCCAGCCCCTCCCTTCCCCAAGGCCTCAGCCCTGTACCCTGCGCAGCCCTGGCCTGGTGAGGGGTGGAAACACTCCCCGGGGAACGCAGGTGTCCTTGGGCCTCCCTTTTGCAGCCCTGTGCCCTGCTGGCACCCAGGCTGGCGGCCGTGGGCTTGGCCAGCTGGCCTCTGCCTGCAGAGCTGGGGGCAGCCAAGGCCGTGAGGGAGGAGCATGTGGGGGGAGGTCGGACGGCTGCTCCTGGGCACTGAACTGGGCAGGATTCAGGCCTCTGGGGCCTTGCCAGTGGCTCTGTGGCCACAGATGGGGGCTGGGCAGGCCTGGGGACAGATAGTGGGGTGGGTGAGGGGCTCCCACGCTGCCCTTCCAGTGCAGGGTCTGCAGCGGAACACTGGCCGTGGCATCTGGAACTCTGGAGACGGTGGAGGGTGTGCTCCCGGCCCTGAGTGAGACTGGGTCTGTGCTTCACCTGCAGGGCGTCTCCAGCAGAGCCTCTCGCTGTGGAGAACGACAGCGGCAGCAGCAGCCTGGAAGACGCTTCTGCTAACGTGAGCTCTGTGCCCTTCACGTCCCGAGAGGCAGGCGGAGTGGGCGCTCAGGGCCAGGGAGGGATTTAGGGTACTGGTGTGCTGGGGGGACCCAGGGGACAGGCAGGGGGTGACCGTGCCCACTTGCAGCAGACCCACTCCCTCTGGGTCTCCAGAGGGGCCTGGCTCAGAGACCCCAACCTGCTGCGAGGGCCTGAGGAGGCGGAAGGGGATGGGGTGGCCCAGGCCCTGCTTATGCAGAAGCAGGGGCTCCGTGTCCACACCCAGCCTCCCTGCTTCCAGAGGCAGGTCGCTGGCGCTCCAGAGAGTAGACACCGAGGACCCATGGGTCCCCCACCACCTCTCAGCCCCAGGGAGGCTTGCACCCAGCAATCCCCCCTTTTCTAGGCAGGCTTGGGGCAGGGGACGCCCCCAGAGCTGCTGCGGGGTCTCTGTGGCCTGTCCTGACCTTCGACCTTCTCTTGCAGTGACCCCTGCCTGGCCTCTTCCAGGATGAAGCTGCTGTGCTTCATCGGAGCCGCCCCAGGACAGCCAGGGCGAGGCTGGGAGGGCCCTCCGGCTGGAGCCTGCGGCGCTAATTCTCCTCCCCCGTGTCCACGTGCGCGCGCGGAGCGCCACCCACACTCACCCCAGCAGGGAAGGGCCCGGGAGCGAGGCTGGCGGGGCTGGCACCCGGTGCGGCCCCTCCCAGAGGCCCGGGTGTCTGTCCCAGACCTGCTGGGCCTCCAAGGGCCACTTCTCACATGTTACTTCCCCGCATTGTGTGTGATAATGTATTTTATTGTAAATTTTTTTTAAATTAAAAGTTTATATGCCTTATGCTTTACTTGAAGGTTACAACAACTCTTAAACGTGGGGGAAGGCCCACCCAGGAGCTGGGGGCTCTGCCAGCCACAGCCAGCATCCGAGCTGGGCAGGCATGGTGGGCGCGCCCCACCTATGGCGTTATTTCCTTGTTTACTTCTGGGGTATGGGTTCACTCCCAAACTTCCCATCCTTCCTTCTGAATCCTTTCTGCTCATTACTCTGTGGAACAACCCCTCTAAATTGAAAAGCTGACCAGGTCACGGCGCTGCTTCCCCGACTGCTGGGTGGAGCTCCAGCCTCTCCTGCCCTCAGGAGGCCCTGCCATGGGGTCCCTCCTCCAAGTCCCTCTTCGGGGGAGCCAGCAGCCAGGTGGCAGTGCCACATGCGTGTGGAGCCCTGGCCCCCAGTAAGGGCAGACGTCCCCTCAGAGGCAGGAGGGAAACTCAACAGGCAGCAGCCTAGTGAGCAGCCCCGTCTTTCTCTGGCCAGTGGCCCCCTTGGGGCAGCTAGATGAGCAGAAGGCAGCGGGTCAGGCCTCAGCCCAAGAGGAGGCCCCCACCACCTGCCCAGGCCCGTCTGCTGCCGCTCTCTCCTCACGGGGAGGGCTGACAGACGGCACGCCGTGCCCAATTAAATCTGAATTTCAGGTAACGAATAATGTTGACCTGAATACGGGGCACCTTACCCTAGAACATGACTGGCTGCTGACCGAAATTCAGATCTTGACTCAGAGTTCACTCCCTCCTGCAGCCCCTGGCCACGATCCTCTGGTTCCCCGCTCCACCAAACCTCAGAGCCTTCTAGGCCCGTCCGTGGACGTCCTCGTAAAATCCAGTTGCAGCAAAGAACTCTAAGTCGGTTTAGCAAGAACCCCCTGCCTTCCGTATCTGATCACCCTCCATGCCTGACCGGGTCCTCCTCCTCCATCTCCAGGGGGTCTGGCCCCCCGGGCTGCCTTCAGACAGACCCCCCCACCCCTGCTGGTCCCTGTTAGTAATTAATTTTCCACCCACCGCCCCCACCCTGCTCCTCGGCTATAAACCCCGCTTGCCCGTGCCGTGTTTGCAGTGAGCCCGGACTCCCCCTCGCTGCGAGAGCCCGTTGCCGTGGTCCCCATACGTGTCACGATGGTCCTGTTGAAGTCTGCCCCACCTGCCTGAACGGGTGTCACTGAGTTTCCTCCTTAGCGCTTCCCTTCACTGCGGGGCGGGAGAAACGGCAGGACACTCACCACGTCAGCCGCGTGCTCGATGAAGATCTGGTTGCCAAATCTGATCTTCCGGACCACCTCCCCTGGAACATCTGTGCGCAGCTGCTGCTGCCGGGCAATGAGCTGCTGCAGCCGCTTGTCTGGGAAGACGTCCTCCGTGCAGATGTAGATGGCCCCTGGGAAGCCAGAGCACCCACGTGCCCAGAGGATCCGAAACAGGCCTGTGGCCGCCATGCAAACTGAACGCAAATGTCTCCCAGCCAGTTCTCTCTCTGCCCCTCACAGGTTCTTCACCTCCGACCCAAGGAGGGGCAGGCTGGTGCTGGTTTCTCATTCTCCCCGCTGCAGCCACCCTGCCTGCCAGGCAGCCCCTCGGAAACACGGCTGGGCCTCCACTCCTGACCCTAGATGGGTGCTGGGCCTGTGCTGGGCCCTGGGCCGGAATGGCCAGATGGGCGACCTCTCCAGCCCAACCCTGCCTGTCCTCCACCCCCATGGCCCTGCCCCTGTCACCAGGCAGGGGGCAAGTGGAAGTATTGGGGCCAGCGGACTTGCGGGAACGCCCCCTCCTGCACACACAGACACCCTCAGAGGCTGCGTCGAGCAAATGTTCCCTCTATTCCACTTCCAAAGCTGCTCCCACAGTCTGGGCTGTGTGGTGACACCTGTGTCTCTGCTGCATTTGAAAAGCCAATAATGACCAACTCAGTCACCCGGTGCCTTCACACCCTGGGGCCACACGCTGGCCTCGTGGACCCTGTACCACAGAATGCGCTCTGAGAGTCCCATAGCCAAAAAGGGCCAGCGGCCACCTGAAACAAACCCTTACACATCTGTGGGCAACAATTTTCAACAGATGCCAGGACAATTCATTGGGGAAAGAATACTTTTTCAACACACAGTGTTAGGACAACTGAATATCCATATACAAAAGAATGAAACTGGACCCTTACCTCACACCACAAACAAAAATTAAATCAAAATGGATCAAATATGACAGCTAAAACTATAAAACTCTTAGGAGAAAATATATGGGTAAATCTTCATGACTTTAGATTAGGCAATGGTTAAGATACGACACCAAAAGCATGACCAACCAAAGAAAAATAAATTGGATTTCATAAAAATGAAAAATGTGCTTCAAAGGATGCTATCAAGAAAATGAAAAGTCAACCCAAAAAAAGAGAGAATCTTTGCTAATCATATATCTGATAAGGGATTTGCATCCACGATATATAAAGAATTTTTACAATTCAGTAATAAAAAGAATTTAAAACTGGGCAAAGGACCTAATAGACGTTCCTCCAGAGAAGACACAAAATGGCCAACATGCAAAAGAAAAGATGCCCAACATCGTCGGTGATCAGGGAAAGGTAAGTCTAAACTCCAGTGAATCCCACTTCACACCCACTAGGGTGGCCGTGGTGAAACAAGACAAGTGTCGGTGAGCACGTGCCGAAGCTGGAACCCTCACACGCTGCTGCTGGGAATGTACAATGGCACAGCCGCCGCGGACGCGTCTGGCAGCTCCTCAGAGAGCTGAACATAAAGCCGCCGCATGGCCCGGCAAGTCCACTTCCAGGAACATACGTATAACCCTGGAGAAACGCAGACACAGGTCCACTTACAGAACGCACAGGAGCGTTCACAGCAGCACCGCTCACGATCACCAGAGCAAACAGCCTGAACGCCCATCCACGGACGCGTGGAGAAACACAGGGCGCCGGCACGGCGGACGTTGCGCAGACCCGCGCTCGACATGAACCCGGAAAACATCATGCCCAGTCAAAGAAGCCAGTCACGAAAGGTCACGGCGGTGCTGTAGGATTCCATTTGTGTGAAATGTCAATAGAGACAGGAAGCACAGCAGTGGCTGCCAGCTCTCCCAGCTGACACGCTTGTGTTCACACGGAGCTCAAGAGCCACACGGAATGCCGTGGCAACACCTCCACGAAGTTTGATAAAAATAAGGAGCTACTAAGAAACATGTTCACTCTGCCTGTGGCTCATATCTTGAAAAAGTACTTGAATTTTTAACCCTTGAGAGACCTGAGCAGGCGAGCTGTGGAAGCCGCGTTCCAGTCCACAAGCGCAGAGGACTGGGCCAGCCCCAGTGTCCCCAAGCTGCAGACCACGTGCTCCTCCCCAAAGGACACTGCTGCCTATTTCCTCCTGCGCGTCCGGCTCTGCGAGCCTGGGAGTGCACGGCCACTGGGTCCACAGGTGCACGGGGCCGAGGGCCGGCACCTTGGTGCTCAGCCTGTGACCCTCCTGCCAGCACCCCCCCCCCCCCGCCTCACTCCCCTCCCCTTCTGGAAGCAGGGGCGGCCAAGCAGAGGTGGAGGAGGAGGAAGATGGGAACAGCAGGAGGCGCCCGAGAGGCATCGCTAACCTTCCTTAAGGGGAAGCTGCCCCAAACACAGCAGGGCCAGAGAGCACCCAGTCAGGACCCCCACCCACCCAGCCCCCAGGGAGGGGCGGCCACTCACCGGCCTCCAGGCCTCCGTGCCGCCGTGGGAACTGCACGGCCAGGCAGAGCTGCAGCGCCAGCTGGGTCTTCCCTGCCGAGCTGCGGCCGGCCAGCTCGGTGATGCCCTCCAGGGGCAGGCCGCCACGGAGGAGCCCGTCCAGGACAGGGCAGCCGAGGCTCAGGCGCTGGTGCTGCGCGGGGAACCTGTCCCTCTGCTGGTGCAGGTGCAGCGCTGCGGAGGGGGGGCGGCGTCAGGCCCAGCTCTCCTCCAAGACCCCCAGCCTCCAGGGCTGGGGGCTACGGGAGGCGCTGGCCTCCCTGTGTGGCCAGAAGACAGGTGACTGTGGTCACGGGGGGTGGGGGCAGGGTGCTGAGGGGAGGGAGGAGGCTTAGACTTCTCAGCAATTGTCATGGAACGATCCAACTGGACCATCTCCCGAGGAAGGACACGTGCGCGGCGAAGGGGCCCCAGCTGGAGCTGGACGCCTTCTGCCAGCTGCTTCTGGAGGGACCTGGGGGCTCCTGTCAGTCTCAAGAGGATGGTCTCAAACTGTGATGGTCCCAGGGCCAGTTAACTGTTTTGAGTAGGCTTTAAATTGGCTTAGATATCAGTGATGTAAAACATAAAATCCACGCGGAAGGTGTAGCCTGTGGCAGGCAGCATAGCCATGGCCACCTCCTGGAGGCCGGCCCATCTGGGCGCTGCAGCCCAACTTGAGTGGTGCTGGGCCACAGCGTGTTCACATGCTTGTGCACACAAGTGCACACACACACCCGTGCTGGTCTGTGCTCTGTGACAGAAGCTGCTCTAGGAGGACCCTGGTCACAGGCTCTTGGCGGCAGGGCCTTGGATGAGCCATCTGATGCCTCCTCCTCTGTGACACCAGGACCCCTGGGGTGAGGCTCCAGGCGGGACATGCGGTGCCAGCCGAGCTGATGGTGTAGGGTCCCCTGGGCCAGGAGGCCAGACCCATCCTGCTGCTTGTGCCCCACCCCAGGTAATGCGGAAAGCAGAGGCTGCCAGGAGCCCTGCCCAGACAGTGTGCTGGACAGAGGGGCCCGTGGGTGCCGGCCGACCATGGCAGTCCCAGATTTAAGGTGATCCACAAGTTCCTAGGGACCACTGAGCCACCTGCCAGGAAGGGAGGACCCCGTGCTGCCAATCAGGGCCTGCTCAGACACAGGGATGGAAACCCTGCCTGGCCAGGTGCGTGGGGCTCACTGGGAGCCAGCAGCCTAGACCCCCTGAGAAGGGAACCGGCCCGTTCCCCTCCCTCGCCTGCAGGCCTGGGGGCCACGTGCCAGGAGGGCCGAGACCCAGGTTTCCTGCATGTTGTGATGGGACCCCACGCACGTCCCTCCGCTGCCCGAGGCCCCTCTGGCCAGGAGCCTGTCCCAGCTGCTGCACCTCGGATGCCACTGTCCTGTCTTCTGCTCCCTGCAGGAGGCCCGAGGGGCCCTCGCTCCCACTGACTGCCAAGCCCCTGCCTCCTGCACCCCTACTTCACCCCTTCTCCTCTGGCCTCAGAAAGTGACCCAGGAGCAAGGGCCCTTCCATGTCTATCCAAAGCGTCCTCCGGTCTGACACCGTGACCGCGGCCATGGGTAGAAGACAGGTGAGACTGGGGCTCCCGCGCCTGCAGCGGCCGTGCAAGGCTGTTCCTCAGGTGGAGTCTGCGCACAGCCTGCACCCCGGCTCGTGGGGCATGATGGCAGATCCCCAGCAGCCCCCACCAGAAACCCCAGGCCACTGGCCAACACCGACACTCTTGTGCCCACCTGTGAGGACGCTGCCTCCCCGCAGGTGTAGGGAGGCCGTTCTCAGCACGTGCTGGACCTCATGGCGGGAGAGGGCGGTCATTCTCTGCAGATCGGGTCCAGAAAAGCGCAAGACCTCCTTTACTGACTTCAGTTTGGCTGAAATTACACAGACAATGACAGGAAAAAGGCTATAGTAACACAAGGCAACACAGCAACGACAGAGGTGCTCTGCAAGAGCACGGGGACACCAGCACGAAGGTTTCCGCCGCCTGCCCCAGGCCCAGCAAGGCTGCAGGCTGAGCCGTGGGCGAGGCGCTTGCTGAGGAAGAGGAGGCGCCAGGACGCAGAGCGGGGTCCGCACGAACACGGGCTTGGGGGTGCCAGGGGCAGCAGAACGAGCACGCGGGGTCGGAGGGCAGCAGCAGCTCACGGAGGTAGAGGTCAAAGGTCCTCAGGACTGCTATTTTGGGAGGAAGGTAAATAAATTAAATTTTTTATTTGGACGTCTGGAAAAGTGCATCACTTTCTCCTTTCAAACTAGTAGGAAGAAAAAAAAAGTTACAAATATATCCAACCAATCCAGAAGGCAGCAAGAGAACACGCAGAGCGTCACAGGGCAGGCGGCTTGGCGTAGGGAGGGCATCCAAACCCAAACCTGTCAGAAACCCCCGAGGTACATGGGCACGGATGCTCCAGCTAAAAGACAGGGTGCCAGACTGGATGAAAGAAAAAACAAGACACAACTACTGACACACTCTTTGAAGCAGCTCCATAGGAAACGTAAGGGCACAGGAAGGTTGGGAGTAAGAAAGCCACGTGGGGCCGTTAAATCCACAACGCGGCGCTCACATCAAAAGCTGCTTGAGAGGACGGTTCTGCCGGCGCAGCACGGCCCCAGCCCCTGCACAGCCAGAGGTCTGCTGGTGCTTCTGGAAAAGTTCGTTTTCTGGTAAGAGGCACAGGTGAAAAAGAACTCCTCGGCAGAGCCTGTCCCTCTGCACTGTCCCCGGGTGGCAGCCGTTCTGTGGTCCTGAGGCCACAAATAGGAGGATAAACGAACAGCCAAGCATGGAGGAACAGGACAGCGACCCTGCCCCCGTCATCAAGCTGCTGTGCCAGCCTCCGCGGGTACTCGGGTTCCTCGTTACCTAGCCACAGCATGCAGCGTCCGAGCATCCTAACAGACACCCCAGGAGACAGGGCGAGGCCTAGGACGGCAGCCTGCAGCAGGGGCCAGGGTGGGGCCCGGGTGGAAGCACCAGGAAGACGGACAGGATAGGGAAGCCGCCCAACCCTTTGAGCATTTAGAGAAGAGCCAATGGTGCCAGACAGACCTACTGGACAATGTAGGGAAAATCCGTGCGAACTACACAGAAAACTTAGCCTGAAACAAAGAGGCAACTACTAACTCTGGGAGAAAAAGAGACGCTACAAGGAAGAAAACAGTTACCGCCCCCCCCACACCAGGCTCAACAACGGCCCGTCACAACCCTGACCTGACCCCAGCTGTGTTCTAACTGTGGGGGCCGGGGAAGCAGCCCTTGCCCCCAGCAGGAAGCCCATGGTATCGTAACACCAGCCATCAAACACCCGGAGTATAAGCACATTATTTAGGAGCTCACGGGTAAATATTCTAAAATTGCTACTTCACTTTTTAGACAACGTGCACATATTACTTTGATAAAAATAAAATTAACTTTAGAAAGCACACACACCACTGAAAAACCCACAGCATGTTCTAGCATCGGTGCAATAGTAGGGACCAGGTGACTTTCAGGGAAGTGTCGGCAAAGGGAGGACGTCCCAGACTTGGACAGCCACGTTTCGTTAGCTTGTGTTACATAAAGTATATATGTGCATCCCTGCATGTCACATCACCTTCCTCTTCTATATAGATATAAATATAAATAAATGTACCTTTCTTAATCGCAGCAATGATTCTGGGGTTCAGGTCCAACAGATCCAAATCCATTTCTTCAATGGGTTGACCCACAGGACGAGTAACTTCCCAGGGACAGACGGAACAATGGACACAAATTCCGAGGCTCTCGCTGACAAGTCAAACCGCCTGTGGGGGGCACATGCCAGAGAAGTGAGCATGGCCGGCGGGTGTGCGCCCCCAACGTGACACCCTAGCCAGGGCCTTCTCATCCAGGGGTGGGCCGACTTCATTGCACCGGGGACACCTGCTAGGCAAATCTGAGGTGACATTTCTGTTACAGGAATTTACCTCTAAGAGTTATTTGGTAATTTGTAAACCCTGGACTCATTCCAGACACTGATGAATCTGAAAAAATGCCCCCAACCCACCAGTGTTCTGAAGGTCCAGATGTGACAATTCATCCCCACGGAAGGTGTTTACTCAGCCATAAAAAGAAATGAATTAATGTCTTTTGCAGCAATTGGGATGCACTGGAGACCATTATCCTAAGTGAAGTACCTCAGAAATGGAAAAACAAACGCCACACGTATTCCCTAATAATTTGGAACTAATCGGTGAGTACACAGGGGCACAGAGAGAAGTAAAAGTCACTGGAAATCAAGAAGGGGGAAGGGGGAGGAGAGGAGGGGCAAAAACCTACCTAACAGGTACAAGGAACACTATTCGGTGATGGGCACACTTACAGCCGTGACTTAAGCATTACAAAAGCAATCCATGTAACAAAAACATTTGTGCCCACTTCAGATTTTGAAATTAAAAAAAAAAAGGAAGGTATTAGAAAACACGCCCTCCTCCTGGCATCCAGGTGAGCGTCCTGCCCGACTCGCCTCTCTTGGGTTGGGGACAACGTATGCAGCCCCAGATCTACTCACACTGGGCCCACTCAACTGAAGTATCTTTTGCATTTTCCAGTTTAATTTCCCTTAGATGTATTTCCACGAGGACTCTGGAAAGAGGGAAAGAAGGGAGCTTGGGATTTTGCAGGATGCTCAGGGAATCTGAACCGCCAGGCTGTTTCAGCAGACAGCGGAAGACCCTGTCCTGCAGGGCTGCAGGAAGGCAGTGTGGGCATGTGGGTGGCCCCTCCCAGGAAGGGCAGCCCCTTCCACAGCCTGAGGCTACCCCAGCCTGTGCAGAAACTTGGCTTTTCTCCTCTCTGGCCTTGGCTATGCAGGGACTCAGCCCAGGGTCACACGAGACCTTTCCAATAGGCCTCTCTATATTCCCCCAAGCAGCCAGGCCAGGAATGCACGGGGCGTGCCAGGAAACGCCAAGGCCAGCAGCCATGAGGGCCAAGTGCAGGGTCAGTGTCCTCTAGGGAGGCCCAGCAGTCTCAGCCACAACTCAGCTGAAGGGAAGGTGAGGCCACTCTGGACTTGGAGGCATCCCCTTGCAATGTTTAGAATGTGATATGGGCCTGAACCATATATTAATTGGTTTTGAAGCCTCAAGAACCAGGTCACTTGCATTCTTACATCCTCACAGTCAGGCCGTGGAGAAGGGAAGTAGAGCTCCAGGCCGAGGGCAGGGCACGGGGGACGGGAAGGAAGGGCACCCCCTGTGCGGGCGCTGGGCAGGAGGAAGCTGGCGCTTCCAAGGTTCCTGCGGCTCCACAGCCCATGGGCTTGCCGATCCAGCAGCTGGTCCCATGTTCTGGCCTGGAGCAGGGGACAGGGCTGACAGGAACACAGCCCAGGCCAGAAAGGAGCCACCCTGTTGGGCTGGGTCACAGGTGGAAGCTGGAGGTGGGCTGGGCACAGGCCAAGGGGCAGGCAGGGGGAGGGCGGATTTTAACCCGCTCCAAAGGCGCTGACAGTGCTGGCCAGTGTGAGGAAGTTACATTCCCAAGGACAAAAAGCAAGAAAGAGCAAATATCACCTCCAGGAAAAGTACTACACAGTCAAAGGAGATGTGGCTGGGCCCCACCGGGCTGACCAGGGGTGTGTTTTCAGAACCCTGAGGACAGGAAGAGGCCTGGGGGGGAGCAAACTCCCTGCAGGGGACCCTGACACACCCGAGGCACCACCCAAAACACAGCCCCTGGGCAACAGACAAATCCGGGTGTGTTCTGGTGCAAGCAAACAGGCCGGCCCGGGTGTTGGGTTCTGCCAGGCAGCTGCACCAGGGCAGGGGCCCCAGGAAGCTTGCACACGGCTGCCACACCTCCAGCCTGGAAGCAGAGTGACCGCTGATTGATGACAGAGTCTCTGCCTGACCAAGTCAAGCTCCTGAACTTTTTCCTAGGCCTGTACGTGCACGGCCTTGTAAAATCCAGTTTCAGTTTAGCAAGAACCCCCGTATCTGACCACCCTCAATGTCTGACCAGGTTCTCCACCCCCAGGGGGGTGTGATCCCCTGGGGCCTGCCTTCAGCCAGAATCCTGTTCGGTCTGTTCAGCCACAACCCCCCACCCTGCTGGTCCCTTTTAGTAACTAATTTTCCACCCAGGGACCCCCAGCCTGCTCCTTGGCTATAAACCCCACTTGCCTGTGCCGTGTTTGAGCCCTGTCTCTCCCCCACTGTGACAGCACATTGCCGTGGTCCCCATACCCGTCATGACGGTCCTGATGAAGTCTGCCCCACCTGCCTGAACGGGTGTCACTGAATAGCTTTTTTCTTTAACAGTGAACACTTGCTACGTCCCAGCCAGTGGCCCAGGGGCTCAATGGACAGCCCCACTTAGGTGCCCTATCCTCCCACCTCTGTGAGGGGGGCACCCCATAGCAGGTGGGGGACAGGCCCTGGACAGACCAGCGCGTCCTCCTGGAGCACCGAGCTAAGCCACGATTGCAGGGGGAGAGTTGACTCGTGTGTGGCTAGGTGAGTGGGGACATACTACACAAGGGGGCACATCGGCACCAGCTGTCGGCTCACAGATGAGACTCCGGAAATGCCATAGTCTCTGTCTGGGGCAGCCGAGCCTTCCCCAGCCCCAGGACCAGTTAAGTAGCTTTGAAATGTTTTGCAGTGAACTCCCCCTTCCCTTCCAGAGCCTCATGGGACTTCACATGTGGGAACCCCAAGAGCTCCCCGCCCGTGGGAACTGGTATCGAACCTTAGCAGATGCCCCCATGGGGGAGTCACTGACCTCAACTACCGACTTCAAACACACATGTAAACTCGAGTTTGACAGACGCTTTGAGAGCTTAGGCCGTGGTGGGATGACACCCTATTGGCCTTGGAGCAGATCCCCGAAGCCTCTGCCGTGGTGGCCACGCCAGCTTCCCCTGAGAACCACTCCTGTAATGGTGCACCTCAAACTGTCGTTAGCCTTTACTTTCCACAGAGGCCTACTTGCATCCTAATCAAGCAACTGGACTTTAATAATTTTGGAACTCACTCAACAATGTGGTTAATGAGTGTATTGTTCCCCATGAGGTTTGTTCACATTAGCCCCCTCCTTAAGCACTGTGAACCTAAGGAAAAATTCTCTTTGGTGATAAACCATGTGACTCGTGAAATCACACTTTGATCAACTCCTTACGTCCATCACAGGAGACAGGGACCTCACACTGCCAGTGCCCCCTGGGCGGCAGGAGGGCAGGGTCAGACAGGCCAGCCCCTCCGCTCTGAGCAGCGAGTCTCAGGCTTCAAACACTGCTTTAATTTACTTTTTATAATAAGGAATTAAAGGTAGGATGAGTAAAGTCCTCCTTTCAAAACTAGTGCATTAAAATAAATGTGTTCAGACCTCTCCCACTTCAATGCCATGTGTGGTACCAGACAGCAAATAAACCAAATAAACCAAAGCGTGGGAGTGCAGCCGCCCTGCTGTGTCCCGCTCACTTGGGGGCCTCCCTAGTTAAGGAGATAGTTGGCCAAAGCACCCACTTGACTGGAAAAATTACTTTCCTTTCTCTTGCCAAATTCACGGCTAAATTCAGGTAAGGCAAGCTAAGTGCCTGGCATCTCCCTACAATCACCAAAGGTCATAAAGCGGCAAGCACTAACACTTACTAAACACCTGGTAAGTCCTAGGGACTATTCTAAGCACTCGATGTGTATTAACTCACTCAAGCCTGACAACAATATCATGATCTCCATTTTGCTGAAGAGGAAATGGAAGCAGAGTGGTTAAGTGACAAGTCAGTGGCCAGGGACTCAGGTGCAGGCTGCAAGCTCCAGGGGCTGTTCCAAGCCCTTGACCACACAACCCGAGTCTGAGCTCTGTGCCCCCCCTTTCCTTGCTCCCCGTTAGCACCGCCAGCGGGGACTGTTCGGTCTCTGCGCCCTAACTCAGTTACCCAGAGGCCGGCTGCCCGGCAGGGTCCAGTGCCCTTGGGAGCAGCCCCGTCTCCAGACTTGGCTCCTTTTCCTGCCCTCTCCTCCCGAAAGGCTCGGTGAGCTTCCGCGACCCCTGGGCTACCCCAGGCACCGTATTCCCACGACTGCTCCCGCCTGCTGGAGGCGCTGGCAGGGGCCTTTCGTCACCCCCGGCCTTGCGCGGGCCGATCCTGCCTCGCCTGGGCCACTACTGCGGTTTCTCCAGAACTGCCCAGGCCGGACTCCCGAGCCCTCCCCTCCTCCGGCCGCCTTCTCTTTCAGTCCCGGCGGCTCTGGCCACGCCCCGGCGCCTCCCCAAGGACTCCGCAGCCTTCCCTGCCTGGAGGTCCAGCCGCCCCGGCCACCCCACCCGACCTGGGCCACCACCTGCGCCCGCCATCTGACACCCCCCCACACACCTGCTGCTCCCGCGGCGCCCCGTCTGCGACCTTCCACCCACGCCCCAGCCAGGCCCCCGGGGTTCCCTCACCTGCCCGCGCCCCGACCCTGCGACCTTCCACCCACGCCCCAGCCAGGCCCCCGGGGTCCCCCTCACCTGCCCGCGCCCCAACTCTAAAGCCCACCCGACCCGTGCTCTCAGCCCAACTTCACATGTCACCCCGCGCCCCTGGATTGCGGCCATAACCCACCCAACTGCAGACCCTGGGGGGGCAGCCCAAAGGCCGCCTCCTCCAGCCTTCCCAGCGGATCGGCGGGGCGCGGCCCCCAGGCCCCTCCAAGCGCCTGCCCCGTCGGGACCCTCGCTCCGGCCGTCCTTTCTGCCCGGCTCCCCCGCAGGGTCCTAATCCCGGGTCCGGGGTTTGGCGGCCGGGAGCAGGGGCCAGTAAAGACCCCGTCCCCTTCCTACCCTCCCCAGGCCCCCACGCAGCCCACGGCCGCGCGACCCCCGACCCCGCCCGCGCCCGCCGGGCTCTCCCACCCTAGGGCCGCGGGAGCCGGCGCTCTCACCTCCCGCGCGCCGCACTCCTCTTCGCGCCGTCCCGCCTCTCTCAGCCTCCTCTTCCAATGAGCGCCGGGCGCCCTGCGCCGGCTACGCCAATCAGAAGCGAAGCGGCGTCACGTGGCTAACTAACTGACCAGTCCAAAGTCTCAATCGCGCCGAGCGGGGGGGGAGCGTTCCCGGGTCGGCCCTCACGACCGATTGGTGATCGACCGCAGGGTGGCGGGGGCGGTGCCCTTGCGCGGATTGGAGAGGGCCGCAATGGGGCGGAGTCAGAGCTCCGATTGGTCCTCGCTCCGGGACGGGCTTGCCGATTGGGAGCCGGCGCTGTCGGCCGTGCGCGGGGCGGGGCTGGGCGGGCGGTGCCAGCCCGCTGGGTGAGGGGCCGGGTGTGGGGCCGAGGGCCGGGAGGCTGACGCGCCGTCATGTCCTCGGGGGTGGCCGCGCGCCGCGACGCCAAGAAGCTGGTGCGCTCCCCCAGCGGCCTGCGCATGGTGCCCGAGCACCGCGCCTTCGGGAGCCCGTTCGGCCTGGAGGAGCCGCAGTGGGTCCCGGACAAGGAGGTACGTGGCCGCCCGCCCGCCCCGCGCCTCGGACCCGCCCTGCCTCCCCGGCCCGCCCCCGTCCGGGCTTCCCCATTCCCGCCGGCGTCCCCCGGGTCCCAACCCCGGCAGCCTCCCCGAGGCCCCCTTCGCCAGCCGACCTGCTCCGTCGCTCCCTGAGCACCCCCAGGCTTGTCCCGGCTTCCCCGGCATTGCCTCCTCGGCCCCTGCGCCCTAGTGGGGAAAGTGATGTTTGCGGGCGTCTCGGGCTTGAGCAGGACTTTCCAGATGGGGGAGCGGGGCCTGTCCTGCCCCTTCCCGGGTGAGGTGCGAGACTTCCTGCCCTTGCCCTTGCCGCAGTTTTATTGTGGCACGTGTTCTCTCCCAACCACCAGAACGTACCTTTGCGGTACCTCCTTGATTCGTGCTGGGAAAGATAATTAAGAGTAACACTGTAAGTGTCTTCAGTACTACTGAACCGTGTGCTTAAGGTGGTAAATTTTGTGTTATATTTTACCATAATAAAAAAATTAGAGTAAAAAGTGATTTTAGACAGGTAATAACGTGACTCTCATACAGATTTAAATGAACACGCGTTACAGATTCAGTGCAGTCACTCAGGGAGGGAACAGAGCAGGTGTTACCAAGTTCAAGGAGCAGTCAGAATAGCAGGAGCTGACAGAGGTTCAGTGGAGGCAGGACAGGACGGACTTTGTAGGAGTTTGTGCGCCTGTGGGGAGTGCTCTCAGCACCTGCATTGCATGGAGCCACTGCTGGAGGGTGTCCTGTAGAGCCGCGGTCCCCAGCCCCTGTGCCTCGGACCAGTACCGGCCGTGGCCTGTTAGGAACCGGGCCGCACAGCAGGAGGTGAGCAAGCGAAGCTTCATCTGCATTTGCAGCCGCTCCCCATCACCCGCATCACCGCCTGAGCTCCTCTCCTGTGAGATCAGCAGCGGCATTAGATTCTCACGGAGCGAACCCTCCTGTAAACTGCGCATGGAGGGATCTAGGGTGCAGCTCCTTATGAGAATCTAACGCCTGGTGATCTGCGGTGGAGCTGAGGCGGTGATGCTGGTGCTGGGGAGCGGCTGCAAACACAGATTAACATCAGCAGAGAGGTTTGCACAATAAATGTAACGCGCTTGAATCATCCCAAAACCATCCCCCCACCCCCGTCCGTGGAGAAATTGTCTTCCGTGAAACCTGTCCCTGGTGCCAAAAAGCTTGGGAACTGCTGCTCTAGAGTCTAGACCAGTATTTCTCACCTTTTTCCATTATTGCCCCCCTAAGGAGCCTTTTTAGACATTTTTTTCCTGATCATCCCCCCATGAAATCTTTAAAAAAATTTTTTTTGACAAGCGAAAATTGTGTGTTTTTATGGTGTATCCCATGAAATCTTAATAGCACAGAAATCCTCCATATCTGTATGAACCATATGGATAGTGTAAGACCTAGATGCTAGTTTTCCACTGAGGCAGTTTTCCTTCCTGTACACAAGCACTGTTTTTAGGAGTCTGACTTTTTTAGCTAACTGCTGTGCGCCCCCTTCCGTTCCCTCTCTGAGCCCTTTTGGTATCAGCTGAAGTAATTGTTCCACATTTTCTCTGCATAAATTGCCTTTCTTTGTGGCCTGTGGAGGCCCTGAGCATGAGGGGTCCAGAGCTCTGCTGGGCTGCCTGGGGACTTCTCGGGAACTTGTGACACAGTTGGGCTGAAGTGCTGGAGTCAGTGTGGCGCCCTGCGTGTACCAGAAGATCCATTCCCATGATGGCGGGGAGCCCCCCCAAACTCCCCGGTTTGAATTATGATGAACTGACCTGAGCAGCTGAGGAAGGGCCTAGAGTCAGGTGGGCTTGGAGCAGGGGAGGAATCAAGTGAGGATGGACTTTATTCTCTGATTTTTGTATTTTGAGTCTTACTGAGGCATGGTCCTGGAGTCCAGAAATTACCAAAGACAGTGAGTGTTCTGGAGGAACTTTTGGGCTGGGAAGTATGGAATGAAGTCTGGCTCTAGCTGCTCTTGGGGGACACTCACTGTAACAGTCACCTGGGACTTGGTGGCGCTGTGCTCTGCTGGCTGCGTGCTTAAGGGACGCTAAGGTAATCGTGTGTGGGGAGGAGACTTGGAGATAACCAGTTGTGGAGAAATGGGTTTGTTTGCGGTGGTTTGGAGTGGGTGGAGGAGAATTAGGTGACCATGGTCCTCAGCACCCCCCCTTGGTGGCTGTGTGCTGATTAGTGTCCTTGGCCCATCACGCACGCACTGAGTACTTTACAGGTGCCTGGCCCTGTGTAGGTATCGCTTTGGGCCTGTGAGGGTTGTTCCTTTAAGATGCCGTGACGACGTCGGGGGGGTGTGAGCGCACACACCCCTTTCTCCAGAGAGGTGGTCTTTAGCTCTCGGATTCTCAAGGAGCTCATGACCCAGAACTGCTTGAGAATCGTTTCTGCTATAAACACGGAGAGGACAAAGTCTGGAGCTTGTCGGGCAGGGGGGAGGCAGAGGCGGGTGTGTGAAGCTTCGTGCCTCACCACTTTGGATGTAGGTGCTTGGGGTGCCAAGGAAGCCTCGAATGACCTCTGGGGCTTGTCTGACTGCCACTGCAGTGTCCTACGGCAAGGAAGTGGGCTTGGGGCTGGGCTGTCCAGGCATGTAGCCCTAAGGGCTTGTCACAAGCAGCCTGAGATCTTGAGTTTTACCCTGAAAACCCAAGCAGTCTTGCATGTCCACGGCCGTGGGTATGACCAATGCACGCGGCAGGTCATTATATATCTGTGCTGTCATTTTGATGCTCAGATACTCTGTAGATGCAGAGCCAGGGAGGAGAGAGCACAAGTGTGTCAAGTAAAAAACGAGCCTGGGCTTAGGTGGGGAGAGACCTTGTGTGAAAGGACTGCAGCGCGGGGACGGGGCTGCTGCACCAGGGACCATGACTTCTGGAGTGGCCAGGCAGGAAGGGCGTGACCAAGGCTAAAAAGAACCGGCTGTGGGCAGGTGGGATGGGCCAGTGGAGGGGCAGGGCAGAGAACCCTGCAGTCAGCCCGGAGGCTGGGGTGGGTCAGGTCAGGGGCCTAAGGGACGGGAGAAGCTGCACCTTGGTTTGCTCCAGTCAGGCTGAGGGCATTGTGTTCCAGTTGATCAGTGGGGACAAACAGTTCAGCCAGAGGCAAAGAATGGGAATTTGGAGGGCTTTGTGGTGGGGCCGTGGGGGGATCTGTGATCTTATCTAGGTCACATGGGGTAGGGTGGTTCTTAGCAGAACACTAAGGGACAGGGGATTGCACAGTTGTTTCCAGGATCACAGGGCTCGGGTAAAGTTCACCCTCGTGAGGCAGCCGAGGAGCCTGCCCAGGTGTCCTGGGAGCCAGCAGACCTTCATAAAACACTGCCAGGGACACAGGGGAGCTTCTCAGGAGTCCCCATGGCTGGCTGAGAGCCTTTTCTGATGTTAGGAAAAATTGTGACTTTGAAACAACCACCACAAAGGGATTCCTGGGTGTCCTGTGGGATGCTAGGTGACTTCTAGCATATCCCTCCTTTCGTCATTTTTGAGCTTTTAACATCTTATTGGTTCCCTCATTAATTAATGAGTTAAATCTTTGACATGGGTTCATTTTACATTTGTAGGAGTTATGCTGTTACCCTTTGAGGAACCTGAGAAGCAGCTGCCTGTGAGAGCCTGGCGGGTGATGTTTCTCACAGCAGTGCTGAGAGAGAGGACAATGTGGGACTGTCTTTTGTCACTCTGGCCTCAAAGGGAGGGCAGGCATGTGTCCTAAAACTTTGTTCTTTTTATAGTAAATTTTTTTGAATATCCATTTAAACTCTCCAAACTATATTTTCCGATTATATGAACCTTGAGGGTGGAGACACTTGAATTCCCACGTGCTGTCAGATGTCCTGCAGAGGTGCCTGCCCTTGCCGCATTCCAGCAGGGGCAGTGGGTCCCGACTGCAGGTCTCTCAACAGCCTGTGCCTGGGTGTCTGCTCCAGCTGTGGAATGAAGGTAGAGTTCATGACTTCAGGAAGACTTTGATCCAGGCCCAGGTGTGGCCCTTTCTAGTTCTTTTATTGCTTGTAGCCATCCCACTGACCCACCAGGTGGCTCCGTCTACAACATCTTCCTCGACCTTCTCTGAACGCTTCATCTGCCGGGGTGGGTGGGAGTCAGCTGGGCCAGTGAGCAGTGGACAAGTGTCCCAGGCGCTGACTCTCAGGCGGGGCAGCCAGGGGAAGTATGCTCTGAAGTTTCACAGGGAGCATGGGCCTGCCCCACCTCCTTGCTCCCTCTGTCACCTGGTGACTGCTCCTTATACGCTCATCCAGCTTCCGCTTCCTCCCCCAATCTGGGCTGCGCCCTGGAAGGTGACGTGGAGGAATCCTGTGGGTGTGAGTGCAGAGTGCCCAGAGAGGCCTGGCTGAGGCCCTCCTTAGTGACCTGCTTCACATGGAACGAGACGCCTGGAGAATGCCTAGGTCCTATCCATCTGGGCAGGCGGTGTCTGTCCTTGGCGGGCTTATCTGTCCAGCCCTGGCCAGAGGATCAGGCAGCAGATGGGTCTCATTAGGGCCACCACCCAGGTTGACTCTGCCTCACCCTCCCTCCCTATCTCTCTGTCTCTGTGTATTTGTCATGACCTGTACCTCTCACCTAGTGGCCCTCACTAAACTTTTTATGGCGCATTTTGTTGGGTCTGCTCTTGCAGGTTCCAGTTCCCCTGGTGATCGTGCTGGTTTGAGTTTGCCCCACCCCACCCCAGGGGTGACACATGTGGGTCTGGTGTGTGACGTCGTCTGAGGCTGGCTTTTCAGACACCCTGGGCTACATACGGTGGAAATGGATGAATCACGCTTGGTTGCTGGGCTTTAGTAATTTCTCTCTAGCTCCTAAAATAGCTGTTGCACTGAACATCAGAGAGTGCTAGGTCCAATTAGAGGAGGAGCCGGCCAGAGCCTGGTGCTGGCGCCTCCAGCTTGTTGTTCTTGTTTTCCTTTTGGTGAGGCTTTTGCTTACTGGTGAGGAATTAGTTATTTGGCAGTAATTTTACATCTTCACCCATTGCTTTATTTCCTTATTTGCTTTTCACATTACGTTGCTCTGTTGATAATTTTAAAAATTTCTTTTCACTAGTATTGTCAACAGGAAATTACCTTGTTTAAAAAAATCTGTCAGTTTTCTGAATAAGCTCATTAGTTATTTAGAGTAAATAAAAAACTTCTGGATCACTTATATTTTTAAGGGAGCAAATTTAAATTCTAGGTGTGGTCTAATGCTTAGATATTGGTCTTTCAACCTTATAGGTGAACACAAATCTTGCAGTAAGTGTGAAAAGCAGCTCTTTATTAGGGTTGCCTGCTGGGAATGTTGGGAGAAAGCACCCCTCCCGTTGCGGCTCTGTTGTAGGCTGGGGCAGCCATGGAGAGACTGTAAAACAGTTATTCCCGCTAGAACCTGGTAGTAATGCAGCCTCCTTATTTAACCTCACTAGTTATCAGCACCGTGAAGCTTTCTCTAGCAGATGCTGGTGCATTCTGTGGCTGGCAGACATCTGGGGTCAAGGAGGGCACCACAGCAGCAGGGCCTCTGCCACTGCAAAGCATGCAGTGCGTTCCAGAGCTGACAGAAGCATTTGAGGGCAGTGGCAGGGGCTGGGCTGGAGCAAAAGCTGCACAGTAAACAGTTGCCTGTGCCCGCAGCCAGCAGTGCAGGAGAGCCCCTGACAGAGCTGCCAGCTGGACTCTGTAGACAGTTCCAGGACGCTGGGTTGGCCCAGGCCTGGTGTCTGAGTCCAGAAAGCAGCTTAAGAGCAAGAGGAAACAGGAAATTGTTAGTCATGGGATCTCAAAAAGCTTAGAATCCTGCCCAGTGTAGGGGCGGGGCCGTGTGGAGCTCAGCAGGGACGAGGGTGCCTTAGCCACAGCTCGGTGTGTGCCTGTCCTCACTGCGTAATCATGGCCCTGAAAAGGCTCCAGGAATGGACCACAACCTAGACATCTGCCTTCCATAATGAAGGGCACACTTGTGGCTGTGGATCCCAGAGGACTCCTTCTAGAAGCATCTGCAGAGTCTTGGTGCCACGGGTGTCTGTTTTGTCAGCTACGAAGAGTGGGCACTTGGCACCTAATGTGAATTTTGTCTGCAGGACTTCTGTGGAGCACGTGGCACCAGCCTAGTGCCAAGCACGTGGTCCTCAGGAGCCCATAGGCTGGAGGGAAGCTCTTGTCTTTGAGGAGCACATAGGCTTACAGGGACAATGGGGGCAGCAGGTGATGGTGGCTTCACATCCTGAGCAGCTCCTCTGTGCCAGCATCTTCCGGGGTCTGCATGTGGAGACCGAGGCCAGAGAAGGGTTGGGCTTCCCAGAAGAGGGGTGCAGAGCAGGGGAGAGTTCACACACCTGTGAGTTGGTGTCTTAGGAAGGGGGGCAATGAAGAGAGCACTTGTGAGGCAGGGGGTGGCCGAGTGCCCCTGCTGGGCCCCTGGAACAAGTGTGCTCTGGCTGACCAGAGAAGATGGTCAGTGACCACAAAGGCAGAGACACTAGGGGATTAGCTCCTGCTCTGTGCTGTCTCTGCCCCCACTCAGACCCAGTGGCTTTCAAACCAGAAGGTGCCCAGTGACGGCAATCCCCCATTCCCCACCTGGCCCTGTTGGCCAACACAGAATGACAAACCTGCACTGCTGTGGGTACGGCCAGGTTTGTCAGTCATGGGAACCAGCCCCAGCGGTGTTCCCTGTCAGAGTCGGTGGTGGAACAGTTACATTTGTGTCCAGAAACAGCTTTCCCACCGTGAGACATTGAGCGCGCTGAGCCTTTTCAGTGCCTTGTCAGCACCCTCACAGCCTGTGCTTGGCGATGAGATATGAAATGACCCTTGTGTCATATGAGAGGTCTGAGCGCTTTTGTGTGGTTTGGTAATACCGTGCCCATTTCTAATCCTCTCTCCTTTTTGAGACTTTAGGCCCTCAGTTCATGCTCTTAAAGTAATTTCCGGTCTTGTCTGATCCCCCTTCCCTCCCACCAGAAGGGAAAGGAAGCTTCAGTGGAGGGAAAGTCTCTTCTATTTCCTTTGAGAATTACTGTGCCTTGAACGTGGGTAGATCACTTAGTCATCAAAAGCAAAAGGCTCTGTGTGTCCTGAGAAGCCCTCGTGACCACATTCAGCCACTTACCGGTTCATTTAACCACACTTGTTTCCACGTCACCACCTGCCACTCAACTGTGGCCAACACCCCGACTTGGGAGTCTCCAACAGTGATGACCTCGGTGGGGTGTGCCCATCATGCCAAGTGGCAGCCCCGCAGTGCCACTCCCAGCTTCACTGGCACCTTCTTGTTTAGTTCTTAAAAAGGGCCCCAGAAGAGGAGGGTCCTTTTCTCAGCCCTCCAGAGGAAGAAACCAAAGTTGAGGGAGGTTAGGCATCCCCAGTTCCACAGCCCCTGCGTGCTGCTGGAGGTCCTGGGTGGGGGTGGAGTAGGGCAGGCAGGGCAGCACCGTACCTGTGGCTTAGGAAGCCGTGTGTAAACGCTCATCAAATTCAGGGATCACTGTCTTCATGGCAAAAGTAGACTTCACTCTATTAAAAGAACATACAGTGATGTAGTATTCCTTCAGAGCCAGCGTCTTAGTGTCTTCAACTTGGATTTGAGTGACAAGCAACTCCTAACACCCACTGTTGGGGGATGGGAGCAATAGATAGCAGAGGGTCCATCAGTGGTGGTGTCATCCTAACACTGTGCTCCAAGCTCACTTCGGGGCCCCTCCTGCCATCCAGAGTGAGCAGGAGGCAGCCAGTTCAGGACGGAGCCTTCCCAGTCGGGCTTGGGGGTCCTGTGCCTTTGGTGCTGTGAGTGCGCGTGTTCACGGAGACAGTTCCCTGCAGTCACCGGGGGTTTGTACCGGAAGCCCCCTCCTAAGCAGTGAACACATCCAGCTTGTTCTAAGTGGAATGGGCAGACAAAGCTGGGGTTGATGGCTTCCTGGGTCCTGCAGGTTGGTTCCCGGAAGCAGGCTTGACAACCGACACACATAAGCAGGAAGCTCACTGGGCAGCACTCTCACCTGGGCGTGATTCGAGAAGGTGGGCTGTGATGAGTCCCATGGTCTCTGCGGCCCCCAACAGGAGCTCGGAGGCCGGGCGGGTTCTTCCAAGGAGTTGTCCGAGGGGTCGAGGCTGCCCGCAGCGGGGCCTGGCCGGGCTTACCCCTGTGCGGGGAGGGCCTGCTGGAGATGGCTGAGAGCTCAGGGCGGGTGGGCCGCAGTCCTACAGGGATGCAGTCACAGGCCGCCACGCGTGCATGACTGTGGGGTGCTTGGAAGACATGCCCGGCGTGTCAGTGAGCAACTTTTTTGGCGAGTCAAGTAAAGCCGTGGGAGTTCAGCAAGCATTTTCAATTTGTTCTATTTCTGACTCGACTGATTTCAATTCTGCCTTCACCTGAGTGTAGGATCGTCTGGAGCACGAGGTCTTGGAGAGGGCGCTCCTCGGACAGGGTTTGCTGTGGGTGCCCGCTCGTCCTCTTGGTGGCTCTGCTCTCCTGTGCCGGGGCGTCGGTCTGGGGCCGGCCACTCCGAGTCCCTTCTGCCCCGGCCGGGGTTATGTGCTCCGTATGTCCAGGCGGCATGAGTTTGTTTTAAACAATTCATAAAGAAGGTGACTGTCCTTGACCAGCTTTGGTCAAGCCCTGCTAGGGTGGCGTGAGCAAGACACGCCTGCCGGGCTGGGCCACCACTGCCCCCGCCTGCTCTTCCAGGGGCAGCTTGATTTTCACAGGTTCATGAAGAGAACGTATTTCCTCAGGGTCACAGCGACCCTAACGGTGCCCAGCAGCTGGCCACAGGATTTGAGGTCCCAGGGTATTTGGGGACATCATACTTGTCCCTTAGGTTTCAGTGGCACCGGGCCACATTCAGAGTCAAGTTTGCTTTCTGCTCTGGGCATTGTTATGAATGACGCCCTGTGAATAGCCCTTAGGCAATTTGAAGTGTAATTCTGAGGTTCGACCTGAGGCAGCTGAAGAAACTTCAAGTGTGATTCAAACTCTGCACAAACAGCCCCATCCTCAAAACAGTCGCCTCACTGCCACCGTCATGAGGGAGCTCAGCAGAGGCAGGAAGGTGAGCTCTTGGAGGGCCAGATTCATGTCCCTCCTGTCCACCACGTGTCCCCAGCGCCCAGGGCAGGGGTGTACGTCACAGGGCTCTAGGTCTGTTTTGTGACCATCTGGGGGCAGTGAGCCCCAGCGGCCCTCTGCCCAGTCCCCAGGTCCTGTGTAGGTCAGAATCCTGGTCTGCCCTGAGCCCAGCCACTCTCTTGTTCCTTTCTCTGCGCTTGCACGTCCTGTGCACGTAGAATTCTCTTTGCCAGGAAAGTCCAGCCTCGAGAGCCCCGGGCTGGGTCTCGGAGCCTTTCCCCACCAATTCCGCAGTCTGAAGAAGCATCTTCAGAGCATTTCCAGGCCTGGCGTCTGCCCACGTGAAGCCCCTCGTCTTCCCCATGTTCTGCTTTAGCTTCTTCCAAATACTCCTTCACAGGCCGCAGCAGGGGCACGCACTCAAAATACGCAACCGGGGTAAACTTTGTCTCAAATATGTGGGCTTTTGTCAATTGGAGCTTCCCCACCTTATTGAGCAGGTTTACTGTACTCTCTTCACTCGCGGAGTGGGGCAGTAACATGTCCTTTCCTGGTTTAGGTTAGTTCCTGCTGTGGAATTTCATGGTGCTGCTCTTTGGTTCCAGTAACAGGACTAGGGCCAAAAAGGAGTTGCTCAAGTGAGCTGCTGGGTCCAGCGTCAGAAGGACTTAAAGCACAGGGATGTGCACTCTGCGGCAGGACAGTCAGATCTCGTGCCCTCCCTCCCTGCCCTGGTGGGACCTCAGGCCCACACCCCATTGGTGTGCTGGGCGCGTCTCCTGCAGGCCTTGGGGCAGCCCTCCCCACCCTGCGCACAGGGCTTCCGAGCCCGGGCAGCCTGCCGCGCCAGAAACCTGCCTCCTCAGTGTGCCGGGAGGTGGGGAGATACAGGAAGGGAAGCTGGTTTTCCTGATGGCCCTGCTTCGGCAATTTAACCGAGTAACTGAGCTGGATTTTAATATTTTCCCATCTTCTCTCCCAGTGTCCAAGATGTATGCAGTGTGATGCCAAATTTGACTTTATCACCAGAAAGGTGAGCTGAGGTCATTGAGTGGGGGGCAGTGGGAGGATCGACTGGGGTGGGGCCCCAATGGGACAGTGGCCCCTTTCTGGGGAGAGGCCCCAGTTCCTCTGTGAGGGAAGGGTATTATAGGACTTGTTTTGATTTAAGCAATGCCCTCTGTTTCAGTGGACTAAAAGAATCAGTGGAAAGTGACTGGGCCCAGATCACAGGAGTGCAGCGTGCATGCTCATGTGACCCTGTGAGGTGCCATCCCCTGCTGGGTGCTGCCCAGACAGACAGGTCTTGTCCTCAAGCAAGTCCTGTCCTAAGATGTGCTCTGCTCGTAGCTGCACAGAGGCAGGGCGTCCCGATGAGCGAGATGCGGGTAGTTGAGAGATGAGAAGCAGCCGCTTTGATTTCCCGAGGAAGGCAGGACTCTGCCACGTGCAAGGACCCTTGCTGGGCCCACGTGGAGGTGAACGTCTCAGGCTAGTGTCGGTAGACAGCACGGGGAGTGGCCCAGCGTGTTGGCCTTGGCGCACTTAGTGGGTGGTCTAGGGGGAACTTGTCCTCTGCCCTCTCCTCACTGCCCGTCCTCTGGCCATTTGCCCAGCACCACTGTCGCCGCTGCGGGAGGTGCTTCTGTGACAGGTGCTGCAGCCAAAAGGTGTCACTGCGGCGCATGTGCTTCGTGGACCCCGTGCGGCAGTGTGCGGAGTGTGCCCTAGTGTCCCACAAGGAGGCCGAGTTCTACGACAAGCAGCTCAAAGTGCTCCTGAGTGGTAAGCGGCCTGGTGCGTCCTAAATGTTTCCTGCAAGGTGACTCACGCTCCTCTGTGTCTCTGTCGGTGCCGTCCCTGTGAAGAGGTGTGTTCCACTTTCTCTTTGACGTTCTGTCTCACCCTCCCTCCCCATTTTCTTCTGGATTCATTTAGAAGCAGTTGTCGAGCCCACTCTTCAGAGACAGAAATGTCATCTAAAATGCTGCTCCTGACTCTGCTGGGCATGTCCATCAGGCGGGAGGGGAGGCCCTGGCCCAGGCAGCACTGTCCCCAGGTGGAGCACTGTCCCTGGCGGTTGAGTCTTTGTGACCATGGCCCCGGAGAGGAGAGGTCCAGAGACTCCGGCCAGCAGCGCAATGCAGACCGTGGTTCTGTGCCATCTCCGGGGGTCACAGTGTGGGAGAAAGGAGCCCTCCAGGGGGTTAGGGTTTGCCTCTTGGGAGCCTCTGGGGAGTGAGCAGCCCCTCCTGGCTGCTGCCATTCCTAGTGCTCCCACTGTGGGGCCTTGGGCAACCTGGTCTTCCTGCTCCACAGTTCCCTCCTGTGTCAAATAGGGCGTGGCTTCCTGGCAGGATGGTGAGCTTTGTGGGTTTTGTTGTGCCTTCTTTCTACTATTTTGGTCCTGTTCTGGTCAGCTCTTAGAATACGTGGGCCGAGGGAGTTATTGTTCTTTGATCTGGGCCTTTGTGATGAATTCCCCTGCGCACTTTCTTTGAAAGATGTAAAAAAATTTCTAGGAGTTCTGTAAGCAAGCAGAGCCTATCTAATAAAGCTGCACCCTTTGTTTTACCTCTGCAGCCCTTAGTCCTTCCCTGCCCTTCTGCTCAGCTGGAGGGGTCCTTAGAACAGAGCTGTTGTTTGTTTCTTGCTTGTTTTTGTTTTGTCCTCTTGTGTGTGCATCTCCGGGTGTTATACTCAGCCGGGGAGAGTTAAGTGGAAAATAAGCAGGTCCTGTTCTCACATTTGTTTTTGTATCCTAAGGAGCCACCTTCCTGGTAACTTTTGGAAACTCAGAGAAATCTGAAACCATGGTTTGTCGTCTTTCCAACAACCAGAGGTAAGAGCCAGAATCCCAGTAGGCATTGGACGACATCGTCACAGACTGCAGACCTCAGTCACACCGAGCCTGAGAGTATAACACCATGACTTGGAAACTTTTGTTTGATGTAGATACTTACTTTTGGATGGAGATAGCCACCATGAAGTCGAAATTGCACACGTGTCAGCCGTGCAGCTTCTCACGGAAGGCTTCCCTCCTGGAGGTAAACGCCGGCACATCTTTTCCTAGGCAGGAGGGTTTGGTGCCACACGTGGGTGACAAGGGAGCGTGTCTCCAGGATGGCCTTGTGTGGGGCTCATGTTCAGTCAGGGGCTTTAGAGCTTGCCGGGCAAATGGGGCTTACACTAAGAGAGGAAGGAATGCTTCCCCGAGCATGTCGTGATGGTTTCCCTTTGTCTAAATGCTCCGATGGATCATTCCATTTACTGCTGGACTCAAACCAAGGACAAAGCTCCACACGCAATAACCGAGATTCCCAGAAAGGTCTGGAGTGGTGGCTATTCGGGAACCAGCACTTCAGCCCCACTGTCACTCGCTCTGCCTGCTGGGCATCTGTGCAGACTAAATTCTGCGCACGTTTCCTTGTGAGCTTCTAGAGCACTCAGCCTAGTCTAGAGCTTTCGACTAAACCCACATGCCTCAGAAGCCGCCTCTCCCCTGACTTGGAGATTGTGTTCCTTGTCTGTAAACAGACCATGCCTGAGACCTAACCCATCTTACCTTCTGCTCTCTCACTGGCTCTTGGTTGTTCCTCCTCTCTGCTGCCTGCCACCTTCTTGATGTAGAAAAAGACATTCACACTTACACCAGCCTCCGGCGGAGCCAGCCTGCCTCTGAAGGTCAGCCTTACTCTCTTTGCCCGGCTCCCGTGCAGCAGGCCCTGCTCCTTTGGCCACTTCGCTTCTGTCCATGGGGTCTCTGTGCCAAGGTTCTTTGTGAAACTCACGTTGACTGCTTTTGGTTGATTTGAGAGAGACATTGGGTCCAATACGTGGGTCTATAGAGCCTAAATGAAAACGTCCTAGCACTGTGGTCCTCAACTCCCGGGTGGTAGACCAGTACCTGTTAGGAACTGGGCTGCACAGCAGGAGGTGAGCAGTGGGTGAGCAAGCAAAGCTTCATCTGTATTTGCAGCCGCTCCCCATTGCTCGCTTTACCGCCTGAGCTCCGTCTCCTGTCAGATCAGCAGCAGCATTAGATTCTCACGGAGCGAACCCTCCTGTAAACTGCGCATGGAGGGATCTAGGGTGCAGCTCCTTATGAGAATCTAATGACTGGTGATCTGAGGAGGAGCTGAGGCGGTGATGCTGGTGCTGGGGAGCGGCTGCAAACACAGACTATCATTAGCAGAGAGGTTTGACTGCACAATAAATGTAATGCGCTTGAATCATCCCGAAACCACCACCCTTCCCCTGGTCTGTGGAAAAATTGTCTTCCATGAAACCAGTCCCTGGTGCCAAAAATGTTGGAGACCACCATCTTAGCAGAAGAAAAAATATTTGCTCAGTTCTTCTATGGGCGTACATGGGGCGGGGAGTGTTACCCACTAGTTGACAACCTCCTCTCAACATCTGCCAGCCCAAGCAGGCAGGGCACGGGACCCTCTCCCAACACTGCCCTGGGGCCTCCTGGGACCCTCAGACTCTCAGCACTTCTGTCTCAGCCTCCTGAACGATGAGGCGAGAGGGCCAGGCCAGTGTCTCACCTCCTCCGTCCCCTGAGCACAGGAATGTGCACGGTGCAGGGCAGTCATGGAGCTGGTTGCCTTTGGCAGGCTGCGAGGGGAAGAGGCCCTGGTGTAAAGGGTGGGGTCTGGGGAAGCTGGCAGAAGGTGCCCCTCTCTGCTCGCCTTCTCCTGGGGAGCCCGAGGCTCAGGAACATGATTCGCCGTGGTCTGCCCAAGGCCCTGGGTGCAGTGGTGGCTGCTGGTGGAGCCTCGCACACGTGGCCTCCCCTCGGCTGGCCTCCTTGGCAGGCCCCGGGGCCTCTGGCACTGCGCACCCTCTGGTGGCGATTTTGGGAGTGCAGTGAGCCCTGCTCTGCCCAGTGTTTTCTAGACCCCTGCGGACCCCAGAACCCTGTCTTCGTGTGGGGGTAGAGACAGTGGGAAGTTCCCTGAGCTGAAGGCGGCCCAAAGGGCTGCCTGCCAGCCTGCACCCTCTAGAGTAGGGACCACACGCTTGTTCTGTCGAGGGCCAGATAGTAAATCTTTGCTGGCCACACGTGCTGTCACAAAGCTCAGAGGCAGCCACAGACAACAGGGCAACAGATGGCCATGGCCGTGATCCAGTAACACTTTATTCACAAAAGCAGGTGGTGGGCAGAGCCGAGGTCTGCCTGCTCCAGAGCACAGGTGGGAGCTCCTGAAGAAGCCCAGTCAGGGACGTCAGCCTGACAGGCAAGGTTTCCAGGGGGGTCCCCGGGCTTTTAAAATAGAATGTAGCTCATGAAAGCATGGCTTAGGTGGCCTCCCGGGGCACAGCTCTTTACAGGTTGGTCAGGCCTCTTCCTGAGTGAGAGTGGCTGGTGTGCCCTGCCTGCAGGCTTGGCACCCACTCCACGGACTGGCGGGAGAGTCGGGCCCTCAGTTTTGATTCAGAGACCTGTATCTGATTGAAGGAATCTCCTGAGGCGTAGACAACTGCTCGAAATGGAGTTTTCCTCCCAAAGTCACGAAGTAGGAAAGCTGTAGTCAGGTGTGGTGGTGAGCACCTATAATCCCAGCTACTCGGGAGGCTGAGGCAGGAGGATCACTTGAGCCCAGGAGTTCAAGGCTGCAGTGAACTGTGATCGCACCACTGCACTCCAGCCTGGGCAACACAGCAAGACCCCTTTTTCTCTAAAAAAATTTTTAAAAAGCTATAGGTCAAGTTCACCATGAGGCTTGGACCCACAGGTTTCTCTACGCTGTAGCCTTGACTGTGAAGAGCTGTTCTGTTCCTTGAGTGGTTTCTTCTTGAAGCAGGTGCTGAAATTGAGTCGTCGTCACTGGAGTAGCTGGTCATGGCCCAAAGATGGGGGGGGTGCGTCCCAGCAGGCCAGCCCCCCAACACAGGGTGTTTGTGGGCCACCATGTCAGGTCTGGGACAACAGCCCATGACTAGGGTGGGGTGGCATTTTCCTGGTACGAGGCCCTTACCTGTACCGACGAGCTCCACTTTTGCCTAGGTGCTCAATAGTGGGACAGTTGAGGCCTCTGACCTCTAGGCGAGAGGGCCAGCTGTGATGCAAGCGTTTGCTTGGCCTGTCTGCTGATGGCCAGGGCACTCTATGCTTCTGCCAGCACTGGATGCAGATGGGTGTGATCAGTGCTTAGGCAGGAGCCAGCCTTGTTTGGGGGCTTCTCTGAAGGCAGGAATCCCCACACAGGCCAGGGGAAGCTCAGCAGCTTCAGGATTAGCAGAGAACAAGGCCTCTCACACAGCTCAGTGATGTGGTTCAACTTGTTTGTCCCAGGCCGTGGAGGGGCCCAGGCCAGGTGTCTTGGTCCCTTTCCTACCCTCTGTGAACTTGGGGTCTCCCATCAGAGAGGCAAGAGGAGACCGAGTTCACTGGGTGCTCCTTTAGCATTGACCCTCACCACTAGGCTGCTCCCTAGAGCACCACAAGGTTAGGGAGGTACCCTGGCCCCCACACAACCTGGGCACTTGGGGTCCCCTTTGGGCCTTCTTACCTTGTCTCCTTCCTCCAGGAGGCAATGCACGGGCCACCGGCATGTTCCTGCAGTATACGGTGCCGGGGGCAGAGGGTGTGACCCATCTGAAGCTGACAGCTGGGGAGGATGCAAACGCCAGCAGGAGACAGGCGGCTGCGTGGCTGGCAGCCATGCACAAGGTATTGTGGGCTGGGCCAGGGCATGGGAGGCTGGGCCCTTTGGCTTAGAGTAAAAGCTCGAGTTTCCCAGAGGAAGATCTGCCTCCTGCCGTGTGCCCTGCCCCACCCCACCCAGCTGGGCTGCCCACACCAGCTCCCCTGAAGCACACGCAGAGTCAGCTCAGACCAGGCATAGGACCAATCACGTTTTGCCATGTTTATTTTTGGTCACCCTGCAGGCTGCCAAGCTCCTCTACGAATCTCGGGACCAGTGACTTCACGTGTGAGCTGAGCCTGGGGTACGTCTGGGCACCAGGACTGAGTCGTTTGGAACAGTAGAGCCCACTCCCTGCGCACCACAGGGATTAATCTTGCTTGTGCTGGGAAATGCAATTCATGTATTTGGAGAAACAGAAGTGTTCACTTACCTAGTGCAATATGTACACAGTTTATTAACGCTTTAAACAGCTTCATGTTTCAGAATTTGTGTATTCTCTTGTTGGTACTTAATTCGGGGTGGGAGAGACCGAGCTACACTACTACCAAACTATTTTTTAGCATAATCTATACTATGTTTTTGAGTTCCCAGTCTTACTAGAAGGTTCTGGCCCATCAATGTTCATTTCATTAATTCTTCCTCAGAAACAGTTCGGGTAGTGATAACTCGGGCCTCTGATCTGTAGTGGAGCCTGCTGTCTGCAATAGCCAGTTTACAGCACTTGCCTTAGCTTGTTTTACAGACTGTTTATTCACCTTGTCACTAATTTTGGGCTATGAACAATCTTTGCTGTTTCACTACGGGGAAGGCGCTGGCTTTGTGTTTTGTACTTTTCACTCACTATTTCACTTTATTAAAATGACTGTACAGCAGTTGGTACATAAAGCTTATGATTAAAACCTATTTTGAACATACAGATGAGGACCTCACCTTACTGTGTCCAGATCACCTGTGCTCTCGTGCCACAGCTCAGTCTGGCTCTAGAACACAAGACTCACAGCCACTGGGGGTGAGACAGTGGTTTATTGTGCACATTTACACGGCATCCGCAGAGTTGGGGACAGCAGTGGCCACATTCCTGTAGCGAGGCTGCTCCACAATGGCATTCACTTCTCAGCACCACACTGTACAATCAATGCTCAGAGGTGACTGACTACAGCACTGTAACATTGTATCAGTGAATCTATACACACATTTATACATAAATTATACACAAGACTCATACATGAAAAATAAAGCCTAAGGGCCTGTATTTTAGTGAGAAAAAAACATTTCCAACATAGTTCCGGTAGTTTTCAATGGTCTAGTCAAAAAATACTTTTGGTGTATAAAAGGCCTGTACGTGTAATTCATACTTCAGTGACGTGCCTCCCTCGCCCTGAGGCTAGAATTAGGGCAAAGGTGATTGTGTCACAGCTGGGGGGGGGTGGGGCCTTGCCTCCAGCTCTCCTGCCCCTCCTGACACCAGGTGTCTGCCGTCCTCCAGGCACCCAACAGCCTCATCTGACTGGGTTCCCCAGCTCTGTGGCTCACACCAGCCCACCCCCTACCCACCTCAGCCCCCGGTTGCCCATGGACCCCAGTGTCTGACTGCATTCAGAAGAGAACTCAATTTAAGCTGGGAGGGGGATAAGAACCACACTGTGCAGGAGAGGCCATGAGCTCAGAGGAGTGTGTGCTGAGGCGCTCCAGACTGTGTCACGTGGTCTTAGGGGCCCTGGGGCCCACGGCATGGAAGTCCAGCCACAGCACCAGGCTGGCAACATCGGCCTTTGGGTGACGTAGACCAACACCAGAACAGGAAGCAGAACACCCCAAAGCGGCCACGAAGGGTGGTCACTGAGGGACATACACATCGGGCAGCACTGGACAGAAGTTTCCAGACAGGCTCCTTTGGCGATGAGAGGAAGAGGAGTCATGTTGGGGCAGGGCGTGAGGAAGGACGGCGGGCATCCACCTTCAGGAACAGGAGGGCAGGGCTGTAGCTGGGGGCAAGCCCGACAGCTGTAGATTTTCACTGCTGGGGTGACATCTAAAGTGAGTGACAGCCTTTGGGGCCAAGTCAGTAAGAGCTTTTGTCTTCATTGGCAACCAATGGAGGGATAATTATAGGGCTTATCAGCAACAGGGGTGGGTGTTTTGAAAGCTGGGTATTTATTTGGGTTTACAGTAATTGGCAAAATTCAATCCTCTTAGAGGCGAAAGTACCTCTCCCAGTTACGGGCAAACTGGAGAAAGGGCCTCACCTAGAACTGCAGGGATTCACATTGTGGACGCTGTCTGCTAAAGTGAGCACCATTAAAACCATTTCTAGCTTCAGCTTTCCTGGGGAAACAATCTCTTCAGTGGCTCCTGGTAGCTGGCAAGACTGTGCGGTGCTCGAAGGGAAGCTCAGGCAAGTGTTCTCTGTCGGGGTTTGATCCGTGGATACAGCTGGGAAGCAACAAGACGTGGCAGGATGAGGAGATGGCACTGAACAGGAGTCGGGCTCAGCTCAGCACAGCACCCTCCCCTCCCAGGCCATGAAGCTTGTTCCTCCCTCAGGCCTAACCTGAGGTGTCACCTCTTTACTGTGAGCCTCCCTAACCCCACCCTTTAAAGGGTGCCTCCACCCCAAAATATACTATCCTATTTCTCTCTCAGCACTTCTGACCACCTAAAAACTTCTCTGTCCACAGGCCTCTGAGGACGTAAGGTCCTTGTGGGCAGGTGTCTCTGCAGGGCTCACTGCTGTGTTCTCAGCACCTGGAAGATGCAAGGCGTCCAGGGAAAGTGGCTGAATGATCAAGGAGCATCTGCCAGCCATACCTGGGCATGCAGGAGGAGAAAGCAGAAGCGCTCCCTCTGCCAAGGACTGATGCAATTATAAACACAACACAGAGCTAGCAACCTGCAAGCTCCTGCCATGTGGGCCTGGTCCCGGGAACCTCCAGAGGTTCTGCATGAGCCTCCTGCCAACTCTGCAAAGCAGGTGCCCACATACAGAGGGGGCCACTGAGGCTTGGAGAAAAGCAGTCTTCTGCCCTGGTCCCTCAGCAGACCAGGGCCCCATGCTATAGACAAGGACGGCTCAGAGTGCTTACCCCCAGCAGGTTTTTGGGCACATAGCCCTCCCGGTCCCCAAGGCGAGCCCACCACCACTCGGTCTCGCTTTCATCCTTGCGCCTCAGGATGGTGAGGGTATCCCCTTCGTGGAAGGACAGCTCATCACTGTTCTGGGCCTCGTAGTCCCACAGAGCGTACACCACACCTTTGTTCATCACACCCAGCTTCTCCTGCACCCCTGGGACCAGAGAACAATGGTCAGGCCTCAGTGGAAAATGGTCTCAGGGAGGACCCACCCAAGGAACAGGGCAGACGTGCTACTGCCGAGGCAGCTCTCAGCAGGCCCGATGGAGGCCAAGGGAGGTAGAGATAATTGAGGAGAGAGACCATTAGAGACAAGGACTCCACCTCCTGACACCTCCCCAAGCCCACTGCACTCCTTGGCTTAATGTGCTCACCCCCTCTGTCCCGCAAAACATTACTATTGAGCTCCTGAGCTGCGAGGCAAAGGTGTGTTGTTCTAAAAGGATTTCTTACGGTGAAACATATAACTCATATTTAGAACAAACGTCCAAAAATCAGTAACTAAAGGAGCTATGCCTGCTCTTGGATGGCAGTGAATAAACTACACACAACTGAACCATGACCATTGAGCACACAGCTACTCGTGAGTCCCCGAGAAAGGGCCCTTCTGCAAGACACTCTGCTTTCGGAGGCTGGTTGTGGTGAGTGCTGGGGAGCCTCCCCCACTCTGTAGGTGCCACCGTGACTGCAGTCTGCTCCCCGCTCCCCACAGTGGCTGAACCCCCAGGCTCTTGTGCCTCCCCAGCCCTACCACACAGCCCCTAGAGCTTGCTGCCCGGCTCTGTTGTGGGAGCTTGGGGCAAGGAGAGCATCACCTGGCTATTTCAGTTTATCACTTTATCCCCAGCATCTAATGTAGGGTGGGGCACATAGTAGGTTCTCAAGTTACCTGTGGAACGAATGCCTTGTGACTGTTTAACCCTCAGAACAGAGATGTTGCAGCTCTTGGAAAATCTGACCCTGGATAAGCAGCTTAATTAGAACAGGAGCTTAACTCATCAAATGGTTCTGGGGACCAGCAGCCAAGCCCCCAGGCCACCACAGGGTAGAGATGGTCCTGCTTCCCAGCATCAAGCATACAGACAAGATGTTGCCCGGTCACCACACTCCCCGCTCTGTCTCAAGGAGCAACATCTATGCAAAGCACAGCCAAGTCAATTTTGTTTTTGTAGCAATCTAACACAGAATCCTTCTAACAACATCGATTTTCGAACATGTTTTCAGGAATGAGAGCAAGGGGCAGTGTGACCTCCATTCAAATAAGACTTTTTGGCTGTCCCTGAAGAAGGCAGAAGCTACTCAAGAATGCTGTGAAGTCAAGCTCTAGGCCTCTCCCTATGGCAGCACCATGGTACACAGCGTTACTACAGTCCCAAGGAAAGAATCGTTGGCACACTCCAGGCCTCCCCTACATACCATACAGAAACTGTGAGCACTGAATATAGCCTTCCTCCATCTCTTCACACTTGTCTGCAGCAGTTTCAATGTCACTGATGGTTGAGGCAAAAATGGCGGCACCGCTCTCCACCAGCTGTTTGCAGAGGTGAACACTATTACAGGAAGCGGCACAGTGCAGTGGCGTCCTGCAACGAGAGTAGGTATGATAGCGTGGGCCTGGCACTGCCCCAGGGCTGCCTCGTTCCTGCGTGAAGCAACCCTCTAAGGAATTCTCACAGAAGGTGCTGTGCTTTTGTGCCAAGCAAGCTTCTGGGTTTGTTTATTTATTTATTTATTTTTTTGAGATGGCCTGCTCTGTTGCCCAGGCTAGAGTGCAGTGGCATCATCACAGCTCCCTGCAACCTCAAATTCCTGGGCTCCAGCATCCTCCTGCCTCAGCCTCCCGAGTAGCTGGGACTACAGGTGTGTGCCACCATGCCCAGCTAATTTTTCTATTTTTTGTAGAGACGGGGTCCCACTCTTGCTCAGGCAGATCTCGAACTCCTGACCTCAAGCGATCCTCCCGCCTTGGCCTCCCAGAGTACTAGGATTACAGGCATGGGCCACCGCACCCAACCGCTTCTGTGTTGTTTTAATGGCATGATTTCTACTAACAAATTGTTTTGGATCACACATAAATTTTTCAAAACGGGGGGCAGGGTATGGGTTAAGAAATGGCCTATAAATACATGTTCATCGTATAGCAATGTGCATGTACATAATACACTGAAATGTACGTTTAAACATGACTACGATGGCAAATTTTATGTTATATGTATTTTACCACAACTCAAATACAGCAGAATGACAGCTGTCTGGAAGTTCAAAATAACCCCTACAGGGAACCAATGGGCCCTGTTCCTGAAGCCTGTTCTTTAAAAACACAACCTCGGTGTCTGACAGAAGGGGAACTGCTGAGGTTACGTTTCATATGGAACACAATTCATATGTTTCGTACAGAATGTGTGAAAAGAGGAAGACTGACTGACTAGCAGCATGCGTAGGCTGCAAGCTAATGACCAGGCATACAGAGAACACAGCCACAGCTACATCTTTAACAAGGCAACAAACGGCAAGGCAGGAAAGACATGCAAGGGAACACTGACAGCAGCTGTCTTTCAGGGATGAAATGATGGGTGTCTCAAAGAATTAAAAGTAGAATTACCATTTGACCCAGCAATCCCACTACTGGGTATTTATCCAAAAGAAAAAAAGACATTTTATAATAAAGACATCTGCTCTTGAATGTTCATAGCAGCACAATTCACAATTGCAAAGTTGTGGAAACAACCCAGGTGCCCATCAATACACGAGTGGATCAATAAAATGTGGTATATGTATACCATGGAGTATTACTCAGCAATAAGGAACAACAGTGAATTAACACATCTGGTATTATCCTGGTTGGAGCTAGAACCCATTCTTCGAAGTGAAGTGTCACAGGATTGGAAAAACAAGCACCACTGGTACTCACCATCAAACTGGTACTAACTGATGAACACTTACATCACACAGGGCAATAACATTGATCTGAAGGCGGGCGGGTGGGAGGGGGGTGGAAGGGATGGGAAAAACTCTCACTGAATGGATGTGGGGAGCACAGTTTGGGGGATGACCACGATTGTGGCTCTGACACGGGCAGAACAGGGGCAATGTGTATGGCCAAAGTGTTGTACCCCCATGATATTCTGAAATTAAAAAAATAAATTAAAAGGGAAAAAAAAAAAAAAAAGAAATGATGGGTGTCCTTGCTCACTCTCTCGCCTCCACATTTCCCAACTGTCTAGAACGCGCATGTCTTCCATTTGGAAAGACCCCACACTCCCATGGGGGCCTCACCATCCATCACTATCGGCAGCATTCACATTGACCCCAAAGTCCAGCAAGAACTTCACGATGTGGTGGTGGCCGGCACAGACAGCGTTGTGCAGGGGCGTGATCCCTTCATCGTTGGGCCTGCTGGGGTCTTCCACCTAGGACACACAGCATGTGAGAGCCAGCCCAGCCCCTGCGGCACGCGCAGTGGCGGGTGGCTGCAGCTCACCTCGTAGATGACCCTTTGCACCAGGTCAAACTCTCCCTCCAGAGAAGCATCTAGGAGCAGTGCCAGGGGGTTAAACCGGACTCTCAGACCGTGCCCTGTCCGCTCAGAGTTGGGCTTCTTCAGGTTGGTCCGTTTGCTCTGCTGGGAATGAAGATGAACCATGCTTTCAATTTAAAGGCTATCTCCCTAAGTGAGGAGAGCCCAAGAAGCAACACGTGGGTGAGAAGGAGTGGTAGGAACTAAAGCCTAAGGCAGTGGCTCTACAAGAGCAGCCCCTGGAGCAGCAGCAGCACCCAGGTGGCCACCCTAAATGAGGGCCTGGCCACCTGTGCTGCCCACCACCCAAAGCTTGCTCTGAGGGAGAGCACTGGCCAGGGCCTGAGCCCCTGGCTTATACTCACAGAGAGGCAAGGCTGTGTTTGGGCTGCCAGCCATTCCCTGTGGGAAGGAGTGTGGTATGTGATTGCCAAGCTGCTGAACCTGACGCCAGCCCCAGGAAGGCAGCAGCTCGTTCCTACCGACATTCAACAGCACTCTTCCTGCCGAGGCACCAGACCCCAGCAGAGAGGACCTCATTGAAGACTCCCTCTCTGCTCCATCAACACTGACCTCCCACCAAGGGGCCTCTGCCTAGATGGTTCTTACGTCCTCCCGGCCTCCCCTTCCACAGGAAAGCCTCCTGAAGCTCCCTGACTAGTTGCCTGGGAAAGGCTCCTTTGTGCCGCAGCTATCTGTGTGACCACGTGACTGTCCTCTCTACTTGGCCCAACTCAGGGTGGCAGGAACATGCCTCGCTCCTACTGCTCCCAGCACAGCCTAACACAAGGGAAGTGCCCCAGAGGTCCTGGCTGCATGAATGACCAGGAAGGCCTGGCTTTGGTCTATCAAGGAAACCCACCGTGGAGGCTGCAGGAGGGTGGACAAGAGGAAGAGATGGTGGAGGAACTTGCTCTTCCCCTGGGGATGGTGCCTCGGCCATAGGACTTGGGACCTGTTCTGTGGGAGGGACAGTGGCCACGTTGTTGTTATTGTCTTCTGCAGGCTCAGCAGTTTGGTGGGTGGTTTGGGGACAGATGAGCTCCTCTGGCTCAGGGGAAGGTAACTCATTGTCATTGTCATCTGACAAAGGGGCAGGCTCGTCAGGGAGTGGGGCTGTGGGCTGGGCAGGGGTGGGCTCTTCCAGGTTTCCATTGGCGTTGGTATTTCCATTGTCCACATCAGCCAAGGTGCCCATGAAGTCCTGTGAGGAGCTGGGCTGGTAGAAAGGGGTGCCTTCCATGCCGCCAGCCAGGGTATTGAAACGCTGGTATAGCAGCTTCTGGATGTTGGGCCCACCGGGGCCCTCAGGCTCTGTGATGGAGCTGCGCTTCTTCAGGGGCCGGGGCGCGTTGGCCAGCTTCCTGCGGAGGGCCTCCAGGTCGGCATCCTCTGGTAGCGCAGTGGTGAGTGCACGATGGGCGTGAGCTTGGTGGGGCTGAGTGGCCGCGGCAGGCTTTCCACGGTGCTGCCATCTCCGGGCGGGGCATGGCCATCCTGCTCTGGCTCTTTCTCAGCACATTCTGAGGATGGCTGAGGCTGTGACGCGCCTGTCGACAGTGACCCATGAAGAAACGGTAACGGTGATGGAGATGTTGAACCCGATGGTAAAACAGGTTTACCATATACTGGAGGAGACACAAAAGACGGCAATTTCAACAGTGCTGCTGGGGTCTAATCACTAAGCATCTTGATTCCACAAGAGATAGGCTCCTACAGAGACATGCAAATCTGCTGCTGCTGTTGTTAAATTCAAATTTTAAATCCCGAGGAAACCACCTGTTCCAAGAATCTCCACTGACTCCTTATGAAAGGTGCAGTATCTCTCTAATGTATCAGTTTTTATATCTGGGTTTCCAGAATTGGGGTGTTTACAAAAGAGAAAAAAAGGTTGGTAACCTGACTTTCCCTGCCTCAAACAAGCCTGCCTTGTTTTCTGGCCAAGGAAAAAGATAAAACCACTAAACCCTTGAACTAAAAAACATGTACCTCCTCAGAGTAGGAAGGTTTCACCTGGTGGGCCAGGAGCTCTTGATAACAGTCTAAGGTCTTTTCCACCATGGCCAGAACTTGCCCACAGGTAAACACCGCACCACCACCAGGGAGATCCCTGGGCAGGGGTGACTGGGTACACCCAGGAATCCCTGAACTGTGAGTCTGGAAGCTGCAGCTAATGCCCAAGAATGTCTCAGGAGGCCTCAGCCTAGACCTGACCCACAGGGTCCTCTTGTGAGGGTCACTGGCCTCTGTAGAATGTGTGAGACTAAGCTACATCCTCTCATCTGCCTTCCTAGACCAGCTCAAACCAAGTCTTTTCTCCCCTGTGGGGTCTGGGGGGAGGCTCCTAAGCAGCAGTCAAGGCCACCCCCTGCTCACTGGACAGCTCCTGGCACAAGTCACCATGAAGCAGAAAGAAAAAGAGGAAATTCCTAAAATCTCACGCTTCCTGGAGTGGATTTCCCAAGTAGCGCAGGGAGGTGGATGCTCAAACAAGAAGTCAGAGAGCTGTAAGCCATCTGCAAAACCACTTACTCCATGCATTTCACCTTTTACTTCCATCTCACACTGACACCCAAGGCTGTACTTTAATGTAAGAATTAAGTTAATCCTAAATAGCATGTGGCCCAAATGTAAAGGATATGGATTAGTATTTTCTTAATTAAAAATACAATTTGCTAGCCCCAAGAGAAGGAGAGTATAAACCCACTGTACCTGCTTTAATTGACTTATTTAAGGTGCTGTGTGCCACCGGCTGGTAATTCTTAGGTGGTGTGGCCTGCTGGAGGTACATGGAGTATATGGAGCTTGAATTCACTGTCTGGGGGCCTTTCCTGGGAGACTGTGGCCTTGACCCTTTATCAGCCAGAAAGGGCCTAATGGCCACTGTCAGTGGGAGTTCAGGTTTGCTGTCTCCAGCTGGACATGTAGGTGGCCCCGCTGGTGGGTATGTGGGACTTGGCGGCACAGAAATCCTCTGCTGAATCTGCTGTGAGGAGCCTGGCTGTGAGGCGCTGCCTGCCGGGGGCAGTGGGGTGGGCTTCTGGCGACTTGGTAGGCCTGCACCAGGTCTGGGCAAGCTGCCTTCTTTCTTCCTCTCTAGGGAGCTTGTCGACCCCGGAACCAGAGGTGTAGGACTCGGGTACGTCCCATAGCTTGGGGGCAGCTGCTTGCCCCCACCAGGGATGGGAGGTGGCACTTTACCAACCTCGATGCCCTAAATTTAGGTGTTAAGAAGAAAAACAAAGTCACTCTTTGAAAAGTTAAGCAAATTTCCATCCACAGTCCCAAGAGAATGCATAATAGGATTTGTATTCCTTCAAATCAGTTTGTGAACAGAACAGAGGGCACACTGTCGGGCCCACTGCTTGTCTGCAGAAGTGATGCACAACTCCAGACCTGACCAGAAGGTGCCTGTGTACCTGGGCACTGCTCAGGCTCTCAGGTCCAAGAACCCGTTTAGGACTTTGGGTGTGATTTGGACACTAACAGGATTAATTTGCCTCATGACAACTCATATCCCTTACTTAAGATGAAGGCAGAAGAACGGTATCATTAAGAGCTTGTTTGTGTTTTGTGATAAAGACAAATGGCCTACCGGCTTCTCCGTGGCTCCTAACACTGAGAACGGCAAAGGCTGGCTTGAGACGGTGCCCTGCCTGAGAGCCCCCTCCATACCCGGGTCCTTCCAGTCCGCACTGGCCACCTGTGTTGATTTCACTGAAGAGCTAGAATTCTGTTTTAATGTTGGCCAGTTTCCATCATTAGCTTGAAAAGAACAAAGAATTTTGGGGGGAGGGACAGGGAAGAAATTTAAAAAAAAAAAAAAAAAGAACAAAGAATTTGAGTAAAATTTTTCTTAAAATTAGTTGAACCAATCTAAGACTAACACCTTGCCAGAAACAAAAAACAGCACTGGGATATCCCATTCTGATGGAGCTCCATAAACCAAGCGGTCAACCACCACCTACAGGCTGAGCTGTTAATCTCCTCTAACACCCAAAGACCTGTGCACAAAGCCAAAGGATGGTGCCCAAATAGCTTTCAAGTGTTACCCAGAGAGTCAAGGACCAAACGAAGGCTCAGCTAGTGCAGTCCCAGGGCTGCACTCCATTTAAATACAGGTCAAATCCATTACAATAATACCACTGACTAAGCACTGGTACTTTTCAAATACTATTTATAAATTACATACAACAATCAAAAAAGATTCACCTTCTGACCTCATAATAGGTTTGACCTGTACTACTTTCATTATTAAAATAAAAATTCTACATTAATCTGTTAGAAATGTCTATCCTCTAAAATAATTTATTATCACAGGAGGCCAGTACAAGTTCCATTGATTTAGGTGGCAGGAGGAGCAGACTATCATTCTGTTGCAGTCATTAGAAAGCCAGTCATCAACTCCAAGTTTTCAGGAAAGCCACTGGAAAGACGTGTTATTTACAGAGCATTTTCCAAACTGAAAAAGGATACAGAGGCATTCCCTGGTAACACAGGGTCCGGTCCCTCACAGTGACCTATGTCTGCTACAACATCTGTAGGGTCAGATTTCTAGCCCATGACTCAGGCTCCTGTTTTTCTTTCTAACAGGCAGAGATGCTGGATTGAAGGGGTTAACACTCCCAGCCCCATGAGCAATATGGGACAGACATCAGAGGAGACTGTTTTGGGCCCTCCTAACAAGAACAGCACATCCCCTTCCCTCATCCCACTTGCCAGCATAAGCAGTAGGGGACACTAAGAAGCAGCACAGAAATCACTGGTCCTCACAATGCTTGAGCCAAAACCTCTGGCTCATAGAACATGAAGAGTAAGCTTCTCGACTACACTCTGAGCAGGGCCCACTTAAGGCAGTGAGACTGGGCCCTGTTGGCAGTAGTTGTACACAGCCTACTCCTAAGCCAAATGCCTGATGCAGCAGCACTGAACTGCAGTTGCAATCACTGCTGTGCTGCTAAACCACTACACTGCTGAACATCACTCTAGGCTCCAGGCAGCAGGGTTCCAAGACAGACGGGCCCTGGTGAGGCATTCCAAGGCCATAGCACAAACTATCACCTTGCTTCATCTAGCCTGTCAGCCCCTTCCAGGCCAGAAGTGTGTGTTTTCATCCTCTCTTGTTTACATGTTACATGTGGAGGATATATAGGCCAGAAACTCACAGGCTCACCAAGGATGCACCGAGATGAAAACTCAGGGCTTCTGGGGGAAAAGCAGGGCCCCCTTGAGACCCAGGAGGGAGGGTGAGACTGGTGCCAAGGGAGCTGCATTTCTGTGCCCTCCCCCAGGGTCACAGGGACTATGGCTGTCCAGCTGCTTCTGAAATCCCCCAGCAATGGGAAGTTTTATGGAAACCAGCCATGGGGGGACTAAAAGCAATTTTCTCCTTTCTTTACAACAAGGCAGGAGGCACAGTAGGAAGATCACTTATTTTTATTATAAAGGAACAATTATCTTCAAGCATAATGATAAAAGTAAAAGACTTTTTACTTTTATGGTGGCTCACACTTGTAATCCTAGCTCTCTAGGAGGCCAAGGCAGGAGAATTGCTTGAGCTCAGGGGTTCGAGACCAGCCTAAGCAAGAGGGAGACCCCATCTCGAAGGAAAAAAAAAATCAGCTGTGGCGTGCACCTGTAGTCCCAGCTACTCGGGAGGCTGAGGCAGGAGGATCGCTTGAGCCCAGGAGTTGGAGGTTGCGGTGTGCTGCTATGATGCCACTGCACTCTACCCAGGGTGACAGAGCGAGGACTCTGTCTCCACACACACAAAAAAACAATGTAACTAGACAACCCTCCTCACAGAAAAAAAAAAAATGCAAACCAAAAAATTCCCCAAAACAAAACACTTCCTGTGCCAGCATCTGTCCCTTGGTGTCAAACCCTTTCTGAGGATGACTGGGCATGTGGCCCTGCCCAAACTTCACACCTATTGAAGAAAGAAACAAGTGATGTTTGTGTGGTATCTTTTTCAAGCCTACATGTGATGAGCAGACCTTTTTCAGTTTGGAAAAACAAATGATTGTTGATTTTGTGCATATTAAAGAGGATCATAAGCGTCCCACCAAGCCTGTTAGCCAACATACGGTTTACAAACAGGCTTGCAGAACGCTGCGAGGAGCCGCAATCAGGCCCGACGTCGAGGTCTGACACTGTCCACGAGCTGGTCACTCTGGGTTTACTGTGGCCATCTGTTTGACACAGAACCAGGATAGCCAACAGGGAGGGGTTAAGAGTCCCCATCAGGGAGATTTCACATCCCAGTTCCACATCTGGGCTGAGATTCTGCCCCCAGTTTGGGGTTAGCACAGGTTTCCTGTGTCCAGTCACTTTAAGCCCCAGTGGAAAGACCAAGGCTAGGGCTCCATAGGGCGTCTTCCTCTTGCAAACCCTGTGAGGCACCACAGGACACATTGACAGAGAAAGGAGAAATGGGAGACATTCTCGGCATGGCAAGTTTTCAAATGGAGTTAGCAGGGAAGTAGCTGGCTGTGCTAATTACCTGCCATTGGAAATAAACGAATATCTACTCCTACCATGGGATGGTTTGAACTATAAATAACAGCTTATCTAAGAAAGCTGCAGTTCGGGATTCACACCGACCAGACTCCTGCTGGCTGCTGAGATGTGGCCATAACAGATCTGAGCAGGGGCTCATGGCCCATGAGGGCTGGTAATGCCCTCCCTCTTACTGGGTTCAGAACAAGCCCCAAACTCCTCAGAGGGAACAGATGTGTTGCTGTTCATACTAGGTGCCAGGCAAGGGAAAATAAAGCAAACAAAAAACCAACATGAATTAACCACCAATCCTGAAAAAAGGGGCTCAAAATATAGGTCTGACAGCCAGAGAATAGAATTATTGTTTTCATAAACGAAGGAATGTTTCGTATGTCAGGACATGGATCCCTGATGCTGTGTGTTACAGAGAAATGTGTCAACCCCAGTCATAAAGAAAGTCTTACTGCAAAGAAATCCTGACTTTTTTAATGCATTGGTTTAGAAACCAATCAGACTGGAGATCTCGCCCTGGGCTTGGCTGGGATGCCACACGTTAGCCATGCTCAAGTGTGGAGCTAGAGGCCTGAGTCCCTCACACAGCACAATTGTGTAGTCAAAGACCAAAGTAATGGTTTGTGGACTTTGATCAGTGTAGACAGTGCTAAGTGGGGAAAGTAAATACTAGTAATAGTGCTCCATTTATAGGGACAGCCCTTCTGTCTGGCCATAGCCAACGTTCTCAGGGTAAAGGAACCTGCAGTATAAGAGAACACTCAAGGGTCAGACTTTTAATTAATCATCTGTGTTTTGAAAAGCCACATAGTAGAGACCTTCAGTTCAATAAAGAGAATTTGTTCTCATTTTAGGGTTGTTACTGAGGTGGCACACAGCTCCCCAAATGCTGCCCAGAACGACCAAGCACCTCAAGGGGAGCTGAGCCTGGAGTCTGACGTAGGGTGAAGCCTCAGGAGTCCTGGCCCCTGCCCTGCTGTGCCCCCCCCACCCCCACCCCGGCCAAACCTCCCTTCCCTGCTCTTGAATTCTCCCCCAGGAAGAGGGCCAGGCCACTTACTGGATTTGGATCTTCCATGGGCAGCATTTGAAGCAATAGTGAGAGACTGGGGCTTTATGGGGTCCCCCGGGACAGGATAGCTTCCAGCACTAGGAACCTGGATGTAAGGCCCCACAGCAGCAACCCTGCCAGATGTGCTCAGGGGTGACTGTGGTGATGACGTGCCATTCACACGGTTCAACTACAAATCAGGGAGAAATGAAAGTTAAGATTTTTTGAAAATTAAAGGATATCTCAAGCCTAGTGTGAAAGACTACCAGCTCAGACATAAACCACTCACTCATTAATTTGTGCTTAGGAAGCCCATCACCCTGAAAGATCAGCATGTAGAAAGTGGGACATGTCAGAGAAAGGCCTCGACTCTCAGCCTATATGAGTTCTCTCCTTGATAACACCAACCCATCTGTGAGCCATAAAAATGAGGAGCTGACGTGATAACAGAACAACTTCAATGTGACCCATGTGCAGCCTCCCTCTTACTTGGGGGACACTCTCCTTCCCTTGGGTGGGTACAGAGGTATTGGTCAATGCCTGGGTTCTGAGCCCAGCTTCAAATCCTGCTCTGCCACTTATTTGCTGTGCTGCCTCAGGCAAGTGACTTAACTTCTCTGAGCCTCTGTGCCCTCATCTGTAAAGTCAGGATAAGCGCTGTTATAAGGACTGTATGAGCCATGTGGTGCATGGTGACCAGGAAAGGCTCTGACTCCCAGCAATGAGCCCAATTCCCTGAAGGCAGCTCTGCCTGTCTCAGCAAGGACACAGAGCCACAGATAGAGGACACTGGTCACATAATGCTGCCCAAGAACAAAATGGCCTGCAAGAGGGATTCTAACTAGAGAATTACTGACTCCTTAGGATCCCTAGATAGGCTCTAAGCATGGATCCATAACCCCTACAATTGTTCACAAGATTCTATATGCATGAGCATGTGTTATTCTAGGGTGAAAGTTCATGACTCACAACTGCTCAAAGGTACCTAGTGCCTGTGGGTGGAGACACATCTCTGCAGAAGCACCTTCAAGGACATCCCTGAAGTATCAGATGGAATGGGTCTTACCATTTGTGATGGTTAATTTTATGTGTTAACATGGCTAGGCCACAGTACCTACATATTTGGTCAAACACCAGTCTAGATGTTGCTGTGAAGGTATTTTGTAGATGAGATTAACTTAAATCAGTAGATTTTGAATAAAGCAGATTACCCTCCACACAGTGGGTGGGCCTCATTCAATCAGTGGAAGGCCTTAAAAGAAAAAGACTGAGGTCCCCTGAGAAAGAGGGAATTCTGCCTATAGACGGCCTTCGGACCCCAGCTACAACATCAATTCTTCCCTGGGTTTCCAGGTTACAAGCCTGCCTTGCAGACTGCACACCTGCCAGCCTCCACAATTACATGAGCCAATTTCTTAAGATAAATCTTTTTCTTTCTCTCCATATATACACATACACATGCTATTCTGTTTCTCTGGAGAACCCTGACTACTATACCGCTAGTAAAGAACATAACGAAAGTGAGCATGGAGAAGGTGTTGCAGCCTCTCTCTCATGGCCTCTTTGTTGTTAATCGTGAGAGAAAAAGGAAAGTCAACATGTGAAATCATAGTTATACAAATTAACTACTGACCTTCAAACTGGTTAAAAAAAAGGGGTAGATTTGTAAATAAGTAACTGATTTTAATGCCCACAGAAGTGGCAGCTCCCTTCTTCCTCTACCATCCTCCAAACCCATCCCACCTAGGCAAAACCCCTGAAGCCTGAACCTGCCTCCTGAGAGCATCCTTCAGAGCAGCAGAGGCTGATGAGAGGACATCCTTCTGTCACTAAACTGTGAAATCACTGAGGACACACAAGGGAACTTTGGGGAGTATGTCTTTGCTAGCTGGTTGCCTGCTCTTACTCTCCCATGCCGAGGGCAGAGTGCAGTCAGCTCTGCACTCAGGCACTGCTCTCCTAATCCCTGAGCACCAAAGGTCAAGTGCCACATCCAGCCAAAGACACACAGTGCAGCAGCCCCTCCTCCGTACAGGTGCTCAAGGATACAAGTGTTCACTGACGTGCTTTAAGTAACACCAAGACTTGGGACACCCTGCCTGCCTACAGGGCGTGGTAAAGGGGTTACAGGCCCTGGGACCACCAGAATAGTATTCAGATGGTATAACAAGAATGAGGTAATGGCCTGGAAAGATACCCATGTTGCAGTTTAAAAAAAAAAAGTGAGACAGTGTGACTAATATAATTCCTACAATCCCATTTTCAATTCAAGTTCTATACTTTTGTGTCTGTATTAAGCAAAAGACTGGAATTATTAACAACTATCACCTCTGGAGAACAGGGTGGAAGGGACTTTCAAATTTTCCTTTCAATATTTCTGTACTGTTTTAATTTTTTTCAGTAAGTATTTATTACCTTTGAAATTCAAAAAACCAAATAAAGATTTTTTAAAAGTATAACCCCTTATATAGCATTTTGCTCAAGAGTTTACAAAACCCTTCCACATAAGTTATTCCTAAGAATCCTTATAAGAACTCCTGGGGCAGGTAGGACAAATCACTCTACAACAAGGAAACAAAGCTACACAAGTCAAGGAATTTGTCCAAAGTAGCACTGCTTAAAAGGGCAGAGGCCAGGTACAGTGGCTCATGCCTATAATCCAAGCACTTTGGGAGGCTGAGGCAGGAGGATGGCTTGAGCCCAGGAGTTGGAGGCTACAGTGAGCTATGACTGTACCACTGCACTCTAGCCTGGGTGACTGAGACCCCATCTTTTTTTTTAAAAAAAGAATGTGGCCTGTGTCAGGTGCTGTGACTCCAGAGCCAACAACACCCCCAGTGGGGAAGAGACAAAAACACACGGGGAGGGCAAAGGGCAAGGACAGAGCCACGGCTGCAGGCTGAAATGGGTGACTCCGTGCACTAGGAAACAAATGAGTCTTTGTGAAAGTGAACTTAATCTTCTATTGTCATTTTTGATGGATTATGGCCAATTTATGTTTCATCAGCTGTGGCAGATGGGGGAAGCAGAATACCACATAGTGAAGATGAACAATTTCTGGATGAACCATTTTTATCTCACAGAACCAAGTCATCTCACAGAACTAAGTGATCTCACAGAAACTTTCTTTTTCACATGCCTGGATTTTTTTCCCATAAAGACGTTCCCGCAGTTCACTGATTCGCTTGTCCATCATGGCCACTTCCATGTTGCGCTTATTTAGGAGTTCCTTCTGCTGCTGGAGTTTTGAATTCTGTTCCTGGTTAAGCTGGTTACGAATCTACAAAATACCAAATACAACCTTTATGATTTGCAGCAATTAAAAAGTCAAATTCTCATTGCTAGGGAGATTTTAAAAAAAAAGAAAAAGTAGCATTAAGTTCTGATGTGTATTTACATTCATGCATTGCCAACTATGTGGTAAGTATTTTATAGGTACAGCATTGATGAAGCCAGAACAGGGTTCTTATGAAGCAAAGTAAATATCTGCAAGGCACCCTCTTCAAAGCACACAGAATGACCAGCACCAATAATGACGACAGCACTACAACTGCAGTCCTGGGGCTCTCAGGACCTAAGAAGAGGGGTCTGCTCCACCCCATGCAGCTGCTTCATGCCCAAGTCCACTGAATGAGCACCTTACTGTGGAGATGAGAAAATTCACAAAAGATGACCTGAATCACCAAAGAAAGCACTCTTTTATCATGTTAGTTAGTTGCAAGCAGCACTTTTAAGAAGTGAAATAGGAGAGAATAGAAAATATCAGAGTGTACTTTCCACAGGAAGTTAAGTACCATCTTGTTAAACTCTTTCAGATGCCCACGGCACTTGTGCATACACACTTCCACATGTGTACTAGACGGGGTAAAAAGTACTTTTAAAAACTGGATTGCAGGCTGGGCGCAGTGGCTCACGCCTGTAATCCCAGCACTTTGGGAGGCCAAGGTAGGAGGACTGCTTGAGGCCAGGAGTTCAAGGTTGCAGTGTGCTATAATTGGGCTACTGCACTCCAGTCTGGGTGACAGAGCAAGACCCTGTCTCTTAAAACAAACAAAAAAACTGGACTGCAGTCCAAAAAGTTGGAAATAAATGACATCCTTATATTACATCACACCTCACCAAAAAAATCCCTAGAATCCTGCACTTTTAACAATCACTTCAAATGTAGAAGTCATAAATTCTTATACTACTTTATTATCTCTATGCATTTATGTTAAAGAACTTAACAGCAACCCGAAGTGATTTTATTCTGTAGCTAAATACCTTCATTTCATAAAATGATATAATACTTTTTCTAGGAAGTGCTAAATAAAATTGCAAAACTTGGGCTGGGCATGGTGGTTCACACCTATAATACCAGCACTTTGGCAGGCTGAGGTGGGAGAATCATTTGAGGCCAGGAGTTCAAGAATAGCCTGAGCAAAATAGCCAGACCCCATCTCTACAAAAAATAAAAAAATTAGCCAGGCGTGGTGGTCCATGCCTGTAGTCCTAGCTACTTGGGAGGCTCAGGCAAGGGGAACACTTAAGTCCAGGAGTTCGAGGTTACAATGAGCTATGATCACACCATTGCACTCCAGCCGAGATGACAGAGAGAGAGAGAGAGAGACCCTGTCTCTTAAAAAAATTAAATTAAATTAAAGATAAAATAAAATCGCAAAACTTGTTTCTGGCTTGAAAATCACCTGCTGAACGCAAACTTCTGAGAAATGGAAATCATGTGAATTGTTATGGACTAAATGTTTGGGTCCCCCCCCTCAAAATTCATGTGTTGAAGCCCTAACCCTAGTGTGATAGTATTTGGAGGTGGGGCCTATAGGAGGTAATTAGGTTCAGATGAGGGCATGAGGGTAGGGGGCCACACTCCCATGATGGGGTTAGTGTCCTTATAAGAAGAGGAAGAGAGACCAGAGCTCACTCTCTACCATGTGAGGACACAACAAGAAGGTGGCTGCCTGCAAGCCAGGAAGCAAGCCTTCACTAGGAATAAATCTGCCAGCATTGTGATCCCCAGCTTCCAGAACTGTGAGAAATAAAAGTCTGCAGTTTAAGCACCCAGTCTATGGTATTCTGTTATAGCACTGAGGACTGAACTCTGATCTTTTTGTTTGCCCAAAAAATTCCTTTCTAAGAGGGCCTGGTGAGTCACACCTACAAATGATAAAATCTCAGTAAACAGGTTTTTATGATGTGGTTTACTTCCTGACCTGATTCCGGCAGAGCATCACATGAAGGATAGAAGACCCTTATCTTAACTCAAACATTCCTTTCCGCTGATTCCTGATCTTTGGACAATGCCTAACTCTTTCAGCCAATTGTCAACTAAAGAATCCCTAAACCCACCTATGACCTATAAGCTCCTGCTTTGAGATGTCCCACCTTTTTGGGTTAAACCAATGTATGCCTTCCATGTATTGATTTATGACTTTACCTGTAATCCCTATCTCCCTGAAACATATAAAACCAAACTGTAACCCAACCACAGTGAGTCCACTTGCTCAATGCTTCTTGGGTGTGGCCCTGGGTCCTGGTCCTCAAATTTGGCTCAGAATAAACCTCCTTAAATTATTTTACAGAGTTTGTCTTCTTTTCCATTGACAGCAGCCTGAGCTAAAACAAGGACTGAACAACAGGTGCCCCTCTAGCTCATCAAAATACTGTTTACACAGAGGCCTTAAATATCATTTAAGCCTAATTCTTTACTAGTTTATTATTTTGCCAATTAAATTCTTTTGTACTGAAAACATGCTAAGTTAAAGAAGCTGGTCACAAAGGACCACATACAAGTTGAGTATCCCTTACCCAAAATGCTTGGGACCAGAAATGTTTTGGATTTTGGAATATTTACATTGTACTTACTGGTTGAGCACCCCTCCTAATCCAGAAATCTGAAATCCAAAATGCTCCAATGAACATTTCCTTTGAGCATCATGCCGGCACTCAATAAATTTCAGATTTTGAAGGATTTTGGATTTTCAGATTAAGGATGCTCAACCTGTATTGTATGATTCTATTTGTATGACATGTCCAGAATAGGCAAATCGTACTTGAAAGTAGATTCATGGTTGCCAGGTTCTGGGGGAGAACAGGGGGTTGTGGGGCTAAGAAGTGAGGGGCTTCTTTATGGGGCAATGAAAATGTTCTAAAATTGATTGTGGTGGTGGATGCATGACTCTGAAGATACTAAAAGCCATTGGATTGTACACTTTAAATGGGTGGATCATATGCTACATGAATATCTTAATAAAGCCATTTAAAAAATTCTTTTATACTGAATATATTTTGTACCTACTATTAAATCAGAATCCATTAATTTGTTTCAAGTTCATGAGGTTTCCAAACTATACTAAGGTGAAACCCAGAAAGATGAGGATGTTTTAATATAACCATTCCCCAGATGCAGACGAGTTACCTGTAGCTCTTGGTACAGTCTTTTTAGCTCCACTGCTGCTGGTCCTGTCAACTTGCCATTGTAAGACTGGAACCCGTTCAGTTTTCCTTTCTTCAAATCTTCTAATTGCTGACTAAGCTGATCAACTCTTAAAATTGCAGTCTGTACTTCCTGCTTCTTTTCCTGGAACATGGCACTGAACCTTTCTATTTCAGCAGCTATAATTGTCCACCAAAAAAGAAAAAACATCATTTAGTTGATACTTTTTTTCATTTCTATACATTGAATTCAACTCTACTATCACCTAGTGCCAGACCCTGGAGAAAATTATGATATGCATAATCCAAAACACATGATGTGACTGCTCATAGAGCAAATAATGATATTTGCATTCATTGCTAAATACCCTTTAGGGCAATCAGTCCAAAAGCTAGCTTGGTCAAGCCACTTCAGAACCTCAACACACCCACAGAACAAAGGCTTTGTGAAGGCAGGGTCAGCCATGTTGGCCTCACGCCTCACTGTCACACCGGCTGGACTGACAAATAAAATTGGAGTCCACACAGAAAAAAAAGGGAACGTCTATATGGGAGAGTCTATAAGGGAGAGTCATCTTAGTGCACAGATAAAATTCAAGTGGTCCAAGGAAAGCAGACCCTTGTAATGAGTGAGCCCTGGAGCACCATCATCCCACTGCCAAGGGCTATTGTTACCAATGTAACAGAAGGATCTTCCTGCTGCATCCCAGGGCTGCAAGAGACCTTTCAAGATCACTTAACCTAACCAACCCCTTCCATTTAGATGCAGATAACACAGCAGAGCTCTAGCACACTTGCTGTGGCAAGATGCAGCTGGACTATGTTTCCCTTGATTTGGGTCTGGTCAGAGTGGGTGCCAGGTGGGACCATGGGCACGTACACAGATTGCCATTCATGATTTTGCTGTAGTCGACTTGTCCTCTCATGGCACGGATTTTCTTCAGCTTGTTTTCCTGGGCTTCAACTCGTTCTTTCAATTTCTGAAGCTTTTCATTTTCAGAAATAGACTGCTGCTGACGGCGCTCTTGTTGCTTTAGAAAATGTAAACGCTGTTCCTAACAAAAGAAGGAAAAATCTAACTTTGAAAATCGAAATCTAGGATTACTTTTACACACTAAAAAGACAAATCTGAATGTATTCCATAGTATCACCCATCTTAATGAATACTAAAGAAACACTAGAGGAATCTTGCACACATCAGACCACACAAAACTGAAATTATTGGGCATATATAAGTATGAGATGGTAACAGTCTGGGGATTTTTAAAAAGAGGATTTTGCTACGCACACTGATCTACACCATTCAGTTAATACAAGCACTTCTGCAGAAAACTTGACAGCAGGAGAACATGCACTAACACAACCTCATCCTCACTCTCACATCTGTGAAGTCCCAGCTAGCCTGAGTTTCCTGCTGTCAGTAACATGTTCCCTGCTGCTACAAAATGGCTTCCAAGAATCTCTTATTTAATTAACTTCCTAAAGGAAATGAGCTGAACAGCAGAAGATTTTACACTGAAAAGAGATAAAGTGATCAGTAAGGAGATAAACCTCCATTTGCTAAGTGACACTGAATAATCAAGGAAGTATTTGCTTTCTTCAGGATTAATTTCTTCAAAAAATAATGAAACATTTTATAATCAAACAGTAACAGGACAATCCAAAAATAAAAATTTATGCAAAACTCTTTCAATAGTTTTTTTTCCTATTAATGTGATAACATACCTTAAGGATAACAGTCAACATTAAATATTCATGGTCCCATATGTATGCATAAAATATACCTAAATAAGGAGAGGTTTAAGGTATGATTATGCAGGCATTACATACTACGCTCTAAGGTAAGGAAATATGTGCTTAAATATTTAAGATTTAGCATTAACTTGTGATTTACACTGCTGAAAATATCGACAAAAATTTTTTTAACGGCAATACTCTTAGATCAATATTTGGAAAGAAAATAAAAAGCAGAAATAGAAAATTTTATAATTACAGAATATGTGTATTTCATCTTAGAAATCTTTATCTTATTAATGGGATGAAATGCTTTCTAATTTACTTAACTTTTGATTGTCTTTATTCGTGTAAATCCAATAAACTTTTAAAAACAAATCCAACTTAAATTATTACTTGCATGAAAGCAGATAGTACAATGAACTACACAGTCGTTCAATAAATAAAAAAATTGGATTGGACATTTGGTTATTAAGAAAATCTCTCCAAAGAAGAAAGCAGTAAGAACCTAGCTAGTAATGTTTAAAGGTTCTTTTTAAAGCAGTTTCAGAATATTTTAAGATCATTTACAACATGAATCATTTCCAGCAGGCATGGGTGATAGGTCTGATTTTTCAATCAAGTATGACTAAACCATTATTTAGAAAAATTCCCAATCCTACTTTACAGAGTTTCAACAGCAAATCTCAAACTCGGTGTATATAATGAGCATTATCTATGCCCTGCACTGTAATAAACCAAACAAGTTCAGCATAGAGGTGCACATCAGGAAGCCCAGGTTAACCAGCTGTCACTGTCTTCAGGGTTCCTGACCAGCATTTTCATCATGGATTGCTGGTTTCCTCTAAACACTAATGCCAACAACACAGCTGGGAACACACCAACAGGAAAAGGGAGGTAGCAATATTTCAAAAGCATCCTTTCTTTCCAAATTTTATCTATGATTCGGATAACGTCAGCTATTTCCTGTTCTGGGGCATTTTTTGTGCGTGTCAAGGGTCAGATGTTCTTGCTCTGATACCTTCTTGACTTCTGGAAGCTAGAGTGTACATATATTATTATGGAAGTGATAATAAAGAGAAAAAGACATTGTGTTTAGCGCTCCCATGGCACGGTCCTGTTTTACAAGTGTTGCCCATGAATGTATTAACTCCAACGTAAAATGATGGTTGAAGAAGATACCTCTTGAACGTTTCCCTACCTCTGCTTTGATAACTTACCTTGGCAACCAACATCTGCTGCTGATTTTCAATTTGCTGTTGTTGCCTAGCTGCCATATCTTGGAGCTCTGAGAGGGTGAGTTCAACACGTGGATTCCCAACCTACAGAGAACAAAAAACACTCACACTGGAATGTATGCTCATCCACATAATTGTCTTTCTCTAGTGTAAAAACTCAAACATATCAGGATTTTAGATAGGTTCCCTAGAAGTTAGGAGAATACAAATTAGTTTACCTTCTCATAAGAACTTTTCCTAATTGTTGATGCTTTTATTAAATGAATTATTTAATGCTTTTATTAAATATAAATGTGTTTCTAATGCATAAACATCCAATACTATATTTAGTAAGAGGTTCAACTTTAAACAAATCTTTGCAAATGCGTATTATGAATGACATTCCTCCTTCTGGAATGGCAATTTAGTAGGTGTATTTGAGCAAATTGGGCTGTCAAATGTTTAAGGATATACACACAAAAAAGTGCAGGTGACACCTAAGGAAAAATGTCATCTCATTGTCATGTGGTCTCAAGAAACTGAAATATAAAACAGATTTTAAAATACAAATACCTCATTACAAACACCTATGTATGGCCTACATGAAGAACTGACACATCATCTGATAGAATGATGTAAAATAGACACCAAAAGGTGATGCCTCGAGGAGTGCAACTGGCTGTTTCCCCCTTCCCTGTCAATGATGCCTCAACTACGTGCTTTACATATATGGACCCATTTAAGCCTGAGAATGACCAATGAGGTAGGTACTATTATACCCCATTTTATAGATGAGAAAGCAAATATAGGGCAGACAGTTTGCATGAGGCAGAACAGAGACCAGTGTCCATGTTCTTGACCATTCCACATAGCACACTATGCACTAAGCCCGCACTACATGCACATTGAACTGTGCCAGGTGTGTTATGCGCACCGTACTTACACTCTTCAGAACAAGTCTGCACGGTGGGGAGATGAGCCCCACTCTGGGTGAGGAGCTGCAGAACTCCACTCCTATAAGCCTGTCTTCCTCCAAACCCTCCAGTCCTAACCATGGAGACCGCTCGGTCTCCCTCAGACCCCCACATTCTCCTTCCAGGTCCACACATACCCGTAAGACCCTTTACCGTCCGCCACCCTTACACCTCTTATAATTCTTAATAGTCAGTTTCAATCTCTGTTCCTCCAGCTCATGTCTTCCCAAACTTTTATGGTGTTCAAGCATATTCTTGACTCTTGAAAATTAGGATTTGTTCAACAGTTCAACCCCCATTCCATTTACCTAAACATCCCGAGAAAGCAACATGGAGCAAGCCCCTTTTCAAAACTAGGTACTTTAAACTACCAAGCTACAGAAACTTCTATTTGAAAAGAAATTTGTTTATTCTACCAAAAAAAAAGTCTGGCAGAACCTTCCAAATGACCACAAGATTATTTCTACTTTAACATTAGTAAAGTGTTACTAATTTCTACCTACTGAGATTTTTCTAATCACCACAACAAAAAGTATTTCTTGAAAGCTTCAGAAGTTTTACTTCATAAACGCTTTTTTGACTAGAGAAAAACTATGTCCATTCAATAAATCTTTCAATTTACATAATTTCATAATTTTACAACTTAAAGGAAAAAAAATTAAAAACTATCTTGCTGGTCTCTCTTCCCTACAATGGCTTTGAATAACAAGGAAAAGAGGACAGAAGAGAAATTCAACTGTTCAGTATTCTGATATTTATATCTGTGAACAAGGTAAAGCTTATAAAAATATTTTACTTAAATCAAAAATTATTTTATTTGCCAATATATACATTTATACCCTCTTTATGTTGCATGTGTTTTTCCAACTACAAAATTAAGATATGCAATGCTGCCATAAGTAATTCAGACATTGTATCTTATAAATATACTAACATATACTTTAATACAATTTTATTGAAGTAGATCTTACACACAGAAAAGTGTAGTAAATCATAGTGTACAGCTCAATGAATTATTTCCCCAAATTGCCTCTGGCTACTATCACCTCCCTTCTGACCCTGTTCTCTAGTTCCTGGCTGCCTACAAAGGCTGTACATAGTGCTGCACGGAGCTTTATAAATGAGGAAGCTCAAGGATGTCCCCACGAACCCAGCACTAGCAAGAGGCAGGGCAGGACTGAAGCTGGGGCCCACCCCTACATGGCAAGGCTATCATGAAGATGTCAGGGGAACATATTTCTGTATGCTACCCATGTTCAATACCACAGTACCATGACAATTCATTTACCCTCTCTATGCCAAATGTAATCCTAGACACCGTAAGCAATGTAAAAGTATAATAGAATGCAGTTTCCCTGTTTTCAATGAGCCTTTATTCTAATGGAAGAGATGAGAATCTCACAAGGGAAGCAATTAGATTATCCCACCCAATTCAACTATGAGAAACAGAGATTTAGCTCACATTTTCTTTATACTTGTATTTTCACTGTGAAAAAAACACCACTTCCCAAGGTAGCAGTGAGGACATGGGATGTCACGATACACTCTTGCAAAATGCACTGTTCAGCCTGGCAACCACCCTGAGCAGCACATGAGACACTCATAAAAGCAGGACATTTCATTACATTACACTCAGCTACCCTGGGAATTATGGGGCTGAAAATAAAAAGATGTCTCTGAAAACTACCCACCTTCAAACAATGACTTTGAAAATAAGAAGCTAAACCCTCTCTGTACATTATCATTCTTGACTTGACAGAAATTTCAAGTAAGTATTATTTCACTACACCTATAATGAACAAAAATAAAACATATTTTTCTAATTTTTTATGGTCTTAAATTTAAGATTATAAACTTCTTAAAAAAATGGATACGCTTATGTTCTAGTCTACTTCAGACACAAAACTTCAAAAACTGCCTTACTAATAAGTTAACAAAATGAAATAACAGGGCAGTTTAAGAAATACACAGCTTATTTTTAAAATGAACTTTATTTAGGCACAATTTACATACAATAAAATGCACCCATTTAAGCTTTGCTTACCAATGAGGATATGTTCTGAGAAATGTCATTAGGCAATTTGTCATTGTGGGAACATCACAGAGCACGCTTACACAAACCTAGGTGGTATAGCCTACTACACACCTAGGTTATATGGTACAGCCTATTGTTCCTAAGCTACCAAGTTACTGTACTGAATACCCAGGCAATTATAACACAATAGTATTTGTGCATATAAACATAGAAAAGGTAAAAACATGGTATAAAAGATAAAAAAAAAATGGTACACCTGTATAAGGCACTTACCATGAATGGAGCCTACAGGAATGGAAGTTACTCTGGGTGAGTCAGTGAGTGAGTGGTGAGTGAATGTGAAGGCCTAGGACATGTATGTACAGTGTATGTACACTGCTATAGACTTTATAAATGTACACTTAGGCTAGATAAGATTTACAAAAATATTTTTCTTTAATAATAAATTAACCTTAGCTTACTATAACTTTTTTACTTTATAAACTTTCTGTTTAACTTTGACTCTTTTGTTATAACACTTACAACACATATTATGCCGATGCACAAAAATATTTCTTTATATCCTTATTTTATAAGCTTTTGTCTATTTTAAAAATTTTTTATTTTTTTACTTTTCAAACTTTTTTGTTAAAAACTAAGACACAAATACACACATTAGCCTAGGTCTACAAAGGGTCAGGATCCACCTCCACATCGTGTGCCACTGGAAAGTCTTCAGGGGCAATAACACACATGGAGCTGTCTTCTCCTATGATAATAGTGACTTCTAGAATGCCTCCTGAAGGACCTGCCTGAGGCTGTTTTACGTTAACTTTTTGTTTTAGTAAGTAGTACACTCTAACGATAATAACTATACTATAGTAAATCCAAAAACCAGTAACATAGTCATTTATTATCAAGTATTATGTACTATACATAACTGCATATGCTAGACTTTAATAAGACTGGCAGTGCAGATTTGTTCACATCAGCATCACCACAAACATGAGTAATGCGTTGCCCTACCATGTCACGATGGCTACATCACAGGCAATAGGAATTTTTCAGTAATCTTACGGAACCAGTATTGCGTATGTGGTCCATCACTGACTGAAATGTTATTATGCAGCATGTGACTGTATACTGCTGAATGTGGAGTTTTTATGGAGGATTTTTTTTGGTTTCTTTTTTTTAGAGACAGGGTCTCACTATATTGCCCAGGGTGAATTTGAATTCCTGAGCTCAAGCAATTCTCCTGCCTCAGCCTCCTGAGTAGCTGGGACTACAGGCATGCACCACCATTCCCAGCTTGTTGAATGTGTTATGCCAATTGCATATCCAGTGTAATGACCACCCAATCAAGATATAGAACATTTCCATCACTCCAGAAAGTTCCCTACTGTTCTTCCCAGTTGATTCCCATCCCTTCCCAAAGCAACCAATGAACTGTGGGGTTTTGTTGTTGTTGTTACTTTGACATGATAGACTTTTCTGTTTGTCCCAGAATCTCATATAAGTGGAATCATACAGTGTGTACTTCTTTGCATTTGGCTTCTTTTGCTCACCATAAAGTTTCTGATACTCATTCATGTTGTTGCATGTATCAGTAATTTGTTCCTTTTCATTTCTGTGTAGTATTCCACTGTATGACTATATCACATTTTGTATATCCATTTCTCTGTTGATGGACAACAGGTGGGTTGTTTCCACTTTGTGGCTCTGAGGAATGAAGTTGCTATGTAAATTAATGTACCAATATTTATGTGGATAAACATTTTTGTTTCTCTTAGGTAATCAATGTCAAAAAGTGGAATAGGTGGGTCATGTGGTAAGTGTATGTTTAACTTATAGAAACTGCCATACTGTTTCCCAAAGTGAAGTGTCAATTTATACTCCCACCAGCAACATATGCAAGTTCTACCTCCTCTATATCCTTGCCAACACTTGGTATTGTCAAAAGTTTGAATTTTAGGCCAGGTGCAGTGATTCACACCTGTAATCCTAGCACTTTGGGAGGCTGAGGTGGGGGGATTGCTTGAGGCCAAGAGTTCGGGACCAGCCTGAGGAAGAGCAAGACCCCCATCTCTACAAAAAATTTAAAAATTAGCTGGGTGTGGTGGTGCAGGCCTATAGTGCTAGCTACTCAAGAAGCTGAGGCAGGAGGATCACCTGAGCCCAGGAGTTCGAGGTTATAGTGAGCTATGTTCGCACCACTGCATTCCAGCCTGGGTGACAGAGCAAGACCCTGTCTCTAATTAATTAATTAATTAATAAAAAGTTAACCTCTTGGCAAAGAAAGGATCCATATAAATGGTATTTTGATAAGTAATGAAAAAAAGTAAGCATAAATACATCCATAATTAAACTATCAACCCCTAATGTACTATGACCAGATTTCCAATAAATACGCTAGCCTGTGATTTGTCAAAAGTTAGACATGAAAAAAGAAAAAGAAAAAAAAAGTTAGACATGAAAAGAGGGCTCATTTCCCACATAAATCTTTCATCTGTACTAATTATGTGTATGAGTCATGACTCAGAGAGCTATCAAAATAAAGTATGTTCAAAAAACAGGCTATCACACTAGATTTTTAAAGATATCAAGAAACAACTATAACTCACTTGGTAATTATAGTTGAAAGTGTTTGATTACAGGTCAGCTGGTAATACGGTTTTAATAAAATGTTGTTTTTTTTTAAGAGATAGGCTCTTGCTGTCGCCCAGGCTGGAGTGCAGTGGTGCGATCACAGTTCTCTGCAGCCTCCAACTCCTGGGTTCAGGTGATCCTCCTGCTTCAGCTTCCCAAGTAGCTGGGACTACAAGCACATGCCCAGCTAAGTCTTTTTTGTAGCGACAGGGTCTCACTACATTGCCCAGGCTAGTCATGAACTCCTGGCCTTAAGGGATCCTCCCGCCTTGACCTCCCAACGTGCTAGGATTACAGATGTGAGCCACCGAGCCCAGCCATAAAATGCATATTTTGGCCCCTCGGGTAATCTTCTAATTTTTAAGTTAGTGGTACAATAATCCAGGTATTAAAGTTTCTCAAAACAAACCACTGTAGACAATTATGCAATATAAATACACATCTTCCATCCTAAGCCATTAATGATATGTTTTTGCAGATTTTTAGTCCTTCTAAACAATAGTAAGACGACTAGTTTGACATTCAATTTAATGTACTATTGAAACATTTTGCCAATATGTCAAAAAGTAATACCTATCAAAGACTGTAATTTTACCTATGAAAACAGAATTCATATTACACACAGATTTACCTCAAACAATATCTGTTCACTTAATGACTCTTCACTATTACAGTTCTTGAAAAACTATGCCATTTTCAGACAATTTTTTTGGTATAATGACTCTCATCCAAAACACACTAAATAATGCTCTATAAGGAGAGATATTTTGACATTACAATTTCAGGCAAATAAACACACTCACCAATTCAGTCAATTGCTTCTAATCAGAGAACAGAATATGGTACAATTTTGAATTATAAGTCATGCTTGGATGGACCCAAAATGTTCTGCTTTTGCTTTGCATTCATACACCAAGTGACTCAGGAAGTGTCTGTGTCTTTGATGCTGTTTTCTTGTGCACCTGTGCTAGCTTATCTGCTCTGAAGTGCTCTCTTGTTTAACTGTGTTACTGTAAAGATGCTTTCCTGTCCTCTAACTTTATTTTTAAGTTCAGTCAGAGTGCAATCTCCCCAAACAGCATTGTCACAATCCAGAAAAGAGAGAGAATGTGCATGTGTTTAAAGGAGCTAGATTATAGTGTAACTAATATTGGTTTTAACTATAAATGGTACTTTTTTCCCTCAATGCCTAACATATATTCCTTGGTAATCAGTTAATAGAAAAGACTAGTGGATTTTGTCAGCAATTAAACACCTACTGGCAAATGGGTCACTTCAGATGTCTCTAATCCTGATATGCTGATTTTAATATTTAGGCAAATAACTTCACCTTTGGTTATAATAGACAAGAATGTCACTATAATATTATTTGGAAAAAAATTCCCTAAGCTTTCAGGTTTCAGTGAGATGACATGGAACAGTTTGTCATGTTCATTCATTTTTGCATTCAGTTTATGTGGAGAACACACTTTGCCCACCAGTGAGTCCAGCCATCCACCCCTGGCCTCTCTCCAACCAAACTCCTCTCCTTCTTCCAAGTCTGGCTTCCTCCCTAAATTCCCTACTTCTATTAATGGCTCTAGCATTTTTCCAGAAACCTCAGCATCATCTCTGAGCTGGGCCTACCTTGCTTTAAATACAAACTGCTGTTCAAGTGCTCTTTATCATCCCTCTCACATTTGTGTGTGCCTCTCCATACCCGAAACAATGCTTTCCCACATCTACCTTCTTGCTGCCTACAATGCCCTTCCCCCGACTCTCAAAACTCTACCTATCATTTAAGACCCAGCAGCAATGCCATCTGCTTCCCGAAGTTTTTCCTGATTCTCGAAGGACTCTCTCATACAATTGTTTTGATATTCGGGATGTTTATTCACTTTCAGAGCTGGGAAGAACTTAGTATTTTTTAATGATTTTAGAGATTCAACAATTAACATGTAATGAGTGCCTGCTGCATGTCAGACGTTTATACATACCTCAGTTTATAGTTATCTTAGTTGACGTTTACAAAAACCCTAGGAGAAAAATTCTTAAGCTTATTTTACAGATGAGAAAGCCGAGGCTCTGGGGAGCTGGCTTTCCCATGCTTATGTGGCAGGTCACTAGCATGCCAGGATCCCAGCGTGGATCTCCTTACAACAAGCAGACACTCTTTCCATCACACAGGAGGCATTGCCCTCCCTACCAGTCTACAACACTGGCACACAAGATTGCTCCTAACCACCAGCCATTTACAGTGTCAAAGGATAAATACTCTCTACCAGACACTAAGAAGACTTACCATATGAAAATGCTGTTTTTATAGATCAAAAATGATGAAACATCAACGATTTCACATGGTTCAAACTCACAAGGATCTCTCCTCCTTGAAAAATGTAAAAGCTAAAGATAACTTGATTCAAGAATAGAATAATCAAGAAATAAAATAAAAATGAGAACCTCTAGCTAACTTTTTATTTTTGGAAAATTGTTAGAAATGACAAAAGAGACTTAATGTCACCTGCCCAGTGACGCTGAAAGGCTTTGGAGGGAAGCAGAGTGTCTGAGGCGGCTTGCCTATCAGTGCTCATATTCTTCCAGAGTAAGTCTAAAAAAGCCTAACTCCATCTTTGACTTTCTCGGGACAACTTCATACAGCAGATATAAATGAAATATAAAGAGGAAATGAACTAATTTTAAAACCTCAGGTTTGATCATTTTTCTTGAGAGATGAGTCTCCAGGAATTTCTTTTCCTGGATAGTAACAATGTTTCTTTTAAGATTTCTATTTAAAAAGAGCACTTTGCTAGCTGATGATGACTTCTCTTTTACACTATCATTTCAAGAAATGACATTTCTTTTATATTGTAGTTTATAGATAACTGGATGCCCTTTGTGCTTATATTACCATACCTTTGAAAATTTTCTTTTCATTTTTTTCCTTTTTTTTAAATAATAGAGATGAGGTCTTACTGTTGCCCAGACTGGTCTCAAACTCCTGGCCTCAAGCAATCCTCCCACCTTGGCCTCCCAGTGTTGGGATTACAGGTACGAGCCACCTCGCCTGGCTAAAAATTTTATTTTCAAGTATTTTCTCTGAAAGTAAGTCTTTCTCTGAGATTCGAGCAGTTGTGACTCGGTTGTAAAGCACAACAAACAATGGCCTCTCCAGGCTCTATCTCCAGTCTCAGTCTCATCCCCTGCTCCTCTCCCACGCTATCCCTGACATATAATTCCTGCAGACTAGCAGCATAGGGCTCTTTCTAAAGCACAGCTTGCTTAAAATCCTACAAGATTAAGTCTAAGCTCTTGTGTAGACTTAGACCACAGTTCCCCTCCCCCTTGGCGTCCCCCCCAAACCTTTCCCCATGTTCTGGGCTGTACGATCCTGTTTATGAGTCTCTGCTGCCACCAGAGTTTCATGCCTCTTCCTCTGTATCTTTACACAAGCCCCTGCCTCCATCCTCTAGGAAATTTTTCCTGATATCCACCTTGATAAAGTTAATCAAATCATATCCTTTATTTTGGTGCCTTGTTCCACTTTTAATACACTTTTTGAACTATCATGATTTATTTGCTTATACATCTATCTCCAAAAACGCCCTTCTTTCTCTATGGTATCTGTAAGAAGACTTCATGTGGCCTTCACCAAACATCTTGCTTTTATATCTTTGGTCTGTCTACAATTAAAATAAATTGGATAGAATTGCTTTAAAAAGAATAAAGAGAGAAATTCTAAGCCTGGGTGGTAATCACCTGGAGTGTCCCCTTAATAATTCTTTAAACTATACATGTTTTATACATTCTTCTGTATGTATATTTCACAATTGAAGAAATAAAGAATTAGACTAAATGTCTAGTATCCTATCTTGTAATTTAATCATCACAAAATTAAAAAAAAAACCTATAACTATTTTATTAAAGTATAAGTGGCTTCTCAAGTATAATGTCATTTTAAAAACGACAAACATCCCTAAAACAAAACTCTGGCAAATAATTAGGATAAAACCTATTTATGCTCACATAATATTCTATAATAGGAAATCTTTCCTCTTTTTCCTTACCTCTTCAAGGTTATAAATTTTCAGATCTGGTGAGTAGTTTTACTTGCCTATTTAGCAAACCAAAAATAGGTGATGATAATATCAAGATACATTATAAACATGTAAGCTTATTTTTATTACACAAAATTTTCAGTAAAATCGAGACTCTCTAACATCTCATTATATTCTGGAGCCAGAATATTTCATATTCCAACAATTACTAAGTCTCACAAATTAATAAAAGCCAATTAGATATCTAAAATATGTTCTAGCTCCCTGCCCCCTGCCATAACACCACAATATGCTATTGTAGTCTATAAATGTGAATTATTGTTAATGATTAAAATTCAACCATATCAATTCAGTTCAGTTCAACACATATTTACATCCAAGGGAAAATGACAGAACAATTAGGGCTAGAAAGACCAACAGGAAAACAGGACTATCAAGTGCACAAATAACAAGGGAAAATACATTCCATGCCACATGAGAACTACAAGAAAACACCGTGGGAACTGCTCTATTTCCAACAGCATGGCTGACAGGACACCCTGAACCACCCTCCTGATAACATCTAAAAAGCAAGATAAAACACAAAAGCATGTTTTGAAAAGCACTGCTGAGCTGGTACAACAGTAAGGAAGCTATGGGGACCAAAAATAAAGAGAAAGCACAAACCTTGGGCAATAAAAGAACACCAAAGCTGGTTTTTCCCCTGAATGTTTCTGCCCACCTGGATGCTTGCTGCTGGCAGCTGCTGAAGTCCAGCATGAGATAAAGACTTGTGACCATCCCAATGTGGAGAGCCCAATAGGAATTGCCCATAGACTACATCCAGTACCCCAAAGACCTACCACCTCAGGGTGACAGTGAACAAGAAATACATGCACACACACAGAGAAGGAGGTAGTAGTGAGACCAGCCTTTCCCCATCATGTTGCTAAGTGGAAGAAGGGATCCCTAAGAGTCTGTAACCACTAGACAGGCTTTACACAAGCTTCATGATCCACAAAGACAGTAGACAGTGGGTATCTTTTACTCAGTTACTGACTAAGCAAATGCAAACCTTTCAGAAAAATCTTACCTTTATCCAGGCCTCAAAGAATGCTCAGAGGTAAAGCCCCAAGGAAAATGAGCTGTTCATTGCCCAAAATCGAAACATACAATAATCAAGGAACAATGACTAAAAACCAGCAGAAGCAATATATTCAGATAGAGAAATTTTCAGTTGTAGAATATAAAATAACTTTGTTTAGTGTGTTTAAAATACGAGCAAAGATCAACCAAGATTTGAGAAAGAAATAAAACTTACAGAACAGACAATTTTAATGAATTTTAAAATAGCTTTATGGTAGTATAATTGACATATAATAAACTGCATATATCTAAAGTATGCAGGCCTGGCACAGTGGCTCACACCTATAATCTCAGCACTTTGGGAGCCCAAGGCAGGAGGATCACTTGAGGCCAGGAGTTTGAGACCAGCCTGGGCAACACAGCAAGACCCCATCTCTAAAAAAAAAAATTTTTTTTAAATAAATAAAATTAAAGAAGAAAACAACGTATACAATTTGTATATTTTGACAAATGTATAAACCATGAAATCATCACCACAAGCAAGAAAATGAGTAAGTCCATCACCCCCCAAAATTTCTTCATGCCCCTTTGTAATCCCTCCCTCCCTCCCACCTCTTTGCTGTCTCTCCTAGCTCCCAGGTCCTCAGGCAACCACTAATCTATCTTCTGTTACTAGAGTTTATGTTTTCTAGAATTTTATATAAATGGAATCATACAGTATTCAGTATGTATTCCTCTGCCTGGCTTCTTTCTTTCAGAGTCATGATTTTAAGATTTGTCCATACTGTGGCATGTATCAGTAGTCCATTCCTTTTAATTGTTCAGTAATATTCCATCATATGACTATACCATAGTCTGTTTGTCTATTCCTCTATTAATGGATATTTGGGCTGTTTCCAGATTTTTGGCTTCAATAAATCAAGCTGCTATTAGCATTCATGTATAAGTTTGTGCAGACATTTGCTTTCATTTCTCTTGGGTAGATACTTAGGAGTAGAACTGCTGGGTCATATGATACAACTATGTTTAAGTTTTAAATAAATTGCCAAATTGTTTTCCAGATTATACCATTTTATATTCCCACCAGCAATGCATGAGAGTTCCAATTTCTCCCTTCCTCACCAGCACTTGTTATGATCAGTCTTTTTAATGTTAGACATTCTAATAGGTGTGTATTGGCGCTTCATTGTAGTTTTAATTTGTACTTTCCTAGAGACTAATGATGTTGAACACCTTTCCATTTGCTTACTTGACATTCATATATCTTCTTTGGAGAAGTGTCTGTTCAATTTTGTGGTGTTTTGATATATATACATTGGTTTTTGTCCATGGTTCCTGGCTTATAACTCCCACAGTCCTTGTTGTAACGTTGGGGTGCTTTAGACCTCAGGAGCAGCCTCAGGAGATAGAATCTCTCTCTCTGACCTTCTCCTGTGCTCCTTACACGTGCCCAAGGCAAGACTTTAACCTGATTGTGGGTCAAAAGACCCTCATTCCAGAGAGGGTCCTGCTCCATTCCCTGGAGGAAGGATGCTGCACAGAGAGGCAGGAAGAATCCAGACAGGCCTTGCTGGGTTTAGATCATGTGCTTTTTGTCTGATCACATGTCTACACGGTTGTCAATCGCACCCATGTAATGAAGCCTCCATAAAAACCCAAGAGGACTGGGTTCATATAGCTGAACATGTGGACATTCCTGGAGGGTGGCACACCAGGGAGGGCAGGAAGGCTCTGTGCCTCTTCCCTCATACCTTGCTCTATGCATCTCTTCATCTATATCCTTTGTAATAACCTTATAATAAACTGGTAAATGTAAGTAAGTGTTTCTCTGAGTTCTGTGAGCCACTCCAGCAAATTAAATCCAACCCAAAGAGGGAGGGGGTTGCTTCAACCACAAATTGTAGCCGGTCGGTCAGAAGCTCCAGAGACCAAGACTTGTCACTGGTGGAGAGGGGGGCAGTTTTGGGGACTGAGCCCTCACCCTGTGGGCTCTGACACTGTCTCCACGTAGACAGGGTCAAACTGAATTAGAGGATACCCAGCTGGTATCCACTGCTTGGTGTGTAGAGGAAAAACCCCACATTTGGTCACAGAAGTCTTCTTCTGTGTTGTTGATTATTACGGAGTTTAGAGGAAAGCATGGTTTAGAAAGTGTTTTTTCCAAAGCAAATCTTTTGCCCATTTCTTTTAAAAATTGGGTTGTTTTCTTATTATTGAGTTTTGAGAATTCTTTATATATTCTGGGTACAAGTCCTTTATCAAGTATATGATGTGCAAGTATTTTTCCAAGATTATGTCTTGTCTTTCCAAAATAAGTAATATTAAAAGCATCTTATATATACGAAATCGCCAAACAGACACAGCTGAAGATAGAATTCATCAGCTGAACGATACACCTTAGGAAAGTATCCAGAACACAGTACGAAGAGACAAAGAGAAAATATGAAAAAGAAATTAGGAGATGAGGAGAAGAAAATGAAAGATGGATGTCTAATCAGAGTTCCAAAAGAAGAAAACAGAAAGAATGCAGAAGATGAAATACCTGTAGAGATAGTAAGTAGAGAATTTTCCAGAATTGTTGATAGATGCCAAGCCTCAGAATAAGTAAGTCTAACAAAGCCCAACAGAGAAATTAAAAGAAATTCACACCTGGTTCTACTCAAAATGGGGGATTATTTAATCCTAACCTCATTAAATCCTTAAACTCCACTAAATGACAGTAAAGGGATTTTTGACATCAAACAATACAAAATCATGAAAGTAGGACTAACAAGAGAGGAGACGATAAAAATGTTTGGGCCAGGCACGGTGGCTCATATCTATAATCCTAGCACTATGGGAGGCCAAGGCGGGAGGATCACTTGAGGTGAGGAGTTTGAGACCAGCCTGAGCAAGAGCGAGACACCGTCTCTACCAAAAATAGAAAAAATTAGCCAGGCGTTGTGGCGTGCGCCTGTAGTCCCAGCTACTCGGGAGGCCGAGGCAGGAGGATCGCTTGAGCCCAGGAGTTTGAGGCCACAGTGAGCTGTGATGATGCCACTGCACTCTAGCCAGGCACAGAGGGAGACTCTGTCTCAAAAAAAAAAAAAAAAAAAATTGGAAGCTGGCAAGTGAGAATGGATGAGAAGAAACTGACCTAGGATATCTGAGACAAACCTCAAGACAGAGAGGTGAAACTGAATAAACAACCCAGTTACATCACAGCATCTTCAAAGTTTCAGAAATTGGCAATGCCATGTACCTTTGGAAAGGGGAAAAAGATGTAGGGCACCAAAAAAAAAAAAAAGGCAGACTGAGTTAAAGATACTAGGCACAGATGAGTCCTGGATATCATATGGAAAACAGGGGGACTGAGTGGCCATATAAATAATGAATGCTTCCAGAAATAAACCCTCACATTTATGGTCAACTGAATTGACAAAGGTGCCACAGCAATTGAGGGGGCAAAAAATAGTCTTTTCACAAAACGGTGCTGGGATAACTGGATATTTACATGCAAAAGAATGAATTTTAATCCCCACTTCACACCATACACAAAAATTAACTCAAAATATATAACTGAATTAAACGTAAGAGCTAAAACTATAAAGCTCTTAGAAGAAAACACAGGAGGCAGGATCAATTGACCTCGGCAATTTACTAGATACACTAGAATGAAGCAGAAACTGACTCAGATTTTAAGCTTGGTTGGCTGAGAAAACAGGAAAAAGTACTTCTAAGATACCTAAGTGGAATGTGCCTTCTCCCTTTGCTGATCTGGCTCTGAATCCTTTCATTATAGTAAATCACAACCATGAATACAACTATATGCTGAGTTCTGTGAGTCCTCCTAGCAAATCACGGAACCTGGGGGTGGTCTTGGGAACCCTAACACAGGCATATATAATGAGAATAAATAAATTTGCCTTTATAGCCTAAAGTCAAACCAGCACATAGATTAACCTGATTTGTTGACCTGCAATTTTCAGGGAGTAGAACTTCCCCAGCCTCTTACCTCAGCAGCTGCTAATGGACAGGAATCATACCAGCTCAGCATCCGGCCCTTCTTTCCCAACCCACACTCCCCGCCTTCCCTCACAGCTGCTGCTTGATCTGTTCTTAGTTGTCTCAGCCCACAAGGCAGAAGTTTTAGTACGCCATTATTCTATAACCAAGGCATACACAGAAACATTTTTTGGGAAAGATGTTTTTAACATCTTATTAACTTAAAAATACACACACAAGTGCTTTGTAGACAATATAGTGCTTTGCAAGGTAATGTATTACTAGGCTTAAAAGGCAGGTGTGTATGCCATAAAATATAGTAACATCTTTGATACAATGCTTCCAGCACAAAGTTATTCCTCTAAAGTAGGTCTCATACCTTTCTCTAATTACAAACTCAGATACAGGATACAAACACATTTTTAATTTTGGTTTCAGGTTTCAGTTTTGTTGACCTTAAAATATACACATTATCTCCATGTTAACAAGAAACAACTTCAGCTGGGCACAGTAGCTCACTCCTGTAATCCTAGCACTCTGGGAGGCCGAGGCAAGAGGATTGCTTGAGGCCAGGAGTTCAAGACCAGCCTGAACAAGAGCAAGACCCCATCTCTACAAGAAATAGAAAAATTAGCTGGGCATGGTGGGGAGCACCTGTAGTCCCAGCTACTTGGGAGGCTGAAGCAGGAGGATCACTTGAGTCCAGGAGTTTGAAGTTGCAGTGAGCTATGATGATGCTACTGCACTCTAGCCAGGGCAACAGAGCAAGACTCTGTCTCAAAAAAAAAAAAAAAAAAAAAAGGATTTGTGGAATGATCTTTAGAAACTGGACTGGAAGGAAGTAGAATCTAAAATCTTGACATCAGGAATTATTTATCCCTGAGTAACACAAGGATTATGATATTGAAACCAAAGAGAAGAAAATGTAATCTACACACCAACATTTATTACAAAGAACCCCTCCAATTCTCTCTCACCTATGATCAGTGTTTCCCCTATTTGCCAACTCTATATCACAGTGACAAAGGAAGTTACTGCAACCTACCATCCATTTTGTCTTGGAAAGCCTGACATAGGATTCACAATCAACCCTGAAGATACACAGCAAATCTGCCTGCTCAACTCTTAGTCTAGAGGCTGAGCCCCTCTGCTTCAGAGGCGCCCGCTACCTGCCCCACAGTGCCAGTGGGCAGCAGCAGTGAAGGCAGGTGCAAGGCTGCCCCAGGAAACTTGATCTGTTTCATGGACCACAGTGTGAATGGGAAAACCACTTGGTGGACCACTTCTTTATAACTTCATATAATATTTTGAAATATTCAATAGAAATGATAATTTCTACCCCAAAAATAATTCTTTAAAAATAAATTCTAACTCAAACTCATTAGTACCTATAAAAAGTAATTTTAAAAATTCAATTTAATTCACTATTACTTACCCCATTTTCAGTGCGTTTTTCTCCAGGTACATTTATTACATTTCTCTGAGTTCGCTGCTCTTGGGTGTGGCGGCCACCTAAAGAAATGTAAAGGGCCAGACTCACTAGAGGTCACACTAAAACAGTGATGTTCTCCCACCGCTTCCTTTATCCAAGTGTTTATTAAACGCAAATGTAAAATGCCAGGCCGAGAAATCCAAGACCTAGTACCACTGAAAAATGGTTTACAATCTTTTATATATAAAGTTATTTAAATGAAATCTTTTCTTTTTACATTCTATCTCAGAATCTTAAAATTGACATGCTGTCCAAAGGCTTTTAACACTTAAAAAAGGTGAAGATGGTCAGGTTTTTGTTATGCGTATTTTAACAAAATTAAAGATAAAAATTATTTCAAAAAGCTTTTACATTTTAGAAGAGACTAAAATTAGAACTTACTACCCAATAATGAAAAAAATGGATGCAAAAAACTGATCTTCATTAATAGGGTTAAAACCAAGATGGGACAGCATCTCAAAATTGGCAGTATGAATTTCCCTCTGCTCTGTAAAAATTAAAATGTTTTTTAAAAAAAGCATCATATTTAAACTGGAAAAATTCAATGTCCTGTCATAGTTTTTTTAAAAAATAGAGTGTGAGGAACAACTCTGCAGCAGGCGACTGAAGTAAAACAAACTCAAATCCACGATGTGCTGTACACCTGCTCCTGCCTCATCCCCTCCCCCAGCTCTTACCTGATGCTGTTTTGGGAATTATCCCACCTCAGAGCCTGCTTTACTCTGCTAGAATACATGACTTCAAAGGGTCGGGAACACAATGGTTTTGTTTTGTTTTTTTTTTAAAGAAAAGAAAAATATTTTTTTTCTTCTATTCCTTTCCTATTATGTTGAAAAAGTTGAAGAAAAATTATATTATGGAAGTATTGCTTCACCTTAAACCATGCATTTTCTAGGAGGGTGACATTGCTGCCCCCAAGGGGACAAAAATTGGCTCTTGGGGGTAAAAAAAAAAAAAAATTACTCTTTTTATGTATAAAGCAAAGATATACAGTAAAACAGATTTGCAGTACATCTGATGGGGACAGAATGGGGGACAAGTAAGATAAAATGTCCAAAAAAGGCTCCTTAAGGGGGCAGTAATACAAAAAGGGATTATAAAACCTATGGTATCTATCAATTTACAGGGTATAGTACATTCTTGGTTATTCTTAGCATTTTTAAGGAGTAAGGTATTCAGGTTAATTTAATATTCTTAAATTGTTACCTCTTTCAAATAGCAAACTATCAGAAATTAGAATAGCATAAACACACAACATTAAAATTACACCAAATGCCACCTAATTTTTGATGGTAAAGAAGAAACCTGATGATATGGCATTTCAGAATCAGAAAATAATGAATAATAAACTAACATTTAGTGAGCACTTACTATGTACCAAACCCCCTCTAAGCACTTCCCAAGTACATCTCATTAACCCTGCAGACAAGGAAATCGAGGTACAAGGAAGTGAAGTCACCTGCCAAGGCCCCACCCTAAGTAAACAGCAGGTCCAGGACTGAACCCAGGTGGCCTTGCTCCCAACTCCATCACACCACCTCCCAGGTTCCAGTTCATGCTCTGCAGTTAGCTGGTTATATGATCTTCACTGAGTTTCTCTGCCGCTGTAAGCTTCTGTTTCCCTAAGTGCAAAAGAGAACTGAAGGAATGTCCTCTATTCTCTCCTCCAGCTTCCAAGCAGAGAACTCTCACCCTTTCAGTGAGGGATATCTTTTATTTCATCATGTTATGTCTTATAATTTTACACACAATAAACATTCACGTGTAATCCCCTTTAAATAATATCAATTGGTGACAACTGCATTGCCCTCAGCAAGAAACATGAATCTTAAGCTCTAAACTCTGGCTCCTTAGAATATAAATAAGCTGAAGGGAGGAGTTCAGTGAGCAAAAGCAAAACAAAACAGGGGACAGAGCCAGAATAGGGGAGATAACCATGTGAGTGGTTCTCTACGCCACTTTTCCTTCAGCTCTGAGAGACACAGGCAGAGGAAAAGGGGCAGAGGGTAGAGCATTACAGCTGGGGGGTGGATGGAATACTGAGTTGGGGCACAAAAGAGAGAATGAATGTGCCAGAAAGAATGTGGCTGGCTGGAAGACAGAAAGACAGGACAATGAGATTGAAGAGAGTCACATTACAGATGCTACCAAATCTGGGACTGTGGAATAGGGAACCAGGGCCTCTGCTGAAAATTCTGAATAGTAATGAAAGTTGTGTGATGAATTTGGTTCTTCCAATCCTGACCAAATCTCCTGTCACCCCACACCCCACTCAGTCCCCTTGGAGTGTCCTTCACATCCTAATCCCCTCCTGGAATGCAGCAGCTCTGTCTCCTCCCCTCACAACCCTACTCTTCCTCAAGGTCCACTCCAAGCCCCATCTTGTCCAGGACTCTTCCCAGTGCTGTGCTGTGCTCCGATGGCATCTCCTCTATACCACACAGCTGCCGTGGCTCACACGTGCTCCTGTGTTGCCACAACACGAAGGTCAACCCGATAGCCAGCACTGTTACCTTCCTTATGACTCTAAACAGTTCTCCTTAGAGAATCCCTAACATTCCTAAATTTTATCAAATGAGAAAAAAATAACCCCTCTCTCCAGGACATTAAGCATTATGTATACATATTACATCAATAAAAGTAACAGGTAAGACCTTTCATTTAAGTATACCTAGGTGAAGGAGGGTGTAGTGATTTGGAGAGCTCAGGTAGAGTTAAAATAAATCCTTAGCATTAGAACAGCACTTAAAAGTCAGTTAGTCTGTCCCCCTTCTCAGGGGGATTTTCCCAGAGAAAGGGCCCTTGTCTAAGGTAAAAGTGGATGAAGAGCTGAGCCCAGATCCTTGGTGTCTGGGCTCCAGATGACCAGGACTAGTGGAACAAAACCCAGATGTAATGGTGTATTCTAAAAGACAGCATTACAATGATATTTACAGCTATGAAAAGATGATTTTAAAGCAGATAGCAGCTCATCCAAGGGGCAAAATTTCCTTTACTATAAACTACAAATAAAGGGGGATAGTTTGCAACAAAGCAATCTTTTTACAAAAGGATGTCCATTTGAAATTTTTTTAAATATCAGAAGTAATCCATTATCAGTTAAATAATAAGTTAAAGGTCTCTTAACTGTATGGTATATACGTATTCAGAAAAAAAGATTCTCTATTTCCTTTAAATTTTAATTCAAATATAGGTAGTATTAATATATTCCCATGGTTCAAAATTCAAAAGGAGCAAAAAGGTATACTAACAACCCTCTCCCCTGTTCTGCAGCCAGTCTTCCCTTCCCTCAGACTAACAACATTAATGTTTCTTACATATCCTTCCAAAGATACTTTGCACATATACAAGCAGATATATACATATGTAATTACTCTTTGGTCACTTTTACCCAAAAGGTAGTACAGTGCACACATTCTTTTGCACCATGCTTTACTCACTTAACGTGTCTAGGAGACAGTCTGGGTCAGGGCATAGTGTTTCTTCATTATTTATGGCCACAGAGCATTCTAGCATGTGGATGGACCATAATTTATTTAGCTCAACTCCACTGGTGGGCATTTAGGTTGTTCCTACCAGCAATGCTCAATGAGTAACACTGTGTATATATTATTTTGTATGTGTCCAGGTTCAGTTTGTGATAAATTCTCAGTAGTGGAGTTACTGGGTGAAAGGTTTTATGCTTTTGTGAGGTTAATAACTATTGTTTCTACTTCCAAGTGGTAACTTAGGAAAAAAAAAGAAAAAAAAAAACTATTGCCAAATTGCTGTCTACAGAAGTTGCCAGTTGACTCCCACAGCAATGCAGAAGAGTACCTATTTCTCAACATCCTTGTCAACACTGTGCTATTAAATGTTCTAATCTTTGTCAACATGACAGGTAAAATATAGTATCTCAGTGTTGTTTTCTCTGCATTTCTTTTATAAGGAGTAAGGCTAAACATCTTTTCATATATCCTAAAGCCATGGATATTTCCTCTTGTGTGAACTGAGTGTGTGTATTATTTTGCCATTATTCTACTAAGTTTTTAATTTTTCTTATCAATTTTTAGGAACTCTTTACATGTAAAGGGAATTAACCTTCTGAAATATGAGTTATAAATGCTGTTTCCAAGTTTATAATTTGTCTTTTGACTGTGCTTAGAACGGTTATTGCCAAGCAGTCTTTTTTGTTTTTGTTTTAAATAATTCATTTATCAGTCTTATCTTTTATGGTTTAGTATTACATATAGAAAGGCCTTGTCCACTCTAAAAATAAAAAGAACATCTCCCAGAACTTTTTTCTAATCCTTTTATGGTTTTATATATTTTAAAAATCTAGATATTTGACCCATCTGGTGTTTCTCAGAAACAACCCCTTTAAACAGCAAGTCCCTTTGTATGTTTGAATGCATTATCTGCCCAGTTGAAGGTCCTATGAAGGAAGCAATAGCTGGTGCCTAAAGAGTATAACATAACCATAAACTGCAAAAACAGAAGCCAGACAAACATGAGATACTAACTCTCCCTCTCACTTCTTGTGAGTGAAGGGGGAGAAAAGTGTGAAAAATTTATTTGAATATTTATTCCTATTTTTCTTAAATTAACTTTTATGGTAAAAATTAACAAATAGAGAAGAAAGCATTTATCTACCTTGCTCACTGCTCTCTGTTGGCGAGTCCTCGTGTCGGAGGAAAAATTTCACTTCTTCCCTGCGTGGTCCCCACTTCTGCAGGTGTTCATACATCATATGATCAAAGGGTATGGGACGCTCTAGGAAAAAGACCACATCTTATTGACTCTAAAAACAAAACGACTCCAAGAAAAAGTTAAAAAAATTTTTTTAAACCTTTAATAAATGTACACATGGAAACATATATATCTAAATATTAGAATTCAAAGATATTACAAGCACTGAATTTTACTTTAATGAATAAAAGCAGGAATATGAATGAGAAATCATTTAAGCAACATACAAACATAGGAAGTATCCATAAAAGCCATTTTCCAACATTAAGTAGGGAACAATGAAAACATGCCCTTTATGAAATTTATATTTATCACAAAGCAGTGTGTCTGTCATTCTTCAAAGAAACAACAAGCTGATCAAGCCATGTTATTCCTTGAAATGTTACATGAGGCAATCAGATGTACAAAGGCTGGACAGGGCACTTCCTGGTAACTCAGGCAACATTATTGTGAATGTTTGCCAGCACATAGTTAATATAAAAATTAAAACCTATAGGACGAAATGTATTTTACATATTTTTTTTAAAAAGCAAAGCTAACAATATCTCTTTACCAATTACTTGAGAAGAGCACTAACAGAGTTGTTAAATTTAAAGGTACCACTTTTATGTTTATAATGCATTCCACTTTCCTTCTCTGTGAACTATCTCAAGTACTATGCCCATTATAAAAAAATTTGGGTTATTTGACTCTTTCTTAGCTATTTGAAGGAGTTTCTTATATTCTGGATACTAATCCTGAGTTGGTTACACATATTGAAAATAGACTTGTCTTTTAATTTTGTTGGTATCATTTTTTTTTGTACAGAAGTTTTAAAAATTTAAATGTAGGCAGTTATCAATGTTTTCCAATTTTAGTTTGAGCTTTTTGTACAATAAATCCTTCTCTACTCCAAGGTCAAAAAGATACTCTCTTATGGTGTCTCTACAAATTTTAAGGTACTATTTTTCATTGACTTTATGGAATTTATTTCTGTATATAGCATAAAGATCTAATTTTATTGTTTCCTACTTGAAAAATCAATTGTCCCAGCATCATTTATTGAATAGTCTATCCTTTCCCCACAGACAAGTAAATGCCACCTCTGATATGTATTAGGATGTTGTATGTGAGTAGGATCTTTCTGAGCGGTCTCTTCTATTCTATTAGCTATCCACTCACCTCTGTGCCAATTTCACAGTCTTAATTACTATCATTTTATAGTAAGCCTTTCTACCTGGTAGGTCAAATTTCCTTCACATAGCTTTGTTTCAAAATTGTCTTGTTATTTCTCAGCCCTTTGAGTTCACATATATTTTAGGAACAGCTTGTCAAGATCTTTTTTAAAAAGGTAGAATTTTGACTGGAACCATAGCAATTTATTTATTAATAAATTTGGGGAGACCTGACATTTTCATGATACTGAGTTTTCCAGTCCATGAACATGATTGTGTATCTTCATTTTTGCCATGCACCTTGTGTTCTTCAATGTTTGTTTTTTTTTTGTATTTTATTATTATTTTTTTATTTCAGAATATTATGGGGGTACAACAGTTTGTTCTTCAATGTTTTAAAAAGTCTCGCCGTAAAGGTCTTGCACATCTTAATTTATTCCTCTGAACTTCATAGATTTTTTGTTATGCATGTGCATATTATCTTTTAAGAAATAATTGCTTTATCATATTTTGGAATAATTTTAGATTTACAGAAGTTGCCAAGCTAGTACAAAGAATTCCCATATATCCTTCATCCACATTTCCCTGGTGTTACCATGTTACATAACTACAGTTCGTATAGTATATACACATGTCCCTTGAACAACATGGGTTTGAACTGCATGGGTCACCTTATACGCAGATTTCCTTCCACCTCTGCCACCCGAGACAGCAAGGCCAACCCCTCCTTTCTTCTCCTCCTCAGCCTATTCAATGTGAAGATGACAAGGATGAAGACCTTTATGATAATCCACTTCCACTTAATCAATCACATATATATTTTCTCATATTTTCTTAACAATATCCTTTTCTCTAGCTTACTTTATTGTAAGAATACAGTATATAATAATACATATAACATATAAAATATGTGTTAACTGACTGTTCATCTTATCAGTAGGCTTCTGGTCAACAGTAGGCTACTAGTAGTTAAGTTTCAGGGGAGTCAAAAGTGATACGTGAATTTTCAACCGCACAGGGGGTCAATGCCCCTAAACCCGTGCTGTTCAAGGGTCAATTGTACTTAATAGATAAACCTTGTTAATAGTGTTGTTCAAATCTTCCATATTCTTATTTTGTCTGTTTGATCTATCAATTTCTAATAGATATGTTTAAAAATCTCCCATTTTGACTGTGAGTTTGTCAAGTTATTCCTTGTAATTTTATCAATTTTGACTTCTATATCTTTCAGTTTATCTTGTTAAATGAATATTTACTTATGATTGTTTAAGCTTCTTGATGTATCACTCTTTTTGTTATGCCCATCTTTACCCTAATATTTTTGCCTTAAATTGCCTGATATTAATGTTGCTATAAAAGCTTTCTTTCAACCTTTCTTTTCATTTTCAGCATTTTTAGTGGTATTATGTTTGGTATGTCTCTTGTAAGCAGCATATAGCTGGATTTTATTTCTTTTTATCCAATCTGTGTTTCTGCCTTAACAGGTAAATCTAATCTGATGTGATTATGGATGTTTTTGGATTTAGTTCTCCCATCTTACTTTCTGTTTTTAGTCCTTTTTCCTTTTTCTTCATCTTCTTTTCTGATTTCTCTTGGATTGATAAAATGTTCTGTGTTTCCCTTTTCTCCCTCCTGCCCACTTGAAGCACAGTTCTAAGGCACTTTACAGGCACTGTATCATTTAATCTTCATTATTACCGGTAGCAACCCCGGCATCAAGCAATAACCCTGGCCTTGGCTAGACTCAGGTGGAACACACCTCCGGCCCTGCTGCTCCATGGGAACCCAACTCACAGCCCCACTGCCTGCTTCCAGCAGAGGCCAGCAGGACCACAGCTTCGGTCCTGCTCGCTGTTTTGTGCTTTCACACCACAACAGGTCCACAGGGATGTTTATCCTCATTATCACCTTTTTTTTTTAATGTGAGAATATCTTTTTAGTTTTTATATATTTTCTCTATAGTTTTTTATTGGCTTGGAGCAGAAGGGGTGCTTTAAAGCACAAATCTAATGCACCAATTTGGCCAGTCTTAATTTCTGAGATTGGTTTGAATCTTGTACATTCACTATCCTTAAACTATGCTTGTATTTGGCAGAAAAACAAAAAAGATACACACAAACCTGTACCATAACTTCCTCTTGCATCCTCACCTATGGGGCATTTTGGTGGTATTCGTTTTAGCTCATAAATCCTGCAAGGACAGAGACTTTCCCACTAAGTCCAAAGAACTGTTACCAAAAGCAGGCAGATTTATCAACCCACATATAGCTGAATGTATTATGTGAAGCAGGACTGCTTTGATTTAATTATTTTTCAGTTTAAATTTTAACTAATCTTTTAGATAATGAAGGTGTTTATATCAGCTCACATGCTTTATCAAGAAACAATGAAGAAACTGTTTTATAAAGCTGGCATATAAAAAAACCTTGAATGATCTGGGGGAAAAACTGGTTAACAGATTTCAACCAATTCTGTTTTTAGTCTCACCAGTTTCAAAAATACTAAAACCTGCAATTTCCTAAACTTTCCTAGCTTCTTTGGCATAAATCAGGCTTCCCTCACTGCTATTTTGGCTTTTTGGGGTTTACTAAGTCATTAACCACTTATCCCTGCGTGTTGCATATTCCAAAATATTACATGCTCTCACATCCTGTTCTCTGACCCTGTAGCTTTAAGCTGTTTTACCCCTTTATTGTTATTTTAGTTTAATTTCAGGAGGGGACAAAGATTAATACATGCACATGTACATTTCATCTGTCCTACACTTAACCATAAATTTACGATTTTCTTAGTCTATAAAAACAGAGTTTCTCCACTGGGATTCTATGGAACCATAGAGTTCCATGAGATGTCAATAAGGGTTCCATGAGATATAATTGAAAAAAATTAGCATTTTTTGAACTTCACATGGTATGCAACACTAGCGCTTGCAGTGACAGACAATGGCCAAGCAGCCCTGTTAGCATTTTCATAGTGGTCTCTTAGCCCCATATGGCAGTGTGCAGAGGACTATGTACCTTTTATCAAGTTCATTCTCTATCAGGTAGTTGGTAGTGAGTGAGAGCAGTATTACCTGGAGGGGAGGATGGTAGGCTGATGACACACACTAGCTTTTCCCTCCAGAAACATTTCCCAACACCTCCTTATGTGCTGGTGACTGACTTACATGAGCAAACAAGCTCTACTCCTGCACTAGGAAATTGGAGGGAATTTTTCATTCTAATGACAGAATATTTACATCTCAAGAGCTGACCCCCTGGCTCTTTGCTATTGTTAACATTAACAAACGTAGACTGTGTAGGTTAAAAGTGAATTGTACCATGAAATTTTCATATATTTTGCAACTCTTGCTTAGTTATTAAGTATGCCTTTCTTTTTATATTTTATTACTATTTGTATTTTACAAATATGTCTGGCAGTCCAACGTGGCAATTTCTGAAGATAAAGCATAGGATAAAAAAGAATTCTAGACCTATGCCACGTTCAAGAGAAATGAAAACATATGTCCACATAAACACTTGTACATGAATGTTCACAGCAGCATTATCTGTAAGAGCCAAATGGGAAACAATTCGCTACGGTCTCAAATTCATATGTTGAAACCTAATCCCCAATGTGACAGAATTAGAGGTAAGGCCTTTGAGAAGTGATTAGGTCATGAGGTCTCTGCCCTCATAAATGGGATAGATGCCCTTATAAAAGAGGCCCGAGGGAGCCTGTTCACCCCTTCTGCCACATGAGGACACAGCAATTATGTGCTATCTATGAAGGAGGGAGCCCTAACCAGACAATGAATCTGCTGGCACCTTGATCTTGGACTTCCCAGCCTCCAGAACTGTGAGCAATAAATTTCTGTTGTTTATAAATTACCCAGTTTATGGTATTTTGTTATAGCAACCTGAATGGACTAAGACACAACCCAAATGTCCAGCAATTGATGAATGGATAAACAAAATATAACATATCATACAATGGAATATTATTATTCAGCCATAAAAAAGAATGAAGTAAAGGTACATGCTACAATATGGATGAACCTTGAAAATATGCTAAGTGAAAATAGCTAGACAAAAAAGGCCACATATTGTGTGATTCCACTTATATGAAGTACCTAGAATAGTCCAATGCACAGAGCCAGAAAGTAGTGCGGTGGTTGCCAGGAGCTGGGGGGTGGGACTGGGGAGGTACAGACTTTGATGATGGTTGTACAAAGTTGTGAATGTACTAAAAATCACTAAATTGTACACTTTAAAATAGTGATTTTTATGTTAAATGAATTTTATTTCAACTTAAGGAAATAAAAAGAAATTCTTGAAATGTTCCCGCTGCTGCTTACGCTTGAAAGTGAGAAAAGACATCAGCAAGTCCCAAGTCTTCTGGAAAGGAACACCACAGAACAAATCAGAACAGTATTTTCCTCCTCTCATGCCAAGTTTATGACTGGGTGAGACCCCTTCTCTAAATCTTCTGCTCAGTCTGAGAACTTGATGTTGTGACAAGAGAACAAACTCTGTGAGCTGTATTCTCATCACACATTCAAGGTATGTGTGATTTACTGCTCTATTCCTGGATAAGTCTCGATTTACATAAAGAAAATCCTGCCATTCATGGAAATGCAATGCACATTGTGCTGCTAATGTTTTCATCTTCTTACATGTGTAAGCAAGCTTTGTCTTATTTAACAAACATCAAGGGCAAGGACAGAAATGGTCTCATCTTAGTTGAAACTGAAATCTGAGTGTGCTTAGCTCAAGTTCAACTCAGAACTAAGTATCTGTAAAGCAAAAATCAATCACAAGTTGAATATTAAGAAATAAATTTCATTCCCTGTATTAAGTTTCAAAAGTAATACTTTTTTTTATATATGTGGGCCTATAAAAAAGATTTTTTAAAACATGTACTGGCCTTTTTTAACCACAAAGCCTATATTTAGCTTATATTGTATCCATCAGTTTTGAATAAAATTGTGTCTTAAGCCACATTTTTTTAACATATTGCTTTGGCTTATGGTTTTAGTAGTTTTATTTTTAGTTGCTTTACTAGTTAACATTGTCAACAAATTTTCAGGCTTTTCACATTAATTAAAATCAATTTGCAACTTTTATTTAAATCTACCAATCTGAATGTAACAATAAAAATTAAATCCCACTTTTGTCTTAAACTAGTTATATAACAGAAATTTATTATTTCCCTTTATGAATTTATAAAATTTGAGGAGATTAATTTCAAGAAAAGTATTTTTTTTAATTATGAGAAAGTTAACTAAAACATCATTTTTGTTTTAAAGTAGGAAAAAACTACCCTACCATATCATATAATAGAAAATATACCTCATTAGCATCTTGTATAATGGAAATCTATAATGACACTTTTAGGCATTCTTGGACAAGGTTAAAAAAAAAAATGAAGTAGGAAATTTAACAAAAGGGAAAAACTGATGGTTCTATCTACCCTACTGATTTGCATTAGAATTGACACCTGTGTGGGGAAGGAAACCACAGAAAGAGTAGCCTAATAAACTATTCAGACTGTTACAGGCTGAGTTGTGTCCCCCCAATCCATACGTTGAAGTCCTAACCCCCAGTACCCCAGAATGTGACAGTATTTGGAGATCGGGTCTTTAAAGACATAATAAGTTAAAATGAAGTCACTAGGGTAGGCCCTAATCCAATGACTAGTGTTCTTATAAGAGGAGATTTGTACACAGACAGGCACAGAGGGACAACCATGTGAAGACACCAGGAGAAGACAACCATCTGCAAGTCAAGGAGAGAGACTGCAGAAGAAACCAAGCCTGATGACACCTTGATTTCAGACTTCTAGCCTCCAGCATTGTAAGAAAATGAATTTTTGTTGTTTAAGCCACCCAGTCTGTGGTACTTTGTAATGGTAGCCTCAGTAAACTAATACACAGATCCACAGAGAAATCTCTCTACTCAAAAGCACCAATAATTATTATTGGATTATTATATGTACAACATACTGATCATATTAATATACCATGAGTTATAGATGCAATAATTTTTATGCAAGGGTTCTATGAAACCTAAAAATCACTTTAAGGGTTCCTCCAAGGTAAAAAGATTGAGAAAGGCTATTATAGTGCTTTTCCCCTCCCTTGGAATTGCATCCACTAGAATAGCGGTCCCCAACCTTTTTGGCACCAGGGACTAGTGTCATGGAAGATAATTTTTCCATGGACAGGGGCAGTGGAGGGGAGGGGTGGTTTCGGGATGATTCAAGTGCATTACATTTATTGTGTACTTTATTTCTATTATTATTACATTGTAATATATAATGAAATAATTATACAACTCATCATAATGCAGAATCAGTGGGAGCCCTGAGCTTGTTTTCCCACAACTAGATGGTCCCATCTGGGGGTAAAGGGAGACAGTGACACCCAAAGTGTGTTGTTTATGTCCAGTCTACTCCGTAATCTCATTTGGTTGCTGTCACTGCAGAAAATCCTGCTTTACAAAGACAAGATGCTAGAAATGGAAGCAGGCTTTTCAGTGCTTTTGTGGCAATCTCAGGCTATTCCACCTTGACTTTAATCCAGAATGTATGGAGATTTGAAATTGTCTCAAACATACTTTTAAGGCCACTGTCATTTGAGATCTCAAGAAGTTGATCCTCTTATAGCACGGACAAAGTCGATTCACCTGGCTTATCCACAAACGGGTCTCGGATCCATTCCTTCCCAGTTCGGGGGTCTTTTGTGGTGGGAAGTAATGTTCAAACTCTTTTGAAAGCTGAGATAGGTGATCATGCACCAGCCAGGAGAAAGAAGGCCCTGGCTCAGTCTCTTTCAAAAATCTCTGCTAGGGTTTGAAACATGTCAAGAATCCCAATGTTCACTCACCAGCCCCACAATTCTAGTTTGGCTTTGAATGCAGCCACTTCATCTGCCAACTTGAACACAGTTGTCATTCTCCCCTGAAGTGACAGATTGAGTTCATTGAGCAGGTTGAATATGTCACACAACTAAGCAAGTTTTGCGACCCATCCTGTGTCACTGAAATGTGCTGCCAGTGGTGACTGCTTTTCTAAAACAAATCTCTGGAGTGGCTCTTGTAACTCAAAAACTCTGGCCAATGATCTACCTTTAGAAACCATCTCACTTCTGTGTATAAGAGAAGATGTGTATGCTCTGCATCCATCTCCTCACAGATCTGTGCGAACAGACGTGAGTTAAGGGCATGTACTTTAATGTGGTTGATAATTTTAATCACATCCTGCAAAATGTTGTTTAGTTCAGGTGACATTTTTCAGCTAGCCAGCATTTCCCTATGGATGACAAAGTGTGTAGACTCACATTCAGAAGCAACCTCCTTGACCCGAGTAGTAAAACCAGAAAGCCATCCAGTCATGGCAGCCACTCCATCCATGCATATACTGACACAAAATGACCAATTCAGTTTTCCTGATATGTAATCATTCAAAGACTTGAATAGTTCTGCAGCTGTGGTGTTAGTCGGCAACAAAAGTGCACGTAACATATCCTCGTGCACATCCTCCTGTATATTGCACAAAAACAAGCATTGTTGCCTTCTTGTCAACATCAGTAGGCTCGTCAACCTGGATTGCATATCACGGTGACTCACTAATCCTCTCTAACAACTGTGCCTCAATATCCTCTGCTATTTCATGAATTCGTCTAGTTATGGTGCTAGTCAAAAGAGGAACACATGCCACCATTTGAATTGCAACCTCTCCTAAAAGTTCAGAACAAATATCCTTAGCAGCAGGCAGGATCAACTCTTCACCAACAGTTTGGTAAAGGGCTTCTCAGCTTTAGCAATGCAGTTAGCGACTAAGAATGATGCTCTCAGTGCAGACACATTTGATGAAGTGGTGACCTTCAATAATTGCTTCTGTTCTTCATGTTCACATTTTTTTCTTTTGAAAAAGTCCAAAGGCTTGTCTTTTAATGCAGGGTGCTTGGTCTCCATGTGGCAAAGCAGTTTTAAAGGTTTCATGGCTTCGTTGGATAGCCAGTCACCACATATTATACAAAGTGGGCTTGGAGAATGTGACTCACCTATCGCAATGAACCTGCAATTTAAGTAGGACTCTTGATTTTTTTTTTTTTTAAACGCAGCTTTCATTTTGTTGGCAGTCTTAGAGTCTTCTGCTGTCTTATCATCAGGTCTTTCCCCCCACCTTTTCAAAGACGCTCTCCAGCGACTTTTGGTTTTTACTCATTTTTGCTAGGGTTAGCTTGTGGGCTTACCAAAAATGTGACTGAGACAAGTGCACAGTGCAGGAAATAGGCATGGAAGGAAGTGGTAGATAAAATAATGGGCGGGCCATGCACGGACTAAAATAAATGTCAAATTCTGACTTAAAGCCTGCCACCAGATGCAGCTGTACAACTGAAGTACATCATCTCACTTGCCACTATAAAGCCTGCCACCAGATGCAACTTAATTGTCACTTGCCACTCACTGGTAGGGTTTTGATATGAGTCTGCAAGCAATTGATTTATTATGGTCTCTGTGCAGTCAAACCTCTCTAAATGATAATCCGTATTTGCAGCTGCTCCTCACCACTAGCATCACTGCCTCAGCTCCACTGCAAATCATCAGGCATTAGATTCTCATCAGGAGCGCACAACCTAGATCCCTCATATACACAGTTCATGGTAGGGTTTGTGCTCCTGTGTGAATCTAATGCCACTGCTGATCTGACAGGAGGCGGAGCTCAGGCAGGGATGTGAGTGATGGGGAGTGTCTGTAAATACAGATGAAGCTTTGCTCAATTGCTGGCAGTTCACCTCCTGCTCTGTGGCCTGGTATGGCCTGGTACCCAACAAAGCCCAGGGTTTGGGGATTGCAGCACTAGAAGATCTCACCTCTTCTTCCTAGATCCAGCTTTGCTACCTGTTTTACTCGCTGATTTAAGCATTTACTAAGTGCCTATTATGAGCATGGCTGGGCACTGGGGATATGAAGGTGAACAAACAGACAAGTTCCTGCCTACAGGAATTTTATTATAGTTCAACAGGATAGAGATGAAAACTACTATATTATGTTTTGATACATATGACAGTATTAGAGCACAGGGGTGGGGCACTTAACACACTTTGAGATTCAAGGAAGGGATGAGAGGCAAAGAACAAATAAAAGTTAGGCCAACTCCTAGAGACTGATCTAGACATGGAAAGAACATGTTCAAAACCATGGCAAATACAGTGTGCTGTGACCCTCTGTGCTCCGGGGTGGTGGTCCTCATGCCTGATAAGGTAAAACTCCAAGAGTTATGGACTGAGATGGGCTTGGAGACAGGGAAGGCAGCGACCAACGGACTCGATCAGGGAGAAGAGCATTCTCTATCTCAAGTGGCCTTGGATCACTTAGGGCTGCAATACTTCACCTTTTTTTTTTTTTGGAGACGGGGTCTCGCTGTCTCACTGGGGCTGGAGTGCAGTAGCATCGTCATAGCTCACTGCAGCCTCAAACTCCTGGGCTCAATCAACCCTCCAGCCTCAGCCTCCCGAGTAGCTGGGACTACAGGCAAGTGCCACCACGCCCAGCTAGTTTTTCTATTTTTAGTAGAGATGAGGTCTCGGCATGGTGCTCAGGCCGGTCTGGAACTCCTGGCCTCAAGGAATCCTCCTGCCTCCACCTCCCAGAGTGCTGGGATTACAGGCCTGAGCCACCTTGCCCAGCCTAGGGCTACAATACTTAACATAAAAATTTTACTCCCTTCCAAGCTAAGTAAAAGAGAAGCGGGAGGCAGAAAAGGAAGTTAGAAGTGATAACAACTAAGAAAGAGCAAAAGTGCTAAGAGGCCAGAGAAGAAGAAACAATGATGGAATGAAGGATCAGGCTCTAACACTTGTCCCCTAAAAAAAGTTAATTACAATTACTTAACTGCCCCCCTTCCTGTAGCTGTCTTCAGGCTGACAAGTGAGACCTGTCCTTTCACTTCTAGTTTAGTAACGGTCCAACATTTGTCAAAGTCAAGTTTCTCTCAATGTATCCTTACAAGTCTTTACTCTGAATTCTAAGGATAACATTAAAAGAAGTCTTCAGAAGAAAATATTTGCAAGTCATATATCTGGTAAGAGACTTATATCCAGAATATTTAAAGAACTTTTACACCTCAATAATAAAAGGACAAATAAGTCATTTTAAAAATGGGCAAAAGGATCTGAATAGACATTTTGCTAAAGAAGATATACAAATGGCCAATAGGCACATGAAAAGATGCTCAACATCATTAGTCATCAGAGAAATACAAATAAAAACCATAATGAGATATCCCTTCATATCCACTAGGATGGCTAAAATCAAACAGACAATATCAAGTGTTAGCGAGAATGTGGAGAAACTGGAACCCTCATATACTACTGCTGGGAATGTAAAATGGAGCAACTGCTCTAAGAAATAGTTTGGCAGTTCTTCAAAAGGGCTAAACATAAAATTACTACATGACCCAGAAATTCTTGGGTTTATATCTAAGAGATATGAAAATATATGTTCACACAAAAACTTGTACATGAAAGTTCACAGCAGCAGCATTCATAATAGCTAAAAGGTAGAAACAACCCAAATGTCCATCACCTGATGAATGGATAGTGTGGTAAATTCACACAGTGGAACATTATTTGGCAACAAAAAGGAATGAAGCACTAACACGTGCTTTAACATGGATGGACCTGGAAAACACTATGCTAAGTGAAAGAAGCCAGTCACAAAGGACCACATATTGCATGACTCCATTTATATGAAACGTACAGAATGGGCAAATCTATAGAGACAGAAAATAGATTAGAAGTTACCTAGGGATGGGGGAAGGGGGTGAAGGGAAATGAGGAGTCACTGCTAATGGGTATAGGGCTTCTTTTTGGGGTGATAAAAATGTTTTAGAATTGCTTGTGGTGATGGTAGCACAAGTCTGTGAGTACACTAAAACCACTGAATCACGCACTTTAAATGGGTGAATTGTATGGTACGTGAATTATATCTCAATGAGGCTGTTAAAAAAAACTTTAAGACTTGATTATATCTAAGGACCTTTAAGCACTTCCATTTGGATACTCATCTCCTTTTCACCTCAAACTCAGCATAACCCCATTGATCATTCTTTCACTATCTGACACAGACCCACACATACCACACAGCTACTAGATGGATTTCCTCTAAGCATTATTTTCAGAATGCCATTCTATTTCATTTCAGAATGCCGTGCTATTTAAAAATCTATATAAACTCCTTCTATCTGCATGCCAAGTAAAGACTACACCCCTCTACTGGTGCTGCAGGCCTTGTGTGGGCTGGTCTAGTCTCTTGTTTGCTCCCTACTTTCTCTCAACCGTCCCTTAGTGGTCCTGGTAGCATACCATGTTTGTTTTCTTCTCTTTTCCTTTGTTCACATTTTCTCTCTAACTTAGTATACCTCATCCTATCTAAATCCAATCCCTTCTTTAAAATCCAAATTATTTTGCAGAATTTTCTGTGTTCAGTAATATTACCTTTGCTGACATCTGCCCAGCTAGCTGACAAATTCCTTCAATGTAAGAGCCAGTATTTTACTCTTCTCAATTTAATGAACAAAGATTTATGAAGGATCTACTATTTATAGGGTTTTATACACAGGGGAACACAATAATGTTTCTGCCTTCATGAAGTTATCAGAAGGGAAAAGAAGAGTAGATAAATAACTCAACATGTATTAGACAAAACACTGTAAGGTCTCACAGGACAAACAACCAATACTACACAATTGGTTAGGAACAACAGGAAGACAGGCCTCACACAAGAGCTGGATCTGCCTTACCTGCTTATCTCAAATGGCTACAGTAAGAGTCAAATCACATATGACTTTTTTACAAATAGCATTTTGTAAAATCCTATCCCTATGTAATATAATTGCTTTTATTTTAATTACTCAATTCCATATTACCACAGATAACTAAGAACCAGAAGCAGTATTTCCCATTTGATAAATATTAAATTGCATGTACTTAGTAATCTTTATAGAACTTAATACATACCATTTCCCCTCCACACTTCAGCTAAATGGCAACTGCCTTCTCCAGGTTCCTTGCAAAATTCTACAACATCTCGACAGGTTGTTTCTGGTGTTACAGGAACTTCTGTTAAAATCTGCTCATTGTTGCTCAAGAAAACAGTTAATATCATCTGTAAGAGAAAAGATTAAAGCTATATATTAGATTTCTTATCATAAAGAGATTAATCTGTAAATTTAAAGTGATCCCTCCAACCCTTCCCCCCTGAAATGCCTACATGATTAGTTTCTGGAAATAGATAAGCTGAGCCTAAAAGTTCATGCAGAAAAATAAAAAAGTAAGACAAGTCAGGAAAATTCCAAATAAGAAGAGTATTAGAAAAGAACTAGCACTACCAGATAATTACAAAGCCCCAAAACGATATGGCACTAGAGAATATATAGACCAATGGGACAAATTCATGTCCCAGAAATAGACTCAATTACATATAGAAAAATGATACGTTACGAGGGAGGTACCGCAAAATCACAGAGGGAAAGACTATACACAATGAATGATGTTTGAGCAATTAAAATACCTCCCTGGAAAAAAACTGGAGTCATACCGTACATCATACACACATAGCATAAGTTCCTCATAGATCAATATTTAGGTATAAATCATAAAAACTATAAAAATTCTAGAATAAAACCTGAGTAAATTCCTTTTTATAACCTTGGAGTACAGAAGCCCTTTCTAACTAAACCAGACAGTATTAAAAAAAACCTGATATATTCAAGGACATTAAATATAAGAATCTCTTGCAAAGCAAAAAGATAGACTGGGGGAAAATATTTGCAATTCATATTACAAATAAATGGTTAATCTCAATATAAAAATAGCTCCTAAAAAATGATAACAGAGAGACCAAAAATCCAATTCATTAAAAGAAACTGGCCAAGAAAATGAATTAATGTATCACAATAAAAGAAAAACAAATGGCCCTTAAACATAAAAATATATTATAAGGTACTTGAAAAAATTAAAAATTAAAATTATTTGGCCTTATTTTCTAAAAAAAAAATTCTCAATAAAACCCTCACCACTTTGATCTAAGATCTTAAGACATCATATTGGAAAGGGTTTTTAAAAAAATAATACCCCTGAAGTACAATTTAAACCAAAGATTTTCTCTAATCACAAAGTATTACAAAATATTTGTTTAATCTTTGATTAAAGGTCAGAAACAAAACCTGCATCTGTCCCAAAACTCTCCTCTCACTTAAAATCTCTGCTGTCAAGTAAGTATAATTTTAATTAACTGTTAAAATTTTTTTTCTCAGAGGTGCCCTGAATTCCTACATTTTGAGATTAAACATCTTTATATTGATGGTCATATTACATGTAACCAAAAGTAATAATAGTTTTGAACTGGTTTCCTTGCCACTAATCTCCCCTCACTCCAACTTAACCCTTCCAGGGCTGCCATTTCATTTTCTAAACATAAATCAAGTGAAGACCTTCCCTTGCTTAAAATATTCAGGAGCTCCCCACTGCCTAACAGCCCTTCCCAAAACATTTTCTCTGGTACATAAACAGGAAACAGGTTTCTTTACTGAGCACTTCTTAGAGTCTAATGTTGTAATGGCCATGTGAATCTCTAACTTTTTTTTCCCCCAGAGAATCTCATGGGGCTTGGATTGCCACAGAACACACTCTGAGAAACAGGATAAACTACAAACTTCTAGCATTCCAGGTCCTAGTCTCGTCAAGCACTGAACCTCACTCCCTCAGCTCCAATGGTGTTCTCTCGGGCAGCCGTCCCTCGCCTCAAGTACCCTTCCTGTTTGCCTGTAAACTCCTATTCACCCTTCAAAACTTAGCTCATAGCTACCATCTCTGCAAAACCACCATTTATCACCTCCTCTCATCAGGGAGGCTACATGCTCCTTCCTTTGTGATCCAGGAACTCCTCACACATATCTTTATTACATCACTTCAGTGAGCATTACCACATCTCCCTCCCCTCACTACACTCTTTGCTCTTCCAATTAATTCACTGTTGAACCTTTAATTTCCCATTGCCGAGTCAGTACCTGACACATGGTAGCACACTAAAATCTGGTCGACTCCAGGAATGACACACAAAATATAGAACCCCTACCATACCCTAGAATTGAGAAAATATATATACATATAATCGAAGTAAAATAATCTGGTCTGTTCAATAAATAAGTGTTAGCCAGGTTCGGTGGCACACACCTATAGTCCCAGCTACCTGGGAAGCTGAGGCAGGAGGATCGCTTGAGACCAGGAGTTTGAGACTAGCCTGGGCAACATAGCGAGACCCCCATCTCTAAAAAAAATAAAATAAAATAAGTATTATCCTTCTTCCATAAACAAATTTCTATTTTATAAGAAAGTTTTTCTAAAAAAATAAATTAAACAACAGTCACCTCTGCTCACTAACCACAAAAAGGATTTATTAAAAACCGGGAGCTTTTGCATACTGAAATAAATAGCCTAGAATCTATAAAATTTGGAATAAAATAGTTAATTCCTGGATCCAGTTCAAACAAGTCCAAAACTAATGCTAGAACAGTTTCACCAGAAATAACTGGAATATATTTTTATTATTTATGGACTTATTTTACAGTTGTAATGGTAAATACTTTCCAGTATGATTTCATAGCCTATGTTTTTCAAGATCTAATAATATATTTTCCCAAATCATGCTTTATAAATCAAAGTTTCAAATTAGTAAAAAAATTTTTTTCTTTTTTTCCACTACTTCCCCTTAAGTGCTATTCCTACAGTTCACTAACAACCAGTGGAGTGCCCTGTTTCCCGCAGTTCTTCAAAATCTTTTTTTCTTCCTTATCTCTTACCCCTTTGCCTATTAAGGCACTTCATAGTTTGTTCTCAATACTATGAGCTAGTGATACGTTTATATAATCATTTGCCTCTGGAAGACAGGGACTCACGAACACAGCATGCGAAAGGCAGTACCATTTAGCACTCATAAAGGAACAGCTCGTGTTTACTTGCTCTGAAAAGCAGAGTTCTTCATGAGCACATTGTCAGAATGAAGGATGGTACATGACACTATTCTGGGGCCCTTTCTGAATTACCAAGACTCTTCAGCTCATGAGTAAGTTCAATACAATGAGGGAAGGGGAGGAGAGGCAGAATGGCAGGGTTGTAAGTCTGAACTTTTATTTTCAAAAGCTAAGAACTCCCCAATAACTTATCCAAAAGTCACTAAACATTACTTCAATTTTTTACATCCCATTTTCTAGTCCTTAATACCCTGTCTTTCCTAATTTTAGCAAAATTCATTTCCCCTTATCTCTATTATTCAAAGCTAATTTCATTATAATCGTGACAGATTTGAAAGCTTTCCAGATAAATTAAGCTGGTATTGACCTGGATGGTAACCACTTCCCTAAAGCATCACCTAAAATTAAAGCTGATGGGCATGTGACTGCTAATGTTATCCTAGCAAGACTTCTTTAGCTTAAAAAAAAAACAAAACTAAAGCTCCAACATAAATATCATATTGTACCAATTCTAAATGCACTTTTTGTTTATATTTTAACATCTTTGAAATCAAAATATAGCTCACAATTGATGGCATGTCACAATTTAATGGGCAGTGTTATTTTTTAATAGTATATACAAAACAGATGAAACTGAATAGGATTAAGGGAACTAAAGAAAAAGAAAGGTTAGTTTATCCTTCCTAAAAGATTAATATATTGAAAACAAAAGATTTGGTTAGCTACAGTTAGGAAAACAAAGATTTATACTATGTGCTGTAACAAATATAGCATGTGATGACAAGATGCTCTATTCATGCCTTTCCTTAAACTGTTCCTCTGCTGGGTAAATCACACTAACAAATCCTGTTGGCCCCTGCTCACTGACACCACTGTCATCCATCCTGACAATCTCAGATACAGCCTCCTCTTCTGCCCTCCCATAACAGACTGTGGCTATTTGTAGTACAACTTTTTTACATTAAATTATCAATAGTTTTCTTGACTACATCCCCTTCTGAAACAGTATCTGTGATTCACAGGAGTGAGTTGTGACCCATTACCTGGTCTTGAAATCATCTAAGTGTATCTCCACCTGCACCTTTTTTTTTTTAATTCAAAAAAGCTTGAAAAACCCAGAGATAGACCATAAGATCACTGAAGGTAAGATGTTCTCTAACTCAGTGCCTGGCCACACATGCTGGACACACAGTGGTGCTCAAGAAATGAAGGATGGGGGAAGGCAGGCAGGCAGACAACTAGACAACCATATCAACTAACTTGGGTCATCATATCCTTCCTTTCAGGAACATTTGAGCTACCTAAAGAAAATCAGATAATCACCAATTTCAGAAATCCACACAGAGACCCTTTAAAATTTTTTACAAACTCGGTGTTTAAATGATTTTCTTGGTCCAAGGAAATCAAAGCAAAATGCAGATTAAGGATGTATAAGCCATTAAAAAACAGGAACTATCCTACAATCAAAACAATAAGGCAATAACAAGTGTTGACAAGGATTCCATGTATATGAAATGTCCATAACAGTCAAATCCATAGAGACAGAAAAGTTAGTGGCAGACTGGGGGTGGGAATGGGGAGTGATTATAAATAGTCACAAAATTTCCTTCTAGGAGGACAGAAATGTTTTAAAACTAGATTGTGGTGACAGCTGCACAACTCTGCAAGTTTACTAAAGAACACTGAATTGCTCACTTAAAACAGGTAAATCTTATGGTATTTAAATTATACTTAATAATGCTGTTTTTAAAAAGATCCACAGAACTTCCAGAAAAGGAAATTACTTATGTGGTACAAAGAACCCAGGAATAAGAAACTCAAGTTCTACCCTTAGCTATGCCACTGATTTTGCTGCAACTGGCTGGGGAAGCTGCTCCCTTGTCCATCTTTGGGTCTTTGTTTCTCAGAAGGAGCTCAATAGGTAACATGAATGACATATTTTTAGGACAACGGCTCTCCGACTTTTCTGGCCCTGACTCAATCAGGTAAAGCAATAGATCCACCAGCTGACTTATACCATCTACTTATACTTTCTAGTGGGAAAGGAACTCAGGGACAACAAAAAATAATTGAAGAGAAATAAGATGATAAAAGCTGTACCAAATTTGAGAAACTTGGAATAACTCACTTGGTAGGTAAATAGCTCATAATAGCCATAAAAAGGATCAGTTGGGGTGGGGGTGGATGAACACCAGGAAGACCCCTTCAGCTTTCCAGTGGGCTGCATGCCCCAATATGAGAATCAACGCTAAGTCCCTTCTGGCCCTGACAGGTTGCAACTCTGTTCATCAACTTAAAATCTCAGAAATGTTAGATCTGTAAGAAAAAATAAGTTTAAGACATTGCCTTAAATGCTTCATCCCACTTTCCTGAATCAGCTGCTCAAAGACCAAAGAACACACACCTGGGAGCCCTTGCCCACCACACAGAGAGGAACATAAAAGGTTTGGCTCCTTTTTCTCTCACCAGCCACAGACAATACATCAGTAATACCGTCCGCCTGTACCTAGTGACTTGTCTCCACCGCTACTACCCTAACCCAAACCACTACCTCTCAAGACAGGACGTCCTGTCTTAGACAGAGCAACCTAATTGGTCTGTTTCCACTCTTGCCTTTCAGATATATCACTTCACTCAAAACCCTCCCGTAGCAGCCAGGTGTGGTGGCACGCACCTGTAGTCCAAGCTACTTGGGAGGCTGAAGTTGAAGGATTGCTTGAGCCCAGGAATATGAATCCAGCCTGGGCAACACAGTGAGACCCCATCTCTAATAAAAATAAATAAAACTCTCCTGTGGCTTTCTCTCTCTCTGAGAATAAATTCCAAAGCCCCAACTGCTGTCTACAAAGCCCTTCATGAGCTGAAACACACACATTCACACCACTCTCATCTTACTCCTTACTGTACTCCTCATGCCCCTGTTCTAGCCACAATGGCCTTTTCACTCTTCCTCCAATAGAGCAAGCCAACTCCTGCCTCAGGGACTTTGCACTTGCTGTCTCTGCCTAAACCACTCCACTTAGCTATATTACCCTCTTCTTTCAGGCCTCTGCTCAAATGGCACCTTATCAGGGAAGCTTTCCTTAACCAATCTAAAATAGCACTGTTCTATGACTGCCTGCCCTCCTATCCTACTTTACTTTTTTCTGTTTAACACTCACCACCACCTGATCTATGTTACATATTTATTTGTTTATCCTCTGTCTCCCGCCACTAGAACATATGCTCCCTGAGAGCAGGAGTTTTGGTTAGTTCACTGCTGTATCAATAATGCCTGAAGCAGTGCCTGCCACATAGGAAGCACTCAGAAACTCCAATTATATATAAAATGTCTTTTTATAGTAGGTTTTTTGAATCACGACGGTGCTTACCTGTCTTCTCATCTTCAAGGTCTCTACAGAAAAAGACAGCCAACACTTTACCCATCTAATCACTGAGTAAGTCCACACCAGAGAGAAGAAAAATAATCTCGAAAAATTGTTGGTGTGAGGTCAGGAGCCTTGAACACACATATGTGGTATTTGGCAGATTTCACTCAAACCCAGAGATACAACAGAAGTCCTTTGTTAAAATCTTCCCTCTTTCCACAAGGTGGCACTGCAGGGTAACGGGGTAAGTTTTCCCCCTGCTGCAAATTTTGGGGAAAAAGAATTAATTCCAAAGAAAATAAAGGTATAGTTAGTTAGGTCATATAAAGTTCAGTTTCCATAGCTGGAATCTGTATTATTTTGGAAAAGAAATAGAATTGATCTTAGGAGAGCAATGAAAAATTTTTTCTAAATAAATGAGAAGCGTAAGACTGTAGAGATACATATATTAGGTCATTAAATATGAAATGTCCAACTTTCTTTTTTTTTTTCTTTTTTTTTTTTTCCTTTTTTTTTTCTTTCTTTAAATGTCCGACTTTCAATCAAGAGTGTAGTTTATTATATCTCAAAAAAGCAGTACAATTAATCAAAATATGTGCCTAAACTATCAACACAGTTTTGCCATCTCAGTGGTAGCTTGTTTATGCCAGCAGCAAAGAAGCCTAGAGAGCAAATGGCGATGAAATCCCGAAAGGTGTTTTCCACAGCTTGTTGAGAATTGTATATTTTTCCTTGCAGGAAGTGGTCCAAAGCCTGGAAAAAGTGGTAGTCAGTCGGTACAAGGTCTGGTGAATACGGTGGGTGACAGAGTTTCCAAGTCCAGCCTCTGTAGTTTGAGCAGCATTGTTCATGCAACATATGGTTGAACGTCGTCTTGCAAGAGGATTGGCCTGTCTCTATTGACCAATCTCGGCTGCTTCATCGCAAGCATCCTCATCATTTCATCCAACTGGTTGCAGTAGACGTCTGCTGTAATGGATTGACCAGGTTTCATGAAGCTGTAGTGGATAATACCAGCGCTAGACCCCCAAACAGACACCATTAGCTTTTTTTGATGAATATTTGGTTTTGGACTGTGTTTCGGCACTTCATCTTTATCCAACCATTGTGCTGAATGCTTGTGATTGTCACAAAGAATCCATTTTTCATCACGTGTAACAATATGGTGTAGAAATGGTTCGCCTTTGTCTGACAGCAAAGAAAGACAAGCTTCGAGATGATTTCTCTTCTGACACTTCTTCAATTCATGTAGAACCCATCTGTCCAGCTTCTTTACCTTGACGATTTGTTTCAAATGGTCCAATATCGTTGGAATAGTAAAGTCAAACCTGGCTGCTAATTCATGCACAGGTTGAGATGGATTTGCTTCCACTACAGCTTTCAGCTCATCATTATCCACCTTGTTCTCAGGTCACCCACATGGCTCACTTTCAAGATTAAAATCACCAGAATGGAACTTCTCAAACCATCGAGGTACTGCGCATTCATTAGCAACATCCTTCCCAAACACTTCATTGATATTTTGAGCTGTCTGTGCTGCACTGGTTCCATGATGGAAGTCATATTCAAAAATAACATGAATTTTTAACTTATCCATGGTTTCACAAAAATTGCTCTAAAAAAAAATGTGAAAGATAATCACAAGCCAAACCATGTGTTTCAAAGAATGAGGATGTACCTTCACAATTTAAAAAAAAAAAAGAAATGTCAAAGTGAAATGTCAGAGATATCAACTGTCAAACTTAGCACTTAAGGAGATTGGACATTTCATACTTAATAACCTAATATAACCCTCAAGTGGACAGATATATTTAAATATTTGAGTAGCATCTGCTCAAGTTATTAAATAGCCATTAAATTGGGATTCTCAATAACCACATCGATTCTGTTTAGTTTAAATCACTGTTTTACTTGCTTTAATAATTAAACATTTAAAAAAATATATTCTATCATATAAAAATTCCCTGTCAGCAATTCAAACTGGTAAAATATGATTATACATTACTCCTGGGAATACAAAATAGACACCTTAACTTCTCTTTATTTACTTAGACCTGTCAGTATTTAAAAAGCATATGCATTTTGAGGGAACCTGTAGAAATGCAAAATTCACGAAGCTTTCCATAATGCCTAGGTGTGTCATGACTATAGGGTACGGAGGTGATAAAGTTGCCCAAATTTAATCTATCCACTGAAACTTAAAGAATACTCTAGAACAGAATAAAGGGCAGTATCAATTTGACACCACTGTCCATCAGTGTTAGGAATCACTGCCTGAAATGATGATTGCTTTACTGATGTTGTTCATGTGAACATGGAAGCAGAACAAACACTGAATTTCAAACTACAGGGTATGACCTACTACTGGGTTGTGAAATCAATTGGTGCCTCAGGACAAGTTTTGTTTTTTAATGGTATAGAACAGAACAATATAAAACAGTATTAAGAGAATGAAAAGACAAGCCACAGACAGGGAGAAAATATTTCCAAAATATATATTTGATAAAGGACTTGTATCCTAAATATACCAAGAACTCTTAAAACTCAAAAATTTTTAAAAGTCCCAATTTTTTAATTGCACCCACAATTGCAACCACAGATGACATACAGATGGCAAATAAGCATATGAAAAGATGTTCAGTATCATTGGTCATTAGGGAATTGCAAATTAAAATGAGATACTACTACACACCTATTACAATGGCCAAAATCCAAAATACTGACAATACCAAGTGCTGGTGAGGATGTGGAGCAAAAGGAACTTGCTGATGGGAATGTAAAATGGTACAGCCACTTTGGAAGACAGTTTGGCAGTTTCTCACAAAACTAAACATATGTTACCGTATGATCCAGCAATCGAGCTCCTTGGTATTTACCCAAAGGAGTTGAAAACTTATATCCAGACAAAAACTTGCATGTTGAATGTTTATGGCAGCTTTGTTCGTAATTTCTAAAACATGGAAGTAATCAAGATGTCCTTCAGTAGATGAATAAATAAACAAACTGTGGTACATCCAGACAATGGGATATTATTCAGTGATTAAAAAAATGAGCTATCAAGCCACATAAAGACATGGGAGAACCTTAAATGCATATTGCTAAGTGAAAGAAACTAGTCTGAAAAGGCTACAAACTGTATGTTATGTACAGTATGCTATGTATACTATATATAGAAATTCCGGAAAAGCAAAACAATGGAGACAGTACAGGATCAGTTGCTGCTATGGGCTAGGAAGGGAAGGAGAGCTGAACAGGTGGAGCATAGGGGATTTTTTGGGCAGTGAAACTATTCTGTGTGATCCTATCATGATGTGGATACACATCATTATACATTTGTTCAAACCCACAAAATTGTACAACACAAAGTGTAAACCTTCATATAAACGATTGACTTTAGTCAACAAAAACCTATCAATAATGGTCCATCAATTATAACAAATGTACCATACTAATGCAAGATGTTAATAATAGGGGGAACTGTATGGGGCAGGGGGCGGTGGTAGTGAAAGGTATATGGGACTCTGTACTTTCTGCTCAATTTTTCTGTATATCTAAAACTGCTGTAAAAAACCAAAACAGTACATTGCACATGGTATTTTCTCCTGACAGTTTGACGTCATATATATAAGAGATACGTGTGTGTAAGAACTGGGTCACCTTATAAAAGGTGTTTCTTTTTCTGGCTTTTGTTTTGTTTTGTTTGTTTAGAAAATGATCAGGAAGAAGAAAAAGGTGTTTCTTAGTGTGGGACATGTCCAAAAAAGTTTGAAAGATACCACTCTGAGGGCCTCATGAAACCCATCAAGACTTCCATAAAACTAAATGAATTCATTGCACTAGGAAAAAAACCATTCCCTCTACCATTTATCAGTGCTTATTATTAGGCACAGGATATACACTTTACATATTCTCAATTCTCATGCCATCTTTGTGAGACAGGTACTACTCTTCATTTTACAGATTAGGGAAAAGAGGGTCAGAGAGGTTAAACAACTGGTCCAAGGTCACTGAGCTAACAAACACCACAGCCAGGATTTAACCCTGGTCTGACTGACCCCAAAGCTTATGCTCAGAACCACTACTCTAAACTGCCTCAAAAGAAAAAAGAAAAAGCAGCAAATGTTTTAATAAATACCCCCCTTATTATAATATACTGTCCCACGATTTAATAACTTTCCAATTAACCAAGTTTTATCTAGTGTTTATATTTAAAACCATAAAATGCCAAGTGAGAACTTTTTTCTTCTAATCATTATATAGGGGCATGCTCTGGTTTCTCTTTAGAATAAACAAATCTTTTGCCTTTTACTAATCATTACACATTATACAGGGGCACCAGAACAAAGAATTGTGGTGGCTTTTTCCCCTAATTAATCAACTATAAAGATTATTTAACTAAAACTATATAAAAGTCTAAGCAATTTTTCTTGACCTTTCAAAAATTTTAATTAGGTGTACCAACAATTCTCAGAGTAAGAGTTCCTTCTTCTATATAATGCATTATAAAATTCAAGAAAATATTTTCCTATGTATTTTAAAAACATGCCTATCCACTCCTAGTTATACACCCAAAAGAATTAAAAACAATACAAATTTAACAAAATGTTAACAGTTTATAAGCAAAAAGTGCCAAAAAGTGGATGAACGCCAAAATATGTAGGACTAAACAAATGGGATATACTGCCATAAAGAAGTATAGCAAAAATCAAAGCAAAAGAACCGGAAAATATAACCTGGAAACATTTATATTCCATCTAGCAAATGCCTAGAAACAGAAATAGAAGGAGACAGGAGTGGTGAGGAGGGGGAGGAAGGAGGAAGGAGTGAATGAATGGGTACAGGGTTTCTTTGTGGAGTGATGAAAATATTCTAAAATTAGATAGTGGTGATGGCTCCACAACTCTGTGAATATACTAAAAACCACTGAATTGTACATTTTGAAAGGGCAAATTTTATGGTCTATGAATTATCTATCTATAAAGGTGTTATTTTTTAAAAAACATATCTAACTATGACAATTATTCAACCTATATAAAGAGCCAAGTATTTTTCTCAATGGAAACAACTTTAAATAAAACTTATTTCCTTGTATTATTTTTTTTTTGGGCAATAAATATAATCTATTTTTATCCTATTATTCAAGTTCAGTATAATCCTGTGCAGAGCAACTGGGTGAGAATGCAAAAATGAAAAACATGTTGAGAAGATTCTTAATAATATGTGTATAATACACATGGTAAATACTTCATCCGAGGATGAAAAATTGAGATACAATTACAAGAAAAGTACAATGCACCCTTATCTTTTAAATGACGTCCTTTCTTCAGATGGCCGCCTAAAACCATAATGCTACTTGAATTTGCTTATATGCTCTGAGTTCCTGTTCTCAAAATGTTTCTCATCTTCAGAAATTAAACAAAAGTGAAGTGTGGAAAACAAAAGTGCCAATGCCTGGAGATTATCTATGCCATTCACAAAGGGAAAATACTTAAATAGAAGTCCCGTAGGCCTTGTGGAATCTAAATTCAGGCACTAATGACAAGAACCATGATAAGATGTCCTAATGAAACAAGACAGACCACCGTTGTTATAGCAGAGTGATATGGTGGATGAAGTTTCACCTAATTAGGTGAGTTCCATGGAAGAAAATGTTCAGTGTTAGCACTGTTCAATAACAACTGTAACTAGGATCTAGAAATCACTATCAAAATGAAGACTAAACATAAATTTACTAATCTCCACATGAAGCTTATTTTTAAAAAAAGACCTGAGTTTGATTATCAACTTTAAAAAGTAAAACCTAAAAGCTTTAAAATAAGTTTTCACAATAAATGCCTTGTTCTTATTTTATGCTTATGAAAGTTATTTACTTGTTTAAAGTAAGGTACATACATAGCTACAAATTTTTTAAAATTCTGCTAGTATTGCATATTTTAGCTACTTAAAGTTCGAATGAAATTTATAACAAGATACTTAACATCAAAGGATGTTTACCATTTATTAATAATAAAAATAGCCATTAATTTAATAATTACTATTTTTGAGGACAAACCTAGTAATTTGTTAGTAGGTTTGTCCTCACTAACAAAAACAGACCATATGGTCTGCCACAGTGCAGGGGGAGAGGGGTGAAAAAAAAAGAACAGACTGAGGCAGGGGCAGACACAGAAACAGGAAGACCCCTCAGGAAGCTAATATAAGAATTCAGGAGAGAGCGAGAATCCTACGGAGAGCGCAAAATAAAAGTTGGGTATACTGTGAAGGTAGCTCTGACAAGATTTGCTGATGGAGTGGATGCAGACTATAGGAGAAAGAAGTTGTGCCCTAGGGAGGAAGCCTACCATGCCTGCTGCCAAGGTCCCCAGAGCTGGCCCTATTCCTTCCCTGTTTGAAGATCAGTTGTTCAGCTATGCCTCCAGTGTCCTTCCAGGAAATCCCCTCTTTTTTAAGAGGTTAGAAAACAGGAATTGGTTTCTGCTACTTGCAACCAAAATGAACCTAACTACAAGTACTATCATTTCACAAAGAGAAGCCTGAGGTGTGAAAAAGGCTCCGTACTCATCCCAAGCACCAGGTACACACAGCAGAGTTCAGATAGGAACACAGTCTCAGGGGCTCCTAAGCCTTCCCTTATTCCATTAAACCACGCTGCCTCAGTAGTCCTCTACCTGCCAACAGGTAGAGAGCTTAAAACAAAAACAAGGAGGTAAGGGCAGGGAGAAACGGTCAGCAAGAATCATGGCTTCAGTCCCAGCAACTTCACGAGGTAGGCGTGAGAAGCAGGAACAATGCCCCTCCTCTCCCACCACCCCACCAGGTCAAGAGCCTTGGCTCCTCTGTTCAGCAAACAGAGGGAAGCCCCAGCTCCAACAAGTTCAAAGCTCTGGCTGTTTCCATACAGAAGAGGAGAGAAAACGGGGCTCAGGTTGGCTGATCATCTTTCCTTTTGTCTTATCTTCCTACACTGCCACAAAATAGTTTTCTCTCTCTTTGGTCTCAAAAAACAGTTAATGTGTTATTATCAGTTCAGTACACAGAATGTTCCCACAAGGATCCACATTCTGATACAAAAATAAAATATTTTGTACCCTAAGGTAACATTCACACTAGGCCTATTAAAAGAAAACATACATTTTAAACTGCATGTTTGAGACTACATTATATAGATGCCTCAATTTTTTTTAATAGTCACTAAAGTTGTTTGGGGAAAAAAAAGAAAAAATATCTTTTTGTAATTCGGGTTAGCAAGCAAGTAACCACTTGTTTCTTACTCCTTTTGAAATATTCAATTAAAAGAGATATGCTGAGAATTTCAAATTTAAACTATCAAAAAGATCAGTCTGGCTGGGTGCAGGGGCTCACACCTATAATCCCAGCACTTTGGGAGCCCGAGGAAGAAGGACTGCGTGAGGCCAGGAGCTTGCGACCAGCCTGGGCAACATATGGAGACCCCCATCTCCACAAAAAAAAAATTTGAAAATTAGCTGGGTGTGGTAACAGCACCTGTAGCCCTAGCTACTCGGGAGGCTGAGGTAGGAGGATCACTTGAGCCCAAGAGTTTGAAGTTACAGTGAGTTATCCTCGCACCACTGCACTCCAGCATGGGTGACAGAGCAAGACCCTGTCTCTAAAAAAGAAAAAATCAGTTATAAAATCTTAAAGCCAGATTAGAACCTAATCTAACTAACACTCTTTCCCCATTTTATAGATGAGGAAGCAGAAGCCCAGAGAAAGAAGTAGTTTGTCAAGGTTAATAAATCCTACTAGTAACAAAACCGAGACTGAAATCCAGATTTCTTGATTCTCAGCCCCACAGCCTCAGTAGTTATTTAGTTACACTGTTTACTTAATATTAAATAAGAAGGTTTGTAAAATGTCTAGCACAAAGCTTGCCATACCATATCCTCAAATCTAATTTCCTCTTTCTCTTTTTTTATTTCAGTACCTGACAATAATTTTAAGCACTGAAAAAGCTGGGAAGCCCCCTCCCACCATACATTTGAAATTGTAGAAATGAAATGAAATTAAGCCACAAAAGAGAACCATGAAACAAAACTGACACAGGAACACATAATCAAGTGCCAGTTATAAGTAAAGGGTAGCTGATCATAAAATGGACCTATAACATGCTTTGAAGATATTTTCAGAGGATTCCATACATACCAATGGGATCCCTGAAAATTTAAGCTAAGTGACACTATTTTGTTAAAAATAAATAAGTCCAAGGCATTTAATTGTGATATAATTGCGGTATCATACAATAAGAACAAAACATGCCACTTTTGAGTAAAAAGTAGAAGCCAACAGAACAGACTGCCAGGACAACAGGCAAAACCAAGACCTTCCCTTGCATATCTAGATGTATGGGCACCCAATATAAGTCATGCCTGTGAAAAACTACATTGTTTCCTCCACAAAAATACACTCCCAAGAGATGAGTATCACAAAGCGACAAAATTTATAAAATCAGGTCTAAAGGGAAAACACAAAAACACTGGGACAGTGTTATCCCAAAGGAGAACGAGGGAGGTGATGGAGAGGAAGGGAAGGGCAATGTTAGTGTGTGCCTCACTCTGGTCTGCATCTTGCCTATTTCACATGAGGCCAGCCAAAGCTCATGGACTCTGGGCCCCACTTGACAACCAAGATCCTATACGTGGGAATCAACTATCCTTGGAAATTCAAAACCCCAGAACCCAATTTCAACCACCAAGGATTGTGCAGTCCAGCAGCCGCCATCCTCCTCCTTAGCTGCCCCCAACAATAATAGCAACAGCGCCCATTTATTGACACTGTGTGCTAGACCTAGTGCTCAGCATTCTCCATGTATAATATCAGTATCTTTCAAACCTGCCAGAAATCTTGGGAAGTAGGTTTTTCTTTTCTTAAAATGTATCTTTATTATTTTTAAGTGACAAACTAACACACACATAATTTTTTTTAAAAAGTCAAACAACAGAGGAAATAAAAAATAGTTCTCTATTGACCCTCACTTTAAATACCTGGTACAAACCCTTTCAGACTTTTTCTATACCACAAAACACTTTTCTTCTTTTTACAAGGAGGCCACATGAGGTAGACTGTTAGTTTTTCACCTAAAAATGTATTTTGGGAATTTTCCCATGAGCATACACACAGTTCTACTTCATTCTTTTTTTTTTAGGCTACATATTAATTCTCTATATGACTATACCATAATTTATTTAGAGACAGGCATTATTACTTTCATTTTACAAATGAGGAAATAAGTTCCAAAAGGTTATGTAATTTGTCTAAGGTCATACAGCTATGAAGTCGCAGAGCCAGGCCTAAAACCAGGACTACCAAATTCCAAAGTCTGCATTCTCAAACATTCCAGCCCCACAATGTACCTGTTTTACATGTTTCCATTAACTAGACTACAAACCCTTGAAGACAATATTATATGCCTTTGTAGGCATATAATAAGAGGTAATGAATATTTTTTATATGTCCCTTTTTTGATAACTACATTTATCTTCCCTACTAGGCCATTCACATCTTTCACAATGCCCTGGCATATAGTCAGGGTACAAATATATTTGTTGAAAGTACAGGCATATCTTCTTTTATTGTGCCTCACTTTATTAAGCTTCCCAGATATTGCATTTTTTTTACAAATTGAAGGCTGTGGCAAACCTGCATCAAGCAAGCCTCTCAGCGCCATTTTCCCAACAGCATGTGCTCACTTCACATCTCTGTCACATTTTGGTAATTCTCATGATATTTCAATCTTTTTCATTATTATTATATCTGTTATGGTGATCTGTGATCAGTGATCTGTGATGTTACTGCTGTAATTGTTTTTAGGCACCACAAACAGACGGCGAACTTAATCCATAAATGTTTGTGTTCTGACTGCTTCACTGACTGGTTGTTCCCTCATCTCCCTCTCCTCGAACCTCCCTCTTCCCTGAGACACAACAATATTGAAATTAGGCCAGTTAATAACCTCACAATGGCCTCTAAGTGTTAAAGGGAAAGGAAGAGTCACATATGTCTCACTTTAAATCAAAAGCTATAAATGATTAAGCTTAGTGGGGAAGGCATGCCAAAAGCCATGACAGGTTGAATGCTAGACCTCCTGTACCAAACAGTTAGCCAAGTTGTGAATGCAAAGGAAAAGCTCCTGAAAGAAATTAAAAGTTCTACTCCAGTAAACACACAAATGATAAGAAAGCAGAACAGCCTTACTGCTGATATGCAGAAAGTCTGAGTGGTCTGGATAGAAGATCAACACAGCCACAACATTTCCTTAAGCCAAACCCTAATCCAGAGCAAGGCCCTAACTCTCTTCAATTCTATGAAGGCTGAGAGAGGTGAGGAAGCTGCAGAGAAAAGTTGGAAGCTAGCAGAGGTTGGTTCATGAGGTTTAAGGAAAGAAGCCGTCTCCATAACATAAAAGTGCAAAGTGAAGAGGCAAGCTTCTACGTCAGCTGATGTAGAAGCTGCAGCAAGTTATCCAGAAGATCTAGCTAAGATCATTGATAAAGGTTTTCAATGTAGATCAAACAGCTTTATATTGGAAAAAGATGTCATCTAGGACTTTCACAGCTAGAGAGGAGAAGTCAATGCCTGGCTCCAATGTTTCAAAGGACAGGCTGACTCTTTTGATAGGGGCTAATGCAGTTGGTGACTTTAAGTTGAAGCCAATGCTCATTTCCCATTCTGAAAATCCTAAAGCCCTCAAGAATTATGCTAAATCTACTCTGCCTGTGCTCTAGAAATGGAACAACAAAGCCTGGATGACAGCACATCTGTTTACAGCATGGTTTACTGAATATTTTAAGCCCACTGTTGAGACCTACTGATCAGAAAAAAAGATTCCTTTCAAAATATTACTGCTCATTGACAATGCACCTGGTCACCCAAGAGCCCTGATGTACAAGGAGATTAACATTGTTTTCATGCCTGATAATGCAACATCCATTCTGCAGCCCATAGATCAAGGAGTAATTTCAACTTTCAAGTCTTATTACTTAAGAAACACACTTTGTAAGGCTACAGCTGCCACAGACGGTGATTCCTCTGATGGATCTCAAACAAGTCAACTGAAAACCTTCTGGAAAGGATTCACCATTCTAGATGCCATTAAGAACATATGCAATTCATGGGAGGAAGTAAAAATATCAACATTAACAGAGTTTGGAAGAAGTGGATTCCAACCCTCATGGATGACTTTGAGGAGTTCAAGACTTCAGGACAGGAAGTCACTGCAGATGTGGTGGAAACAGCAAGAGAACTAGAATTAGCAGGGGAGCCTGAAGATGGGACTGAGCTGCTGCAGTCTCACGATCAAACTCGAACAGATAAGGAGTTGCTTCTTATGGATAAGCAAAGAAAGTGGTTTCTTGAGAAGGAATCGACTCCTGGTGAAGATGCTATGAACACTGTTGAAATGACAACAAAGGATTCAGAATATTACACCAACTTAGTTGATAAAGCAGCAGCACAGTTTGAGAGGATTGAATCCTATTTTGAAAAAACTTCTACTGTGAGTAAAAAGCTATCAAACGGGATCACATGCTACAGAGAAATCTTTCATAAAGGGAAGAGTCAATTGATGTGGCAAACTGCACTCTTGTCTTATTAAGAAATTGCCACAGCCACCCCAACCTTCGGCAACCACCAACCCTGTCAGTCAACAGACATCAACATCGAGACAAGACCTGCCACCAGCAAAAAGAGTAGGACTTGCTGAAGGCTCAGATGATCGTCAGCACTATTTAACAATAAAGTATTTTTAAATTAAGGTAAGTACATTTTTTAGACATAATGTTATTACACATTTAATAGACTACAGTACAGTGTAAACATAACTTTTATATGCACTGGGAAACCAAAAAATTTGTGTGACTCACTTTACTGCAGTGGTCTGAAACTGAACCCACAATATCTCTAAGTACTCCTGTATAGATCTAACACCCAACATAGAACTGGCCCCCACTCAACCCAGACCAGTTGGCTTTCCTGGATCTTAGCATGCATATTCAACTCAAACTCAGAACCCACCTGTTTCAACGGGAGCTTCCCTAACAGAGGCTTTTGAATGGGAAGCCCTCTACTCAGCTCTTATATGTCACAAGACATTAGGGCTACAAAGGATCTTAGCAGTTATCAGTCTGGATCCCCTCCTCACTTTGTAGTAAGAGAGATCACAAATTATGGTTTTATGACAAACTAATAAAGCTTCAAACCAGGATGCATTGAAAATTTCAAAACAAAAATATAAAGCACTTAAGTTTAGATTATGCTAGGTACTACTTGAGGTGGGGGTAAAATATGAAGGCAGTGAGATTTTGCAAAGATCTAAATGTCTATTTGAGCCTCCAAAAAACTGAGAGCCCCCAGTTTACAGTCTTGTCCTGCCTGGCTCTGTAGTACCGCAGAATTTTGGTTTGGGTAATTCCTAGCACCAGACTTCACCTCTGAATATTAACCAATACCTCATAAACTGCTAGAAACACGTTCTTATATTGTATCATTAACCACAAAGCTTCAGCTTAAGAGACTTCAATAACAATTAGTTGTCATGTAACACAAAAAACTGACACAACATAAAAGGCCATTTTTCCATTAAGTTTAGTCATGAAACTTTACTACCAAAGGCATGAGCAGCTACTATTGGTATTATAAAAATATCCCATTTTCCCCTCCTAGTCACCCCATATAAGCCTTGGTATCTAATTACTAGCAACTCTCAAAAAGGATAAGAAACCAATTGCACCATAAGGTATTCTCTATTAAACAGTAATATTTAAGGTGTGTTCAATTCTAGAGGGAAATTATCACAAAGATTAAAATTAGACTCTAGGGGGTTTTTGGTTTGTTTGTTTTGGGGTTTTTTGTTGCTTTGGTTTTGGTTTGTTTTGGGTATGGCAAGAGACACAGGGGAATTAAGTAACTCATCCAAGATTACTGCTGTATAACAGACACAAGAAGCCAAAACCCATAGTGTGAAGTAAAGTGTTACCTTGTATAAGGATTGGATACCTTTGCAGGATCACTCATTCATTCATTTAGGAAAATTTTACTGAGCCCAACCTGGCCCTGGGCACGCACAAGTCAACAAGACTGGCCCAACCTCTGCTCTCACTGAAATTGGAGCAGACACAGAGAAGAGACATTGGAAAACTGTAGTGCAGAACTGCAGAGTGCCATGAGATCCCACAGAAGGGTTGCCTGATCAAGACTCATGACGAGACTTCCCAAAGGAAGCAACATATAGGCCGACATGGAGAAGAATTAGCCATAGATGGGGATGAGAGTGGGAAGATTATGTTCTAAGTAGAGAGAACAGACTGGACAGCAGAGCTGGGATGCGAATTAATGACAGATGAAAACAATGGGGGTTAAACAACCCCCCATTAGGAGCTGCTTTCTTCTGTGCCAAAAACTTGACATTTAAATAACTATACCATGATTTGGTTGTTTCCAGCCATGCTTCATTCTACAAAGTGATAAAGGACCTTCTCATAACTGTCCTCCAGGTGCTAAATAGTAATCTTTTTATATTTTGATTTTACTTTTGCTATTCATTTATACTCTATTTACAAAGAATAGTAGAAGCTGAAACTCTCAAAATAATCCAGTGTGTTAGAACATACTGATTGCAAAAAAAGTTAGAACTAGGAAGTCTCCCCAGACATAGGACTAATAAAGTATTTCAGAGAGAAAGAGTGGTTTAATTATAATAGTACTAGCAATTAAATGTTGATCATCCTTTTAAAATTTTTCAAATTTTAATTATCATGCTAAATCACTTAATCACTAATTGCACTATTTCTGTGGTTGTTAAGCAGACTCAAATGTTGCAGCAAACAAGAAAATCAGTTACCCAAAGGCATCAATTAGAAAGCATCCTCACAAAATGACAACTTAAAATTTTTTTCTTCACCTGTGAAAACTTGTTAAATGCCTATCTGAAATTAAGCAGTCTCCAAAGCAAGAATGTCTTTGAAATGTACTGAATTAAAATCATTTAACAATTTGGAGATAATACATTTTGGGGATAATAGCACACATCTATAGTGCTTACTATACACCAGTGAGGTAGGTATTACTATGACCTTGATTTTACAGATGAGGAAACTGAGACACAGGGAAATTAAGTAACTCATCCAGGATTACAGAGCTAAGAAATGACAGTTAGGATTCAAACCCAGAGAGCCTGCCCCAAAATCTGTACTCTTTCACTACTGCACTATACTGCCTCTCAATAGTTTTTCAAACAAATATTAGTAACTGAAAACTACTATAATAAAACCCCAGCCATCTATAATCCCTGAGGAATGAATTCTTATGAATGACAGCATTCCCCGAATAGCTGGGGGTTTAACCCTTTTGTCTGAGGCAAAATCTGAAACTGCACTGTCCACATTATGGCCACTAGTACACATAGCTTTTGAGTGTAATTAATCCAAACTGAGATGTATTGTATGTGTAAATTATGTTCTGGAATTTGAGAGACTTGGTATGAAAAAAGAAATGTAAAATAGCTCACTAATAATCTTTTAATATTAACTACATGTTGAAATAATATTTTAGATATAATGGGTTAAATTAAATATATTAAAATTAATTTTACCTGTATCTTTTTACGTTTATGTGGCTCCTAGACAATTTTAAATTGCATTTGTGGCTCAAGTTATGTTTCTGTTACACACAGCTCATCTAAAATGCATCCAGCAGCTGTCTACATCACTGATACTTTTTACTCTTTTCTTGATGACTCAGTCATCATGAGGAACTTTAACTACCACTCTGCGTGCAATCTGTAATCTGTAATTGTGATATCTTCGGTGTTGACTGAGGTCAGCCTGCCCACCCTCAGACCACAACCTCAGGTTGTGCTCAAAGCTGTGTCTCTGTATGATTTCCAGCCTTCAACCACACTGTCCAGCCAGTCTGTCTGCCTGCAACTACATCCCTCCAGCAACCTCAGATGCAGCTTCTCATGATTTAGAAGCAGGATAAATTAGAACTGTGTGACATGCAAGAATCTTTATTCTTTATGTTAGGTGACATAGTTCCTGTCATAGAAAAAAAGAAAAAAAGGAAAAAAAAAAGATTATGTTAGGGCTTAAGGGGATCTCCTACAAGTTGAATTTAACATCAAGGCCCAGGTTCTCTGACAACTATCGTGACTGCTCAGAGACCCTTCTCTGCCTCAACAATTGTGAGGGACTCCTCTCTTCAACTCCAGACACTTAGTACCAATTTTACCCTAAGCTGGAACATTTTACAACTCAGCTTAAATTCCTTCAACAGTAGTTTCAGTTTGAGAAGGTGAAAAAGTTCTGGAGATGGATGGTGGTGATGGTGGCTGAACAATGTGAATATACTTAATGTCACAGAATTGTACACTTAAAAATGGTTGAAATTGTAAATTTTATGCTATATATATTTTACCAAAAAAAAATCCTTCAACATTTTCACATCTTTCTCAGGACCAAGTTCAAACTCTTATGCAGATCATACACAGCCCTTAGAAGCCGGTCTCTACCACTTTTCTAGCCTCATCTTCTCCGTCTTACCTCCTCTGACCTCATGCCCCAGGAAACTTCCTTCAACATACCATGATGATTCAGACCTCAATGTTGTGCACATGTTAACCCTTCTACCTACAAGCCTTTCCTCATCACCTTCACCCCTTCTTCCTCATCTTTCTAAACCCCACTCAATTGTCACCTCCTCCGTGAAGTTTCCCCTCATATCCAAGGTTCAGAAGACTCTCCTCAGCCCTGCTCTGCTGTACTCCCCCTGCCACTGTTATCTTTTGGAATGGCTTTTTTATTTACATGATTGTTCCCCACACTGTGACCTCACTGAAAGCAGGGACAGACCCAGCACATAATTGATGCCTCCTAAATGCTTGTTGAGTCCATTCAGTACACAAGTACTTATTAAATGCCTACCAGAGGCATGCAATGTCCTAAGCACTGAGGATGCTACAGTGGGAAAAGAAAACAAAACCCTGCTTTCATGAAGCTTCCACAAATAAATGCCAGGTGGACATTAGTACTACAAAGAGAAATAAAGCACAGGAAGAGGAGGGGCATTTCATACAAGATGGCCTGGAAGGTGCCATCTAGGTAGAGAACATAAAAAACAGAGTGAGTTTTTCAGTTCACTGATAGAACACTAGGTAAAGTAAATCTTATTCTGGTTCTGAGCTGGGTCTGGATAACAGAAAGTACTTGACAGGAAAGGTAAACTATAATTTCTAAAAAAAAAAAAAAAAACCCCAAAACAAAAAACAAAAAAACATGTAATTCCAACACTATGGGAGGCCAAGGCGGGAGGACTGCTTGAGGTCAGGAGTTCATGACCAACCTAGACAACATAGTGAGACCCTGTCTCAACACAAAAATTTTTTAAAAAATTAGCTGGGCATGATGGCATGTGAGTGTAGTCCCAGCTATTTCGGAGGCTGAGGCAGGAGCATCACTTGAGCCCAGGACTTCAAGGTTAAAGTGAGCTATGATCGTGCCACTGCACTCCAGCCTGGGCAACAGAACAAGACCCTGTCCTTAAAAAAAATTTTTTTTTTTTTGATTTAAAAATTTAAAAAGCAAACCATTCCCTCTCTGTGCTATCAACTTGATAGATTTTATAGCCTGAGGAACATAAGCATTCTACCTCAGTACAACAAAGCACACCTATAGTCCTTTTCTAACTGCATCCCATCTGCCATGAAGGCTCACGGTTGCTGGAGAAAACTTAAGAGCAAACATTTATTGAATACTTACTACATATATTAATAGACAATGCTCTGAACACTTGACAATCCTCACACTCTTATGAAATATGCTGTTATTAAACCCATTCTAATGAAGAGGAAAATAAGGCACAAAGAGGTTAAATAATTTGTCCAAGGTCACAGAGCTAGTAAGTGGCAAAGCCAGAATCTGAACCCAGACAGTCTTGGCTCCAGAGTCTGTGCTGACAACCACTATGCTGCAGTTTCACGTTTGCATTTCTCATCACAAAATACTCTTGGGTTCCTATTATTTTTTTCCCCTCTAATCCTAAAGTTGTCAAATTTTACTTCATCTTTCTTTACATTTTGACCAACTCTTACTTCTCCTTTCTAGTTCTACCACAGAAACCTCTGTTTATACTTTGGTCATTTATGTTGACCATTTACTGATATTATTCTCAAGAATGTCATTAGATAGAAATATAAACAGGCAATTGGATAAAAAGCAGAATGCAAACTATCAGTGCACACACAAATTACACCTCTATAAAAAGCATATATATAAACTCTGCCAGGTGCTTAGAGCACAAAGATGTGGAGGAGGCTCAGTCCAGCCACTCTCCTGGGAAGCTTGGTCTAGTGGGCTCAGGGTGAGGCTGATCAGGCAAACTGGCAAGTACAAGGGATGGTGTGTGATATGCTGCAGATGCCCAGGCAGCAATCCAGAACACTAAAAACACAACGTTAAAAGCCACCAAACATGGCAAAAGATTTTTTCTTACTTGATTAGCAGGCATATCAAGCTCAACATAGCGCCCCCCACCAAAAAAAGAAAAAACCAACTCATTATTTTCCCCACAGCCCTCTAAACCTATTCCTTCTCAAGTAGTATTTTTAGTTAAAGAAAAGACAAGCCCAGCCACTGAAACAATAAACCTGTTATCCTCAACTCCAACCACAGTCGGTCGGTCCTACCTTCCTTGCTACCTACTTATCTACCTACCTCCATTCTCTTTCTCTCTCTCTTTCTCTCTCTCTCTCTCTCTCACACACACACACACACACACACAGGCAAGCACTCGCATGCACACATACGCGTATACTCCATCAGATCTATTTTACCGTCTATCAACTGGATCTTTCTCTTCTTCTCCTTCAGGTCCTCAAGGCAGGCCTACGCCAACTGGTGTCTTAAGTGCTCTTCCTGTTTCTTTTCAATCTTCCTTACTACCCATCCTTCACTGGCTCCAGAATTATCTGCCGTACAAATCTGACTCTACCACTCCACTTTTCAAAAAACACTTGGTGGTTTCTGATCACCCACAGGATCAAGTCCAAACCCTGTTACAGCAGGTATGCGCACACACATACAAACACACACACACACACACACAACACTCTTCATCATGGGGTCCAACACTACTTTCCACATATCTTCTTTCATTCAACAAACATTTACTGAGCACCAACTATGTGCCAGTCACTGGGCAAGGTGGCAGTGGTTTAATGGCTAATGAAAAGAGAGAGCACCTGCTCTCATGAAACTTATAGGCTAAGACAAGAAACAGAAATTAACCAGTCATACAAACAAATGTTTAAGACTGCAACTAGGACAGTACTGCAAAGACACATCAGGTAAAATATTCTGCATACACTAAAAAACCACTGAAACCACTGAAATATACACATTAAAAGATGAATTTTGTGGTATATGAATTATAATTCCCTCAAAAGACACAGCAGGCTGAGCACCTCCAATGGTAGATTTGGCCAAGGTGGAGATGGTGAAAGCTTTCCAGAGGAAATGATACTTATTACAAATAACTAGCATTTACTGAGCATATACTACACACCAGGTATCTTTCACTGTAATACTCCATCTGATTGTCCTGCCAACCTTATAAGGAAAGTTACTATTATTATGTTCAATTTAGGGACAAGGAAATGAAGGGTCAAGTAACTTTAACTAAGGTCAGAGAGCCAAAAATGCTGATGCCAGGATCCACACTCTTACCTGCTACTGTGAAGTCACCTAGGCAATGCCTGCTACTCAGAAGTACTTAATGATGCAATAAATAGACCACTGTGCTTCATTTCTGATAAAAGAAATCTCCCTCCATCCCATTTGCCTTTACAATAGCCTATTAAGACCCTAGGAGATCAATCCTACACCATCCCTCTCCCCCATCACCTTTCTAACTTCATCTCCTCCACTCCTACCGCTTGCTCACTCTGCTCCAGACACACAGGCCTCCTTTTGTTTCTCTGGCATGCTGGGCATGCTCCTGCCACAGGGCCTTTGCATTGATTGGCTTGCACTAGGATAACAACAATCACAACATATGGCCTAAATCATGATTCCGTCAAAACTTCAGTTAACATTTCCTCTAAACACACCAACAATGCCACTAACAAGATCCTATACTGAACTGTACACTAATCTTTCAAATGCCATTTATTAATTTTAGTGAAACCTACTTAATTTTTCCAGTCTTTTATTGTTCTATATGATGTCACCAAAGATTTTTATTTCACAAAATCCAGTAATAGCAGCTTTTGCTTATCAATCAGTATAAACAACTGTCATACAGCTATCTTTGCAGTGAAATAAAGCAAAGTAATCAAGCCAAGAAAGTGTCACAATAGAACTTGATTACCACCCTTCCTCTGTTTAGCCCTAGAACCACATTTGTAAAATAACTATGACAACAGCACTTCAAGGCACCAAAATCTCACCATACTTTTGCTAAGAAACTTTTCTCCATCTGTGCAAACACACACACAAATGCATGCTGATGACAGTTATATAACTTCAATACAATACAATATTTTAAGCTGCTATCTTGCTAAAAATCCTAAGTAACTGTTAAGCATATATACTGGCATAGACTGTTCAAAGTAGGATGCTGAGAAAGGAATGAAGAAGATACATTTAACACATTTACATCTAAAACTAAGTTGTCCCCAAACTCAAGGTGTAGAAAACTATCACTTATCAAAAAGATTCATATTCACCTTGGGATTCTTTTAAATATTAAGGTCCACTTGAGACAAGCTTATAAAGGGAAAAAATTTTAGCCAAATTCAATTTACTAGCACTACTACCAAAATGCCTTGACTACAGCAAACTCTACTAAATGACAGGCATGAAGGCTGGGAGCAAAGGCTTTTGAGTCCATCTGTTTGCATACCTTGTTTTACCACTTACTAGCTGGGAGACCGTGGTCAAGCTTCTTTACTTCTTAAGCCTCAGTTCTCCATAAAAACAGGGATACCACCACAAGGCCTATGATACTGTGCCTTAGCACATGACGACAAATACCATTTGCTAAGTGCTCACTATCACCAAATTGAATTGTAGGAAGTTGAATAGCTGCAAAACTTTATTATTGTACTGTAGTCTTTAGAACAGTTATCCATTTAGACTATTTTAAAATTTGTTCTCCATTTAGACCATTTTTTAATTCAATAAAATAATAAAAGCTTTTATATACACATCTTTGTATCATCAAGGCTCTGCTTTTCCTTTTACAAATTTTTGGGTAGTCCAAGGCATTTAAGAATATCTTAAATGGTAATATTATATATGTAATTTTTGTTTTAAATAAACAAGTTTTTAAAAAGTCTTGTCCAGAAGGAATAAGTTCTAATGTTCAATAGCAGATTAGTTATAATAATGTATCATATATTTCAAAATAGCTGGAAGAGAAGTTTTAAAATGTTCCCAACATATAGAAATGACAAATGCTGGAGGTGATGGATATTCTCAATACCCTTCTATGCATGTAACAAAATATCATACGTACCCCATAAATATGTACAAATATTATGTATCAATTAAAAAAATTTTTTTAATCTTGCCCAGTCTTTGGTGTTTTGTTTACTGAATTAAGCTGTAAATTCAAGCTTATCAAGTAACTTAATTATTAACAATAATGGCAAACATTCACTGAGCTCTCACTATCTGCCCTATCATACAAAGATATTTGGGCAGTTAAAGAGTTTACTAAAAGGCTACCAATACAAGTGTCAAGTTGCCTCAAACTTTGATATAACCAATATGAAAATTAGAGACCTTCATGAAAGTATCTGCTATAAATCAACCACTGGGCTGGGCACAGTGGCTCACACCTGTAATCCTAGCACTCTGGGAGGCCAAGGCAGGATTGCTTGAGCTCAGGAGGTCGAGACCAGCCTGAGCAAGAGTGAGACCCTGTCTCTACTAAAAATAGAAAAATTAGCCGGGCATGATGGTGAGCACATGTAGTCCCAGCTACTCGGGAGGCTGAGGCAAGAAGGATCGCTTGAACCCAGGAGTTTGAGGTTGCTGTGAGCTATGATGACGCCAATGCACTCTACCCAGGGTGACAGAGCAAGACACGGTCTCAAAAAAAAAAAAAGCTACTGGACCAGCCATAACACTTGAAAATCATCAGGTCCAACTTATTTTACAGATGAGAAACTGAGACCCAAAGAGATTAATTCCAAAGATCACAGAGTTATTAACAGGTGGGGACTAGAACCTAAGTGTCCCTATTTCAATTCAGCGTTTCATCAATTACATTACAGCTGATGGTTTAAAAAGAGAAAGTACCTCAAAACGTTTCTACATAGTTGGGAAGAAAAGGAATACCTAAAATAAGTGAATGATTATTTAATGAAAGCTAAATATTAAGCACAAAATAATGTAACTCATACTCTGCAGTGAATATGCTAAAAAAGGTCCTAGGACAGAAATGAATGAAATCAGCTAGTCACACTACACAGAACCTAATGGAAGTTTCCCACTGCTAACACCACCAAAACACTATCACCAGACTGCCTTCCTTATGAATAAAACACACTTCAGAGCTATAAAGCACTTGACACAAGAAGCACTTCCTTACATTCTTCTGGAAGAGAAAAAAGTATCCTTAGCCCCATTCCCCAGATATATCTCATCTATGTACAAAAAGTTTTACCAACTAGAAAACATCCACTCTCTTTCAAAAAGAATGATGCTTACATAGTAAGTGTTGGAAGACTAAAAAATTTTTTTTAAAATGCCAAATCAAGGCAGTTTTCATCTTTTCCATGCTCTGAATCAGGCTTTCCATTTTTACTAAAATTCTTATTTCTATCAAAGTTGTTTAGGCATGGCCTAAATGCTTTCGGGTCCAGATCTTAGGGACTAACCAAAGAGGATTCTTTAAATGGTCCCTTTTTTCCTTGGGAAAACATTTTTAAAATGTCAGCCATTAACAAAAAGATGAGTGACTAAAGATACCAGAAAGCAATATTATTTTCCTAAGAGAAAATTCCAAAAGATAACTTTGTTTAAAAGTAGAAAGTCATGGAACTTTGTATAAAAAGCAAATACAAGACTTCTATAAAGACTTGTGTCAGATAAGAATTTGGCCAGATACTCTCATTTATTCCCAACAGCTGAGAGATTGAATGTTGTACTAAACCATGTGATCAATTAAAAGTTACCACATCCACTTGCTTAGTGTGCAAAAATAAAAAATAAATAATAAAAAATAAATAAAATAAAAATTAAAAAAAGAAAAAGTTACCACAGACACTACACACTAATTGCCAATTTTCAAATAAATAAATATACTCTAAACCTGTGTTGTCCAATATGGTAGCCACTAACCACATGTAGCTATTGAGCACCTGCAATGTGCCAGTCTGAACTGAGTTTTGCTGTAAATGTAAATTTCACTGGATTCACACAGGATTTCAAAGACTTAGTACAAAAAAATGTAAAATATCACATTAGTGATTTTTTTCATATTGATTACATGTTAAAGTGATAATATTTTGGATATACTGAGTGAAAAATATATTACTAAAATTAATACTTTTTTGTTTTATGTAGTTTCATGTAGAAAATTTTAAATTGCATTTGTGGCTTACATTACATTTCTACTGGACAGTGCTACACCAAACAAACTATGCAAACACATAATCCAATCTTCCTTTGATGATTCATCATGATGATAAACACCAAATATACAATAAATTGAGAAAAATCTTATTTACATTTTAGATGCACAGTTTAAGATAGTATCAAGTAAGAACGGCATGTTCTTAAAACTTCTATTAAATTTACATCCAACTCCATCTGTGTTAAGCTGGCAATTGGGAAGGACTCAATCCTACAAATAGTATTTTTAGGGATCAAGAAGGAAATATGAAAATAAAAGCCACAGAACAGGGACTAAGAAATATCATCTGTTTCTAAAAGACATTTTAAAACAAAAGCAGTGTGTCTTAAATAGTTAATAGACCTGTTTTTTAAAAACAGTATTTCATTGTTTTGAGTAATTTAAAGATTTGGGAAATTTTTTAGTAAACTTCCCAATTGCCAACTAAATAAACTTCTTAAAAAGGACACCTGTTAAGGTAGAAACTCAAAAAACTCTTATGTCGAATAGAGGCAAAATGTCTGAATAAACTACGTGTAAATTTTAAGCCAAGTTTCTTGGCAGGGTATTTATAATTAAACATTATACAATGATGAAACCAGACAAAATATTTATAGACATCCTTCAATGTTACCATAGTACAAATGCATCAATCAACAATTACAGGATTAAACTAAAATTGCTTTCAAAATTCCTAACACCATAATGCCTTTCAAAATATAGCCAGTGAGAATTAGGGAGGGAAGTTTCCAAATGTCTTATTCTACAGAGGTTAAAATTAGAAATTGAAAATTCAAAGTCATGTTAACAATAATAAATATTTGCATGGCATTCTGTTTGACAAACACTTCTGGACACATCATCCTATTTGATCCTCGGGAAAGCCCTCAGATATCGGTACGTTTTTATTCCTACGTTAGAGGTAATTCCAGGTTCAAAGACCTTGACTTGTTCAAGGTCACATAGCTAAAAGGCGGCAGCACCAACGTTTGATCCCAGATCTTCTGATGCTCATCCAATTCTCTTCCCACCGTGAGACAATCATTCATTTAAAACCAAATGTTTAGAAACCCAACGAGCCTACAAGATCTAAGGATCAACTAGGTCAAACCTTAAGACTCTGAAAACACGATGTGTTGGAATCAGTTCAAAAAGAGAAGAGATTATCGAGAGACAGGAAATGACTTGAAAGATGGGGGGGAATCTAATCTAAATGTCCTTGGGTGCAACACAGCAGAGTAAGAGTATTCGAGTACAAAAGGCAAAGAAACTGCACTTTCTCTGTGAAAGTGATTTTCAATGTAGTAATTGTAGGTTAAAAAAATGACTGTGTTGTTACTTTACTATAAATGAGAATTTTACTTAGTATACAAGCACTCAAAACCAGCACATTCAACTGGGTACAACCAGTCCCGCATTTTTCCATAAGTCATGACGTTCACCTCACAAAAAGCCAAATTTAAAAAAATCAGAATTCAGCACCCACTGCTATTTAGATTATAAAGGAAAAGATGGGTAGGAAGACGGCAGATCTAACAACCAGTGTGTTTCTTGTCGAAAGCATCCGCAGGGCAGGACAAAGGCACCACTACGGCAAACGAACCTCGTCCCCCGCAGAACGCAGCGAGCACAACCCGAGCGCAGCGCGCCCACAGCGCGCCCGGCACCGGGGGCTCCCAAGATGGCTCTCCAAACCCCCGCACCAAGTGCACTTCCCACACAGCCCAATTCCGCAACCAGCGAGGGGCTCCGGGAATGCGGCGCCGGGCGTGGGAAGCCCACGCGAGCTGCCCACGCCGCCGACTCCGAATGCGACCCCGGGCCGCCTCCCGCGGGGCCCCCGCGGCGCCGCGAGAGCGTCCCCCGCCTGACCCGCGGCCCGGACGCCTGGGAAAGGCGACTGGCTGCAACTGGTCTGCCTTCTCTCCCCCGCAGCACCCGCAGCCGGGGCGCCGGGCAGGGAGGGCCCGCCGGAGGCCGCGCCGCCCCGGCCCCGGCCCCGGCCGCGCGCTGACAGCGGCGCCGCCCCCACCTGCCGCCCGCCCGGGGGGCGCCGCAGCCGGGCGCGCCCGCCCAGCCACTTCCTTCCCCGCCCGCCCCGCTCGCACGGGCCCGCGGGGGCAAGCAGGCTAGCCCGCGGCCCGCTGAGGAAGCAGGCTTGCCCGCCGCCCGCCGACGAAGCCGCCGCCGCCGCCGCCGCCGCCGCACGCACCCACCGGCATCATCGCGGCGCGGGTCCACGGCGCCCTCGGCCGCCTGACAGGACGCTCGGCGCCGCGCCGCGCCAGCCGCTCCGGCCGCCCTCACAGGCCGCGCGCCCGCCGCGGCGCTCCCCGGCCTGGCTGCGGCGAGACGGCGGCTGCGGCGGGCTGCCGAGCCCTCGCCGGCTCTGTCGCGGCCGCCGGCGTGCTGCGTCGCCGTCCCGAAGACCCGGCCGCCGCCGCCTCAGTCGAAGCCCGACCGCCTCCGACCCGCCCGCCAGGCTCGCTCCTCTGCCCCCGCAGGCCACGCCCCCAACGCGACGCCCCACACGGGGCTTGCTGCCTCCTCTGATTGGCCCGGAAAGGAGGGGCGGGGAGAAGGCGGGGCTTGTCCGGCCACGCCCCCAGCCGCGCTCTCGGCGGCGGCCAGGTGCGAGCGCGCCCGTGCGCGTCCGCGCTCCCGGCGGCGGGGGAGGGGCGGGCGTTGGGGACGCTGGGCCGGTGCTGCTGGCCGCGCGCGGCGGCCCCGTGGGATTAGGGCCGCGCGGGGACCTTGAGCCGCGGCTCCCAGAGACCTCGGGCGATGGGAGAACGGAGGCCCAAAGAGCGAAGGGCCGGCCTGGGTCCCGCAGCGAGTCACGGCAGGGCCGGGACTCGAACCCCCGGCTACTGGGGGGCCGGCGGGTGCGCGGGCGCATCCCTGCGGCGACGGCCCGCGCCCGCGCTCTGCCCGCGGCCCGACCCGGGGTCCACGGCGCCCGGTGGGGCTGCGGGCTGGAGGCCTGGTGGGAGGGGCGCAGGATACACCCCCGGAGCGTCGGGTGACGCGCCCGCGTTGCTCAGGATGAACTCACGGACCCGACCGGCGCTCCCGGCCCTGCGCACCTGATCCCCCGCGCGGCGGCTCCCCGGCCCGCTACTCCGTCGGGCTGCGCCGGCCTTCCTGGGCGCACGTGGCTCTCGAGCCTTGTCCCTCCGCACGAGCGAGCCCCCCCACCTAGAGAGCCTGTGCCCACCTGTGCCAGCGTCCTTCGCGGTTCAGCTCGAACGTCCCAGGGCAAGGGCCAGTCCCCATCTCTCGGGTCCAGGTCTCTCCTTACAGCCCTGTCTCCGGTGGCACCTACCCCTCCGACCTGAGTGCCTGCGCGGCAGAGACCAGGGCAGGGCGTGGGGCAGAACCTCAGCAAAGGCTGCCAAGCGGGCAGGCACCCTTCCTGTGCTCTCCGCATCGTGCCGGTCGCTTGAACCCTGACAGAGACGAGACTGAGTGACTGATGTGCTCCCCTAGGCAGCACTTAAATTTGCACGAGCATCCAGAACATGAAGGTCTGTGGGTGGCCCCAAACACTGAAGGCCTAAGCCACAGAGGGGAGTACCCAGCTCCTTGGAAAAGACGGCAGGTGGTGGTCAGGGCCGGTCTGTAGCCTGTCTGGTCCTCTGAAAGGCTCCAGTGCGCTGCCAAGCGGGGGCAGAGAGAAGGAGTTACCCCCATTCGTGGGGAGCCACCCCTGCCCTTCAGAGGCCACGGGGGTTAATGTTTGGGAGTGTGGACTTTCCAGTTAGACCTACTTATATCAGCACCTCTGCCACACCCTTGCTGTGTGATCTTAGACAAGCCACATCTTCCCTCTGCATCGCAGTGTGCTCCCTTCTGCAATGGAAGACCGCGGGGATAACAGCGCCTGCCTCGTGCCTTGGGGGAGTGGGTTTCAGACATGGTGTGTGAAAAGCTCCTCGCACAATTTGTGGCAAATAGTAGCTGCTTCGTTGCTGCATTAGTAATATTCTGCAGTTATGCCATCATTAGCAAGCAGGCTTAGTGTACAAATGTCCCTGGGACTTTTAAACTTACTCACACTGGAACATAAATGGCTAATGACACTTCTCCTCTGGGAGCAGGGTTTGGAGAGAAGAGGAAACTCTAGGTAATGGGTGATCCTAGGCTGGAAGACCTACCTGAGTTCTAATTCTAGTTCTGCTCCTGACTTCCTCTGGGGCCTTAGGCAACTTGCACTCCTCCTCTGAGCCTCAGTTTCCCCATCTGTAACAGGAGAGGTATTAGATTTTGTGATCTCTGAGGGCCTTCCAGCTCTGACATACTAATGTCCACGAGTCGTGAAGGGGTGGGTGCAGGCCCACAAAGCCTGACAAAGGGCAGGCCTTACCAAGGCCCTGCAAAAAGGCATCCCAGGGGATAAGGTGATCGAAATGAGCCTGCTCTCTCTAGAAGGGGAGCCTTGTCCGCAAGGGCTCCACTCTCGTCTGCAAGACCTGTGGGCACAGACAGTGACAGCTACCCTGCTGTCGTACCAAGGCCCCCTGTATCCTCCAGGCAGATGTCCATTCGAGGTAGTTGATCAGTTCCCCCTCAAACAGGGACTCTCCTCCTGGTCCTCCTCATCCTCTCCACCCTGCCTGCTACCACCAGGCATCAGTCCCCACCACCTTGACCAAGGGTATTCATAAGTAGCCCCCTGCTCTAACCTCCATGCCCAACCATCTCCCACATGCTCCTGCCCTCGATCTTCCTGGAGCACAGACAGAATTCAGGCACACACACACCCACCTGCACTGTAAAGCCCTGTGTCTCCTCATCACCCAGACCAAAGTTCACAAGAGACCCGTCAGGAATCACCATCAATGGTGGGATATAGGCGTTAGGGTTATGTAAGAAGATGGCCATATTGCCCAGAGATGCACCTAGCATGTGTAAGGGGTCTGGAGTTTGCTTAAGAACAATTCAGCAAGTGGAAAGAGAGTGAGGCAATTAGGAATGGCTGACGCATACATGGCAAATTCTTGATAAGGGTCAAATCTGGGCGATAGATAGATGGGGTGCGTTGTACTTTTCTCTCTATATGTTTGAAATAGTTTATATTAAGAATGATTAAATACTGTTTAAAGCAAATAAAAAGGCCCTTTGGAGAAAATCGGTATATATTCATATTTGCATAAGGAAATTCTGGAAGGATCCGCCAAACACTAATAAAGTAATGACTGCAAGTGGGGATGGAACTGGGTAGATAAGGGACAGAAATCAGAGTGAGGCTTTTCATTATTTTGTAAAAATAAACTTCATTTTTAGAGCAGTTTACAGAAAAATTGCAAAGAGCTTGAAATACGGGGAGTTCCCAGATACTCCTTCCCCCATCCAGTTTTCCCCCCTATTTTTTTTTTGTTTTTTGTTTTTTTTTTAGGACAGGGTCTCTCTGTTGCCCAGGCTGCAGTGCAGTGGGTATTCATAGGCGCGATCTACAACCACAGCCTTGAACTCCCGGGCTCAAGCGACCCTCTCGCCTGAGTCTCCCGAGTAGCAAGGGCTACAGGCACGTGCCACCCGCCTCACATTTGCGTAGAACATCTATTACAACTTTCCCCCCAAGACCTTCAGTTGCCTTTATATCTGTTACAACTAATGAACCAATATCAATACATTATTATTAATTAAAGTCCACGCTTTCTTCAGATTTCCTTAGTTTTTATCTAATGTCCTTTGTTCCAGGATACATGAGATTTAGCCATCATGTCTCCTTCGGCTCCTTTTGGCTGTGACAGTTTCTCAGACTTTCTTTGTTTTTTATGGCTTTGATAGTGTTGAGGAGTACTGGTCCGGTATTTTGTAGAATTTTCTTCAGTGGAAATTTATGTGATGTTTTTCTCATGATTAGACTGAGGTGGTGGGTTTTTAGGGAGGAAGACCACAGGGGTGATGTGCCATTCTCATTACAGCACATCAAGGGTACATACGATCAACATGATATCACTCTTAATGTTGACCTTTATCACCCGGCCACTATTACATTTCATATTTGATTTTTTAATCAGGTGGATATATTACTATATTAAAATAAAATTTAAAAAGCTTAAGACCTATATTAGTTTGCTAGGTCTGCCATAATAAAATACCACAGACTGGGTGGCTTAAAGAACAGAAATTTATTTTCTCACGGTTCTGGAGGCTGGAAGTCCAAGATTAAGGTGTTGGCAGGGTTGGTTCTTCTGAAGCTCCCTCCTGGGCTTGCAGGTGACTGCCCTCTTGCTGGCTCTTCACATGGTCTTTTTCCTGTGAGTGCACATTCCTGGTGTCTCTTTCTTTCTATAGGGCACCAGTCATATTGGATTAGGGTCCAATCCTAGGACTTCATTTAAACTTAATTACCTCTCTAAAGACCCTATCTCCAAATACAGTCACATTCTGAGGTGTACTGGGGTTAGGACTTCAACATACAAGTTTTGCGGGGACACAACCAAGTCCATGGCAAGACCTTTCATAGCATGGCTCCGTTCTACGTTTTCAAATTTGTGTCCCCTGTCCCAGCTCCCCAACCTAACCTATCCCTGGGCCACCCTGAACCCTTGCCCTTCCTGCCTCTACGTCCCTGACCAGCCACCTCTCCATGTGTGAGAAAGCACCTGCCGTGTCCCTCAGAAGTGTGACCTGATCTTCTTGTCACGATTCAAATCCTTTTTCTGCAAGGTTTCTCCAGATCCCCCAGGGATAACCCACCATCTCACCACCTTCTCCCAGACTGCTGAGCCCTGGGTCACCGGTCACAATCTGCCACCTTCGAGCTGCCAATGTACCTGTCTCCCCCAGAGGCCACTGGGTTTCTCCCAAGTGCCAAGCCCAGGTCCGGGCCCTGGTGACATAGCCTCCAGCAAAAGAGAAGCAGTCCCTGTTGTCACAGAGTTTGTATTCTGGTCAGGGGAGAAGATGACAAACAAGAACACAAACACTGGTGAGTGTATTTAAAAAAATAATAAAGACAGAAAACGGGACAGAGACAGCTGCTTTTACCAGGAGAAAGTGACATTTGAGTTGGGACCTGAATATCAACGAGGCAGCCCTGTGGGACTTGGGGAAGCCAAGGAGGAGGAAGAGCCCCTAGGAGGGGATGAGGCAGGGATGTGCCCCGCGCTAAGAGCTCAGCACAGGGGCAGGGGCAGTGGAGGCAGGTGAGGTCAGGTTTGGGTTCGTGGGCCATGGAGAGTCCGGATTTTGTTCTGGTGAGTTTCCAGGAGGATGTCCTTATGAGATCTGATTTACGTTTTTCAATGTCCAGTGGCCAGCATGGATGGGGAGGGAGGCCCAGGTCATCTACCGGCCTGCCACCCCTGGCTGCCTCCCGTCCGCCCCAACGGGAGCAGCTCTCACCTCTCCTCCGCCAGGAGGGTGCTTCTAAAGCAGACATCAGACCCGGCCGCTCCCCACGGGGACCCCAAAAAGCCTCCCCACAGCACCCAGGGGCCAAGGGGTAGTTAGCCCCTTAGTGCGGGGGTCTCCTGCTCTCCAGCTCACACCCCCCCTACCCCCGCCCGCTGGCAGCCTCTCCCGCAGTGGGGGTGGGCACTGTGGGACCGTGGGGACGCAGGCTCGGGTCGCCCCACAGCTCCCGGGAAACCCGCCTCCGCAGCTGTTGGCCGTGAAGCAGTCGCGGTTCCTCTGGCTCCTCGGGGGCACTAGTAATGTTTACTGTTACCAGGGTTAGAGAAGAACTTGGCACTGACACACCGGCGACCTGCTCGCGCTTGGTCTTTTGTTAGGCAGTGCGCGGCCACTGCGGCCCGCGGGCTGCCGGTGTGTCCCCCACGGGATCCCCGGCGCCCAGCACAGAGAGGTGCCTAATACTGTGCAGCGCAGACTCCACTGCTGCCTCCGCCAAAGAAAACCCAGCGACAACCATCCCGGACAGCAGAGCAGGGTGGTCCTGTCAGGAGTTCACCCACGAGGAGTCTCGGACCTCGGGGGAAGGAGGGTTCATTGCTACAAGAGGCCTCTGTGGCGGCCGCGGAGTGCCCCGACAGCGGGGTCATCGCCCCGGGAGGGGGTCCCCATGCCCAGAACGCAGCAAGTGTTCAGCCGGCTGCAGCCTCATCTCATCCCTGCAAGGACTTCGGGAGACAGGTATTCTCCGAAGCCCAGAGAGGTTTCGCCACTCGCCCAGAGCCACCGGGCGCGGGCTCGAACCCGGGACAGGCCGGCGGCCTCTGCCTGAAGGCCCCCGCCGCCTCGAGAAGCTCCTGGCTCCGCAGGCTGCGCCCCCGGCGGCGGTGCCTCTGGCGGGGGCGGGGCCTCCCTGCCTGGGGCGTGTGCGCTGGGTGCCCGGTGCGCGCACTCGGCGCTGGTCCTCTGGGGTCTAAACCGCGTTCTTCCCTCCTCCTGGGATCGGTCTGGGGTCCTTGTCGGGAGGAAAGAGTCCTGTGCTGGGCCAGGGCACTCCATTCATTCATTCATTCGTTCGTTCATTCCTGACCTTTCCTGTGTCCTCCGTGCCAGGCCCGAGGACATCTGTCTCAGTCCCTGCGCGCAGGGAGATTTCTGTCTGAGGTTCTGTCATGCACACAGTTTGGTCTCCCCTCTGTTGCTCTTCACCAAGCATCCTACCCTAAGCATCCGCCCAGGCCCGCCCTTATTTCGGGTTTTTCCTAACGTTCTCACCCCCCAACCTGCAGCAGTGCAGGGTCCCCTAGTCTCTCCCCACCCCCACCCCAGCCTTCTGACCCAGGTTCTTCCAGTTTCCACCATTATTCATGAGGCTGTCAAGTCCTCCTGTCAGTCAAGGTCCCATGGGGAAACAGATGGCTTCTGCAAATTAGGGAAATTCCAGGAGGGTTATTTACAAAAGGGGACTGCTTATGGAAGGGAGGGTCACACCACAAGGAGAGTGCAGGACTCTGGGGCCAGCTTCCGGAGACCATTTCCACCCCAGGGTTGGAGGGAAGTAGAGGGGAGGTCACCAGCAAATGAAAGAATCAAGTCAGCAAGAGGAGGCCTGACTTTGAGAGCAATGCCACTTGGTGAAATGACACAGCCCATCCAAGGCAACCCCAGGGAGGAGCAGGATCCATCCTTGACCTCACTCTTCGGCCTTGCTCTGACCTCCCACAGGATGTTTCACTGGGCAAACCCCCAATGCCTTGGGAGAGCCAGCCACCTGTGGATGCAGTGCACGGGAGTTAGCCTCCCCAGGTGAAAGCGGCTGAAGGATGGAGCATAAATCTGGGGCAGATGAAAGCCAGATCTTCAGCACAGGTGTGGCACAAAATGTCTGTGCAAACACCTTTCTTCTTTGTAGGAGATTTCTGTAGGATAAGATCCCACAAGTGAATTCCTGAGATGGGGACTTCTTGGATCATAAGCACAACTGCATTTTAACAAGACTCGAAAATATGTATGTTGCTCCTTCACTTAAGACCCTTCTGTGCCACCATCAATGCCTGTTATGTAACAGCCACACCTGGTATTAAGAGCTTGGCGGTGGGCCTCAGAGCAGTCTTCACAGAGACTGTGGGCAGCGGTGGGACCCGGCTCTCTCACCTCTCATGAGGCCAGCTCCCCGGTGCATGCTCTACACAGAGGCCCTGTCTCTGTCCAATTCTCTGTCCCAATTCCCTGTTCTCTGGCCCACCTGGAACTCACTGACTGGCTGTGCTCCCTGTCACAGGTGCCCACTGACAGGAGCAAGTGGAGGCCTAGGAAGAAGTGACCCGGCCAGTACGATGTCCTCCAGCCCTGCTCTGTCCACTCCAGCTGGCTATCTGCTTTCGTATCAGCCTTGGCTCCCACTCCCAAGGACAACGTCCCTTCATTGTCCCAAGCTGGAGCGCTGATTCCATCACCTATCTTGTACAAAACCCCCCTTCTCAAAGCTTCTCAGACCTCCCTGCATTTCCTGGCCTGGGGATTTCTGCTGCGTCCATCTGCTGTGGTCTTTCCAGAGGGCTAAATCAAGGCCACCTCTAGGCTCTCCTGAATTTGTTATGTTGAAATTTAACCTTGATTTTAAAAATTGTCATTGTACTGTTCCCAGGTGTTTCAACAGATTTTATCTCCTTTGCCGGTCACTATAACCCTGTGAAGGAAACAACATTTCCCCTTGGTTACAGATGAGGAAATGGAGGCGTTTGAGGTCTTGCAGCCACTGAGTGGGAGAGCCAAGATTCAAATCCAGTTCTTCTGACTCTAAATCCTGCATTCTCTACAATGTACACACTTTGCATTGTTTTATGAGCTCAGGAGACATTTTGCTATAACCACTTAGATATTTTGTAGCAAGAAGTTAACAAAATGTGCTTTTTTTTTTTTTTTGAGAGTGTAGTCTTGCTATATTGCTCCAGCTGGTCTCGAACTCCTGGGCTCAAGTGATCCTCCCACCTCAGCTTCCCAAGTGGCTTGGATTACAGGCATGAGCCACCCCACCTGGCTCAAATGTGCCTTCTTTCACATAGTACCTGTGAGCTTGGGCTTTGGAGCTACAGTGTCTACTGCTTAGTCCTGGTTGTGTAATTTTTGGCAAGTTATATAACCTTTCTGTGTCTCAGTTTGCTCAGCTGTAAGATGGGGACAATAATAGTGCCCACCTCAAGGATTTTTGTCAGAATTACATAAACTGATGAGTGTGGCACACGGTGAAGACCACATAGACATTTGCCGTTACCTGCATTGGGTGAGATGCTGCTGCCTGGTAGGGAGGGTCCCCAGTCTCTAGACCCCTGTGCTCAATGCCGATTTGCCTTGAGTGCCCAGACACACCAACCTGACCTTGAAATGCCCCCACCAGCTGAACAGCAGTGTCTTCTCTCACTTGCTCGCCCACACCAGTCTCCCCCACACAGACATGAGCACAAGTGGGAACAGGGTGATCTGTCTTCTTTGCCAACACCAAAGAAGGCAGCTGGCAGCAGGGTTGGCCCGCTTGGTATTTGGAGATAATGCAACAGACTGCTGCAGTTTTTACTGGGGTGCCTGAGAGATTCTGAAAGAGTTCAGAAAACTCTAAAATGAACAAGGAGGACACAGTGCATACCTCCTAGTGACTCTGAAGGGAAGTTGTGGACCCCTTAGGCTGCCTGGCTAAGCCAGGAAGGCTGTTGCTGTTCAGCTGAACCAAGTATGAAGAGCACAGTCAAGGCCACGCTAGGGCTTTGCGGGAGAACATCGGTCTTGAAAGATGGGTCCAGCTGGGACAGAAGGGGAATTTAACACCCACACACACCCTGCACACACCGGTATAGGTTATAGAGCGTCACTTGCTTCTTGTCATCCCCAGTTGGCTTCTAATGTTCTTTACATGTAACATAGTAATTGGAGTCAGAAAGACCTAGATTCAATTTCTAATTAAAAAATCCAAACACATAAAAATAGCTATGTTTGGACTAAATAGTTTTATGTTTAAAATTAATTATTTTTATCAAAATAATCCATGTACTCAATTTTTAAAAAATATTTTAATAGACTTTATTTTTTAGAGTAGTTTCAGGTTCACAGCAAAATTGAGAGGATGGTACAGAGATTTCCCATATACCCCCAGCCCCTCCCTGCCCCGTGTAACCTCCCCCATTATCAACCCTCCCCTCCCCAGAGTGGTACATGTGTTACAATCGAACCTACGTTAACATATCACAATCACCCAGAGTCCACAGTTTACATTAAGCTTCACTCTTGGTGTGTATCAAGAATGGCGATGGGTTTGGACAAATGTATAATGACATATATCCACCACTATGGTATCATACAGAGTAGTCTCATTGTCCTAAAAATCCTCTGTGTTCCACCTGTTCATCCCTCTGTCCCTCCTGACCCATGGCAAGCACTGATCTTTTTACTGTCTCTCTAGTTTTGCCTTTTACAGAAGCTCATATAGTTGGAATCATACAGTATGTCGCTTTCTTCAGATTGGCTTCTTTCACTCAATAGTATGCATTTCAGTTTCTTCCGTGTCTTTTCATTGTTTTATAGCTCATTTCTTTTTAGCCCTACATTCTCTTACATCTTGGGTTTTTCCAAGTTTTGGCAATTATGGAATAAAACTGCTATCAACATCTGTATACAGGTGTTTGTGTGGACATAAGCCTTCAACTCCTTTCAGTAAATACCAAGGAGTGTGGCTGCTCATCGTGTGGCAAGAGAATGTTTACTTTTGTACACGTATTTGATTTTTAGCTAGATAAATAGCATGCAACGTCTTCTTACAAAAGCAGTAGGCCCAGGCCCATCCCTGAACCTTGTGCCCTGGGACAAACTCTTTGAACTCTTTTGGGTTTTTCTTGTTTGTTTGTTTCATCTTGGTATTTCTAAGTCTTACACTTATGCTGCTATTTCTTGATGTTTCGATTCTAGATATAATTGAATGGCTCCCTACTATGGCGGGTGAAAATTTAGCAATCTTGCTCACCTTCCCCCAACACATAGTTTCCCTTTTCACAATATAGTTATGTCATATTTTTGGTTAAAACAATATTTAGTATTTCATTATTACTCCCATGTAAATACTGTTCCCTGCTGACCCAGATTGTGTACAGACTGTTTTGCTATAACATGTGTTTTATTCATGCAAATTAGCTCACAGGTGATTCATAAACAGGGAAATGATGTCAATATAACCCAGAAATCAAGTTGTTCATACACAATTTTTCCCAGCCTGTTTATGTTTTGAAGCCATCAGGGTCAAGCATTCCAACAATTAAAAAGGGGACCTCCCCGGCACTGTGGCTCATGCCTGTTATCCCAGTACTTTGGGAGGCCATGGCAGGAGGATTGCTTGGGGCTAGGAGTTTGAGACCAGCCTGGGCAACATAGCGAGACCCTGTCTACACAAAAAATTTTAAAATTAGCTGGGTGTCGTGGCATGTGCCTGTAGTCTGAACTACTCAGGAGGTTGAGGCAGGTTCACCTGAGCCTAGGAGTTCAAGGGTACGTAGAGCTATGATCATGCTGCTGCACGCCAGCCTGGGCAACAGAGCAAGACCTTGTCTCTAAATAAAGAAAATAAAAAAGAGGGCCCTTAGCAATAAATGAAGGCCTTTAAAAAGGCAAGCTAGGACAGGTGCAGTGGCTCACATCTGTAATCCTAGCACTCTGGGAGGCCGAGGAAGGATTGCTTGAGGTCAGGAGTTCAAGAACCAACCTGAGCCACAGCGAGACCCTGTCTCTACAAAAAAAAGAAAAATTAGCCAGACGTGGTGGCATGCACCTGTAGTCCCAGCTACCCAGGAGTTGGAGGCAGGAGCATCCCTTGAGCCCAGGAGTTTGAGGTTGCAGTGAGCTATGAGGACACCACTGCACTCCAGCTAGGGTGACAGAGTGAGACTCTGCCTCAAGGAAAAAAAAAAAAAAGGGCAAGCTAGTCAAGTCAGGGTATTAAAAATAAAAAAGACAAGCTGAAAAATCCCACAGAAAGGCCTTCCCTTAGCACAAGACTAGTATAATGTAGAACCACCCCACTCCCCTCCTGTTCAATCTATGTGAGGAAGCTGCAAAGACATTCCCCATGCTAAAATATTTTGTTTGTTTTCTAACTGATAAAGCTACCTCTAAATTGTATTTTTTCCCCTAAATTCCAAACATGTGTAAATTGTATTTTTTTTTTTTTTTTTTTGAGAAAAAGTCTCACTCTGTTGCCAGGGCTGGAATGCAGTAGCATCATCACAGCTCACTGCAACCTCAAACTCCCTGGCTCAAGTGATCCTTCTGGCTCAGCCTCCCAAGTAGCTGGAACTACCGGTGTGTGCCACCATGCCTAGCCAATTTTAAAATTTTTTTGTAGAGATGGGTTCTCACTATGTTGCTCAGGCTGGTCTTGAACTTCTGGCTTCAAGAGATCCTCCTGCCTCAGTCTCCCAAAGTGCTAGAATTATAGGCGTAAGCCATATCGCCTGGCCCAGAATGTATTTTTAATTTTAATGAAATGGATCTCCATTAGAGGTAAATGTCTTCAAGGATCTACATCTCCAAGGAGGAAGCACAGCCTCAGGGCTAAGCCTGCAAAGGAGGGACCAGTTGTGACTTTAGGTGCTAAAGCCAGAAGAGAGATGACAGCATTAGCATTTTTATTAGTATCATTGTGGCTTTCATTAGGGCTCTAGTTACAAAGTTCCAAGATGCAAAACACAAACCTAATAAAGGACTTGTATCCAGAATATACATTAAAAAATTCTTATCACTCAATAAGACAAACAACCTAATAAAAAATGAGCAAAAAATTTGAACAGACACTTCAGCAGAGATATTCATGACACATCAGCACATGAGAAAATCATCATTAGTCATCATCGTATCTGCTATAGAGGCTAAAATGAGCGAGACTGACAACATCATGTGCTGGTGAGGATGCAGAGCCCCTAGAACTCTCATACACTGCTGGCGAGATTACAGAATGGTTCAGCCCCTCCGGAAAACACTTTACCATTTTCCTAGGAAATTGTGTGTGTGTGTGTGTGTGTGCATAGTCCCACTTCTAGCTGTTTACCCTTAAGAAATGAAAACATATGTTCACACAAAGACCTAAATGTGAACGTTCATGGCAGCTTCAGTCATAACCCCCAACTGGAAACAACCTGATGTCCATTCAAATGGTGAATGTGGCATATCTATACAACGGAATATGACACAGCAATAAAAATGAACAAGCTAACTGATACACACAGCAAAACAGATAAATCTAAACATGACATTCTGCTGAGGGGAAGCAGTCAGGGGGACCCTCTCCCACCTCTGGCATGTTCTTTGCCCTTTTCCTGTGTTAACCTTCTCCAGAACACTCCAGAGGGCATTCCATGTGTTGGCTAATGTCTGCCTCTCACCGACGGAACAGGTGCTCCATGAGGGAGAAATCTCCCCAGCACCTATGACAGGTACTCAGTACATATACTGAATGAACGAACGAGTGAACATCAGGGAATGGGTTTTCTTCCCACTGGCGCCCCTCTGCAGGCACTTAGGCTGCAGCTTCGTCAGACCTGCTAAGTCACGCCCTAGCCGTGTTCGACTCTCTTCCATGCTGTGCCTCTGTCACTGTCCCTGTGGCCTTGTTGCAGGTCCCTCCAGCAGCTATAAGCCCGGCACTCTCTGCCTACCTCATCAGGCCCCTTGCCCTTCCTCAGTCCTGGGTTTCTCCTTCAAAAGTTGGATTTTTAGCCCTGACTGCTTTCTGGGCACTTATCAGCTTGGTAAACCCTCACAACTCTCCCCTGGAGGAAGGTACCATAATTGTCACCCCCACTTTCTGAGTAGTGAATGGAACCAGAGGAGTTGAGCAACTTACTCAAGGCCACACAGCTGCTAAGTGGCAGGGCAGAGACCTGAACCCAGGCCACTGACCACAGAGCTGTGCAGCTCTAACAGTTATGTGCCCCTGGCTGGGTGACTGTCCAGATTTGAGCTGCAGGTGGGGAGTGCCAGCCCTGCAAGCCTTCTGCTGGGAGCCCATGTGACAGCGTTTTGTGTCATTAGGCTTCTGGTGTGGGGCTGAGCTACCTGCCAAGCACTTTCTGGGCTGTTGACTGGAACTTGGAACTTGCTCCTCTTTCCTGGAGCCTTTCAGAGCCAATGACCGCTTCCTCAGAAGCAGCTTGAGGGCAGCACCACAGGAAGGACAGGGTGGTGCCCCTGTCTCCAGGCTGGACAGGAGCTGCAATGGGACTCACTGGGCATCCCAGAACGTGCACGGGCCCCTGGACAGGGACAGTGCAGGTAACCTTCTCCCCTATTATAGGCCATGCCGAGCCCTGAGCTGCGCCAGACTTTCCAATCTTGAAAGCCTAGGGATATGCTGCAGGGTGCAAAGCGGGGGCCAGGAGACTCTCTACACCTTATAGCAGATGGGAAGAGCCGGAGCTAGACCTGGAGGGGGGGGAAGGAGCTCCACTGCTGGAGGGACACTGAAGGGGCTTCAAGCATGGACCTACATTCCAGAACCTTCCTGTTGGGAGCCTTCCCAGGCACCTCCTGCCACCTTGTGAACTCCTCAAAAGTTGTGCAGACTTGTCAGGTGGCTGTGACACTGTTTTGTGGTATGCTGCCTAATCCTTCCTCCTCTGCCTCCCGGCTGCAAGCTCCCGGGGGCCTTACGTACACTATCCGTTTCCTCAGCAGCCTCTAGGAAGTGAGCACTGCTCTCATCCCCATTTGAGGAACCACAGCCCAGAGACGCTAGATAACCTGCTGCCCAAGGTCACCGGTGCAGGAACTCAGGCTCAGCTCCAGGTGCTCCCAAACCTGTGGGTGGCAGTGACTGTCCCACCATCAAAGCAGCCTTGCCCAAGGCCCAGCGAGTGGAGTGCCAGGCAGTGCCAGGCGGGAGGCAGGGCTGGAGGTTGGCAGGAAACCAATCCATCTGGTGGGTTGTCAGACTTGGCTTTCTCACCTCCTCTGAGGGGCACATGCCACTGGCCGGCTGTGGGGAGAGGTCAGTGGAGCTGACTCCTCCGAGGCCTCTCTTAGAACAGGGCTCCTGGTCCCCATCTCCTGCCTTCCCTGGCCCTATGCCCTCCTGGATGGAGGCACTGACTGGATTCAGTCAGAGCTGGGCAACTGTGCTGCCCCAGAAGGGCTGGTCTTGCAGGCAAACGAAGTGGAGTGTGGGGTCCGGGAGGTGATGATGCTCTGCAGGCCTCCCTGGTGCTCCTTCAGAACTCGACACAGAAATGACCCACAGGTGTCCCCAGGGCTCCCATGTGCTTAAGGGGGCCTCCGTCCTGCTCCTCACTGCCCCTGGCTCCTAATCCCCTTGGCCCCCCATTCCAGCTCCTGGGCTGACCCTGCCTACCTCCAGCCTCCCCCTTGTCACTCCTTGCCTGCCCCCCAACCCATCTTTGCTCCTACTATTTCTTGACCCCAGGATGCCCTTGTTTCCACTTTCTCTAGTTAAAATCTGACTCAGGCTTCAAGGCTCAGATACTCCATCCTCCAGGAAGCTGTCCCTGATCCACCCATCAGGGAGCTCAGCTTTACCTGAACTTCCTGTTCCCCTTGGCCCAGGTCACCCAGCTCCAAACTCAGGGCAGGCCAGAGGGAAGGGTGTGGGCTGGGCCCTAGGACCCCCTTTCCTGGGGAGTCACCTTGGACTTCACTCTAAGGGATCTCCTGGACTGGGCTGCCCCAAGGCTCTGGCTGGGCACACCTAGCTGCCCAGAGCTGCAGTGAGGGGTCCATAGTACCCTGCCCACTCTGGGCCCCCAGGGCCTACAGTCCCACTCCACCCTGCATGGGGTCACTGACAGTGACTCACACCACTCTGACCCTCAGTCTCTTCATTTGTGAATTGGAGATAATGAGACTTACCTCAAAGCTCAGGTGTGCACAGCCAGAAGACAGGCCTCCATAACTCTACTGGGCTTCACACTTATTTGTAGTTACTGGCAGCTGCTACTAATGACAACTTAATCCATTCATCAATCATGCCTCTGGGCAAGAGGCAGTGCTGGGTACTGGTGCCTGGGGCAGAGGGAGGGGATGACAACTCCAGGCTCTGCCTCTTCCCTGCCTTCAAACAACTCTGATGTCCTCCCCCTCCCTCTTCTCTGTCCCTATGGTCACATGCACCACCTTCCATGTGTGTGTCCACCCTTCCTCTTTGTGTCTACACCTCTGTGACCCCATTTGCTCTGCAAGGACCTGGGGCCCAGATATGCCTGGGGTGAGGGTGAGGAAGGATCTCAGAAACCTTCCGGGCCCCCTCTCATTTTACAGATGGGGAGGACAAGGCCTGGGAGGTCAGGGGCTGGCCTGAGGACACAGTAAAGCAGGCAACATCAGGCGGCAGGAAGCCAAACAAAGGACCTTGAACCAGGTCTTTGATCTCAGGTGGGGATCTGGGTTCTGGAATGCTCCAAGAGCTGCAGTTACAGGTCTGTTTTCAGGACAGCATGCGGGGTATCCTGGGGACATGGCTGTTCATCCTGCAGCCTGTCCCAACTACAGCTGAGGTGTCTGGGTGTCCATAGCAGTCTGGGTGGCAGGGGTGGGGGATGAAGTGAGCCACCCTCCACAAAGGGCTTCTGACAGCTTCCTGCTCTGCTGGGTGTCCAGGGAAAGGCATGGGGGCCCCAAAGACCCATGGTGATACAACCCTTCCCCAGGCATCCTGAGGCTTTCCCTGGACACCAACCACTTCACTGTACCCCTTGGTCCCCGCCCAGCCCAGGTCCCTGCTGCCCTTCTCTGTGGACAGCAGTGCCATTCACTGGTCTTCCTGTCCCCAGCCGCATTCTTCCCAGGTATTCACACAGTAGCTGTGGAAACACAAATCTGATCGGGCCATCCCGAAACCCTTCTGGCTTCTGATTGCACGCAGGATAAAGGCCAACCCCTTTCATTCATGGTGTTCAAGGCTCTTTGTCTCTGCCTCCAACATCTGAACTGCCCTTGAGAGGGAAGGGATGGGTGTTGCACAGGTAGGAGGTGGCATGCTGACCCTTGTCCAGATGTGGGCCTCCTGAAGCTCCACCTTCCAACTCTACCCAAGGCCTGGTCTCAAAGGATCTGGCAGGAGTTGTCTGGCCTTGCTCAGAGGAGCCTGGAGGTTGGCTAGAGGATGGATGGTACATGGGCCCCAGAACTGGGCCTCTGACCCCCACAGATGGAATCTTAGGCCTGGCCTGGCTCCCTGCTCCAGGATGGCTCGAGCTACGTGACTGGCCCTTCTCTCCCCAGACCCCTGCTTTGGGCCAAGCCAGATATGAGGCCAGAGGGCTTGACCAGGTCTGCAGCTCAGCACAGAGCCCTCTCACAGCTCATCTAACCTAGACACCAGCCTTGGTGGTCTGATCCACCTGACCCTGTGTGGGCCCCTCAGGGCTACAGCCTTGTTCTGGGTCCAGCCCCTGGTCACCATCTGTCCTCCCTGTGGTCCATTTCTGTCCAGTTGGACCTTCAAGCACACCTATCCCAGGCCTGTGGCTAGCTCTGACCACCTGCTAGGGAGGCCCTGGTACCATTCTCCCTGGGAGTGACCCCTGCACACTGGCTGGTCAGGGGGAATCACCTATTAAGACAGTAATAATCCCCAGGTATGTCAAGTCTGCTGTGGTAGCCACTGTGATGGCTGTGGCTGGTGTTCTTGTCCCATGTTTGTGGCCACTCATGCTCCAGGGTGCAGTGCTTCCTGTTCCCAGCGAGCAGCCCAGCCCCGCTAGGCAGAGCCTCTTCCTGGGAAGAAAGTGTCTCACAAGGCAGGCCAGTCGGCAGGTCCCTGGCCCCGTTCTCCTGAACCCTTTCCTATTGTCCTGGTGGTCACACCTGGCCCAGGCTCAGACAAGGTCCGCCTGGCAGGCCCCTGCGTGGAGGCTGTGGATGTCCCGGGCAGGGAGAGCCACATCGTGGGGCAGCATCCCTGCCGCACTGTACCTGCGGAGGGCGCGGTGGGAGGGTGAGAGCGCACTGGATGGGCGGATTGCAGAAACCACCCAGGCAACCCGAACAGTTCCGGAGGACAGGCGGCCCGGGGGCTTCAGGGGCGCGGGGCCGGGTTTGGGCTGGGGCGCGCCCTGGGTTCTGCCGGGCCTCCGGCCACTGGCCAGGGGCGTGGCCTGGCGTGGGCGCGGCCTCCCTTCCCCGGGCCCCACGGGCATCTCCTGCCCGCCACGCTTCCTTCCCTCCTTCCTGTGGGGGCTTTCTGTCTCCTCGGACGCGGTCCGGCTGCTCTTTACCCCGGCGCTCCTCCCCCAGCCCAGGCCCTCCCCTTCTCTGATCCTGTGTCCTGGACTCGGTGACAATGGGAACATGAACAATGAGGAGAGCCTGGACTTTCCTGGAGCACCCTCCGCCTTTCCCAGGGCCCCTCCCTGGGTGGGTCCCCATCACACGTCCCCGCCTGTCCCCCCGCCCCCCACCAAACCGACCCCCTCCTCAAAACAACCTCCTCCTCTCTGGGGCGGCCCAGTTTAACTTCACCTGCGAAGAGTCACAGTCCACCACCCCTCCCAGGCACAGACTGCGACCTCCGGGCAGGCGGCAGAGGGTCACGTGGTCTTCCAATCCCGCCAGGCCCGGGGTCTTGCGGAGGAAGGCCTAGTGTCCCCAGCAGGTCCCTGGCTGTGCGCAGGCGCTCCGATGCCAGCTGTGCCATCCCTGCTGGTGGTCATTGATGGCTCACTTCCACCGTGGCTCAACTGGGCCACAGGATCTTTTCCTACAAGACCCAGGATGGACTCTTCCCACAGCAACGTGAGGAGGAGGTCATTCTCCCTGAGCTGGAGGGGATTTGAAAAGAATGGGCAGGTTGGGGCTTGGGACCTACAGTGGGGTGGGGGGCGCATCTCATTCATGTTTCCTCCCTCCCACAAATCACACCTAGGAGGTCTTGTTTTTTTTGCTTTTTTAAGGGGGAAAGGAGGTTTCCAGAACCACAGCCCATGCTCAGAGGAAAGTCTCCACTGATGAAATCTGTCGGCATACATTCCTCACCACCTGAAGGAGATGGAGTGGGCTCATAGCATCCTGTCTGGAGCAAGGCTAGCGTCCTGTGTGTAGTGGGTTTTCCTTTTGCATGTGCATTGCTGTTACAGAAGGTAGCACTTGGGGCTACTGGTTTCTGAGCCCCTACTGTGTGCTGTGAGCTTTCAATGCACTCTTTCTGAGTCACAGGGCCCTCAGGACAGGATTTTGGCTCACAGCTGTAGCCCAGAGCCCAGATGTCTGACCTGTACCAGATGCTCAATAAACTCTTGTTGGCCAGGCATGATGGCTCACGCCTGTAATCCCAGCACTTTGGGAGGCCGAGTCAGGAGGATCACTTGAGGCCAGGAGTTGGAGACCAGCCTGAGTAACATAGTAAGACCCTGTCTCTACAAAAAATAGAAACATTAGCCAGGCATGTTGGTGCACACCTGTAGTCCCAGCTACTCGGGAGACTGAGGCAGGAGGATCACTTAAGCCCAGGGAGTTTGAAGCTGCAGTGAGCTATGACCACACCACTGCACTCCAGACTGAGCAACAGAACAAGACCCTGTCATAAAAATTAATAAATTAATTAATTTTAAAATTAAATAAATAAACTCTGTCAAACAAACCCTCAAGAACATTTCACAGTGGTTATTGTTTTCTGTTTATACAGTGGATAACGTAGGCTCCAGAAAGTAAAGCATGGCCCAAGCTTGAATGCCTGGCTGGAGAAGCAGGAGGGACCCAAGCTGGAGGGGCTCCAAAGCCTGAGTGTGTCACTGCAGATTCTATCCTGAAGTTGGGGGATGTCTTCTATCACCCCTGAAAACAGTCTGTAGAAGGAAGCTGAGAACCACTGTAGAATCATCATTGCGGGTGGCATCATTGTGCCCACTCTGACCTGACTCCTGAGTTGGTCAGACTTGGCCCTGTGGACCACTCCCTACTTCTCCAGTGCTCTGCTTGCCCTGTCCCTCAAACTGTTATTGGAGTCTTCCTCACTGTCTTCTCTAGTCAGAAAGTACTTTCTGATGCTCGCATGCACCTGGGCTGACCCAACACTTCTCACCTGTGTGGTCATTACTGGCTTACAGGTCAGTTTGGCCCTTGCACTTGGTGCTCTCTAAGGGCAGCGTCCATGGGGCTGGCTCCGAGGAGGCGTCAGCAAGTGATGGATGGAAGGACAGATGGCTGGATGGGTGAATGGATGGATGGATGGATGGACAGGTGGGTGGGAGGGTGGCTGGCTGGATGGCATGTTCCCAGAAGTGGCCAGAGGACCCTCCTTTCCTCCCTGTACCCCCTGAGTTGCTGGGGCTCCTGGCCAGAAGGGATCATGGAGGCTGTCCATAAAATAGCCGGGGAGATGGGTGAAGTTTAGCTTGCAGAAGACAAGGCTCTGGGGCAGGAGAACTGCCTTTGAGGGTTTGGAGTGCTGTCCCCTGGGCATAGGCAAGGACACCCCCTCCCGAGCCCCATGGCTCCACAGGTGGACCACGAACTAGTGGTAGAAGTGGTAGGGAGGTAGAGGGTATCTTGAGGCCTAAGTCAGCTGCTGGTGCAGACACGTTCTCTTGCTGTGCTCCTGCCACATGGTAAAGGGAACCTGATTTTCCTGCTAATTTATACTTTCAGTTCTGAAATGGTCGGTGACTCCAAACATTTTATAATTAACAAAGTATCTTTTATGATGGAAGCACCACACTCACAGTCACAAATCAAATGACACAGAGATGTTTATGATTTGAAGTAACACTGTGGCCCCGACATTCCCACCCCAGTTGCTCTCCCCAGGGTCCCCCTCAAGATCTGCCTCTGCTAGCTCCTACTGTGCTTAGTTCTGCTCATGGTTACTGCAACAGCCCTATGTAGTCTGCAGCATCTCTGTTCTCGGACTTACCAAATTTTGTGTACTATGGACTCTCCTTAATATGAAAGATGGAAATTTAGCTAAACTACATTAACCTTTATTGTTTATATAATTACTTTTATTTCTTCTACTTTTTTTTGGTAACTTTAAAGAATATTATTTCTACCATAGAACCCAGCAATTCCACTTCTAGATACATATCTAAAAGAAATTAAATCATACATCAATACAAAAGCTTGTACATAATATTCGTCAGTAGCATTATTCACAATAGACAAAAGGTAGAAACTACCCAAAAGTCTATCAACTGATGAATTGATAAACAAAATGTGGTGTATCCATGCAATGGAATATTATTTGGCCAATAAAAAGGAATGAAGGCCAGGTGTGGTGCCTCATGCCCGCAACCCCACTGCTTTGGGAAGCCCAGGTGGGAGGGTCACTTGGGGCCAGGAGTTTGAGACCAGCCTGGGCAACATACCAAAACCCCATCTCTACAAAAAATTTTAAAAATTAGCTGGGTGTGGTGGTGCACACCTATAGTCCTAGCTATTTGGGAGGCTGAGGTGAGAGAATTGCTTGAACACAGGAGTTCGAGGCCACAGTGAGCTATGACGATGCCACTGCACTCCAGCTTGGGTGACAGAGCAAGGCCTTGTCTCTTAAAAAAAAAAAAGGAATAAAATATTGATACATGTTACACTATTGAAAACATTGTGCTGAGTGAACGAGGCCCGAAACAAAACACCACATTTTGTATACAGTAGTCCCCCCTTATCCATGAAGGACACATTCCAAGACCCCCAGTGAATGCCTGAAGCCATGGATAGTGCTGAACCCTACATATACTATGTTTTTTCCTATGTATATGTACCTATGATAAGGTTTAATTTATAAATTAGTAACAGTAAAAGATTAACAACAGTAACTAACAATAAAATAGAACAATTATAACAATATACTGTAATAAAGCTACACGAATGTGGTCTCTTTCTTACTCTCAAAACACCTACTGTACTGTATTCACCTATTTTCAGACCACAGCTGACCGAGGGCAACCAGGGAACATCAAGCCACAGGCAAGGGGAGGATGACTGTAATTCTGTTTATACGAAATGTCCAGAGCAGGCAAATCCAGACATAGAGAAAGTAGATTAGTGTGGGGAGAGGGCAATGGGAAATAACTGCAAATAAGTACAGGTTTTCTTTCTGTGGTGATGAAAATGATAGAATTGGGTAGTGGTGATGATTGTGTGGCCTTGTGAATATGCTAAAACCCACTAAATTGTACATTTTAAAAGAGTACATTTTGTGGCATATGAATTTTATATCAATGAAGTTGCTATATACAAAAATATGTATACTTGCACACTGACTCCTGACCCTGACTTGGGAAGACAAGCGTACTGGTGCCCTCCCTTCTCTCCACTTCCAGAGCTCTCCTTGGTCAGCCCCAAACACTGAATGTAAATCTGTCCAACATCAACCTGCAAACAAACACCAACATGAGGTAGGAGGCTGAGGTTGGAAAGGATCTTGCCAAGGAACAAGATTTTGTTGTGCTCATAATTATAATAAAAATAATTGCCATGTATTGAGTGCTTACCATATGCAAGGCTACAGCACTAAGTGTTTTACATGGATCATCTCATTAAATCTCATGATGACCTTGAGATCAGGTACCATGTCCCCATTTTAAGATAAGAAAACTGAGGCTATGACACATCATATGACAACTAAAAAGTAGCAGAGGTGGGATTGGAGCCCAGGCTTCTCTGAATTTAAAAGCTCTTGGCCAAGGTCGGGTGTGGTGGCTCACGCCTATAATCCCAGCAGTTTCAGAGGCCAAGGTGGGAGAATTGCTTGAGGCCAGGAATTCAAGACCAGCCTGGGCAACATGGTGAGATCCCATCTCTACAAAAAGTTTTTAAAAATTAGCTGGGCCTGGTGGCACACACCTGTGGTCCTAGCTACTCAGGAGGCTGAGGCAGGGGGATCACTTGAGGCCAGGAGTTCAAGGTTGCTGTGAGCTGTGATGGTGCCACTGCACTCCAACCTGGGTGACAGAGCAACACCCTGTCTCTAAAAATAAATAAATAAATAAATAAGTAAAAGCTCTGACCACCTTGGAGAACAGCCTCTTGTGATCCTAATCATCACCCCCCATTCCGTTGGCAAGTGTGGGTTTTCTTATGCCTGGTGCCCACCTATACCCATTCATTTTATGTGGTTAAGCCTTTTCTGCAATGCAAGACCTTTCCCAAAAAAATCCCTTCTGTGGTGCAGAGGAAGACAGTAGAGGCAGGGCTCCCTCCCCAGGACACTCCTACCTCCCTGGGACTTCATCCTGACCTCATGCGGGTGCAATCTGGGCTTTGACCGTGACCCACTGCTAGCAGACAATGGGAAGCCTGTTTGCTGTCCCGGGTGCCGGAATTAGACAATATTTAGCTTTCCCTTGGTGGAGAAGTATTGCCCCTCCCCCATTGGGCAGAAACCGGTTCCTGTTGGACAGGGCCAGAGTGCTACCTCCTCCCCCCACCCCCAGCCAGGATACTTGGCGGGCACCTTTCTGGGCTGTTCCCTGTGCTTCGACCCTGAGCACTGACTCCAGAGGTTTAATCATTAACTGGCACATTTGGCCTTTGGTTACAGGCTGGAATTTGGGACCTGTGCCCAGGAGCAATTATCTCTGACACATTATTTTGTATAAAATCACTTTTAGCTGCCATTAGCTGCTAAATCTGGAGTAAAGAGGGATACACTAACCAGAACTGGCCTCTCGCAGTTACCTGGGAGGTAACCAAGGGAACTACCTTTTGAGGTCTGTGAAATAGCTTCTAGAAAATTTCCTTAAAAATGTGGCCCAGCACTGAGGCTGCTCATGTATGATATTTGGGGGTGGCAGCGTGCCCTGGAGGTGTACTCACTCTCTGCAGACCCACCAGGGGCTAGGGAAAAGCACTTGCCTGCTCTGCCCCCTGTTCTGGGGCCCCCCCACCCTCCTAGCCCAGGCTGGGGGTTCCGGTGCAGACGTTACCTCCCATCAGTCCTGGGAGGTGAGGCTCTCCCCTGGGAGGAGCTCCACGCTTGGTGGGCGAGGGAGAGCCCATCAGTTCTCCTTGCCCTGAGCCGGCCCACTGAAGTCACCATAGGGTGCCCAAAGCCCAGGCCTCCCCTCTCCCCTTCCCAGACCCCTGAGACAGCCAGCTGGACGCCCACCCCAACCCCATTCTCTAGTCCTCCCCTGAGGACAACAGGGGCCTCCCAGTGTGAGCCAGCAGCCACTGCTGTGTTTCTACTGCTGCAGCATGTGGGGGGCAGCTGGCTGGAGGGGTGGGGGCCAGTTCAGGGAGGCCTGCTTGGGAGGAGATGGAGAGTCCTCCCAGGACAGGACCCCCCCCCCAGGTCTCACTCTCAGGGCTCCAGGCTCCCTCCCTGGGCATGGCCTTCCCTCTCCTTATCCTCCCAGCTCCCCCACAACCACCACCCAGGCCCCTGCCTGTCTCGGTGCAGCCTGTCCCCCATGGCCCAGCCTGAAATGCTGACTCCCAAGGGTTGACGTCGCAAGGAGGCCCCACCAGCCCTCCCTACTGACCCAGCCAGAGCTATCTGGCATCCCCCACCTTCCTGCCCTCCCACATTTCTGCCTCCCAAGCCCTGCCCCCCCACCCCAGCCCCAAGAACCTGGGACTGAACCCTCAGAGTCTGGCCCCCCACCACAACGCATGTGCTGCTAACTCTCTCCCTTGGGCAGGCCTGCCACCGAGGCCCGTGTCTGTCTTGTTCTCCACTGCAGTGCCAGTGTCCAGCGTGGCTGGGCAGCACAGCCTTGCTCAGGGATGGCTGCATGGTCAGCACATGGGTGTGCACAGCCCTGGATCCTCTGGAACTAGGAGGTCAGTCAGTCAAAAGCTTTTGACAGGAAAGGACCGAAGGGCCCTGGCCACACAGAAGGTCAGGGCCAGCGCCTGTTTTCCCCAAATAGCCCTGGGCCTTCTCTGTGTGGCTCTGCTCTGTCCCTGGGCTTTGTTCCCTGCTGTTCTTTGAGGCCTTCCTGCCTGCCAGCCCCTGACTGTGGATGGCCAAACACACTCCCAGAAACCCCGCCCAGCTTTGTGTGGGCCACCGGAAGGGCTGGCCAGAGCTGCAGGATGGGCACACGCCTGTTTAGGGCTTGCCCACTGCCCCCCGGGGCCCTTCCCGGAATCCGAGAAATTAAGGAGCACTCAGGCAGGAGACCTGAGCCAGACTGCCTTGCTGCAGCAGGCCCGGCCCTGTTCCCAGCCTGGGGAAAGCCAGACACGCTGCCCCAGAGCGGACCCTGCCTGCAGGAGTGCTCCCGGGGAAGATGAGCAGATCCTCACGGGAACAGACCCTCCAAGTCCCTTTGGCTCCCAGCCCTTCCTCTGCACCCCTGCCCACTCCTCAATGGGATGAGAGCAGTGGCCGCCCAGCAGGTCTCCCTGCTTGGCTCTCACTCTGCGCCCAGCCGCCCTCGGGCCTGGCTCCCTGGATCGGAGTTGTTTACTAGTCTCTGTTGCTTTTAGAATCAAACCTGAAATCTTAAAGAACTTGACCTACGGAGAGGGAGCTCTGCAGATCAGCGGAGAAAGGATGGACCCTTCTGTAAATAGGGTTTGGACAGTTCTCAAGAGAGGAAGCTGGTTCATTTCACACCGTTCACAGACGTACACTGCAGAGGGATTAAGGGGCCACGCGTGTCAACAACAACAATCCTAAAGCCTTTGGAAGAAAACATGGGTGTGTGGGCCCTCCTGGGGAGGGGCGTTCACCCCCAAAGCAGGGGTGGGCACCACCACCTGCTTCTCTGAGGTCCTCACTGAAAACACAGCTTGGATAAAAAGGTTGTGGGTGCCAGGCATGGCCAGGGACATGCCTCTCCCTGAACAAACAGGCTGTGTTATCTCTAGTGCATGTGAGAGGGAGGTGATGTTTTCCAGATGTTTAGGGAGCTGCCTCCCACTCCCTGGCCCTGCCCAGGCCGAGCTCCTGCAGAACGCTTTGTGTATGTGCCAAATGGCAACACTTGGGCCCTGGGGCAGGATGGAAGAGCTGGAGGCCAGGGCCTGGGTGGGGTCCCTTGGGCCCGGGTGGGGTCCCTCAGCCCTGCCAACACCAGGTAAGGGCCTGTGAGGCCCTGGGAAACCTGGCCTAGCCTCAGGCTCTCCCCTTCTGGCTCAGGGACAGACCCGCACAGCCTACTCCAGTTCAGAGCCGGCGCTGGTGGGACAGCAGGCTGGGTGGGGAGGCAGCTGTCCTGGTGGGGGACCTGGTCACCTTCCCCTTCACACCCGATGGTCCCTGGGCACCACAGGGATGCCCAGTGAGCTCCTGTCTACAGAGCCCAGCTGGAGGGAGGTCCTCCTCATAAGCTGCTGTGATCAGGGTGATGCGTTTGTGGAGGTGACACAGACACACCTACTCCAGCCCCTGCTGTGCTGTGCCCTCAGAAAGTGACTCAATTCCCTGGGCCTTGCTGTCCTCACCTGTCAAATGAGGATAAGAATCCAGGCACCTGCCTCAGGGGTGGTTGTAAGGATGAGATGGCACAACCTGGAAGCCTGGGGCAGAGTCAGCACTCAGGACACTGCCCTGGGTGTGTCCCAGGTGCACTGTGAGCACAGAGGAGGGCTGAGGGGTCGGGAAGATTTCCTGCGTCTGCACTAGATGGGATGGGCTGACCGTGTGGTCAAGAGTGCCCTGGCAGAGGATACAGAAAGTATGGAAACTCCAAGGCCCGGGAGGGTGGCGAGAGGCCATCCCGCTGTGGGCCTGGGAGCGACTGCCTACCCAAACTGTCCTGGCATCTCCAGGCCTTCTGTTGTCTGTCAGGACCTCCTCTGGCTCCCAGGAGGCCTGGGCTAGTTCATTTCCATTCAAGATTCCTAAGATGCCCTCGGAGGACTTGGCAGGTGCCCAGTAGTGAGGGGGAGAATCTGTCCTGTCTCGAGATTCTGCCAACCCTCCTTCTTCCCCCACTGCTCTGGCAGTGCTGAGACCATGGTCCCCGCAGGTGGGTTTCTTTACTGAAGAGGGAAGCAGGGCTCAGAGAGGAATGTGCCCACCCGGAGTCCACCGTTGGCTCAAGCCAACCCCAAAGCCCACTGCCCTCCCACAGGCAGGCCTGGTTCTGCCATAATCACCATGCATCCCTGGGTTAATCATTTCCCCTCTCTGGCCCTCAGTTTCCCCATCTACAAAATGATGATGCTTTAGGCCCCTTGTGGCTCGGCCAGTTCCATGAGTTCCATGGTGGATCTTCCTGCCTGGTGCCTGGGGGCGGTTTCTGAGGACTGAGCCCAGGGTTCAGAGGGAGGCCGCTCACCGGCCGTGCACTGTAAGAAACAGCACGCCAGCCCCCGACCTGATGCGCTGCACATGGACCCTCAACCGCTAACTCCCGCAAAACCTGCATGTTAAAGCCCTCTTCCTCCAGGCTCTGGGCAGTGAACTGGCATTCAGAAAAAATGATCCAGAGCACCCAGGAGGTATTGTGTGGGGGGCCACTTACCCACTTCCCCCATTCCTCCAGTGGACTCTGCCTTGATCTGATCAGATTTAGTCAGGGGTCATGGAGGGGACCAAAGAAGGTGCTGATCTCGGCTCCATCCATGCCAATAAGGATGGCCCCGTCTCATACCGTATCCCAGATTCTTTTTTTTTTTAATTTTAATTTTTACTTCTTTTTATTTCTTTTAGTCTCTTTCCAGAAGAACAAAATTCCTTTGGCCCAAAGAATCCCCCCCTACCCTACTCTCCTACCCCACTGCCAGGAGAGCCTGGTGGAGGCCTCACTCTGGAGCTCCCTCCAGCAAACCACAGTGTCCTCAGAAGCATCCTTGAGGCTTTCCATGGCCTAGGGCGGGGCTGGTGATGCTGACCTTGAGAGTGGTCATGGTCAAGTGGTCTCAGCCAGGCTGCTCTGAGGGCAGCAGATGCAAAGCTGGTGGGTGAGGAGCCCAGCCCACCCGTAGCCCTGTGTGTCCTGCTCTTGGGGAGGCTGCTGTCACATCCACTGTGGAAGCTCATCTTTGGGAGGACACAGGAGCAAACCAAGGGCAGGCCCAGACTGGAGTAATGCAGCCATCACAGGGGACCTCAACGGTCAGGGTCGACCCCCCCTGTGGGGGCTCCCAGCCACTTCCATTCTCCAGGAATGTCCCTTACATGGGGTGGCCCAGTGGCCAAGGCTGGGCATGTCACCCTGCCCTGACTGCTGCAGTTGATTTGTCCCTGTGTGGGCTCCTGACTCAAGCTGACCAATCAGAAACCCTCTCCTGGAAACCTGAGTCTGACTGGCCCATGGAGGAGCCCCAGGGAGCCACGCCCGGGAGGCAGGGCCATAACTGCACAGGTGTAAAGATGAATATGTTAATATTATACGTTGAAATATTTTCTTCAGGCCAGCCCACGCCTGTAATCCCAGTGCTTTGGGAGGCTGAGGTGGGAGGATCGAGACCAGCCTGGGTGACAGAGCGAGACCTGTCCTTGGGAAAAAACCACACACACACACACACACACACAACGCTAAGCAGAAGCAGCGTCCTCCTGATTTCTCCAGCCCATGATTTCTTTCCTTTCCCTTCCTCGGTCCCCGCACGACAGGGTGTGAGAGAATGAGTCTGGGGGTGGGAGAGGGCAGTGGGCAGGGGCTGCTCCAGCGCCCTGGATTCACACTCCTGTGCAGCCCGGGCAAGGAGAGGTGCCCTCAGGCCACCCTGCAGAAGGAGGATCCCTCTGGGGACACGTGTAGGAGCCACACATCTCATGGTTCTGTCCAGAAAGCAGGATCAGGCCTGGGGGAGAAACTCCCAGCCCCATGGAGTCCTCAGCCTTGAACCCACCAGAATAGAAGCAGGGAAGTGTGGATGTAAAAACAGAAGCTCCAGCCAGTCCGAGCAGGCCTGGAGTCGGCCGGCGCCACATCTTCCGTCCACCTGGAGGCCTGGCCTGGCATGCCCATCACAGCCCAGGTCTTGGTGCCTGCTGAGCCTCCTACCCCTTTGCTCCCTGGGTACCTCCTGGGCTACCTGGCCTTCTGGAGCAGACACTGTGAAGGGAGCACTGTGATTCATTTCCGAATGGAAATCCTAGCTCCTGCCCTGCCTCCTTGAGAGGATGGGGGACTAAGCTGTGCAGACTGTAAAGTGCCACACCCCTGCAGGAAGGAGAGTTCCACTATGAGGCAGCAGCAGAAACACCAGAAGCTCCTGCCGGGGTGGCCCCTGGCCATGTTTACCTCCCGACCTTGGGTCCCCACAGAGTTGGTCATCTTGCAGGCACGCTCAGCTGGAGCTGAGTGTGAGTCAGGTGCAGCCATGAGGAGCGGAAGGTGCAGGTGAGTCACCCACCAGGAGAAGGAAGTGGGAGATGACCAGGACTGTCACGATGAGGCCAGTGCCAGTGACATCACAGTGGGAAGCACCTGCCGGGCTTCCCAGCAGCCGTCCCTCTGTCCAGCCTCTGTCCATCCTCCCTGCCTGTGGCCTGTGCTGTGCCCTGTGGCCCAGAGGACCAGGGGTGGATGGCCGAGCCCAGGCACAGGGCGGAGCAGAAGGCAGGGCCTCGGTGGGCTGGAAGCAGACCTTGCCCAGAGCTCCCCTCCCCAGTGGCTTCCCCGTAAGCCTTTAGCGCCTTGTCCAGTGAGGTGCCGTGAGTCTGGGCAAGTGAGAGACGGCACCGTGAAGCGTCAGCTCTTAGGCACATCACAGTGTTTGGCACTCTGGCTTGACATTTTCCCTTTTTTTTTTTTTTTTTACCCAAATCCTCATATAATGCAAGTGGCTCTGTCCTCTGAGGTCCTTGGGAAAGCCCCTTAGAGGGTCCAAGCTCCCAGAGCTGGGCCAAAGGTGCAGCAAATGAGCTCCTGTGTGGTACTGCTGGGGGCTGGGCAGTGGCCTGGTGGAGGGTGGGCCCTGGGAGTCAGCACCCCTCAGCTCTGTGCCCCAGGTGCATCACTCCCTGAACCCTGGGCCTGGCCCTGCAAGCTCCTCTATGTACATGGGGGAAACTGAGGCCACTGTTGTGCCCATTGGTCTGGGATAGAGGGTCAGGAGTGCAGCTCAGTGGGGCACACACTGGAGAGGGCTGCCTGAGGGCCCAACCCACTCACACCGCCTGGACACCAAGGGCAGGCTGGAAGCAAGGTCTGCTTTTCCTTCCTGGCAGAAAGCAGCCTCTGCACAGCCTCAGCCAGGGGACCTGGGGCAAAGAGGCAGAGATGCATGGATTCAGGGCCCTGGCACAGCCGCCTACTAAAGGGCAGTGCAATGGGATCTGAGCAATCCCGCAGACTTCCTCAGGGCCTGTGGCGCTCAGCCGTGGTCATAACACCAGAGCCTGTCATCAGGGTGGTCAGGCCAGTGGCATCAAGCATCTGGACACTCACCCAACTGGGAGTTTATGAAGCTCCTCCCTGACGCGATCTTATCGTCTGATGCCTGCCCCAGCCTGGCTGGGGGTTATTACCTTATTGTTTTTAAAGTGCCCTGTTGTTATTCCCTGATTACAGAGGCATACATGCTCATGATAAAGACCTTTAAGCACCAAGTGGGTAGTGTTATTAGCTCCAGCACATGGATGGGGAGGTGACTCGCCCCGTTGCAATTCATTAGTATCAGCCACAGTGACACTGAGAGACTCGGTGAACCCTGGCCCCTCCCAACCTAAAGTTGACCAAAAATTCAGGGATTTTCTGGACAGCCTGGAAGCGCAGGGGCAGGAGCAGGGCTGGGAGGGGGTGCCGGCACTGCCAGTCCCCGCCCCGGACCTCTGTGGCCATGGCTGAGGCCCACAGCGCTGCCTGTCTTGTTTCTCCAGCCAGCCGTTTCCTCCTGCCAGGTCTTCCGGGGGGGGTGGGGGTGGAGCCCAGGCTGCTTCAACATCCTGGTGTTCCCCAGGGCTGGGGAGGCCACTGAGAGCCGGAGGCACCCCTTCCTCCACAGGAAGGCACCTAGAGACCTGCCCCTCTGAGCCCGGAGCATGGGGCAGTAGTGCTGCCAAGCCTGCACCGTGGCCATGTCTCTGGCCATGATTTTAGGGCCGATCCCCACCCGCCTCTGCCCGCCACCGTACACACCCCGTCGTCTCAGACTGTCATGTCCTGAGGAGCATGAGTCACCTAAGTCCATCCTCACGTGGTCTCACCAGGACCTGATGTTGCAGACATTACAACCCATTTTACAGGTGAGGAAACTGAGGCTGAGGTGGAGGTGAAGTTCACTTGCCCAAAGTTGCACATCACTAAGTGCTAAATCTGACTTGAGCCTATTGTCTTGTGCTACCAGGCAGTTTATCTTACTGCCAGCAGGCGACAGGTCCCGGCAGGGAGGGGTCAGCAGCTGGGAGGCGGGAGGTGGACCACCCGCTCTGATACTGCTTTGGGGTGGGTGGCACCGCTTGGTGCTAAGAGCTGGGATTCTTTCTGGCTGCAGACTGTCTGCCCAGGTCTGAATGTCAGTTCTGCTGAATACTAGCTGCGTGCCCTTGGACAGGTTACTTACCCTCTCTGAGCCTCAGTTTCTCATCTGGAAAGTGGGGTGATGACCTGGCCTACCTCATGAGCTGTTGTGAATATTAACTGCGGTGGCAGTCCCTGGTCTTTGAATGCTGGTCATGATCAGAGGCAGGTGGAGTAGGATTAAGTGCACACACCTTGGGGAGAGGCCACCCCTTCCTGGGCAGGATCCTGAGGAAGGCTGCTCCCTGGCTTGCTTGGTGCTGGGCACAGAGCCTGGCACGCAGCAACACCTCCCTGGGTGGCACTGGGGGCCCACTGTCTGAGGCTGTCCACATGCCCTGTCCTCCACAGGTGCCCGGTGTCCCCCATGTCTCCAGAGGGCATCTTACAGAGTGGGCTCAGCTCGTGAATGCTGGGACCTTGTGACTCCGGCCTAGTGCCTGAATTTTCTTTTCCTGGCCAGGCCTCAGCCAGGACCTATTTCTGAGCCTCAGGCTCTGGCCTGGGCACTGGTTTCCTACCGCCTGCCAGGGGCTTCCCTGGCCCTGGGCCCCCTGCCCATTGCCAGCATCCCTTCTGCCTGTGCGGGCCACCTTCTCCTTTGCCCTGGCCAGGCTCTGTGCCCTCCCCTGCCCCTCGGCTTTCCCCCAACCCTGGCCCTAACGCCACTCTCCAGGGCCTGACCCTACGCACACACTTCTGCTGCCTGTCTGTGGGGACAAGACCTCCCAGGATACTCTCCAGAGCCTGGCAGTCCAGGCAGCAGGTGTGGTCTCCTGGCAGGTGCCACTGGAACTTGTTTCTCCTGGTGCCTTCCTGGGGACGGCATTCCATGGGGCCTGACACACACTCCCATTTTTCTCAGGCCTTGGTGTGATGCTTCCAGCTAAAGTGACCAGGTCTGGGGTCCGTGGGGGAGCCTGGGAACCTGGGCTTGTGGCTTGCGGCTGCACCCCCAGGGTCTGGCCCAGAGCAGGTCTTCTGTGGGTGCCCACAGGGATGGGGTGGTGGCGGGCACCCTTGGCTGGCCTAGAGACACTTGGGAGCTGGAGCCCAGAGGAAGGCTTGGGGACGGTACAACTCGGGTAGGTGCTGCAGTCAACAAATGGTACCTAAAAGGCATTTAGGACAGTCTCAAGTTCTGATCTGAAGCCCCAGGAACACCTTGCTGAGGTCTTGCAGGTGTTCAGGAAAGTCCTCCAAGTTGCCTGTGTCCTGTTATGTCTTTATTGCTGAGATACCAGGTTCACTGGCCTCTGTTTGGCTTTGCTGTGTATTTTGACTGTCTGGCTAATCAATTTTGGTGTGATACATTTTCTCTTTTGAAGAAAATTCATGGGCGTTTGGCCATGAAAAACGCGATTGCTGGATTTGGGGGCATCTCTGAATATTTAGGAAACATTGTTGAAGTGGCCCCAGTACCAGGGCTGGCTGTGAAGCTGCTTCTAGTCCGGCCCTCACCAGAGTTCCCTGGGGGCTGCCCGCCACTCCAGGCCAGGCCCAGCTGGGACTTGTCTCTGACCCAGAGTCCAACTCGAGGCCAGCACAGAGGGGCAGCAGCATGTGCCTGTTGAGTGAATAAGCGACCTGGAATGGAGGCGCTGAGGAGATGGAGGGGTGAGGGCAGGGGAGAGGCCCTCATTAAGCTCTGAGGGTGCGGTTCTCCCCACACCCTTGCAAGAGGGCACTATTTCAAATTTTGTTTATTTAAAAACATATAGTAATTCCTTTTTTTTCTGTTCAACACAGATTTATTTATTTGATTTCACACCATGCCAGTCATTAACAATACCACTGGTTTAGGGTTTTATAGTTTACAAATATGTTCACACATATTATCATTTTATCATCACTATAATTCTCTGGGGCAAATGAAGGCCAGAGAGAAACTTATATAAAATTATAGTAAGTGAGGGAGCTGCTATGCAAATCTTCATTTTCTGACTTTAAATCCCATTATTAAAAACTACACTTTATAGCCCTCCCAAAATTATGCAAGTTGTCTAGGGTGTGGGAATCAGGCAAATCTCTTTTTATAATACTCTCCAGGTGATTTTACTGTGCAGCTGAGGAGACCCACTCATCTTGTGGATTGCTTCCAAATTTAGTACTCAGACAAATCAGCTGGGGAATTTTGCTAAAGATTCTGATTCAGTAGATCTGAGGTGGGTGTATTTCGTTTTCCCAGGTGATGCTGATACTGCTTGTTTGCAGGGCACACCTGAGTAGTGAGGCCAAACCATTTGAAGAGTATTGGTGCTTCACTTGTGCGTAAGATAGCAATCGGCCAGGAGACAATACTAAAGTCAACACGGTGAAACTTGGAAGTAAGACTTCTGTGTAGTTTACTGCAATCACTTCCATGCCCTTTAGATTTTATAATATATATACAAGCAACCAAATCGCAAAGAATCTGCCTTTTATTTCTGTCTATATGAAACTCATTCATTTTCTGCTTATCGAATTTGCACCTAGGGCCAGTATTTTCCTCAAAAAGGAATTTTGGTTCAGTTCAAGCCCCTGAGCACAGTAATTCTTGAACAGTTTTATAAAAATTAAAGCATTACCAATAAAAATCAGGTCCATCGTGATCAATCCCCTTTAATCTTGCCCCCCTTCCCAGTGTATTCACTGTTTTGTTCTGGCGTATGTGTATTTGCCAGACCTTTCCCCATGTGGCACTCACATATATGCATGTACCCATATACATTCATATTTGTAGTCTGGTGCATGCATGTGTGCATGTGTGCACGTGTGCTTGTGTGTGTACCTGTTTTGTAAATCAAGTGGCACTGCGCTATGTCTGTAGTCATGTGAATTACTGTGCCCCTTTAGCTACCTGCATCCTGGAGCTCTGGCTGTGTGTATGTCAGTATTAGAGAGCTCCTTTGCAATCTGCAACGGCTGCAGAGGATCCCCCGCCCACAGTGCATGCCCAGTACAGGAATCAGTGCCTCCTTTTGCGGGCAAGGAGGTTGTGGCTCAGAGGGGTTGTGTGACTTGCCTAGGGTCCCGCTCACCTGCGTGAGGGTGTCTGGGCGAGGACTTAGGGGTCAGGTGTAATGGGTGAGTATGGGCAGTGAAGCAAGGAGTGGCACACCCAGGGACCAAAGCAGAGCCCAAATGCCAGAGAGAGGGGAGTGGACGTTTGGGAAGCTTGTTGATTCTGGCCGCAGTTTGGGTGTGGTACTGGGTGCTCCCCCTGACTCTGAGGAATTACTCGGGTGCTGGCCAGCCACATGCTGCCTTCTCCAGGTACCTGGCTTCCTAGGGCCTCCTTGGCCGGCCTGGGCTGGGTGCACAGGACTGGGAGATGACCGGGCTGGCCCTGCCCTCCAGGCCAGGTGGGCCCAGGTGTGGGGCCAGGTCCTGCTGTCCACATCCCCCATGGGAGGACATTGGTCTTCACCTCCAAGCCAGCTTGGTGTGGCCTCTGCTGGTTGCCCACCCCTAGGACTTGGGTCAGGGCCAGACACATACCAGGAAGGCCAGGCCACTGGGAGGGCTGAGGGCGCGACCTGCAGTGCTTCCCATGAGGGAAGCGGCCAAGGTGCTTATTAGGGCAGGCTCTGAGGAGAAGGAAGAACACTGGGAAGTGGCCTTCAGCCTCCCCAAGTGCTGTTTCTTTCTGACTCAGGGCTGGTCCGCCCACCAGCTGGCCAGAAATCACCTAAGGGCCCCAAACTTAGGGGCACCTGCCAGGTCACGGGCCTGCCCCAGTTGGCCCACCTCCAGTCCAGGGCATGTGGCCGACTGAGCCAGGGCGGTCCCCAGGCTGTGGGTGGGGAGGCACTACTGGGGTGTCTGGGGTGAGGGTGTGTCGACATTGCCAAGCTCGGCACAGCGTCCTTGGCCTGGTTTCCCCAGGGCTGGGCCCCGCCTGGCTACCTTGTTCCCGTCTCCTCGGAGGCTCAGCCAATAAAGGGCACCGCAGCGGTCAGGCTCTGCCTCCATCACTCGGACACTCCCACGAAGGGTCGGTCCAGGGAGCAGGGGTCCCATCCTACAGAGCCTTGGGGCTGGCCTGAAGGCCCTCCTGCGCTGCTGGCCATTTGGCTGGCACAGGCTGCCTGTGGTCCTGTAGGTTTCTAAACCTGTGAAATGGCGACCCCAAGACCCGCCTGTCTCGCTGTTACCTGCGTCGGACAGAACCTGTGTTCAGAAGGAAGAAGCGGTGTGGACCACAGGCTGGTGATCTGCCCACCAGCTGTCCAGAAATCCCCCAGGGGCCCAATCAGCCAGCATCCCTGCCCTGTAGCCCTGGTCCCATCAAACTCCTTGGGGTTCACTCGTGGAGGTCTTAACCCGGCTACATAGAACTCTGGGGGAGCATTAAAAAACTTTCATTGTGGAAGATGCCAAACATTGTTGACATTTTACATATCAAACTTGAGAGAAGTAGAATTTATCATAAATCTCCGTTCCCTCATTGCAATGAACTCATCCCATCTTGTTCTATTTACACTCTGCCCAGCTCCCATCTCCCTGTTTTTTTGAAGCAATCTGAAGAGCTTTTTTAAAAAAAGTACAAGTGCTAGACTCTCACCCCTAAGAATTTAATTCATTCATCCTGGCGGGGCCTAGGAAAGGTATAGTTTAGCAAAACTCCCTGGGAGACTTGGAGTGCAGCCAGGGGTGAGCACTAGGAGACCTGCGGCGCCCCTTCCAGGGGGATCTGGGAGATGGGGCAAGACCCCAGAGGAGATGGGACAGACAGGGGTGACCACTGCCTTCACTCCAGATGAGGGGAGAAACCACGAGGTGGAGCTGCCGCCACGTGGAAATACACCCCCCACCTCCACGTGGACCTGTGGGAGTCTGGGAGGGAGACGTTGGCTCCCTCCTGGCTTCTGGAGTGGGTGCTGCCAGCCCCATCCCTCACTCAAAGGGGTTAACTGGGCAACCACAGGCTGCACATTCCCCAGGGACTGAGCCAGCCAGCTCCTATCAAAGGAGAGCCTGGTGCTGGCAGAGACAAAGGACGCTTTGTTCATCCATTAAAATAAACACTTCCCCTGGATACTTGCTCCCGGGACTCAGTGTAATATGGGGTGTAAGTTACTCTTTAACAGGCGGTGCGATCCAGACCACGAAGCTATTCTGAACTAATTTCCTGGAAGAAAGGTGTCACCACCCACCACCCCAGCCCAGGTGTTTATTAAACACCCGCTTTGGCGGTCAAGGAGTAGCTGGGGGTGGCTGCTGCTAGGACCTTGGCCTCACCTCCTGAGCTCTGCCCCTGAGAACCAAGGCACGGAGGGCTAACCTCAGCCTTCCCCAAGAACCAGCAGGCAGGTGACGAGTGATGCCAGAGGCTTAGCAAAGGGTTGTTTTCCTCTGCTGAAGTGAGAAACCTGTCTGTTCAGTCCCCTCTTCCCCCATCCTCAGCCACTTTGAGAGAACTCAGTCAACATGGGCTCCTGGTGGGGAGGGGTGTCTGGAGCCAGGCTGGCCCCTGGCACTGAGGATCAGTGCACGCCCACTGCCACTGCCACCCAAACCCAACCTTCTAGATCGGGTCATTGGGCTGACATACCATGACGAGTCAACCTTTAAAGATTAAATAAAACTATACGAAATTGGGAGCTTTACAAATCAAAATTTTAAAAACTCAGATGAGTCTCTCAATGATGGAGAGAGATGAACAGAGCCGTAGGAGAGGAAAACCCTGCAATTCCTGCCCGTCATGCCAATTGGATCACGGTGGACCCCTGACCCGAGGGCAGCTCTTTCACAGGCTGGCCAGAGACCTATAGCCTGGTGCAAAAGATGAGCTGGGCCAATCAGATGTCCCATTCAGGTATTTGGACCAGAAACAGAGGTGGGAAGTTCTGTGGAGGAGGTAATGTGGGCAGGTAAGAGGTCATGTGGGTGCTGTATGGCCCACACAGCATCATGACATCCTCATCGGGAGGATTACAGGAATGCAGTGGGGAGCAGGCACAAGGGAGAAGAGATGGTGGCCAGGGAGAGAGTCCAGAGGCCTCAGAGGGACACAGTGAGGCACGATCTCCTAGGCCCACTGTGTGCAGAAGCCCCAGCGGCCCACAGAGTGTCTTCCTCAGGTTCTCCCAGGATCTTCTGTCCTGACAGGGCCAATGTGGGTGGAGCTCAGCTTCTTGAGACCTCGAGGGAGAACATCTCAGGACGGACGTCTGTGGACACTGGAGTATGTTCTTCTTCCAGGCTCCCTTAGCTGCCTCGGTTCACAGGCAGGGAAATGAGTGGAGTCGGGGCTGTCACTTGCAGGAGATGAAGGTGGGCCTATGCGGTAAGTCTAGAATCAATCGAACACCCACCTCCTGGTAAACTCAGGTCGACTTGTGTGGGCTTGACTGCTGGGCATGCCAGGACTCGGCGACGGTTGGTGGGGGTCAGGTGGGGAGAGGTGGGTATAAGCCTGGCTACTAAAGAGAGTGGGCAACCTGCACAGGGGCCTGGTGAATGTGGGGACAGCACAGGTGGGAGGGGACACAGGGAAGGTGTTCTGGTCAGTAGTGGTGATGATAGCTACATCTTTGTTATATGTGTGTGTGTGTATATGTATAATTTTTTTTTTTTGAGATAGGGTCTTGCTCTGTTGCCCTGGCTAGAGTGCAGTGGCATCATCATAGCTCACTGCAACCTCAAACTCCTGGGCTCAAGAGATCCGCCTGCCTCAGCCTCCTGAGTAGCTGGGACTACAGGCGCATGCCACTGCACCTGGATAATTTTTTTTCTATTTTTTGTAGAGATGGAGTCTCGCTCTTGCTCAGGTTGGTCTTCAACTCCTGACCTCAAGTGATCCTCTCACCTTGGCATCCCAGACTGATAGGATTATAGGTATGAGCCACTGCGACCAGCCATGTATATATTTTTTGAGACAGAGTCTCACTCTGTTGCCTGAGCTAGAGTGCAGTGACATCATCATAGCTCACTGCAACCTCAAATTCCTGGGCTCAAGCAATCCTCCTGCCTCAGCCTCCCAAGAAACTGGGACTATAGGCATGCACCCATGCCAGCTAATTTTTCTATTTGTTGTAGAGCTGGGGTCTTGCCATGTCGCCCAGGTTGGTATGGAATTCCTGGCCTCAAGTGATCCTCCTGCTGGAACTCTCACAGTGCTGGGATTACAGGCTGTGAGTCACCGGGGGCCTTCTTTCTAAAGGGAGGTGCACCCTGTGCTGTATTAGGAAAACCTGCGAGACCAATGTCTGCTTTGCTAACTGGGCGGAACTGCAGGTGGTTAATGGTGTTGCAGAAGGCCTTGCTCCAGGCTGCCTTTAAAGGCAGGGTCTTCCAGGGCCTGGAACTTGAGTGTGCATCAGAGTCTCCTGGAGAGCTCCTTAAAGCACAGAGCACTGGGCCCCCACCCCAGAGTATCTGGCGCAGCAGGTCTGAGGTGGGGCCTGAGAATCTCCATTTCTGACAGTTCCCAGATGCTGCTGCTGCTACTGCTGCTGCTGCTGAGGCCCCAGGACCCCACTGTGAGAACCACTGCTGTGGCTGCACCTAGGGGCCATCTCAGATAGGACTTGGTTTGCTAACATTCACCACATCTCTACAGCTCCTTTCAGAAGGGAAAGTGGCCTTCTCAAGCACAAGTGAAGCAACTTTGCACCCACTGGTTTTCTGGTGCCTGGGCTGGAGGGAAGGGGTCTGTGTGAGAGGGCAGGGCCCCTCGATTCCTCTGGGTGGGATGGAGAGATGTCCTGGCTGAGCCTCTGGCTTGGGGCAGAGCTGTCCTGTGGGCCTGGGGAGCCCGCCTTGGTGATGAGACTTGGCTGGCACAGGTTCTGTGGCTGGCAGCTCCTCGGCACATAGGGTGGACTTCAGAACCACTCAGGCTACCTGGATGGGTGCAAGGGAGGCCACGGGCACTGGTTTTACTGGAAAAGCCACTGGGTTTTGAGGCCAGAGAAGAGATGCAAACACAAGGCTCCCTCTCTACCCCTTTTCAAAAGACAGAAAGCCTGTATTTCAATAGCAGAGCGTCTTCATTAGTCCACGATTGTTCTTGGCCTGGGGAGAACCTGAGCCTGCCAGCACAGGCAGCTCCCGTGTGGGGCTCCACACTGTACCACAGTAGTCCCTTTGTGAGGTGGGGGAGTCTCCTGGACACTTCAGGACACTGGCAGATCCATCGTGATGTTCCCAAGCCACAGTTTTGGGATGTCAAGTCACCTGGAGGCAGGTGGGAGCACAGTGGGTGGTGTGGGCAGGGCAGCCACACCGTGATATCCTCATGTTGCCTGTGTGCCCCACATGTCCCTGCATTTCCTGGCACATTCATTTGAAAGGTGTCTGGAGTCTTGGGGGGGTTGTCAGAAGCCGACTCCCAGGTAGGGATTCAGCACAGGTGGCTTACTGGGGAGGGCGGAGGGTAGCGGGCGGCTAAATGCTTATGGAAGCAGAAGCAGCCAACAGGGTGGATTCAGTCCATGTCCCATTGGGGGAGCACAGCCTGATCCCAGCACATGCCGGGGCAGTCCGTGGTCACAGGCCAAAGAGGGGGACATGAGCCCCCAGCACTCCTGGCTCTGTCCTGGGGTAGTCCTTGGAAGTATTGTTCCAGGGGCTGCCCCTAGGGGAAGCCAGCAAAGAGGAGGCTACTCAGGGGCTGAAAGGAGATCCCAGGGGTCTGGGATCTGCAAGGAGTCTGCCCCATCCGGGCCCTCCCTAAATTCTTTTAAGCCAGGAAGGAAAACATCCTTGTGGTTCTTCTTTCAACCTAGGAAGATGTGTAATGAGCTTTGTCACGTTGGAAAGGCATGTGCAGAGTGTGGCTGAAAGTGGATTTTGACTTGGGGCCTCCTGGGGCTGACCCTGGGCCTAGGTGAGAGAGGTTGGCTAAACAGGAGCTGCTCTGAATGCTTGGGCCTTAAAAAAAAAAGCGGGGGGGGGGGGGCAGGGAATGGAGCTGTTCAACAGGGGATGGCACTGAGGAAGAATGGAGACTCCCGGGCCTGGAACACCAGCACCCCAGAGTGTGCTCCAGGAAGAACAGGCCTCCCGCTGACATGCATTTGGGACACTCTGGGTTGAACTTACTTTTGCCTTTAGAGCTGCTGATATGCTGTTGTGCACGTGCTCCTGCAGGGGCGATTCCCGAAGCCACTTTCCCACAGGCCCCTACTTTCTTTGCACACTGTAGGCTGTGGTAATACTGTTCCCCTGACAACTCAGGAGAATCCTGATTTAGAACCCCCAAACTTTCCAAATGTGACAATTGTACTGTTCTGTTGCGTTCTAAGTATTATGCTTCCAAATCAATCCTAAGTGAATTCTGTTTTGAATTCAACCAGTGAATATAAGAAAACCTCATTCATTGAACTGAAACTGAGTGATGAATTATTTTAAAGTACGGCTTCTTGATACCTCATTTAATCCTCAACCTTATGAAGACAGCATATCTTATTTTGCTGTTTACAAGTTCATGCAGTATCTTGAGCTTGGATTACTGGATAAGAATGATGTATAATTGCCATATCACTTATTTATTTGTAGGTGGGTACTTTTTTCTTTTATTTTTAAAGAGACAGGACCTTGCTCTTTCACCCAGGCTAGAGTGCAGTGGCATCATCATAGCTCACTGCAGCCTCGAACTCCTGGGCTCAAGTGATCCTCCTGCCTCAGACTCCTGAGTAGCTGGAGCTACAGGCGCTTGCCACCACACCCAGCTGATATTTTTCTCAATTTTTTTCCTTTAGAGATGGGTCTTGCTATGTTGTCCAGGCTAGTCTCAAACTCCTGGCCTCTAGTGATCTTACCACCTCAGCCTCTCAAAGCACTGGGATTACAGGTGTGAGCCACTATACCCAGCCAAGTTTTTACAAAATGGCCAAACTTTTCCGAAATGCCTGTTCCATTTTATCGTCTCACCAGCAGTGTATGGAAGTTCCTGTTGCTCCATATTCTCACCAATGTTTGGTATGATCAGTCTCTTTAGTTTTAGCCATACTAGAGGATATGTAATTGTGGTTTTAACTAGTAACTCTCTAATGACCAATGATATTCAGCAACTTTGTGGTACTTGATTGCCACTTGTATATTTTTTGGTGAAGCCCATTCAAACCTTTTGCCCATTTTTCAATTTGTCATTTTTTTGCATTTATAGTAAGTGCTTGTGGTGTCCTGTTTAAGAAATCTGGCAAGGCATAGTGGCTCGCGCCTGTAATCCCAGCGCTCTAGGAGGCCAAGGCAGGAGGATCACTTGGGCTCAGGAGTTCCAGTCCAGCCTGAGCAAGAGCGAGACCCTGTCTCTATCAAAAATAGAAAAAAATTAGCCAGGCTTGGTGGCACGTACCTGTAGTCCCAGCTACTCGGGAGCTGAGGCAGGAGGACGCTTGAGCCCAGGAGTTTGAGGCTGCAGTGAGCTCTGATCACGCCACTGCACTTTACTTGGGGTGACAGAGTAAGACTGTCTAAAAAAATAAAAATAAACAAAAATAAATCTTTGCCTAATTTAAGGTTACTAAGGTTTTCTTCTGGAAGTTTTATAATTTCACTGCTTACGTTTATGTCTGTGATCTATTTTGAGTTACGGTTATTCCCCCTCATTTGGACATCAACTACATTGTAGCGCCATTTGTTGAGAGTGGGAGAGATGATCCCTTTCCCCACCGTCTTAGTATCTTCATCAAAAATTGATTAGCACATACGCATGGACTATCCAACCTAACCCATGGGCCTACATATCTGTCTTTCCACTACTTGCACACTGTTTTGACTGCTGTAGCTTTATAATAAATCTTGCAATCAGGTAGTCTGATTTGTACTTTAAAAAATGCTTTGGCTACTCTGGATCCTTTGCATTCATATATTACCTTTAGCATCACCTGGCAATTTTTACAAAGTCTGCTGGGGTTTTGATTGGGATTGTCTTGAATCTATAGATCAATTTGGGGAAGGCTGACATGTTAACAAGACTGAGTCTTCTGAGTGACGAGCATTGTGTATCTCGCCATTTAGTTAGGTTTTTAATTTCTCATAGTGATGTTTTATGGTTTTCAGTGTTCAGGTTTTGGACATATTTTGTCAAATTTATTATATCTGTGTCATATTTCTATAGTGGTAATATTGTGAATGGCATTTTTCTAAAGTTTCAATTTTTATTTGTTTGTTGCTATTATACACAAATACAACTGATTTTGTATATGCTGTCTTGCTAAACAAACTTACTAGGTCTGGTATCTTTGTGATAGATTCCTTAAGATTTTCTATAGGGATTATCATGACACTATAAATAAAGTTTTACTCCTTTCCAATATGTGTGCCTTTTATATATTTTTCTTGCTTTATTGCAATGGCTAGGACTTCCAGTACAATGTTGAGTGGACACAGTGGATATCCTTGCCTTGTTCCTGATCATAAAGGGAAAGCATTCAGTCTTTCACCATTGAGTATGGTGTTAGCTGTAGGCTTTTCATAGACACACTCACATTGCAGAAGTTCCTCTCTATTCCCAGTTCGTTAAGAGCTTTTAACATGAATGGATATTTAATTTTGCCTAATGCTTTATTTTTTCATCTATTGAGATGATTATACAGTTTTTCTTTTTTTATTCTATTAATATGGTGAATTACACCAATTAATTTTTGAATTTAGCAAAACCAGCCCGGCATCCCTGGGATAAAGCCCACTTGGTCATAATGTATTATCCTTGTTGTATGTTGTTGGATTCAATTTGCTAAAACTTTTAAGGATTTATCCATCTATATTCATGAGGAATATTGGCTTATAGTTTTCTTTAGTATCTTTGTTTACTTTTGTATCAGGATAATGCTGGCCTCGTAGGATGAGCTGGGGAATGTTCCCTTCTATTTTATCAAAAAGAATTTGTGTACAATTGGTATGATTTTGCTTTTAAATATTTGGTAGAATTCACCACTGAAGCCATCTGGGCCTAGAGTTTTCTTTGTGAGAAAGTTTTAAACTTACAAATTCAATTTCTTTAATAGATATAGGGCTATTCAGGTTCTCTATTTTTTCTTGATTGAGCTTCAGCAGTTTGTCCCTTGCAAGGAATTTGCCCATCTCATATACCTTGTAGCACATGGAGGTGGGAATCTACGGCTTAAAGCTGTTCACAATATCCCATTACCCTTTTCAATCTGTCTCGGTGGCACCTCTCTCCTTCATGACTTTGTGCCTCCTCCCTTTTTCTTATCAGTCTGGCTAGAGATTTATCTGCTTTATTAGTCTTCTCAAAGAACCAGCTTTTGGTTTCATAGATCCTTTTCCAGTTTCTGTTTTCTATTTCATTAAAATGTTTCATTTCTTATCTTTGCTACTTCCTATCTTTTGCTTGCTTTGGGCATAATTTGCTCTTTTCTTTGTAGTTTCTTAAGTCTCAATATCTGGTCCACCCAGCAGTTTTATTTTATTTCTGTTAATTAACCCAGTGGAGTTGGTGCTAAGCAGCAATATCTTGGATTTCAGCTATGTGAGGCTCATTGCCTCCAGGCCGATTGGCTCTGGAGCACAGACTAAATCAAGTTTCTGCCCTGGCAATGGAAGGGTCCAGAGAGCTGCACAGAGCCTGGTGCTCCCATCTGTCGTGGCCGGTGAAGTCAGAAACCTCCCTCTCATTTCCTTGTCATTAGCAATAGAGCGATTGTTAATACAGTCACTGTAAATATCCCTTACTCTATTTTACCAAGTTGGGAAACTTTTTTTTTTAAATTATTTTTTCCCAGAAGATGCAGACCCAAGTAACCTTGGACATGAGCTCCAAGGAAACTATTTTTTAACTGGAATCCTTATTCAATTAAATCCAGTACAAAGCCTGAGCACATACTATAAAGCCCAGTCCTATGTGAGATATCAGGCTTACAAGAGATGAATTCATGTCCTTTACATAAATCTGCAACTTATCATCTGTCATCCCACAGTTTAGTTTACCTTTTGGGTAATGGAATTTAGGATTATTACAAATCCATCAGCTATAGATCTATAAAGCTAAGAGAGACTCTGGAGTTCATTCAATCCAACTCCCTTTCTTTAGAGATGGGAAACAAGGAAAGTTAAGGAGTTTACCTGAGGCCACACAAGTTATAAGTGGTAGCTCCAGGAAGCCGAATCCAACTTGTCTGAATTATCTCAGGTACTGGGGATACAAGCTGGGCACTAATAACTCATCTGCAGAAATCTCCTTTTAATATAAACTGTTACAAATACATGCTATTTCATGCAGCAGAATTTCTGATATGAAGTGTGGCAGGAGCATGGTAGATACAAAAAGCTTATTAAAATGTGTGTTGAAGGAAGCTTCAGTTTATGAGGTTGTTTCTTTAAATGTGTCTGTGATTTAAAATCATTTTGTCACATACTTTGCCAGTTTAAAAAAATTGCCACAAGATCAAACCCTTAGTAAAGCTATCCTCCCAAACTGCAACTGATAGAAAAACTTTGTACATGGCATAAAAATACTTTGTGTGCCATATTTGATGTTTATTGTAATTTTTTAAATTCCACATTTCCAGTTTTATATTCCTGATTTCCATCAGTTCTACAAACACCTATAATATTCCAACCCCAACATCCTGACCTAATTTACAGTTTTGATGGAGGTGGGAACAGCATCTCCTTTCTCTCAGTGCCCATGTCCACATGCCCCCACCAGGGCTTCAGGAGGTGTGGCTAATGACCTCGAGCCCCCGCCCCTTCTCTCACGCCTGACCCGTGGCGGTAGTGGTGGGAGCAGCCATAGGGGCCAGTGGGTGAAGTCTGTGGGAGCCCGTGTCCTCCTCACAAAGCTGTCCCCAGAGTGCAGCCATCAGGATGGCGTTCCTGGGGTTTAGTGAACTGTCCTGGGAGCCTGAACTGCTCGGGGTTGTGGAAATGGCTGGTAGTGAATACCTCCCTCCCTTCAATATACTGTCTTTCCGTTTAGAAAAATCCACCTCCTCGGGATGCTGGAGCGAGGAGGGAGTTCACCTTGCTGGGTGCCTGCTGCCTGCTTTCCCTAATTCAGTCCTGGAATTCCAAAGAACTAACACCACAGTGAATGTAGCTCAGGAGAATGACATGATGCCAGGGCAGAGGCTTGTTCCTGCAGCTGTAAGCTATTTAAACCTTTGGCTCTTTTTAATGGTTTCTAAGACACCCAACTACTAAACGCTCGAATTTTTAAACTATTTGACTTTGTTTCCTTTAAAATGATACATAAATTCAAATTTTTTCTCAGCCAAACAGTATTCATCTGACATGGTACATGGGTAGTTTTTCAAATTGCAATACTTGACCTTTTATTATGGAGTGGAATATATTTTTCAAACATAAAGATGGCAGGAAAAGACCAAATGTGTTATTACATCTGAAAGGAAGAAAGCAGACCAAAATGACAGTATAGCAACATTTATAATCAACATTTCTGTTTTAGTTGTACATTTAATTTAAAAAATAAGTTTTTGTCCCTAATAAAATGAGAATTTTCTGACACTGTTTTCCCTCTAGACTTAGGTGTTTGTTAACTCAGGCTTATTAAACGCCTCTTCAACAGGGAAGCCAACGGAAAAGCTGGCTCTTCGCTCATTCACAGACACTGGGGAACGCGTTCTGTGTGAAGAGTGCTAAGGACAGTCATCGTCCCACGGAAGCAGCCACGAGTCTGCAGAGTTGTCGCCTCCATTTCCTGGGACTGCACAGAGGCGGCTTCTCAAACAGGTATTATAACACTGACAGAGGCTCAATAGCATGGCTTGTTTTTTTTATTCTTTTGCCAGTATTTTAAAATACTTTATTGGGAGAAGTTAGAACACATCAAGGAAGGAAGAATCGTGTAACGTACCCTATGCGCGCCCGTCCCGGGCATCTCTTCACTCCACTCCCCCAGGCTATTCTGACAGTAACATCCACTGACGCGTTGTAAAGTCCATCCTAGACTTCACTTCACGCCTACATAATTGCACCTGCATTTCTAAAACCAAAGATGTTTTCTTCAATAACCACAATATTATTGTGGTAATGAATAACCTAATAAAATTAATTCTTTGATATCACTTAACACCCAGTCTATGTTCAAATTTCCCTAAATGTAGCAGAAATGCCTTTTTATGACTAGTTTATCTGAACAAGGACCTAAGCCAGGCCTACTCGTCAGAGTTAGCTGTTGAGCAGGTGCCAGGCTTGACTTGCAGGCCCCATGTGTGGTGAGGCCTGATGCTGGTGCCCCCTTCTGAGTCTGTAATGGCACAGACAGCCACGGCTGTGTGTTCTGCCAAGTACTTTCCTCATCTGTTCACATGTCTGTTCTCCAGACTCTAGGCCTCCAGAGTAAAGGGACTGCGTGCTAATCATCGCTGTACCCTCAACAGGAACACATGGCCCAGCACAGATGAAGCAGCCATCTGAAGCCCGAATGTAGTCCAAGTCCTGATTCCGAAGCCAGATGGTCAGATTTTGCATCCTGGTCTACCAGTTAACTAGCTGGTAGACCAGGCAGTTATCCTCTAATGTTATCCTCTAAGCTAATTATCCTGTCTGGGTCTCTTTTTCTTTAGCTGTGAAATGGGGTAACAGTACGAGCTCACAGGGTATTGTGCAGTTCAAATGAGTTAAAGGCAAAGCAGTCAGATTACCGCCTGGTCCTTCGGTACTCTGTAGCTGTTAGCTCTAGAGACACAATTCCACTGAGGGCAGCAGGGAACCACACCGTTCCAGGTCTCTGACTGGGTGCACGTACCCCTGGGATATACAGCGACAAGCAAGAAGAAACGCTGCCTCCTGCCAGAGGCTCACTTGAGGCTAAGTTACAGCACACTGTTTAAAACTACATCTTCCGATTCCTGGGGTACACATCCTCTTCTCCTTGCCTTTAGAGTTACTCTGCAGCACACTTTGAAAAGCAGTGCACTAAGGAAGAACGGGATGAATGTGTGGCTTTCAGGACAAAAAGCCTCTTTGAAATTCCTCCCTGAAACCGGCTGTTCCTTCCTCAGTGGGTGACACCCTCTCTGCTTCCGTAGCTCTGTGCACACCTTTCATCCGTCGGTACCGCCCTCTAAATGCTCCTTTAAACAGGTCCCCTCTGACTCCCCTGCCACAGGGAAGCCGCAGGTGACAATCTTCTGGCAGCAAGCTCTGACTCCACCTACAGGCCGCCTTCAGTACATGGCCTGGTTATTTCCAAAACCCTCAGGAATTCGGAACGTGAAGTGGGTTCTGGGATAGGAAATACAATTCTAATCGTCTCTCATCCAGCTCTGCACAAGATGTGGTAGGGGCAGCTGGTCCATGGTGGAGTCACAAACATCTTTTACAAGAGAATTTTTATTTACTCTGATGATTTTAGTTGGAGGAACCCTTAGGTAGTGCAGGGAGAAGAGGAACAGCCCAGCCTCTGTGGGGAGGCACTCCTGAGGCAGACACCAACTCTTCTACCTGCTTCAGGGGCCAGTTCCCTCCTGTCCTCACCTCCCTCCCTGGATGAGTTCAGACTCCTGGAGTCCAAGTCCTGGCCCCAGCACTTTCTAGCCGGGACACCTTTGCCACATTACTACCTCTAGCCTCAGTTCCCTCTTCTGTAAAACGGGGACTGTACTGACGCCTCATTAGGTCCCAAGGAGGACTAAATGCACTAAGGTGCGTAGCACAGGGCTGGAGGCTGGGGCGCACACAGTTGAGTGGCAGCTGTTGACACATAGGGCTGTGGTGGGTGTCAAGGCAGGGCTGGGTGCCTGTCCTTTGTCTTATCAGCAATTTTCCTGGGCATCGGCATATTCTGAGAACTTGTTAGATGTACAAGTTCTCAGGCTCCTTCCCAGACCAATGGAATCAGAAATGCTGGGGCCCAGACGTCTGTGTTAACAGCCTCCCAGGTGATTATAATGTACACTCAAGCTTGAGAATAGCTGGTGCAGATTAATAATTGAGTCTTTCTGTACCACAGTGCCGATTCATCCTCTGCTGGCAGAAGAGAACAAAATGTGTAACAGAAAAAAAATGTGGCCAGGGGTGGTGGCTCACGCTTGTAATCCCGATGACTTGGGAGGCTGAGGCGAGAGGACTGCTTGAAGCCAGGAGTTCAAGACCAGCCTGGGCAAAATAGTGAGACCCTGTCTCTACCAAAAATAAAAAATTTAGCTGGGTGTGGTGGCACACGCCTGTAGTCCCAGCTACTTGGGAGGCTGAGGCAGGAGGATCACTTAAGCCCAGGAGTTCGAGGTTACAGTGAGCTATGATCGCACCATTGCACTCCAGCCTGGGCAACACAGTGAGACCCTGTCTCTTAAAAAAAAAAAGTGATTACTGTGTCAGAACTGAACTCTCTGAATCTCACATGATCCAACAATGACTTCCACTGGTGCTGTCCTAATGCTTTCATGCAAACTTCTCACTGAGTCCAGCAACCTTGAGGCTGTAAGTGAGGCAGACAAGGCGGGTTTTATCTCCATCTTACAAAAGAAAATGAAGCTCAGAGAGATCTCACAGTAAGTGGCAGTCGTTTGTCAGGCACCTGCCACGGGCCAAGCCTGATGCTAAATGCTGGAGACAGATGAAAAACAGGTGTCTCTGCCCTCAAGAGGACAGGGTACCCAGGCTTGGGCCACCATTTCTATTCCACAGCTGGACTCCCACTAACGTGCAAAGTACCAGATTTCAAATTGGATTTACTTCTACGCTTGCTTACTGCTTGAGAGTCTTTTTAGCATGCAATTCTAGAGTTTTTGGTAAGTGCCTTAGATGGAGTTAAATATTATACAGTGTTCATTTGATATTAGCTTAACTAGAAGAAATATCAACTGGCTTTTTTTACAGCATATATTTTGCCTTATAAGTCATTATTTACTGATAAGATTTTCTCCTAGAGCTTATAATTTCGCCTACCACATGCTCTAATGCTACCTTATTCCTACAGCATTTTACAGTTTAAGTAATGCTTTCCCAAAACATTGACCTAGAGAGGATTAGGATTCTGTAAGGGACTTCTACCAGGGCTTCTTTTGTAATTGACACTGGTCTAATTGTTTCTCTTTATGTGCCATATGTATGTCCCATAACCAAGAGGAACATGCAGCAGAGGTGGGAGGCAATGAGAGGTTTGGAAGCTAAAGACAGGGTAGAGAGGTGGGAAAAGTTTACGACATTGAAGTTAACCAGACAAGATCATTTGTGAAATGCGGGGGTGGGGGTGGGGTATATCAATATTTACTTCATAAAACTGTAGTGATGATTAAATGAGATGGATATTTGACTCAAATAGACATTGAGAAACGCTTGTTACTCTCATTAAGAAGTTCTAAAGTCTGAAAGCTGATGTTAAGCTAGTGTTAGCAGATAGTATTTAATAATGCTTTGAGAAAGAATGATTTTTTAGAGAGGGAGTTCTGAAGTGTCTTCCCCCCAGCATCTGGAAAACGAACGGGGCTGGTGAGCAGGGCGTTTAATTTTCAGTATACGAAGCATTTCAGTGGACAGGAGAACGAACGGGCTGCAGATGAGGCCTGTGAGTGTGAGCACTGACGCGGATGAAGCACAGTGAACCAGATCTACCTGCAGACTTGGAGGAGTGGCAGGCACCCTGCTGGACACTCACTCCTCAAGGGTAAAGGGTGCTCCTCATTGTGAGTCCACAGCCAACAATGAGTGAACTTCATGGGAAAAGAATAAAAGTGAGATGGAAAAAAAAACCGCTTTCCCATCCCTTCTCCCACAGACCCTCACAGTGACTCTAAGTCAGAACTTACCTAATTAACAGCTCCATTTTCCAAATGAGAAAACAGAGGCTCAGGTCACCAGTAGCAGAATCACACTTAACAAACATTTATTGAGCAGTAGAATCCGAGTTTCTAGATCCTCATCACCAACTCTGGTGCCAATTGAGATATTTACCCTTCAGTTCCTCAGGTTTCTAATGACGAATGGCTCAGTGAGATTCTGATTTCATCTGCTGCCTTACGAATGATCTGCTCAGAGCACGTCCGGCACACGGGAGGGAGCTGAGGGGACACACTGAAAGCAGCCCGGGTCTGGTGCACCTCACAGACACATTTATTCATGCCACAAAGTAAACGGCACTATACAAGTGTACAGGGATGTTCCATGTTCCCATCTAATACAGCTTGCTTAGGTCTACAGACAGAATGAACGCTCCATCTCTTGTGCACTCCAAGTGAGGCTGGTTAGTGACGACCATGAGCAGGCGCAGCAGCTTTTGAAAGAGATGTATGATATAGATACAGTTTAGGAAGGAACAAAGAGAGTGTAGTTCATTAAGTATCAACAAGTCAAAAAGTATAAATTTTTCAGTACTATAAAAAAGCATGGAGGATTATTTCTGTACAGAACACCCAGTGTGTTTAAGGGTTTATGCAAGGTCGACAAGAACGCAGCAGCTCACCTGCAGGGGCAAAGCTGAGAGAGGCAGGGAAACATCTCTTCCTTAAACCTCATGAAGCCAGTCCTGGGTTTGTGTAAGACTCACATGACTAAAGTTTCATTGTCATTGGTGAAACAAAGTGATGAAATGTCTAGCTCTAAGGCATAAATTTATAAGGTGCGTTCTTTCAAAACACATTAAGAACATGCCATTAGGGAATTTTACAGAATAGCATGTTTGCATAGTTAACTTGTGCTTCCTTATTGGTGGCATAAGCTCTCTCTTATTAATCCATTTTTCTATTTTTCTTGGAAGTTTTACTTGACCCAAGAAGATGAGCAATGGTTTTTAACATTTAGACTATAAAAAGCAGAAATTCATAATTCTCTTTTCCAGCAGGCAGAGCAAACTTCATGTTCTGAAGCATTTCCATTGCACCTTATGTATTTACTGAACCATGTATCAGTTTCAATGCAGAACAATGATATAGCTTGTCCCGAAAAGATGTGATGGTGTTTTTCATTCCCCAACCATTTTAAGAAGCAAAAATCTTACCTTTCAAAGCTTTACTTCTTTTATCTAAAATAAAAGGAAGAAAAAATTTGATTATAACAATGCTTTACCAGAATGCCTTTGCCAAAATTAACATTTGGCTGAAGGCTTCATAGCTTAGGTGAATTACAGGAAGCTTTCAGAAAATAGGAAAGTTACTGTAGAAGTCTCATAGCAAAGCAGTGGTAAAATTTCTCCCAAAGATGTTGTATGCACAGCTACGAGCCCTTCAGAATTTGCAGAGCTCTTTACTCCTTACCATACCCTAAACTCTAGTCTTGCAGTTTGAAGTTTTCTTCTTTCTTTCCCCTTTTTAATCAATGGTTTAGTAATATGTGACTGGGCCTTATCTCTGCTCTACTGAGAACCAAATTGTTTTTCTTCCCCTCCAAATTTTATTATGAAAAAATTTCAAATATTCAGAACTGTTGAAAAGGTACAATAAAACACCACATACCATGACACTATTCTCCTAAACATTTCAGCCTTCATCTCTTAAAACGAAAGACACCTCCTATGTATTTGTAATATCACTGTGACACTTAATAAGATTCACAATTGCATGATATCAAAGTCTTGCTGCAATTTCTCCAATCCTACTCCAATGCCTTTTGCGCCTGACATGTGCTCCCTGTATTTTCAAAGTACTGCAGGTGGTTCTGATGTTCATGTCTAGTTAAGAACCACAGCTCCTTTATAATGTGAATTGTGATTCTTTTTGAAAATGTTTTCTTCTGGATCGCAAATGAAGCCAACGTAAAGAAACTCACCAGCGCTCCTGATTTTATAAACAATGAAGCTCATCAAGCCCATTCCGATCCAGATCTCCTGGTAAACTTGGGTGTAGTAGGGTTTCATGGGGACCCACACATTTTTAATAATGTTTTGAAGCATCTGAAAGTGAACACAGTAATAAAAATTACAATGACCTAAACTTAATTGGTAAAAGATTTTCATTTTTTAAGTTCAACCTTATTTCCCTTTACTGCCCAATAGGGAGCCTGAGCTGTGCTGGACCTAGCCCCACTCACACATGCGGCCCGGTCACCTCTCACTCCTCACGTCCCAGGGCTCAGCCAGCCCATTCTCTCTCCCTGGCTATCCTCCACTGATGCTCTGCCCCAAAATGCACACCACTATTTTAACTTCTAAATGGAAAAACTAGTGTATTCTCATCATCCTGTTAAGAACTGCTCGCGTTCAAAGCTGAAAAAAGAATATGGTCAGGGCATGATGACTTCCTCGTGAAACAAACGTCTGCGCTTGGGCATACTGATGACCTGTGTCTTGGTCTTGAGTCTATTGCTAAATACAAAAACAGATGGCATAAGATGAGGTTACTTCATAAGAGCTGCCAATTATGACAGAACTTATTTAATAAATAAAAATAATTATTGAACTACTGATTTGATTGGGAAAAGCCGTTAAATTCTGAACTTAGTTTGCTTTTATGTGCAGGTCTTAGCAACACTTTTGGTTACTTTTACAATTTACCACAGACCTAAAATTAGATGCCCTCATCTTTATCTCAATAGGCTTTGTAACATCTGAAGTGGTCCACTAAACTATAGTCCTTAAAATAGTTGACAGGAATGACTAGATCTAAGCACATCTCATTTTACTTGGAAAACGCCTGGGAGGCAGTAGCACTGCCGAGTAAGAATTCGGTAAACATTCACGGCAGTAACAGAAGGAGCTGCTACAAACGCCCAGCTGCTGACAATAACACTAAGCCACTGGGATTCTAAGAGGAGATCTTAAAAAGATGCTGATGCCCTCATACAGGCCAGGTAGGGGCTTTACACACAGCAAGGTCAGAGGACAGAGGAGGGGAAAGAAAAGGGCGAAGAAAACTGGGAGGGTTCAAAGGCCGTAAAAGGGACTAAACAAACATCAGTTATTTTGATATTGTGCTCCCAGACCAGGTGCCCTGGGATTGTCTCTTTACCCAAAATTACCTTTGGTCCCCAGTAAAGTAGGGGACTGCTAGACAGTATACAATAAATACTTAGTTTTCCCCCCTCCTTTTTCCTTGACTTTCTTTTTGGCCAAAATTGTCATATTCAGCTGGAAAAGTCACATGTTCCCAATATTTAATAAAATGAAGGCTCCTACTTCTTCCACCTGAGTCCATTCTGTCCCGCTACATTTCCCAGCTCTGTGTCAGTTTTACAGTACCACATTCTTTAAAAGCCCATCCTATTCAAAAGTCAAATGTGTGTCTGCTGTATTCCTTTGAGTCTTCAAAGTTTTGGCACGTTAAATTAACAACAGATTATTACCTGACCTTACACTGAAAGTGGGAAATGTCTGACCGGTTACGCCACGTACTGGGATTTAGTCTGAGTTGCATGCAATTTTTACGGTCACCATTTGATCTCGTTTTGTTCCCCTTTCCCCTCTCCCAAGACCTTGCCATATGCACAGTATAACTTGGAGGGTAAGTGTGTCGCGAGGAAACCGACGCACGAAGGAGAGACCGCACTAGGGAGGAGAATTCTCGGCTTGGATTCTAGCGTCGTCACTCACTAGCCGCGTAACCTGTCCAGGCCACTGCAGGCTCCCGGTGAGCAGCGAACGACAACACCGGTGCACGAAGTGCGCGAACGCCAAGGAGAACAGCGCAGGCCTGGGCACCACTCCCCGCCAGCAGCTCACACCGGCACGACCTCCCCTCACCGCTGGGAGGCCAGGGCGGAAAGCAGGCGCGTGCTGGCAGAGGGGTCCGACCCCCGCCAAGGCCGGCGGCGGCCAAAGAGGCCCGAGCCCCGCGGCGCCCGCCGCTCACCGTCCTGCTCCCTCCACGGTCCGGGCTGCCCAGAGCCCCGCAGCCGGGCCCGGGCCCCCGCACTCACCTCGGCGCCAGGTCAACGGCTCACGGCCGACTCGGAAAGGTCACCGCGTGCGCAGGCGCCGCGCGGGGGCTGCCGGGAAGGCGGAAGGAACCGCGACGCCCCAAGGTCCTCGCGCCTCCCAGGCCGCGCCTGCGCACCACAGCGCCCCCGGCGGCCGCCCTGGTGCCGCAGGCAAGAAGGCTGGCCTGGGAGTCCACGGCCCGTGAGCGCCGGCAAGGGGCCGGGGTGTCACCATAGGGCGCCCCCAGTCCAGATTCTCCCCGGACTGATGGGTTTTCCGGGATGCGGGACTTCCAACGCTGAAACCGGGCAAGTACTGGACAAACCGGACGGGTTGGTCAGCCTAAAAGAAGGGACCCTCTTTTCCTCCATACGTTAAAGGCCGCGGAGTCAAGTCTCCCATCTCAGTGCTGTCTTGCCACTTCCCTTTGTACGGTTAACCTTTTTGCTCTGCATATTTTCATGCGTCTATTTTGTGCGTATTAATTCTTCTCGAAAGACAACATAAAACTTCACAGGGGCTCCAGACACTGGACCTAACAGACACAGTCTTTAAAAATAACCATGCTTACTTACTACGTTTAAGGAAATAAAGAAAAATGGAAAATTTCAGCAGAAAAGTAGAAATCGTAAAGAACAAAACCACTTACCTGATTTAAAAGTAGCCAAATAAAAACTGGATGGGTTTGGCAGAAGATTAGACAGTTAAAGAATTAATGAATTGCAAGATAGTTTAGAAGAAACCATTCAGAAGCATAGAAGGATATAGCAAGAAAGTCCATCAAATGGGTAATTGGAGTCTTAGGAAAGAAAAAGAGGTGTGTCAGAAATATTTGAAGAGTTAATGGCTGGATGAGAATTTCCCAAAAGTCATAAAAAACAAGAAACAAAGATTTAAAAAGCCACACAGAAACTAAGCAGGCAGATAAATGAAAATAAATCAACACCTTGAAACCTCACAATAAAACCACAGAAAACTAGACAGAGAAAATCTCAAAGAAAATAACTGCTGAGCTAGAATTCTATATATAGGGAAACTGTCATTCAGTAAAGAAGGTGAAATAAAGACAATTTTGGACAAACTAAGAATGAGGGAATAATCACAGCAGATCTACAGAAAAAGAAATGTTAATGTTCATTATTCAGGCAGAAGGAAAATGAGCTCAGATGGAAAGACGGGCATACAGGAAGGAATGAAGAGCAACAAACATGGTCCTGCTTCAAAGGGAAAAAAGCTTAGGATCAAATGACGCTGCATGCAAAACTTGAAAAGCTTCTTATCTTAGGGTAGCAGTTCTCCAAGTGTGATTTGGAGGTTTCCAAGGCCCCTGGGGGTCAAAACTATTTTTATCATAATGTTAAGATATTATATGTCTTTTTCATTAGGATTTTCTCATGAGTGTACAGTGGAGTTTTACAGAAGCTGCGTGTCTTGTAATGTCACAACAGAACAAATACAGGAACAGATTTGAGAATCCAGCTATCTTCCATTAAGCCAGACATTAAGAAATTTGCAAAAATGTAGAAGTGTCACTCTTCTCACACAAGTTTTTTTTTTTTTTTTTTGGAAAATACAGTGCTTTCATGAAAATAAGCTCTTTAACATGGGTTTATTACTATTATGTTAAAATGAATAAATAAATAAATAAAACATTTCTTAGTTGTCATCCCTAATAAAGTAGATATAACTCATATAAACAAAAGCTCATTAGAGTCTTCAATTACTTAAAAATTTTTTTTCTTTAGAGATGAGGGTCTTGCCATGTTGCCCAGGCTGGCCTTGAACTCCTGGGCTCAATCTATCCTACTGTCTCAGCCTCCCGAGTCACTGGGACTACAGGTGCAAGCCACCACACCTGGCTTTCAATAACTTTTAAGAGTGTAAAGTGGTCCTGAGATTAAGACCAGGTTTGAGAACCACTGTCTTAGAATGTTCTAGACTTATAATGACTTAGAAAACTGTTGAGGATAAGAACAAACATTTAGGAAAAACTTAAAGAACATCATCGCCAGCTATTCTAGACAGAGCTTTTGAACTTCAAACTAGACTTGAGATCGATAGACTCTTAATGTCTTAGTTTCAAATCCAAAACACTCTACAAAAAACATCTTTTAAAAAACACAAAATGTTTAAGGAAAGGGCCACCCCAGAAGATTTATTCAAAGTGTAGAAAGCTGCATTTTGTGGCTAGGAAGGTCAGAGAAGACATGAAGGTACTTTGAGCACAGCTTCTACCTTTATCGAGAGTGCTGCTTAATGGCACCAAATCATTTGTAATTGCTCTCTGATGTTTCTTTTCCCCTTGGCCTGCAGCTCAAGCTGCTTGGTGAATGCAAAAATTCCCCAAAATACGAAGGCCCAGTAGGGGTTCAGTGACCTCCCCATGTGCTCTGGCCTACATGTTGACAAGCCTATTAAGAACTGCCAATGTCCCTTTTAATTCTGAACTCTGTGGACAGGAATGCAAGATGAGCTGGGCTGAGTAAGGAGCACCAAGAACTACTGAATCAAATGAAGGGAGCCCAGTGCCATTCGGTCTGTGATGACACAAAATGTTAACTAGTGTTTGGTCAGGAAAATGTCAATTAAATGGGACTAAATTTCCAAACTGAAGAAACATCAAGACAGTGTCCTTAGATTGCAGTTAAAAACTCACAAATCAAAGGATTAGATAGTGTTAGGGACAGGTGTAGGTGGGCAGCGTTAACCACAGGGAAAGAGGGCGGGAGCAAAAATGTGCAGACCAATGAGCATTTACCAGGGAACAACCTTCCAAAATCAACCCTGACAATAGTAGCCCAAAAAGATCAAAGAAGATGGAAAATGCCCCCTCCCGCGCATTGTCAGGTGGGATAATCTTTACTGGTTCCTCCTCATGGAGGGCAGATTAGAAAATGATGATTGGAGTTCGCATGATACGTGATTACACATCTCTGCGTAATCAGGATGTGCAACACCCTGATTGCTCCTATCTGATTCTTCCTAAAAAAAAAAAAAAAAAAAGAAAATGCCCCCCAGAAAATGTTTGTGTGAAACAAAGTCACGTTCCACTTAAAAACATATTCATCATGGTATCGACAAAAGCCCAACATGCAGGAAACAGCAACATACTAGAAAAAACAAATGTCAGTGAGTTCTGGAGTTGCTTCAAGTGGTTTCAATATATCTTGTGAAATTTAGAATTATGTCTTAGCTTTCACACAAAGTATGAAATTGCAATATTTTCCAATCAATGCCGAGTGACATACTATGACTCTCAATGACTTTATGATTACCTTTTTTCTTTATTGAAAAACAAGTTCTTTTCCCCTGCCAAAAAGTGTGTTGGGGACACCTTTTTTTTTTTTTTGAGACAGAGTCAATCTGTAGTCCCGGCTAGAGTGTAGTGGCATCATTGTAGCTCACTGCAGCCTCAATCTCCTGGGCTCAAGTGATCCTCCTGCCTCAGCCTCCTGAGTAGCTGGGAATACAGGCACATGCCACCACGCCCAGCTAATTTTTTTTATGTTTAGTAGAGATGGGGTCTCACTTTTGCTCAGGCTGGTCTGGAACTCCTAACCTCAAGTGATCCTCCTTGCCTCAGTCTCCCAGAGTGCTAGGAATACAGGTGTAAGCCACCATGCCTGGCCTACTGGCGACACCTTTTAGAGGCTGTAGTATTTGGAAAAGTCAGACTGTGAGGCCCAGAGCTCATTATATAAGTTAGTGGTGGGGATTTGGAGCCAGTACTCCTGGCTTAGTATCATGCTGGATTCATTTTTTGAGACCCCAATAGCTCAACCGTCTGACTTCTGTCTGCACTGTGCTCAAGCTGACCTCTTACTTGCCACTCTTTTGGGCATTTTCCAATCCTTAATTGCTTGGGCTTCACATTGTTGATTAGTGCCATGCTCTTGACACCCTTTCTGTATTCATCCGCATGGCTCTTTCCTGAGAGCCCACATGTGCCAAACACTGCCCTGGGCACTGAGGGCAGGCAGTTATGTCTCTCTTCTGACTCTCCCTGTTGCCTACCTTTGTAAACTTTGCTGGATTTTTTCCCTCCATTCCTTCTTTCAGGGTGTTTGCTACAGGCCTGTTTTCCACCCTCACTTTTTTTTTTTTTGGAGACAGGGTCTTGCTGTGTCGCCTAGGTTGAAGTGCAGCGGTGTGATCATAGCTCACTGCAGCCTGGAACTCCTGGACTCAAGTGATCCTCCTGCCTCAGCTTCCTGAGTAGTTGGGACTACAGGTGCACCCACACCCGGAAAATTTTTTTTTTCATTATTTCTTGTAGACATGGAGTCTCTCTCTGTTGCCCAGCCTGGTCTTGAACTCCTGGCCTCAAGTTATCTTCCCGCCTCAGCCTCCCAAAGTGCTGAGATTACACGTATGAGCCACTGCGCCCAGGTCTCACTCTTCTAGAGGTTGGCACGGACCATTTTAGGCACTCTTGGCGTTTTGACCAGCATCCGTTTGCTGATGACCTTCACATGTGCACCTCTTGCCCACACCTGTTTTAGTCCACTGTGTGTCAGACACTGCCACCGGAGATGCTGGTTTACAAAGGAAGAGGAATTCCGTTATGTTCTGGCTCCAAAGTTGTTCGTCCAGGCCCTCACTCAGCCATGAGGGCTGCCCGCCCTCAGGCCTTCGTGATGGACCACCTTCCCCTGGATCCCGAGCGTCCCTGCTCCCTTATTCCTGGCTATCCTTCCAGGGGCCTGCTAGGCGGCGTCTTCTCCAAGAAGACTTCCCTGACCTTCTCCTTGCCCCGCCTCCCAAATCAGGTGCGTGATGCCCGGTCAGCAGCCGCGCGCCTCCGCAGGGCAGGCACGGGTCCCCTCTCGCTTTGCCTCCCATCTCCCCACCCGGAGGCCCTGCGCGGGCCAGGCACGCAGCAGGTGCGCGGGAAGCACGTGTCCCTTGTCCACCTGAGGTGCGCAAGCCTCACACGTAGCAACCCTCAGACGGAGGCGGCGGGGAGTGGCTCCCAGGACAGCCACGGCGGCTCAAACTCCCCCGCCGGCCGCAGAAAGGAGCCGCCGGCCCGGCGCGGGGCGGCGGGGCGACAGTGGCTCCCGGCAGGCCTCGCGCGGCGGGGCGGGGCCGAGGGCCGCACGTGCAGGCCGGACCCCGCCCTTCGCTCGGCACGTTCTGATTGGAGGGCCTCGAGCGGGGCGGGGCTGCGGGGAGCGTTCCCGCCGTCGCCTGTTCCCGCCGCTGGGCCGGGCGGTTGAGGCGGCGCGGACGCCCGGGCTTCGAGCATGCTTCGCAAACTCACCCTCGACCAGATCAACGACTGGTTCACCATCGGCAAGACCGTGACGAATGTGGAGCTGCTGGGCTCGCCGCCCGCCTTCCCGGCCGAGGCGGCCCGGGAGGAGGCGCAGCGCAAGGACGCGGCCCCCGGCGTCGGCCCCGCGGCCCAGGCTCCGGCCCCGGCCCCGGCCCCGGCCCCAGCGCGGCCGGCAGCGGCGTTCGGGAGGTAGGACGCGGGTGGGCGGGGGCGGCGGGCTCGCGGGCCTCGAGGGCTGGGCCTGCCGGACTCGCCTGGCCCCGTGCCCTCCGCGGCAGCCCCAGCCCGCGCCTGGGCCGGGCGCGCCTCTCGGGTGTTTGTCCCGCGGTTCCTGCAGGACGCTGAGCTGGAGTTTCGTTCGGTTTTTAATTTTTTTATCAGTGGGCTCCATCTGAAGCAGAGTTAGGGTCCCCACACACCTCCTCCCGTCCCCCAGTTTCCCGTTAACAGCGGCGTAAATTTGGCGCCCTTGCTACGGGTGACGGACCCGTACGACGCCTAGTGACTCCCCGCCGTTGGTCGCTTGCGGTGCATTTGTGTGCGTGGGGACGAGTGCGCGACGCGCGTCCGCCGCTACGTTACAGCCCCGCACGCGGGAGTCGCGCTGCCCCGAGAGTGCCTTGTGCGTCCCTCCCTCCCCCGCCTGGGAACCCTGTTCTTTCTGTTCCTGTCCCCTTGATGTTGCCTTTTCCATGCTGTCCTCTCCTTGGAACTGTGCAGGATGTAGCCGCCGCAGACTGGCTTCTCCCACGTAGTAACATGCACGGGCGGTTCCTCCGGGTCTTTTCATGGCTCGTTACCTTATTTCTTTTCAGCACCGGTGAGTCCGCTGTGGGGACGCAGCACAGTTTATCCCTTCGCCTACTGAAGGACGTCTTCGTTGCTTCCAAGTTTTGGCAGTTATGAGCAAACTTGTGTGCAAGTTTTTGTGTGGACGTGAGTTTCCCACGCACTGGGGTGAATGCTGGATCTTTGTTCAGGTCCGTGAACCCTCCAGCTCCCACTAGTCTCTGGCTTAAGTAGCTGCTGTCAGTCATTCTGTTAATGTGATTTTGGTGGAAATAAAAAGGCAAGAGGACGCCCTCTGTTTTTAGAAGAAAGACTTAGATCTGGTGAGTAGAAACACCTGCTCCCCCTTTAAAGAAGGCCGGTGTGGGAAGTACCCCTAGCTTGGGGTAGCTCCATCACTCCCGCCCAGCCCCCAAGTTCAACACCCTTTACAGTGGAGAGGGTGGGTTTTTTAAACTTTAAGTTATTCTTGTTTGTTGGGCACATCTGATTTGATGGATAGGCCCAGCCTGTGGGTTAGGTTTTCATAGGTTTCTTCAAGCCTTTTTATTGTCCTTTTAAGGGCAACCTTGGGATCTTTGGCAAATTTGTTTCTTGGAGGTATAGAAAGGACAAAGAGACCCCTTGTGCAGCTGTAGAGTGGCTGTTTTGTTTATATTTTTGCCCACTTTATTTCCTTGGATTACTCTGGTAAGTGATCCCATAGGCCACCTCCCCTGTTTAATGCTCTGCTACTTCTTAGACTTAATGTGCCAATGGCATTGTTTTTAAATAACTAATTGTGATATTGGAAGTAAATAATTATTGAACTTGTCAGAAACTGAAAGTACGGATTTAAATGTCATTTTAGTTACCAAGGACCAGTTTTTAAAATTTCCAATCTTTGATGAACTGCGACTTTTGTAAAATCAATAAAAATGAATTTTCAGAGCAATGAAATGAAAAAAGACAAAATATAAGCCCCATTTTAAAAATTATTAGATTATTTGACATATGTAAAATTACTTTGTGAAATTGCCATAAACGTACTTAACTAGTGAGAGTCAGGCAAACAACGTTGGCCTGTGAATAGTGCTAGCTCAGATCACCTTCCTCTGCAAGTGACTTCTAGGGCTCTACACACATGTAGATTCAATGCCAGTGTTTCTAGCATGTAGTAGGCACTCACCTAAATGTAGCTACATTATTTAATCAGCACAACAACCCTTTGAGGTTGATGGCATTATTAAGAAATAGGCTTAGGGGGTAAAGTGACTTGCCCAACTTCCTGTAGCAAATTGTGATAGGCAGAATGACACCCCCCCCCAAAGATGTCCACTGGAACCTGTTAATATGTAGTGTTACATGGCAAAAGGGATTTTGCAGATGTAGTTAAGATCAAAGATCTTAAAATAGGGAGATTACCTAGATTTCCAGAGTGGGCCCAGACTAATCATATGAGCCGTTGAAAGCAGAGAACTTTCTCAGACTGGAGTCAGACATTTGAAATGTTGTTGCTGGAAGGGGGCTGCATGGAAAGAAATGTGGGTAGCTAGGAACAAAGACTGGATCCCAGCTGATAGCTGGTAAGGACAATTGTAGGGGACTGATTTTGGCCAACTTGCTTTTGGCCTTAGACCCTAAGCAGAGGACCCAGTTGAGTCCACCTGGACTTGTGAGGTAATAAATTTATGGTTTTTTTTCCCCCCTGAAAATGAGCTTCAGTAAATTTATGTTTTAAACTGATAAATTTGTAGTAATTTGTTAGGGCAGCACTGTATTACAGTGGTAGAGCTGGGATTCATGTTCAGGTTGAGCTGACCCATGAACCTGGCACACAGTGGATGATCAAGTAAAGGAGGGTTTTGAGTGAGGTTTTTACATCAGCGAGAAAGCGTTTGCTGTTGGGGAAGGAAGGCTTTTGTAAGCGTAGGGTATTGCACAGTACAATGTATTTTGGTAGGGATCAGTGGTAAGATTAGCTTGCATTATGTCCTTGGAGTCCAGTCCGGGAGAGCATCGTTAAATTAGCTTAATGAGTAGTGACCACCAGCATTAAAAAAAGAGGAGAAATAGAAAATACCAGTCTGTCGCATACAGTTGTGGGAGATGGTGCGGGCCCTGTGGGGTCTCAGCGTGAGTTTCCCCCAACAAAAGCCTTGCCAGGCACCTGTGCGGAGGGGCTGGTGAAGTGGGTGAGTAGTTGAGTGGTTTATGAATTATATTCCCAGTGATTTTATGGATTTCCCCCTTTCTCCTTTTCCACATGGTATGGTATTTTATTCTTTTGTGCTCATTGTGGATTGTACTCTCTTGTCCTTACATTCCTGTTTCTTCACTTTGGTGTATGAAAAGGATGACCTTAGTGACTGTTATGCCGTTTTGAGCGTTCTCCAGAGTTGTCAGTGCCAGCTTTCCCTTGGGTTGCAGCCTGTGGTCCTGGGGCGGTGGCTGGGAGCCTCACACACTCCATCGTCCTTCTGCCCAGGGTTCTTTGTGATTTCTATGGTGGACTTAATTCTGTCTTCACAGTGCATGTCAACTCCTGGCTCATGACGTTCTTGCTTAATTTTTACTTTTGTATCTTTTACTCTTCACCTTAAAATGTTCTTTGTCCTAAAGCAGACTTCACTGCGGAAAGCTTTCACACGCCCACTATCTGCTGGTTACTTTCACCCCATTCCCTTTTTTCTTATTTCAGTTTTCCCTCTTGCTGTGTCTTACTGAAGCTGAATGTCCACTGCGTTGGGCGTTGTGCCAGGCGGCACAGGCAACCTGAGCAGTCAGTCCTTCTGACAGACGGGGAGTTTCAGAGAAGTTGAGGAACTTGCCTTGTCCCAGTCCACATATATTATATTGTGGAAGGGATGTGTTTGACTCCAAAGCGTATTCCTTTTTGGTATTTAGGCCTTGTGTAGATTTGGTGTATGCCTCTGTTACTCACCAAGAATTCCTTGTGTCTGTTCACACACAAAGTCCATGTTTTTTTAAAGACCGTTTGGTCTGTTTAACAGATGCAGTTTATTAGGTAATTTCCCCATTGATTAAATAAGTACTGGAGCATCTCTGCACCTATTAATGCCGGGTGCAGCTGGAGTAGAGTGATTGGAAGGGAGATGGCAGGTGGAGTGCAAGCAACAGGGAGGTCTGGAGGCCTCTCTTAAATCGTAGAGGGGACTTTGCTGCCTCCTCTGAGAGAGCCACCGGAGGAGGCTTTGGGATTTTAGGCAGAGCTGTGACATGATGTGACTTCTGGTTCTAACAGGATTGCTGCTGTGTTGAATATATTGAAGGGGGCCAATGGCAGAAACTGGGAGGTCAGGGAAGAATCTGATATCCTCTGTGATGTTTAATTTCATGGGTCAACTTGGCTGGGTGACAGTGTCCAGATATTTGGTCAGACACTACTCTGGATATTTCTGAGGTGTTTTTTAGATGAGATTAATATTTAAATTGTTGAACTTTGAGTAAAGCAGATTACCCTCCTTGATGTGGGTGGGCCTCATCCAATCAGTTGAACACCTGGATACAACAAAGACTGACCTCCCCTGAGCTAGAAGAAATTCTGCCAGCAGAATGCCTCTGGATTTGGACTGCAGCTCTTCCCTGGGTCTTCAGCCTGCTGGCCTACCCTGCATATTTTGGGCTTGTACCTCTACAATTGCGTTAGCTAATTCCTTAAAATAAATCTCTCTATGCACATCCTGTTGGTTCTGTTTCTCTGGAGAACTCTGACTAATACATCATCCAAGCAAGAGCTAAGATGGTGGCTTAGAACAGGAAGGTGGGGGTTGGGTGGGAAGCAGGGGTGGAAGTTGTGATATATTCTTAAGGTAGAGGCAAGGACTTTGGAGCTGGAGCAGATACAGGGTATGAGTGGGGAAGCAGTCATGGTCACACCAACTTTCTGTCTGAGCAGCTGAAAGGTGTTGCCATCACGGGAGGAAGGGAAGACTGCAGGACGAACTGGCTTGTGGGGGAATCCCGGGAATTTGACTTTGAATGTGTTGACTTTGAGATGCCTGTTAGCCAGCAGTAAATGTAGGTAGTCTAGAGTTGAGGAAAGAGGTCTGGCGGAGCTGGATGCTGAGGAGGTTAAGACTTTGAGGCAATTAGATAAGACCACTCATACTCTAGGTGCTAGATCCCAGTAGGCGGGTGGAGAGAGGGAAGAGGCCCAAGGGCGTAAGCCTGGGCTGCTTGACTGTCTAGAGGGGATAAGATGGAATGAGCAAAGGAGACTGAGAATGAGCAGCTAGAAGGGTCAGAGGAAAACCAGGTGAGTGAGCCCACTTGAACAGACACTACCTGCTCAGGACCCTGCGTGCGTGTCTCCTGGTACTTTCATGGGAATTATCTTATGTGTTGTTTTCCCCACATAAGAGTTTATTGAGAGTACAGATTATCACTGAATCTCTACCTCTTGGCATGGTACCTAACACTAGTAGGAATTTGTTTTGAATGAATGAACTGCCTTAGGAGGTCCCAATTATTGAATGCTTACAATGTGCCAGGTCCTTATTCTAGACATGATCAGAGTTGTTCCCTCATTTACTTCTGCCTTGATTAGATCATAAAATCTGCCTTACTCCTCTGGCCATAGCTGATTTCCCTAACGGGGGGTGTGTGAATGTGTTTGTAGGTACATAATCACACAATCCAATAAAAATCGGAATTCTGGCGACTGTACTATGAAATAGTTCCACAATAAGAGTACTTCTCACTGTTTATGCTTTCACCACTCTAGACAAAACTACCATTATTTCTAGCCTGGATTATTGCAAAAGCCTTCTGTTTTTGGTCTCTTGGCTTCTCATCCTTGCCCCCCAATAATGTGTTGTAGCACCTAGAAGAATGCATGGCATGAGGTAGATGCTAGTTAATATTTGTTGAATGAACAAATTCTTGAGTAAACATTCACACCTAAGGTTCTTTGAGCACATGTGCGACTTTCTGTGGCATAGATTGCTGTTAGAATAAAATTTAGAGTCTGTGGCTTAACGAGCTTTCCTCTGTCTGGCACATAATCTGCTACTCTGTTTTGCTGCACTCTGGCCACGCTGGCCTTTCTTTGTCTTGAAGATACCAAACTCACTCTCACCTTGCAGCTTCTACGTTTATCCTCTCTCCTGTATGGAGGCCTCCCTCGCCCCGTTTCTTCCTGAGACAGGCTCCTTTCATCACTTGGGGCCCTGTTCAATGTCTGCTCCTTAGAGAAGTTTCCTGTGACCTCCACAGCTAAAGAAGTCCTCGCCCATCTTCTTTCCCACTCTCTCTAGTCTATTTCAACTTCCCCCCCCTTCCAAGTCTTGTTTGTGGTAAATGAAGACCAGCTCTGCCAATTATCTTTGCACTTGTTGTGATTGTGTTTTTGGCCCCTTCCCCATTCCAAGGGGACCGGCATGATTCTGAGATTTCTGGCTTGTAGAATTGAGTGGATAGGTGATGTTGTTTACTGAGATAAAGAATACTAGTTATGAAGTGTCTGAAGAGTTACGCTTTTAGTGTGTGTGTTGGTACTAGCTGGTTCCTTTCTTGAATTTTATTTATCCTTTTAGAAAACAAACAAACCTCTGTGACTTTGGTTTCTTGTTTATTTATTTATTTATTTATTTTTTAGAGATGAGGTCTCTGTTGCCCAGGCTGGAGTGCAGTGGCGTCACCATAGCTCGCAGCCTCCAACTCCTGGGCTTGAGTGATCCTCTTGCCTCAGCCTCCCGAGAAGCTGGGACTACAGGTGTGTGCTGCCACACCCAGCTCAGTAATGCTAACTTTTGAGAGCCTATTATGTGTCAGGTACTATGCAGAATGCTTTTACATGGATTCATTTATTCTTTTTTTTTCCTTTTATTTCAGAATATTATGGGGGATTCATTTATTCTTATTATTCCCTAGCCAAAAATTTTAGCTATTATACTAAAACTGCTTTCTCTTGATAAAACACACCTGAAGCATTCCCAGTGGTCCTCTCCCCATCTTTGACCCTGATTCCTTTGCCAGCTCTAGGTATTGTAAATAGCCCAGTGTATAAAAACACAGATCTATTAATATTCAAGAAGTTATTTGTGTTAAAATTTCTATATGATTTGTAGGTGTTCTAGAAACAACTATAGTTTTAAATTACATATACCAGTACTCTCATAGGAAATGTGGTTGTTAGGTTATTGCCAGTAACAAAGTGAGAGATGGAAACTCAAAATTCTGTATTTTTCCATTCCCTTTTAAAGTCTGGTTGTAAGATTAACTATAACTGCATGTGGGTGACTTGGGATTCATTTCATCCTGAGCTAGTGGAATGGCACAACTGTCCATAGCTTATTCAGTCACTGCAAACTTTTGATGGGAGTTGTTTAAAAAATTTTTCTTCTTCCTGTTTGAATATAGAGGATGACCCTTTCTTGGGGTGGCGTGGCTTTGTTCAGTTGCTGTTTGAAATGCCTTGGAGAGAGAATGAAATGTTTTGGGCCTCTTGGCATATATTTCCTGATATATATGGTGAAATTACCAGGTTCTAGTACTGGACTTCATAGACAAACTGCAGGTTCTGTTTAAAACGAAAATTTTGTTCTCACCATTAAGGCAATAATATTTTCCTACAATTCATGTTTGCTACTTTCTATATTCACTGCACAATAAGCAATTGTGTACTTTTTGGGGCATTAATGTCTCCCACAAATAGTTTCCACTCTGACAAGTCTTATAATGATTGAAGAAGCCAATTGTAGTATGTTATGAAAACAGAACAAAAAGGGAACAGGAATGAGAGGTGTCTTTATTTTAGATCTACTTAGGACTGTGTTTTAGTTTACTTATTAAATCTTGGTCAAGTGGACACCATTTATTATGTGATTGGGATTTAAGACCAAATTGAGATCAATTGAAAATGGTATATAAATTGGCCAAGAACACAGGGAGAATAGAGTTAGGAGGGTTTTTTTGAGTGTATTTTTAGTTCTAATCTTGATATATATATATTTTTATTTTTAGATGAAAGAAAATTAATAAATCTCCAAATATATAGACATTAGGTTCCTTGGACTTACCTTTAAGAGTGGTAAAGATTCTAGCACCTTATCAAAAAAATAAATCTGCCTTATGCGTAGCTTCCTACTTCTAATGAAGTTATGAAATGTTGAATTTTATGTATTAAATATTTTGCTATTTTACATGATTATAATATAGGTTTAAATTATTCACCAGCATTGAAAGTTTTTCTTGGAGAGTAGCAGCTACTAATGTTGTTCAATCAATCCATTTATTTTTACTGATATAGTATAGAACTGTATTTTACTGTACTTTTCCTTAATGTTCAGATTAAAACTATTGCGATTAGAAACAAACCTGAGCATTGGGATAAAGTACTGCTTTGTTTCTAAACAGCACATTGTTTCTCCCTCACTGCCCCTTTTCCCCATCCCCTGCTGAAAATAATGATGGCATAATGGGGTGTTGACGTCATTTCAGTGTTATATTGCAAAGATAAGATTCACATTAGTCATTTATTTTATTCTATACATAGCTTACTTTTAGAATAAAAGTCAAGGTTAATGTCTGAGTTTCATACAGAATTTGTCAAACTTCATACTAAATAAAATTGCCTTAGTTCCTGTGAGAGGCGTTTGAGGTATAAAAAATACTTCAAACATTTTTTCAAAATATTTAGGAAACATTTTAGTTAAAAGCATACTGTTCAATGAAAATATTTTATATTTAGAATGGTTAAAAAAAAGAACACTATTTAAAACATAGGCTACATCCACATGAATTTTAACTTCTGACCTTGTAACAAAGAGAAACTTGAAGTCACATCACTTTTTCTTATTCTTAATGTTAAGAGTTCTGATTCTAAGATGGTCATAAAAACTCCTCTGTTTATAAGTAACTTAACTTGATGGATAATAATATGGTAGGTTCCATATTCTGTGTGATAATGTTGGGAACCTGTTCTTTGTGTTTTTGTCTATGTAACTTGAAATAGTGGGTATTTCATCTTTGTCTGGACTCTTGGAGCTTTCACCTGGGATCGCAGAAGGAACAGGACAGTCTGTGCTCTGTGAACCCTCCGGGTCTTCTTGCTCACTCCCCTCATCAGTACTACTTAGGAAGTCTTTCAGAACTTGCTTGAAGATATAGACTATTTCCCATGGCAATACATCATTTTCTGCCAAAACTTCTCGAAATCTAGAGGGAATGTGGTAATACTTAATTCAGAAAATTTCTTTTGTTGTATCTTTTTATCTCCAAAATATAGCTTAAATAAAGTACTTGTATATTAGTTACCCACCTTTGAGTAATCTGCATATTGCTTTAAAATTATGCTTCTAGTAAAGAAATTTTGAATGTAATTTAAAAAAACTTCCTACCAGTAAGATTTCAACAGATATTTTTATTCAGCTTATCCCTAGGGATTTTGGTAGCTGGGTATTTGTTACACATGATTAAAGAATTTACATGATAGAAAACAATTTCCAGTCTAAATAGATGAGGAACTTAGACTTAGCAGTAGCAAATATCATAAGAAGAGAACACAGTATTTTTACCTGCTGAGAACAGTTCCGGTTTGGCAAAGTTGAACTTGTGAGCAAAGAACTTCCAGTTGTCTTTGTTCAGTTGCTGGGATGGTCGTGTGGGGGTTCTGGTAGTTTCTGAGCCAGGTATAATCCACACCTGTTTTTTTCACTTGTTGTTCATTCTCGGTCTCCTGTATTAATCTCTCTCGCTCCTTTAGGTGCCATTTTAATTCCCGAAGCAGAGTCTTTGTCACTACGTCTGAGCCGGGATAGTGTGTGGGTTTGTAGGAATCGTTTTTTGGCCATTTCATCCAGCCAAAAAGTGGCATTTTTAGCCTATGGAAATACTCTCACTTGTTTATTTGCATAAAATATTATGGTTCTGATGAGAAAATATTTCTTTCTTTACAATAAATTTGCCAGAAAAGTGCATGAATTTTTCACTGGTTAGATATGCAGGTCAAAATAAGATTAGAACATGGTAATTATAACAAAGCAAAAAAAAAAAAAAAGAAAGATTAGGATATGGATTAAAATCTTTTAATTTCTGACTAGGTCATTGGCAAAAATCAAGCTTTGAAAATACTTTTATGTAGCTAAGCAGAAATTAAATGTACGAAGTCAGAGATAATCTATAGACTGAACAATTTGTGAAAACAACATGAACGCTTGCTATTAAAAGTTCTTAGGAGGCTTTAAATATTAATGTATGGGAAAGTGCTATCTCCAAACATACTTTTGGTTTATGTTTTATACGGAAAAGGTTTAAAGCTTACCTGTTAAGTTGATGAATCTGACGTGATTTCTCCAAAGAGTTTACTTGAACAGGGGAAGAAGCTGGGTTTCACTCGGGCATATCTTGTTCTCCTGGCTGTGTCCTCTATTAAAGGAATGAGCCTCCTTATTTACCCACTGAAACTGTATTTGAAATAAATAACTTTCTATGTTAGGAATGAGGTTGCGATGTCTTCCTTTGGAGAGAATGCTCATTAATTCACCTTGTAAGTAAGCTAGAAGAAATGACAAAAATAACTTACTATTTAATCTTTGCAAATTATGTAACGGTCTACCTTTTGAATGTAGCTTAGTCTACTTGAAAAAGATGCCGGCAGCTATGGATGCTGGTCCTAATGCATTCCGACTTGTCTTTAGTAATGAAATAAGAAACAGTTGTCTGGAGCACCACAAATGTGCTCTTAGCTAAAGTGAAGCTTGTCGCATGATGTGATGCTTTGCTGTGCGTAGCTGTAGGTCACAGTTTAGTGCTGTATTTTTATGCCTGTAGAGCTCTAAAAATAACCATGTTGCTCTTATTCTTTGGCTTAACTTTCAGGCCGTTTAAAAGCCAGCTGACCGTCTCCTGTAATGAAAGCAGGAAAAATAGATCAGACTTGACTATTTGCAAAATATGAATTCTGAGAGAGCTCATTGTAATTGAGCAAAATAGGCAAAGAATGCTGATATTATCGTGTGTGAAATATTTAGCAAATTTGACATTTTGAATTCATTTTGATTTTTCTTGCAAAATAGTTAAATTTGTATATTTAAGCAAATTGAAATGCTACGGGACATTATAAACACTTAAGTAGATAACTTTAAAACGTACTTTATAATCTTTTTGAAAACACGGTGATAAGGTGATAATGGGTTGTCCGGAAAAAATGGAAACATCAGAACATACAAAGTTCAAAACAAAATCTTATAATTCATCACAGAAAATCATTTTAGTGTTTTGGAGCTGAAGATGAAACACTTAGGTGTGTAGTGGTCTTCACTGTGCTAATTTTCTATTCAAGTGTTTGTCTTTTGCTGAAGAGTGGACAGAGTATAAAAGGTGTTTTACTTTCTAGTTCTCTGTTAAACGACTACATAGTGGCTTTTCTTTTTATATTCGTTTCTTCTGTTGCTTTTCCCTTCAAATGAGCCATGAAGAATAGACATTGTTTACATCAGCCCCGCATGTCCTGCCTGATCCGGAGTGATGCACATGGTCAGCCTGCAGCTCCAGTTACCCACATGGTAGAAAAGCTGCATGTCAGGACTTGTTACCTTCAACTGGAAGGTTTTCACATTACGTTGCGTGTAGTTCTAGGAGAAGGCAAGGAGTCAAGTTCATTGTGACAGCAATGTCTTACCAAATTTTACACTGAATTACAATGAATCTTGACACTTCTTCCTTTGAATAACCTTCTTGTTACTGCTTAAATTTTTTTCCCTCTGAAATGGTAACAAAAATATAAGAATATATTGGCTATGGAACATAAATCAGATTTCTCTTCAAGGCCCTGGTGGTCTCACATGAGCCCTCCTTACCCGGCTTGCTGCCTGTTCCACCCTAGAGCCTGTCTTCTGTTTTTAGCCAGGCCTCCCTGCCCATGCTTGCCACGCTCACTTCTGACCCTTTGGCTCTGGTGAAACTGACTCTCTCTTCTGAGACCTTAGTCTTTCTCTTTTCCGTGTATCCATGTTGTAATTCTCTTTTTCAGGGACCAGCTCAAAACCAACACTTTTTTTTTTCTCTTTCTGTCTGAGGGTAAACATCAACATTGTTCCCTTAGTCTGCTTTTCCTTTGAACTCTGGTTTTATTTATCTTTACTGTTAAACTTATAGAAAGACTGGTCTGTGTTCCTGTTCTCTCTTCTCCTTTTTTCCTAACGCTTTTTGATTAGATTCTGCTCTGTCCTCTACTGTAATTGCTGGCTGTCAGTCGCTCAACAGATATTTATGGACTGTCTGCCTTGGTCTGGATGGTTAGGGGCTGCGTGTAGCAGTGAACAAAACAGACCTAGTTGCTACCCACATGGAGCTAGCCTTCCAGTGGGAAGACACATGTAAGTACACGAATCATCTAGTCAGGTAATTATAGATCATCGTGGGTTATTTAATATACTTGAAGTGCTTTTCCTGCTTAGGTCTAGAGGTCAGGGAAGGCCTTTCTGGGTGGAGCATTCCCTTTGAGCAGAGATTTAAAGATCGATGATCTATCCTTGGTGGGCACAGTGGCTCATGCCTGTAATCCTAGCACTCTGGGAGGCTGAGGTGGAGTTCAAAACTAGCCTGAGCAAGAGTGAGATCCCGTCTCTACTAAAAATGGAAAAATTAGCCAGGTGTGGTGGCATGCCTGTGGTCCCAGCTACTTGGGAGGCTGAGGCAGGAGGGTCACTTGAGCCCAGGAGTTTGAGGTTGCAGTGAGCTATGATGATGCCACTGCACTCTAGCTGGGGCAACAGAGCGAGACTCTGTCTCAAAACAAACAAACAAACAAAAAACAAAATTTTATGTATTTTTTTGTCCTGTCTCCTGAGATTATTAGATTGATATAGAGACCAAATGACATTCTCTGATTACAATGTTTCCTCTACTGTTATGTAAATAGAGAACGTAAATATTTGTGAGTCAAGGTAAGAAAGTTCCTTTTTATTAATCTTTCCTATTTATCAGGCTATAACCAGACCCACATTGGATTTTATTTATCAAGTATTTTAGTTGAATAAATGAATTGTTTCTAATGGATTTTAACTTTATTAGGATATGTTGTGTGGAAGACAAAGCTTAAACTATTAATTAGGTCATTTTCTTTTTGGTCATGGTTTTCTAGGCTTTGTATTATTAGCTAAATAGTATAAAATTTTATAAAAGTTGAAGTGAAATAGGACCATATTCATAATATGTGTGTGTCTGTGTAAAATTTTAAGGTCTGTGAAGAAGTACATAAAAAGAAAAGTCTGGAAAGACAAAATTAAGGAACCTTGATGAACAAGCTAAGGAGCTAGGCACAAATTTATATATTATACTCAGGGCCACTTTATATAGTATTCAACAACATTTGATTTCAATTAAAGGAAGATTTTTCATTGTGGTGAGACTAATATCCTTCTGTTTTAATTGATTTGCTACTGAACTAAAAGTTCTGGATTACTGGTTCATTTTTCTTAAGTTAAAAATCACATTTCTGGGGGGGGTGTTCCTATAAAAACACTCAAACTAGAACTATGCCAGCACTCAAACTGCCAACATAATAAAAACCATATATGAAAAGCCCACAACTAACCTCATACTCAATGGTGAAAGACTGAAAGCTTTTCCTCTAAGATCAGGAGCAAGGCAAAGATGACCACTTTCACCACTCTTATTCAACCTAGTACTAGAAATTCTAGCCAGAGCAATAGGAAAGAAAAAGAAACAAAAAGGAAGGAAGAGGTAAAATTATCTCTGTTTGCAGATGATATGATCTTATAGAAAACCCTAAATATTCCACAAAAAAACTGTTAAAACTAATAAATATATTCAGCAAAGTAGCAAGACAAAAAGTCAACACTCAAAAATCAGTTGCACTTCTTTATACTAGCAATGAACAACCTGAACAGGAAATTATAAAACAATTCCATTTATAATAGCATCAAAAAGAATAAAATACTTAGGAATTAATTTAACTAAAGAAGTGAAAGACTTATACAATGAAAAGTACAAAACATTGCTGAAAGTAAAGCAAGAACACATAAAGAAATGAAAGCATATCCCATGTTTATGGATTGTAAGACTTACTATTGCTCAAGTGTCATTACCACCCAACATGATCTACAGATTCAATGCAATCTCTACCAAAATCCCAGTGATGTTTTTTGCAGAAATAGAAAAATCTATCCTAAAATTCATATGGAATATCAAGGGACCCTGAATAGCTACAATCTTGAAAAGAAGAACAAAGCTGGAAGAATCATACTTCCTGATTTCAAACCTTACCACAAAGGTACAGTGATCTAAACAGTATGGAACTGGGATAAAGACAGACATATAGACCAATGGAGTAGAATAGCGAGCCCAGAAATAAACCCTCGCATACGTGGTCAAATGATTTTCAGTAAGAATGCTAAGACCATTTATGGGGAAAGGACAGTCTTTTTAACAGTTGTGCTGGGAAAACTGGATATCTGTGGGCAAAAGAATGAAGTTGGACCCTTACCTTACATCATATACAAAAATTAACTTTACAAAAAGAAACTGAAAATGGATCAAAGACCTAAATGAAAGACCTAAAACTATAAAAACTCTTAGAAGAAAACATAGGGCAAAATCTTCACAACATCAGATTTGGCAATGATTTCTTGGATATGACACTAAAGGCACAGGTGACAAAAGAAAAAAATAGACAAATTGGACTTCGTGAAAATTAAGGAAATTTGTACATCAAAGGACTCTCTCAACAGAGTAAAAAGGCAGCCCACAGAATAGGAGAAAATATTTGCAAATCATATATCTGAGAAGGGATTAATGTACAGAATAGAGAACTCCTAAAACTCAACAACAGCTTGATTCAAAAATGGGCAAACGACTTGAATAGAAATTTCTCCACAAATGGCCAATAATCACATAAAAAGATGCTCAGTGTCATCAGTCACTAGAGGAATACAAATCTAAACCCATTAGAATGGTTACTATCAAAAAAAAACCCCCAAAATAACAAATGTTGGCAAGAATGTGGAGAAATTGGAACTTTTGTATACTGATGGTGGGAATGTAAAATGGTGTAGCCACTGTGGAAAATGGTATGGTGCTTCCTCAAAAAATTAAACAATTACCATATGACCCAGGAATTCAGCTTCTGGATATATAGCCGAAAGGACTGAAAAGAGGGTCTTAAAGAGAGGTTTGCGTACCCAGGTTTGTAGTAACATTATTCGCAATAATCAAAATGTGGAAGCGACCCGAGTATCCGTTGACATATGAACGGGTAAGCAAAATGTGGTCTATCCGTAGAGTGGAATATTACTCAGCCTAAAAAAGGAAGGAATTTTTGACTCATGCTGTAACATGGATGAACCTTGAAGATATTATGCTAAGTGAAGTAAGCCAGTCACAAAAGGACAAATACTGTATGATTCCACTTATAAGACATACCTAGAGTACCCAAAATCATAGGGACAGAAAATAGAATGGTGGTTGTAGGGGTTGAGGGTAGGTAGACAATGGGGAGTTAGTATTTTATGGGTACAGAGTTTCAGTTTGGGAAGATGAAAAGGTTCTGCAAATGGATGGTGGTGATGGTTGCACAACAGTGGGAATGTACTTAATGTCCCTGAACTGTGCACTTAAAAATGGTTAAGATGGTAAGTTTTGTGTTATACGTATATTTACCACAATAAAAAAATGCAGTTAATGTTTGAAGAGAAACTGATATTACATTTCTTTTCTCAATATTATTTCCTGTTTAAAATATTTGAATTAGAATACTAATACATTTACTTTTTAAAGTTTAAAAATCACATTTCTGTGGGTTTTTTTCATATCTTAGTCATTTATAGGAATTTTTTTTTTTTTTTTTTTTTTACTCCTATAGGAATTCTTAATGTATTCCTTTGCTATATGTTGTTAGTGTTTTCTTTCAGGTGATCACCTGCTCCCCTTCACCTGGTTGGAGCCATCCTATTAAAAATAAGTCAGATATTGTTATTAATATCTGTGTCTCTGTTCAAAACCCATGTTACTCAGAACAAAAGACAAAATCTTTGTAATTACTCCCTGTCCCTCCCCTGGTACCCACCCCCTTTCTGCATACCCTATAGCCCTCCCCTCTCCTACCATCCTCTTCCCGCCTCCTGACTCTCCCTTGACCGCACCTGGCATACTCTTATTTGTTTAGTGAATTAAAGTGTAAATATCAGGCAAACAGTAACCAAAAGAATGCTGATATAACTATTAGTATCAGACAAAGGTTGGCTTTATTGCAAACAGCATTTTATTAAAGTGTATTAATCGGGGTTCTCCAGAGAAATAGGACCAGTAAGATAGATTTGGATCTATAACAGGAGATTTATTAGAATTGACTGACGTGATTATGGAAGCTGAGAAGTCCCACTATATACTTTCTGCAGGCTGCAGAACAAGGAAAGCCAGTGGTGTAATTCAGTCCGAGTTTGAAGGCCTGAGAACCTGGGTGGGAGGCTGTTGGTGTAAGTCCTGAAGTCCGAAGGCCCAAGAACCAGGAGCTTCAGTGTTCCAGGGCAGTAGAAGATGAATGTCCCATCTGGAGGGGGGAGAGAGAGAAAATTCACCTTTCCTCATCCTTTTTGTTCTACTTGGGCAGGCCCTCAGTGGATTTGATAATGCCCACCCACACTAGTGAGGGCAGGTCTTCACTCAGTCTAGTGCTTCCATTGCTAATCTCTTCTGGAAACACCCTCACAGACACACCCAGCATTCCTTAGCCTAGTTAAGTTGACACACAGAACTAATCATCGTTTAAAGTAAGTCATATTTCAAGAATCAGTATTGTATAGTGTCTTCTCTGACAACAGTACATTTAAATTAGATATAGATAACAAAAACATAATTGATGGCATGTTATACATATCATGACAGTTGTCTTTTCTCAGTGTTCTGAACATTATATAGCGTGAGTAGAGCTATGGCATTTTTTTTTCTTTTTTTTATTTTTATTTTTTATTTTATTTTTTTTCCTTCGAGTCAGGATCTTCCTATTTTTCTTTTTCTTAAATGAGATGAGGTCTCATTCTGTTGCCCAGGCTGGAGTGTGGTGGCCTTATCATAGCTCACTGTAACCTCAAACTCCTGGGCTCAAGCAATCCTCCTGCCTCAGCCTGCGGAGTAGGTGGGACTACAGGTGTGCACGGCCACACCTGGCTAATTTTTAAAAAAATTATTTGTGGAGACAGGGTCTCACTATGTTGCCCAGGCTTGTTTAGAACTCCTGACCTCAAGCATTCCTCCCACCTTGGCCTCCCAAAATGCTGGCATTACAGGCATGAGCCATTGCTTCTGGCTGTGTCATTCTTTAAGAATGACACATCAAGGGTGTGCCATAGTTTTAGCTTGTCCCTCTGTTGTTCATTTTTTTTCAGGTTTTAATTACTACAGATATGAAAAGGTACCCAATATTATTTTTCTCTATATCACTAATCAGTATCTTACATATCTATTATTTCTTCTTCACTAGTATGGCAGTTTCATGAGGGCAAGGACTTTGTTTCCTGCTTTACCCCTAGTGTCTACTACAGTGCCTTGAATGTGGTAGGTGTTCAGTAAATATTTGCTGAATGAGTGAATGCTTTCGTGTTCATCTTTGCATGTGCTACCTTGTTTACAATTGATCTAAGAAAGATTCTGAGGAAAAAAAATTGGATTGTAGGAGATGTGTGTTTTAAGTTTTAATAGATGCTGCAGATTGCCCATTAGAATAGTCATACCCACTTACCACCCTCCCCCTTATAAATACTCTGAGAACATTTTCTCTTTTTGCCAATTTGATGGGTGAAAAAATGGTTTCTGGTTGTTTTAATTTGTGTCTACCTGGTAAGTGTGAGTTTGAACATATTTTCATTTGTTTATTGACTGTTCGCATTTTTTCCATGGCTTAATGTAAAATAATAATTCAAGAACTCCTCTAGCACACAGAGGTTTCTTGGCTTTTTGGAAATAGTATATTAACTTTTACTGTTCTTTTCAGGTCAGTCAGCCAAAGGACCTCAGAAATGGAGTATATTAACAAATACAGACAACTTGAAGCACAAGAATTTGATTTGTATGGCAGTGATCAACCAACTAGTGGGCCAGGTAAACAAGTATCTTTAAATATCTCAAATATGATGCATGAGTGGTTCACATGTTAAAACATTAAGTTCTTAAAAGTCTTTAAGAAATAAGTATTTGGTCAAAGTAAGGAATCCACACTGCTTGTTAATTCAGGATTTTCTTAGGATGAGTGTAAAATTGTAAAATGTTCATTTAAAATTTTTTTTCTATCTTAAATATAGTTCCTAAGTAGTCTGTTGTTTGGAAGACTAATAATGGTCTCCTACTTTACTATAACTGAAAACTACTTAAAATTTTTATTTAAAAACTTATAGGAGCTTTTTTTTTTTTTTACAATAAGCATATTAAAATGAAATTTTAAACAATGGAGAAATGTACAAAATAAAAAGTAAAAGGTCCTTCTTAAATCCTGCCTCCCCAAGGGTACCACTGTTTGGAGTTTGGAGTCAGTTTCTTTCTGAGTATGAAGTTTCTTTTCCTGAACTAATTATCTTATTAGCATCAAGCCCTATTCGTATGATAGAAGTTGCCTTTGGATTTTTTTGCCTTCTATCAGGTTATCCATCACAAACTTCTGCCAGCTGAGCCGAGCAGCTCTGCCTCCTGTCCTCTCAGGCTGTATGTGCACACTCCAACCGAAGAGCAGGAGTGTGGTTCAAGGGACACTTTCCTTTTATTTTTTAGCCTTTTAAAAAATTATGAAATATAGTCTATACATAAAAGTGTATTAATCCTTATCCTTCTTGGGATTTATTTGGGCTTCTTGACAATATTAATTGGTATCTTTTCCTTAGTTCTGGAAAACTCTGAGCAATTACCTATGCTCATTTGGTTTTGTAATTTTCATTTTTTTGGTTGCTGTGCTGTATTCTGGTTTATTTTCCATTTATCTTTCACCTTGTGGCAAAATCAGCCTCAAGTTCTTTGCCTTCCTCTCGGTGGTCTTACCTCTTACAAGCTTCAGCCTGATGTCTCCTCATGGTCTCATCAGCCCTTTGTTGTTTTTGAGGAGATGCTTGTGCATTTCATCTAGCATCTTCGTGGCCCTTGGAGGGAGATTTATCTGAACAACCCAGTACATTATTACCAGAAGTGATAGTTCAATGTATGTGTGCCCTTTGATCCACTTTCTACTTACGCTCAGAAAAGTATTAAGTTGTATGTATAAGAATGTTTATTGCATTGTTGCTTATTTATGGGACGTTTTAGAAGTCTCTTAAATGCCAGTAAACAGAGGATTGGGGACTGTATTTATCTGTATAGTGGTATACTGTGCAGCTTCAATAGAAGCATGAAGTAGGCATGTATCTTATTGTGGAAAGACATTTGTCAGCTAATACTTCCATTTGGGAAGCACATTAGTTAGTTTAAAGATGATCTTGTAAGATGTGATGCTTCTTGTCACATCCATGTACTGGCCCTAGTGTGCGTGCACGGGCCTGGTGCACTCTGCATGCTAGGCCTACAGAAGGCTGTATGGATTGCTGCAGGGGTGGGGAACCTGTGGCCTCAAGGCCGCATGTGGCCCTCCAGATCCTCAAGTGCGGCACCTCGAGTGAATTCATACTTCACAGTAAAATTTGGATTTGGTCAAAAGGCTGCATTCAAGGATCCAGAAGGCCACATGTGGTCCCGAGGCTGCAGGTTCCCTATTTTAAATGAATGCTTGCATTTCAAAGTATCTGTTCTTGTAACTTTTGATTTAGATTCATATATGTAACTGCTCTTTGCTTTCTCTATGCATGGCATCTTAATATATTTGGAGCTTTTCACTTGGCAGTCACGTAAACTATAGCCTTGCCTACGTGTGGGGGATTCATTCAGCCACCAGTGTTTATCAAGGTGTGTGCCAGGGACTGTAAAAGGCAATGAGAATATGACAAGTAAAAAAGACCTGGACCCTCCTGTTACAGAGATTATCATTTAATTACGCAGTTACACAAATAAATGCTTTTGGAGATAAGTGCACTGAAAGATAGCTCTGTGGGGCAATAAAACAAGGGTTTCTGACCTGAGCTGGGGTATCAGGAAAGTGACAATTGAGCTGAGAGCGGGAGGATGAGTAGATGTTACCTTGGCAGTGTGGGGCTTTTGGGGAGGGAGAAACGCGTGCAGAGGCCTTGTGATGGGAAGAGGCCTGGTGTTGCTGGGGAATGGAGAGCAGGTGCGGGAGGGCTGGGTGGGGTCTGCTGGAGGCTAATAGCATCCCAGAGAGGTCCGTGTTCTACTCCCCAGAACCTGTGGATAGGTTACTTCCTTGGTAAAAGGAACTTTGCAGATGTGAGTAAGTCAAGGATCTTGAGACAGGAGGATTGTCCAGGTGGGCCCAGTGTCACCACAGGGCTTTATAAGAGGGAGGCGTGGGGACCAGTCAGTGGTAGGAGATGTGGTGGTGGAAGCCGTAGGTTGGAGTGATGGGAAGGAAGGGGCATGGTGGCAGCTTTTGCAGGCTGAAAAGGTGAGGGAGGCGGTTCTTCCTCACAGCCTCCAGGAAGAAGCAGCCATGTGGACGCCTGCATCTTAGTGAGACTGATTTTGGACTTCTGACTTGCAGAACTGTAAGAGAATTAATGTGTTGTTTTAAGCCACTAAGTTTGTGGTAATACGGTCCAGCAGCACTAAAGGACTCATGCATGCACTTGTGCTGGTGAAGTTGGATGAGGTGGGCAAGACCAGCCGGGCCTGTGGGCCACAGCTGGGGACTTTGGTCGTAATACTCAGAGCAGCGGGAAGCTGTGAAAGGGTCTGTGTTTCCTTAGGATTAGTGTGAAGGGAGGAGGGGTCATGTGAGTGGACTTGTGTTTTGAGAAGGACACTGTGGCCATACTTCTGGGAATGGATTGGAGGGGCCCGAGTGGACCTGAGGACGGGAGGAGTTGCTCCCAGGGTGAGGCTCGAGGTGCCTTTGGCTGGGTGATGGCAGTGAGGGAGGAGAGCGGTTGAGGGACACACTGGACAGGACTTGGCGGTGCCTTGGGCACAGGGTGAGGGAGGAGGGAGGAGAAGGGGCGCTGGGAGTCAGGGAGCTGCTGCCCGCAGTTTGAAGTGCTCAAGTGCCTCTGGAGCGTTGATGAAGTGATCAGGTTAATGTGTGTGTGTGTGTGTGTGTACACATGTGTAGTTGTGTATTTATGTTTGCTGCCATGTAGACACAAAGCTATTTCTATGTCTGTCTATTTATATTAAAACCATGAGATCACACTGATGCCCTAATTCCAGTCTAGCACCACAGATTTCAATATGAACCTTTTGTTATATCCAGTTAAAATACATTGATTCAAAATACTTTTGATTTTGGTGTGATACAGGTGTTATTTCATTTATAAGTGTTTAAAAAAATTGTTTCTAGATATCCAAGGACACATATTTAGGGAATTTCTGTAGATTAGGTTATAATTATTTTATATAGTTACAGGCTAATCATTTTTTTTAAAAATTGAGATTTAATAGCATTGATAAATGAAATTTTTCCTAGCAGTATGAGCCTGGTTCCTGGACTCTGGCAGGGTTCTGTTGCCTTCCCATGACGATTTGAATGTGTCCTGGGATACTGTCTTTAGGTTGTGACTAAATGCCACAGTGCTGCTTCCTTTTTAATTTGGTGATATATTTAGTGGTTGTTTTCATCCCACTTTTAGCTTTTCTTCTGATTTTGAGGGGATGGCCTATGTGGAATGTCTAATAACCAAAAGGGAAACATTACTCTCCCTTCAAGTTAAGTTTAATTTTGTATTCAGAATACCATTCCATACTTGGAGAAGGTGACATATAATTACCTATTTTGAAGGTTTAATTTTATGGTTAAATCAGTAATGCAGTAATTAAACTTACTTTTTGTAATGCATAATGTCTAGATTTTAAGATAAGAAATGTTACGTTCTCCATGTGAGCTGACACAATACTTCTCAAAGTCCATTGCATATTGTTTGGAGCCTCTAATTGCTGAACTTTTGGGTAGATTTTATGTTTAGCTGATGATGATACAGTGGGGTGGCTTAGTGAAGAGAACTAGCCATTTTTATGGTTTCCGGTTTTCCCCAGTTCATGTAAAATATTTTAATGTTAATAACCTAGGATAAAGAGATAAACTGGAAAAGAAGAATAGCAGATTTTGCGGTTGAGGCATTTCTCATGCCATTTCTGGATTTTGCTTTGTCTTATGTAGTTTGTTAATTTGCCTTACATTATCTATGACGGTTTTCCTTTTGTTGCTCATTGAAAGATGCAAAGGCGTACAGCCATGGACATTTCTGCTGTTTGGTTTCCTATCCACCCTTTGGTGGGATATGTGGAGGCAGGACTTGATTTGCGCTGGCTTTGCTTCAGACAGTGACCCAAAAATGTCAGCTTGTTTTATGTTTCGTGGAGAAAGGGCTGTAGTTTAGACAGCATAGTTAGGACTTTTGGCATTTTTTTCTCATAAAATTTCTATCTTTAAGTAGCAACCTTCAAAATGCATGTAATCAAGTAATGTAAGCCACATCAATGTTGTCAAAGTAGCAGGGCTTGTTTGGCAGCACAGTGAACCAGGGCTTAAAGTCTTTTAGCAAAAAGAATACAGCTGCCTTTTTTGTCTTTCTAAAAGAATCTTTGTCACCTTCTCTCCCCTTTGAATAGCTCTTCCTCAGCTTCTCACTTGCACTCGCCCTCTGCTTGCCTGTCCCTCTGTCTCCCTGCCGTGTCTGGGCTCAGGGACCCCTCCCTCCCAGTCTGTCCTAATTCGCAAGGGTTGCAGGGATTCTCTGTGTTGTGTCTAAACAGGCGTAGGTATACCAATTGGGACAACAAGAAGGCTCCAGTAGCGATTGTCGTACAGGCTGAGAAGAGTAATGGCAGGAAAGTGAGATGTGACAACGGAGAGAAAATCCCTGTTGGTGGGCTTGGCCTCATTGCTGAGGTGGTTTGGAAGATTAGAAAGTTGTGCAGGTAGGACTTAGAGAACCTTCTCCCACATCAGTGGCCCCTAATGCCTCAGGAAGAACATTGTTACCCACAAAGAAGCTATTTTTGCTTTGAGAGATGATGACAGATCTGGCTCCTCTGTAAAGTTGAGAACAAGTACCACACACCTTGATACAAATATAGAAAAATGGCCATATTTTAATTATATATTCCTAGGCCAATTATGACAGTGAGAATATGGGTAGGAAAAAAGATTTAGGGGCAAAAGGGAAGCTTGACCACGTGTATTATCAGGCAGGAGGGCCCTGGCAGAACGTGGAGGGAGGAGGTGTTGGCGCGGAATCCAGGGGCTGGGGGAATTGAGAGGTGGGTGGTGGGGGAGGGACCCAGAGAGGGGAATGAACATGGTGCTAAACTTGGGAGAGACAGGAAGGCTTAAGAGTTTATTTATTTTAGAAGTAAAACTTACTTCCCAGTGAAAGTTTGTATCCTGTGAATTTTGGTGATTTGTCAGTTTGTCAAGTGATGACCAAAGGTCTGGAATTTGTAGCGTAGCCAGAGAGCAGTGCATACGTTTGCAAGAGGACAGATGAGCAAGACTGGGCAGAGCACCGCATCATGCATCTTGAGCAGAGTGAAGTTGCCCCTTTTCATGATACCTGTTATGGTATCATGTTTGGCCCCTCCAAATCTTATGTTGAAATTTGATCCCCAGTGTTGGAAGTCAGGCCTGGTGGAAGGTGGTTGTGTCATGGGGGTGGATCCCTCATGAATGATTGGTACCCTCCCCGAGGTAATGAGTTCTCACTTTATTTGTTTGCATGCCAACACTTCCTCCCGCTACCTTCTGCCTGATAGAACACGTGGGTTGTTTAAAGGAGCCTGGCACCACCTACTCCTTTTCTTGCTCCTTCTCTTCTCTTGTGACACCTGCTGCCCCTTCACCTTCCACCTTGATTGGCAGCTCCCTGAAGCTCTCACCAGAAGCAGATGCTGGTGCCATGCTTGTTCAGTCTGCAGAACCGTGAGCCAAATAAACCTCTTCTCTATAAATTACCCACCCTCAGGTATTTCCTTTATAGTAATACAAAACAGACTAACACAATCCGTGTTCTCTTGAAATTTTAAGTAAAAGTTTTTTTTTTTTTAAAGGTAACTTTTAGTACCATATGGTCAAGTGATAAGTGCCACGTTTTACAGGTGTGTTACCTTGAAAAGTAGTGCCAAGCCTACAATGTTGTGGCTGTGATGGAGGGAAATGAATGTTCTCAGTTCACTTCTGTATGTTATTTATAGTGGGCTACTAAGGGAAGTTTCTAATTACCACGCTGGCAATGTTAGCTTGTAGAAAATGTATTTTTGTATTTGTGTGTGTATATAATATATGCTGTATATATAGATTGTATATAACATTGAATTATTTACCTTGTCTTTTTTGAGATAAGAAATGGTATTATATTTGTTTGTTTTGTCTGAATCTAGGTCCAAGGCCACCTTTGGCTAAACTAAGCAATGTGACATGCATCCCAGAGACAACTTATAAATATCCTGACTTGCCTATAAATCGATGTAAGGAAGAGGTAAAATTATTTTTGTTAGACTGCAGTTTTGCTGTTTGAATAAATGCCTGAGGCCCAACACTTTTGGTTTATAATTTGAAAGTTGCCAGGTGAACACATTCATGGTGTGCAAGGCTCTGTGGCAGGTGCAGAGGAGGGTGTGCTCAGGGCTGTATGGAGGTGATTTTGTGTAATAACTATATTGATGATTTTTCTTTTGACTTGTGCTTTAATTCGTTTAGTCTTTACCTGAGTACATCTCCTCTAACATTTAGTTTGGTATCTAGTCTTCCCTTTCTCTGAAATATTTTTAGGTAGACATTTTGTCTTCCCTAGGAGAACTACTTATTTAAAGAAACTCACTACTGAATCTTTTTGTAAAGCGAATAACACACCCTAGCATTTCCACTGGGTTTTCTTTACAGCGTTGCCCCTGTTTTCTGCCTATTGATTGATTTGATTAATCACTGACATTTTATTAACAATGCCAGGCCAGATACAGCAGTAGGATGATTAAGTTTCTAATTAACCATGGTTAAAAGTAAGTGTATTGAAACCTCAACTATACTAGTGGAAAAAGCAGTTACAGATAAAACTGGAAGTGTTCCAAATTTAATTTTTTTTTTTTGAGGCAGAGTCTCGCTCTGTTGCCCTGGGTAGAGTGCAGTGGCGTCATCATAGCTCACTGCAGCTTCACACTCCTGGGCTCAAGTGATCCTCCTGCCTCAGCCTCCCAAGTAGCTGGGACTACAGGCGTGCACCATGACGCCCGGCTAATTTTTCTATTTTTAGGAGAGATGGGGTCTCGCTCTTGCTCAGGCTGGTCTCAATGGATCTTCCTGCCTTGTCCTTTCAGAGTGCTAGGATTACAGGCGTGAGCTACCACACCCGGCCCCAAATTTAATTTTCGTTTTGCTTTAGATTGAGTCATACAACTTTTGTAGAATAGGTATACTTTATTAAATAATTTTTAGAGACCGGTATTCAAATTGATTTGCATTCCTAACCATATCAATTGCTAGAAGGATAAGAGCTTAAATAAGTTTAGGGTGGAGGTGGAGGAGTGGTGGGGGAGGAGATGGATTCGAGTGTTTAAAAATGCTTCGTATGATCTGTAAATGGACAAGTGGAAGTTAGTTGTTTGAAAATGTGTCTGAAGAATTTAAAATGAAATTTTAAAACCAAACGAGTGTAGTAACAGCTCTGTTTTTATGTTTTTCAGTAGAATTACATGCAAGTTCATTACACAATTTTGAAATAATAGAAACTTAAACTTAGTAAGAGCCATAGAAACCCAGTTTGGTATTTTCATTTTTATAGAAGAAATTGAGACCTGAAGAGGTGGCCTGGTTTTTCCACAGCTATTAACAGTTACTAGGTAGTAGAATGGGTTGTAAATGTGGCAGCCATTTGTAGCCTTCTTGCTTACTCTCTTTTGTGATGTTTAGAGTGGTTCATTAATAATTTAACTTAAAGATGAACAAAAAATAAATCCTGCAAGTCTTCCTAAGATAGATAATATTTTACATCGATGTTTTGTGCCAATTTTGAAAGAGAATTTTTTTTCAAAATTCTAGGTTATTTCTTTGATAGAAAGCAATTCTGTGGTAATTATACATGGTGCCACAGGAAGTGGTAAAAGCACTCAGCTCCCACAGTATATCCTGGATCATTACGTTCAGCGCTCTGCCTACTGCAACATTGTGGTTACCCAGCCACGGAAGATAGGGGCCAGCAGTATCTCCAGGTGGATCAGCAGAGAGCGCGCTTGGACTCTGGGGGGTATGGTGGGCTATCAGGTGAGGCTGGAGGGAGGGAGGGACAGAGTCATCCATCCCTCTTTGTTTGTTATTTTTTTCCACTTAAGTTGATGATAGGATGTGACTGTTTTCTGCTTGGCTTATAGAACAGAACTATGGCATAATTTTAAGAATAGTGAAACTAAATTTCTTGAAAATAATTTGTTATTTCTCTCCTAGTTGAATGAGTAGGAAAAATGAGAATTCTCAGGCTTATGGCTCTTATAATGTTATCCTTTTAATTATATATTTGTAGTCTAGATGATGTCTTCATACACAATTGTCTTTTTTTTTTTTTCTTTAAAAAAAACAGGGTCTCGCTCTGGAGTGCAGTGGCTGGCGCAATCATAGCTCACTGCAGCCTCTAACTCTGGCCTCAAGTGGTCCTCCCACCTCAGCCTCCCAGATAGCTAGGACTACAGGCGTGCTGCACCGCCATGCTTGGCTAATTTTTTTATTTTTAGTAGAGAAGGGATCTCACTGTGTTGTCCAGGCTGGTCTGAACTTCTGGCCTCAAGCTATCCTCCTGCCTTGGCCTCCCAAAGTGCCACTGTGCCCTGCCCACAATTGTCTTAATGTAAAAATGTTGTAGGCAGTGTGATTAAATAAACCAACCTCTCCCCCACAAAAAGAAGAAAAAAATGAATTTGAGAACTTCATTTTTAATTGGGACTCTGTATATCTTGGGAAATAAAATAATTTTTTTATTCCCTTTCTTTCCTCCATTATACAATGGATATATCTTTTTTTGGTAGTGAAATGGGAGCCATTTAAACCTGAACTCTTTCTCCTTTCTCTTTTCCTTCCCCAATTTTAGGTAGGGCTAGAGAAAATAGCAACGGAGGACACCAAGTTAATTTATATGACAACTGGAGTCCTGCTTCAGAAAATAGTTAGTGCCAAGAGCTTGATGGAATTCACGCACATCTTCATTGATGAAGTAAGTGCGTATTTCACATAGCTCTGCTCTGATGTTCATGTCCTTATTTTACAGGAGAACACAGTGTAAGGTAATATAAGTGTTACCTGCTTGTAAAGGGTTGTAAAGTGCTTTGCATTTATATCTGCTTAATCTACTTATGAGTGTTAATTTTCTGTATTCATTCTTTGCTCTTGGTTCTAAAATATGAGTGGTGATGTTGAGAACTATGAAAAGATTCCTTATTTAGAGTTTTTGTAAAGTTTTATTGGAACACAGTTTTACTCATTTGTTTATATGTTGTTTATGGTTGTTTCTGTGCTACAACAGCAGAGTTGAGTAGTTGTAACAGAGACTGTATATCCCACCAAGCTGGAAATATTTGCTGTCTGGCCTTTTATGGGAAAAGTCTGCCAAACTCTGGTTTAGAGAGTTAGCTGTAATCAGACAGTTAAAAGGACTTTAATTGTATGTAGTTTCAGCCACATCACAGATACTTTTCCATGTAGTAAATTAAGGACAATAATAGCTTTTAAAAATCAATAAAATAAATACAAGATATCAATCTATTTACCTTTCTAAAAAAAAAAACTGTAATAAAGTATTGTGAACCTGTCTTTGTGTCTGTCTTAGCTTTCTTTGTTCTTTCCTTCCTCTACACTTTCTGGACTTTTCTCAGTAAGGATAGAATATTTAATTGATTTTACGCACACATATATATATTTTTTAGAGACAGGGTCTTGCTCTGTCACCCAGGCTGAGGTGCCGTGGTGTGATCATAGCTCACTGCAGCCTGGAACTCCTGGGCTCAGGTGATCTTCCTGCCTTAGCCTCTCTAGTAGCTGGGACTACAGGCACATGCCACCATGCTGGCTAATTTTTAAAAAAAATTTTATGGAGGGGGCTCTTGCTTTGTTGCTCAGGCTGGTCTTGAACTCCTGGCTTCAAATGATCCTCCCACTTTGGCCTTCCAAAGGTGCCTCATGGGATGACTGGCATGAGGCACTGCACCTGGGCTGATTCTGTTTATATTTTAAACAAGAGTTTTTTGAGGTGGGGGGATGTTGTGTTCAAAAAACTTGCCCAGGAGCTTTGGAAGTGGCTCCTCCCCAAGCCCTCTTGTGTTGTAAATCTTATCAGTAGTTCTGTCCTGAGAAGCTTGACTTACTTCTAGAGAAATGAGAAACATCGACAAATAGGATTTGTGGGAGGTGGTGAGATGGGGCCAGGGTGCTTAATAGAATCTGAAATCAAACCATTTGGGCAACTGTTTAGGGTAAGGTCTCTCCACTCTATTTTGTTATGTGTGATCATTAGTAATACCAAAATATACTACAGGTAAAGCTGAGTTTGTGCATTTATGCTCTTGTGTATATTTACTTGGTTTTAAATTACTGTAGGGCGTTTGGGAAAGTAGGAAAAGGTGGAAGATGATCTGTTGTTCCTTGCAAAATAGTGTGATGTGCAATATGGTTCAGAATTTTTCTTTGTGAGTTTTGGCAGTTTTGAGTGTCTTTAGATTAGGCAGAGATCAAATTCAAATTAATTGGCAATATGCCAAAAGGTAGCATGAAGTTCACACTAGTTGTCATTTATTGAGCCTTTTACTGCAATTGAGACTGTTTTACATGAAAGGAAACTAAAGCTTAAAGTTCAGTGCTCAGGCCTCAGGTAACAAATAGGATTGCTGAATTCATCCCTGGGTAGTTTAGAGACTATGGTGTTAACACATGCATTTGTTTTCTATGTACCTGGCATCTTTCTGACTGTCTAATAGCCTTCTGTGCACATACATACTTGAGTGACACAGATAAACCCATCCATACTGTGCTACAGACTATGTTCTTTCCTAAAGCTGTGCTGTAATAACTGAGCAAGTTTGCTGCTCTCTCCAAGAGCTCGCCCTGCAGGGGAGTGGTGGTCACAGAAACTGTCTCATCCCTGTTAAACCAGCTTCCTGCTCTACCACGGTATCTCCAGCACTAGTAGGAGCTCTGATAATTATTTGCTTAATGAATGAATGGATTGGATATGCCTGAAGTTTTAGGTTTACAAACAGTATTATATTCTCAGGGATGATTTGGATTTCAAAAGAAATAGAAGAACAAAAGTTGAAGATGGCCAGGCAGTTTAAAATGGGATAGTATTTTTAACTTCTCAGCTCTTGAATAAACTACCTTTGGGCAGATCATTCATTCAGTAAACGGTTTTTGAGTATTGCTGTGAAGAAGGTGCCTCAGGTGCTAAGGTTATTTATAAAGGTTATTTATAAAGTGAGTCGTAGTTTCTGCTGTCAGCCACTCTCCAGCGGAGACACCCTTCAGCTGGTGTGTGTGTTTCTGTGCTACGGAGAAAGGCCAGTGGCAGGGGAGGGCTGTGGGGATCCTGGAGAGGGAGCGTCCTGGGGCAGGGGGAGCAAGGGCTGGCAGCGAGAACCAGGGATAAGGTGGGAGTGTGAACCCAGAGGAGAGGCTTCCACCGGGAGTGCAGGTGGCGGGGATCTAAAAGCTGAGGCCAGGTCACTCTGGGGGCTCTTCCCTGGGGTGATAGCTTTGATTTTTTTTTTTTCTTCTCAGGTAAGAGACAGGAAATTTGTGTTGGGGAAATGTTCCGGAGTTTGGTGAGAGCACGAGATAAGAATTAGGTTTGTGATAGTGTTAAGTGTGAGGGTGGGAAGCCTAGTAGGCACTCACAGTGCGGGTGGAGAAAGATTCCTCACACAGAAATTAAGATATAGATATAAAAAGTTTATTGTTTTAGTGGAGGGAGAGAAAGCGGGAGAAAGAGGAAGGGAGAAGGGAAGGGGGAGAGCAGGGGAGGGCGTGGCGTCCCAAGGAGAAGGGGATGCCGGCAGTGAGGCCAGTGGCTCGCTGGCTTTAAGGGGGACAAAGAGAAAGAGAAACAGCGATGGCTGTCAGTGGTAACAAAAGCTGCGAGGACGTCAGAGTCCAAGAGCGGGTTTCCTGCCTTCCTGGGAGAAGGGATGTCGCAGGAGACGTGGCTCTGCCCTCGAGATGCGGTCGAGGCCTGGAGCTTGTTCTCCTGCCGTTTCCTCAGGAACTCTGTGAAAGCAGATCCTCAAAACACACTTTCGAAAAAGAGAGATTTACATCTCTTTTCTGTCCATGCAGCTTTCTTCAGAAGTTGTGCGAAACAGAAGCCCTGCAGGTGCCTGTTAGTGAGAGGACTCACAGGATGGATCTTTAACTGCTGCGGGGGGAAATGGTGGGATTAGGCATTTTCCTGCTGTTTCAGCAGGGCCATCCTTACGTTAAGTAATTTAGAGCTGATATTTTTTCTTCTTTTCTCTATGCTACTTCCCTGTACGTCTACTTCAATGGGAAGTCAGGAAGATATCAAGACCAGGAATAGAATTAGGTGTAGAATAATAATCAGGCTTTTTACTGAGGAGAGGAGAACTCTTGCTTTCAAACTTAGTATCTATCTCTCCATTTTGGCACGGAAATGTCCCAGAATAGAATCTTACAGTCGCCTGTGTGTTGAGGTATACTGACTAAGTTACGGAGTAACTGGGTTCTTTCAGAAAAGCAGCAGCACCGCAGGCCACCTAGCCTGCAGGCACTAGCTGGTGGTGGGGTGGCGTGTGGGGGAAGGGTGGAGTGGCTGTGGACCTGCAGGCCGGCTCTGACTGCAAGGTCTGAGAAGGGCCGTGAAGCAACTGCTGTCCCCGAGTGCTCTATGTCAGTGCTGTTACTTCAGGTCCTAACTTCATTATGGTTTTCCTGTTTTTGATTGACCCAGCATTTCCAGGCCCAACCCTTTTAAACTGCAGTTCTGCACATCATGGAACATGTGTCTCTCCTGGTCAGCGTTAGACTGGCATGTCTTCAACCCTGCACTTACTTGCTTAAATAACAGTGTACCTTTAGACCACGGCAGAGGCCTCTAGGGAGGCTGGCCTGGTGGTTCTCTGTGCTTGGGAGTGGGTGGGGAGGTGTTTGGCTGTCACAGTGACCTGGGGGCACAATTGGCATTAGGTGGGCAGGGCTAAGGATTCTGAACGTTACTGAACGTTACTCTGCCCAAATGCCAGAAGGGCCCTAAAGAGAAACACCGGGGGGGGGGGGGGGGGGGGGGGCAGTGATGCACATGGTATAGGCCGATGCTCTTTGCTCCTCTTACCTGGGAGTGATATGTCCCCTGAAGAACTGTGTTTAGCAGAGCTGATTTAGTTACCACTCTCCCAGGGTGCCATCAAAGCCCTCTTTTCCTCTGTCTTTCAGCAGTGACGTGTGCCTTGCTTGATGCCATGTGGGGGTGCCCCCTTTTTTATTTTGTAGGTACATGAGCGAACTGAAGAAATGGATTTCCTGCTGTTGGTAGTCCGCAAACTTTTAAGAACAAATTCTCGTTTTGTGAAGGTAAATTTGATTTCATGAGTAACAGAAACAGAAATATTTAGGGATAAGATTTATTGTTTAGTTTTATTCTTCTTTACGGTTGTACCTCAGTATCTGCGGGGGATTTCAGGACCCCCAGAGGACACCAAAATCTAAGGATGCTCAAGTCCCTGATATAAGATGATGTAGTACAGTATTTGCATATAACCTCACATCCTCCCATGTACTTTAAATCATCTCTAGATTACTTATAATACCTAATACAAGGTAAATAGTTGTTATACTATATTTAAGAAATCTGTATTTTTAATTTTTTTTCCTGAATATTTTTGATTTGCTGTTGGTTGAATCTGCAGATGTATAACCTGTGGATATGGAGGGCCCACTCTATTTTAAACAGAAACATTTGAAACCAGTGACTCTTAAAAGTCATGATCATGTGTGGTACACCTGATTTTGCTAGGAAACAGGCTAAACGGATTGCTTTGATGATCAGAGTATGGATACTTTTTGGCTCTTATATTGCTTTAAATACTAACATTTTCTCCAGGCTGCATAAAATGATCTAATAATAGTAGACTATAATGAATGCTGGGTATTGAAACCCTGCTTTTGGTTGAATAAGTACCACAGTTTAGAGGTATATGAATGAACCTGCAATCCCTATTTTAGAAATATCATCAAAGCACATTGATATTTGAGAACAGAATATATACTACTATTTTAGAGACTTAAGTTGGGTTAACTGAAGGTTGATGGGAACAGCAAATAGTATTTACATTTTATTTGAACAAAAAGGAGAAAGGCATGAACTAGGCCAAAATAGCGATGGGTTTAGAATAATTACACAATCTAAACAAGTCTAAACTAGGTCTACCTCTACCCAGCTACACTAAGCGGAGGTCTTTGGGAAAGAGCCTTGTAAAGGTGGCAGTGATTGAGAACCGCATGTAATGGGACTGCTAAAGGATTTGCTGTTACTGGAAGACAGTTGCTTTCTGAATCCTAAGGTATTTTGTCAAGTATTTGTTTGGAAAACATGTCTTCTCCTCCCCCCCATACCTCCAAGGCGGGAACTTCTACCTGAGAACATTCAGGTTCTCCCTTGGTGGGTGCTAAATGACCAGAACCTGACGTTTGCAATAGGTTGTCTTACTGCTTGAGATGACTGTGAAATCAGTGAGAGAATTTGGCTATTTCCGTCCTTTTTTGAAATCTTGAAGATGGCATTGAAGATTCTTTAACAAATTGGGGCCTTTTTAAATTTCATTTTAAGGCTTTTCTTTGTTACTCAAGTCAAGATAATGACTTATGTGTTTTTTTAGTTTTGTAAAGAGAGTTAAGAATGTTAGTGGATGAAAAAAAAAATTCTACCAGACTGCTGAAAATGGTAGTAAGGAATTTGGTACTTATATCTTGTAAGTAGTAAGAAGTTAGTATGTTCATGATTTATTAAAAAACGTGAAGCAGCATATTTTCTAAATATAGAACCTTATGGTACATGTGGTTGGGCCAAGAAATTAGAAATCATGCTCTGGATGGTTTCGTAAAAGGTTTTTTTAAAAACTCTCCAAAAATCGTTATTTATTACCTTTTTAAGAGTGCTGCTGTCAGAGGTCTTAGATGCAAGAGCATGGACCACTGGGCTTTAAGGTCTCCCCTTCTTTTCCCTACCCAAACCTTTAGAGGTCCCTTTAGTTCCCCTGATGCGGCTTTCCCTTCCCACTCTGTGCCACCCTGCAGTCACTGACCCTGCTGTCGCGTCTAGCTGACCAGACTCAGCCCAAGCCCCCCTACACAAGCGGGTATCTTGCAGGCTGCTGCCTTGTCTGTCTGGAGAGGTGGAGGGCTGCTGGGAGGACAGGTATGGGGAGGTTGGGGGCTGTGCAGAGCCTTCCTTGCCTCAGGCAGTCCAGGTTTGGCCTCTTGTTTTCGTGCTGCATGCAGCTCAGCAAAAGCCCTGCAGTTCACTAGTCTCACACTTCCTTAAAAGATAGTTTAGAGATCATCTGCTGTGACTGGGGTGTGTCTACTCTTCCACCCCAGGTGGCTTCTCAGAGCATTCTTTCTAAACTCAGACATCTCTTCTCAAAGTGAGTTCTGGTCCATATGGTTTTTACCATTTGTATCTAACACCAAAGGGGAAAATACAGATGTTTTGTTTACCCAATAACTGCACTGACAGTGCCTATATGAAGTTTTCACTTTTTGGCTGGGATTTATATTTATAGAACTCTAAGTGCCGTATGCGGTTGGTAGCCTATGCAAGCTGTGCTCACGCCCGCTTGGTGCTGTGGAGATGTGGTGTAGGTCCTCGGCAATGCTGCCACCTTCTCCAGGCACTAATGTGCTCTGGGTGCCGCTCCTGCCATTCATGGCTGAGTTTCTCAAGGAGATCATCACGTATTTGCTTTTTGACAAACTGAAAGCTGCAGTCAGTCTTCTTGCTCTGGTCTGGGCCTGTTTCTCTCGGCCCAGAGACTTCTCTAGTTTCTTGGGTTGGAGCTAGGTTATCTGAATCCCTTGTCTTCCTCTTTGCTGATTAACTCTCTCATTTTTCTGGAACACATCATCTAGTAACTTATTCTTTTTAAAAATTAGTTTTCTGATGCAAAGTTTTCTTTTAGATAAATGGTTACAATTTAGCCTTAGTGGAGTTATGTAATTTCTCATTTGATAAAATAATTGAAGAGAAATAGTAAGTTGGTATCTCTGAACATTCTTTAAACTGCAATAATTTGTGTTACACTTAGGGTTTAAATCAAGGTGGTCTATTTAAAATCTCAAAAGTTATTACATACAGGAATGAAGCAGAAGAAAAGCCTACAATTTTAAAAGTATTTCATTTCAGTTACTGTTATTCACATTGTTTTATTTTAATGGTTCCGCTTACTCCATAGGTTGTCCTGATGTCGGCTACCATCAACTGTAAAGAGTTTGCAGACTACTTTGCTGTTCCTGTTCAGAACAAGATGAACCCTGCGTATATTTTTGAAGTGGAAGGCAAGCCCCATTCAATTGAAGAGTATTATCTTAATGATTTGGGGCATATTCATCACAGCAGGGTATGTTACAATGTATTGTTTCTTATAGTGAATGTACTTTTGTATTTGATCAAACCTGCATTCATCACCTACGATTGTAAGGCCTCTTTCTGAAAATTATTATTTTTAATCGACACATAATAATGACATATATTTATGGAGAACGGTGTGTTATTTTGATACATGTGTACAATGTATAATGATCAAATCAGGGTAATTAGCAAATCCATCACCTTAAGCATTTATCAGTTCTTTGTGTTGGGAACATTTAAAATCCTCTCTTCTATTTGAAAATACATGATAAATTGTTGTCAACTATAGTCACCCTCTAGTGCTGTAGAACACTGGGCGTAGTGGTGCACACTGTAGTCCCAACTACTTAGGAGGCTGAGGCAAGAGGATTGCTTGAGCCGAGGAGTTCAAGGCCAGCCTGGACAATATAGCACACACACACACAAACACAGTAGAAATTATTCCTCTTATCAAATAGCTGTAATTTTGTATCCACTAACCAATCTCTCCCTATTCTTTCTCTCCCTTCCCCTCCCCAGCCTCTGGTAATCACTGTTCTACTCTCTACTTCCATGAGATCAACTATCTTAGCTCCCACATGAGTGAGAACATATGGGATTAGTCTTTATGTGCCTGACTTATTTCAGTTAACGTAGTGTCCTCCAGGCTTATCCTTGTTGCTGAGAATGACAGGATTTCCTTATTTTTTTATGGCCGAATAGTATATATACCACATATTCTGTATCCATTCATCTTTGATGTCTCTGAGGTGATTCCATGTCTTGGCTATTGTGAATAATACTGCAGTAAACATGGGAGTGCAGATGTCTCTTCGACATAACTGATTTCCTTTCCTTTGGCTATAGATGCAGTAGTGGGATTGCTTGGTTGTGTGGTAGTTCTGTGTGTAGATTTTTGAGGCTGCTCCATACTGTTTTCCATATGGCTGTACTAATTTACGTTGCCACCAACAGTGTTGTAAGACTCCCTTTTCTCAGCATCCTTACCAGCGTTTATTGTCTTCTTGATAATAGCTGCTCTGACACATGTGACATGATATCTCAATACCGTTTTGATTTGCATTTCCCTGATGGTTAGTGATGGTGAACATTTTTTCATATACTTGATGGCCAGTGGTATGTCGTCTTTTCAGAAATATCTATTCAAATCCTTTGCCCATTTGTAAAATTGGATTATTTGGGTTTTTTTGCTGATGAGTTGAGTTCCTTGTATGTTCTGGGTATTAATCCGTTGACAGATGAATAGTTTGCAAATATTCTCTCCCATTTTGTAGGTTGTCTCTTCATTCTGTTGATTGTCTCCCTTGCTGTGAAGCTTTTTATTTAATGGTTTGATACAATCCATTTGTCTGTTTTGGCTTTTGTTGCCTGTGTTTTTGAGGTCTTAACGCATAAAATCTTTGCTCAGACCAATGTCCTGAAGCATTTCTCCTGTGTTTTCTTCTAGCAGTTTCATAGTGTCAGGTCCTACATTTCAGTCTTTGATTCATTTTGAGATGATTTTTGTGAGAGATAGGGGTCTAGTTTTATTCTTCTGCATATGGATATCAGGTTTTCCCAGCATCATTTATGAAGAGACTGTCCTGTCTTTAATGAATGTTCTTGGTGCATTTGTTGAAAATCAAATGACTGTAAATATGTGGATTTATTTCTGGGTTTTTAAGTTTTGTTCCACTAGTTTGGGTCTATTTTATGCTAGTACTATGCTGTTGTGGTTACTATAGCTTTGTAGTAAATTTTGAAGTTGGGTGGTATGATGCTTCCTGCTTTGTTCTTTTTGCTCAGGATTGCTTTGGCTATTTGGGGTCTTTTGTGATTCCATGTACATTTTAGGGTTTTTTCTATTTCTGTGAAAAATGTCATTGGTATTTTTGATAGGGATTGTATTGAATCTGTAGATTGCTTTAGATAATATGCTAATTTTAATAATATTAATTCTTCCAATCCATGAAGATAGCATGTATTGCCATGTTTTTTGTATCCTCTTCAATTTCTTTTATAGTTTTTCTTGTAGAGATCTTTCACCTCCTTGGTTAAATTTATTCCTAGGTAGTTTATTATTTTTTTGTAGCTATTATAAATGGGATTGCTTTCTTGATTTCTTTTTCAGATGTTCATCGTTGGTGTATAGAACTGGTACTGACTTTTGTACTGTTGACTTTGCTATCTTGCAACTTTTCTGAATTTATCAGTTCTAAGAGTTTTTTGTTGGAGTCTTTAGATTTTTCTGTATATAAGCTTATGCTGTCAGCAAACGGACAGTTTGACTTCTTCCTTTTCAGTTTAGATGCCCTTTATTTCTTTCTCTTGCCTAATTGCTCTGGCCAGGACTTCCAGTACTATTCTGAATAAAAGTGATGAAAGTGGGCATCTTTGTCTTGTTCCAGTTCTTAGTGGAAAAGCTTTTACCTTTTCTGCGTTTGGTATGATGTTAGCTGTGGGTGTGTCATATATTGCGTTTATTGTGTCGAGCTATATTCCTTCTGTGCCTAATTTGTTGGGAGTTTTTATCATGAAGGGATGTTGAATTTTATCAAATGCTTTTTCTGTGCCTACTGAGATGATCATATGGCTTTTTTTCCTTCATTCTGTTGATGTGATGTATCATGTTCATTGATTTGCCTGTGTTGAACCATCCTTGTATCTCTGGGATGAATCCCACTTGATCATGGTATATAATCTTTTTGATATGCTGTTGGATTTGGTTTACTAGTATTTTGTTGAGGATTTTTGCATCTATGTCCATCAGGGATATTAGCTTGTAGCTTTCTTTTTTGTTGTATCTTTGTGTGGTTTTAGTACCACAGTAATGCTGGCCTCGATGAATGAGTTTGGAAGAATAACCTTCCCTTAAATTTTTTTGGAATAGCTTGAGAAGAATTGGTATTCTTTTAAAAGTTTGGTAGAATTAAGCTATGAAGCCATCATATCATGGGGTTTTCTTTGTTGGGAGACTTTTTATTACTGATACACTTTGGTTACTTGTTATTGGTCTGTTGAGGTTTTCTTCTTCTTGATTCATTCTTGGTAAGTTGTATGTGTCCAGGAATTTGTCTGTTTCCTCTAGAGTTTCCAATTTGTTGGCATATAGTTGTTCATAATAATCTCTACTGATCCTTGTATTTCTGTGTTATCAGTTGTAATGATTTCTTTTTTGTTTCAGATTTTATTTGGGCTTTTCTTTTTTTCTTACTATAGCTAAAGGTTTGTTGATTTTGTTTATCTTTTTAAAAAAACCCAACTTTTGTTTTGTTGATCTTTTGTATTGCTTTTTTAGTCTCAATTTTGTTTATCTCATCTCTGGTCTTTATTATATCATTTCGTTCCTTCTACTAATTAATTTTGGGTTTGGTTTGTTCTTTGCTAGTTCCCTGAGGTGCGCAGTTAAGTTACTTATTTGAAATCTTTCTGCTTTTTTGATGTAGGTGTTTATTGCTATTAACTTCCCTCTTACTACTGCTTTTGTTGTATCCCATAGGTTTTGGTATGTTGTGTTTCTATTTTCATTTGTTTCAAGAATTTTTAAGTTTCCTTCTTAATTTCTTGACTCATTGGTTGTTCAGGAGCATGTTGTTTAATTCCCATGTATTTGTACAGTTTTGAAATTTCCTTGTTACTGATTTCTAGTTTTATTTCATTATGGTTAGAAAAGATTCTTGATATGATTACAGTTTTTAAAAATTCATTGAGACTTGTTTTGTGGCTTACAATAAGGTCAGTCCTGGAAAATGTTCATGTTCTGATGAAAAGAATGTGTATCCTGTAGCTGTTGGGTGAAATGTTCTGTAAATATCTGTTAGATCCATTTGGTCTTAGTGTAGTTTAAAGTCAGTGTTTCTTTGATTTTCTGTCTAGATGATCTGTCCAGTGCTGAGGTGGGGTATTGATGTCCCCAACTCTCACTGTATTGGAATCTATCTCTCCCTTTAGATCTAATAATATTTCTTTATATACCTGGGTGCTGCTCCAGTGTTAGGTGCATGTATATTTTCAATTGTCATATCCGTATACTGAACTGATCCCTATCCCTATATCATTATATAATGACCTTTTTTTTTTTTTTTTGGTCTCTTTTTACAGTTTTTGACTCAAAGTCTGTTTTATCTAAGTGTAGCTACTCCTGTTTGCTTTTGGTTTCCATTTGTGTAGAATGTATTTTTCCATCCCATCACTTTCAGTCTGTGTGTCTTTACAGATGAAGTGAGTCTCTTGTAGGCAACATATAGTTTGGGTCTTGTTATTTTCTCCATTCAGCCAGTCTGTATCTGTTAATTGGGAAATTAAATTTGTTACATTCAAGGTTGTTTTTGATAGGCGATGACTTACTCCTGTCGTTTTGTCAGTTGTTTTTTAGTTGTTTTGTATATCCTTTGTTCCGTTCTTCCTCTCCTATTATTTATCTTTGTGGTGTGGTGGTGTTTTATGGTGATAAGATTTCTTTTCTCTTTCTCATTTGTGTATCTGCCCTGCTAGTGAGTTTCATACTTTCGCATGTTTTCATGATTGTGGTTATTGTCCTCTTGCTTCCAAATGTGAGACTCCCTTGAGCATATCTGATAAGGCTGGACTAGTAGTAATGAATTCCCTCAGTTTTTGCTTGTCGTGGGAAAGACTGTTTATTCTTCATTTCTGAAGGATAGCTTTCCTGGCTATAGTATTTTTGACTGGTAGTTTTTCTTTAAGTACTTTGAATATATCATCCCGTTCTCTCCTGTCTGTAAGGTCTCAGGACAGAAACACTGTCACTTCTTTCTTGTCCTGTGGACAGAGTCCTACTGGCCAAGCACTTCAGGGAGAGGAACGCAGAGTCCCTCCCTGACTCTGTCTGTATAAACAACAGTGCTCCCTCCATGTTCCTGTCCCTGTCCCTCTACTTCACTTTGTCAGAGATCCTGTCTGACCTAATGCACCTTGACTGGCTTGCCTGTTGCTTTGACCATGCCATGTGGTCCAGGAATGCAGAGGTCTTGTCTGTTGTATGTCTTCCTTATCTGGGCACACAGAAGGCATGAGTTCAACAAGTGGATCAGTGAGCTTATATGATGTGTTTCTGTTGTCTGTATCAAGCTTGGCTTAGAGAAAGCATGGATGTATTTGGTGTCTTATCAGTGTGTTCAAAAAATATTCATTGGGTTTGGATTCTAGAACTCAGTGAAATTACTTGTGAAACAATGACATGCTTTTTCTGTGGCTCATTTGTAGGAAAACACTTCTAGGTGCATTTGGATGCCACTGTTGGAGTTTGTGAAAAGTATACTTTTTCCCTATTTCTTTTTTGTACAATTGTGTTATGACAAATACTAGTTATTATTTAAATAAAGTAGAAAATTATTTAAGGAAAATATCAGGAATGGATTTATTAGACATCTTCAAAATTATTATTATTATTTTTGAGACAGAGTCTTGTTTTGTTGCCCAGGCTGGAGTGCAGGGGCATGATCATTGCTCACTGTAACCTTGAACTCCTGGGTTCAAGTGATCCTCCCACCTCAGCCTCCCGAGTAGCTGGGACCAGGCAAATGCCACTATGCCAGGCTAATTTTTTAATTTTTTGTGGAGACAGGGTCTTGTTATGTTGCCCAGGCTCGTCTCGAACTCATGGCCTCAAGCAATCCTCCTGCTTTGGCCTCCCAAAGGACTGGGGTTACAAGTGAGCCACCACACCCAGCCTTCAAAATTATTAACAAACAAAAGTTAACTTATCATACTTATATCACTGGAATTGTAACAATAATGAGAAATAAATTATTTGTGTACTACCTGACTTAATTTACTCTAAGTAAAAATTTGAAAAAATAATTCGCATTTATGACCGAATTCTGATCACCTGAAGACTTCTTTTGATGTGTCCTTCACAAAATCAAATGCAATGTCTTACATATAGTAGTTGATAAGTAAAATTGTTGACTAAACAAAAAAGCCTTTTTACTCTTGGTGGAAAAAAACCCAGTATGGCTATAAAGCAGATTCTGTGGAAATTATGATACAGCTGCTGTGGGGGATGTTGTAGAGAGATGCTTATGTAGCTGTGGCCTTAGCTCCATGAAAGCTGTACACAGACCAGTCACTCTAACCTGACTTGGGGAGTTGCTGCTTGTGGTTGGTGCCCTGGTGTCCTGTAATGGCACCTGAGGGACAATTTTGAATATCTGGTCTCGGTTTGACTTTGTTTTAATAGACAGTTAAAAGTAGTCTAGTAACTCTTTAAATCTTGGTAGATAGATGCCTAATTGTGTGTATTATTACCACAGATTGGTGGATATAGACATGATGTTAACTTTTCCTGGTGCTTTTGATATTCAAGGGTGCTTCCAATGCATGATGATGTTGAAATCTTAGGGCTCTTTGAGGTGGGGGTTTTACACAGGGGAAGAGCACTGGCTTTGGGATTGGAAACTTCTTCTGGGTTCCATAGATGTTTGGTACAGCTTAATCTATGTCTTCAAAATAGATTTCCTGCCTAACATTTCATCTTTGTATGTTTGGGCTCTCTGATTCTGTCCTTGCTCCAGTGGATTAACGAACATGGTACTGTTTGTGTCAAGTATCCCAAGCAGTGCTTGACACACAGCAAGTGCTCAAATATTGGCTGTAAATAAAAATTTCTCATTTTTATTTGGGGGGTTTGTTACAGTGATGTACTAAAGGGGAGAGTCACCCATTCAACCCCAGTATTTCCTCTGTAATCCTTTTTTGCCATTGTGACTTCTTTCTTTTTTGTTTTTAGCTTTCTTCTCATCTCCTGGAGGAACCAGTGATAACTAAGGATATATATGAAGTTGCTGTCTCTCTAATTCAGATGTTTGATGACTTGGATATGAAAGAGAGCGGGTAAGAGACACTCCAGTTGGTCATGTACGTTAATGTATATGTGATTTAAAAAATTCAAAATTTGGAAACTTTTTAGTGTTTTTACAATATTTAGGTATAACTATAGATTATTTTCCAGTAGTCACTATATATTTTATTTTTTCTTGTTCATTTTTATTGCTGTATAGTATTCCATTACAATATTGCATCATGGTTCATTAATCCATTCTATTGTTGATAAATGTTTGGGTTGTATTCAGTTTTTATTTTGTTATTTGGAACAAGGGTGCAATGAATATTCTCTTTTGTTTCTTCTGAGTTTAAGGCTGGGCAGCACTTCTTAACTTTGATTGCTTATTCACTGTATGTATTTTAAAAGCAAGTTAGTATGTTGGAATTTTTTTTTACTGGAAATTTCCACTTTAAAATAGTTAAAGCTGTGCCAAGTGCAGTTTTAGGACTAATGGTTTTAAAAGCTAGGATTTATAGCCTGAAGATAGAATAGTTTTTCCAGACATGCAGAAGTCATATCACTTACAATCTTGAGTTAAAACTTTAAGTACTTCATTAGTAGAAACTGTTGAAAGCCTTTCTTTGCCTTTGTTTTCATTTACTATAAAAATATTCTTCTGACTCTAAGCAGTCTCCTATTGTAATCTAGACATTCATTCATTTAGCTGGTTCTTTGAAAATTGGAACATGCTTTCTCTTAGGATCAGTTTTAGGTTATAAGTGGTGGTTAGAGTCTATAATTTTAAAAATATCATACTATACCATATTATTGAACCTTTACTGTTATTGTGCTAATTTTACTACAGCTCATAAATAACATTTCTATTTTGGAATAGCAAACAATGAGAATGTAGATTCCACCTCCTCATAGCAACCTGAACTAGATTACTGGGATGGCTTTTCTCTTCTAGGCCTTAGATGCTCCCTGCCCCTGACACACCATATTTCTCTTCTTTTAGTTGTTAGTTGTGAAATTTAAACATACATAAAGTCTAGAGTTACTAATTGTGTTACGTCTCTGCTGAGCAGTATCTTAGAGTGAGGTAGCTGTATTCCAGTCCTGTCCACCTTCCAACTTACATGTGGGTATAATTGTACACTATTTAGCTATGTTGTTTTTGGCTCCCACAAATTTGATGTTATTTTTTTATGTCAGTGTGTTTAGATTTACCCCAATATATATAATTTTATTTACTCATCATTCTATCTTGCATTTTAGACTTTTCTTTTTGGATCATTTTCATTCTTTCTAAAGTATGTTCTTCAAAAATGTCTTTATGAAGAGTCTGTCGGTAAATGTTCTCAATTTTTATTTAGCTAAAAATTTCTTTATTTTATTCTAATTCTTGAAATAGGGTTTTGCCAGGTATAAAATTTCTAGTTTGCTGTGTATTTCTCTTCTTACTTTTCCCTTTCTAATTTTTTAATTTAAATATCTTTGTTGACATACAATTTATATAGTATAATGTACATATTTTTATTCTTTCTGTATTTTGATGTTTTTCTGTAATCTTCTGGCTTCTGTTACTTTTGTTTTATTTTATTTTTTTAGAGACAGCCTCTCGCTCTGTCACCAAGGCTGGAGTACAGTGATGTAATCATAGTTCACTGTAACCTTGACTTCTGGGCTCAAGTGATCCTTCTACCTCAGCCTCCCAAGTAGCTGGGATTATAGGCATGTGCTACCATGCCTGGCTAATTTAAAAAAAAAATTTTTTTTGTAGAGACTGGGTTCTCACTGTGTTACCCAGGCTGGTCTCCAACTCTTGGCTTCAAATGATCCTCCCACTTTGGCCTCCTAGAGTTCTAGGATTACAGGCATGAGCCATGGTACCCAGCCTGACTTCTGTTATTACGGTGAGAAGTCACCTTTTGGTTTAATTGTTCCTCGTAGGTAAATCTGTCTTTTTGCTCTGGCTAACTTTCTTTGTCTTTGTCTTTCATGTTCGGCAGTTTCACTGCTGTGAGTAGGTATGGATTTCTTTTCATTTATCTTGCTTGGGATTCAGTGGGCTTACTGAATCTAAACATTGGCATCTTTGATGCTATCCAACAACCTTTCATCTAATAGCTTTAGCATCCGCTGATGATATTGCCTGAGTGCATTATTACATTAGTGATGTTCTAATTTTACCCTTTGTTCTGTATTTATTCTCTGAGATGGTCCTAGAGAGAGGAAATTTTCCTTTTATTACTTTACCTCTTTTCTCCCTCTTTTTCTGTCTTTTAATGTCACAATGAACTCATGAATATTTTTTCCCCTTTTAAATAGACTTTATTTTTTAAAGCAGTGTTAGGTGCATAGCAAAAATTGAAGAGAAAGAAAGTAGAGTTCCCATATACCTCCTATTACCACATACGCACAGAACCCCCCAATAAACATTCTGCACTAGACTGGTGCATTTGTTACAGTGGATACATCATTATCACCCAAAGTCTATAGCTTTCTTTCTTTTTTTTTCCACTGTAGCTCTCAGATCTCAACACAGTCTGTAGTTTATAGTAGGGTTCACTTTTGGTTTTGTACATGCTGTGGGTTTTGATAAATGTATAATGACGTGTATCTATTATTACAGTATCATACAAAATAGTTTCACTGCCCTAAAAATCCTCTGTGTGCCACCTATTCATCCTTCCGTTCTCCCAACCCCTGGCAATGACTGATCTTTTTACTGTCTCCATAGTTTTGCCTTTTCCAGAATGTGCTGTAGTTGGAATCACACAGTATGTAACCTTTTCCAGTTGGCTTCTTCCACTTAATAACATGCATTTAGCTTTCCTTTTTGTCTTTTCATGGCTTGATAGCTCATTTCTTTTTAGTGCTAAATAATAATCCATTGTCTGGATGTGCCACAGTTCATTTATCCACCCACCTACCAAATTTCCCACTAAGTTCTGTTTTAGCTGCGCTTGGAGTTTTGGTACATTGTGCCTTCATTTTCATTCATCTCCAAGTGTTTTATGATTTCCATTTTGGTTTTTTCCTTTGGCTCATTCATTTTTTAGGAATGTGTTGTTTCATTTGAACATATTTGTGAATTTCTCCCAATTTTCTCTGTTTCTGATTTCAGATTTCATTCCATTGTGATTGGAGAACCTATTTTTTATTATTTCTATTTTTTTGAATTTATTGAGGGTTGTTTCATGGCCTAGCATACAGTCTGTCCTGGAGAATGTTGCATGTGCACTTCAGAAGAGTATATTCTGTTGCAGGGTGGAGTGTTCTATAGATGTCTCTTGTAAGTTGGCTTATAGCATTGGTCAAGTCTTCTGTGTCCTTTTTGATCTGCCTGGTTGTTCTATATATGAATGAAAGTGAGGTATTGAAGTCCTCAACTATAGTATTATTAGTGAAGTGCCTATTTCTCCGTTTCTGTCAGCTTTTGCTTCATGTATTTTGGTGCTCCGTTGTTAGGTGCATATATGTTTATGATTGTTGTATCTTCTTGATTGATTGACCTATTTATCATTATAAAATATCCCCCCCCCCTTTTTTTCTTTGGAGATAGGGTATTGCTCTGTTGCCTGGGCTAGAGTGCAGTGGTGTCATCATAGCTCACTGCAGCCTCTAGCTCCTAAGGCTTAAGTGATCCTCCTGCCTCAGCTTCCTGAGTAGCTGGGACTACAGGTGTGTGCCACTATGCCTGGCTGATTTTTCTGGTTTTTTTTTTGTTTTGTTGTTGTTGTTGTTGTTGAGACGGGGTCTCTTGCTCAGGATGGTCTCAAACTCCTAGCCTCAAGCAATCCTCCTGCCTTGGCCTCCCAGAGTGCTAGGATTACAGATGTGAGCCACCGTGCCTGGCCTAAAATGTCCCTCTTTATCTCAAGTAACACATTCAATTTTAAAGTCTATTTTGTATGGTCATAGCCATTCTACTTTCCTGTGGTTGCTGTTTGCATGACAGATCAAAATTTCCTATTCTTTTACTTTCAGTCTATTTATGTCTTTGAATCTAAAGTGTATCTCCCATAGACAGCATATTCTAAGTGGGATCATATTTTTAAAATTAGTCTAACAATCTCTGCCTTTTGATTGGATTGTTTAATCCATTTACATTTAACTTTATCATTGGTGTAGTTGAACTTATGTTGGTCATTTTGCTTTTTTCTTTCTGTATGTCCTATGCCCTTTTGTTCCTCTATTTCTCTTTGGCGTCTTTCTTTTGCATTCAGGAAATATTTTGTAATATACCATTTTACATTCGTTACTGATACTTCTAATTTTTTTTTGTTTTTGTTTTTTTGAGACAGGGTCTCGCTCTGTTTGTTGCCCAGGCTGGAGTGCAGTGGCACAATCATTGCTCACAGCAACCTCAAACTCCTGGCCTCAAGCAATCCTCCTGCCTCAGTCTTCCAAGTAGCTAGGACTACAGGCATGTGCCACCATGCCTGGCTAGTTTTTTTTGTTTTTTGGTAGAGACAGGATCTCACTATGTTGCCTAGGCAAACTCCTGGCCTCAAGCGATTCTCCTGCCTTGACCTCCCAAAGTGCTGGGATTACAGGCATGTGCCACTGTGTCCAGCCTACTGTTTTCCTTAGGCATTGCTCTAGGATTACCACATACACCTTACTTTATCAGGTCAGCTTCAGATTTATACTAGTTTAATTCCAGTGATATATAGAAACATTACTTCTTAGAGTTCTATTCTCTTTTCCTTCTTTTTCCCACTATTAATTTTATACATATTACATCTGTTAGTGTTACAAACTCAGCAATACTTTGTTGTAATCATTACCTTACCATCTGTTGTCATTTCCTTAGCCCAGGGGCCCCCAATCTATGGTGAGTTTTATAATTATTTCATTACATATTACAATATAATAATAATATAAATAAAGTACACAATAAATGTAATGTGCTTGAATCATCCCCAAACCATCCCCCCCACCAGCCTGTGGAAAAATTGTCTTCCATGAAAACAGTGCCAAAAAGGTTGGTGACTGCTGCTGTAGCCCATTACAGCTTTGCTTCCACTCTACCTCCTTTGTGCTGTTATTGACAAACATATTACACATATATTACATTTCTATATGTGATAGGCCCAGCGATATGCCAAGAAAATGCCCACAAGGCAGCCACAGTGGAGGAGACTTTCCATCACCAGACGGACAGCGGGCCCTGCCTGTGGTGTCAGTCAGCCTCCTCCAATTCCCCAGGGGTTGGTCAGTGCACGGAGTGGCCACTGCAGCAAGGAGCAATGCTTATGTGCAGACTCAACAACATGCACTTTCCTTAACCAAGGCTCATCTGGCTACTGCCACTGCTGAGTATTAACCTGCCAACAGCAGGGGCCAATGCCATGTCCCATAAATGGCACCATTCCCTGGGGGAACCAGCCCAGCCAGCTGATGGTAGATTGATTCCACCATGAAGGGGACAGTGATTTACCCTCGTGGAAATAGATACATATCCTATTCTGGATTCAGATTTGCCCTCATACACCTAAAGCTTCTGTCATACCACTATCCATGGACCTACAGATGCCCTTCTCACTTCTGTAGTTTCCTGCACAGCATGGCCCCTATCTAAGGAGCACAGTTAAGTGGCCAATGGGCTCATGAAATTCACTGGTCTTACCATGCGCCCAAAAGCAGCTGGCTTAAAAGAATTATAAAAATGCCTACTAAAGACTGTTATTGTACCAGTCCTACAGGAAGTGGTAAATGCTGTAAATAATCAAAGTCAGGCCGGGTGCAGTGGTTCACACCTGTAATCCCAGCAGTTTGGGAGGCCAAAGCAAGAAGATCGCTTGAGCCTATGAGTTTGAGGTTATGGTGAACTATGATTGGGCCACTGTACTCCAGCCTGGGTAGCAGAGCAAGACCCCATCTCTAAAAAAATAATAATAAAAATAATAACAATAATGATGAAGGTCAAAGACAAGGAAAAAATCTTGAAAGCAGCAAGAGAAAAATGACACGCCACATACAAACAAATAAACCCAGTAAGATTAACAGCTGACTTCTCAGCAGAAACAACGGAAGCCAGAAAGCAATGGGAAGACATAGTCCCAGTGTGGATGGGGGGCGATTCCTATATTCCTATATTCAGCAAAGCTATCCTTCAATAATGAAGGCAAAATAAAGACTTTTCCATATAAACAAAACATAAGAGAATTTTTTGTTAGCAAACTCATCTTACTAGAAATACTAAAGGAAGTTCTTTAGGCTGACCGCAGACAGTCTTTCAAATCCACATGAACAAAGAGCACAGATAAAGGCAATTATGTAATTATAAAAGACACTATAATACATTATTTTGCCTCCTTCCTTCTTCTAGGTAATTTAAAAAACAATTGTATAAAATAACATATATAATGTATCCACTCTAAGAGGCTCACCCAGGTGTCTCTCCATCAGGTCTCCTAATCATCAGGATTCCAGTCTTGTCATGACCAAGTCCCTAAATAACTGACCAAACTGTTAGCTTCTGCCTGTTGATTGGGGTGAACCCAACCCCATGGCCATGTCTCCTTCCACACGAAGTGGACCACCACTGCCTGACCTCTGCTCACTGGGAAGATTTCCCTTCCCCACTGTCTGTAAGCACCTCTGCTGGGTGGGCTGTAGAGCAGCAGATATCCATTCCTGGCTGTTGCCAGCCCATGCAGGCCCATCTACAAACCAGGTCTGCGTTTTTTATCATAGTGGTTGCTGCCTCAGGCCACAGGTGTGGCTCAGAGAGAGGTGACTAAGCAGCAGGAGGAGTCACGGGGAACTGAGCCACCTGTGTCGCAGTTACTGGTTTATCTCTCAGTGCCCCCCTCTTTGTTGTTTATTGGCTGCCTCCTTAGCCCCCATTACCTCCTTGAGACCTTCCCGAACCTTTCTGAACAAATACTCCATATAGTCCTCCTCCCGCCACATCTTTTCATCATGTTGCCCTATTTGTTCCTTTCACGGTCTTACTGCTGAACTGAAGGTGCCTTGCTCATCTTCTTGTCTCTTGTCTGTCTCTCCAGCTAGAATGTAAGCCCCAGAGAGTAGGGATCTTGTCTGTCTTATATCCTGACTGCACAGAGGAGGGCCTGGCATGTAGGAAGGGCTCATAGGTTTGTGGAGGAAAGAAGGTTTTATTTCACACAAAGGTAAATGTATTGATAGTCATGGGGCAGTGAGTGGAGGATTTAAGGTCTTGGTCTATAAAAATCCTCTCGAACTCCTTAATCTTTAAATTTTGCTTGTAGTTATTTTAAATGTTTTGTATTTTGAATTTCTGGATTATAATAACTAAATTTCAAGGAAAACTTCTGCAGATAGTGAGGTTTTTGAAGGAGAAAATAATGGGAATCAAGAGGCTTGGGGTCCCCTGAATGACCATGGGACCTTGGGTATTTGCTCATCTCTTTGGGCCTCTGTGTTTTCTCTGTCTCTCTCTCTTTCTTCCTTCTTTCCTTTCTTCCTTTCCTTTCACAGGGTCTGGCTCTGTCACCCAGGCCAGAGTGCAGTGGTGCGATCATAACTAACTGCAGCCTTGAACTCTTGGGCTCAAGTGATCCTCCTGCCTCAGCCACCCAAGTAGCTGGGACTACAGGTGTGCACCATCATGCCCAGCTAGTTTTTGTATTTTTTTTTGTAGAGATGGGGTGTTGCTATAATTGCTCAGGCTGGTCTTGAACTCCTGGCCTGAAGCAATCTTCCTGCTATGGCCTCCTGAAGTGCTAGGATTATAGGAGTGAACCATCGTGCTCAGCCAGGCCTGTGTTTTCTTATATAAAATAAAGAACATTACATTGGATGATCTGTAAGAGCCTTCCAAGATCAAAAGTTTGTAATATTAGGATTCTAGAAAAGCAATAGCTGTCATAGCCTTGATTAATATTTGTGCACATCACGTTTTTAACAGGAACAAGACCTGGTCGGGTGCCCAGTTTGTATCGGAGCGAGGCAGTGTGTTGGTGTTTTTGCCAGGTGTGAATGTCATCATTTTGTGAGCTGGAATTATAATACTCTGGATAGAGGCTAAGTTTGTGCCTACCACATATTTATGAAAAATGATATTCACCATATGTGTTTATTCTTTTTAAACATTGAGAACATGAACAAACGTGACTTTTGATTTGACTTCTTATTATAACCCTTGTATTGCTAAAAGATTTCTTATTGATAATGTAGAGTTCTACTTTTTAAAGGCAGTCTCGCCACCTTCAAAATTTCCAATAAAATATATGGCTTTGTTAAATTTGCATTTCATGTGTATGGTTATAAATGTGAGGTAATTGTCATCAATCTTCATCAAAAGCTTATTTAATACAATAATAGTAAAACATAGTATTGTAATACCATGAGAATCATCAGGAGAGTCTTTCAGTTCCTTTCTCAGTGTTTGAGAAAATAGGCTGTTAAAATACCTTCTGATAAGATGAATTTATGTTAAATTGTACTTTTTCAAAATGATTTAATTGATTTATTTTAACAAGTGCTATAGCTTGATGAAACATTATAACAATAGTTCACATATTTTCTGTTGTTGGAAGGTAATATATAGAGCATAAAAGTATTTGTGCTTATAGTGATGGAGAACAAAAAGCATGTAATGAAAGTAGCTTATTTAATTTTGAAATGCAACATGTAAGTTTCAGACTTCTGTTAGTTTTGCTTAGGCTGGTGTGGATTAGTTTTATATACGGGAAACAACCATTAGCTGACAGTTGGGTGGTGTTACATTTGCCCAATAAATATTTATCAAATGACTACTGTGTGCATAATATCGTATTAAGGGAAAAAAATGACTAAAGCAGAACCACATTGGCACTAGCTTAAGAATACCAAAATGATGGAACTAATCGATTAACACATATGTGCACATATGGAAATAACACTCATCGGAAATCAAGCCAGGGGGGATGAGGGAGGAGAGGATGGGTAAATTTACACCTAATGGGTACAGTTTACACTGGGTGATGGGCACACTTGTAACTTTGACTCAAATGGTACAGTAGCAATTTATGTAACCAAAATGTTTGTCCCCTGTAATATTCTGAAATAAAATTAACAAAAAAACCCCAAAATGAGATACTTTTTAACTGCTAAACGTTGCCTGAAGGAAATATTTATAAGTGGTATTTACACTTAGGTTTATTGTCTTTTTAAAAAATATATTTATGTGAATTCAAGTTTGGTATATATTTATGTATTTTATTAATCAGTGTTTTGTGAACAGTTCTGTATTGGTTTTCTAGGGCTGCTGTAACAAAGTGCCACAAACTGGATGGCTTAAAACAACAGTAGTTTATTCTCTGTCCAAAATCAAGTATCCCCAGGGCCATGTTCTTTTTGAGATTCTGGTTAGAATCCTTCCTGGCCTCTTCCTAGCTTCTGGTGTGACCATCAGTCCTTGGCATTCCTTGACCTGTGGCTGTGTCACTGCTGTCTCGGTCTCTGTTGTCATATGGCATTCTCTGTGTCTGTGTCTCTTCCCCTCCCAGTCATTTTGGATTAAGGGCCCACCCTACTACAGTATGACATCATCTTAAGTAATCACATCTATAATAACTCTATTTCCAAATAAGATCTCATTCATAGTTACTGGGGTTAGTTAGGACTTCAATTTATCTTTTGGGCGAACAGGATTCAACCCGCAGCAGACTTAAATACTGATAATTCAGGCTGAGACAAAAGCACATGCAGGCCTTATATGTTAGCAAACGTTATTTAAACCTGATTTAAAGAGTTAGTGTATCTTTATGACGAAGACTTTACAAATACTGTGTTTTGATTGTAAAGATTTTGCATGATCATCGTAGGAAATTTGAAAAATCTGGGGGGAAAAATATAAAGTTACTTATACAGCCAGCAACTATAGGGAGTCGCTGCTGTGGGAAGGGAAATGGAAGAATATTTTTCCCCATGTTTCTGAGTTACTACTAATTAATGTCATTGTGCATTTTTACCTGTGATTCTGATACGCTTAGGTGAAGAAGATAAAAAAGTCAAATAAAATGAATTGGTAGGGCCTTCTTTGAAAAAGATGTCGTGACTTTAATTTAATGGTTGGTTTTTAGCAGTAAATACAAATCTGTTTATTCCCCCCCCCCCACTTTTTTTCTTCCCTAGGTCTGGGTGAAATAAACTATATGCACGAACTTCTCACAAACATGGTTCACAGAAGGTATGTTTAAAATGATAGAGCTATGTATTTTTACTTTTAAACCATTGCATTGTTTCTGCCTTAAATAATTTTAATTATCTCAATGCCTAGTTGTTTTTGTATCTCATGTATGTCTGTTCTTTATGGATATTTTATTTTAGTAATTTCTTAGATTACAGGTCTATCCACTCCATTCAAGTGTGACTTTAGAAGAACAGAATAATGTATTTTTAAGTCCAGTCCCTGGGTACAGAAAGGTAGGAAAGCTTGGAAGACAAGTTCTAAGCACTCTAGGAAAATTTTCCTTAGAAACTCTACTAATGAAAAGTGTTAACGTATCAGCTTTTTTCTGTGGTATGTTCTGTAGCTGGTGGGTTGTCACTCAGACACTTGCCTGATGAGCCAGGTATGTTATTTAATTTTGTATGTTATTTTCTAAATCAGTTTGCTCAAAAGCTAAGATTTTTTTATTTCCTCAGTTCAGAGATTTTGATGCCTATGAATTTTTCTTTGACATTTCTCAGACTTTGGGACTGTTCTGGTGTCTCTGCTACTACTTTGGTGACCTTGGTAATAAGCTGTATTCTTAGTCCTGCTTTAGGAGGGTTTCTTTAATTTCAGGTTACGTGTGAATGATGGGATTATTCTAACACGACCCTTCTAGAGATGCTTGAGGTGACTGGGGACCCTGAACTTGACAGCTCCTTTGATTTCCGTGGAATGTTTGGATGACTAGGGCAGCCTAGACTTTGGACAGTATTCCAGGGCAATTACGGGTTACAGTCTTTCTTCTGAATTTTAACGTGGTTGTGCTTTTTTGCCCCTGGGAAATTCTGGGACTCTCCCTAAAACCCCCATGTCAGAGGTCAGGAGCGGCTCTCTCTTTGCCCTGTGTCTTGCCTACTTGCTTTTAAGCACGTGCTGTGTTGTGTGTGGCTGGTTTTCCCCATACATCAGGGGATTCTCGATCAATTGTGACCTATATAAAATAGAAAAATGACTAATTTCAAAATTTGAGCTCAGAATTTACATTAAGAAGTTCTTAAGTAATTTTTGAGCTTAAGAGTTTTTTTAAACTTTGCTTAATGATGTCCAGAATATAGTAAGAATATCATCCTCTTTTCTTCAATGTTTGACAGATCATTCTGTCCACCAACATTGCAGAGAGTTCTGTCACAGTTCCAGATGTCAAGTATGGTAAGATGCTTCTTTGTTTTCCTCCCGACATAAACTATAGTACTGTATTTATAGGCTGCTTTGCCCCCTCAGGAATTGTTCCTTGGCTTCTTCCCCATTTCTTCCTGTTTTGGAAGAGAGAATTTAGAAAAGTATATTCACATAGTTTCTCCCATCCTTCCAGTTCACCGCTTCTTCCTCTGAAGCATGCCATTTCATGCTTTGGGACAGGGTTGCTCTCAGGAAGTGTTTGGGGCATTTCAGGGGGCCTGTGGGAAACACAGCTTTGGGCTGCCCAAGTAGAGTTCTGTGACTGGGGGAGGCAGGTGTTGGGGGAGGAGCCCAGGCAGTTTCTGTTCCCAAAGGTAGCTCAGAAGGATGCTGTGCCAACTCCGGAGCAAGCCCCTTGGTCATCCTGTCTTCCACGGTGTGTGCCCCCAATTACTTTGAGAGATTGCTTCACTGATGAGTGTTCCGAATCCATTCATTCATATTTGGAAATCTAACACATGTGCCAGGCCCTGTTCTCAGTGCTAGGAGTATAGTGGTGGACAAGACACAGCCTCAGTCCTCATGGTGACTGCTCTGGTGGGAGAGACCAGTGATTAGTAGGTAAAAATGTATTTTTAATTTCAGGTGGAGAGATATATTACATAGGAAAACAAATCAGGGAAAGTATTTACGGTTCTTGGAAAGTAATCTTTTCGTTAGAGTGATGTGGGGATACCTCCTTGAGGAAGTGACATTTGAACAAAGACCTCAGTTGAATGAGGATTGAGCCATGCCAAAATGTGTTTTGGGCATGGGGAACAGGGTTGAAGAGCTGCAAGAAGGCCATTGTGGCTGGAACGGGTAAACCAGGGCAGAAGATTGTTGGCAGGTGTTTTGTGTCTGTGCCAGGGAAACAGCAATAAGCAAAACCGACAAAAGTCTTTGTTCCCATGATACATTCAGGGGTGGGTATTGGAAAGATAAATAAGGTAAGTAAAAGCATGTAGTAAGTTAAATGATGGTGAGTATAAGAAGGCAAAGTAGAGGAGTGTGGAGGAGGGAGTATTGGGGAAGGCCTTTGAACTTGTAGGTGGAGTGGCAGGGAAGCCACTCCCAGAGGGTGACATTGAAGTCGCATCCTGGAGGAGGTTAGGGATGAGCCACCTGGGCATCTGGGGGAGAATGTTCTGGGGTGGGGGGAATAGGAAGTACAGAGGCCCTGAAGCAAGAGCATGCCTGGTGCGGTCATGAAACAGCAAGGAGGTCCAGAGAGCTGTGCCAGTGACAGCAAAGGAGAAAGGAGTCGGAGGAGAGGTCTAGGGGAGGTTGGGGTCTCAGGTTGTGTGTGGCCTAACAGGGCATGGTAGGGACTTGGCTTTCCAGAATGAAATGGAAAACCGTCGGTGAGTTTTGAGAACGGGAATGACAGACTAAAATGAGGCAAAGGTGAGAAAAGTGAGGTGAATTAGGAGGATGTCACGATAGTCTGGGCGAGAATCGATGGTGCTCAGACCCGGATAGCAGCAGTGGGCAGGCTCTGGGCGGGTTGTGAAGGCAGAGCCGGTGGGGGCTGCTGGTGGATCTGACACAGGATTGTGAGGGACATGTCAAGGATGACTCTCAAGATGTGTGGCCTGAGGAACTGGGAGCGTGGAGTCTCCCCTGAGAGGGCAAAGGCTAGAAGGAGCAGGGTGGGTAGTGAAGAGCTCAGATTTGGGCTGGGATACCTGCTAGATGCTCAGGTGGAGATGTGGCAGAAGCAGTTGGCTGTGTGAGCCTGGAGACCAGGGCAGAGGAGTGGCCGGGGTGGTCAGTGATGATGGGTGTTTGAAGCCAGCAACCTGGCCGAGCTCTCCAGGAGGTGCAGAGGGAAGGCGGCCCGGGTGTTTGGAGGTGGGAGACAGGAGAGGTGCTGCAGAGGGGCAGCAGGAAGGAAATCAGGGAGTATGGAAGCCTAGAACCCAAGGGGGAAGGGTTGTGAGGAGGAGGGAGAGGATGAGCAAATGCTGACGGTGGGTCAAGTAAGAGCCAGACTGAAGACTGGCCGTGGGAATTAGCAATATGGCCTTCATCAGTGACCTTGATAAGAGCAGTTTTGGTGGAGGCAGAGATCTGCTTGGAATGGGCTGAAGAAAGAACGGGAGGAGGCGAACCAAGCACCAGTGGGCTCAGGTGACGCTCCTGAGGCATTCTGCTGTAGGGGGCAGAGGGGGGCAGGGCGGGGCTGTGGGAGACCTGCCAGTGATCTCACTGGGGGAAGGCAAGGGTGCAGGGGAGGGTGATTGGCACACCTGCTAGCTATCGCAGAGAAGGCCTAGTGCGTGAGGATGAGGCAGGCACCCAGTGAGTGTGGGCCAGGAGCTCGCTGGAGGAGGTCTTAGTCCTTGTCGCTGCCTTCTCGGCCACCCAGGGGGAAAGCGTGACCAGGAATTAAAGGGGCACTGGCTTGCTTTTGTTTTTCCCTCCCCAGCATGTTAGCTGCATGGTGTAGGTGCAGCGTTGTACTCAGCTAGGGCTGTGATTGAATTAGACAGTAGAACAGAGTGAGAAGGCAGCGGGGGTCCCAAGGCTATGCAAGGGTGACTGAGCTGGTGGCTCATGAACTTCAGGTCAGGTGTCAGGAGGGCAGCAAGGCCATGGGGTGGCAGGCATGAGATGGATGGGTACAGGTCCCCTGTGGGGTGCTGGGGGGGTAGGCTTCCCAGAGCAGGGGGAGGAAAGGCAGGAGTTTTGGTTCCAGGGACGGATGTTTCAGATTGTGATCTAGGAGGGGTTGCCATTGCAGAATGACAGAGCAGAGGGTACGTGATAGGCAGCAATTGCTAAATTAGGGTGGGAAGGGTTCAAGGGCTGAGAGGCTGGATGTGGCCAGCATTTTTAGTGGGTATTGAAATCACCCAAATCATGGCGAAGGTGGTGTTGGAAAGTATGGGAGGACTGGGGGCCAGGGGCAGGGGGGGGGGTTGAGGGGGCACCGCCTGAGGAGGGAAGTCGCAGTGAGGACACCTGCTGCCCCTTCAGGCTCAGCACGGGAGGGTGGGGGAGAGAGGACAGCTCCTTCCTGTAGGTGTGCCGGAAGAGCTGCAGGGCTCTGTCACTGGTGTTTTATGGATGAGGGCACTGATGTGCAGGGAGACTCAGCAATGTGTCCAACTACCCACTTCCCACCCACATGGACACAAGGACACACACAAAGACACATAGACAGATACACACACAGAGGATTTGAATCCTGGCAGTCCAGTGCATTAGCCGTTCTTCTGAACTGCTGTTGTAATGTTACTCTTTAGGGGTGCAGTCCAGGTGGACCCTTCTTATGACACATTAGCTCTCACAGGTTATGCATTCTTAATGCCCAAAGACTCCCAGTCCTTAGCAAGAAAGCATGTGACTGTGATCTTCCTGTCCTGAGCAGTGAGGAGTGGCCACGCACATTGCTAGTGTTTGAGTGTACCCTAATTCTTAAGACTGCATGCTTCATACTATGTTATCACTATGCATTGTGATTTGTTATACAATGGTCTCTTGTTAGCATGGTGTTTACGTTCCTTTTTTTCAAATGACAGTTATAGACTTTTGTTTGACTAGAACTCTGGTTTGTGATGAAGATACAAATTATCAGAGTCTGCGATTGAGTTGGGCCTCTAAAACCAGTTGTAACCAGAGAAAAGGTAAGACATTTGTGTCCAGGCACAGTAGTGCATCAGTGGTGACACAGTGGCACAGTCAGGCATCTTTTGTAAACTTTTGTGTTTTGCTTTTTCCCCCTTACTCAGACACTTCCTTTCTTGTTTTAAGCAGCAGCATCTTGTATTGTCAGAGTCTCCATGTAAACCGTGCTTCCCTCTCTTCCAGTGCCTTAGGTCTTTGCATGTGATGGGTGAACTCCCATTATCTCAACACTATCATTTTTTCACAGTGACATTTAAAAATTTTTGGTGAGTATTCATGGAAGCCAAGTGGATCACTTATTAGTTTTTGATAATCCTTTCTGTGATTTCTCTCCAAATTTTGATCTTTTGAGAGTTATTTTTCCTAAACTGGTTCCACAGGGGGTTCAGAGTCTGCTGCAGCTTCCACATGTATCACTGGGCAGAGACGAAGGTGTGCAGTCAGTTTTTAGGGGTTGGGGTGTTTTGGCCACAGTGGAGGTGTATTGATGGCACACCTGGGACAGGTTAAGATCACCTGTGGTGGGAATTAGCTTCAGGGGACAGCATACATGGTGTGGACTGAGAAGTGGCTTGTTTTTTTTATTAGAGAACCTTTTCAGGGGGGTAGGTGGAAAGCCCTTCCAAGAATACCCATTGGGTAATAGAACTACTGTATCAAAAAAATAATAAAGGAAACACTTACTGAATGCTTACCATATGCCAGACACTATTGTAAGTGTTTTATTTGCTCATTTAACCCTCAAGACAACCCTGTGAAGTAAGTACATAGTGTATTTATTCATTTTCCCCTCCCTCCCTCCCTCCCTCTCTCCCTCTCTCTCTCTCTCTCTTTTTTTTTTTTTTTAAAGATAGGGTCTTGCTTTGTTGCCCAGGCTGGAGTGCAGCGGCACGATCATAGCTCACTGCAGCCTCGAACTCCTGGACTCAAGTGATCCTCCTGCCTCAGCCTCCCAAAGTGCTGGGACTACAGGCATTAGCCAATTATTCCCATCTCTTAATGAAGCAACTAGGACACAGAGAAGTAATAACTTGCTCAAGGTCATACTATGAAGTGGTGGTACTGAGATTTGAACCCAGAAATGTGGCTTCAGTCTACGTTCTTAACCGCTTTGCTATAGTACCTCTCCTGAGATGACTTCCTGGAGAGTGGTTATGAGAGAATGACTAAGTAGCCAGTGAGAGTCACAGGCCGGGCATGGTGGCTCACACCTTTAATCCCAGCATTTTGGGAATATAGGTGTTTTATTCTTCCTCTACCTTTGTGTGTGTTCAAAACTTCTGTACTTAGAAGTATAAAATTAAAAAGTATAACAGTTAAAGAAGTATGAAAGTATAAAAGTTAAAGAAGTATAAAATTAAAATTATAAAATTTTTCCCCTGCAGGAAGTTGCAAAAATAGTACATCAAATCCTGTGAGTCCTCCCAGCTTCCCCTGGTGGGACATCTTCTAAGTGTAGTACAGTATCAGAGCTAGGAAACTGACATTGCGCAGTGCTGCTAGATTGCATGCCGTGTTCCGTTTCACAGTTTCACACACACTCTGTGTGTGTGTGTGTGTGGTGGGCTCTCTGCAGTGTGATCCCATGTGTAGGTTTGTGTAACCACCACCATGATCAGAACACAGAGGTCCACCACTGCTCAGGGGCTGCTCCCTCTCAGTCACGCCTGCCCCACCACTCCGCTGCCACCGCTGACCCTGCTTCTGCCTCTGTCGCACCGGCCCTGGGTGGTGCGGTGCAGATGCAGCCAGGCACCCGCAGCCTTTTGAGATTCGCTTTTTTCACTCGTGGTAATGTCTCTAGGTGTCGTCCCAGCCGCGGCTTGTGTCAGTGGTTTGTTCCTTTTTTTTTTTTTTTTTTTTAACCGAGTAGCATTCTATTGTACATTCACCTGTTGAAGGACATTTGAGGTTTTTCCAGTTCTTGGCTATTAAGAATAAAGCAGCTATGAATATTCATGTACAGGTTTTTGTGTGGCCATAAGTTTTCCTTTCTCTGGGGTAAATGCCCAGGATTGCAGTTGCTGGGTCATACAGTAAATATGTTTGGTTTTATAAGGAACTGTCCCAAACTGTTTGCATGGTGGCTGTACCATTTCACATTCCCACTAACAATGTTTGAGAGCCATTTTCTCCACATCCTTGCCAGCATTTAATATTACCACTATTTTTAATTTTAGCCATTCTAATAGGTGTGATTTTAATTTGCATTTCATTAATGGCTAATGAGGTTAAGTATCTTTTTCTGTGTTTATTTGCCATCTGCATCTCGTCATTGGAATGTCTGTTCATGTCAATTCAGTTAATTGAGTTGTTTGTATTTTTACTGTTGAGTTTTGGGAGTTCCTGATACAGCTGAGATACTAGTCCTTTGTTAGACTTGTGGTTTGCAAACATTTTCTCCCAGTCTGTAGTTTGTTTATTATCCTCCTACCAGGGTCTTTTGTAGAGAAATAGCTTTAAATTTTGATGAGATCCAATTTTATCTTTTTTTTTTCTTTTGTGTTTCATGCTTTTGGTGTCATGTGCCAGAACTCTGTATGTAGCCCTAGGTCTGAAGATTTTACTCTCATGTTTCCTTTTCTTTTTTTTTTGAGACAGGGTCTTGCTCTGCTGCCCAGGCTGGAGTGTAGTTTTGCGATCATAGCTCACTGCAGCCTCAAACTCCTGGGTTCAAGCGATTCTCCCAAAGTGCTAAGATTACAGGCATGAGCCACTGTACCTGGTCTTGCTCTTGTGTTGTCTTCTAAAAGTTTCATGGTTTTACATTTATATTCATGATCCATTTTTAATTAGTTTCAATTTTGAGTCAGTTTTTGTATAAGGTTTGAGGTTTAGGTTGAGGCTTGTTTCTTTGCCTGTGGATATCTCATGGCTCTAGCACCACTGAATCCTCCTTCTGTTGAATTGTGCTTTGTGTTCTGTTAGGAGATGGTCAGTTACGTGTGTCCATAAGAGAAGACACAGGAGAAGCTCAGGAAAACAAAGTTTGTCCTACAGGTAGAGACAGGAGGCACAGACTGCCATGCAGGGCCACATGGGGAAGATGCCACTGTGGGCAGGAGGCAGAAGGCAAGGGAGGGTTTAGGTTGAGGCTTTTATTGGGGTTTCCAAGGGTGAGGCAAGGCAGGGCAAGGTGAATAGTTCAGGATTGTCTAGTTTGAATAATTTTGGTGGACTGTGGACTGTAGGGATGATCCCTAGTTGCCTGGCACCTGGCCCTGGGATGATCCAGGCAGAGGAAGGCTGCCCCCTGGGTATACAGTCCAGATAGAGGAGTTGGGGCTCTGCATCAGTTATTAATAGTTTTCGTATCACAGACATGCTCCTTGCTGGGTCCTTCACTCTAAGAATCGGCTAGCCCTGGGAGGGGCAGTCTCACCCCAGCCAGAAAGGTTTTTAAAGAGACCAAAGCACCATACGATACAGAAAACTTAAAAATATTTACAATACAAATTGCATTTGCACTTTTGTAAGAAATCAGTTGAGTGTACTTGTGTGGGTCTTCTGGGTTCTCGATTTTGTTCCGTTGATCTGTACCTCTTTCCCTCCACCAGTGCCACACTCTCCTGATCACTGTATGAAATCGTAAGTCTTAGCATCAAATAGAGTGATTCCTCCTACTTCATTCTTCATTTTCAAAGAAAATATTTTAACTATTCTAAGTCCTTTCCATGTAGATCCTAGAATAAGCTTGTCTGTATCTAAAAAAAAGTTTCTTATAATTTTGATGGGAATGGTGTTAAACCTATAGATCAATTTGTGGAAAATTGACACATTTCCTGTGTAGAGTCTTCCAGTCCCTGAACATGGCATGTGTTTCTTTTTATTTAGTCCATCTTTGGTTTCTTTCATCAGCATTGTGTAATTTTCAGTGTTCAGATCCTATACATGTTGTGTTAGATTTACACCTAAGTATTTCATTTGATTTTGAGTGATTGTAAATGGCATTGTGTTTTAAGTTTTGGTTTCCACACATTCATTACTAGTATCTAGAAACGTGATTGGTTTCTGTGTGTTGATCTTCTCTCCTGCATCTTTGCTGAATTCACCAGTTACTTGTAGGAGGGTTTTTATGGTTTGTTTTTGTGATTTCTTTGGGATCTTCTTAGACTATCCTGTCATTTGCAAATAAGGTGGGTGGAGGTGGTGGTGGAGGAGAAGGAAGTCTAGACCCCCAGGCAGTCTCCTGGCAGTGAGGGGGCTGCCAGGAGAAGGTGGGGGGGGGGCAGGGAAGAAGTCCAGACTGCACCTCAGTCTTTCCTGACCCCACAGGCAGGGAAGGAAAGCTCCCTCCCTGGGTTGCCCCTTTTCTTTTAAAGCTGGGTGTTTATTAAGGGCACCTCCTGCCCTCCCTCCACTCTCTGTCCTTAAAGACTTCATTATGTGTTAGGAGAGAAGAGTTTCTGCTCCACAAGGGATAGAATCAGGAGAGAAAACAGTTGATGTCACAGTTCCACAGGGCCAGCCTTTGCATATCCGTCACTCAGTGGTTTAATGGCAAGTGCCAGGGTCTGGAGGGAGCTTTGAGGTGGTGCTAGGACAGGCCCCAGCTGCCTGTGGCTCCTGCATCCATGGCAGGGCCTGTCACCACCCTTATGACTTTCTAGTGTGAACTGTGCACTTGCAGGAGGTGCGTGTTATTTGAAATGTTTGGTTTCTACAGCATGTTGAGCTAAGGTGGTTTTCTTTAGAAGTATGCGCTGGATTTGATAATATGGGTCACTGAGGAGAAGTCTGCACTTGATCTTACTCCAATTTATTCTAACTTTTTATGATAGCTTTTCTTATGTAGAATAACTTATTTAGTATAAGAATAACTTATTAAGAATTTACGAACTTATTCTAAAGTTTTAACTGACCTAGTCTGGTAGAAGATAATGAAGGTTTTTCTTAGTTAATATTTAATGGCTGCTATTAAATACATCTTCATGCTGATGTTAAAGTAACTAATGCCCGGTGGTGTTTGCACATCTCTCCCTGAAGGCCGTGCTGGACGAGTGTCTAGAGGGTGCTGTTACAGACTGATACACAAGGATTTCTGGGACAACTCCATCCCTGATCACGTTGTTCCTGAGATGTTGGTAATTCACGGTCATGGTCGAAGTTAATTTTTTATAGGAAGTTTTACTGAACAATCTAAGTAATATAATTTTGAGTGTCACGCAGTTTTGATTCTAGGCAGTCGTTGTCTGACCACACCCTTCAGTCGCCGCTGGCGTTCCAGTGCGCAAGCCTCGGGCTGTTGACGGGGACGTTACCGTGTTTTACGTTCAGGATAAGAGGACGCTTCCTAGCGTCTGGTTCTGTGATAGGGTTGTCCTTAAATGCTGCTGTTTTCTATTTCCTTTCGTAATTAATAACCATGGAATATACTTTTTTCTTTCTCTCTGTCCTCTCTCCTCCTCCTCTCTCCCTCCCACTTTCTTGCCCTCCTTTCCCTCCTTTCCTTCCTCCTTCCTTCTCTTTCTCTCCCCACCTTCGTTTCTGTCTCCTTCCCCTCTTCTCCTCCCTTCTCTCCCTTGATCCTATTTTTCTTCTCGTTTCTCTCCTCCTCTCTTCCTCTCGCAAGCCCAGTCATGTGAATAGGCTAATTGATTTAGTTATTTTATTCTTTCTAAGTTTGTTTTGTTGTTTGCAGCGCTGTCCATTAGGAAGCACAATCTTGAAAGTGAAATTACTTGACATGGGTGAACCAAGAGCTCTGCTGGCAACTGCCCTTTCTCCTCCTCGTCTGAGTGACATTGAACGCACTGTCCTTTTGCTGAAGGAGGTAGGACTGCCTGATGTGTGTTAGTGTTGGGAAAAACCTAAGTTTCATAATGTGGGTATCTTTAAGGTACTTTGACTGTTGTAAATAATCAGCATTTGCTTGAAAAAGCACATGTGATGAATGGTGGTTGATGCCAGGCTCCGTGCGCTCTGTTAGACCAGCTTTGGTACCCGTCTTGCTAGAACTTGTGACCGCTGCTCTTCGCCCCCCAACCCCTGCTACTTGTTGTCATTGGTGAGCAGTGGGGGTCAGAGGTCAGGGACAGAGTCCCAGAGTTCTGTTCTCCTGCTAGGGCTCCCTCCGTCTGCTCCTCCCCCACATTCTAGCTTTCTCGTCCATTCCTGGAGCCTGGAGACCCTGCTTTGGATTCTTTGACCCCACACCTGACTCTCACTCTGCTCTTGAAACTGCAACCAAGGCCTTGGCACTAGATGTATCTTAGTCTACATACAAATTAGTATTTTCTGGGGCTGTGGACATTTTGCTTCTGACCCTCGAAGTTGAGGATGTCTCTGGTGTTTTACCTGGGAATATATGATACTTGCTTGGGTTTCTATGAAATACACTGTGTCAAGTTAAGGATTTTTTTCCCCCCATACATAGTTTAGTAAGTTTTTATTGTGAGTGGCCACCATGATGTGGTTGTTGGGATCCTTCATTTAGTATTGTGCATACCATATTTGTTAAATCGTGAGTTAAGTAGATTTTTGTGGAAGTATCCTTGAGTGTTACTTCCCAGTATCATACTTTTTATAAAATAGTAAAATGTGTTTTAAGTTTCAAGAGCAAATTAAAAACAATTTTTTTGGTAGCATCAACCTTTTCAATAAGTTGACTTTAGATGTCTTTTAAAACCTTATTCACCAAAATGTAGTCTTTATTTCTTGTTTTGGACTCTCTGCCATAAGGAAAAAGTATGGACGAGTCAGTGCTTGTAATGGCATTCATTTATTTTATAAAGGTTGGAGCACTTGCAGTCAGTGGGCAGAGAGAAGAGGAGAACCCACATGACGGTGAATTGACCTTCTTAGGAAGAGTTTTAGCCCAGCTTCCTGTTAACCAGCAGCTTGGTAAACTCATAGTCCTTGGACATGTGTTTGGATGTCTAGATGAATGTCTTATTATAGGTAAGTGTGACACGAATAAATGCTCGTGAAGGTTCGTGTAATGCTACTCTGACAATCTGATATTCTCTTTGTTTTTTCTGTTAGCGGCAGCTCTTTCTTTGAAGAATTTTTTTGCGATGCCTTTTCGGCAGCATCTTGATGGATATAGGTATTTAACATTCATATTTTGAAGTGTCACTTTGTTTCAGTGCTATTGAATGACACTTTCTGTTATCTGTTTATAGGAACAAAGTGAATTTCTCTGGCAATAGCAAGAGTGACTGTATTGCACTGGTTGAGGCATTTAAAGTAAGTTTTTTCTTGTGTAACCTATGAAAGCACCTGCCACAGGTTGTTAGTACATTTTCATACCATAAACTTGTGAAGTAGAAAGAGAATATGCTCTTTCTCATGAAAGTATTATTAGGGTTGTTGATGTCCAACATTAAGTAAATAAACTGTGCTGGAGGAAGTGGGTTGCGGGGGGAGTCCAGTTTTATGAAGTTGATTGAAAATTAAATTTGTAAATTTTCTGTGGTCATGATGTATTGAATGTGGACTTAAAAAACGTTCACTTAGCTGGTACATTATTTTGAGACTCTGGGTCCTTTGTTGCAGACGTGGCAGGCTTGCCGACAGAGAGGAGGGCTGCGGCACCCAAAGGTTGGTTGGCACTTCCTGGTTTCTCTGTGGTGGCCATGAGTGATACAGAGAACGGTCTCAGCTTGATCACTGCCCCTGAACAGGACCGTCCCAGTGCCAGGGGTGGCAGGCTGGGATCTGAGTGGCCTGGCCTTTTGGTGTCAGTCACCCCTTGGGAGGCAGCTCCAGGCGGGGTCGGGGGTGGTGCTGCTTGCTTCATATCTCTGTGTCGCATTGATCTTGCTGTGGCTTCGTAGCCTCTCTGGCGGTGTGTGTTCCGTGCCTGTGGGCTGCAGTCCTAATCCTTGCCCCCAAGGTCCTTGGAAATATTGTCTTCCATGAGATTTAGGAATGGATGGGGGGGCGCACAGTGGGAGGTGAGCAGGTGAGTGGGCGAGGGCGAACCAGTGAAGCTTCATCTGTGTTTACAGCTGCTCCCCGTCACTCCCATCACCGCCTGAGCTCCCTACCACCCCACCTCCCCCTCCCCCACCGTGGAAAAATTATCTTCTATGAAACCAGTCCCTGGTGGTGCCAAAAAGATTGGGGACCACTGCCTGTGGGTATTGGGTGGGATATGTTGGTTCAAAGTTAAGAGCCTTGTAAACTTTGCTTTTATTTTTAGTTAAGTTTTAAATAATGGGCTTAAAAGAAACTTGACCTATTAGTCTCCATTTTATTCTTCTTTTGGTCAGCTTTTGTTCTTCTGCTTCTAAACTGATTAGATTCGAAAGACTGTTTATGCGTTATCTGTGTGTATAGATTTGCTGTGCCTAGATACATCTCTACCAGTAAGTGTATGAGTTACCCTTCAAAGCTACCTTTTAAAGACTCAGCTGTATTATCTTTCTTGTTGGTATACAGTCTGTTCCCAAGATAATCAAGGTGTGTGTACCTTTAATTTTTAAGACAGGTGAACTCATAAGAAGAGTTTCTGTATAATGTTTATGGTTGGGGCCTCATGTTTTTTGCCTTCAATGCAAAATTGGATGCACCTGAAGAAGGACTGCCATGGTCAACTTGAATCCAGTGTTTAATAGCTCAGTATTTTAAATTCATCATTAAATTTTTAGATGAGACATGTATTATAGTAGCCAAATTAAACTCTAATTTATTACCTTAATATTGAATATTATGCTTTTATGTATTTAAAGGATGAACTTGACTGGGGACGGTTAAATTACATTCAAATCAAGAGAATTAGAGAGGTAAGTTAAATTTTTTGACTAAATGGATGTAAATAAAGTTGAATTATCAAATGTTTATTAAGTACCAACAATACAGGTAGTAATGAGTATTCCAAGAAATACATTTCCTGTCTGCTTCTAGCTTTAGTAGGAGTGCCTGTGGTGTTTTCGTCTTTGAATATGATAACTACTTGAGTTTCTAATAAATATTCTTTTTCAAGGTAAGGAATTATCCCCCCATATATAGTTTAACGAGGAATGGATATGTAATCTCATTAGATGTCTTTTCAGTATATATCGAGATTAAACATAGGGTCTTTTTATTTTTAACTTATTAATACAGTCATTTATCACTCACGATGAGGATATATTTTGAGAAATGAGTCATTAGGTGATCTCATTGTTGTGTAAACACCACAGAGTGTACTTAATACAAACCTAGATAGTACAGCCTACTACACACCTGGGCTGTGTGCCTGTTGCTCCTATGCTACACACCCATACAGCATGTAACTGCACTGAATACTGTAGGCAGTTGTTACACAAGGGTATTTGTATATCTAAACATAGAAAAGGTACAATAAAAATATGGTATAAAAGATAAAAAATGGTATACCCATGTAGGGCATTTACAATGACTGGAGCTTGCAGGACTGGAAGTTGCTCTGGGTGAGTCAGTGAGTGAGTGGTGAGTGAACATGAAGGCCTGGGGCATTACTGTACACCACTGTAGACTATATAAACACTGTACAGTTAGGCTACACTAAATTGATAAAAAAAATTTTCTTCCTTCAATAACAAATTAACCTTAGCTTACTGTAACTTTTTTATGTTAAACTTTTTAATTGTTTTTAACCTTTTGACTCTTTTGTGATAACACTTAGCTTAAAACACCAACACATTGTATAGCTGTATAAAAATATTTTCTTTCTTTATATCCTTATTCTATAAGTTTTTCTGTATTTAAAAAATTTTTAATTTATTTTTTACTTTTTAAACTTTTTTGTTAAAAACTAAGACACAAATACATACAATTAGCCTAGGTCTACACAGGGTCAGGATCGTCAATATCATTGTCTTCTACCTCCACGTCTTGTCCTGCTGGAAGGTTGTTAGGGGGGCAATAACAGGGATACCTCCTGAAGGACCTCCCTGAGGCTGTTTTACAGTTAACTTTTTTTTTTGAGACAGGATCTCACTCTATTGCCTGGGGTAGATTGCAGTGGTGTCATCACAGCTCACTGCAACCTCAAATGCCTAGGCTCATGTGATCCTCCTGCCTCAGCCTCCTGAGTAGCTGAGACTACAGGTGAGCCCTGCAATTTTTTAATTTTTTGTAGGGACAGGGTCTCACTATGTTGCTCAGGCTGGTCTCAAACTTCTGGCCTCGAGTGATCCTTCTGCCTCAGCCTCCCAAAGTGCTGGGATTACAGACATGAGCCACCATGCTCAGTTGTATTTTTTTTTAATAAAGAGGAGGAATACACTCTAAAATAATGGTAAAAAGTATAGTATAGTAAATACATAAGCCAGTAACATAGTGGTTTGTTATCATCAAGTACAGTGGTCCCTCAGTATACTTGGGGGATTGGTTCCAGGACCCCTGAATATACCAAGATCCATTCATGCTCAAGTCTCAAACTTGGCCCTGGGGAACCCGGGTATATGAAAATTAGGCCCTCCATATACTTGGGTTTCACATCCCATGAATACTGTATTTTTTTTTTTTTGGGTGTTTTATTATTTATTCACTTGACAGGTAACATACATTTGGTCCTATAAGACACCATGCTATTGGCTTAACTACTTGCCATCTTACAAGAGAACTCCTCTGGGCTCTCAGGAAGCCCTTGCATGGCCTATTGAGGACAGCTCAGTCACTGCAGGGAAAAACCATGTCCAAAGAAGTGACCTGCTCCCCTGGGAGCCTCTGTCCCACAGCCCTTTAGAGCCATCACACTCACACATGTCAGGCATCATCAAAACAATGGCCACGCTGGGAGGAAGGAGTGTTCTGAACTAGAAGGTGGTCTTAAAACCATGGTGTACCAGACAAGTTATATATATATTACAATTATATAAATTAAGAGGTCTACATGTATACAAAATCTTTCAAAGGGGACTGAATTCCATTCTATATCATGCCAGGTATTTGTGAGAACCTTGAAAACAAAGGTAGTTTTCAATGGAGCTGGTATTAAAAATAGAAGGTATTTATACACAGGCCCTGCTCCTCTCGTGTCCACCATGAAATCCTCTGGTGTTGTCAGGACCCCTGGGCAACCTCAGCACCCCTACAGGTAACCTATCTGCAGTCTGCATCTTCCGAGAGAGCAGGGGACTTGCGCCAGGACTTTTCTCCTGTGTCCCCATCTCGGCTTGGCGGCGCCTCCGAACCCAGGGGCTACCAGAGGGGGTGACGCTGCTGTCAGAGGAATAATCCATGCACTTGCGGAAGATCTCAGGACTGGTGCTAGAGTTCAGTCTACCTTCCTCGGCCAGTGGGGATTTTCTGGAAACACCTTTGCGTTGGGCCAAGGGGCTACTCCAAGGACTTGAGCACGGGGAGGCATTTGGGCTCAGAAAGAGATTCTGGTGGCCAGAAGGGCTGAGCTTGTTGGTGACCACATGCCGTCGGCCAGCCATAGGGGACGTGGGATTGCTCTCGGGGTCAGAGGAGCTGTTGGCAGAAGACTCATCACCCATGTATTGAAGCTCCTCAACTCTCTTGTTTAGGGACTTGTTCAGGTGGATGCTTGTAGTGGGCTCCTCGTCATGGTTCTTGTCTTTGGGAGGCTTCTTTTTGGGTGGCTTCATACCAATCAGGACAGCTTTCATGTTCTCTTTGCCCTGAGATTCTGTGATCATGAACTCATGGGCTTTGATGGCCGCTTCTACCTCCTCAAATTCCACAATGGCACACTCCTGGGTCCCCACTTGGCTGTAGCGGCTGCTGATCCTCCGGATATCAGGAGGCAGCTCTCTCCCAGGTTTGAGAATCCGCACTGATGAGATGACTCCGAAAGTTCCAAAGAGCTTGAGCAAGTGTTCCATTACCTTCTCGTGCACCCTTCCATTCTTCTGGGGGGTGGCCAGGGCCCACAGCTTGGAGGACAGGTAGAGATCATAGACCAGGAGCATCTTGCTTGGGAGGTTCTCATTGGGGAACAGTGGGACAGGAGTGGTCCTCCTCACCTTCCTGTGGTCCTCATTCAACTCAAGGGTCACTGAATACTTCAAGGCATGTGCTGTGGTTCTCCAGTCCCGAGTAAGGTGTTTCACCTGGTATGTGTAAACACTCAAAAATCCAGTGAAGGAACACACCACTTTCCACAACTTCAAATGAGGGCAGCACAGTTTAGAGCGGCATTGTCCAACAGAACTCTCCATGGCAATGGAAATATTCTATACTGCACAAGTTTAGAGGTTAAACCTGCAGGCTCTGGAACAAGGCCGTTGTATACACAAATCCAAGGCCAACTTCTAACTGGTACTAAAACTTGAAAAGTTATTCAACCTCTTAGTGCCTCACCTTCCTCTTTTTGAAGGACGTGAGTAGCTTGACGCTCATGTATCCCAGCTTGTTCCTCCTCACATGCTTTAACAGGAAGGCGTCCTTCTCCAGATTTTCATCCGAAAAATAGAATTCAATCTGATCCACCAGTTTCTTGATCAACTCCTTATCTGGGGGCTTCCACTTCTGCCCCAGGTCCTCTCGCTCATTGTCACCCCCACTTGCTGTGGCGCCACTGTGCCCGCGGCTCGGCTCCTCCTCGCTCGCGCTGCCCCAGCCCGGGCTGAGGTACCGGCCCGCGTCCCCGGCGCCCCGCGCCTCCTCCTCGTCCTCCAGCTCCTCCACGTCCTCGGCCTCCTGGGTGGCGACGCGGATCTGCACCGCCGCCTCGGGCCCGGGCCGAGCCTCCTCGCCAGGCTGGGCCATGGCTCGCGGGGCTGCGGCGCCGCCGGGGTCCCCAGGCCGCTAGCCCCAGCCGGTCGGGCGGCGGCGACTGCGACCGGGCGCGGGGCGGCGCGAGTGCCGAATACTGTATTTTTGATCCGAGTTTGGTTGGTAAAAAATCCATGTATAAGTGGACCTGTGAAGTTCAAATCGATGTTGTTCAAGGGTCAACTATATTATTTACTGTACATGTTGTATGTGCTAGAATTTTATATGACTGGCAGCACAGTAGGTTTGTTTACACCAGCATCACCACAAACATGTGAGTAATATGCTATGACTGCTACAACCTAGGCAGTGGGAAGTTTTCAGCTCCATTATAATCTTACGGGACCACCGATCTCATGTGGTCTATCGTTGACTGAGATGTGTGGCACTTGACTGTATAAATGAATGCAGCATGGGTTTCCTACTTTTGATTCAACCTTGTGTCTTGGAATCAACTATTTGAATACAATATTTTCTCTCAAAACATTGCTGAATTCTGATTAGCAACATTTTCTCTAGGATTTTTGCCTCTGTATCCGTAGGTGAAATTGGCGTGTGGTTTGTATGTGTGTTTGTGTGTATGCTCGTGCATGCACAGCACTGTCAGATTTTGGTATCAGGTTTATGTCACCCTTTTAGGGTGAGCCTCTTTCTGTGCCCAGGAATATTTTAAATTAACAGTTTAGTGACTGGAAATATGTGTTTCTTATAAGTTTGGCAGAACTCATCCATAGGAGCATTTGGGACCAGTGACTTTTGAGGGGCAGATTTTTTTAAAACAATCTTTTCAGTTCCCTGGTAGCTATTGGTCCATTCTGGTTTCTAACTCTTCTGCCTTCATTCTTGTTGAGTTATATTTTTCATTCAAGTATCCATTTTATCTAGATGTTCAAGTTTATTTTGTATAGTTATAAGTAATTTTCTTATTTAATTTCAGATCTGTGTCAAGTGGTAACATCTTTCTCCTTCTGAATATCATGTATTTGTGTACTCTCATTTTTTCTTGATTATATTTATGTGTTTAGGGGTTCCCCAAGACCACCTTAAGGTTCAGTGATTTGCTGAAAGGACTCACAGAACTCAGAAAAGCTATTGTACTCAGCAGAGGTGAAAGGCAGGTAGGGAGAAGCCTCAGAGAGACCAGGTACAGGTTTTAAGTGTCCTCTCCCATTGGAGTCTTAAGCACAGGGATTAATTTTCCCAGCCATGATGTGTGAGGACAGGCGTGAAGTGTTGCCGACCAGGGAAGCTCACCTGTGGCTTGGCGTCCAGGGTTTTTATTGAGCGTCATGTAGGCCTGGAGTACTCATGTGGCTGACCTCAGCCATTCAGTCTTCAGCCCCTCCAGGGGCCAAACTGATACCTCAGGACCCCGTCATAAATCACATTCTGGCATAAACTGTTTGGTGTGGCACAAGGCCCCAGGTAGGCAAAGACACTCTTATCAGGCGGGGTAATTTCCAGGGGCTTGACAGTTGCCTTTCAGGGCCTGGGCCAGGGCCAAACCTGTCTTTGGAATGTGCTAGATCTGGACATCCTAGACCTGCTGAATTAATACTTTACTGCACAATTTGCAAGATGTTCAGTCTGTTTTACTGTATTTTCGGACAACTTACTTTTGATTTTATTTGTCAGTTTTACCGTGTAGATTTTTGGGGAGGGGAGGGGCATAGAGGATTCTAATTAATTGCTTTTTGCTTTTTCTTTTAATTAGTTCTCTTGTGTCTCATGGTTTACTTTTTCAGTCTTCCTGACATGAATACTTAATTCATGAATATTTTCCATCTTTCTAATTAAAAGCATTTAAAGCTATGAGTTTTATTGTGAGCAGTTTTGTCTACATCCCATTGATTTTTGACGGGTAGAGATCTCATTGTTCTTGTCTATAATTTCTTTTAGTGGTGGTTTCCTCTTTGACTCAAGGATTTTTTAAAAGAGTTTTTGATAGTTTCTAGGTAGAAAGAAATGTTTTTAAATATCTTTTTTTGTTAATTTCTGATTTTATTGCATTTTAGTAGAGAAAGTGGCATAACCTTAACTTGATTTTTAGTTAGGTCAGTTACGTGTGGTTCCACTCTCATGGAAGATTTGCGTGATGTAGATGTGCACAGGCGAGTGTCTGAGTGTGCTCCTTCCTTCCCGAGTCCCAGGGGTTCTCCCCTCTTCGGAGATAATGGCTAAGTTGTTCTGTCCTTTCAGTTCTTTTTAGTTGTTTTTCCCCCCACTTATGTTCACACTTGTGATTGTATGTTTTTTACTTTTTGTAATTTATTGAGATAATTTTGTGGTGACTTAATGTATGATCAACTCATAGGTATTTGGAGTTACGTATTTTCATGTATGTACATTTAAGTTTGACATTTTGTATGAAACAGTTTTTATCACAACTGGATGTCGATTCTTTTCCATTTGGAAGGATTATTTGGCCCTTGGTCACTTACCCTGTTTTTAGTCACAAAAGCAGTACCTGTCCCCGCAGAGGGCTGGGAAGTGGTTTTCCACCGCTCTGCCCCCAGGGGACTGCAGCTATGTGCTCACACTGGCGTTCATCGGGGTGTGTGTTTATAAACTGGCATCGTGAAACATACACGGTTTTGTATTCTGGCATTTTCTGTTAGTATTATATTGATTGTCTTTTCTATTCCTTATTAATTAATCTTCAATAAGATGACTCTAATAGCAGCAGTGTTTCATCCCACAGATGTGTTAATACTTTGCCCATTGTGCACTTATTTCCTAGAGTTTTCACTATTCTGATAACACATGCTTTGAGATACCAGGTTTCAATGTGTTTTCTTAGGTGGCTGAATTATATGAAGAATTGAAGACTAGAATCTCACAGTTCAACATGCATGTTGATTCTCGGCGACCTGTCATGGACCAAGAATACACATATAAGCAGCGATTCATCCTACAGGTGTGCTGCAGTTCCCTGGGTGCTTTTTACTTGTTCTTTCAGCTTACTGAGTCTCTCGGTTGAGAAAGCACTTACCTCTGCTTTCCAATACCAACTGTGCCTGGAAGGAGATTTTAGGTCCACAATGTTCACACTGTATTTGGGAACCAGGAAAAATTCTTGACTTGTTCTCTGTGTCATTGAGTTGATGATCTACCTAGACTGTTTATTTTATTTATTTATTAACCACCTAGAAAGTGTTTATTGTTTATTTATTTGATGGACTCAGACCCATTTCTCATTTCCAGGGGAGTGTTTTTATAGAGCACCCACTGTTATCATTGCTTCAGGAGAGAGCCTGTTGTTTTAGCTTTTAAGAAAGTGAAAATGCTCTTCATATTGTTCAGTTTATGTAGCTATTCCCTTATACTGAAAGTATTATTTTAACTTTGGAGGCCATGGATTTTGATCACTAGCAGTTAGATGGAAGCTTACAGGAGTTTTGTAGAAGGAAATGTGTCCTGGCAGGTGGAGGATGCTTCTCCTGTAGGATTTCAGAGGAGGGCTGGTTGATGCATGCAGAATTGGGTGCGAGTAGGTGCCTGTAAACTGGGTATGCTGGGAATGCGAGCATTTTTCTGGATGTAAAACTGCCTTAAGCCTGGGGGAGAGTCTTCTGTGGGAGTATGTTTCAAACACAAGGGTATATTTTTATTGAAGAAGGGACTCCTGGCAGAGTGCTTTTCAAAGGTGAATATTGGGTGCCAACCTGCTGCCCTAGGTCCAGGTGTCCCAATTGGAGTTTTAACGAAACATCTGGGAGAGTCCTGGACCCACAGACGTGCGCCAGGAGAAGGTGGAGGAAGTTACCCAACCCCTGGGCTCTGTATGTAGGATTGTTTGTATCATCGTTGAACTCACTGCTATTTCCTAAACCTCGTTCTGAGAAGCACTTAAGCTATTTCGAAGAAAGACTGTGTATAAAGTGTTTCTATTATAGTGAAATAACCAGAAATGTGACTGTCTGCTTAGTTAGTTGAAGGTCTAGATGCCCATCTTTTATATTTATAGATGTTGTATTATGTTGGGATGAGATTAGTATGTTGATGAGAATAACTGATAAAATAATGCTGTTACTTCATGAAAATAAGTTTCTTTTCCAGGTTGTATTGGCAGGTGCTTTTTATCCAAATTACTTTACTTTTGGACAGCCTGACGAGGAGATGGCCGTGCGGGAGCTGGCTGGCAAAGACCCAAAGACGACTATCGTGGTAGGTGCTAAGGGTGAGCAGCCCTCCCTGGGGTGTAGACTGAGCCATGGGTTTCCACATGGAGCTTCATTTTAGTGTGGCCAGTGCAGAATGTTCTGTTTTTATTTCTGTGCGTACTGGGTGGACCTTCCCCCGGAGTGAATGTTAGGCTTGTTTGGCCTTTTCAGACGCATCTGCTTGTCCCTTAGTCGTTTGCCTCCCTTTTTACAGACCTGGCCTTAGGGGAAAGCCTTGAGGATTTACATTTTCATGGCTAATGCTGATTTGATAATGTGCTATTTTGAAGAATTTAAGGCACTTCTCCATAAGTTTAAAAATATTTCGTTACTTAACAACTTCATTTTACACAAAATAAAACATTATTGTCAGCAGCTGAGGTCTTAGTTTAAGCCAGTGATTTCCCCAACCTGGGTGCCCAGCAGAACCACCAAGAGAGTGTTTATTTAAGTTACTTATTTATACATTCAGATTTGAGGGCCCCACAAGATCTGAGCTACGAGGCGTGGCCTGGAAATCAGCATTTCAATGCTTTTGGGTGAATCTCATGGCCAGCCTCAGGCGCTGACCGTTGGACCGGCGTCTGCAGGCCATTTGAGCGGGCAGTGGTGAGATTCACAGCTGGAGTAGCATTCCAGGAGCTTACCTGGACTGTTAGACTGGTTGTGGTATATGCCTGTATCCGATAAAGGGCATGAAAGGCACTTGAAGTCAGTGCCTGGCATATCATAAGCGCTCAGGCACTGCCACCTTTTATTCTGGTTATTCCCACCGCCACTGCTGTCACTGAAGAAACAAAGTTCACGGGGCCGGGGGTTGGGGGGGTGTTACAGATGGCTGGAGCATCGCAGTCGGGATCTCTGAGGAGCGCTGAGGTGTAGTTTATACCTCCGCAAGGGATTTTAATTTAAAAGGCTGTCTCTGGCTGTGTAGAGCTGCTGTGGGTCGTTGGACTGGGACCAGTGTTCTTCTTGGCCATTAGGGTGGACTAAGCTCCTGGTTGGCCGCCTCTCTCAGCCCTTGGTCCCTTCGTGATGTTCTTCCTTCAGCCGTGCACTGCGTCCAGTAAAGATCCTGTGGGGCTCTTCCTCAGACATGGTGCTGGGATCACCTCCTCGTCACGGTGGCAGGCAGCCTAGTCACCATGCACCCTGGGGCAAAACGTTACCTATCCTGTGCATCATAGACGCTACGTGATAGATAGCTTTATTTATGACTTCATTGAGAGGCTGTGTGTTAAGCACTTCTTATTCGTCTCCAGGCCTCACACGAACCCTTTGAATTGGGCATCTGTCACCATCATCCTTATTGCATGATGTGGCAGTTGAATCTTAGGGCAATTCCGTAACCTGCCTAAGGAAACACACAGCTTCAGGGAGTGGCAGGATTTGAGCTTGGACCTGCATCCCAGCCATGCCTGTGCTCACCTACTGTTACGGGCCCTGAGATAGACAGGCCCGGTCGCTGGGCAAGGGCCCCATGCAGAGCCGCAGCTGGCACAGGAGTCACCCTGATGCAGGAGAAAGTGTCAAGTGCTGGGAGAGCTTTGCAGCAACCCAGTGTGTGCAGTGGGTGAGAGTTTCCTTCTGGCTCTGGTGGTGAGGAAACACTCCCTCCTCTGATCAGCTGTACATTTTCCTTTAGAGTTTACATTCTCATTTTACTTTATGTAGAAATATTATGTTTTTAAAAGATGTATTTAGTCAGCTTGATTATTTTAAGGTAAAATAAAACAAGTAAACAAATCTTAATTTTGCTGTATTAGACTGCTAGACTATTTTAATGGAGTAAGAATTAGCCTTTATTTAACATTTATTATTAAAACTTAGTTATAATTTAAAAGTCACTAAGCCATTAAATATACTGATCTATAGGGTCTATATATTGTGGTTAAAGACAGTAAATTATGTTTTTGCAAACTACAATAATGTGCAGCTCTTTTGAACTTATGAGTGTCGTAACTGCCTTGCTGGCTTCATGTTACCTGCTCTAACTGACGCTGTGTTACATTTGACAGCTGAAGCACATTCCTCCCTACGGGTTTCTCTACCACAAACAGCTACAGTCTCTCTTTAGACAGTGTGGGCAAGTCAGATCCATTGTATTTGATGGTGCAAAGTAAGTAGTATATTTTTGTAATCAGCTGCAATTATGAAAGAGGCATGAAGTTTTATATGTTTACGGATGCAATTCTCAAAACTTAGATGCATGTGTAAATGGGTCTTCATGTAGGCTGCTGCAGGAAGCTCTTGAAATGTAGCATTGGTTTATCTTAATGTTAGTAGCAATTTATCTTTTCTTTCAACTGAGTGACCTCCTAAAGGAACTGAGCTCTGTGGTCAGTGGTCAGGGGTGGTCAGTGTGGTGCTAGGGTTGATTCTCTGAAAGTGTTCTTCACTTTAACATACCTGTCCCCAGATTTTCTTAGTGAGTCACTAGTAATCCATTTTATTATAGGCCAGGAGGACGACCCAAATAGTGTATCTGTCTATAGTTCTTTAAAACATATATGTTCTAAATATTTTTGGAAGACAGACACTAAAAACTCAATTACATTTGGCCCTGTTTTAATTTCAGATAAGGAACAAATGGTATGTTTTGGAGTATCACTGTGAGTCTTTATTTTCAACAAGAAATGTTCATGCACAAAAAAGACTATTTGCAGTTTTAAAAGTGATTTTTAATTTTTAAAGTTAGAAATTGTTTTCCTATGTTCTAGAAATGTTTTATAAATTTTTATTTCACTTGACAAAGCTTTGTCAATCTAGTAAATAAGAACATTTTTACTTTTTCTTTGATTAATGTCCAGTTAACTCAAGCTGAATATATTAAATTCATTTTCAACTTGGATTAATTCTCTCCAATATTTTAAGTTCCATTTCTATGGTTAATGTATTGAGTTTCTTTGTAGGCCTATAGATCCCTCATGAGGCAGATTCATAACCCTAACAGGAAAAACCTTTCTAAATACTTACAACCACTCTTACAAATTTAATGAATTAAACTTAGTGTCTGAAGTTTTCTTAAATATTCTAATATAAATTATAAACAGTCATATTCTTAGTCATGTATAAAAATCATGTATTTAAAACTGGAATCACAGCTAAACAATTCTTGAATATTGAATGTCCACTTACCCTGGTTGAGTTTCCAGTTGTGCATGGATGTTCCTTTGACTGATTTGAGTGGTCAGAAGTCTGGGCTCTCACTAAGGTTGCAGCATCTTTGTTCACTAATCTTTACTACTGGATTGTATTCTGTGTTTGTTTCATATTCTTCCTGTCTGGGACCTCTTTATATATACTAAATTATATTTTATTGCATTCCTCATATTTCCAGCTTTTTATTCACAATACAAATGTCATGCCAATTTTTGGGGGAAGTAACAGTATTCTTTCTGGTTATACCAGTACCAATTCTTGTGATTCAAGTATTTAAAGGCAAACAAAGATATAAAAGAGTAATTCAAAGAAGAAGAACTATATTCTTTTTTGGATACAGCAGGGCCTACTTTATGCAGAACCTGTGTGAGATGCAAAGGGCTTTTGGGCCCATGGGCACAGGTGGGACTTGGGCACACTGTTTTCTCCCACAAGCAGCTTTCAACTCAATGGCAGGGTTGGACAGTAAAATTGGTTCCACGGACATTTGCCTGTTGTGAAATGTCACAAGAGAGACCCAGAAGGTCAGAAGATGTTCTCTCTGAGGCCCAATGTGGGCGCAGTAATGTCCACTCAGGACTCCTGGAGTGGTCGTTGGTGGGTGCTAGGCCTTGGCAGTGGAGGGGCAGGTGGAGCAGGGTTGGGTTGATGCTCCCACAGGAGGAAGGTATGAGCTGGTCTTGACCTGGAAAGTGTGGGACCGTGCAGGGCACAGCAGCAGCATATGGGCGGGAGCTGCTTTGTGTCAGATGGAGCCTGTTTTGTTGCGGGGGGGCAGGCACTGTCTCTTGGACGGTCTTCTGTGGCAGACTGATGAGTGTGAACAGGAATAGATGGACACTTGGAGACCCTGCGTGTTCTGATCTGAACTGGGTTTCATGGAACTTAATCAGGGATAAGTGGAAGTAGATCAAGATAAGAGGAGAGGAGGCCAGTCCTGGAGTCTCTGCAGCAGGCACAGCAGAGGCAGTGAGAGTGTGAACCAGCATGGAAGTATTTGAAATGGAAAGGAGGCACCAGGTGGAAAGGATGATCTCTTGGGTCTGGCTGATGATTGCATGTGGAGGACAAAGGAGAGAGGAGCCCAAGAAAGTTGGGTCTTCCAGCATAGACGCTGGGGAGAGCAGGGCTGCAAGGGGCATATGCTGAGGTCTGGAGTTTAAAAGAAATTACTTCTAAAGAGAGACTTAGGAGACCTCTAAAGAAAGGGGCTAAGACGGAAATGCGTGAGTCAGGCAGTGGGTGGAAGGAATACCTGCCTGTAGCAGTGAGGAGCAGCCGTCAGTGAAGGAGGGCTGCAGGGGAGAGGTGGGCAGGGGAGCGGTTTAGGACACATGGCGAGAGGGCACCCCGCCTGACGCTCTTGGGCTCGGCATCCTTTCACGTCACTCAGGAGGACGTGTTTCCTCGAGAGGGCTCACTTCAGCGTGGTTTTGTAATAGCAGGGAGGGGTTGTGAGTCTGTGCGGCTGTGGCTAATGCCTTGACCAGGGGCATTAGGACACCTGCACACAGACAAGGTAAACTCAAGGGTCTCCTCATGCCTCGGGTGTCCTGCAGAAAGGGCTGGAATAGGACCCTGACATATGTGGGGAGAGGCAGTTATCAACATTACTTAGTAATAAATTTAATGGGGGAGCACGAAGATCACAGACCTGATTTGTGTGGCTTTCTGTATCTGTGTTTTATTTTATAATAGTAAAACAAACCTATCATTCTGTTGTAATTATGAAAATTAAGATTTCTTAGCTGAAAATTTCATGTGAATTTAGTGTTTATTCTGCATTGTGCTGTACAATGATTATATTTAGTTTTAGTTTAACGACATGTCATTGTAACTTTTATTTCTCTTAGTGACTAGTTTTCCCTTAAAGAAATCAATAAATACTTGTTATTGATTAATTATAGATTGAAGAGTTGCTGGCATTTTTGAGGAGAGATGTGACAGTGAGAATTTCTGTCTGATTTTGAGAGAAATGAATATGCAGTTCTTTTTTTATCAGATGCCTGATAAGTTTATCTTTTAATTTATCTCCATGGAACAGAGCCTTTGTGGAGTTTTCCCGTAATCCAACAGAGAGGTTTAAAACTCTTCCTGCAGTGTATATGGCAATTAAGATGGCTCAGCTGAAAGTCTCACTTGAACTCAGTGTTCATTCTGCAGAGGAGATTGAAGGGAAGGTGCAAGGAGGGAGCGTGTCCAAGCTCAGGAGCACAAGGTATTTCCAGAAGGGAGGGGCAGACTCTTCCCACCTGCTTTCGTGTTTTCAGATATTACTTTTAAATGACTATTGATCTAACTTTAACTCACGTTAAGTGAGTTAAAGCTACATGGAGCTGCCTTTGAGTCCTGGTTTCATCATCTCCTCGCTGTGTGTACTTGGGCTCATTATTTAACCTCTCTGAACCTCAGTTTTTTTCACCTGTTTAAAAGATATGATACCTATTGTGCCAGGCTGTTGAAAGGATTGAGTGAAATCATTTATCTGATTTTTAGTGTAAATAGTAAGTATTAAATCTACTGTCAATTTCCTTTCTTCCTCCTTACAGTTAGGCATTTCAAGAATTCTCTTATTAAGCAAAGTGGAATATTCTTTGTTTTCAGCAGAGCAGACAGTGGGACAAAATGGAGATGCGGTTGGGAGCACTTAGTTGCTTGCCAGACGCGCTGCCCTTCCTTGCCTGGTGGTACCACCCTCCACCCCAGTTGTGGGGGGGTAGGGCTGGGACCGCCTGCTGAGGGTGGGCTCGAGAGTTAGTGGCACCTGCTGGTCGGCCCCTGCCGTCGAGCTCATAGCCCTTTTTCTCTGGGACCACATTAAATCACCTGTTGGCATTTGTGGCAGGTGGCTCTGCCTTTGTGGCCATATCCTCACAGTCACGTATGTAAGAAGACACATTCATCATTTCTTACTTGTAGTCTTTTTAATCCCAAGAGGAACTTGGCAGGAATCTGAAGAATCAGTGAAAGAAGGGAAATAGGCTCCGTCTAGTTTCAGCCAGCGTGTGATGTTCTGGCGTCTGAGCGTTTGGGAGTGTGGTGGGTTCAGTCTTCCACATAGAGAAGACCTGCCCTGCTTTATTAAAACCAGACCTGATTCACATTTGCAGCTGAAGGCTGGGTGACTTTGCCTGAGTCCTCATTAATAAGTGAGTCTGGAGATTGGGAAAAGAGTTGGATCAGGATCTCCCTTATAATTCTTTCCCTTCATTTTGGAATAAAAGTATTAGGAAAGGAAAAATTTATTTTTATCAAATTTGTCTTTTATATTCCAGAACTTTAGCATTTACTGTCTTATTGCTTTAAGAGATGAATTATACTTCTCAGATATATTAGAAAATCATGTGTGTGTTTTCTAACATAGCATTGAGCCAAGCATGGATTCGTGTAGTTTTCTGAAGGTCAAAGCCACTCACTTCTGAAATCACAAGTTAGGAAACATTGCATGTCCTAGATTTAGAATTTATATCCTTGAAAGTGGATATTGTTTAAGAGCCTTGGCTTCTGCAGGGTAGTGTATAACTACTGGGGTGTGTACCCCTTCCAGCACAGCTCAGGAAGCCACCAGAAATTCATGTTTGAGATGAAATCAAATTTGTCATCTCTGGTTTTAGGTATTTTATTAAAATGTTGTTTTCTTGTATAAATATTAGAATAGTTCAAGTGAAAACTTCACATTTGTAAACATATTTTCTTTGTAACACTTGATTTTTTCCTGTCTTTTTAAAAAAAATCATGTAGGGTGAATGTGGACTTCCAGAAGCAGACAGTAGATCCTATGCAAGTCTCATTTAACACATTAGACAGGTCCCGGACTGTTACAGATCTCCTTCTAACTATTGATGTCACGGAGGTAAGAATGATGTGATAGAGCTTTTCCTTCTTCTTAATCTAAAATTGTCATGTTGTATACATGAAATAAGTTTATATGTGTACACACACACACACACACGCACGCACAACCTGTGCACCTTAATAATCTAGTAATTGTGTGTGAGCTTGAATTAGTGTGCTTGTTAATTTGAAATGTGGCTAACATGAAAATGAAACAAATATCCTAGAATCAAAGTTAATTTTTAAAATGTCAGATACGTTTAAAATGCTAAAATCAGATTTAACAAGATACATGTTAAAAATATTAATTGGCATAATGATATATGCCTGTATAATTGAGTTTATATTGATAAAACTAGCGTCTGTACCATTATTATTTGGGTATTGTTTTTACTTTAAAATAAAATTTCAATTAAAATACTTACATACTTTTTGGTAAATCTGTAGCTACACATTGGGAAATTTCCTGTAGAATCTGGATTCCAGACAGATTGGAAAACTCTGGTGATAGTGGGCCCTCATAGTCTTGTGGAAGCAGTGGGCAGAAGCTGCTCAGCAGTGCCCTGCCTGATGGAGCGTCCACTCTTCCCTTCCTCCCACTTGCCACTGCTTGTCTGGTGGGCTGTGTATTCACACCGCGCTGGCCCTCACCACCTGGGGGGCACCTGCAGGCCCTGCGGTATTGGCTTGTCATCTTGGGGCTGAACAAAGATGAAAGGACTCTTTTCTTCTATGACCTTTTAGAAGCTTTCCCACTCTTATCTGCTGATGAGTCTTGTACCTCCAAGAAAATGATATGTGATATACATTTCCTTACTTGTGTTGACCAGGGAGCCCCCTCTTTTTTTCTCATAAGCACCTGTTTAAAAACCTGTGGAATACTCAGTTCCAAGGAATGCAGGCTTGTGAAATGCAGTGTGGTACCATATGCCAGCCCTGAGGCGTAAGCTTGTGGTCCTCTCTGCAGAAATCCTTTCTAGATTTCATCTCTGCTCCTCCTCCTCCTCCTTTCTAGGTGGTTGAAGTGGGACACTTTTGGGGATATAGGATTGATGAAAAAAATGCACAGATTCTGAGAAAGCTTACTGCTGGAATAAACCAAGTGAAATTGGTACCCTTGCCCACTCACCCGCATCCAGACTTGGTCTGCCTGGCACCTTTTGCTGATGTCGATAAAGAAAGCTACTTTAGAGCTCAAATTCTTTATGTTTCTGGAAATTCTGCTGAGGTATGTTTTTCTGTAATAAATCACTTAGAGAAATGAGACAAACTTACAGCAGTTTATAGAACATCTTCTATAATTATAGGTGGAAATTAAATTTAAAATAATTACAATTAGAAAGGCAGTCTAAATTATCTCTCTCACTGATACATGGATTTAAGCTCAGGTCAGTCTAAGAATTCTATAGTTACAGAATTAGTGTAGACCATTGTATCGCTAGTGCTCAAGTAGGATGTTGTTTTTAAGTCTGTATTAAAATGTACACTTTCTTTATTTTCTAGGTATTCTTTGTAGATTATGGTAACAGGTCTCATGTAGATCTGGATCTCTTAATGGAGATTCCCTGTCAATTTCTTGAACTTCCCTTTCAGGTGAGGTAGAGAAGATTCCGTGGAATGGATGTTGAATGCTAGATCTGATTATGGAGCTCACAGTCCCTCCCTTCCCCAGCTTACCAATGGGAGAGGCAAGACCCAGGATAGGGAAGGGACTTGTTTTGTCACTAGCCAAATTTGGTTTCTGCTCTTCTGAAAATATATGAAGGATTTCAGACTTTGCAAAAAAGTTGTTTTGATTCAGTAGTATTTTCTAACACTGTTTCTAAGATTTCTGGTTATGTTGAAATCAGACAGAATTTAGTTGGGCTGGAGACACATTCACATATACCCTTTCCATCAGTATGAAAACAATCTAAAAGTTATCCTAAACTCTTTTGTTAAAAAATCAAAATCAAATTTCTTTAACTAGGAAATCCTCATTGCCCAAGAATTATTTTTTGTAAGATTTTTATGTGAACACTGATGAAGATACGTGAACAAGGTCACTTTTCAGTGGCATTTGGGATGAGTGTATTGCTCGTGTATAAAACTGTTTCAGCCATGCCCTTCTGTCCTGTAGGCTTTGGAATTTAAGATTTGCAAAATGAGACCATCGGCAAAGTCTCTTGTCTGTGGTGAGCACTGGAGTGGCGCGGCCAGCCGACGGTTTGCCTCCCTAGTGAGTGGCCATGCTCTCCTGGTGAAGGTCTTCTCTGTCGTGCACAGTGTCCTGCATGTGGACGTGTACCAGTACTCGAGAGTCCAGGACGCCATCAACATAAGAGACGTCCTCATCAAAGAGGGCTATGCCGAGGTCATGGAGGAGTCCTATGAGTCGAAAGTATGTGCTTTTGTTCTTGGTGTTGGGGCGGGTGAGGAGGATGGGGGGGATTTTATTCCTTTCTGAGGATATTGAGGGATGAATAGATAGATGGAGTTTCTCTTCATTGTTTGGTATTCCATACTTGTGTTAAGATCTGTGGTGCTATTTTCAATGTCTTCTAGATTTCTCTGAGACTAAATTATGGTGACTGGATATTTATTGGTTTTGTTTATTCATATTTTTTTTCTTGGAATGAAAATTAGATTGGAAAATTTCTCTGTTCGGGGATTTTTAAAAATGAATTCAAAGATTTATCTTCCTAATGGAAGTAGTTAATATTTCTTTCAAATATTTCAAGCATTTTAAAATTTGTTTTGACTATTTCAGAATCAGTTCTAAAGTTATTTTTCTTGGTTTGAAGAGAGGCCACTATTTTTTCCTTTTATTTTTAGTTGATACATAAGAATTGTACATATTTATGGGATATAGAGTGACATTTTGATATGTGTATAAAATTTGTAATGATCGGATCAGGGTAATTAGCAAATCCATCATCTCAAACATTTATCATTTCTTTGTGTTGTAAACATTCAAAATCCTCACTTCTAGCTTTTTAAAAATATGCGCTAAATTGTAGTTAACCATATTCACCCTTCAGTGTTACAGAGCATTGTAACTTATTCCTCCTCTCCCTATCCCCACATCCTTCCCAGCCTTTAATACCCACAACTCCACTCTCTACTACCATAGATTCAAATTTGTTTAGTTCCCACATGAGTGAGAACACATGGTGTGTATCTTTCTGTGCCTGCCTTATTGTCGTTAGCATGATGTCTTCCAGGCTCATCCATGTTGCCAAGATTAGCAGGATTTCCTTTTTTAGGGCTGAATAGTATTCCATTGTGTGTGTATATCACATTTTCTTTATTCATCTGTTGATAGACATTTAGGTTGACTTTATATCTTGGCTATTGTGAATAGTGCTTCAATAAAATGGTGCAGATAACCCTTTGATATACTGATTTCCTATCCTTTGGATAAATACCCAGTATTGGGATGGCTGGATCATATGGTAGTTCTATTTTTAGTTTTACAGAAACCTTCACATTGTTTTCCACAAAGGCTGTGCTGATATTCCCATCAACAGTGTGTAAGAGTTGCCTTTTCTCAGCGTCCTCACCAGCATTTATATTTAGTCTTTTTGATAATAGCCATTCTAACTGGGGTGAGATATTTCACTGTGGTTTTTTATTTCTATTCCTAATTGTGATGGTAATTCATTGTGGTTTTGGTTTGCATTTCTCTGATGAGTAGTGATGTTGATCATTTTTTCATATATTGGCCATTCATATATCTTCTTTTGAGAAATGTCTATTCAGATCATTTGCTCACTTTTTAATTGGATTATTTGCTTTTTTTTTTTTTTTGGAGTTCCTTCTGTGTTTTGGATATTAGTCCGTTGTCAGATGAATGGTTTGCAAATATTTTCTTCCACTTTACAGGTTGTCTGTTTACTCTGTTGATTGTTTCTTTTGCTGTGAAGAAGATTTTTAGCTTAATATCATCCCATTTGTCTATTTTTATTGCCTGTGCTTTTGAAGTCTTAGCCATTAAAATCTTTGCCCAGACCAATGTCCTGAAGCATTTCCCCCGTGTTTTCTTACAGTAGTTTTATAGTTTAAGGTCTTACATTTAAATCTTTACTCCATTTTGAGTTGATTTTTGTATATGTGAGAGAGAGGGGTGTAGTTTTATTCTTACGCATGTGGTTATCCAGTTTTGTGGTTCCATATGAATTTTAGTAATTTTTTCTATTTCCATGAATAATGTCATTGGTATTTTGATTGGAATTGCATTGAATCTATAGATTACTTTGGATAGCATGGTCATTTTAACAATATGAGTTTTTCCAGTCCATGGACATGGGATGTCTTTTCATTTGTTTGTATTCTCTTCAGTTTTCTTATTAGTATTTTTTAGTTTTCCTTGTAGAGGTCTTTCACATCCTTGGTTAAATTATTCCTAGGTTTGTTTGTGGCTATTTTAAATGGGATTGCCTTCTTAATTTCTTTTTTAGCAAGTTTGTTATATGGAAAGTTTGGTATATGGAAACACTACTGATTCTTGTGTGCTAATTTGTGTATCTGGTAACTTTACTGAATTCATTTGTTCTAGGAGTTATTTGGTGGAGTCTTTAGGATTTTCTGTATATAAAATTATGTCATCTGCAAAGAGGGACGATTTTACTTTGTCTTTTCCAATTTAGATGCCTTTTATTTCTTTCTCTGGCCTGGTTGCTCTGGGAAGGACCAGTACTATGTTGAGTAGGAGTGGTGAGAGTGGGCGTCTCTGCCTTGTTCCAGTTCTTAGAGGAAAGGCTTTCAGCTTTTCTCCATTCAGTACGATGTTGGCTGTGGGTGTGTCACGTATGGTATTTATTATGTTGAGGTATGTTCCTCCTATGCCTAGTTGATTTCTTACCTCAGCTATTGTGGGATATGAAATCCCACAATAGTTTGTGCAGAGTTTTTATTATGAAGGTATGTTGAATTTTATCAAATGCTTTTTCTGTATCTGTTGACATGATCAGAGGCCGCTTTGGGGCTGGTGTTGAAGGTCTTTATTCTTGTGAAATTACTTGTGTAGTTCCTGCTGGCAGTGAAGGGTGCTGGGGATCAGGAGAGGACAGACAGGCAGCAACACGTTGGCTCGTTCGGTTCTGTGGTCAATGTGTGAGAGCTCTTCAGGGAATTATGTGAGTGTTCCCACTGTAAGACCAAGATTTTGTGTATAAAGAAGTTTTTTTTTTTTAAATGTTTCTTTCTTCTAAGTTCTCTGATGGCTGAAATGTAGTAAAGGCCGTCTTATTTATTTTGTTTGAATTTTAAAATTAACTTGATAAAATTATCTCCCTATACCTTACTGATGTGGGGATAAGAGTAAGATTATGCCTATAAAATATTTTCATTAGGTTGGAATAAAGTACTTTTAATATGTATTTTTAACAAAAGAAAACTTTTCTTGTTTTGTTCAGCAAAGCCATGAAGCTCTCAAGGGTCTCTTTTCCAAATCAGTAGAAAACGTGACGGATGGGTCTGTGCCATCTACCGTGAAGGACGATGAGAAGTATCTGATACGGATTTTGTTAGAGAGCTTTTCTTCCAATAAACTGGGCACTCCAAACTGTAAGGTGATGTGTAGGAGTTGTTTTAAAATATAATTAAAAACTTCACATCACTCTACATTTACATGCTGAAGGTTGTAGCTGTAGTCGTGGTGGTTTTTCCTTCCCTGGTTTTTAATGCTGTTAACTTTTCTCACGATGGATCCTATATTAATAAGAAAAAAACCTGGGTTTTAATGTTCAGTGGGGTTCAAAGATAAGCTTTGACTAGTTTTTTTTTTTAACCTTCCTTTCCAAAGGCAACATGTGCTTGTTTATCCCATGGATGGAAACACAGCATGTGGGCTTTTGAGAACTGGTGCCAGCCTTGGTTTCCCTGGCTGGCCATTGGAGTATGTGCTGCCTGTTTGCACAAGAGGGTTGGCTGGCATGTCCCTCCCTGTCAGGGACTCTGCTTGTGTTACCCCAGCCTTTGCCTGTGTGGTCTCAGGCCCACATGTTCAACTGGGTTGGTCTACTACAATTGAAAGAATAATATTTTTACTAAACTATTCGGAAATGTTTCCTTTTTTTTTTTTCGCCAAAGACTTTCTTAACACATTGACTGCCACACTGGAAAAAAAATTTTCCTTGGGGTCACGGTGTTCTATTATGAAAATAGAATAAAAACTTCAAAAACAAAACAATCCTTTCTAATTTAATGAAAAATTAGTTATTTTTTATTGTTTTCTGTGCATGAGTTACATGCAACTTGGAAAATAGTTCACATGGCTCCCAAGGTGAAGAGATGTGAGTTACATATGCTTCATGAGGCCCCGGGCTCAAAACTAGCATGAATTAAATACAACTCACAAGGCAGTTAATGTGTTAAATATATATATTGAGGAATGTTGGTGAAATCATTGAAGGGAATTAGTTACATTCCAGAAAAATACCTTCTTTAAGGTACCTTTTTCACACTGAATCTCAAAGGTGTTATGATTGAGATGTGGCCTTTTTTTTAAATTATGAGCTGACTTTGGGATTTTTAAAATTCATGGTAAGTGATATCTTGATTATTGGTAATACTTCCTGTATTTTGTGCACATAGGCAATACTCCATGGGCCTTTTAACCCTTACGAACTGAAGTGTCATAGTTTGACCAGAATATCCAAGTTCAGGTATGATTAACTTAAGTTTCCCATGAATTTTTTTTCTTGTTGCTCTATTTATAGACTCCCATTGAAACTAATCTTTCTTTATATCTAAACTGTTGAAATGTGTTATCTTCTCTAACTCCTTCTGATTTCTCACTTAACCCCAGAGTTAAGGCATTCCTTCTCCTTACGTGAAAGCCACTTGCCTTAGTCAGTTCTGCGCTGCTGTAAAGAAATACCTGAGGCTGGGTAATTTATAAAGAAAAGAGGTTTGTTTGGCTCTCAGTCCTGCAGACATACAAGAAGCATGGCACCAGCATCTGCTTCTGGTGAGGGCTTCAGGAAGCCTCCACCATGACAGAAGGTGAAAGGGGAGCAGGCATGTCGTGTGGCGAGAGAAGGAGCAAGAGAGAGAGGAGGGGGTGCCAGGCTCCTTTTAATGACCAGCTCTCGTGTGAACTAGCAAAGTGATTATCTCATTATCTCTGGGAGGGCACCATCGTTCCTGAAGGATCTGTCCCATGACCCGAACACCTCCCTCTTTGGCCCCACCTCCAAGACTGGGAATCAAATTTCAACGTGAGATTTGAAGGGGACAAATATCCAAACCGTATCATTTTGCCCCAGCCCCCAAATCTCATGTCCTCACACTGCAAAATACAGTCATTCCTTCCCAGTAGTCCCCAAAAGTCTTAACTCATTCTAGCATCGATTCAAAAGTCCATCTGAGACTCAAGGCAAATTCCTTATAGCTGTGAGCCTATCAAATCAAAAACAAGTTATTTACTTCTGAGATACAATGGTGGTACAGGCATCGGGTAAACATTCTCATTCTAAAAGGGAGAAATCTACAAAAAGGGGCAAAAGGCCCCACACAAGTCTGAAACCCAGCAGGGCAGAAATAAAATTTAAAGCTACAAAAACGATTTCCCTTGACCCCATGTCCTGCATCCCAGGTGCAGGTGGAGGGGTGGGCCCCCAGAGGCTCGGGCAACCCCGCCCCTGTGGCTTTGCTGGGTGCGCAGCCCACATGGCTGCTCTCACGGGCTGGAGCCTGGTGCCTGTAGCTTTTCCAGGCTGGGGTTGCTGCTGGTGGGTCTGCCATTCTGGAGTCTGGAGGGAGGTGGCCCTGCCCACAGCTCCACCAGGTGGTACCCCAGTGGGGACTCTGTGTGGGGGCTCCAACCCCACATTTCCCCTCAGCACTGCCCTAGTAGAGGCTCTTCGTGGGGACCTGTGGCAGGCTTCTGTCTGGGCACCCAGGCTCCCTGATACATCCTCTGAAATCTAGGTGGAAACTGCCAAGCCTCCATCATTCTTGCATTCTGCACACCTGCAGACTTAACACCACATGGACACTGCCAAGGCTTATGGCTTGCACCCTCTGGAGCGGTCACTCGAGCAGTACCCAGGGTCCTTTGAGCTGCAGCTGGAGCAGAAGCAGCTGGGGTGCAGGGAGCAGCATTGTGAGGTAGCACAGGGCAGTGGTGCCCTGGGCCTGGCCCTTAAAACCCTTCAGTCCTCCTAGGCCTCTGGGCCTACAATGGGAGGGGCATCCTGGAAGACTGAAATGCTTCTGGGCCTTTTTCCTGTTGTTGTGACTGTTAGCACCTGGCTATCTTCTGTCCCTGTCAGTCTCCCAGCTAGTGTCTGCTTTGCAGCATCCTTGTATTCCTCTCCTGAAAACACTCTTTTCCTCTCTACCACATGCCCAGTCTGTGAATTTTCCAAATTTTAGGCTCTATTTCCCTTTTAACTGTAAGTTCCTACTTGAGATCATTCTTTTGCTCCAGTATCTGGTTGTAGGCTGTTAGAAGCATCCACACCACATCTGGAACACTTTGCTGCTTAGAAATTTCTCCCACCACATACCCTAGGCAGTCATCTTAATTCAGGCCTTCCACAGAGCCCTAGGGCATGGACACATGCCATCAGGTTCTTTGCTAAGGTGTGTCAGTGAAGAGCGAGGAGGCTCATAGCTGGGAAAGGGAAGCTTTGGTTCTTACAAAGGGTTGCAGCCTGCAGGTGGCCACCTTGCAGGCTGGGAAGCACAGCCTCTGGTCAGCAGCAGAGGGGCAAGCACTTCAAGGGACAGTAAATGTGAATTTATGCTGAGTGAGGTGGCCAAATATCCACATTTAACAAGCTATAGGAGGAGTCATGGATATTTATGAGAAGAGAAACATGCACCCGCACAGTCGAGCTTCATGCCCCTCCATGGGATCCAAGCTCAGAAAACAGAGGCCTCAGCGTTTTCGGAGGGTGCAGTTTCCGGTCCTCTGACATCAAAAGGTGAAGCAGAGGACACAGAAACCCTCATTGGGCATTCTCTGTAGACTGGTCAGAACCTCTGCATGGTCGTTGGCCTTTTATCATGAAGGGATGCTGGTCAGTCCTTGTGCCAAAACCACAAAATGGGAGGAGCAGCATTAGGTGGTTGGTTGGAAGCAGCCCTGGAGCATGTCTTTCCAAAGCTGGTGCTGTTAGCCCTGAGGGAAGAAAGCCTCATGTTAGTGAGGGCGGGGTGGGGGTGTAATGAGGTGCACCTGACTTGTGCTGTCGTGGCTGGGAACTCAGTTTTAAGGTTTCTCTGGGGTCCTCTTGGCCAAGAGGGCATCCATTCAGTCAGTTGGGGGGCTTAGGATTTTATTTTATTTCTCAGGTGTGACAAGGGTGATCTTTGTTCCAGTTCCCTATAAATTCCTCATTTCCATTGGAGACCTCATCAGCCTTCTCTTTACTGTCCATATTTCTATCAGTGTTTTGGTTACAACCACTTAACAAGTCTCTAAGAAGTTCCACACTTTCCCTCATCTTCCCGTCTTCTTCTGGGCTCTCCATACTCTTCCAACCTGTGCCTCTTACCCAGTTCCAAAGCCACTTCCACATTTTTGGGTATCTTTATAGCAGCACCCCACTCCTTGGTACCAATTTTCTGTCTTAGTCAATTTTGTGTTGCTATAAAGGAGCACCTGAGGCTGGGTAATTTATAAAGAAAAGAGGTTTATTTGGCTTATGGTTCTGCAGACTGTATAGAAACGTGGCACCAGCATCTGCTTCTGGTGAGGGCTTCAGAGAGCTCCCACTCATGACAGAAGGTGAAAGGGGAGCAGGTGTGTCACGTGGTGAGAGAAGGAGCAAGAGAGAGAGGAGGGGGTGCCAGGCTCTTTCACAGCCAGCTCTCGTGTGAACTAGCAAAGCCAGAACCCATGCATTACCACGGGGAGGGCACAAAGCTGTGCGTGAAGGATCTGCCCCCATGACCCAACACCTCCCACCAGGTCTGCCTCCAACACTGGGAATCAAATTTCAACCTGAGATTTGGAGGGGCCAAACATCCAAACCATATCACCATTCTGTGTAAGACATTTTTGAGTATCTTTCATCAGAGACTTCATTTTTTCTTGGGAAGGGGGGATGTGGAAGAGAAAACTGGTGATTACAACATAGGGTGACAAGATCTTGATGGGGGCACAGAACATTGTGAAAGCATCTGGGGACCCGGGCCACACTCGAAGGCCATGGGGGTTTTCCAGAGAAACCTGAGATGGAAGGAGATTTTGAAATGTAGGTGTTGGGGGAAGGGAGGGCAGGTGGGATAGGGATGGGGCTGGTGTCAAGTGCACAGGCCTGACTTTGAGAGTTTGCACTCGTCTGGAGTCTGAACAAATTAAGTGTGATTGGAGAATTGGGTAGGGGGAATAGAGGACTACAGAGCTATGGCAGACAAGGGCAAGCTTTACAGACTCATCCTAAAACGGTTGGGAGGCTTTACTATGCGCAAATTTTAAAATGATCACTTTGGGTAAGCCCTGGCTTCTCAAAATACCCTTTGGGGACCAGCAGCACAGGCATCCCCCTGGGAGCTTGTCCGGAATGCAGAGGCTCAGGCCACACCCTGGAGTCTGCGTTTTCACAAGACCACTGTGTTCTGCACACACGCTCAAGTTTAAGGAGCCTCAGTGTGAAGAACGCATCGGACCTCAGAGTAGGGGCGTCTCAGGCAGGAGCATACGTCTGAGGCTGGCCGCAGGTGCAGTCCAGGGCAGGAAGACTGTGGGCTGAGTCCGTGGCAGGAGGTGCAGAGACAGACAGCTTCACAAGCACCTTCAAGAGTGGAACTAGCAGGCTGGTGCTTGGTTCGAGTCAGTGGTGATGACGGATGAGGGAAGAACAAGGATGTTTTGCCAGGGCTGCTGCAGGATTCTGCTGAGGGGTGACAGAGGTGTGGGGTGGGCCACACTCGGTTCCCTCTGCAGCATGCAGGTGGGGCCACTTTGGGTTGGGAGAGCAGCACCGAGAGTCTTGGGTAGAGGTGGACGTTTGGGCATCCTCAGCATGTGGCACTGACGCCAAGGAGTGGTCAGGATCCCGCAGGAGGGAGCAGAGAAGAGAAGAGGGTTGAGGACTAGCTGGAGGACTCCAGTGCCACGAGGTGGTCCGCTAAGCGGAGCATGCAGGAGATGTGGAAGTCAAATGTGTTTCAGCCTGTCGAGCATCGCATTTTCGTGTTTGACAGTATTTTTGAAATGTATTGGTTGTGGGTTGGGCCTAATACGTTGCCTGGTTGGTGGATCAGTAGCCCCATCTCTGCGCCTTCTTCCTTTAGGTGTGTTTGGATCGAGAAGGAGAGCATCAACTCTGTCGTCATCAGTGATGCCCCCGAAGACCTTCACCAGAGGATGCTGGTTGCAGCTTCCCTGTCAGTCAATGCAACCGGTAACTTGAGGGCTCTGTTGACTCCTCATCCCTCCTTTCTTCTTTTCCTTGACTTCAGGGGCCCGGAAGTGTGCTCTGCTTGGTGAGCAAGCTTATGCCCACGTGCTGTGCCTTTAGGCTGTCTTCCGAGAGCGTTGGCTGATGCAGGGTTGAGAAATGGGGCATTATCCCTTTTCCTTTTATACAAGGACGTGGAAATCACTTGACTCCTTGTTCGTTCATTTATCCCACCATGGTTGGCTGCAAAGGAGAATAAATCCAAGTTCTGGGCCCTGAGAAAAACCTGATAGTTTAATGAGGAGAAAGAAGAAAAGAGTAACCAAAGCGTTACCCCGTGTGGGATACATGCGTAAGCGCTGTAGTGAGGGGTCTGTCTGTGGGGAGCTGTGGGAACAGAGGATAGGGAGCTCTTTACTGTTAGGGTGGGCCCATGGGGACACACTCACCCGGAGAGGGGAGGGATGCTTGAAGATGTGTAGGAGCGGGCCGGGAGGGAACGCCGCCCTGCACGGTGAGAGTCATGTGCCTGACGCTGATGTACCACGACTGTCTAACAGGCTCTACTATGCTGCTGAGAGAAACCTCTCTGATGCCTCCCATCCCTGGCCTCCCAGCCCTCCTCAGCATGCTCTTTGCACCAGTGATGGAGTTAAGGTAGGCGTTTGTGAACTGGGAACCTGGGCGGGAGGATAGATGCCTCTCCACGCCCCTTTGGGAGAAAGCCTGTACAGAAAACCTGGCCATGGCACCTCTGGCTGCTTGTGATCAAGGCTTTATTATTTTGATACATTTATGCTTGGACATGTTTCAGAAAGAAGCTGAAGATCTTATAAAGGCACACACGCTGTCACATGGGAGCTTGAGTTAAAAGCTGGGCAAAGGCAGCAAAGACTGGAGCTAGGCGTAAGGCTCAAACGCCTGCCAGGTGACAGCATCCTGTTGTCAGTGGGCTGTGAGCATGATTCTGAGTTCTCTGGCGCCCACCCGTCAGCAGGAACCCTTGTCAGTCCCTCTTACTGTGGGAACTGCGAGGTCAGAAGACAGATTGCTCTGTAGACTGTAGCTCCTTTTGGTGCCAAGATCAAACAGGATCTCTGTGGAGACTTTAATAAAGAAAATGTGTGATAGCATGGGCAGAGGTCTTGAAGGCATCCTCACAGTAGGGGCAGTGCTCTGTGCGGTTTTGTTTGAATGCTAGGGGTTCACAGAGCATTCTTTTTGGTTGAAGCACTAGCCTAGGCCTTAGCGGAGGAAGGTGGCTGGAAAAGGGGTAACATCGGGCCTTAAGGGCCACATTCGGGGCAGGACGGAAGCGGCCGTGACAGGACTGACACGGGCCTGGGAGCTGCCCCCTCTCCTCTTCTGGTCAGGTGGTGGGATCAGTACAGACCTGGTCTGGGGGACCTGTGACGGTGGCCTGGGCGTGCTCTCCCGAGAGGTGCCGCCGTGCCGTCCTCCCGTGCTCGTCTTTCCGCCGGAGACCCACCTTTGTCATGTCTACCGCACAGGAACTCGTCTCCTGTTCAGGTGGCACCTGGCTGCTGTGCTAGAAGCTGTCACAGTGCCCCTTGTTAGAAGCATCCTGTGGTCTCTGGGTGGAGTCTGCGCGCCCTCTAGGTCTGTGATTGTCCTGTCACGATTGAGTGCACCTTGAGGACTGCATGGAACCTTAGTGCCACCTACAGCCTACTCTTCCTACAGAAGTCACACAGTATGAGTTTTGCCATGATCACTGTACCATCCAGGCTCACGGTGCGGGATCAGGGACCTCACCTGTCACTGGGAAGCGTGCACTTTCCATCGTAGGAGCAGCAGGTGGATGGAAGCTGGGATGGCACCAACTCTGGAAGCTGTGGTGTCAACACTCTGTTTTGTAATCTTCTGTTTGACTGGTTTACAGTGTGTTCCTGCACTGTTTTGTAATTTAAAAAAATCTTGATCTACACCCCATATTTTTAAAAAGCCTTAGAAAATTTAAGAATAATGCAAAGGTGCCTTTTAAGTATTGGAAGTGAAAGGTGCTAAGAAAGTATGTTGAGAACGGGACACCTTCAAGTCTCATGGGAAGCTGTGACAGCAAACACCCTGGCCCTGCCACATGTCAGCCAGGCTTGGGCAGGACCTCTACCGTCTGAGGCCCCCCCCTGTCTCTGGTCTCAGGAGAGGGGACTGAGCGAGATGTGTGTGCTCAGCACAGGGCCTGAAGCATGCTGGGCCCTGCAGAGATCCCCGCCTGAGGGGTCAGGTAGGGAAGTGGCAAAAGTCAAGTGCTTCCCAGGGATTTGGACACGTCCTTAAGACTTTTAACAACTACTGCTATTTAATTAACACTTTGCATATTAATACAATGCACAGTACAGAATATTTCACAGACCTTTTTTAATACAGTGTTTGAGGTTGACTAACGTTTGACTTTAGAGGAATATATTTCCTTATTTGGCTCATGTAGGGAGTCCCAGGATATTAGCTTGCAATAGAAAGTTCTTCTTCTATTGTATTTACTTTAAACATAATTGTCTAGAGAAATCAGCCCTTCTAAACATAGCAGCAGTCAGCTTATACAAACTTCAGCTCCTTATGTAAGTTGTTTCAGAATGAATTATGTCTACAACATGCCCTTACTGTACTCTGTATGGAATTTGCTGCTTTTGTTTCTGTCATGATTTTTGCAATTTTCAATTTTAGTCTAAAATATGCATTATAAATGAATTAAACATATTTCCATGGTCTTAATTGATGTTTTTTTAAGTTCACATGGATATTTAGGATTCCTAGAAGAGATTTAAACCCAGTGCGTAAGTTACCTTTATTCACTTAAGATTTAGAGCAGATGAGCAAAGAATTAGCTCCCTAGTATGGGTCAGGTCAAGGCTAAATCTTGCAGACTATCCTTGGTGAAGTATGGGTGTTATCATAGAAGAGCAATCAGTTTGAGTCTCACAGCAACTGTCAGGTCCTATTAAAATTGATATAACCCCTGATGATTTTGAAAGTAATGTAAAGGAACCTACTATTTCAAGAAACATTTTTGTGACTGTTTTGTAGAGGATATACTCAACACCTAATTTATAAGTTTGAATTCTGGGTCTCTGTTCTTTGAGTTTACTTAAAGTTGGATTCTCTTTCATTTTCATAAACTGAAAAAGGCAAGAGAGATGGACAAGAGGGGGTGTGTGTGTATATATATAGGAATATATTTGGGACTAATTTATATATTTTTTGGACTACAAAGAAAACTGTTTACCTAGATTTTGTCATCAAAACTTGCTGGATCTATCTATAACTTTCAGTTACGAGATAAAAAAGTTCTGGGATCTAATGTACAGCATGGTGACTGTAGTTAATAGTACTATATCGTATACTTGAACTTTGCTAAGAGAGTAGATCCTGAGTGTTCTCACCACACACAAAAAAATCATAACTCTGTGAGGTGATGAAAGTGTTAATTAACTTGATTGTGGTAATTATTTCACAATGTATACCTATATCAAAATATCACGTGCACCTTAAATATGTATAGTTTTTGTCAATTATTCCTCAGTAGAGCTGGAAGAAAACTAATTGATCTAGATGATGGAAAAAAGTCTGAATTAAGTGTTAACATTAGCAAAATATTTTACAAGGCATTGAGCATTAATGTCTGTGGGGAGCATTGTAAGGGGAGGCGGTGCCAGGAGGGAGGGTCCCCCCCCACAAGGAGAGGCTCGTAGGGCTGTGCCTCTGGGCTGGACAGAGGCCCACAGGGAGGCCAGAGGTGGGGGTCTGGCAGGGCCAGGGTTGGGGGGGATTGGAGGGGCTTGGAGATGGTGTCTGAGACGTGGTAGAGAGCTGAGCAGAGATTGGTTTGTTCATTGCACTCCAGTTGGGAGCGACTGAAAGCCTTTAGGCAAGGGAGTGATAGTACTGGTTTTGCTTTGAAAACACCACTGTTTGCTATATGGAAAAATCGGAAGAGGCAGGAGTGGGGGGGGCGGGAACTGGTCAGCAAGTCGTTACCTGCGTTTCAGTGAGAAAAGGCAGAGCCTCAGGCAGGCTGGTGGCAGTAGCCAGAGAGGCCAGCAGGCACAGGGAGGCTTTGAGAGATGGCAGTGGGGGGACGCGGGAGTGGTCAGAGGGGAGTGGCGAGTTTTTGGTAAAAATGGGACATGAAGCTTTTGTACCACAAGCCTGTACGTTGTTTCAGGATGGGAAGGTAAAGCAGACGCTTTTTATGCTTTTACTAAGTGCTAGACTTGTTGCACAAGTCATAAATGTATATAACCTTTTCTCCAGAACTCTTCCTGATAAGAATTTAACCCACAGAAAGAATTCAACAGTAGGGGAGAAAAAACCTGTACGTGATAAAATATTCTTTTCACCGTCTATCTGTGACAGTGAGAATTAGAAACTTAATATTGGATTAATAGAACTACTTAATTTACTATCCTTATAGCTATGTATCTATGTTTCTGGTATAAAAAGTGGAAGAAAAAAATACACAAATGAAATGAATGTCTGTACTAGGGCTGGGAGGATTTAGGATGATTTTATTGGTCAGTTTTTTAACATTAATACAGTGGTTTAACAATTTTGAATGATTAACTAACTCTTCTCAAAACATTCCACTTAGGGTTGCTCGGGATGGAAAATGCTATACTGGAGTCCTTTGTGGCTTGGGGTGGAATCCAGCTACAGGGGCCCCCATACTGCCGGAGCATGACATTGAGCTGGCATTTGATGTTCATTTCAACGTGGAGGATGTTGTCGAGGTAATAGTGACGTACTTGTGATAGCATCATGGTTATTCCTCTCCCGTTTTGTTCATACACCCATTGACAGTGCAGTGTCTGACGTGGTACTCTCCATAGAGGTAGGCACCTCTGGTCCTGGAGATGTTCACACTCCCTGGTGCCTCCTGTGCTGCCCGCTGCAGGTGGATCACTCCACAACTTGCCCATTTTTGCTTATTTCTGTGAGAAGTAGCTCCCTGATAGATGGTGCTCACTGGATTTCTCATTTGGTATATCCTGGCACAGTACAGTGCACTCTTCTGGGCAATCAGACCAAACACCAGGGCAGGAGGACTGCCATGGGTTTCCCCGGGTCTCCTCCGAGTCAAGACTAGTGGAACCTCCTTGCTGGCTCATACTGGAACTCCTCCCAGCCCTGGTGGCCTTGTGAGCCAAGAGCTGGGTGCATGCGTGAGTCCAGAGCAGAGCCACCTGCAGTGTGTCTGTACTGGTGTGAGGTGACAGAGGCAGGGGCCAGGTTAGGCTTTTATTAATAGAAACTGTGTAGCAAGGGGGCAAAGCATGTGTATGTCTTTTGAATCTGATAATGAAAAATGTGGATCTGTGTTTTATATGTTATTTTAATATTTCATTCTAGTAATTTCATTTTTATTGGATTTTACAAAGTGGGAAAAACAAAACTGATCCTTTACCACAAATAGTTTGAGAAACACTTCTGTATAGTTCTCAAACTCCTTTCTTCTCAGAAGTTCCATGAAGTAGGTGAGGTTGGTGCAGCCGCATTGAGGGATGGGGAAGAGCTGAGGATACAGGTGATGGCACCCCAATGCAGGTGTTGCTCTGCGTCCTCACAGCTGTTGTGTGTTGGCTGCCTCAGAAGGGGGTTCAGGGCCCAGCGATACTCCTGAGATCATAGACCTGATTGTAGAATGTAAAACTGTAAATGTTCTAGAAGCAAATGTAGAAAATCAACATGACTTTGGGTTCGGCCTTTGAGTTTGTAGATACAACACCGAAAGTACAATCTGTGAAATAAAAAATTGGTAAGTTGGACTTTATCAAAATTAAAAACTTTTGCTCTGCAGAAGACCCTGTTAAGTGGATGAAAAGACAAGCTGCACACTAGCAGAAAACATTTGTGAAACACATATCTAATGGAGGCCTTGTATCCACAATGTGTAAGGAACTCTTAATTTAAAACTCAATTATAAGAAAACCTCCAAATTGAAATATGGATGGCAATAAACAAATGAAAAGATGGTCAGCGTCATATATGTCATTAGGAGAGTGCAAATTAAGACTACCATGAGATACTACTGAGTTTCTTGTAGTGCCAGAAAGTAAGGATGTTCTCAAAAAACAAAGGGATGGGGGCATGCCAAAGGGACACAGGGGCCCACTGAGCGAGCTCCCACTGGCCAAGGCTGGAACAACTGGAGCAAGAAAATAAATAACAGTATTGGATTATATCCCAAAGTGTAAAATATCCACGTGTACGTATGGATATAAATACTGCCTCAGCTGAGTGACCATCACTGTGATAAGTCGTGGTGGTGCACCTGTATGACGGCGTGAGAAGGGCACCTCACCCCTGTCTAACCATGAGAAAGACATCAGACAAACCCAAACCAGGGACAGTCTAACAGAACTCCTCAAAACTGTCAAGGTCTTGAAAAACAAGAAAAGGCTGAGAAACTGTCCCATACCAGAGGAGACATTACAGGTAGAGTCTGGTACCTGAATTGGATCCTGGAACAGAAATAGGACATTAATGGAAAAACTGGCTGAATCCAGCTGCAGCCTGGAGTTTAGTTAATAGCAGTGCACCAGAGCTGGCTGCTTAGTTGTGCAAGTATAAGATGTTAGCAGCAGGGTACTAGATGAGGGCGTACAGCATCTGTCTGTTCTAGCTTTGCAACTCTTATGTAAATCTAAAATTACTCAAAAATATAAAGTTTATTTCAAAACTATGACAAAGGTTGGCAACAAAACACAGCATGTGGTACCTTTGGGGGGCAGGATACTTCTCATATGAACATTATCAACAAAGTCAAAGGAATATATATGTTGTGAGTTACAGCTGTGTAACCCCACGGATTAAACTATGATACATTTTAATGTAGAAGTGTAAAAAGTGTGTTTATACTAAAAAGTCTGAACTTTTCTTGCTGACTTTTGATTTTTTTTCTTTTGGTACTACTTCTTAAATTGTGATTGTGCTTATTGATGTTATTTCTGTTGTTTTAATAATTTCCCCAGAAACCGTATTGATGATAGTCGTAGAATACTCTGAATGCTATGAATTACTTAATGACATTCAATTATAGTGGAGCCATGTGAGTACTTATTTTACCATTTATTTACAGATTAATATTCTCAGGGCTGCTGTTAACAAGCTAGTGTGTGACGGACCAAATGGATCTAAGTATCTTGGGCCAGAAAGAATCGCACAGCTACAGGATAACGCTCGGCAGAAACTTTTAGGGTAAGTTGTGTGATGACGTGGGCTCTCTCCTTCCCAGCTAACTTCCTTAGCTGCCTTGATTGTGGATGTTTTGAACTGTTCAGGAGATTGGCAGATTGGTCACCTAGAGTGGAATTCCAGTGCCGGAGACAGCCTGTGGGGGGTGTCAGGATGTCAGCACCAGAGTTCTGTAGAGAGCGGCAGCACAGAGTGGGCACACTCAAATTGGGCAATTGGAAGAGAATGCAGTGAAGGGATCATTTCAGACAGCGTGAGCAGGACATAGGGAACCGCAGTGTACAGGGAAGTGCCCTCCCTGACCAGTGGTCACCTTAGAGATGAGGGAGGGAGCAGGGCTTGTGAGCTGAGTGGGGAGTTGGGCCCACTTCCAGCAGGGAAGGAGCACCCTCACCTCACTTTCCTCCCCCGACCCACCCCTGTCACCCTTGCTGGACTCTTCGTGGGCCACAGCTAACTGTTGGGGTGGTCCATGAGCCCACGTCAGCACAAGGGCCCAGTGAAGGCCAAGGACGGTGGGTAGGGTCATGTAGGAGAAGCAGAGGCACCCTGCCCACCCTTCCTTGCCTAACTGTCCTGGGCTGGCCAGGGTCTGGAGCTGTGTGAGAGCAAGTGGCATCTGGTGTCACGGTGACTTTCCTTCCTGTACATTTTGGGTGGGTTTTAGTTTAATAAGCACTTTTAAAAAGATATTAAATATATAAAGCTGTCTTAGAAATTGTAGGAAAGGCCAATTTTAGTTTTCTCTCTTTACTTTCTTTTACATAAAAATATTTTTAATGTAAAATTTTTATTGAAGTTTAACCTACAAGAAGTGCACAGGTACATGCCCATGTAGCCAGCACCCACATTAGAAACAGTGTTACCAGGGACCTGATTCTCCTTCAGATCTGCTTGTAGCCACTATAATTCTCTACCCCCCAACAAGAGTAACTATATCCTGACTTGTTGTGCCCATAAATAGGTTTTTTTAAAACAATTCAGTTATTTTAGTGAATTTTTAGTTGTACAGTCCTCAGCAAAACCATTTCTATCATCCCAAAAAGCTCACCTATAAATATTATACGGAAAGACAGTCTTGTGCCTGCAGTCTGTCGACCCCCTCTCGGCCATCTAAGAATGGATGTTGGACCTGGAATGCTTTCTTCCCGTGAAATAAAGGGTCCTACAGCCTGTGTGGGGCATGTTGCCTTGCGTGGGAAGGCCATTCCCTGTTTCAGACTCAGCGTGTCCTCCTTCGTCTTGCTGAAGCATGTGAGTCACAGGACACCTGGCCAATCCCACTACTGCAGGGAGGGGACAGAGTCCTCCTGCTGCCACACAAGAGGGGCACCTGCAGGCCGATGGCCCTGCCTTGGCTGGGGAGGGACCCGCTGGCCACGGAGACCGATGCCCAGCACTGAAGCTGGTCTTGCTCTGTCCCTTCTCTGTGTGAGCAAAGCCTCCTTCCAGCCAGTGCTTGACTACGTATGTTTTCCTTGGCAACTCTGATACCAAGATGCAGGGGCGGGGGCACTCGGACTTCTGCTCCTGATAACAGCCAACAGATACCACTCGCCCAACAAATATTTTAAGACGAAATAGTAGTGGTGTTTGTACGACTCCATAAATTTACTAAAACTATTGAATTGTGTACTTAAAATTGATTAATTTTATGGTATATAAGTTATACCTCAATAAAGCTGTTTTTAAAAACCTAAGTTCCTCCTGCCCATTTGCACACAGCTGCTGTTCCCACCTCCAGCCCCAGGCAACTGCTGATCTACTTTCTGTCTCTATAGATTTGGCTTCTCTTGACTTTTTATGTAAATAGAATCATGTTTTCATTTAATCTGGCTTCTTTCACTTAGCTTAGTAATTTTGAGGTTTATCCACGTTGTAACGTGTTCCTTTTTGCTGAACAATAGTCCACTGCTTGTATGTATACCACATTTGGTTTATCCATTCTGGCCTTTCTATTTTGTTCTGTTGGTTTATGTCTATCTTTATACCAGTGTTACCGAACCAAACCAGGTTCGTTTGCCCATGGGCAATGGAGAGCCAAACACCAAAGCACTGTACTTCTGTGTAGAGAGAGAGAGATTTATTGCAAGGCAGCCAAGCAAGGAGATGGGCTCCAATCTGTCTCCCTGTACCAGCCTTAAGGCAGTGTATTTAAGGGAGAGATTTTTGGGGAAGGGTTTCAGAGTCAGTTAGCAGAGGGAAAGGGGAGGTTTGGAAAGCCCCCTGGGTATGTGCAGTTGTCTTTTCATGTTTCATGGGTCGCATGTGCAAATTCAGGGGGAGTTAATATGAAACGTGGAAATTTGGGCTGTGATGTCAGCAAGCTTGTTCTGTGCGGCTCTAGTCAGCCACATTGGTTCTAACCAATTTCAGCCAGTTTCATTATCTTACAAGTAGAGAGAATTTCAACAAGTCGTTTCTTCATTATCTGCCATCCTGTAAGACAAGCTCAAGAATTCCTGTTAGTAACTGGTTTATTTAACCCCGTGGGGCACAGTTTCACCCATACTGTACTGTCTTGACTGCTGTAGCTTTATGGTCAGTCTTGAAATTAGGTAGTGTCAGTCCTCCTGTTTCATCCTTTTTCAAAATTATTTTTACCATTCTATGTCCTTTTCCTTTCATATAGCTTTGAGGATCAGCTTGTCAATTTGTACAAAGAGCCTTGCTGGAATTTTGATAGGAACTGCATTGAATCAGTACATCAGCTTGGGAAGAATTGCCGTCTTAACAATGTTGAGTCATCTAGTCCATGATATTGATTTGGATATTCTTTAATTTCTCTTAACGCCTTATAGGTTTCAGTGTGCTGGTGCAGGTCTGCACTTTTGTCAAATTATTTGTGAATATTTTAGTCCTTTTAAGGCTATTGTGAATGAAATTATTTTCTTAATTTTATTTTTGAATTGCTTATTTCTAGAAATGAACAATTGTTTTTTTGTATATTGGTCTTTTATCCTGTGGCCTTGTTAAACCTGTACACTAGTTCTAGTTTTTTGTAGATTCTTCAGGATTTCCTGCATACAGGATCATTACCATTATTATGAAATATTGTTCTTTATCTCTAATAATATTTCTTGCTTTAAGGTTTATTTTGTGTGATATTGATACAGCCACTCCAGCTCTCTTTAGTTACCATTTGCATGGCGTATCTTTTTCTTTCCTTTTACTTACAACCTATTTGCATTTTTGAATTTTTTCAAGTATTTTTTTCTGCTCTATGCCTGCTCTCCTCTCCTTTTGGAAGACACTACATTACACATGTTAGTGTGCATTCATTACACATGCATTAGTGTGTGTACACCATACATGTGCATATATTATTAACACATACATGTTAGAGCACTAATATTAAACATGTGAATATAATTCATATTGTCCCACTGGTCTCTGAGGCTCTGGTCATTTTTCAGTCTTTTTCCTCATTTTTCTTCAGATCGGTTAATTTCTATTGGCCTGTCTATAAGTTTACTGATTCTTTATTATGAGATCTCAGGCCCTTGCAGATGTTGATCTACTGTAGGAAATCTTCCATTTCAGTTACTGTGCTTTTCAACTCTAGAATTTCTATTTGGTTCTTGTGTGTAGTTTTAAATTTTTATTGAGATTATCTTTGAGTCGTTATCATCATGTTTCCCTTAATTCTTTAAACATGGTTCACTTTACTTTTTTGAGCATATTTACAATGGCTGCATTGAGGTCTTTGTGTGCTAAACCCCCGGGCCCACTCAGTCAGCTTCTGTTGGCTGCTCTTTTTTTCCTGAGTGTGGGTCACACATTCCTGTGTCTTTGCATGGAAAGGGGAAATTTTTTCCGTTGAAAATGAGCATTTTAGGTGATGTGGTGTAGCAAGTCCCCCAGAGTTGTTGGTTTTTGTCATTAGTTTTGTTTTGTTTTCTTTTAGAAACTTGCCTAGATTTAATCTGTAAGTCTGTCCACCCCCCATTTGTGAGGTCACTGATGCCTGGGTTCTGTTTTTTGGTTTTGTTTTGTTTTTATTCTCATTTTTATTTTTTAGCCTAGCTTCCTAGGGGTTGTCCTTTTGTCTGCACTGCTTAGCGCTCAGCCAATGATAGCCAGAAGTTGTGCTTAAAAACCTAAGCTTGTAAGGCTTCCGGCCTTACCAGTGCATCTGTGTGTGGGTTGGGGAGTGCATTTAAAGTTCAGGCACTTTTTAAGCCTTCCTTGGCTTATGTTTTCCCAGGGCTTCCCAGGTATTTCTCACGCATGCATGTGCCCTCCTGGTTGGCCGGGGACGTGTGGAGAGCCCACTAGCCATCTGTGGCACTTGCATTTCTAAGAGCACCCTTTTCAGTCTGGACAGTTTGTTGGTGTGCTGGTGGCCCCAGGCGGGATTGTGACCCCAGGACTGGCCGAGCCAGGGGCTTTCTCCATTCACTTCTGCAGTTGCTATTTTTACTGACATGCTGCGAGGCGTGAGGGTTTTCGACCTTCTGCTCCAAATCCAAGTAAGCTCCTCTGGCAGCGAAGATGCTGGTTTTCATGGCCAGCGGCCCTGGCGGCACTGTGGTGCCGGATTGAGCTGGCAGGTGCTTGGTGGGTGGGAGCAGCTCCAGGCAAGGACTCTGCAGACTCTGCTGTTCCTACCTGGAGTTTGGCAGTGTTTCTTGAATGAGTGCTTCTCAACTTGTTGTTTGCCTTTGGTTAATTTCCGGAGCCTTCAAATGCTTGGTTTTTTTTAAACAATTTTGTCTTTTTTTGTAGTTTTTTTTGTGGGGAGGCTTTGGAGAGCTCTTTACTCCTCATTGCTGGAATTCCCTCTCTCTCTGCCTTTTAAGCAGTTGATATTTCCAGCTTGTCGTGGCTGCTGAAGGGCGAGGCTGTAAAGTGTCCTGTTACATTTCACAGGACTTGACTCAGTGATGCAAGGATCTGTGGTAATGGAGCAACCTCCGGTGGTTGCTGAGGGAACACAGAGGGCAGGGTTGGCCTTGTAGACCTGCTACACAACATTTCTTTCTGTGTGTGAATCGGCTATGTATTAAAATTGTTTTCTGATAATAACTATAAGTTTTGACCTTCTAAAAATTTATTGTAGTTCTAATTCTGAGGGAAATATATAGGATTTAAATCTTTTTTTTAAAAAAAGTCACAGCAGTGTTTTCAATTACTAATGTATAATTAAGATAACTTAATCTTTTAAAAAATTTTAGTTTGTTCTGTCAGTCAAAACCAAGAGAGAAGATTGTTCCTAAGTGGCATGAGAAGCCCTACGAGTGGAATCAGGTAAGTGGGAAGAAGGCCGCCCTGGGAGCAGTCGGCACACGGGCGAGGGCACAGGTCCTGGGCGGATGCAGGGCTCAGAACCGGCCAAGGGTCTGAGAGAGCAGAGACAGCAGCAAGGTGGGTGGTTCTGGTGGTGAACGGTGGATGTCACAGACCAGACGGGCTGTTTCTTGGCAGTATCCTCTATATAATGCCTTGGCAGAAGTCAGAAACCAGGCTGATTGCCCTGTGAGTTTGCAGAAAATGGGTAGGAGTGTCTGTGTTGACCCTTTAGCTCTTAGGGGTCTGTGTGAAACACTCCTTGGCCGTTCGTGTCACTTGGCTGGCTCATTAGCTTTTAGGTGGCCTTGCTTGTTGTCTTTGTCTCCTCAGGCTGCTGTAACGAAGTGCCACGGTGGGTAAGTGGGTGGCTTATGAACAATGGACTATTTTCTCTCACAGTGCTGGAAGCTGGAAGTCCTAGAGCAGGGTGCCAGCATAGCTGGTTTGGTGAGGGCTTGCAAATGGCCACCTTCTCTCTGTGTCCTCACATGGCACAGAGAGAGCCAGCAAGCTCTCTGGTTTCTCTTCTTGCAGGGCACTAATCCCATCACAGGGGCCCACTCTTGTAACCTCATCGACCCCTAATCACCTCCCAAGGCCCCCCCACCTCCAAATACTATCACATGGGGGGTTAGGGCCTCACCATAGGGAGTTGCGGGGAACACGGACCAGTTGTCAAACAGGGCAGGGCCACGTGAGGCTCCTTGACATTTCCTACCTGTAAGGCTTTGAAAATTTAATAAAATGTGATTTCAGGGAAAGGAAATTGGGGAGGAATTGTAAGCTTTAATTCTAGAGCCAAGCATGTCTTTATAAGTAAGCCAGCTGGGGCAGTGGTTCCTCATCACTCTAGCAGTGTAAGTGACGTTGTGCTTCTGGATATTGTTTTTCCTTCCTGTGTCTAAAGGCCACTTCCACTGTGAGTTGAGTGGCATTCCCCTGTGCCCCTCCTCTGGGTTCCCTTTTTGGCACCCACAGGGCTGGTCCATTGGAGCCAGCTCCATTGTGTGCAGAGGGAGGTAGTACCAGCCACAATGACTATCAGGGGCAGTTGGAATTGATATAATAGCAGGACTCAGTTTGAGAGCAGAATTTCACTTCAACGTTGGTATGTTTTAGAAACCTACGTGTTTTAAATACCTATAATGATGTTACTGTTCACATTTACATAGGAGTGAGTGTATGGGAGACTTCTCAGTAAAGGTTGCTATGTTATTAAACATGAATTTAAAAATGAATCATCAAATACATAGAATGAAATGTGAGACTAGAGAAGTGTTCTGTAAATATTTTTGGAAAACTTAAAGACGACTTTCTGCTGTCTTACATGTCTGTGTGTGTGTGTGTGTAATTTTATTTAATTATTTTATGTCTAGAAAAGCCCTGTTGTAGAGCCTGATTGGTCCTTTTGTCTGCGCAATTAGGTTGACCCAAAGCTGGTCATGGAGCAGGCTGACCGGGAGAGCAGCAGAGGGAAGAATACCTTTCTCTACCAGCTTCACAAACTGATCGTGCTCAGTGCCTGAGTGTGCCGGCCGGCTGTCCCAGTCCCTCCTGAAGGAAGCCATGGACAGGCGGATTGAGGGCTCTGTCTGCAGACTGACTTTTCTCTGCATCTCAACACTACAGTCTGCGCCCACGGCATCCAGAGGGTCTTCTCCATCCTGGTTCCTGTTCTCTTTGGGCGGTCGTCAGAGAGTGGTGTTTCTGTTCAGGTGGGAAGGATTGGGAATTCCAGTCTTTTCTAGAAAGAGAAAATCACTGTATTGAATATTTTGGGAAAAATTGTTCTGAAAGAAGACTTTATTTGGAAAAAGAACTGCATTTTGCTTTAAATTTATTAAGGTAATATAAGTAGCTAATCTTACATGTAAGTTTCCAGAATGTCCTTGTATATTCTATCCTGTTACAATGACTTAAACCCTGGAGTACAGGAAAAACCAGGACTTCAGTTTACCACAAGGGAAAACTGTGGTTTTCTTAAAACCATGTGGTATTTTCTGATTTTCATTTTTCCATGAGGGAAAATATCTAATTTTGGTAAAACTAACTTCAGTTTTGTATATTTGAGATTTTTAGTTCAGTTGCAATTCTTGGTCCATGTTTTGGAAATCAGAGCGATTACCTGGCAAGAGTGTATCTGTGTTAAAACAATAAAAGCATTAAACAAAAGTTCTGTTTCTGATTGTTTTTAGTCAGAGGAGATTAAAATGTATTTTGTTCTAAAAATACCTGAATTTATAAAACTGATACAAGGATATAGACCCCTTTTAAAAAATCAACTCTTACATCAGTCTAGGTTTGGTCTGAAAAACAGAGCCGTCGTAAATACAGCAGTGAAAGATTGAGTACGTCAGTGAGCTCACACGAACGTCAGAGGATGAGCTGAAGGCTCAGCGACGTGCTCAGCGGAAGCCGGCTTGTCCCAGGAGGACGATTCGAAGAGAGTGAGAAAATATGGGAGGCAATACGCATTTGGACGTCAAAGTGGGCTCACGGACAGGAGCTTGTGTAGGGGTCTCAGAAACTGTCTCATCTGGGGGAGCATCTGCAGAACTGGGGACACCAGCCAGGTGCTGGGCGGCTGGATGCCAAGAGGGAAGAGAGAGCTGAGGCAGCTGTGGTGGTCAGGCAGCACCCGCCCGCTGTCCCTGTGTCACCATCCTTCTCAGAGTCACAGCCCTTACACCAGTGATGAGCACCCCCTTCCCACTGGCCACCACCCATCTTTTCACTGTCTCCATAGTTTTGCCTTTTCCAGAATGACATACATTTGGAATTACACAGGGTGTAACCTTCTCAGATTGGCTTCTTTCCCTTAGCAATATGTATTTAAGGTTCCTTCATGTCCTTTCAAGGCTGGATAACTCATTTTTATCGCCAAATAATACTCAGTTGTCTGGATGTACCACAACATGTTTATCCATTCGTCTGTTGAGGGACATCTTGGCTACTTCCAGTTTTTGGCAATTTGAGTCAGTCTGCTATAAACATTTGTGTGCAAGTTTTTGTGTGGCTGGAAGTTTTCAGCTTATTTGGGTAAACACCGGGGAAGGTGATTGCTGGATCATCCGGCACATTTAGCTCTTCCAAAGTGGCTGCACCATTTTGCATTCCCGCCGGCGGTGTGTGGGAGTTCCTGTCGCTCCATATCCTCATCAGCATTTGGTGGTGTCGGTACTTGGGGTTTTTGCCATGCTGATAGATGCGCAGTGGCGTTCCCTAACGACACATGATGTTGAGCATCTTTTCATATGATTATTTGTCATCTGTACGTATTCTTTGGTGAGGTATATGTTCAGATCTTTTGCCCATTTTTAATTGGGTCGTTTTCTTATTGTTGAATTTCAAGAGTTTTTGGTATATTTTAGATGTCCTTTATCAGATACAGGCTTTGCAAATGTCTTCCCCCAGTGTGTGGCTTTTCTTTTCATCCTCTTAATGTCTTCCACAGAGCAGAAATTTTTAATTTTAATAATGCCCAGCTTAACATCTTTTTCTCATAGATCGTTTTTGATGATATAACTATTAATAAGAAATCACTGTCAAACCCAAGGTCATGTAGGTCCTATGTTTTCTTCTAGAAGTTTTATGGTTTTGTATTTTACATTTAGGTCTATGATCCATTAGTGTTAATTTTTGTAAAAGGTGTAGGTCTGTATCTAGATTAATACTCTTGCATGTGGATGTCTGGTTATCCCAGCGCCATGTGTTGAGGAGACTGTCCTTTTTCCTTTGAATTACATTTTGCTCATTTGTCAAAGATAAGTTGACTGTATTTGTGTGGGTTTGCTTTGGGGGCCCTCTATTCTGTTTCATTGATCTACTTGTCTGTTCTTTTGCTGATACCACACTGTGTTGATTAGTGTAGCTTTATACTAAGTCTTGAAGTTGGGTAATGTCGATCTTACAACTTTGTTCTTCAGTATTGGCTATTCTGGGTCTTTTTATTCTCCATATGAACTTAGACATCAGTTTGTTAATATCCACAAAATCATTTGTTGGGATTTTGGTAGAGATTGCGTTGAATCTATGGATCACATTGATGGGGAAAGATTTCAGACTTTTACCATTGAGTATGATACTAACTGTGGGTTTTTCATAAATGCCCTTTCTTATATTAAGGAAATTCCCTTCTATTCTAGTTTGCTGAGAGTTTTTATCATGAGTGGGTTTTGGATTTATGATTTCATATGTTTTTTATGCATCTGTTGATATATGATTGTATGATTTTTCTCTTTGGCCCTGCTGATGTGATGGTCTACACTAATTGATTGGATGTGGAATAGCTTTGCATAACTGCAATAAATCCCACTTGGTTGTGGTATATAATTTTTTCAAACATTGTTGGATTCTATTTGCCAATATTTTGTTGAGGATTTTTCATCTGTGTTCATAAGAGATATTAGTCTGCAGTTTTCCTTTCTTGTAGTATCTTTATCTGGTTTTGGTTGTAGGGTAATGGTGGCCTTATAGAGTGAGTTAGAAGTGTTCTTTCTGCTTCTGTTCTCTGGAGGAGATTGTAGAGAATTGGTATCATTTCTTCCATAAATGGTTGAATTCACCAGTGAAACCATCTGGGCCTGGTGCTTTCTTTCTTGGAAAGTTGTTATTGATCCAATTTATTTAGTAGATATAGGCCTATTTAGATAATCTGTTTCTCCTTGTGTGAGTTTTTGCAGATTGTGTCTTTCAAGGAATTTGGTTCATTTCATCTTAGATATCATATTTGTAGGCAGAGAGTTGTTGATATTCCTTTATTATCTGTTTAATGTCCATGGGATAGGTAGTGATGGCCCCTCTTTTCTGTTACTAGTAATTTGTTTCTTGCCTTTTTTTTTTTTTTTTTTTTTTTGGTTGGCCTGGCTAAAGTTTTATCAATTTTACTGATTTTTTTTTTTAAATCAAAGAATGAACTTTTGGTTTCATTGACTTCTCTAGTTTTACCTGTTTTCAGTCTCATGATTTCTGCTCTAATTTTTAATATTTCTTTTTTTCTGCTTGCTTTAGGTTTAGATTGCTCTTTTTTTCCTATGGTTTCCTAAAATGAAAGCTTAAATTCTTGATTTTAGATTTTTTCTTTTCTAATGTATGCATTATATTTAATTCTATAAATTTCCTTCTGAGTACTACTTGTGCTGCATGACAAAAATTTTGATGAGTTGTGTTTTAATTTACATTTTAGTTAAAAATATTTTAAAATTTTTCTTAATTAAGACTTGTTCTTTGACCCAGTATGTTATTTAGAAGTGTTTTTTTAAGCCAGGCACAGTGGCTCATGCCTGTAATCCCAGTGACTGGGGAGGCTGAGGTGGGAGGATTGCTTGAGGAGTTTGAGACCAACCTGGGCAACATAGTGAGACTTGTCTCTACAAAATAAATAAATAAATTTTAAAAATTAGCTGGGCGTATGTGGTGGCATGCAGCTATACTCCTAGCTATTCGGGAGGCTGAGGCAGGAGAATCACCTGAGCCCAGGAGTTTGAGGCTGCAGTGAGCTGTGATCATACCACTGCACTCCAGCCTGGGTAACAAAGTGACAAGACCCCATCTCTAAAAAAAATTTTAAAAAGTCCAAATATGGGATCCCAGCTATCTTTTTGTATCTTATTTAGTTTAATTGCATTGTGGCCTAAGAGCTTACTTTCTATGATTTCTATTAAATTTTTTGAAATTTTTTTTTTAAATGTCCCAGAGTGTTGTCTATCTTGGTGAACATTCCATGTGAACTTGAAAAGAATGTGTGTTTTGGCTGGGTGCAGTGGCTCACACCTGTAATCCTAGCACTCTGGGAGGCCAAGGTCGGGGAGGATTGCTTGAGGTCAGGAGTTCAAGACCAGCCTGAGCAAGAGTGAGACCCTGTCTCTACCAAAAATAGAAAGATTAGCTGGGCGTGGTGACGTGTGCCTGTAGTCCCAGCTACTCAGGAGGCTGAGGCAGGAGGATCACTTGAGCCCAGAAGTTTGAGGTTGCAGTGAACTACGATGATGCCACTGCACTCCAGCCTGGGCAACAGAGTGAGACTCTGTCTCAAAAAAAAAAAAAAAAAAAAAAAAGTGTTCTGATGTTGGATGACATGTTCTGTGGATGTCAGTTAGGTCCAGTTGATTGATGGTGCTGTTCAGTTTAACTGTCCCCTTAGTGATTTCTTACCTGTTGATCTGTCAATCAGTGATGAGTGTTGACGTCTCCAACTATAATAGTAGATTAGTTACTTCTTGTAGTTCTATCAGTTTTTGCCTCATGTATTTTGACACTGTGTTGTTAGGCACATGCACATTTGGGGTTGTTATGTCTTCTTGGAGAATTGATCCCTTTATCATTATGTAATGTTGCTCTTTAGCCCTTCTGATTTTCCTAGTTCTTGTCAATGGAAAAGAAGCCAAACTGTGTAAAATAATTTAAAGAGGTTTATTCTGAGCCAAATTTGAGGGCCATGGCCCGGAGCCACACCCCAGAAGCTTTGAGCAAGTGGACTTGCTGTGGTTGGGTTACAGTTTGGTTTTATACATTTTAGGGAGACTAGGATTACAGGTAAAGTCATAAATCAATACATGGAAGGCATACGTTGGCTTGGCCTGAAAAGGTGGGACATCTCAAAGCAGGGGCTTACAGGTCATAGGTGGGTTTAGGGATTAAGGCACAACATCTCGAAGTGGGGGTTTACAAGTCATAGGTGGATTTAGGGATTCTTTAGTTGACAATTGGCTGAAAGAGTTAGGCTTTATCCAAAGACCAGCAATCAGCGGGAAGGAATACTTGAGTTAAGATAAGGGTCTTCTATCCTTCATGTGATGCTATACTAGAATCAGGTCAGGAAGTAAACCATCTCATAAAAACCTGTTTACTGAGATTTTATCATTTGTAGGTGTGACTCACCAGGCCCTCTTAGAAAGGAATTTTTTGGGCAAAGAAAAAGATGAGAGTTCAGTCCTCATTCTGAAGTCTGCTTGTGTGAAATTAATATAGCTACTCCAGCTGAGATTGTGTTCACATAGCATGTCTTTCTCCATCCCTTTACTTAATTTTAAATTGAGGTGAAATTCACATTGCAATTTCACATTTACAATTAACCACTTTAAAGTATACAATTTAGTGTATTCACAGTGTTGTGGAACACTCTCTAGTTCAAAAATGTTTTCATTACCCCTTATTAAGTAAACACTAAACACTAATCCATTAAGTTAGTAACCATGCCCCATTCTCCTTTTCCCCCACTTGCCTTTCCTTATGCCCTGGTAACCACTAATCCTTCTTCTGTCTCTATGGATTTGCCTATTTTGGATATATCGTATAAAAGGAATTACACAATATGGCCTTTTGTGTCTGCCTTCTTTCACTTAGCATAATGTTTTCTAGGTTTATCCAAGTTGTAGCTTGTATCAATACTTTGTTCCATTGTTTAGCTGAATAATACTCTATTGTATGTATACCATAATTGTTTTATTTATCTGTTAATGGACATTTGGATTATTTCTACCATTTGGCTATTATGAATAATGCTGCTATAACCATTTGTGTACAAGCTTTGGTGTAGACATGTTTTCATTTCTCTTGGGTATGTGCCTAGGAGTAGAATTGCTGGGTCATGTGGTAGCTCTGTTTAACTTTTGGAGGAGCCACCAAACTGTTTTGCTGCAGTGACTGCACCATTTTACATTCCCACCAGCAGTGTGGGAGGGTTCCTGTTTCTCTACATCTTTGACAACACTTGTTTCCTTCTTTTAAAAATTAAAGCCATCTTAATGGGTATGAAGTAATATCTTATTGTGGTTTTTATTTGCTTTCCCTAATGGCCAGTGATACTGAATATCTTTCATGTGCTTGTTGGCCACTTGTGTATCTTCTTTGGAGAAATGTCTATTCAAGTCCTTGGATTATTTTTATATTGGGTTGTCTTATTTTTGAGTTATAGGGTTTCTTTGTATATTCTGGATATTATACCCTTATCAGATATGTGATTTGCAAATATTTTCTTCCATTCTATAGGTGGTTTTTAAAAATTCTTGATAATGTCCTTTGTTGCACAAAAGTTTTTAATTTTGATGAAGTCCAAGTTATTGTTTTGTTGCTCATACTTTTGGTGGTAAATCAAAGAATACATTGCCAAATCCAAGGTCATGAAGATTTACTCCTATGTTTTCTTCTAATAGTTTTAGTTTTTATATTAAGGTATTGATCCACTTTGTGCTGACTTTTGTACGTGGGGTGAGGTAGGGATCCCAACTTTTAGCTAGACTGTCTAAGAAAAACAGAAGGTGAAAATAACTAAAATCAGAAATTAAAGCAGGGACCTTACTACCACCTTTACAGAACTATTGAAAGGATTATGAGAGAATACAATGAACAGTTATACACCAACAAATTAGATAATCTAGGTAAAATGGACAAATTCCTAGAAACACATAAATTGCCATAACTGACTCAAGAAGAAAGAAATAGAAAACCTCAGTAGACTTACAACAAGCAAAGGGATTGCATCGGTGACCCAGAACCTTCCACCAAAGTCCAGGAACAGATGGCCCCACTATTAAATGTTCTGTGAAACATTAAAAAAGAATTAACACCAATCTTAAACTCTTCCAAAAAGTGAGCAGGAGGGACACTTGGTAACAGTCTGAGGCCAACATTACCCTGATACCAAAGCCAGACAAAGATACCACAAGAAAACTGCAGACAGATACCCTTGATCAATATGGATTCAGAAATCCTCAACAAGATACTAGCAAGCCAAGCCATCAGCACATTAAAAGGATTGTACACCAGGACCAAGGGCTGTGTTCTGCCTTGAACTCTGTGCGCTGTCACTCCAAGGTGGTGTGGTCCTGCCTCTGCTCTCCTGGTGTCCTGCTAGGGCATGTGGGAGTCTGCAAAGGCTTGACTGCGGGGACTTCCTGGGGCATACAGAACCAGTGCTAATACGTTTGGTTTTTAAATGGCCATGTGTGCATCGTAATTTGGCCTAAGGTTCTTTTTTTTTGTTGATGGTAATGGTGTTGTAGACTTAGGTTGTGGAAGAGTGAGTACCTCCACCTTCTTTAGATAATATTTTCTAGTGAGAACTCAAGAGTGGTGCAGAACCTAGTATTTTTGAAGCCAGATCCTTCCCATTTCTCTTTTTTCTTTTTTGGAGACAGAGTCTCTCTGTCGCCCGGGTTAGGGTGCGGTGGTGTCATCACAGCTCACTGCAACCTCAAACTCCTGGGCTCAAGCGATCCTCCTGCCGCAGCCTCCCGAGTAGCTGAAACTACAGGCGCAATCCACCATGCCCAGCTAATTTTTCTGTTTTTTGTGGAGACGGGGTCTCAAGCTTGCTCAGGCTGGTCTCGAACTCCTGACCTCAAGCGATCCTCCCTCAGCCTGCCAGAGTGCTGGGACTACAGGCGTGAGCCACCGTGCCTGACCCCATTTTTCTTTTTTTCAAAAAACAGCTTTATTGAGATATAATCCACATATTATACAATTCAACCATTTTAAAGTGTATAATCCAGTGGTTTTTAGTATGTTCATAGAGTTGTGCAATCATCAGCACAGTCAATTTTGGAGCATTTTCATCCCCCAAGAAAAAAACTCCATGACCATCCGCAGTGCCTCCCGAGCTCTCCGCCACCCGTCCCCACCCTCACCCCCAGCCCCAGGCAACCGCTTCTCTGCTTTCTGCCTCTCTGTTTGCCTCTTCTGTTCACTGGTGCCCACGCTGGCCTTTCCCCACTGCTGTGCAGCTGCCGTTACTTATCCTTCGACCAGCATCTCCCCACCCACCTCTACCACCCAAGCCTCTGGCGACCACCTTCCTGCTCTGTCCTCTGTGTCGAGATCGGCTGCTGCAGATTCTGCATGTGAGTGAGATCATGCGGTCTTTGTCTTTCTGTGCCCGGCTTATTGTACTTGGCATAATGTTCTCCGGGTTCATCCACGTTGTCGCAGATGACAGGAGTCCTTCTTTTTCTGTATGCCCATTGTTTTTCTGTAGAGTCAGTCACACGTGCTGGGGAGCAGGGACCTGGCTGTCAGGTTTAGTGTTTTCGTTCTGTTCTGCTGAGACTCAGCCAGCCTCCTTGTTTTCAGCTCTGCTGATGGGCACTTCAGCGCCACGTGCTTGGTGCTTGGCACAGCCCCTGTGGGCTGTGGGTACAGCCTCAGTCTTGATGTGATTCATAATAAACACTGTAGAAAATTTAACACAAAGTACAATGATAAAATGTATTGCAGAGAACTGAAGGATGACATCTAATCTGTGACGTTGAAAACTCTTACAACTTACGTGGGGAAAGTAAGCTTGGCAGGAACGATTGATCCTAAAACCACATTCAGTGACCGTTGTTACTAACACTGGGCGAACCGTCGAGAACCCGTCATGCAGAAGCTCTCGTTAATAAAAATGCAGAGGGAGTCCACCTCCCCGGAAACTGTCTGGAAGAGAATTAGCCCTGATGAAAAATCTTTTAGAAAATTTTTAAAAAGAAGAAATGAAAAAAGTAGAAACTACCTTGTTTAGAAAATTGAGCACGGAATTATACTGATTTAGTGAAATGCATTTCAGAAAATACTTTTTTAGTGAAAATTCATCATTGTTGATGTAATGCTGATTAATATGTTTTAAACTCACAAAGACTTGGTCAAAATGTCAGAATGGCAGGGTAGAAATACTGGAGTCAGGATGCCTTGGAGCTGAGGTTTCCTAACTGGTTTCTAATCACCACCTCTTCTCGCCCCTGCCAGGTGACTGCAGCTGCGCCCTGGGCTGGGCCTTTGCCGGTCAGTCTCTCCGCACCCCCCACCCCCACACCCCCACGCCCCCGCCCCCACACCCCCCACGCCCCCTCCGCCCCCACGCCCCCACGCCCCCACGCCCCCCCACACCCCACCCCTCCCCACCCCCCCACACCCCACCAACACCCACCCCCCACACCCACGCCCCCACGCCCCACGCCCCACACACCCCACGCCCCCACGCCCCACGCCCCACACACCCCACGCCCCCACCCCCACGCCCCCACACCCCCACTCCACACCCCACACCCCACACCCCACGCCCCCCCCCCGTGCCTGGCCCTCGAGAAATCCCCCCCTCCTCGCAAAGCCCCTGCAAGCGCCACTCCCACTGCCCAGCTGTCCTTAGTCCCTGGACAGAACTCAGTGCCCTTTTCCTGTGTTCTCCGAGTTTGCTTATGCTGCCAGGATCAAGCATTTCCTTTATTCAGCAACCATTTTTTGATGGCTGTTGGGGGTTCATGGTTAAGTGCCCAAGCCCCGAAGGCGGTGCTGAGCCTCCTGAGGCAGGTGTTTCCGTTTTATTATAGGTCTCTGGAGGGCAGGATCTGTATTTGGTTGATTGCTGACTTTGAAATACCTGATACCTAATTGATATTTAAATGCAGTTGAATCCACAACAGCTTGGGGAGACAATTACTTGTCTGCCCAGAGGGCCTGCCCACGCCTGGCAGGAGGGGAGAGACTTGGAGAGGGTGGCCTTGTGTGTGCAGGAGCAGGGGGACAAGGCTTGAAACTGGAGCTCCCAACCGAGCCGCACGCCTGTGCCTTGGGCAGCCTCTGCCCTGAGCTCTTGCTGTGGAGATGTCAGTGTGCTGCCTGTTAAACCTAAAATGGATTATTGAGACGGAATCACAGCAGTTCAGAATGACTAACAAGTGCAGAAATGAATTATTGCAAACGTAAATAATTTTAGGAAAAAACAACTCTCTAAACAATGGAGTACCCGTCAGGTACCAGGTTGTTGTCCAAGGTTCTAGAGATAGAAATAAAAGCGGCTTTCTGCCTAGAAGAGCTCACAGTTGAAGGGGAGACAGACGAGTAGACCATGAAAAATGGCTGGTCTGAGCCGTCACCGAGGTGGACGGTGCTGGGGGAAGGGGGTGCCATTTGCGTATCAGGCCACTCTCTCTTCCAAGTGGCCAAAACCAGAAGCTCTCACGCTCTGGAGCCGTGTTCTCTGCTGTGTGGAGAAAGCCAGGCTGGCTCCAGCTGGAGCAGGGAGGAGCAGGGTCTCGAGGGACATCTGAGTCCCTGCTGGGTTCCAGCCGTGGTCCTGCTCCTGGGTTCCATGAGACTGTTCAGGAGCCTGATGATAAATCCTGCTTCGTCCGTCAGCTGCTTCAGGTGGAGTTTCTGAAACGATGCCAGTAGGCAGCGGCCAGGCCACAAAGTAGCGTGGGATTTAACACTGTCTGAACACGTGTGCACCAGACCAGGCAGCACGTCGATGAAATAATGTACACACAGAGCTTTCAGCAACTGTAAGGAGAATTTCCTACAGACAGTGATGGTGTGTGATCTCTGTAAACCTCTTCAATTCTGAGCATTTTAATAGACCGATTAGGACACGAATTAAATGAGTAAATAAAGCAGGTATAATACACATATAGAGTCCAGCATCCCTTGAATTGAAAGTATACTTTTTTCTTATGTTTGTGAAACATTCATGTGCCTGACCACAAAGAAACACATTTTTCAAAAGAGGGGATTTTAAAGCCTACATTTTTTGGTCATAATCCAGTAGATTTAGACATCTATAATTAAAAGGTGGCCCCCTGCTTCCAAATTTTAAGTGCTGGGAAATTAAAAACAAAAACATGTTCCTAGATAAGTCCTGGATCAAAGAGAAAGTTAAAGGAGTAATTACAAACTACCAAGAAGACAATACAAGGACTCTACAGCAGTCCCCCCTTCTGTGGTTTCGCTTCCCGAGGTTTCAGTTACCTGTGGGCCAAACATATTAAATGAAAAATTCCAGAAGTAATTCCTAAGTTCTAAATCATGTGCAGTTCTGAGTGAGATGAAGTCTCGCACCATCCTGCTCCATCCCGTCTGGGACGGGACTCGTCCCTTTGTCCAGTGTCACAAAACCGTATACACCACCTGCCCGTTAGCCAACATGGTCTGCTCCTGACATCCCACCGTCAGCATCCTCATGGCTCGGTGATCCAGGATCACCCAAAGCAGATGGGACCCCAGAAGCTAACGCAACATCACAGTGGCCACGTCACTCGCTGCGCCTCATCACGGGTGTGTATCCTCTCACATCCTCACAAGGAGGACGGTGAGTACAGTACAGTAAGTTATTCTGAGAGACACATTCATGTAACTCTTACTACAGTATGTTGTTAGAATCAGTCTATTTTATTACTAGTTATTAATCACTTACTGTGACTAATTTATAAATCAGACTATCATAGGTATATATGTATAGGAAAAAGCATGGTATATATAGGGTTAGGTACTAGCCTTGGTTTCAGGCATCCACTGAGGGTCTTGGAAATGTATCCCTTGAGTATGAGAGGGGACTACTGTATAATAAAACATGCGAGATGCTCAGACTAAATGAAAAAAACCCGTAAGTATTAAGAAATTAGAAAAACAATTGCTAGGAAGAGAAATTATTAAAGATACAGAATCAGGAAAGAGACAAGCCTCTCACAAGTCTGATTAAAACACAAAGATAAGAGAGCAAGCAAAAAAAAATCCATCTAAATGGATTAAAATTTAGAACGGGGTCTAGCATCAGATAGTTTCATGGTCTTTAGAGAATGGATAATTCCAATGCTGCCCAACCTATCCGGAGCCACAAGAATACAGAGTCTCTTCATTTTAAGAAGGTAGCTCATAACTTTAATGTCAAAACCTATTGATAGTGGTATCCATGATAGAAAACTATACACAAAACTCATAATATAGAGGGAGAAAACTAAATTATTAACAAATAGAATCCAGTAGTCAAAAGATAGCTATAAAGAGCAGGGGCTGTTCCAGGAGTGGAAGAGCCACCAGCCAAGTCTCGCATAAGTACCGTCAGCAAACCCTCTGGTCCTGTCAAGGGATGCTGAAAAGCTATTTCATGAAATTGAGCATCCGTTCCTCATTTAAAAGAGGGAAAAAACGAGTAAAATAGAAATATGAGAAAGCTACAGTTAGTTTTTGCTTTGCACGGAGAGGCAGGAGCATAAAATTGATTGTGCAAACTGAAACTGTACAAAGCAATCTCAGTGAGAAGACTTGCTTTTTCCATAACCTTTAAAATATTTTGTCAAAATAGTAAAAACTCTTACTATTGGTTATAAATGTGTAGAGCGATGAAAATAGTAGTAAAACTTTTCATTTAGTGCACTGCAATCTAAAACATTAGAAACATTGGGAATTAAAGCTTTTTATCTCTTTGTATAAAACCTGTCAATAGTAGTTTGGACAGTCCTTGCCTTCTCATCATACAACTTACAACACCGACCGAGCCTCTTTCGCGTGCCCCGGTGAGTTGCCATATGCCTTTCTAAAGTAGATCAGCGCCCACCATCGCATCCCCTGCACGTCCAATGTTGCAGATATCTCCGAGAGTCCTTTCATGTGAAGCCGTCTGCTGGCATCACGTGCTCCGGGACATCCTCGTCCTCCTCAGCACAGCTGTTTGCTCACGTGTGTCCACAAGCCGCTGTCACCCGGCCCCTCGGGCTGCACATCTCGAGCCCGTGGTGGGCGGCAGCGTCCACCTTCCGTCCCTCGGCTGTGTCCTCTGCCACTCTGCCTGCGTTTGATCCCACTTTCACGTCCAGGGCACCACTTTTCCTCTCTGTGCTGCACTTTCACCTTTGTGGGCCAATCCCCTCTTTGCCTTTTTGTGAACTGTCATGTGGCTTTATCACTGGGAGATGAGGAGGCAACACAGTGACAAACTTTTCTTTGTGTGAACTAAAGAACAGGTGGTCAGTGACCAGTCACTGACAGACTCTGAAGGAAGCGATGTGACTGGTCACTGGCCACGATGCAGACCTCTTATTTATATATCTGTGGGTTGAAGAGCTAGCAGCCCAATTTATACCTGATGCAGTTAAAGCACAGTTATATACTGTGGTAGCTGAGATTTGAACTGTGTCGGGGGATCTGTGTTACTTAACTAACTACGGTAACTGAAACTTGTGCATATCACAACTGTGTAAAGTGAGGACTACCTGTACTGAAATGTGACGAAAACCAAAACTCAACAGTAAATGTTCTCTTAAGTGGCAAAACATTAAAGCCATTTCAGGCTGGGCATGGTGGCTCACACCTGTAATCCAGCACTTTGGGAGGCCGAGGTGGGAGGATCACTTGAGCCCAGGAGTTCAAGACCAGCCTGAGCAACACAGTGAGACCCCATCTCTACAAAAAATTTTTAAAAAATTAGCTGGGCATGGTGGTGTGCACCTGCAGTCCCAGCTACTCGAGAGGCTGAGGTGGGAGGATCGCTTGAGTCCAGGAGTTCGAGGTTACAGTGAGCTATGACCACACCACTGTACTCCAACCTGGGCGACAGAGCAAGACCTTGTCTCTAAAAAGGAAGGAAGGAAGGAGGGAGGGAGGGAAGGAGGAGGAAAGAAGCAAGGAAGGAAAGAAAGCCATTTCAGTTGAAATTAGGAACTGGACAGGGATGTCCACTATTGCTGTTATTTAACAATGACTTGAAGGTTTTAGCAAATGCAATAAGGAGAGAAAGATGAAATATCTGATATAACATTAGACAAGAAGCTCTTTTTGCTGATATGATGTACCTGTGTGTTGGGGGTACTCAAGACCACCCTGGGTTCAAGAATTCACTAGGAGGGTTCACGGGGCTTGGCATGTGGTTGTACTCATGACCAAGATTTATTACGGCAAAGGATCCAGAGAAAAGTCAGCAAAGGGAAGAGCCATATGGGGTGAAGTCCAGAGAAAACCAGGTGCAAGCTTCCAAGGGTCCTCTCCCAGTGGCGTCCCACAGACATCTTTAATTTGTCCAACAGCACGCTGTGACAACATGGGTGAAGCGCTGTGTGCCAGGGGAGCGCATCAGAGTCTCAGTGCTCAAGTTGTTACCAGGGGCTGGTCACACAGGTACCCTGCCCAGCATGTACTAAAATTCTAGACTCCCAGTTCAGTATAAACTGTGTTGTATGTACAATAGTTTAGGCACAGTGAGCCAACCTTATGAGCTAGAGAATGGCAGGAACTCTCCTAAAATCCAAGCTCCCAGATGCCGGCCAAGGGCCAGCCTTGTAAGCAGACCTTCCTAAGGAGAGTAATCTCGGGCCTGCTGTGTGGATTCTTTTTCTCTACAACCTAGACGACCCACTGCTTTTAGATACTTTGGGCAGCCTTCTGGATGTAAGCTAAAGGTACAAAAGTCCTAGCTTTCTCCATCGTGGCAGTAATAACCTAGAAATGGGGAAAACATTCCATGTTTATGGTGAAAAACAAAAAGGTATTTTAGAATAAAGGCACAGTATCTATACCTATATGAAGAAAACAGATCTTATTGAGAAACGTAAAAATCTGGACAGCTGAAAAAGCATATCTGAGATTTCATACCATAAAAATGTCAGTTCTCCCAAACTAATGTTGCAAATGTAATACAATTCCTATTAGAATTCCAACAGGGTGTCTTTTGGAATTGGATAAAGGTATCTTAAAATTTGTAGGGATGAATAAACGCCCAAGAATAGAATTCTATAGATCTATTAAGCTAGATTGGAAAATCAGAAGCTGTATAAAAAGATATAAACATATTTGACTACCTAAGCATTAAAAAAAACTCTGTATGGCAAAAGATACCATAACCAATCAATGGATAGTTGGATTGGATAGACTGATGCAAATGACAAAAGGGTTAATGTGTACTACACAAAAAGCTTTTAAAAAATTGTCAGGCGAGAGAGCAAGAGTCAACAGAAAATCAGGACAATTATATCAGTAGAAGAAGGTCCATAGAAGAGCAAATCCTAATGACTAACAAACATGAAAATGGTCAAGTTTCTTAGTAGTACAGGAACCGTAAATATAGCTTCATACCTATAGACTGACAAGATTTTAAAAAGAGCTGTCTGGCTTATTGATGGTGAACTGGTGGGAAAAAATACTTATATATTGCTGGTAAATATATGAAATGTTTTAGCTTCTTTTGGAAATCAATCTGACAGCAGCTGTGAAAATTAAAAGCAGACATACCCTTTGACTTAGATATGTAAGGACCACAGTACAGTGCAATGGACTGAATACTAGGAAGGGTGGCTGCCCCTCAAAGGGGGTGTCCAAACAAGTTATAGCAGTCAATACCAAGGAGTCTTGTGCAGCCACAGGAAGAATGAGTTGAGAGTTATAGCTGTTAACCTGAAGAGATTTCCACAAATATCATGAGTGAGAAAAGAAACATGCAGAAGTGTGTATTACATCTCATTAAGGCATCAGAAACCAGAAAGCCCACATATGTGCAAGTTTGTGCTTACGCATGTCTGTACGGGATTAAGGGCACGGAGGAGAATGTGGACGGGCATGTTACAGATAGCGACCCCAGCCGTGCGGATGGGAGATGGTAGGACTGAGTGGTAACGAGGGGACAGTGAGAGTGGGCCATGGATATAAATGGGAGAAAGGTTACTCCAAACGCCGCACACGTCTGATTACACTGACCCATCACATAAACCTAAATTCGTGAGTCGTTATCTGTGGCAGAATCTATCCTGTATTTCTTCCTCTCTTTAGTAACAGAGTCTGGTTTTATTGAGAGGGCGGCAGTGTGCCCAGCTACGCGATTACATTTGCCTGGGCCTGCTGTGGCTAGTGCGTAATTATCTGAGTGCATAACGGCCCTGTGACCAGTTCTGACCCATGGGATGAGAGTGGGAATTTCTGAGATAAAGCTTCTGGAAGCTGCTTAAAAGGGAGACAGGCAGGTGGTATGGGCCCTTTTGTGTTTTAGATTTTTTCCTGCTTCCTTCCTGGAATGCAGAGCTGATGGCTGGAGGTTCAGCATCCATCTTCAACCTTGAGAGGACCTTGAGAATGGAAGCCACCCACAAATGAAGGCAGAATCTGGGTTCCTGTCAACCATGGGGCCATCCCACCAGCCCTGGACTGCCAACATGCAGACTTCTTTTATGTGAAAGAGAAATCAACTTTTTAAAGCCTCTGTTATGCTTGATCTGTGTTACAAGCAGCCAAACATTGTTCCTGTTTGATACGGTGTATACTAAAAGAAAAAAAACCCAAGAAATTAGAAGAATACACATTCACTCAACAAAGTGCTAAGCTGCAGTGAGTATTAAAAGTCAAAATTAGAGACCAAAGCAAATGGACACATTCTAGATGATGCATGATCATGGATATTTGCTTCCAGGCTATTTATTCAGACTTGCCTAAATTCAAAGTAACCCTGTCCCAAGCCTACTCACCACTCTGAAAAGTCTAGGCTGACTTCCTTTTAGAAGTATGGACAGTGCCCAAATCGTCAGAATTCAAGTAAGGAAGCATGTACCAGGCATTTCTCTCTCCACCGTAAAGCAGCCACTCTAAGGAGTACAAAAACTGTATATGGCTCAGTCCCGACAGCAAGTGAAGACTCACTGAGAGCCTGTGATTGAACCCACAACAGCTCCTAGGCATGTTTCTGATGATTCCCTGGGTTCACTTTTGTACTAGAATAATTATCTTAGTGCATTGAATTGAAAAGGTTTTTCTAAACAAAAGATGCCATTATAACCTCAGAAGTACAGTCATGTGTCACTTGATGGGGCTACACTCCAAGAAGTGTGTCGTCATGTGATTTCGTCATCGTGTGAACACCACAGAGTTTACTTAAACCAACCTAGCTCGGATAGCCTATGACACACCTGGGCTACACACCTGCACAGCATGTTACTGTACTGATTACTGCAGGCAACTGTAACACAACGGTAAGTATTTGTGTATCTAAACATAGAAAAGGTACAATAGAAATGTGATATTATAATTGTACGGAACCACCGTTGCATGTGTGGTCTGTTGTTGACCAAAATGTTGTTACATGGCACATGACTGTAGAATATTGTTGAAATCCCACAAAAACTTTAGGGGAGTCTTAAATTAGACTGTGACTTTGAAGACCTGTATTTAGAAAGTATCATCTCTTACATAATATTTTCTGCTTGAATCGTGTTCCATAATGAGCTACTTATTGGGTTTCAGTGAACCAATTCAAGACCAGGGAATTGGTCTTTTTTCCCTCATAAATTGAGAAATGTCAGTGAGAGAGGACAGTGCTGCCATCTAGCCCATTTCTCTTAGAACTGCAGGTTTTGCCTCAGCAGCTGTTAGTCTTTGTGAGCAAAAAATATGAAGCTTTTCTGATATTAGCTTGCGAACTATTAATAGTAGTAAATACCTCAGAATTGAAAAAAACCCAACAATTGGAAACATTGATGGGAAGTAATGGCAAGTTACAAAAGCAGAACTACTTCCAACTTCATGGAGCATATTTATAAAGAATTTGGAGAGCTGTTAGATAAGAGTTGTTTGTTTAGTATTGGTTGTTTAGGCTTATTGTAACATAACTTTTGATTTGGGATGGCATAAAACTAAAAGGTATCACCAGGGTAAGAAACAGGGCTTCAGCATTGATAGTTTTTCTATGTTCCCTCCTCTTTTCATATAGTTAGAAATCAGAAGTTCTTTTTTCCCCTGTGAAATTGTTTGGGGTATAACTTACACACAGGGAAATGTACAGATCTGAAATAATGCAGTGAGTGCTGATGAATTCATACACCCATGCAAATATTAAGATAACAGAATATTTCTAGCACCACAGAAAGTTTCCACATATACAGCAACCACACTTCTGATTGCTTTCAGTATGGGTTAGTTTTGGTTGTTGTAGAAGTTCATATAAGTGGAATCCTATAGTATATAGTCTTTTGTGTCAGGCCGCTTTTCTCAACATAATGTTTTTGAGGTTTATTTGTGTCATAGCAGCACAAAATGGACTAAAACACTATAAGTCACTAATTTGTTCTTTTATTATCCATTATATAAATACACCAATTTCCTTATTCTCCTACTGATGAGTATTTGGATTGTTTTTCACTTTTTACCTATTATGAATAAAACTTCTATGAACAAGTCTTTGTAGCTACATGTTTTCATTTTTCTTGGATAAATACCTAGGAGTTGTAGGATTACTGGGTCATACAGCAGGTAGTAGTTTAACTTTATAAGAAACTACCAAATTCTCCAAAGTGGTTATAAAACTTACACTCTGTGCTAGTTGGAGCTTTTGTTGCCAGCTCCAATCCACCCTTCTTTTCTGTCCATCATACTGAAGCTGGGCCCCCTAAACATTTCTTCTTTCCCAGCTGGTGCAATGTTAGGCCTTGACAGTAGACGGCACTGGAGGGACACTGCAAGAGGAGGGGGCTTCTCTGCCTGGTCCTGGTGCTTTTCTTCTTGCCCACAGGTGTTCCCAGCTAGGCTCAGCAGAATGCAGTTTCCGGCCTGCCAGTCCCAGCCTTTGCACCTCAGTCATTCTGTGGCCTCGGCCACCCTTTCCAAAGAGGTCTGAGTCTCACCCTGGGGTGGTGGAGGGGGCTCTTCCAAGTTTGTTCCTTCTGTGGGTGTCTTCAGTCCTGGGGTAGTGGCTGTTCCACATCTTCTCTTTGTAAGAATTCTTTTTACTCTTCTTAGTAGTTAATCCCCTTTTACTATTAATAGTTAATTCTTTATATTAAAATTTACCCATACCTTCCTTTGTGAAGTATCTGTTCAAGTCTTGTGCCCTACTATGGTGGTTTTTTTTTTTTTTTGTATTTTTATTGAGTTGTAGGCGTTCTTTATTCAGAATGCAAATCCTTTGTTAGATATGTATGTTTTGCAAACATTTTCTCCTAGTCTCTCCTTGCCTATTCACTTTTTGTTAATTGTGGTAAGAAATACAACAGAAATGTTACCATCTCCACTATTTACAAGTGTACAGTTCCGTAGTGTTTAAGTATATTCACGCTGTTGTGAAGGAGATCGCCAGAACTTTTTTGTCTTGCAAATCTGAAATTCTATACCCATTAAACAACTTCTGATTCCCTCCTCTCAGCCCTGGCAACCACCATTCTGCTTTCTGTCTCTATGAGTTTGACTCTCTAGTGTCCTAGTCTGTTTTGCCATAACAGAATACCTGAGACTGTGTGAATTATACAGAACAAATTCATTTCTCACAGTTCTGGAGGCTGGGAAGTCCAAGATCAAGGCACCAGCGTCTGGTGTCTGGTGAGGGTCTCTTTTTCCACCTGAATGTCTAGTTGGTCTGGCACTGTTTACTGAAAAGACTTCCCTGTCCCCACTGAAAGGTGTGGTGGACGCTGTAATGCCCCATCTGCTCCCCCCTCAGAAACGATGGATATTTTCCTCCAGCTTCTGGGTGCTGGTGGAAGACGGCCCTCAGCTGTCAGTGCTCTGTGGGATTTTTCTTGCAGAAGAAACACTGCCTTAACCCAGATCACACTTTCCCCCAGAGGAAGCTGTATCCATGACTGACCCGCGGATCAGTGCCTGGAGCCTGCAGGGTCTTGTGCCATCCCAGAGTGCCCTGAGATTCTGGGAGGCAGGCTCAGGCTGAGTTTGGTGCACGGTGTACCCAGAAGAAAGGGCCTGAGCCTGGCCCTGGGGCCACTGCTGCCTCCCTCCTGGGGGGGTGTGTGTGTGTGTGAAGTCCCAGGTCTGAAAGAACAGCTCCCTTGCAGGTTCTCAGTATCTGCAACCACCAGGGACCTGTGCGGTCTCAGGCAGGAGAGAGTGGCCTGCGTCTCTGAGGTGCCTGGAGCAGCAATGCTGGGAGGAGCTGTCGTGCTTTCCCACACTCCCCGCGTAGCCTGACCTTCTGTTGAAGAAGCCCCCAGCTCTACTCAGCTCCCCACCCACGCAACAAGACCCTCTTCCCCTACCTGAAGTTTCTTAGGCCACCTCTCCCTGTGTCCCCGTGCACCTCTGTTCCCTTCCAGCCCATGGGTCCAGGCCATGGTCAGCCCCTGCTTCACACGCTGCCTGGCACCCCAGGAGCCCAGCTTGCTGATCACCTGTTGTGGGGCCCTCTCTGTGCCTCAGTTCCCCTACCTGCCAAGTGGCAATGTCACCATCTACCTCAGTGTGGCTCCAGGGATGACGACAATCCGTACTTGTTGGATGCTTGGAGCAGCACCTGGCCCGCAGTAGGCACCACGAGGGTTTCTTGAAGTGTAAGGAAATAGAAAAGCCTGCGGCAGCAGAGAACACCAGCAGCCCTCTGGGGCTTGCTGGGGCCCCCTCCCCTGGCACCTACAGGGAGGGGTGCCAGTGTGCCTGCCCAATGACCTGACCCTGACTTCTGCATGCCTCCTGGAGCCCCAGCTTGTCTGCGTGGAGGAGGGCTCTCAGAGCCACACTCGGGACCTATGAGGCCCCCCTGCCAACCTCGAGGCAGAGACACTCAGGGACAAAGGCCCGCTCCAGTGAGTGGCTCAAGGGCACGCAGTGAGTGTGCAGAGTGTTCCTGTGGACCCCTGCACCTGTCTGCTGCTGGAGGGCCAGCCACCATGTGGCAGCGGGTCCTTTCCAGCGGCCATCTCCTGGCCTCTCCCTGACACATACGTAGGTGAGTGGGTGACTGTTCCAATAAAACTTTATTAACAAAAGCGGGTGGGCAGATTTTGTCTGTGAGTTTGCTGGCCCCAGGTCTGGACCAGTGGTTCTCAAACTTGCACTTACATCAGAATCACCTAGAGGGTGTCAGAACATGGATTCCTGGGCTCCCCCCTGGAGTTTCTGAGTCAGGAGGCCTGAGGCTTTGCATTTTCCACAAGTTCCAGGTGATGCTGCTGTGCCAGGGCTGTTGAGAACCACCACGTTCTAGGGCAGTGGTCCCAACGTTGGCACCAGGGATCATTTTCATGGGAGATAATTTTTCCACAGACAGGGGAGGGGGGATGGTTTGGGGATGATTCAAGCGCATTACATTTATTGTGCACTTTATTTCTATTATTATTACATTGTAACATATAATGAAATAATTATATGACTCACCATAATGCAGAATCTAATGCCGCTGCTGATCTGACAGGAGGCGGAGCGCAGGCGGTGATGCCAGCGATGGGGAGTGGCCGCAAACACAGGTGAAGCTTCGCTTGCTGTGTGGCCTGGCTCCTAACAAGCCACAGACCGGTCTCCCGCCTGGGGCTTGGGGGCGGCAGCTCCAGAAGAATGAATGCAAAGAAAGTGGGCTGGGGAGGGGAGCAAGGTAGGTGGCTGGCGTGGTAGCCCACTGGGACGGGCAGACAGACGGCAGATGGGGCCACAGGGCACATCAGGACCGCTGGGAGCCTTCAAATCACAGATACCCCTCCCCCACAGCCCACAGCAAGGCCTTAGTCTGGGGTGGGGGCCACAGTGTATTTTCCAAACGCTGTGGGAGGGGTCTCACATGAGCACCCTACTGTGCCTGGAAGAAATGACGCCGGGGTGTAGAAGAGAAGCCAGCGAGAACAGAGGGTGTGAGGAGGTTCCTTGGGGCCCCAGAAACTGACGATTCTCTGAACAATCTGAGGAATAAAACAGCTAAGGGCAGGGGCGGGTAGAACCTGGGGGCACGGTAGGGCCGGCCCAGCTTCTCTCCACGCACCTTCTGGTCTTGGGTCTGGGTGACATTAGGAGGCCTGCCTGGTGGAGGAGGAGCCAGGGGGGTCCCAGAACAGCTCCTTGCCCCGAGCAGGTGACACCTGGGCCCTTCTGAACCCAGTCCCTGTGTGGAGAAGTATTTCCTCTGACAGCAGCAAGCTCAGGGATGACCACAGTGCCCCCCAGTGGGACCTTTGTCCCCTCTGCTGCAGCAACCTGGGGTTGGGTCACCAACACTTCCATCTTGCTCAAGCTTGGTCAGCTTCTGACGTCCCCTCCCCTGTCAGCATGCCCAGTTGCTTTCTGCCTCCTTTCCTCCCTGTCCTGGCTACCTCCTCTTCCTGGACTCTAAGCCTGGAATGTGGGGCTCAGGCCAGGGCCATGTGTCTGTGCTGACACTCCTAGGTGACCTCATTGTTCCCAGGACTTTAAATGTCAGCCCCATGCTAATGACTCCAGAACGCACAGCTGTGGTCTCCTCCGGGTGGCCCAGGTGCCATTTCAAACTCAGCATATGCAACATACCTTGCTTCCCTCCTGCTCGCCCCAAACCCGATTCCTGCAGGTCTCAGCTCAGCAACCACATCCCCGTCCAGCATGCTGCTCTGGCCAGAGGCCTAAGAGAGTCACCCCTGACCCTTCCCTTTGCTCATACCCCAGGCTCAACACGTGTTCCCAAAATGTCCACCTTGCACTCCCTCCTCGGCCACCCCCAGCCCCAGCCCTGCCCTGATGGGCTCCTGTGACCTCCTCATCCCACTCCTGTGCCTGTCTCTCCAGGGCAGCCAGAGGTTACCACAACCCAGCCCACCCCCTCTGGGGGTTTATTGAATCCAAAGTCCTTACCTGGCCCCCCAGGCCCTTAGCCAGTGGCCCCTCCCTCTGGATGCCCTCACCCTGCTGACCTCCTGGGCCCTGTGCGGACTCGGCATGCCTGCTCCTGCCTCGTCCTGGGCACCTACCTGCTCTGCCTGGCATGCGGGCTCTCTGTTCTGACTCTGCCTGGGTGTCAGTGCTTCCTGTGTGCCCTGGCCACCCTGTTAGAGACAGCACCAGCTGTCACTGTGTGTTCCTTATTGTTCCTCACAACACTGTCACTGTCACACTGTCATGGCTTGTCTTTTGCCCTCCCCAGAATGTAAACCCCAGGAGGACAGGGGCTGAGTCCCCAGTGCCTAGAGAAGCAGCCGGCACAGAGCAGACCCTTGAATACACTTCGCACAAATAGTAAGGCATAGAATGTTGCAGACGTAGCTAGAGTCAAGCAAAAACACAGTGAGAGCAGAACAGCTGAGCCGTCTAAAGACCAGCTGGTGTCTGTAGACAAAGCTGTTAGGTCGACCCGGTTCTTGCATAGTTTTGAGAGCAAAAACTTGATGTGGCTCACACACCTGGCAGAAAAGTTACTCCAGATAGGATGATCACCCATGAAAGCCTGCCCTGGCCCCAAACACGGTTGCCTGGGATTTATGGTGGCAAATCGTGACTCTTATAGGGATGCGGATGAACACGTGTTAAAGTGCCTCCTTAGCCCACAGTAAGGGGCCTGGGCAGGTGTTAGGACCAGCTCAAAGGAGAAGTCCAAGGACAGGCACACTTGTAAATCAGGAGTGTTGACATGAATGTGCAAATGGAGACAAAAGTGGGTTTTCATATTTTGGGTTGAATTGTGTCCCTCCAAATTCATATGTTGAACCCTTAAACCCCCAGTACCTCAGAATGTGACGCTATGTGGAGAGGGAGTCTTTAAAGAGGTGATTAAGTTAAAACAAGGCCCTAATCCAATCTGACTGGTTTTTTCATAAGAAGAGGAAATTTGGGGACATGGAGAGATGTTAGGGACTGGTGGCTGCACAGAGGAAAGACCCTGTGAGGACACAGCAAGAAGGCGGCAGTCTGCACACCAAGGGACAGGCCTCAGGAAAAACCAGCCCTGTGGACACCTTGATCTTAGACTTCCAGCCTCCAGAACTGTGAGAAATAAATTTCTGTTCATTACAAATTACCCAGTCTGTGGTGTTTTGTTACTGCAGCCCTAGCAAACTAATACAGACCCTGGCTGGACAGAATTCATTTGCTTGTCTGCAGACAAGATTACTTGTGCACCGTCAGTTATCAAAAGAATTCTTATGGAATCAAAATCAAATGAAGGAAAGTCTCTTTCTGGAGACAGTGTGCAGTTTCCACGGAGGTGCATCAGCTCCCTTCCTAGTCAAGGCACCACCGGAGTGTGCCACCCTGGGAGGCAGGGAGGCGGATGGTCTATCCATCTGAGGTCACCCCTGCAGCTCCAGACCCTCCTGCGACCCTGCACTGCTGCGGCCCTGCCCTCCTGGGCTCTCCTGGGAGTGAAGCGCGGTCGGCTCCAGCCCTGGGGGGTCCTCTCTGGCTCTGGTCCTGGACGGTGTGCGAATGTGCAGGTCAGGTGGGGGCCACCCCAAGGAGCAGACACCCAGGGCCTGGTCAACAGTGCTGGCTTTGCTGGAGCAGCAGGACTTGGAGGGGAGGGTGGCCCCCACTCTGCGCTCTGCTCTCCAAGGCCCTCTGGCCCTATGGTCTGTGAGGCACGTGGCGTTTGCACCACATGTCACAGCTACTCAAACACCTGTGGCCACTAGGGAGGGCGAATCGCCCAGGGCTGCTCCGGACCGCCCCGCCCTGGCCCTGCCCTTCTCACCGCCCCCAGACCCTGCACAGGCGCTCCCCACCCCCCAGCAGGCCTCACCCACTCCCCTGCCCCAGGCAGGCACTCCCCCGCCTCCCCCAACCCCCGCACAGGCCCTGCCTCTCCCCCCAACCCCCAGGCAGACTCTGCCTCTCCTCTGGCCCCCTGCGAGGCCCCGCCCCTCCCCCTGGGTCCCCGCGGGACAGCCCGGCGCCCACCCCGCCCCCAGGTCCTGCCCGGCGCCCGCCTCCGCCCGCCCTGCAGGCCCCGCCACCTTCCCCTCGCCCATCTCGCGCAAACCCCGCTCCCCGCCTTCCCTTCCCGGGCTGCCGTCGGCGCACCCCGGCCGCCTCCCCGCAGCCCCCCACGTCCCCGCGGTCCGGGCATGGCACGCGCGGTGGAGCCGGAGCGGCGGCTGCTGGCCGTCTACACCGGCGGCACCATCGGCATGCGGAGGGAGCGCGGCGGTGAGTCTGCGGGGGTGACCTCGGAATTGGCCGCGACGCGGGGCCTCGGCCCCGCACCTGAAACGCGGGGCCCCTCCTGCTCCGGTGGGGGGTCGCGGCGCGGGTCAGTGTGAAGCGGGTCTGGACGTGGCCAGGGTCGTTCTCGCTCTGCCTCGGCCCCTCCGCGGCCACCCCGCCCCCACGGAGCCCGCTCGCGCCGCCGAGGGGCCCCGCACCTGGAGAGGGGCGGGGGAGGCCCGCGGAGCCGCACCTTGCTGGCTGCCCCCGGGCACCCTGGGGACCCCGGACACGCAGCCGCTCCCCGTGCTGTAGCTGGCACCCCTCAGGGCGGAGCACCTAGGACCCTGGGATGTGCGAGGGCCAGGGGTCCCCAGAGCATGTCTGACCCCTGTCCCCCGGACACACAAGCTGGTGGGAAGGTGTTAGGAGGCTGCCGGGACCCCTCCCTGTGGCACCCCTGAGAGGGTGGACATCACCTCCCGACTCCCTGAGCGCCCGGGAGCCAGGCCCAGCAGTAGCGTCTACTTCTGAGCCTATGGGGAAGGGGATGTGTCTGTCCACCTGCAGGAGGTGGTTTTGGGGAGTCCTGCTGTGCTTCCTCTGCCCCTGCACCAGACACGCGTGATTGTGCCCAGGCTCGGGCCTGGGCCAGGCACGGGGCTCTGCAGGCCCCGGGGTGGCAGTGCCTCGGCGAGCCTGGGGAGCTGGGGCCCACAGGGTGGGAGGACGACCACTGCCCCGAGCAGCCAGAACATTCCGTCCGGCGTTGCCGGGGAGAGCAGGAAACTGCAGGTACCTTCCACACAGGCTCCTCACGGGTCTGTTATGTGCGGGGTGCTCCCTCCCTGGGGGCAGAGCAGCCCCAGCCGAGTTCCTGAACCTCTTTGCCAGCTCTTGGCTGCCCAGCGCTGGACGCCCCCTAAGGAGCCCCGTTCCACTCGTCTCCCGGCCCCTCCACACTGGCCCTCGTGCTTCCCCTACCCGCTCCACACCCTCCAGCCCAGGCGCCTGTCTGTAGAGGGCTCTGCCACCCCCTCTTGCCCACTGCAGCTCTCACACCTGGCACAGCCGGGGACCTTCCCTGCTTGGAGCCTCTCCCAGCTCCCACTGGAGCCCTTCCTTCCGGGGCCTGCCGGAGCCCCAGAGCTCCCCCGGAGCCAGCAGAACATTCTCTTCTGCCCTTGCCAGTCCGCAGCCCCTTCCCTCTCTCCTTCCTCCCTCCCTCCCTCGTCTTCACCACTCTTGTGGCCTCATTCCCTGGCAACCACCCCTCCTGGCCACCGTTTTCCACTGACGTGGCTATTCGGAAACCACTAGCACTTTCTTGGTGGCTCCAACAACTGCTTCTTGGTCCTCTTTCCCTGCAGATTCCACTGATGCAGACACCTCTGGAGGCCCACCCATGCCAGGCCCCAGAGTCCTGCCTGTCCTCGAGGCACTCAGGCACCTGGCATGAGGTGGCCCAGGCTGCTGGGAGCTTGCCCTCTGCTGCTTCTCCCTCTGCCTGCGATGGGACAGTCACTTGCAGCTTGGCGAACACCCCTGTGTGACACTTGCCAACAGGGTGTGATGTGGTCCCTCTGCTTGGCCCTCACAGGCCTGGGAAAGGCTGATGTGGAAGGTGACGGCACCTGTCAAAGAGCTGGTCCCAAGAGGCCCAGGTCCTGCCAATGGGTCCAGTGTGCGCGTGTCATGTTGTGTCAGGGCTGCTCCAGGAGGGCTTCTCTGAGGATGTGAAGCCCGAGGGAGGAGAGGCCAGCTGGTCAGGGTGGGAGGGTGGGCCTGGCCGGGAGCAGCTATGTAAAGGGCAGGGGCAAGGAGGAGGGAGCCCAGTGGGGCTGGAGCAGAGAGGAGGAGACTTGGAGAGCTTTCCCCCAGCAGGACCCCCCAGGGGTCTCTGTCCGACCCCCTGACACTGCCCCTCCAGGCTTGGTGTGTGGCCAACTGCAATTCTGTTGAGTTTAGCACATAGCTCTCAACTAGTCCAAGCTTCAGGGACGAGTGGCCTCTGGCCACAGTCTCTGGCCGCAGGGACATCGTGCCCTTGTGCCCCTGTGCTTGTTGCAGGGCCTTGTAGACGCCTCCTCTCGTGCATGCTGCGTTTCTGAAAGAGATGGCAAAGTCATGTGTCTGGAAGGTGAAGAGACTGGAACGCTAGAAAGACGGGATAGGGTGTGGATTTTGAGACCGGAAAACGTCTCCTGAGGTCTCTAGGGGCCATGCTCTGGGCGCCGGCGTCTTCAGGCCCTGGTGAGAGACGGAGGTCAGCAGGCAATGGCCTGTGCTCAGAAGCCCTTTCCTCAAGTAAACGCAGAGCATCCCGCCTGCCCCCGCCGGTGAGGACTCGGGTCTTCTGAGCCCTGGGGAGGTGCTGTCTGTGTTGTCATGGGGGAGGCAGCTCTCCTGGTCTGGCGCTGAGGGCTTCCAGGAGGAACCAGCTGCTCAGGCCCAGGCCTTCGTGTGCTGCCGTGGTCAGCATCCCGGTGGCACTGCCAACCCTTCTCCCCTTCAGCAAGGCTTGCAGGGGGCCTTGTGGGTTTGGGCCCCAGAGGATGAAGGGGGAAGGGACACAAGATCTGGTCCCTGCTGTCCCCCAGAAGAGGGGACAACACACACTCACGCAGCAACTAGGGAACAGGGCGCCAGGGCCACAGGAGGCCAGGTTTGGGGGCAGGCCTTGGGCTGCTCTCCTGTGTGACTGGCGGTCAGCTGTCCTTCAGGGACATGCAGATTGTGACCTGGCACTTTGGCTTTTTTGCCTAAACATATGTGTGAGGTGAAAAGGCTTCCAGGAACAAGGGCAGCTCCCCAGGCCAGGGGCCAGGCCTGTAGGCCCTGGAGAGCCCCAGCCTCCGGAGAGCCCCCAGCCCTCTGTGCACCCCTGACTGCAGGCCCTGCCGGCCCTGGAACCCGACCGGACACTCAGTGATTAACAGCTCTGCTGATGTGGGCTCTGGCCTCCCCCAGGGGCCTGGGGAGGGGAGTGTGGCTTCACCGGCAGCAAAACTGTTTAGATTGTCGCTGTTGGAACAGTTTCTGCACCTGCTCGTAAACAGTGGCCTGCCGGGCAGAACACGCCCTGCCAAAGTTCGGGGAGGGCAGGGGTAACAGCAGCAGAGACACCCTTTGACCCATCCCTTCTCTGAGTTCAGCAAAGATATCACAGGCCAAGGGGTATTGTGACTCCAAAAATGGCCGATAACCCCAAGCCCAAGCACAAACTGGCATCCACGGCCACATTCCATGCAGCTGAGGAACCTGAAGGCCTTGTGGGTCAAACTGGGGCCCCTACCTGCTTGCCACTCTGCCCAAAAGTCCCTTGTGAGCCCAGCTCCTTGCAGGTCTAGCAGGAGAGCAGAGCCGCGGGCCAGGCAGCATCACCGAGCATTTTCAGTCACAGGTGCCCACAGCTTCCAGTTCACTGCAGCGCGGCATCTGTACCCTCGGCCTGGACCTCCTTCCTGAGCGGGGTTCCACACCTTCACAAGCTTGTGTATCCGGAGTTTGACTTTAGTGGTTCCAGGGGGACCTGCTGTCCGAGGGAGCATGTTTGGCAGGGAGCTGAGAAGTTTCCCGGCACCAGGGAACTCATCACCTGCCTATATGGGCCAGGGAAGGGGCCTCAGGCAGGGGCAGAGGGTTCAGGTTAGGCAGGGGCAGAGGGTTCAGGTTTTGCAGGGCCTAAAGCTTTTGGGGGACCTTAAGAAAAATAATACAATTTACGAAGTCAGAGTTAGGTGTGAAAGCCGATATTTATTTAGAACAATAAAAGAAATCACAACTTTCTGAAAAGCCAAGAATATAATGAAATCCAGAAAAATAGTTCTGTTAGTTAACTTCCTGATCCTCCTTCATGACTGTGTGTCCTCACGTTTTCTGGCTGCGCAGTTTCCGTGTTCTTGCCGCATGAGGATGCATTTGCAGTATTTTGCATAGAATAGGATATAAAGAGAGTTTAGTCTTTTCTTTGGCTGTTGTCCCCTGTGCTGCCCACACACTTCCCAGGCAGGGACACCAGGGTCTGTGTCCTCCACCGGCCCAGCCCCTCCTGCTATGCTGTAGTGTGGAATGTCCCTGGGAGCCGTTGCCCCACAGGGGTCAGATAGCAATAGCATGACTGTGGATGGAGGTGGCGTTGCAGGACGTAAGCATGTCCCACGAAACCCAGACCAAACGGACCCCCACTTCACCTTCCCCCTAAGTGGATCCTCAAATTTCCACAGACCCCCCCAGCTTCACCTGCCACAAGAGGTGCTGGAGAGTGGCCGTGCTGGTTTCCTGTGTACACTGTAATAAATCACAAACCAGGTGGCTTAAAAGCACAGGAATTTATTCTCTTTGTTCTGGAGGCCAGAGACTGATCAGATCAGTTCCACGGGGCTGAACCAAGTGTTGTAGGGCTGTGCTCCCTTCAGAGGCTCTGGGGGAGACTCCTTTGCCTCTTCCACTGTCTGGTGGCTGCCGGCATTACTTGGCTTGTGGCTGCATCACTCCGGTCTTCCAGTCCAGCATCTCCAAGTGTCTCTCTGCCCCATCCACACACGCCCTTCTCTGCGTCTAATCACCGCCCTTCCCACCTCCCTCTTATAAGGACACATGAGACGGCATCGAAGGCCCACTTGGATATCCAGGGTCACCCCATCTCAAGATCCTTAACATACCACATCTGCAAAGACTTTGTCCTATAAGGTGACACCCACAGGCCCTGGGGATTAGTACATGGACATCTTTTGGGGCAGGGACCAGCACTTGGCCACCAGCACTGGGTGGCCTGGGTGGCTCCTGAGGCCCCCGAATGCCCAAGGGTCTGAAGTTTGGTCCTTGCTGCTTATGGGGCTGGCAAGTCCAGACCTTTGTGGAGGCAGGCCCATGTCCTGGCCATGCTGTGGGCATCTCAGGAGGGCAGACGGGCTGACAAACATGCACGGGTTCCGATGTCCACATCTGTTGACTGAGCTCTATCAGTGTGGGGTTTTCGCAAGCAGCTGCACTCAGCCAGCCTACATCACCCAGTCCTCCTGCGAATGTCCACGGGCCCAGGGGGCTTTCTGCAAGGGGGAGGGGTGGGAGGGTGGGAGTGGAAGAGGCTTGGAGCCGGGGTTGGGGGTTTAGCAGGCAGGGATGTGGAGAACGGCCTGGCAAAGACGTAGTGGGGGTGGTGGGTGAGGAGCACAGCCTGATGGGACAGTAGAGCAGTGCTGTTTTAACTGGCCAAGTTTTGGTTAATTTGTTATGTGGCAATAGGAAACAGGTACAGCAGGACTGGGGTGTTGCTGCTGGGGGGTGGGGGAGGATGGGCCGGGAGGGGGATTTGGGGCTGGCTGGGGGCCCTGGAGTCGGGGGCTGGAGGTCAGGGTTTTGTACTGAGCGGCTGACCCCAAGGAAATGAGTGGTATGGTCAGGTCGGTGGGTAGAGAACCATGCCCTTAGCCTAGTGTGGGGTCCAACTATGACGGTGGTGGGGGAGGGACTGAGGCTGAGTGGGGGTGGTGAGCCTGGCACATGCATCCTCGTGGGTGAGGCCAGCACGCTCCAGAGCTCCTCTGGGGGAACAGGCCAGGTGCTGACCCACAGCTTTGTGTGTGCTCCCTTGGCTGGCCAGGCACACCTCCTCCCCTGGTGAGAGTTACTAGCAGCATTTTACAAAGGAGACGGGGAACCCCAGAGCGTGAGCGCGTGGGGCTTCCGAGATGCAGAGCTGTAGGCAGGTGGCAGAGCTGGTAGTGGTTGGGCACTTGCTGTATGCTGGGCCCTCTGGTTTGGGGGGCTGGGGCAGGGAACCTGGCCTGGATCCTGGAGGAGTCACACACAGTCTGTGCCCTCCAGGAGCTCAGGGGTCAGTGAATGGAGCATGTGGGAAGGGACTATGGTCTAGGCATCTGGGAGGGCTTCCTGGAGGTGGTGTCCTGAGCTGGGCCTTGAAGCACCTGCTGAGTGAGAAGTGGGGTGGGGCAGAAGGACTTGCAGACAGAGCCAGCAACACATCTGTGGGCATACTGGGCGGTGGAGGTGGGAGAGAGGGTGCACATGGCTGGGTTGTGAGACAAAGGCCAGAGAGGGCCAGGGCTCTGTGAGCCTTGGTTGGGAGTGTGGGCTCATTTGGAGACAGGGGTGTAAGCAGAGGCAGGACCTGGGTGGAGGGGCCAGACACCGGGCTGAGCTCCTGGGGCTGTCCGGGTATGAAATGAGGACTCAGCATTGGCTCTAAGGCAGGAAGCCATGGCTTCCAAATATGGGACAGCTGCCCATCCTCTAGGGGTCCCAGTGGTAGCCGTAGCCCTCCTCCTGGCCTCTGACTTTCATAAAGGCCAGAGCCCCATCCAGCCCAGCCCCCACCTTCCCTTGCCCCTGCCCAGGGCCTGGCCACCAGCTACTGTCAGCCCCTGACCACACACTCCACCTGGACTCTGCCCGTAGTGCTTGTCCCTGGGAGGGGCCTGGCTGCCATCCTGAGGACACTGCCCATGTTCCATGATGAGGAGCATGCCTGGGCCTGCGGTCTCCCCGAGGACACCCTGGTGCTGCCGTGAGTGTGGGCTCCTCTGGGGCAGGGGTGACCACTGGCTGTCCTGGGGGTGGCTGTGGGGGAGGCAGATCCTGAGATGGACAGTGCCAGCTGGGCCCATGCGGCCACCTCCAGGCTCTGATTCCTCAGCACTCCCATGTGAGCCACTTGCACGAGCCTGTCTCTAACGGGCTTTAGGAGTGACCAACAGCCGTCTTCCACTACAGCCTGAGCTTTGCATGGCCCCAGAAGGAAGGCAGGGCCTGCAGACTGCACATATGCCTGGTCCCACCCTCCCTCCCCATCCTCCTTCTGTGCCCCCTAAGCCTGGGCTGGTTCAGCATGATGAGGGTGCCCCTGTCTAGGGACTGTCTAGGGACTGTGCCCATCAGGAGCGGCTGGGCTGGCCCAGGTGGCCTCCCTCTCCAGCGTGGAGGTCCCTCTACTTCTCAGCTCTGGGCCAGCTCCTTGCTGCCCCTCACGGATGGAGGCTGAGCTTGCAAGCAAGCCACCTTCCAGCGTTGTCTCCTGGCTCATTGTGGGCTGGTCCCAGCCTCTCTCTCAGAGCTGGCTGGGAAGTGGACACTGCTCTGGAGCAGCCCCTCCTGGCCCATGTCCTGGCCGCTCTTGGGGACCACAGCCCCTGGCCCTGGGGACTCCAGGTGGAAAGGAGGCTGGGCCCTGTGCTCAGAGTGCTGAGAACTAGCCCATGTGCAGATCCCACGGACAGATGTTCGTAGGTGCAGGGTCCTCCGCTGGGCCAGAGGGGAGCAGAGTGGTCAGGGGCTTCCCAGCAGGAGGAGGGGCAGAATGGGTGCCCACTGCTCTGCCTCCTGCAGCCCTGCCAGCCTCGACCAGAGGGTCTTCTACACAGTGCTGGAGTGGCAGCCCCTCTTCGACTCCAGCGACATGACCATCACCGAGTGGGTTCAGATTGCCCAGACAATAGAGGTAGAGGGTTGTGGAGCACGGGCGGGGCTGTGGAGTGTGGGCGGGGCTGGAGGGTGGGGCTTGAAGCGTGGGCGGGGCCGAGGGTAGCGTTGTGGGGCGTGGGCGGGGCTGGCGGGTGGGGCGGGGCCAGCCTGCAGAAGCCCCTCTGGGTCTGCCCAGCCTGAGACCAGGGAGGATCTGGCAGTGGCAGCTTCAGGAAAGGGCCAGGTCCTCGGGTCACACCTTATAGCCAAGGCTCTGAGGCCCTTTGCCCCGTGCAAGCGGAGGGTGGACATTGCGGGCCACGTGCACTTTCCTGGCGAGGAAACGCCGGACAGCCGTCCTGGTTTCTTCATACGGTTGGCTTGTCCCAGTTAGTATCCGTGGTGTGTTGTGCGAAGCTTCACGCGCCCGGCCCCCGCGTCTCTGCCACTCCCCTCCCCAGTTGCAGTCTTAGTGGATTTAGGGCCGCAGAATAGCAGAAGCCCCCCGGGGTGTCGTGGTTTACAGCGTCCGGTGTGCTCACCTGCAGGCAGACCCGCCTCCTCCATCCGCTTTTCTTCTGTGTGCTCCCCTCTTCCCTCAACTGCCGCCCCTGGGGGGGGGGGGGGGGGGGGGGGGAAGCTCCCACCTCCTCCATCCCAATTCTCACCGGCTTCCCTTAAGAACACCCTGCTCCCCGAGTGGGATCACTGGGCTTCCCCCTTCCCAGGGGGCGGGACCAGCCCCTCCCAGTCACTCGCTTGTCCCCTGCTTGGGGGAGAGCAGCTTCCTGTGCCCCCTCGCCGCTGTCTGGGACAGTGTGTGACCCTGGTCCACGGCAGGCCTTGTGGCTGGCAGCACCCTCCAGGCCAGGCCCGACTGCCTTGCAGAGGCCCGCGGCGTGCCCTGCGGTCCTTTCTGTGGGTCTGGCCACGCGTGGCCTCGCAAAGGCCTTGCCAGGCGGCCCTGCCCCGAGTGGCCGGCAGAGGGCGCGCCCGCCCCGCACGGGCCTCTCCGCTCCCTTGCGGTCCCGGGCCAGCGTGGCCTCCTAACGGGCCTCCGGGGAAGGTGCTCTGGGGCAGGCCTCGGCCCGGTGTGAGCCCTTGGCTCTCGGAACTGTGCTCCTGGCAGCCCTGACCCAGGCCAGCCGCCCACTGAGGCCCAGCCTTGGCTGCCCTCTCGGAGGTGGTGGCCCTACATGGCCATCCTCACTCCTGCTGAGCTGGCCCGTGGGCCTGGGAAGGCTCTGGCCTTTCTTGTACCTGGAAGGCTCCCCCATGTTTGCTCATCAGTGTCCTGCCCATCTGTCCAGGTGCTGTCCCAAGCAGCCCCCCAAGCACCTGTTGGTCCCCAGCAATGGCTGTGCCTTGGGTCTTGTGCCCAGCATTTGTGTCTACACCTGACCCTCCCACGGGACTGCACAGTCCTGCTGCCCTGGAGGCAGTGGACCCGCATCGAGGGGCTCTCCAGTGTAGCCCCCGGGCTGACAAGCCCTGCCAGGCATCACCTGTCTGAGGAGCCTGGGGGAGGCGCTGGCTGGAAATCTGGGGGCCATTCCTATCCTTGGGGAATGTCCAGAGGCCGGCCCCTCACACTCACATCCTTGCGTGCTCTGAGGGGAACCACAGCACCAGGGGCCAGGAGCGCATGGGGGTCCGGGGACTCCAGGCAGGGGCTCGTCTTCCAGAGAGGGTCTGCAGGGGACAGGGTCCTGCCTGTGCTGCCCCCAAGTCCCTCCCTCTGCATCCAGGCCCCCACCCTGCTGCCCCGCTGTGCCTGTCCCAGGAGGAGGGGAGGTGGGGAAGGACTGGCCTGCCCTGAGCGCTTGGCCTCCCACAGAGACGCTATGAGCAGTACCATGGCTTCGTGGTCATTCACGGCACAGACACCATGGCCTTCGCTGCCTCGGTGCTCTCCTTCCTGCTGGAGAACCTGCGGAAGACCGTCATCCTCACCGGTGCCCAGGTAACCCCAGGGCCCCGAGGCCCAGAGTCCGGGGCATCCTGAGGCCATGGGGCAAGCTGGCGCTGCTGGGGGCCGAGGCGGGACCCCAGGCTTCTTGCTCAGTCCAGCAGCTCCCCGAGGTGGCTCCTGCTGGCCTGTGCTGGCCGGGGCTTGAGGCTCTAGGTCCTGCCTTCCCCTGGGGGGTAGGGGACACAGCCTGCTGGTGGCCTTGCCAGCACCCAGAGCCCAGCCCCATTCAGCCCTGCTGACACCAGGCAGCCTTTCCTCTTCTCAATAATGGGCCTCACGTCTGCCGTCCACTGTGACTGCCTAAGACCCAGCTCGGTGGCTGGACACAGAGCAGGTGCCCAGCAAGGCCCCAGTCGTTTCCGCTGCCTTTACCTCTGTCTTCACTCTCCCCACTGTGTCTCCACCAGTGCCGTCCTTGGCACCTCATGTCCTTCCTCTTTCACCCTAGCCCAGCACAAGCCCCCAAAACCAGGGCTGGTGGGTGTTCTGGAAAACTGCTGGATTTGAGGGAAGGCAGCACGGGACCCTCATTAGGACCTGCTAGAAGCTGACTTGGGGTCCCTGTTGCCCACAGGTGGCTTCGCAAGAGCAAACCCCAGTGCTGTAGGGGCCAGTCCTACCCGAGCCCTTGGGGATCCTTCCCCACGGGGCAGAGGCCTGTGTCCCTTTGAGCAGAACCCGCTGGCAGCCCTAGAAAGCTCCAGGGACGCCTTCTTGCCAGGTCTGCCAGGCACCGTCCTGGCTCAGCCATCCCTGCCTGGTCCCCCTTGTCCTCCAGGGGTCTCAAGGTGGCCCCGCTCGGGGAAGGCTCCAGGCCCCCTGCACACACCTGGCAGCTGCGGAGCACCTCCTGCTCTTGCCTGCCTCCTTTCTGCAGCCCATCTTGGAGCTCCTGTAGGATGGACAGGGCTCAGGTCAACGCTCCTCTTCCCGGACCCTCCCAAGCCCTTGGGCAGGAGAGCTCCATGCAGGCCTCTCTGGGGGGACTGCGGGCCCCAGGAATGTTCACATGAGTGTCCTTCTAACCCTCACGCTGGCTTGTGATGAAGCATCCTTATCCCTGTTACACCAAGAAGAAACTGAGGCTCACAGGGCAGGGGCTCACTCTCAGCCATGCACCATGTGACAGGTAGAGCCAGGGGAGGACCAAGGAGTTCTGCCCTGAGGCTCGTTCCCTCCTGAGGCCCTGCACTGACCACTCCCTGGCCAGCTCCTCCCTGGCCTCTGCACACCCCACGGCACACACAGGCAGTGGGGGACAGAGCTGGACTGTGCTGGCTTCCCTTAGGAAGACCTTTTCTGTTGCAGCCCACCCCTGGCCACCCTCGGCCACCCTCGGCTCAGCGCACAGTTCTGCTGGGATTGCGGGGAGCTGTGGTGCCCTTGGGGCCAGGAGCTAGGCTGGGTAGCCAGGTGGTCCCGGGACAGGAGGCCTGTGATTCGTTCCTCCCGGTGTGGGGACTGGCTGGGCCCTGCTGCTAGCACGGGGCACTGGGACCCCCAGGGAGCAGAGGGGAGGGTCCAGGCACTGGGCGCAGGCTGGCATTGCCAGCGGCCTCAGGTGTTGTTGGTGGCCTTGGAAATGGGCTGACTGCCTCCCCCGAGTGGCCCTGTTCCCTCAAGACCCCCATCTCCACGCCAGCCCCAACCAGCCCAGGCCCTCCTGTCCCCCAGACCCCGGCCTGGAGGCTCCTCGGCTGGGCCTGAGGGGTTTGCCTGGAGTGCTGAGCCGGGACCTCCCGTGCTCCCCGGCCTCAGCCCTGCTCCACGGCCTCCCCACCAGGTGCCCATCCACGCGCTATGGAGCGACGGCCGTGAAAACCTGCTGGGGGCGCTGCTCATGGCTGGCCAGTACGTGATCCCTGAGGTGCGGCCCTGGGGTGGCGTGGTGGGGGGTGGGGGGTTGGCCTCTTCAGTGGAGGCTGGATGGTGGGTGCCGGAGCCTGCGTGCTCCCGAGGGGCCCAGATGAGGGTTGTGGCCGTGGCACTCAGGTGAGACCCGCCGGGGAGGGCCCAGGTCGGATTTTAAAGATTTGTCTTTCACCTTACGAGTAATACACGATCTTTGTCAAAAACCTCAGAAAACTGAGAGAGCACAAGGAAACAAAGTCACCCCTAAACGTCGCTCCGCAGGGAGTGTGTTTTCTTCCAGATTTTATCTTGTATGTATTTATAGTTATATTATAGATATGTGTGTAAATTTTCATGAAAATAGGCTGCACCCAACATAGCTTTCAAGCCTTTGCTTTCGCCCTGCGGCCTCTTTCCCTGCCTCACGCGGTGTCACAGGAAGGTGTTCACAGGCTGGGTGGTGGGAGCAGGAGCCCATTCTCGTCTTCAGCGCTCCTCCTCCTGGGCAGGAGTGGGGAAGGGGCTTTACCGGAGTGCAGCATTTCCGGGACCATCTCCCTGCCCGCGTGGCAGCCTGGTCCCTCCTCGGGGGAGCAGCTCACGCACAGCTCAGAGGCTGGGGCGGAGACCGCCCCCCGCCAGCTCCCCAGCAGGGCCCTGCAGGGACTCACATCCACCATAGGGAGGCATCTCTGGAGTCTCCTGCTTGAAGGGGAGCGTGGTGCCCCTCCTGCGACCAGCCACCTACACACCCAGGCCCGGTATCCCCAGGCCCCTGCAGACTCAGGTTTGCCCGTGGGGGTGGCAGGGCTACAAGGGGCCTGCAGTGACTAGCCATCTGCAGTGCCTCCTCCTAGGAGGGTCTCTGCTTGAGGTGGGTGGGGTGACAGTCCAGCCTCCCCCTGGGCCTGGGTGTCCCTGCCGATGGCAGGGAGGAATCAGGGGTCCAGGGCAGGCCAGCCCAGCTCTGAGCTGCCATCCCTCCCTTCCTGTAGGTCTGCGTGTTCTTCCAGAATCAGCTGTTTCGGGGCAACCGGACGACCAAGGTGGATGCTCGGAGGTTTTCTGCCTTCTGCTCCCCCAACCTGCCCCCTCTGGCCACCGTGGGCGCTGATGTCACCAGTAAGCCCAGCCAAGAGCAGGGCCTCAGATGTGTGCGTGGGCTGCTGCAGGGAGACCATGCCTGGGATTCAGGGAGTCCCCCTGAACTGGGGAGGGCACAGCCCTTGGTTCTGCCCTGGGGTTGTGGAGAGGGTGGCTACACAGCCAGGGGCCTCAGCAGGTCACCACAGGCTCTGAGATGGGACCTGGAAGGGAGGTTCAGGGGATCTGCCCCTCCTGTGTCCTGCCCTGGCCACATGGCCCCATGCCTGGGAGTTCCTCCCAGACGGTCTGTGGCTCTGCTGCACCCCTGTCCTTCTGGGACACATGCTCCTGTCCTGAAACCTCAGCCCTGGGAGTTTCAGGGGAGTTGTTCTGTCCTCTGGGCCTGGTGGGCAGCCGAGCTGTCCCTGTGGGGCTGACGATGTCTCAGCTGGTCCTGTGTCCTGAGACTTCCCCCTGGAGGGGCCCCGGGTGTAGGGGCAGCCTCACACCCTGCTATTAGAGGCCAGTGCCCTGCCCAGGCCTCCTCAGAGGCTCAGGCCCTCCTGAGGGAGCCTCTGCCCTCCTGGGCTCTGAGCCAGCTCCCCCCACCCCAGGTCTGCCCTCTCCTCCTGTGATGGGGAGGCTCTCAGAGTGGCTTGCCGCCCGCCCTGGCCCCTGGCGCTTCAGTGGCAGCTCCAAGCCCGCCCTGTGTCTCATGGCTGCCTGACTGAGGTGTGGGTCCTGGGGCTGGTTTGGGGCCTGGGGCACTGGCTCTGTCCTCACCCCATTGGCTGTGGGGTCCTGTCTCCAGGGACCCAGACCAGGGGAGGCTCCAGGGCCTGGCAGAACTGGCCTTCCTTTGGGGGGTGTTTTGACGCCTTGCCCTGGGCTGGGCTCACCCTGTGCATGGCGGGGTGTGGCTACTTGTCCAGAAGCTGTTCCCATTTGACTGTGCAGCCTCAGCCCTGTGGGTGGGTGGAGTGCTCCCCTCCCATGCTGGGCTTCTGTCTGGGCCTGGGCCTCTGCAGGGCCAGTGGGTTGGGCACACGGAGTTGCCGGCGGCCTGGAGGGCAGTCCTGGGGAACCTCCTGGTACAGCAGGTGCTGTCCTGTTCCTGCTCTAAGAAGGAGCAGACCCTCCCAGAGAGGGCTGGACAGCCAGGCCTTGACCTCCCAGGGCCAGGGACTGCCTGGAAGATTCCCCAGACACAGGCAGGGACCCTGAGGAGTTCCAGGGCCTGGCATGAGGGGGTGCTGGGAAGGGGCCGGCAGGGCAGGGGCAGGAGGGGCTCTGGGCACGCCTGGCTGGCGGGGCTGTCTGTGGATACAGAAAAAGGCAGGTGACTCTGAAAGCCCCCAGTGCCTTCAGATCCCCAGACGAGACATCCCTGTGGCAATCTAGGCATGCTGGTAGGTGGGGACTTGCTGGTTGCCCCATGGCCCCTCAGCGGGACAGGATAGGACAGGAGGAAACCACAGAAGTCCCTGCCCCAGTGCCTGGTTCTATGGGTGGGAAACTGAGGCAGAGAGGAGCAGGGCCACACAGGGAGCTCCTATTCTGAGGCTCTCACCCTGTACCTGCCAACTGGTGACGCTCACTTGAGCACCTTCCAGGGAGTGTAAGGCCCAGAATACATCAGTGTGTCTAGTGTGTGTGCAGCACACCATGCCTTAGGGGCTAGGCTGGGGCCACTTGCTCACTGAGGGCTGGAGCAGTCCAGAAGGCTTCTTGGAGGAGGCGGCCCATGGTGCTGGTGTTGGACTGGCTTGTCTGTGCTGGGTGGTGGCACTTGGCCCCTCCAGCCCAGGAAGGAGGAGCGCACTCTCGGAGGTGTGGGCGGCCGCCCTGCAGGCCCGGCTCCCCGTGGGGACTGAGTCATGCCTTATCTTTGGCTCAGGAGTGGAGCTTCTGCCTGTGGGGACCCCGCCCCCAGCAGAGCGAGGAGGGTTTCACTGTGGATTCCAGGGCTTCTGCCAGCTCCTTGTGCCAAGCCCGGGCGGGCCTCGAGGCACAGGACACTTGCCTCGGGCCCAGGGCTGCAGAACAGCTTCCTGGCCGGCCCTGAGGCTGGCCTTGAGGGGGAGGCCGCCTCCCCGCCCGGCCCCTGGTCCTGCGGGTTTGCTCCCACCTGTGTGAGTATGTGGGAACCCGCAGCCCCACCTGCCCTGCCTGATGTCAGGCTACCTGGCCGGTTCTGGCGCTGGGTGTTGAGAAACCCCAGGCTGTGCCCAGGGTGTGGCTGCTGGGGCCCCTGGGGAGGGGGCCGTGGGGCAGAGCCGGGGCCTGGCTGCATCAGCGTGTGCCCCCATCCTCCTGGAAGCCAGCTGGTGGGTACACTGCTGGCTTGGGCGCCCTCTCTCAGGCTTGTCCTTTACTTCTACTTACCCTCTGTCTGGGGTGAGAGGGCTGGGCTGGCCATCGCAGGGTCACAGACAGGGGCTTGGTGCTCAGCAGGCCACCCAGCCATAGTCTGCCCCGTGCTGAGGCAGGGGCGCATGGGGGTTGGGGGTCGTGCTGGCCCTGTGTCTTCCTGTGTATCCGAGGAACGTGCTGTCCACGCCGGGCCCCCTGGGAGACCCACGTTCTCGCCCTACCCTGCTGGGGCCCTGGGAGCAGAGGAGGGAGGGGATGGGGGCGTTGCCCTGGAGTCAGGCCAGCTGGGCTCTGGCCGGCGCTGGTGCCCTTTAGGTGTGGGGTCTTATACCATGTCACTGACAAGCAGGATTCTCTGTGCACTGGGAGAAGCACCTCTCCCTCACAAGCCGGGCTGCCCCAGGTTGTGCTGCTGTGAGGTCCTGAGGCATGAACCACACCCTTGGGCTCCCAGAACATAGTCCCTCCCGCAGGCGCTGTTCCGGGACTGGGTGGTGGGCCTCGCCTGGTCACAGGGCCACCATCCCTCCTCTCTCTCATGCCTGGGCATGGTGACATCCGTCCCCCTGGCCGCCAGCAGGCCCTGGTGGAGAAGGACTGGGGATCCCAAGGAGTCGTTTCCCCAGGCCCTCAGGAGGCGATGGGCTGGCTGCAGGGTGGGTGCAGGCCCTTGCTGTCCCTCTGTGAACCCCCTCTGCAGCCATAACTCTGGTGGTGGCACCTCCCCGGCGCCCTGGCTAATGCCTTACCTGCTTGTCCAGCTGAGACGCACATTCCTAAATTAAAGGACTTCTCGTGCTGCCACAGCATGGGGACTGACTGTTGCCCCCATGGGGTGGAGCCCTGCAGCCAAGGACCCATCCCTCCACCCCCATCACCCTGCATCTCCCACCCTGTCTGACTAGTTGTGTGTCTGGAATATTCTTCCTTTTGTTATCACAGGTGAATTGCTTTGGCAGAAACCACAGGAGGCCCAGGGCTGACATCCCCCTGTGGGCTGGGAGGAGCCTGGGGTGGGGTCCTGTTGCCCCATTTCTGGCGTGACGCTGCACTTCGCTTGACTCTCTGGTACCCCAGGCCAGGCCCTTCCCTTCTCTGGGCCTCAGATTACTGGAGCTGGACCAGGGGGTCTCCAGGGTGCCTGCTGCCCTGGACAGGCTCTCACATCACTAAGTGAGTGGGGGTCACCAGTGTCCACCTCTGCTCGGCTGGAGACCGCCATGTGCCCAGGGCCACAGGACCGGGGCCTGTCCTTGGCACTGACCTGACCTCTGAGGGTTTGCAGGCCAGACCCCCACCCACAGTGGAGCAGGAAGGCTGGGAGACCCTGGGCAGCTCAGGTGCTGGCAGGGTGGTGGCCTCAGACCTGTGGACAGGCAGGCCCTCTGGGCTGCTCCTCTGCATGGCTGGGATCACAGGGTGCTGACCCCCATTATCTACCCCTCTCCACTTTCCACAGGGCCTGGGACTCCACCATCACCCACCCTGGGAGTGGGGTGCAGGTGATGGGCGCACATTAGGCCTCTAGGATTTGGGGGTGAATTGGATGAAGGCTTTCTTTCCCCAAAGGTGGGGGGTCCAGAAGGCTCATCCATCCATTCGTGTATTTGTTGATTCAGTGGGCAGTGGGCAAGGGGGAGGGAGGCTGGCTGGTCAGAGGATGCTGCCCTCTGACTGCTCATGCGGTTGCCCAGCTGGGCCACCTCCGCCCTCCCTTGCACACTCCCAGCCAGGCCTCTGTCTCTGTGGGGTCCTCCTTGCCCCTTGCCCGGCCAGCCAAGATTCCTCCTGGGGCCGTCACCCTGCTCGCTGTGTCACCCACTGCGTGGCTATCGATCTCTGTCTGCACTGAGACTGCCTTCTCCTTGGGCCTGTGCCCTTGGAGTCGGGGCAGGCCTGGAGGCTTGGCCAGAAGCATTCGCCCCAGGGAGGGAGGCGGGGCAGGAGGGGCTCAGAAACATGAGGGAGGTGGGCAGGGCTGGGGTCTTGGCTGGCAGGTGGCTGCAGGTCCCACACTCAGCCCTTCCCTGTCCCCACAGTCAACAGGGAGCTGGTGCGCAAAGTCGGTGGGAAGGCCCGGCTGGCGGTGCACGACAGCATGGAGCGAGACGTGGGCCTGCTGCGCCTCTACCCCGGGATCCCCACTTCCCTGGTAGGACCTGCCCCGCCCACCCTGACCCTGTGCCCAGAGTACGCCCTCCACAGCTCTGTGGGGCCCAGCTGGGATGCAGCATCTGTGGTGTGGCCCCAACTGCTGCACCCACTTCCCAGCACCCCAGGCCCAGCTCAGGCCCAGGCAAGAGAAGATAACCAAGTCCCAGCCCTGGCCTGCACGAGGGTCACTAGGATGTGCACCCCCCGCCATCGAAGCTGAGGCTTTAGGGGCCACCCCTGTGTGGACGCTTGTGGATGCCGATTGCTCTCTCTTGTCACTGCCTTTCCATGGGCCTCCGCTTCCTGCTGTCTGCCCGAGCCCCTGCTGTCACTGCGGCGCCTGCCTCTGTCCTGCTTTCCTGAGATGCTGATGGGGTCCTGGCCCTGTCCTCTGCCATCTGAGTGGAGTTTCCCGGCCTCCCGGGTGTGGGCAGGGCTGGTGTCTGGCTTGCAGGGAACCCTCAGTATGTTTCGCAGCAGTGTCCCCTCCGTGCCTCGGACAAGGGCAGAGCTGCCATGGGCCTGGGCCTCTGGTGGCCTTCTGCACCCTCTCCCACCTCTGTCGTGTTCCACGGTGCTGAGTCCTGCCACATCAGGCCTTAGATGCTGCAGACAAGGAGTCCTTTGGGAGAGTGTGGCAGGAGCAGCCCCCTCGTGGCTCTCCAGGAGCTGCAGCCGTGCACGCGCCTGCTCATTTCGCTATCCTGCGAGTGCAGCAGGTGCCCAGCTGCTTCTGGCCTGGAGCCAGCTCCTTGGGAAGGCCAAGAAGGCGTGGGGCAGGCTTGCTGGTCCCAGTGGCTGGAGCAGGGGGCAGAGGCCCTCACCATCAGCCCTGCCGCCGCCGCCCCACAGGTTCGGGCCTTCCTGCAGCCCCCCATGAAGGGCCTCGTCATGGAGACCTTTGGCTCAGGGAACGGGCCCACCAAGCCAGACCTGCTCCGGGAGCTTCGGGCAGCGGCTGAGCGTGGCCTGGTCATCGTCAACTGCACCCACTGCCTTCAGGGGGCAGTGACCTCAGACTACGCAGCTGGCATGGTAGGGGCAGGGAAACTGAGGTGGGGGGAGGAAGGGACGGCCTGTGGGTACAGCTTTGACCCACAGCCAGCCAGTTGGGGCACATGTCTGGGAGGCTCCAGGAGGGAGTGAGGCAGCCCAGGTGCTTTCCTGCCACATGCCCCCTCCCCGCAGGCCATGGCAGGAGCTGGCATCGTCTCAGGCTTTGACATGACATCAGAGGCTGCTCTGGCCAAGCTGTCGTATGTGCTGGGCCAGCCGGGGCTGAGCCTGGATGACCGGAAGCGGGTGCGTCCCCTCAGGCTGTGGGCATGGGCTGGACCACACTTGTGTGTGCACACAGGTGTTGGCTGGCTCCAGAGGGTGTGCCGCGGGGGGGCTGCAGGAAGAGAGTGGGGACCCAGTCCAGGGTGTGTGTGCCTGGCTTGGGTGGGGGAGCATGTGGGGCTCCTGTGGCGGGGAGGGGCTAGCTCTGGCCCCCAGGCCCGCCCCACCCCTTTCCCGACTGTGAACCCAGGCACCGCCTGTCCTTGCACCTTCTCTGGGGAGCCTCAGGTCCTGGTGCAGGCTCCCTCCCGTGCTGCCACCCTTTCCTGGGGGAGGCTTGGACATGGCCAGCCCCAGGATTTTGGGCTGCAGCCCCTGGGGTTGGGCAGAGGCCATTGGGACCTCAGAGGTCTGAGCTGGTATAGCTGGCAGGTGGGGCTGGCCTTGTGCGGGAACCGCGACGAGAGTTTCAGGAGCAGGGCAGGCCCTCAGCCCATGCCTGGGGAGCCTGGCCCTCGAGGCTGGTTGGGCTGCTTGTCTGGCCCTGGCAGGGCCTGCCTGGTCCTATGTTCTCTTCCCCAGCTGCTGGCCAAGGACCTCCGTGGGGAGATGACACAGCCCACAGCTGACGAGTGCCAATTCTCGCTGCGGGGCAGCACGCTGGGCATCGGGGTTGCCTGGCTTCTCAGTCTGAGTGGCAGCCAGGTACTGCCAACGTGGGTGGGAGTGGCACAGGGGGGCGTGTCTGAGCAGCAGGTTGGGTCTGTGCGCCACCTAGTCCCTGTGGGACGTGCCAGGCACCAGCCACTACGGTCATTCCAGCCCATGAGCTGAAGCCAGCCAGGCACAGCCTGGGTTTGAGGGCCTAGGAGGAGGGTTTAGGGTCCACAGCAGGGGATTTGTAGGGATCCATGGACGGCAAGCGGGAAGGGGACTGGGCCACATAGTGGAGGCTTTCTAGTGTGTGGGTGGGGGCACAGTGGGGTGGCTGGGGGCCACTGCCTGGCTGGGCCACTGCCCTCTGACTGTCAGTGCTGGCCCTGGGTGCAGGGGCTGCCCTGGGAGCTGGGCCAGAATGCTGCCCGTGTGGGATGTCGGGGTGGGGGGGTGCTCCAGGCCCCACATCTGCACCCGGAGACATGGGCCAGCCTTGAGCACTCCGTGTCACAACCAGGTGTGCAGACCTGGGAGGGGTGGGGCAGCTGAGGACTTGCTTCGAGGCCTGGAGTCTGCAGGGGTGACTGGGGTCTCCCTTCCACCCCACACCTTGCCCCAGCCTCGAGGCCAAGCATCCCCTGGCAGACGAAGGGGCATTGCTTCCCAGTGCTGCCTGGGATCCCACTGCAGGCCTCCTGAGCCTTGGTTTTCCCCTGCAGGGATGGCAGTCTTGATTAGCTGCAGTGGCGTTTACTGCCACTTGCTGCGGGTGGGTGGTGGTCAGATGAAAGGGTCTGGTGTGTGTGGCCTGACATTAGGGTGGCTGCCTGGGGCCCCAGGGCCTCTAGGGACGCAGGCCAGTGGCAACAGCCTTGTGGCCAGGCAAGGCCATGCCTGCTGGTTGCGGCGGCACCTGTGGGGCCTCTGCTGGGACCCGGCCTCCTGGTGTCATGGGGAGCTCCTGGGTGATAGGGTGCTAGGGCAGGTGCCCTTTCCAGGAACATGGAGGAAAGAAGGAACAGGTCCTTCTTTCCAGGATGGCTGGCTCCCCTCCACACGCCCCCAGCGGGTGATTTATTTTATCCCTGACAGTGGTGGAGACAGAGGAAAAAATGAATCTTGGAGGGTGGGTGACAGCCCTGGTCACACCACTGGGGCCAGACAGTGGCCTTGTGTCCTGGCCTCTGCTCCCAGGTGGGGTCCTAGTGGGCCTCTGGGTGGGCCTCTGGGTAGGGTGGTAAGGTTCCAGCCAGAGGCCTCTGGATGTGGCATCTCAAGCTCTTTCTCCTCCATGTTGGGGACCCACTGTCCCCCTGTGGAGGGGTGGCAGGGTGCACACAGTACCAGGGACTGCTGGCTCTGGCCACCATTTCCCCAGGGGGGCCAAGGACCCAGAGGGAGGCATGGGTCCCAGGTGCCACTGCCCCCACCCAGGAGGCCGATCCTGTGCGGGATGCCCTGATGCCCAGCCTGGCCTGTGCTGCAGCCCACGCCGGTGACCTGGAGGCTCTGCGGGTGCTTGTGGAGCTGGTGAGCCTCGCACCCTAGGGCCAGCCCTAGCCGCACCAGGCCTGGATGTGAGGGGCTCTGGCTCCTTGCAGGCAGTATGCCTCTCACCAGGGCCACTAACCCCACTAAGCCTTGTCTGCCAGGTTGGGCAGCGGTGCTGTCCTGCCAGCAGGTGAGGCCTTTGTAGCATAGGGGGTGGGCACAGTGGCTGAGCGGGGCCCCTGCCTCAGGGGTGCACCTGACCCTCCCATGGCCTGCCTGGCCCTGCCCAACCCTCCCTCAGGGGCCACGTGGCCTGTTGTCACCGCAGGGCAGTGACCTGAGCCTGAAGGACTTCCACAGTCAAACCCCACTGCATATGGCTGCCCGGGGGGGCCATGCCAGGGTGGTCACCATGCTGCTGCAGAGAGGTGTGGATGTGAACGCCCATGACGAGGATGGCCTCAGCCCGCTGCTGCTGGCCGTAAGGGGCAGGTACTGGGGGCAGGGGCTGGACAGAGCTGCCCCAGGCAAGCAGGGTGGAGGTGGGGCACAGAAAGCCTGCTGGCCTGCCTGTGTTCACACAGCTTCCCTGGGCAGAGCTGGGTGAGGCTGAGGACACCTGCTTCCTAGAGCTGTGTCTGCCCCGGTTGGCACTTCAGGGGACAAGGACACTGGGCAATGGAGTCACCCTGCCCTGCAGCAGGGCCAGAGGCTGGGGTCACCCGAGGCCTCTGCCAGGGCTACCCCACCCTGAGCCTCAGTTTCCTCACCTGTGGCATGTGCTTGAGTGTGTGTGTGTTGGGGTGGGGGGTTCCCTGTGCAGGGGCGGCAGTGAGGGTCTGTGTTGAAGGAGAACGCTCACAAGTGGGTGGTCACCATCCAGGGGCTTGGGAAACTGGGCCCAGGGATAGGCCGGCCTTGTCTTCCCTCTCCTAGCCCTGCCTAGCGACCCCGCTCCCTGGGGCCGAGCCTGGGGGGTGCAGAGCCCAGGTGGTTGGTCAGCTTGAGGCCAGAGCAGCAGATATTCAGGCTGGAGGGTCCTCTGGTGGGGGCTGTCTCCTTTCACTAGGGAGGCCCTGCCTGGTCATGGGGCTGCCCCAGGCCCACTCCTGGTGTCCCTCCTCATGGCCTGGCTGCTATTGACTGACAGTGGAAACTCAGAGCAGGTGGGAGGGAGGCAGGGCAGGGCTTGGCAGAGCCCATTCCAGGGCCTTAGTTCCTCGAGGCCTTTGAGGGTGGGGTGGGGGCTCCCCTGGCAGCCCCTGCGGCGTCTTTCTCTCCATTGCCCCACACGGCATCACATGCAAAGTGATGGAGTGTGCCCGAGGGGAACAGGGCTGGTCAGCCTTTGCACTGCCCCTGCGCCGCTGGTGCCTCTGACTGCAGACGCAGCCTCTGTACCGAGCCACGCAGGAGCCAGACAAACCTGCCTGCCCGAGCCGGGCCCAGATCCACCAACTGTTCCAAGACACAGCTGCTCCCCATGGATTTATGCCCAGGGGCACTTGGCCTGCAAGACCTGGGTTATTTGGGGGGAGGCGGTGCTTCTGAGTCCCAAGAGAGAGCCCAGGGGTGTCTGGGCCTGGAGCCTCCAGACTGAGGTGTCCAGTCCTAGGGCCCTTCCCCAGCTGTGAGCCCTGGGGAGGGGTGTGTCACCCTTTGCAAAGGGGGTGGTAGGGACAGAAGGTTCTTTCAAGGCTCTTGTGAGCACTGAGGGGGTTCTAGAATGGGCCTGGCGGGTGGATGAGGGGCCATGGGTGGGTGCCTGGCACCCAGGCTGGGCTGATCTGGGCTGGGGATTCTGGACTGTGCGTCCTTAGCGTGGGTGGGTATTGCAGAGATGAACTCACATGGGTCCTGCCTCTCGCCCTCCTGGCTCACGCTACCCCTCCAACCCGTCTCCCGGCCTCACTCCCCGCCAGGCTCCCTGAGGCTGCCTGCCTGGCCCTGCTGGGCCCTGAATAGCATGGGGGAGCCACGCTCCCACAGAGGGCTCTGCTAGGGGTGCCAGGAGGCCTGGGGACCCCCCAGCCCACCACCTCACACTTATCCAAGGCTCCCTGAAATTGAGGTGACTGCATCATCTGTGGCACTTTGCAGGGCGTAGTCAGCGACTGTGGTGCAATGGACAGGTCACCCCCACTGCGCTGTGTGGTGCAGCCTCGGGCCTTTGCACCTTCTGTTCCTTGGCTTTGCTGGAGCCCCGTACCCACCCGGCCCCCACCCCCACACATGGCTCACCCCTGAGGCCTGGCTCAGGTGATGTGGCCTCTGGAAACCACCCTGGGCCCCAGCCCTGGCCCCTGGGCCACATCCCTGCCCCACCACCGAGGGCAGAGTCAGGCCTCATCGATTCAGGGTCCTCAGAGCCAGCCCCAGGCCTGGCTGGGGAGGCTCCGCGGTGTGCGATCAGTGTTTGGGGTGTGCAGTGTGCCCAATCAGCTTGGCCTGGGACTGTCCTCTAGGGCGACTGTCCCCTTAGGATGGGCCAGGGAGACCACACTGGGAGCACATGGGGTAGAGAAGGAGCTGACCTCCCTGCAGGCCCGAGATGTCCTGAGAAGGTGCTCTGGACAAATGGCATGGCATGGGCCTGGGCAGAGGGTCAGGAGCTTGGCCTGTGTCTGGGCCCAGGGCTGTGGGGTTCTGGGCAGGCAGGTCCTCGTCCCTGTGCACAGGACACAGGCCTTGCCGGTGTCTGGGCAAGGTGGGGGCTGTGCCTAGGCCTGGCCAGGGCAGACGGTTAGCGTGCTTTTTCTCATGACAGGCATCAAGGTGTCATTGGGTTGCTGCGGGCAGCTGGGGCCTGCCTGTCCACCCAGGAGCTGGAGGACACAGGGACGGAGCTGTGCAGGTGAGAGCTTCCGGGGACGTGGGAGAGGACTTGAAGAAGGGAAGCCATACCTGCCAGGAGGGCCTCGTCAGCTGGGTGTGGGGTCTTCAGAGGAGGGAGAGCCCACTCTGTATGCACGCACCAGCCTGGCTGACGGGAAGAGGTGTCTGCCCTGGGCTACATCATGGGGGGTTGTGCCCAGCTGAGAGAACAGTATGGGGGCGTTGTGTGTGCACATGTGTGCATGTGTGGTGGGCTCGAGGAGGGGTGTGGGGTTGGGTGGGAGAGGGGCTGGGGTGTGGGCTGGGCAGAGGCCGGGCTGTATTTGGGGAGGTTGGGGTAGGTAGGGGGCAGAGGAGCTGCACCTCAGGGTGGCAGGGCCTGGTCCCTGTCCTGCGATAACCTGACCAGAGACCCTCCTTCCCGGACTCATGGCAGCCAGTTTCCAATGTGCCTTGTGACCTGCCTGCTACCCTGAGTGATCACCGAGGCAGACTTGGGAGACTGAGAAACAGGGAGGCCCCCAGTGCGGTGTTGGTGGTGGGGCTGGGCAGACATCAGTCCTGGAGCTGCAGAGCTTGGCTCCTTCTCTGCCCCCACAGCCAGATGGCTCCCTCTCCTCCCCCTCCCACCACCCCAGTGCCTGGTGACCTGGCACCACCTACTATGCCCAGCCTGGGCTGCTTCAGGTGGGACCCAAAGGGGAGAGGCAGAGGCAGGAGACCTGGGCCAGAAGTAGGGCGGCAGCAGGGTCGTGCCAGGGCAGGGGCTGCTGCACGTGGCTGGGCTCTGTGTCCCTGGAAGTCGGGAGCCCCCAGGCCTGGGGAGGGGGTGGTGATGGGGGACCCAGGCTGACTGGCTGGGGGAGGAGTGGGCTGGGGTGGCCCCACCCTGCCTAGATACAGGGGGCTCAGTCCTCCTGCACTGGTCTTCAGTGTCCCCAGGGGACAAATGTGCCCAGTTGCCCCTGTCCTTCTCAGCAATGACGGGGATGAGGTGACAGGAGGGAGGGGCTTGGGCCAATCCTCTGGGACCTGCCACAACCACTGGTCTTGGCTTTGAAGGGACCTCTGGGGTGACTTGGTCCAGGGCTGCATCCCAGGCAGGCCTTGTTGGCTTCTTTGACAGATGGGGAAACTGAGGTGGTAGCCAGGTTCCATGGGAGCAGCTTGGGAGTGGGCTTGGCCAGCCTGAGCTGCTTGGTTGGATGTGGGTGTGTGTGGGGGGCCCTTGCCAGGCCTCCCTGGGGCCAGTGTGTGGGAACTTGGCCTCTCTTCCGAGGCGGCCCATGCAGGAGGCTTGGGGAAGGTCTAGGGGGGGGGTAGGGCCATCCAGCGTGATTTGCCCAGAAATTACCCTGGCCACTGTGGGGGCACTGCTGCTGTTCCCTGATTAGAGGCAGAGTCACTGGGGCCCCTCTGTAGGAGGTGGAGGCCTCTCTCTCCCCAATTCCCCCAGTAGCACACCTGGTGCAGGGCCCCACCCCAGCCCGGCCTGGGATAGGGAGTGGGTTCTTCCCAGGAGGGGTGTTGGGGTAAGGAGGACCTGGTGAGGCTGCACAGTCTCCTTCTCCAGGGCAGGTGGGCCCAGGCCTCTCTCCCAGCAAGGACTCCCTACATGGGCTGCTGGGGTCCAGAGCCCACCCCCACCCTGGGCGCCTCCTGTGTCTCCTTTGAACCGCTGGATCTCAGACTTTCCTCCTGCCTCTGCAGACCCCACCCCAGGGAGAGTGGTGTTGTGACATGTGAAACTGGCATGGGGCACCCAGCAGGTGGGGGGTGTTTGTGTGCATGTGTGTGCACTCATGTGCGTGTGTGCTGTGTGCTGGCACCCTTGACCTGGATCAAGGTCACACTCACTGGGTAAAACCGGACTCCAGGCTGCCTGTAAGCCCCGAGCGACTCCTGCCCCAGGGCTTGGCCACCACTGGCCAGCTGTTTGGGGCTGGCTTCGTCAGAGCACCCTGGGCACCTGGGGGTAAGGGGTTGGGCCGATGGACGGGTGCCTGGCAGGCCCTGACAGCTCCCCCTGCTCCCCCCAGGTTGGCATCCCGGGCGGACAGTGACGGCTTGCGGGCGTGGTGGCAGGCAGGGGCAGACCTGGGGCAGCCAGGCTATGACGGGCGCAGTGCCCTGCACGTCGTGAGTGCCCCCACCCCATGTGCCCTTGATGAAGGCTGCCACCTCCAGGAAGGCCTCCCTGACTGGTCCACCAGCTCCCCCGCCTCTGCCCCTCCCCCAAATGCCCGACTCTCAGGAGCCAGAACTGCCTGGCCCTCCTGGGCCCTGTGCGCGTGGGCAGGGGGAAGAGGGAGGCACCTGGATGGGCTGGGGCATTGGGGCCAGGTTGCTGGTCAGCACCCCTGAGGCAGCCCCTCCCCATGTGCTCCCCCAACAGGCAGAAGCAGCTGGGAACCTGGAGGTGGTGGCCCTTCTACGGAGCCTTACAGTAGGAGTCGCCGCTGAGGCCCCAGGCCCAGTGAGTCCCCATCTGGGTGGACCTGCCACTGCCCTGCCCCCAGTGAGTCCCCAGCCCTGGACTGGATCCTGGCTTGGGAATGTGTCCTGGGAACAGAGCCTGAGGGGGCTGGGATGGGCTAAAGCCTGTCCAGGGTCAGCAGAGCCTCTCCTGTGGGCCTCTGGGGCAGAAGACACTGTTGGGGTGAGGGGAGGGAGACAGGAGCAGACAGAGAGGGCTTCCCGGAGGACAGACCTTGACCTCGTGCATTCTGTCCCATCAGGCTGCCCTGTGATGGACCAGACCTGAGCAGCGGGGGCCCAGCCACGTTCTAGATGTTTCCACGGCACACCCTGCCCACCCCACCCCTGTGGGCCCCTGGGTTGGGTGCTTCCACCTGTTTTCCAGGCTGGGCTCCCAGGCCAGGCCCCTGACTGGCACCCCCACCCCTCCACTGTCTGGCCCTCCCATAGTCTCAAGGCTGGCTGGCTTCACTTGGGTCCTGGGCTGGGCCCCACAGGCAGGGTGCTGGGCTTTTCTCTCTGCCCAGCCTTCATATGCTACCTGGGCCTCCCATGTTCTCAGGAAGGAGGTCTCAGGAGACCTCCCATTTTCAAGAAGTGCTGCCTGGGGTCTAACTTGAAGCTGTCCTGCTGTAGCACAAGCCATTCCTTTCTTTCCTGTTGTGACCTGCTAGAGGAATCTTAGGCACCTGCCCCACTGGCTCTTGGACTGGGAGGTGCCCCCACTGCTGAAGCTGCTTCCCATCTGTTTTCATGACAAAACCTAAAGGTCTCTGTTGGGCAGCATGGCAATAAAGTCATTCTGGGGACCGCTGGCTCCCCAGGTCCCCAAAGCCCAGCTCCGACTGGGTCTGTCTGGGTCCCGGGACTGTGGGTGTGTGTGGGGAGTCAGGCCCCAGGTTGGGGCAAAGGATGCGTCTTCAGCACCCTGGGGGTGAGAGAGATACTTGGCCAATCCTTCCCAAGCAGCTGAGTGTGAGTGTGGGCCAAGCCAGGCGGGGCGGGGGTGGCACAGGGGAGGTGATTCCGGGCAAGCCGTCCTTCCTTTCCTAGCTGACTCCTCCGGCGTCAGTCCCTGTCTCCCTGCGCTTGCCCAGGCTGCTCCCTCCTCCAGAAGACCTCTGCCCTTCTCAAGTCCTACTCTTCCTCATTCTTGAGTCCCACATCACCTCCTCCAGGCAGCCCTCCACCCCCTCTGGGTGTGCACGCTCCTGCTTAGCTCTCTCCTCACAGCCCCTTCCTGGTTGCTGTCTGGTTTTCTGTCACCCTAGCATCCCCGTACTCTGTGCCTATCACAGAGCAGGGGCTCACTGGGGCTCAGAGGGGCTGATGAAGCCTGTGAGCGGCAGAGGGACTTCCCACTCTCCCCAGCGGTGAGCCCCTCAGGACGGCCCATTCACGCTCCTGGTCTGCCTGTGGCCCCTGCCCCACCACCCACCGTGAGCCAGGCTGCCCAGGCCCCTGCCTGGGGAAGCAGGGGAGGGGCGACACATGCCACCCCGGTTGCGCCAGCCTGGGTGGGTGGGTGTGTAGGCAGGCCCTGTGGCGGACAGGTGTGCCCATGGGCAGGGCAGGCCTGCGCCTGGTGGGTGTGGCTCTCCAAGGCCAGTGGACAGCCATATGCCTTGTTAGAGGCCTGGCTGGGGCTGAAATTAGGTGTTTGGACCCCCAGCTGGTTCTTGGCCTAAGCTTTAAGTGCTCCTGTGGGGTCAGGCATGCCCAGGCCCAGGCCTCACCTCGTGAGCATGGCTGGGATGGGCAGGGCCTCCCCCCAGCTGCATGCGGTCCCTGACCTGGGCATGAGGAGCCGAGGCCGCAGCCCCCTTTGGGACCCCCTACCCTCGGTACTTCTCCAACTGCCCATGTGAGGATTTCTGTCTGTCATCCGTCTCTCTGGCTCCTGTATGGGGCTCAGGAGCGCTGGCCCAGCCTGAGGGCATGTGCTCTGTAGATGTTGGGCAAAAGTGTGACTCCAGAGCTGGCCCTTGGCACCCGGGTGCAGTTGGGCTCCTTAGCCTGGTTCCCAGGCCCGGCTGGCACTGCCGCCACAGCCTCCCTGTCCTTGCCCAGACCCGGGTGTGCCCAGGCCTTGCACAACCAGGTGACACCACATGAGCATGGCAGGCCAGGGAAGCCTTTGCTCCACCCCTGATGAAGGCCGCATGAGGGGCACACAGGGCCTGGGAGCCAGGAGCCCCCACTGTCACGGGTGGGCTGACACCCTCAGAGGGCCTGGTGGAGGCACAGAGGGGTGAGGCCACCTCTGGGATCACGCAGCTGAGCTCACCCCGATGTCCTCGGGTGCTCCTGCACTCGGCAGCTCTCCGGAAGTGCCCACCCCCTCACTCCGCTCCCGAGGGACTGGGCAGAGCCCATTGCCCGCGGCCACGACACACTCAGCACTTCTCCCAGGCCCTTGGAGCCCCAGATTGTGAAAGCTGCAGGTGGCTCACATTTCCCCACATGGCGGCACCCTCCCAGAGCAGGTGCCAACCTGCCAGTGTAGAAACGCCCACTGGAGCCGGGAGAGTACCCTGCCAGTGTGGAAACACCTACTTATCCTGAATGTCCCATGGAGAGCACTTGCTGAGCTGGCTTTTGCCCAAGTGGGTCATTGATGGAGTTGGGCGGAGCCAGCTCCGGCGCAACAGGGGCTGGGGGAGAGCCTTCAGCAGCTGGCAGAGGGGCAGCTCCCCACAAGGCAGGGAGGCTGGCCCCATCCTCAGGCCCCTCCACACATACGTGGGATGCAGAGCCCTAGGACAGCTCCTGGCCTGGGCAAGCATCTCAGAAGCTGTGAAATCACAGGCACATATCTGGAAACTCCTTCGGGGGCCAGTGTAGAAACATTTTGTGCCCCTCTGGGAGAGGCCAGAGGGGCCCTGGGTGAGTGAGTTCCTGCGAGAGTCACCAAGAAGCAACAGGGGGCATGGGGCCAGTGCTCTGGGCCCCCTTGGCACTGCGCTGGGAAGAGACTTGCCTCCCTGGGCCTCCGTCTCCTGAGTGTGAAATGGGAATAGCCAGGAGAGTTGACAGTTTTGGACACTCACATTCTGCCATGTGTTGGCTCATTTTGTCCTCACTATGCCCCCGAGGAGGGCATGGGGTCCTCATCCCTCCCATTTTACAGCTGAAGAACCTAAGGCATGGAGTCCAGTCCTGTGCCCAGGGTTACACTGGCGCTGGGCAGAGCCGGGCTAGAGATCTGCCTCACACCAGGGCCAGCCCCTCATCCCTCACCACAGTGGAGGCTGGTGAGGCGCGGGAGCAAGGCACAGCCAGGCAGGTCCCTGAGCAATCAGACTTCTGCAGCCGGGCGCTGCTCACACCTGGTCACTTCTCCCTGGGGGAAGCCTCGGCTCCCACAGCCCATCTAGAGTCACCCAGATCCCAGGGTTATCTCTGGGAAGCATCCCCTTCATCCCAGCCACTAGACGCTGTTTCCCAGCGTCTTCTATCTTAAGATCAGACTCCTCAGTCGAGGGCCCTCCAGGGCCACCCCATCCCCAGCTATGGATAACCAGACTTCTCTTGCATGCTAGGAAGTTCCCCTTCTGGTCACACCTTAATATTTCCTGCTGCAAGTGGGTGGCACAGGTCTCCCCTCTGTCATCAATCCCCTCTGATGCTGGAGACGGTGAGCTGGCTTTGCTGGGTGAGGGGAGCCCACCCAGGCCGAAGTGTGTAGGGAGGGGTCACCTTGGGCTGGGCTGGACCAGGGCTTAGAATTAAGAGCAGGAGAGGTGGTTCACCCAGCCCATGCAGTGGTGGAGTGGGGTGGGGGGAATTCCCAAGCTCCTCATCTGGGTCAAAAGCCTCTGGCCCCCATTCTGCCTCACCGCCACTGCAGCCCCTCTGACTCCACACACAGACCCGCAGACTGAGCAGAGAACTGTAGGCATGCAGTCCCTTCACCACGAGCTGTGCAACCTCTGTGAAGTCACTACGCCTCCTGAGCCTCAATTTCCCCAACTGCAAATGGAAATACTCAAACCTTTGCAGGTAAACTACATACAGCATATGTGAAAACATCTAGGGGTCCATCACAATTTGGAAGCTGTGTCCTGGCCCAGGGCCAACCTGTGGCTCCTGAGCGCTGAGAACACTGGTCTTCTCGCTGGCTGGTGGCCATGTGGCACCATTCAGCATTGGAGTGAATTATGGCCACCCCTGCTGCCCAGACCCGTGCAGTCACACCCGTGGCTCAAGACTGGGGCAAGGACTTTAGGGCGTCACCTCCCCCCAAACTCCCTCTATTTCCTAAAGCCGGAGCCCTCCCCACTAGCTCCCATTGCCCCCTCCCCCCCAATGGTTAGCACGGCTGAGAGTCCCTGGGAGGCGCCATTGGTCAGGCCCGGACACCTCCAGGTGACTAAGTGGGCAGGGCCGCGCTGCATCAGAGCACTTGGGGCTCCCCTGTGTGTTGGGGGTGGGGGTGCAGGCTCCTGCCGTGGGCGTGAGTGGGGGGGCAGGACGCGGGCCTCACCCTGTGACCCTGTGTGGGGACAAGGGGGCAGGTATGGGACTCCCAGTGTGGGCTGCCCTCTGTACCTGCGGAGAGAGGCCAGGGTCTGAGAACTAGAAACCGGCCGGGCGAGTTCCCTCCCTCCCTCCAGTTTCACTTTCTCTTTCTTCCCTCCTCCCTACCCCCTCCCACGGAGTTCCCTTTGAAGTGAGAGGGGCGGGATGGGTGTGCCCAGCCCACGCCCCCACTCCCACCCGGTAGCGAACCCGGGTCCTGGGCTCCTGTCTGGCTCTGGTCCTCCCCTGCCCAGGCCGCCCTGGGCACCAACTCGGCCAGTGTGGACCCCCGCCAGGCTCAGTGAGCCCGGGCGCCCCGGGTCCCAGGCGAGACAGTTCGGGCGTGGCCAGGTGCGCCCAGGCTGGGCGCTGGAGGCGGGGGCGCCGGGCGGGGCGGGCGGCGGGTGAGTCAGGGCCACCCCCGCGCGGGCGCGCCGTGCAGGTCCCAGGGCCGTGGACGACCGGCCGCGCGACCCGCGGGCCCTGGAGCCTCCCTGCCTGGAAAAACCGGTCGGGCTAGCGTGGCGCGGGCGCATTCCGGCGCCGGGGGAGGGCGGCCGCGCGGCTTAAAAAGCGCCGCCGCGCTGGCCGCTGCCGCAGGGAGCGCAGCCCGCCTGCCACGCGGGGCCGCGGGACCGGGGGACGCGGCCGGCGCGGCAGGGCTGGGCCCGGCGGCTGCACTCTCCCTGCGCCTGGCCAGGGCGTCCGGGGCGTCCCGAACCGCGTGGAGGCGCGGAGGGCTACAGCCCGGCGGTGGGGCGCACGGGCGGACAGCGATCTGGGCACAGGGGTGATGGGGCGCAGGGGCGACGCGGTGGTCCCAAGGGCGGGGGGGCTTTTTTCTCCACAGCACGGCGAACCGACGGTGTCACGGACTCGCGCGCTGGGTCCAGTGGTTCTTAACAGTTCAACAGTTCTGTACCGCAATTGTGAAATGTTTAGGACCACTAGACCCGGCGGGCCTGGCGGCGACGACAGCAACAAAACGTCCCACGCGCGGTCCGGAGTCACGGTCAGAGTCAGGGGTGCGCCGGGGACCAACTGAGAGGAGCCCACGGACCTGGCTCCGCGCACCCCAGGAGAGCTGGAGCCCCAGGCGCCTCGCCCGGCACAACCCTCTGTCCAAGACTGGCCCCATCTGCTGCAAGGGACGACCCTGGGTGCGGGGCGCGGCCTGGGAACCCTGTGCAGCAGGGAGGTGGCCGGGCGTGGCCGCGCAGAGCTCTGGGAACTGCCGGGGTGGGGGCGTGCTGGGTCGCCCACGCTCCTGGCACATTGCGGGCCTGGAGACTCCACCGACACTCTCTTGGCCCCCGAGGGCCCTCACCCTTCTCAAAACTCTGCCCAATTCCCAGCCAGGACCTGTCGCTAGGCTCGGCAGGGTTCAGGAGCCTTCCTTGCCCTGGGCTGGTGACTGGGGCAGCCACACCCTCCTGGGAGAGCTGGGAATTGTACCCACTCTCCATTCTCTGGGGCCTGTGGGGAGCTGTGTGGTGCACAGGGGTCCAGTGAGTGCCTGTTGAATGAATGAAGGATTCTGAGGGACAGAAACTGGTGTCGGCAGGAAGTTTGGCAATCACAGCACAGGTAGCAGAGATAGCCCCAGATGTAGGGCCAGTGGGTCTGCCTCCTTGGGCCAGAGCTTCCCTCTTGGGGCCTCAGGCTCCCCTGTTAGGTGGGTCTTGGTCTTGGTAGCACCCACTGGAGAGGTCTGGGCAGGAGCCTGTGTGAAGCTCCAGGTGGCCCTGGGAGGGGCTCAGCAAAGGGTGCATTGCATAGGTGGCTTCTGCCTCTGGGCTGCCTGGAGATGAGGAGATGAGGCTGCCCTGCCGGGAGCCTGTCTGGCCTGCTGGTCTGACTGCACCTCTGGATGGTAGGGTCCCCTCTAGGCCCCACCTCCTTGGCCCAGTGTTTAGGGAGCTGCTGGGCATCCTGGGTGGAGGTTGAGGCCTGAGGTTGAGGCCCCACTAGGGCATTTCCCAGCGGGGTGGCTGTGGACCAGTCACCTACCCTGTCTGAATCCCACCTGCACGTGGTGGGGGTGTTGCTATGAGGACACAAGAGGCAACTGTGGGGCTGTACTGGGAGAGAGTTCCCCTGCCATCCAGGTGGAAGGAGTCATGTTCCTGGGAGGAGTGTCCACCTCTGGCCATCACCTTCCCCTGTTGCCCAGCAAATGCCACTATAGCCACCTCTGAGGGTCTGGCTTGAGAGCTTGGGGTCTCGGGCAGACGCAGCAGTACCAGGCCGGGTCTCTGGTGTCTGCGGGGCCAAAAGATCTTGGTGATGGTGCTGCCCTGCTGCCACTGACCGCCATGGCCACATGGGAGCAATGTCATTTTACAGCATATCCTCCCTGTGCCATGGGTAGGGCCCTTAGTGGCTCAGTTAGAGGGCTGGGGCTGGGGTTGGGGGAGATGGTGGGATGTTTTCCTGTTCTGCAGCTATGAATCATTCTGCATGGTCTGGATGTGCACGTTAGGGATTGGTAAAAATAAACCTGTTCCAAAGCAGTGCTATGTCCTCGGGGCTGGCTGTTTCTCCAAGCCTCACCATGGTTTCTCCCTTCCAAGCACACCATCTTTTTCCTTCTAATCCTGGAGAAGCAGAAATGAGGATGGTTGGAGGCAGGGTGGCCTGGTCTTCACCCAGGGCCCTCTCCCAGCCTCAGCCCTGCTTCTGGCACTCTGGCCTCCAGGGAAGCCTACAGCCCCTGCCACTGGCTTTGTCATTTCAGGGACGTCCCTGAGCCGGGCTGCTGGGCCATACACCCTCCCTTGGGTTTGAGCTGCTGCTCCCTCAAGGAGCCAGGCCATTGAGAGGGCTGGGCTCCCAGGGGCCCCAATTTCAGCTGGCTCCAGGCTGCTTCCGGCTTCACCTGACACTGGTCCCTCAGTTGGTTTCCAACCTGCCTGGCTGGAAACCATGGGCTGGCCTTGGGGACCTGGCCATGGGAGTGGGCAAAGTGGGAGGGCTAGGGGTGGAAGAGACAGAGGACCCTTCCCCCACCCTCCAGCCCCTCTGCCCCTGGCGTGGGGGACTGAGAGTCAGCTCTACCATCTGTAAGCAAGTGACCTTGGCAAGTCCCTTACCCTCTGGGAGCTCCTATTTCTTCCTTTTGCAAGAGGAAGTGGGGGTTGCCAGGGGGTCCTCTGAGAAGATGCAGCAAAGTCCCTGGGCCTCGTCTGGGGCAAAGCTGGAATCCTCATGGGACTGGTAGTACCCCATGGTGAAAGGGTCAGTCGGGGCCTCAGAGGATCAATGGAAGGCCCCAGGTGGTGATGGGGTGTGATCTTGCAACAGGCCCCCTCTGTCCTCAGGGCAACCAGGAGGACAGGCGGCTCCTACTTTTCGGAGACCAGACCTGCGCTTCCCTGCACCCCTAGCCCCCTTCACCCCCAGCCCCTCCTGTCTGCCCCCTCCCCTCACACAGAGAATGCTGAGGGTCCCCACTGTCCATTCCCTTCTGAGGGGAAGCTGGGCACAGAGTCCACTTGCCAGCCCCTGCCTGGGCTGCTGGTGCGGGCGCATGGCTTGATTCTGCCCTGGGGGGTGTGAATAGACTTCTGGCTGCCCTTACAGCATGTCCGGTGCTCCCTACTTTCCCTCCCTGTCTGGTGGAACTGGGACCCCATGGTGCAGAGGCCGCTGTGGAGGGGCGGAGGGAGGGCCACACTGGGCACGGCAGAGCGTCCCTGCAGGAGCTGACCAGATGGACCAGGTCTGCCTGTGATTTTTTGGTTTTAGCACTGAGACTCTTGTGTTCTGGGAGAGTTGGTGACCCTGTCTTGGAACAGCCTAGGGACCATGCTGCCCTAGCCACTTAGCTCACTTAACAGCTTGTCTTTTCCATAAGAGAAATGACCCTTCTATCTTTTTAAAGCCACTGTTATTTTGGTTTCTATTAAAGTAGCTAAACCAGTATGCTAAGTCTGTGGTTCTGACTCATGGGGAAGGCTGATAAAGAACACAGAGGCCCAAGCTCCAAGAAGTAGGATGGGCCGGGAATCTGTGTCTTTACCAAGTTCCCAGGTGATAAATGTCCAAGGCTGGGAACCACTGTCTTAAGTGGTAGACCTCAGGAAGACAAAGGGCTGGAAGAGGAGGGGGAGACAGGCCCCTGACCTGGGGCCTGGGGAGACGTTCCGGGCCTCTGATTTCCAGGGATTGGGAGCCCAGAGCAGAAGCTGCCTCTCAGCCCCTCTGCCCCTCGCCAGAGGATCCCATAGCACAACAGGGACCTTAGCATCCAAGACCCACCCCCACTGCCCAGGGACCCCGACTGAGGCTGGGTCCGGGCGAGGGCCTAATTCTAGATTCGTGTCTTAGTCCATTAGTGCTGCTATAACAAAATACCTGAGACTGGGTAATTTATAAAGAACAGAAGTTTATTTCTCACAGTTCTGGAGGCTGCAAGTCCAAGGACAAGGTGCTGGCAGATTCAATGTTTGGTGAGGACTTGTTTTCTGCTTCTTCCAAGACAGTGCCTTCTTGCTGTGTCCCCTGGAGGGGGTGGATGCTGTGTCCTCACGTGGCAGAAGAGAGGGAGGCAAACAGGATGGAAGGGGCAACCTTGCCCCCCATGCCCTTTGATGAGGCACTAATCCCATCCATGAGGCTAGAGCCCTCCTCACCTAAACACCTCCTAAAGGCCCCACCTCTTACTCCTGTCCAATTGGGGATTAAGTTTCAACTTGAATTTTGGAGGGACATAAACCTTCAAACCATAGCAATGTATTTACAGTTAAGAGTTGCCATAGAGAAAAGGATGGAAGATGTTTCCCTACCTTCTCTGCACCCTCGGTGACTGGGTGAGCCCTTGCAGGAAAGCAGATCTGTCCACTCTGGGGGGGTCTCTGGGGCCACCTAGGACTGCCTTTCTGAGAATCTGCTTGTGGTTCTGAGGTTGCCGGGGGACAAGGATGAGTTGGGAGGGTCCACAAAAACTTGCCTTGAGCCCTCCAGTCTTTTGGGGGGGTCACTCCTTTCCGTAGTTTTTCAGGTTTATTGAATTATAATTGACATCCAGTAAAGTGCACATGTTTACAGTGTGCAATTTGATGTCTCTTGACATATATGTATACACCTGTGAAACCATTACCACCATCAAGGTAGTGAACAGACTCACCACGACTCCCTGAAGGGCTTCCTCTGGCCCATTGTGACCCCTCCCTCCCTTCCCCGACTCCTCCACCCCTGGAGTTTGAGTTGGAAAGATTTTAACTGCAAATTCAATATATTTACTGGATATAGGACTATTCAGGTTATCTACTTCTTCTTGAGGGAGTTTTAGTAGTTTGTATCTTTCAAGGGATTTGTTTATTGATCTAAAGTACCAAATTTATTGGTATAAAGTTATGCATAATATTCCATTATTTAGTATCTGTGGAATCTGTGGTGATGTCCCACTTATCCTTCTTAATATTGAAGATTTGTGCTTTTTCTCTTATTTCCTGCCCAGTCTAGCTAGAGGTTTATCATTTCTATTGATTTTCTTAAAGAACCACCTTTTGGTTTTACTGATTTTCTCTATTATTTTTCTGTTTTTTATTTCAATGATTTCCACTCTGATCTTTATTATTTCCTTTCTTCTCCTTACTTTGCGTTTTATTTGCTCTGTTTTTCTAGTTTCTTTTTTTTATTTTTATTTATTTATTTGACAAATGAAAATTATAACTGATGAAATCCAAAGATTGTAACTCTGGATTGTACCAATGTCAATTTGCTGGTTTTGATATTGTATGTAGTTTTGCAAGATGTTACCTTGGGGAAACTGGATGAAGGGTACATAGGATCTCCTTTGCATTGTTTTGCAACTTCCTATGAATCTATAATTATCTCATAATAAAATTTTTTAAATGACTGAAAAAAATTGTGTATGTTTATCATATACAACATGTTTGGAAATATATACACATTATGGAATGCCTAAATCAAGTTAATTGACATATGCATTATTTTACATACTTATCATTTTTTTGTGGTGAGAACACTTAAAATCTACTTTCTTAGCAATTTTCAAGAATACAATACATTGTTATTAACTATGCTCACCATGTTGTACAATACAGCTCATGAACTTACTCCTCTTAACTGAAGTTTTGAAGCCTTTGACCAACATCTTTCCAAGTTCTCGTTCTAGTTTTTTAAGGTGGAGCTGAGGTCATTGATATTTGACATTTTGTCTTTTCTAGTATAGGCATTCTAGTGCTATAAATTTCCCTCTAAGCACTGCTTTAGCTTCATTATACAAATGTAGATATATTGTGTTTCACTTTGATTCTATTTAAAATACTTGCTAATTTCCCTTTTGAACTTTTCTTTGACATTTGGGTTATCTAGAGGTGTATAATTTAGTTTCAAAAATATTTGGGACTTTTAATATCTTTCTGATATTGATTTTTAACTTAATTTCATCATGGTCAGAAATCATATCCTCTGTGTGTGTATGTGTGTGTATATATATATATATATATTTTTTTTTTTTAGAGACAGAGTCTTGCTCTGTTGCCCAGGCTAGAGTGTAATGGTCCAATCACAGCTCACTGCAGCCTGTGGCTCCTGGGCTCAAGCGTCCTCCTGGCTCAGCCTCCTGAGTGCTAGGATTGCAGGCATGAGCCACTGTGCCCGGCCTTCGTCTTCCTCTTTGTTTTCTTTTCATCCTGTCTGTTCTGTTATCTCTTTCCTTTTTTCTTTTTCTTTTGCACTTTTTCAGACTGATTGAGTATTTTATGATTCTGTTTTATTTCCTTTGTTGTCTGATTAGCTAAAGCTTTTTGGTGTGCTTTTTCATTGTTAACTTTAGGATTTATAGTATATATCTTTATCACATTCTATTTTCAAGTAATATCATGCCAATTTATGTATAGTATAAGAACTTATATATAATATAGTTTAAGAACCTTGCAACCTTATATACACAACAGTATACTTCCATTTGCCCTCTCCCAGGCCTTGTGTTATTGTTATCTTTTATTTTATTTCTGCATATGTTATAAATCCCACAATATAGTGGATTTTTTCACTTTAGTCAACTATCTTTTAAAGACATGTATAAATTAGAGAAAAAAGCTCTTATATTTACCAGCATATTTACCATTTCTGGTGCTCTTGATTCCTTTATGTAGATCCAGATTTCCATTTGGTGTGATTTTCTTTCTGCCTGGAGGACTTCTCTAATATTTCTTGTAGTGCAGGTCTGCTGGTGATAAATTTACTCAGCTTTTTAATATCTGAAAAAGTCTTTATTTAGCATGTGCTTTTGAAACATATTTTCACTGGCTATAGAATTCTAGGTTGAAATTTTTTTCTTTCATTACATTAAAGTTAGTGTTCCATTGTCTTCTGGCTTGCATTATTTCTGATAAGAAGTCTGCTGTGCAGGATCACTGGAGCCCAGGAGTTGGAGGCTGCAGTGAGCTATGATCATGCCACTGCACTCCAGCCTGGCTGACAGAGTGATACCCTGTCTCAAAAACAAAAAACAAAACAAAACAAAACACAAACAAAAAGAAGTCTGCCATAATACTTACCTTTGTTCCTCTGTATTTAATATCTCCCCCTCCACCACTTGAAGTTGTCCCAAAGATAACTGAAGCTCTGTTGATATTTTTTATAGCCTTTTGTTTTCTCTCTTTCATTTTGGATAGTTCCTATTTCTATGCAAATAATTGCTTCTGCAGTGTCTAATTTGCTATTCATTCCATTCAGTGTAATTTTTTATCCTGCACATTATATTTTCTATCTATGGAAGTTTGATTTGGTCTATTTTATAGTTTCTATATCTTCTTCAACATATTGAAATATAGTTACAAAAATAGATTTAGTGTTCTTGTCTATTAATTTTATCATCTGCTTCATTTCTGGGTTCTATTGATTGATTTTTCTTCTCATCATGTATTTATCTGCTGGATAATTTTGTTTCCTATAAATATTTGTGACCTTTGCTCTGTGATATGGTTAAATTACCTGTAAATAGTCTTTTGAGGATTGCTTTTAGCTTTGTTAGGTGGGATCAGTTCAGCTTTAATTGTGGGACTAATTTTTTCACCAACAATGAGGCAACCCTTCTGAGTGCTCTGCCCCATGCCTTATGAATGATAAGGCTTTTTTTCTTCTGGTTGGTGGGAGCACAAACCTCTCCCAACATGTTTTTGTATTTTAAAAAACATTAATTATTAAAAATTATGGGGAAATACGTAACACAAAATTTGCCATTTAGCCGTTTCTCTAAGTGTATAGCTCAGTAGTATTAAGTACATTCCCACTGTTGTCCAACCATCACCACCATCCATCTCCAGAACTTTTTCATCTTCCCAAACTGAAACTTTCTACCTATTAAACAATAACTCTCCATTTTCCCTCTCCCCCAGCCCTTGGCAACCACCATTCTACTTTCTGTTTTTATGAATTTGACTACTCTAGGGACCTCATATAAATGGAATCATGCAACATTTGTCTTTTTGTGACCAGCTTATTTCACTTAGCATAACAACTTCAAAGTCCATCCATGTTGTAGCATGTGTCAGAATTTCCTTCCTTTCAAGGCTGAATAATATTCCATTGTATGTATAGACCACATTTTGTTTATCCATTCATCCACCAATGGACATTTGGGTTGCTTCCACCTTTTGACTACCGTGAGTAATGATGCTATGAACATGGGTGTGCAAATGTCTGTTTTTTAGTTCCCGGCATGGTTTGAAACATGGGCCACTTTCCTTCAACTCCTTTCACGTGGTTCTGTCCCAAGTCGGGTGGTTTATTCACTCTCATGTGATAATGTGTTGATCCATACTCAACTGAGGACTCAAGGGGGACCCTCTGCAGATCTCCAGGGCTATGTTTCTGTGCAGTTTCCTCCTTTCTGGTGTTCTGCTCTGCAATCTCTAGCCACCTTGGCTTCCCCAGACTCCCAGCTCTGTCTCCCCTATTAAGGAGCACTGAGAACTCCTCCTGGGTCCTCTCCTCCTGTGCTGAGCCCTACAAACTCTCTCTAGGCAGTAAGCTGGGGCAGTCATAGGGGTCACCTCATTTGTCCCCTCTCTCAGGGATCACTCTCTTGTCCTGCCTGAGAGCCAATGTCTGTAAACTGTTGTTCCACGTACTTTGTCCAATTTTTAAGTTGTCTCTGGTGGGAGCACAAATCTGGTCCTTTGGCCCAAAGTGAAAGTCCTTACCCTTCTCATTACTCCGGGAACACTGGCTCACACTTCTGCCTGTGGACTTCTGACATTCTTCTACCACATTCCTTTTCCTGAGATGTTCTGGCTGTCCCCAAGGCAGGCCAGTGTTGTTACAGGTACACCCTGGTGGCCTCTGTCATGCCCTCTGACATGCCTTCATTTGGGGTCAGACCTCCGCTCAACTCCTTGTGCCTCATGTTGGATTCTCCTGGGGGCTCAGATGTACCAACTAGCTGTCCGCATGCTCTACGTGGCACATCAGTGCGATGCACTCTTGCATAAGCTGTATGACACACACACACACAGCCTGTACGCATGAGGCCACCTGCATGCTCAGCCCTGGTCCCTAGGCACCCAGAGCTGAGCTGGACTCTACCCTTGCCCTGGAGAAGCTCCGAGAGAGGTGGGGAGGCTGGGGGAGGGGTTGTATGAGATCCACCCAGAAGGGCTCCTCAGAAGAAGTGGGACCATTTCTGGCATGGGGGCAGGGCTGTCCGGGTGGTGCATCTGCGCTGAGGTTTCCGCAGCTCTCCAGATTGCACCCTCAGGCAAGGTGCCTGGGGAACTCAGCAGGACTCCTGCCCCATATGTCCCTCTGCCCTGGTCACCACCTGTCCTCAAGCTGGAGGCTGAGCCCAGCCTGCAGGGGGTAGAAAGGGAGGTAGCAGGAACAGGAGGGGAGAACGAAGTCAGGGGTATAGGGTGGGGTGAGCCAAAGCCTGTTAGGTGGCGTGGGGGGAACACAGGGAGGTGCAGGGAGGGGATGCTGGTGAGGTCACAGGCCTGGCAGGGCCTCTTGGGCAATGGAGACAGGAGCCCTGGGCTTCATGCCCTGGTTCACCCTTCACTCTCAGGGGTCTAGAGCAAGCCCTTGCCCCTCTCAGGGCCTCAGTTTTCCTATCTGAGTAACAGGGAAAATGGACCAAGTGATTCTTAGTCTGCCTCTGGCCACAGACTGTGGCCAAGATGTGCCATCTGCTGGCCACAAGTGGCAGTGTCCCTATTCCAGGCAAGGCTGGCAGGGGTGGAGACCCAGGACATCTGCCAGGGCTTGGGTGTTGGGGCATGGAAAGAAGTCCAGGCAGCCAGACCCTCCAGGAGGAGAGGAGAGGGGAGCTGAGTGCAGAAAAGAGGAGATCCAGGCTGGGGCGCCTTACAGGCTGGCTGGAGGGCCGGGGCTGTCCCCATGGTAGTGGGGGTACTGGCTGGGAGGTTTGGGGGCCACTTGGTGCTGCACACGTTTCCCCCCAGGAACTGGAAAGGTGAAGGTGGATCAGGAATGTTTCCACCTGGGCCAGGGAAGTGTTCTCAGGCCAAGACAGCCAGGTGCCACACACTGGCTTTTGGGTCAGATGGGGTCAACCCAGCCAACTTGGGGCTGGGCTGCGTGGGTCTGGCACAGCAGCCTTGGGTGTGGTGGGAGGGAGAAGCCAGTCTGGGGCCAGTGAGGAGGCAGAGATCCAGGCTGGGGCAAGACTGGGAGGGGAGGGACAGCAGGTCCTCTGCAGGGGCGCAGGGCACAGAGAGCAGGTGTGGGATTCACACATTCCTCTGTTTCTTCAACAAATACAAACGTGTTTCCACTTTGTGCCAGGTACTGGGGGAATCACAACATTTCCTGCCTTCACGGAGCTGATGTTCTAATGGGTATGACAGGCAATGAAAAGACAAGAAAAATTTAGGGAAGCTCGTGGTAAGTGCTAAGGAGGAAAACGAAGGCACAGGAGGGGACTGGAGTTGTATGCAACGCAGGTGGGGAAGGCTCTGCTGGAAAGGTGACGTTTCAGAAGACCTGGAGAAAGGGGGGCACGTGGATGTCTGGGGGAAGAGCTCCCCGGGCGTTGGGAACAGCGGAGCTAATGCCCTGAGCGCGGCCTGGGAATAGGGAGGAGGCGCGGGGGGCTGCGCGGGGCTGGAGCGAGAGGAGAGGGGTCGGCGGCCGCGCAGGGCGCCGGGGCTCAGCCGGCAGGAGCCGGGCGCCAGGACCCGGGCGGGAGGTGGTGCGCCCCCACCTCCCAACCCCCGCCGTGCTGCAGGCTCGCCCCGGCTGCCAGGCTGAGACCGGGAAGAGGGGGCGCGGCTGGCCAGGAGGGCCTGGGGGAAGGGACGCGGGGGTGGTGACAGCAGCCGGGCGTCAAGGACGACTCCGAGGCGATTGACTTTAGAGAAAGAATGAGCAAATGAGTGATGGAAAACGCGACACCGGGGAGACGCCCTCATCTGTCCCCTTCCCCAGCCAGTCCCCACCGCCTTTGCCCCCCAGCCCCCTGGCGCTGGCCACGGTGCTGAAGTCCCGGCGCCCGAGGCTGTCCTGGCGCTGTGGGCCGCGGGTGAGGCCGGCGGAGGATGGGGCGTGGGCAGGGGGCAGGAGGGGGCCGAGCGGCGGCCCAGTGACCAGTGAGCGTCCCCATTCTCCATGGCCAGCATCCGGACCGTTCGCATCCTCTCTCTGCCTGACAAACCCTGAGCACAGTGTCCCCAGCAGGGTGGCACTGGGCTCCCACAGCCCACCGCCAGCTGACATGCCTCTGCTCCTGCTTCTGCCACTTGAGGGGAAACTCCCAGGTCAGGGCCGGGTCCTCTCCCTCCGTGACTGCACTCCTGAGGCCAGGCCCTGGGGGTGAAAGGGCGAGGGGCAGGAAGACACTGGGGTTAGGAGCACAGCCTGCCCATCCAGACCACCTGGGACAAATTCTGAAAAGTCACTTCACCACTCTGTGTGGCAGTTTCCTGGTCTGTAAAATGAGGATCTTAATAATACCCTCTGCTAGCATTGCTGTGAGGATTAAATGAGTGCATATTGGGTAAAACAGGGCCTGGTCTATAGGCCAGTGTTTGCTGAACCCTGCAGATGGGCCATCTTCCCCCTGAGCACTCAGAGGCCCCCAGAAAAACTGGTGCAAGACCTCCCTGAAGCCTGTGTCAGTGCTTCCTGAGGGGCCCGCCTGGCCAGGAGGCCCTGCCCTGAGCCCAGGCCACGTCCCTTGTGGCCTGTCATCCCTGGCTGCCCTCCTGAGCCACCATCACCCCCCCACCCACTCCAGAGAGGAGCCTGTCCTCTAGGAGGGCTGGGTGAGCTGCCCAAACTTGGGGGAGCATGGAGAGGGTCCCCAGGCTCCTCTTGAGATGGGGGGAGGTTTTCTTCCCATCCCCCCACACTCTCAGAGGGGATAAGGGTCTGTCTGATACTGAGTGTGGTCCTAGAGCCATCAGCCTTGGAGTACTTTAGCACCAGCAGCTTAGGCCTGTCACCCTTCCTTGTCTCTTTATTAAATGCAGCTCTCTGGGAGGCCAAAGTGGGAGGATTGACTGAGGCCAGGAGTTTGAGGCCAGCCTGAGCAAGACCCCATCTTTACAAAAAATAGAAAAATTAGCTGGCCATGGTGGTATGCGCCTGTAGTCGCAACTACTGGGGAGGCTGAGGCCGGAGAATTGCTTGAGCCCAGGAGTTGGAGGTTGCAGTGAGCTATGATGACATCACTGCACTTGAGCCCAGATGACAGAGTGAGACCCTGTCTCAAAATAAATTTTAAAAAATGCTAAAAGGAATGGTTAAGAAAACCCATAGAAGTCAAAACCACCCAGAAATGTATAAAATGGCAGTAAAGCCTCTCCTTGACCCTACCCCTGCCCTCTCCCAAGAAGCAGCAACTTTTACCTGTTTCTTGTGCCCTTCTCAGGAAAGGTCCAGGTCTTTATGAGCCTAAACCTTCTCTAAAAATACAAACATGACCATACTGTTCAGGGCTGGGCCCCACCCTCTACCTTGTTTGTGTCATCATTCCAAGAGCCCTGGCGTTTCTACCTGCCCCATCCACTGTCACCAAGGATGAAGCGTCAGGATTGGCCATTTCCCTACCCGTCCAGCTTCCCACAGCCACAGCCATCTCTGTCAGGTGTTCACTCTCCTGCGGGCGCTGTAGGAGCGTGGCTGGGGTGCCTTCCTACTCTTACATGGCTGGTTAAGAGGACTTGGCCCCTTTTTTGAAAGGCTGGGTGGGGATGGGGTGGGCTGGAGGCTGCCCTCGGGGCCTGGCTTAGGAAGGGCTAATCTGCTTTGTGCCTAGGTGCCTTCCACTTCAGCACAGGTGGAGATGGGGTGGGGCACTCCTCAGCGCCACCAGCAGGTTGGGGAGGATGATGGTACGGAGTGCCCAGGGCTCCAAGCACCCAGTGCAGGGATCTGACCACTCCAGCCCCGTATTCTCCTGCCTCCCTCACAGATTGCCACGTGTGGGTCTGATTGGAAGCTGAGCTCCAGCAATTAATCCCATCAGAGGGGCTCCACTCAATGGCAGGAGGTTTTTTCTGTTTTGCTCCCTTGGTCTAGATTTCCCCTGGGAGAGCTCTGACCGGCCGCTGCGTGCCTGGTAAATTAAATGTTAAAAAAATACCCACAATGACTTTAATCAATCCACTGAGATGGCGGGTGGCCTCCTCCCCAAGCCCTTGGTCCACTGGAGGGAGCCCCTCCCCCTGCCCCAAGGCTCAGGCCTTGGAGGAGACAGGATGGGCGAAGAGGAGGGCAGGACAGTGTGGGAGGGAGGAGGGAAAAGGGTGGGAGGTCCCCAGAGTGTTTTCCTGGAGAGGGAGAAGGAGAAGGGGGGAGACTCTGCTCCCCTTTATATCTTGCCCTGATCCCAGGCCAGGGTGGCCGAGGAGGCAGGGAGGGGGACAGCCCCTCCCGGCCTCTCTCCTGCCGGAAGCCTGGGTGGGGGCTGGGCAGGTGGTAATTGCCCGCCCTGCGGTCGGCAAATAGAGTGTTTATGATGAGTCTGCTGGAGACAAATGGAAGCCAGGGCTCTCTGGGCTAGTCAGGTGAGACAATGTCCTCCAGTTGCCACTTGGGGGAGTCAGGGGAGGGACCCGGTGAGCTGCAGGGTCTCCTGGCACGCGGTGGAGTGGGGGGTAGGAGAGTCCATGGTCCTTCCCAGGGGTTAGAGGGCGCAGGGAGCAGAGAGCAGGACGGTTTGGCCCAGCCTTGGCACCCCAGCCAGGCCGTTAGGTGCGCAGCGGCTCCTTGGGAAGGGTTCTTCCTCCGTTGCCTGCTTATCTTTTAGGCCCTGCTCAAGGCTCATAATCTCCCTAGGCAGTGTTCCTAACACCCCCTTAACTCCCAAAGGCCTTCCCTGTGGGCCTCTGTGATTTAGGCGACCCTCTCTCCCTGCTTTGCTCCATCCCCCAAGCCAGGTATTCCACCGTCCGCATGCAAGGCTGGTGGGATCTGGGCTTGAGTTCGTGTCCTGGCAGAGCGCTCGCCCCACACCCGCACCGGCACCCGGGTTCTGGTCTCTGAAAGTAAATTGGTCGTGCCTAGAGGCCACCCAGAGACCTCCAGCCCGCGGAAGGGATAGGGCTCAGGTGTAGGGAAGGCCACGGGTATCGGCAGAATCGGGGTCCTGGAGTGGAGGCGGGCGCAGAGACTGGAGGTCTCGCTGAACGAGCTCTGGGGCCTGGGAGGGGCGGGTCCCTTTGGGGGTCCATAGGCCAAGATTGGGGCATTGGATGGGGGGGCTTCCGAAGAGCCTCCCGGGATAGGGATCGGCCGTGGAGCTTGGGCAGGGTTAGGAGCACAGGTCATTGGGCTCCCTAAGCGTCTCCACGGAACGAGAGTCCAAGGTTCGGGGTCCCCAGGACAGACTGGAGGGGGAAGGGGCTGCGATTATGCCCCTGTCGGCAGAGGTTTTGAGGAGTGCCGCTGCCCCGCCCCGCGCTCCCCTGCCAGGATACCCGGCAGGAAGCGCCAACATCTGGGGGCGCGCGAGGCAGGTGCTTGCGGACCGGGACCCGATTCTGGCTCCCCATCCTCCGCCCCACAGCGGGCGGGGCCGCGGCCCCCCCACCTCGGGTCCGCGCGTCCGGGTGTCTGGCTCGCCTCGCCGGCGGAGGGGGCGCTGTCGGCGCGGGCGGGCGGCCAGTGAGCGCGCGGCCCGGCCAGTGAGCGCGCGGCCAGTGAGCGCGCGGGCGGGGCGGCGGCGGCAGCGGGAGGCGCTCGGGGCCGGTCCCCGCGCTCCGCTCCTCCATGGCGCTGCCCCGGCCGCCCGAGCAGCCCCGCGGCGCGCCCCGCAAGGCTCCCAGCCTGCTGGAGATGGGGGCGCTCTGCCTGGACTCGGAGATCATCCTGGGCTTCACCAGCCACCTCCTGCGGCGGCGAGGCAAGGTGAGGGCCGGCGGGGCCCGGCTGGCGGCGGAGGCGCTGTCCCGCGACTTTGCCGCGTGGCTCTTGCGGCTCAGGGTGCGGCGTCGGGAAGGCGGGAGCAGGTCCCGAGCCGAGTCCCGCAGCCCAGGCCGGGGACTCGCTGCCGCACTTTCCCCCATTAGTGCTGCCCCATCGCACTGTCCCTTCAAGGCTGCGACCTGACCGGACTGATCCGGACCGAGGCGTTTTGCTAGGGCGGAGAGCGCAGCGCTGGGACTCCGCGTCCCACCTTGAGCCTTGCTAGGATGGGCGAGGGCGAGGGAGGGGTCGGGGGCCCTTGGCTGATCCTGAGCCCCTGGGGTGACTCCAGCTCCCTCGTGCACCTCTGGGTTCTGCCGGGTTGTGACTCGACCCCCTCCGGGGACCCGGGTGTAGGGTGTGAGCTTGTGCTTCCCGAAGCGCCGCTGTGGTGGGAGAACTGAAGTTGCGGGTGTGGCTGGCCATGGGCGCAGGACCAGGGCTCCTGGCGGTGGTGTGTTTCTTGGGGGTGCGTGTGGGGAGTGTGCGTGTGGGGGGACATAGAGGGTGTGTGAGCCGCGCTTCCCCGGGCCCGAGGTGTGTGTCCCAGAGCAGTTGAGTGGCGAAGGGCGGTGCTGTCTGCTGGCAATGTGGGTGGCAGTGGGGGAGGCGGTGGGGGAGGTTAGGGTGCGTTCGGGGGTACCCACATCCAGATGTGTTTTCTTTCACCAAGCTGCGATGACAAGGGGAGGGGAAGAGCTTCCGGCCCCCGGGCGGGTAGAAAGGGGCTGGAGGCTTTGGGATCGCAGAGTGAGAGTGGGGAGCCCCTGCTGACTTTATTCCTCACCCCCCCCATTTTCGAACCCCTCAGGTCATAAACGACCCGGAAAGCCAGGAGGGGACCATCCACCCACTTTCTTGGGGAGTGTGTGCGTGGGCGGGGAGAGCTCTCCAAGGAAAAGGCGGGGTGGGCAAAACGTTAAGGGTCGCTTCAACGGCTCCTGGGAAGCGGGAGATGACTCGCGTCGGTGCCGAGGTCTCACTGTACGCGTGGGTCCCTGCTCTAGCTGGGCGCCTCCAGACCTCCGGCTGCGCCTCCGGGTTGGGACGCGCGGCGCCAGGTCTCTCGCGAGCCTCGGAGCCGTGCGTGCGCGGCGGCCCGCAGAGGGCGCTGGCGTCACGGGGAGCCCGGCCGCCGCGCCCTCCTAGCTCGACCCCGGGTTTCGGGCTGACCCGGAGCCCGGCGCTGGAGCCGCCTGCGGCCCCGTGTGGCGGCGACATTTGGGGCCCGGCTGGGGCGGGAGCAACTGGTCGCCGGGGAAGGGGGGCGACCTCCCAGCCGGAGACAAACAGGCAATTAATTCCGGAGCTAAGTTCCCATCTGCCAGGCCTGCTGACAACAGGTCCCGCGCACACCCGCAGGGCCAGTCGCGCCACCACCTCCCGCTTCGCGGGCCGCACGGCGCGCACACCCACTTTCCCACTTTTGGGCACACGCGCGGCTGCAAAGACACGTGCCGTTCGCAGACACGCCAAGACACAGATACTCGGCACAGGCACTGAACGTCCCGAGGCGCAGACCGCAGCGACACTCATCCACGCGCAAATTAGACCCAAAGTGTGGCCAGAGACACGCAGAGTGCTCTGGATTTGCTGGAAACAGCGACTGGGAGTCCGGGGGTCGGGGTCCAGCCTCTTCCTCATCCCACCTCTCTGTGTGACTTGGGCAAGACCTTCCCCTCTGCGGGCCTCAGTTTTCCCGCCTATAAAGTGATGAGAGGGGGTCGGTCCCTCCCTGGAGACGTGCAAACCGGGTGTCCCAGGAGAGGAGCAGGAGGCGCATGCGCGCACGCTACCTTGTATCTCCCCGCGGGCCCCCAGCGCCCCTCCTCCGGTCAGGGACTCACCTAACAGGTTGGGGTCCTTGGAGTGGGCGGGGCCGCATGGGGAAGCAGGGCCCCCTAGCCCCACTCACCGCCGGGCACCGAGCCAGGACGGGGCGGCCCTCCCGGCCCCCGCCCCCCGGCCCCCGCCGCCAGCCCCGGAGCCCCGCCCCCGCCCCGCCCCGGCCCCGCCCCGGCCCCGCCCTCGCATCCAGAGCGCGCCTGCCGCAGACACCGCGCGCTCTCCGCCACTCGCAGGCGCCGCGAACTTCCGAGCCGGCCGGCCCGGGCCATGGGGGCGCCCCCGGGTCGGATCACGTAGCCGCGGAGCCCCGGGATAGCCAGCGCAGCCCCGGAGCGCCCGCCCGGCCCTTCCTGCGCCCGGGCCATGGGCGGCCGCGGCGCCCCCCTATGTGCAGCGCAGCCCGTGGTACGCGCGGCCGGGCCTGGAGAGGGAAGTGGGCGGCGGGGCTCGGCGGGCACTCCGGGGACAGAGCCCGGGACGCGAAGATGCTCGCGGGGTACGCGGGGTTCCTGGGGGCCGGTCCTTGAGCAGAGCGCGGCGGGGCGCCGGGCTGTCTGCTGGAGCGGGGGAGACCCACACCGGGGACCTCCGGGGGCGGAGGGAGGGGGTAGTCGCCAGGTTCGCGTCCAGTGTTCTTAACTTTGGTGAGAGCGTCACCCTGGGGCCCGGTGCGCTGAGGTCTGGAGTCTCGAGGCGGCCCGGGCTCACTGTCCACTTCCGCCTCTACTCCCCGCAGGTGGCCGAGGGCGGCCTGGCCCGAGATCCGCTGCCGCTGCTGGAGGTGCCCCCCCGCAAGAGGCTGCCCGCCGGGCCCGATCAGGACCCATGTGGCAGCCGCCCTGCGCCCGAGGGCGCCGGGGCCGGCGCAGAGCAGGGCCACTCGGCCGGTGGAGGCGGCTGGTGCCGCCACTGCCACACGAAGCTCGTAGAGCTGAAGCGACAAGCGTGGAAGCTGGTCAGTGGACCTGGGACGCCCCTTCGGGTAAGTGACCCTTTATCAGGCTAGCCCCTCCGGGCAGGGCCACGCTGGAACTTGGTAGATCTCAGGGCTTAGGGGGAGTCAGGGTTCCACTCCTGTCCTGCTGCCTGTTCCACTGAGTGTTTTCAGCTAGGCCCTTCGCCCTCTGGACCTGTTTCCCCGTCTGTAACAGGGTGTGTGAGAGTTGGGGCAGCTCATCCTAAGGGGGTTCTGCTGAGAGATGGGAGGCAGTTGGGCTGGCATTTCCCCCCCAAGTGCAGATGTCCCACGGCTGGAACCACACATCTGTGTTTGGGAGGGGGAAGGAGAGGGCGGGATAGCAGGGACTCCACCTAGGGTGGACAGCTTCTGCCCTGCCACCAGCAAGAGGTTACTTGGTGTGTTGTCACCCTTGGGGCACCTGGACCCCCAGCCAGGTGTCTGCAAGGGGCTGGAGGCATGGAGAGTGAGAGACTGGGCTGCGCCCCAGCAGCTGCCCCTCTGCCCCTCTGTCATGGGTAAGAACCATTGTCCCACACATCCTGGGACCACCATGGTCAGTGGCCACCCATCTGGGAACTGAGTTGCTGGGCCTCTAGGCTCCTCAGGCCCCAGCCCAGCTGGCAGGTGCTTGCCAGGGAGAGTCCTCTGCTGGGTTTTCCAGCCAGTGGGCTTGCCTCAGTCTTGGAAGGAGCAGGGACCATTGTTCCAGCGAACAATGTGCTCTGGAAGTTCGCAAAGGCTGGGGAGGTGGGGGTCTCCAGAGGAAGCCTGCCTGCCTGACCTTCAGTCTTTTTGAAAGAGTTCCTGGGAAGTCCACATAATCCCATTGAATCTAAATATAGTTCTCCAAGGAGGGCTGTGTGGGCTGGGGGTGGGGGTGAGACCCTGGGTTCCCTGTCTGGGCAGGGCAGGGTAGGTAGGGTACAAGTCAGGTCTCTGTCTCAGCACCCTGTCCAGGCCCTGGGCAGTCTGACCTAGGGGTGGAGGTGCTGCAGCCTCTCTTGATGGCCTGTCCTGGGGTGGGGCTGGACCCTCTGGCAGCTGCTGCTCTGGCAGGCTGCAGCCTTTGCCAAGCTGTGCCCAGATGGCCTGTATCTAGTTTAAAAAGCAGCAGAGGACCCTTGAGGGCCCCTAGGAGAGGGTGATTTGGGCCAGACACCTGAGGGCCATCTTGCTACCCCATTAAGGGGAGCATGCCAGAGACAGGAGGGGTGTTTGTGACTGAGCTGGTCTGCCCACCTTGGAGAGGGCCTTGTCCGGTTGATGCTGCCCAGCCTCCAGGCTGCAGTCCTGGCCTGGACCAGCTGAGGGCATGGGGCTGGCTGGTGGCAGGGGGCCAGGGGTCTCAGTAGAGAGAGCTGTGGGTCACATGGTCCCTGGTGGATTTGGGGTTCCTCATTTAGGGGTGGTCTCAGTGGTCCCTTCCTGCAGATGGCTCATCAGGGAAGCCCCTGACCACCCATCTCCGGACTCCCCTGAGTTTGCTGTGACACTGGGTACTCCCTGTCAGTGCCAGGTGGGGGCTCACCTCTTCCCTGCCTGGCCCTGGTGCCCAGTGGCCTGGGGGTGCGGGCCAGAGCTTTGTTCTGCTCTGATGCCCGCCTCCTGCTGTGTGTTTTCCCCTTTGTCAGATGGGAGTGGCCACTCTGGGGGTGCTGTGCCTGAGGGAGGGAAGGCCTGGTGGTCCATTGTTTCTGCAAAGAGGATGGAAAGCCACAGGGCATGGGGGCTGCCCCCAAGACCCTGGGACCTTGCTGGGTGCCATTGTCCTGTTATCTACGTGGGCCTGGGCTCTCCCCAGCGCCCTGGCCTGCAGCCCTGGCTGGCTTGCCTGAGAGCTTCCTTCAGGGAAGGGAGGAGGCAGTGGCCGAGAGGGGCTGACACAGCTGCTTCTGCTTTTGGAGTGGGCGGGAGATCTCTATGGGGTCGCCGAGGGGCCTCGTGTGTGACTGGCTGTGGGTGAGCTCCCAGCAGGTGTTCCTGGGACTCTTGCCCACTGTCCAAGGGCTCTGGGCTCTGCTCTCCAAGGCCAATGTGACACTGGGATTTCATAGTTGGTGCCCATTTCTTATTTTTTCTCATGGGGAGATGAGCTTCCTGGAGGACAGCACTTTACGGTTTACAGAGAACTTTACCTGCATCTCCCCAGCTCACGCTTGGATCCTTGGAGGCCCAGAGAAGGGGCGCAGCTTGCTGGGCTCCTGAAGCTGGGCCTGGGATGGAGCTGGCCTTGCCTGGCTGTCAGGGCTCCCTGCCTGTCTCAGCTTGGAAGGTCGAGGGCCAGCCTGCTGGGGTCACCTTGAACTTGTTGCTTCTTAAGCCAGCCCATGATAACCCCACACTCTGGCCCCAGGGTCCCTGCCAGAGCTTATTCCCGAGCTGGCCCCTCACCCTCCGAGGCCAGTGGACAGCTCTCCACTGTGGGACCTTGGGCAGGTTCCCTGAGAGCTCTTGGCTTTGGTTTCCTCCTCTGTAACTTGGGACCATCTGCATACCCATTTCACAGGTACATAGAGCAGTACCCCGGATGGGGTGCACTGGTACACCTAAGGTGCTGCTGCTGCTGTTTGCTGAGTTGGGGCTTGAGAGTCACACAATGCCAGGGTCTTTGGGTGCCCCTGGGGTGTTTGATGAGGCTGTCGGTGCCCCGCTGGCCACCAGCAGCCTGTGTTTAAGGCCTGCCTTTCCCTTTCTACCGCGTGTGCTTATCTCCCTGAACCTGCCTTGGTTTCCTCGTCTGGGCAGTGAGGGTGAGACCTCAATCCCCCATCCCCGTGGAGTGGACAGGACTGTGCCCTTCACTCCTTTCTGAGCCCCCGTGCCCTGTCTGGGGGCATAGGGGAGGGAATGTTCTCTTCCTGCCCAGGTCGGAGCCCCGCGAGATTGTCTTTCCTGATCCAAGAAATACCCCCAACCCTAACCCTAGGTATTCGGCCCTGGGTGTGGAGGGGAACCCCAAGGCTAGGGCCTCTGGGCCATGCCCCTTGCCCCGCACTGTGCCTCCCACACTGGGCCCTCTTCTCTGCTCTCACCAGGTCTCCAGACCTTATCTCCCCAGTGACTGCTTCAGGACTCTGTGTGCCCTGCAGCCATGCCCTGTGGACTGGCCCCCTCGTCCCCAGAGCCCAGCCTCCCAGGCAGGAGGCCAGAGCAGGGAAACTGCAGGGCCCTTCCCAGGTGCCCCTTGGCTTTGAGACATCCTTGCAGGGACTCACAGCCCAGGAGGCCAAAGTTAGGCCCTTCCTCTTTCTGCCACATCTGAGGCCCTACCTCCCTCCCTGCCCTGTGTCCTCCCCACCGTGATGGACTGGTCACAAATTCCAGCAGACCTCCTCCTTCACCCCCACCCTAGTCCAGGGTGCCACTCCCGGGCAGCAGCTCTGCCAGGACAGCCTCGGGATCCAGGTCACCGGGAAATGTTTGGTGAATATGAGTGAGTAGGCTATTCATTCACACCCCGCTCACTGGTGGTCACCTCGAGGGCCAGTGGGCCTGGATTCTGGCTCTCTGTCCCACAAAGTGACAGCCCCCATGGGAGAAGACAACCCCCTCTCCAACAAAGGACCCTTCCCTGCTTCAAGGGGGGGCATGATCCTGCCTGGGGATCCATTTCAGCTGCTGCCCAGATACGTCACGTGGAGGTGGTGGCTCCTCTGGAGACCCTGTGACATTCGAAGTGTCAATACTGGGGCTGAACTGACTATTGCCCCCATGGGGAAAATGGTCCATTCTCATGGAACTCTTGCAGATCTTGTGCTCGCCCAGGCAGGGGTGAGCACCCCCAAACCTTGAGCTGCTTAGAGCTGGTGCCCCCAGCTCTGATTACACCATGATTTTGGGGTCCGGAGTCTATTGCCTTCAAATCGGCTGTGGTCCTGGGAGGGCAGGGGCTGGGCCCAACTTATCTGGTGGCGGAAGTTTGCCTCCTGGGGTCAGAGTCCCTGGACCCCCAGGCTCAGAGCTGCCACCCCCCACGCTCTTTGGAGCCTGGCCTAGGCTCTGCCTAAGGCTGGGGCCACCTCCATTTCAGGGCAGTGGTGTCTGCCATGGGGCTCTGCAGGGTGGGGCACCTGGCATCAGCAGTATTCCCAGCTGAGCCCAGGTGTCAGTAGGCTTCGGTGGCAGCCAGGGGAGGTGTGCGAGGGGTGGCCAGACAGCCTCCCAGCTGGCAGGGCACATTATGACTCGGCTAGGAAGGGATCTATCTGTTCTGCAGCTGGGAGCCTCCCAGTCCATGGGGCTCAGAGGCTCTCAAGTCACTCTGGGGGATGAAGCCTGGGTAGTGAGGAGGAGGCCTGGTCAGACCCAGTGTCACCATCCAGCCATGAGACCTGGGCTGGCTCCCTCCTCTCTGGGTGGGCGGTGGTGTCCTGGGGTCTCCTGTGGCTCAGGATGTGATGGTATGAAGGCCCGTCCTTGTGCCTGTCTCATATTTTTTTGCTGGTCTGGGGTTTCAGGAATTGAGGGTGGGCAGTTGAGGGTGGGATTTGAGCTCAAGGGGTGGGAACCACTGCCCTCTGACCATCTGCCAGGAGTAGACATGGAGCACTGGCAACTGTCTGGGGTGCAGGTGCCACGTGTTCTGGGGCACAAGCTTTGTGTTTTAGGGGAGGGGGCTTGGGCCAGGGGAGTCTGGCTGTGGATAGACATGGGGCTGGGTGGGGATGGGAGTTGTGGTTGCTGGCCTCACTGCCTCTCTGCTGAGACGTGGAGGACAGGGAAGGAGGGGGACTGCAGGTCACCCCCAAACCTTGAGCTGCTTAGAATTGTGCTGAGGGGCTTGTGGTGATTTGGAGTGGGTTAAGGTAATGGATCTCTCATCTTCCTACGAGGATCTCATATCTGGGAGTCAGAGGAGCTGGTTCTTGTCTTAAATAACAAGGAAAGTCTAGTTCCCATTTTCCTTTGCCTGCTAGGAAGCTCACAGCAAATCTCTTCAGCTCTAGACAACCACACGGGACTTTTCTTATGTCTGTTATGGGAACCGATCATTCCTATTCGTTCTAATTGTGACTGTCTCTAGTTGCATGGTTTTGTTTTTAATTTATAATGTGTAGTTCCTGGAAGCCACCACATAATCTTTATGCAAGTCAGTGCTGGCTATGAGTAAATAAATAGAATAAAAATGGACTAATTGTAGCCTCAGCATGTCTGGCCTCAGTCTGCTCACGTGGCTGTTGAGGCTGGGCTGTCCCCTGTTGGTTCCTGCTGGCAGCCTGGCTGGACAGTCTAGTCTCTGGGAGGCTCGGGGCCAAGGAACGGGCTACTCCCTCGTTGACTGCCTCTCAGCTCCGAGCTCTGGGTTTTCCCTTCCCACTGGGGTGAATGCTGTGCCTGACATGACTTTTCTGGGCAGGAGCCAGAGGCCGCCACCACCTCCTGTGTCCAGGTCCCTCCTTTGTGGGCATCAGTTTCCCCAGTTGTGAACAGGGTCCTTGGGCCACGTTGTCATTCTTGCATCTCCTGGGGTTAGGGGAACTTTTGTTTCTGTGTCACATTGTCATGGTTTTCTAGCTGGGCATGCTCTATCCATAGCTGCTGCTCCGGAGTGTGTCTTTCAGGCTGGAGCCCGTGGGGCCGGGGTGGTCCAAGGCTGTCTGCAGGGCTCCCTGGTCCTGTCCCTCAGGCAGCATCCCATGCTGTGGCTGTGGGGGTGGGGACTGGGCTGACGGATGTGTGGTCCTCCATGGCCCAGTGCCTGGCTGCCCTGCACCTGCTGTGTCCGGCCTTGGATGGATGTCCTAACACCCCTTGTGCGTTAGCCTCTGACCCTGCCTGACAGATGCCGGCCTGAGCTGTGGCCTCTGTTTCCGGGTGGAGCGTGTGGTGCTGGCCTTTGAGCAGTGCCCCATGCCGGGACCCTCCCTAAGTGTCCTGTCCCCGTCCTTCCTGGACACCTGACAGTGTGGTCCAGGGCCACAGCCCAGAGCTGCCTCCCAGTGGCCCCTGGACTCCCTCACCTGCCACGAACTCTGCCTGTGCAAATCCTGAGGGCTGGTTCTGAAGCTGTCTCGGCTTAGCCGTCTTGGGAGCTGCCCTTTGCCCAGCCACGAGGTCCCTCCTGCTCCTGTTCCAGGGCCCTCTCCAGCACCCTGCACTTGCCTCCAGCTGGAGAAAGTGTCAGGTGACCTGGCTGTAAGCTTTCTCATCCTGGAGGCCTTCTCTTACATTTTCTGGAGAAAGGCTGGGCTCCCTGTAGCCCAGGGGCTCCCTAAAAGGGTGCCAACTGGGAGGTGGCAAGGATTAAGGCTTGGGGGCTCTGGAGTCACTAGGCCTGAGCTCAAACCCCAGCTCTGCTGCTCTGGCTGTGTGGCCTGAGCAAGTGTCTCAGCCTCTCTAAGCCTCAGTCTGTAAAGGGGGCATGCTCATGGTAGCCAAGAGCAAGGTGGCCGCCTGCAGGGGTGGGTGGCCCTGGGGCTCTGCAGGGAGGCCTGGGGTGCCTGGCAGGGAAGAGTGGATCCTGGGATGGTGCCAGGGCCCATCCTGCCTGGTGTCTCTTCTGCACTGGGAGATTGGGAGGAGGGTTGGCCTGAAGTGTCTGGTCTGGGTTTGGCGCCGTGGGACGGGCTGCCCTTGTGGGGTATGGGGCCCTCCCCTCTGTGGATGTCCTGGTGAAGAGAGAAGCCTGGGGCGGCGGCAAGACCGATGTGTGTCCCTGTGCTGCGTGTGCAGCAGCAAGGGGAGTGGGGAGCTGGGCAGCTGGGAGGGTGGGGCAGGTGACCAGTCAGCAGACCCTCCGTGCACTGCACTCGGCCGTCCCCATGTGTCGGGAGGATGGTGGGGGGCACCGGGGTGTGAGTGACTTGCCCTGGGCTGCAAAGCCAGACTCAGCCTGGCATCTCATTCTCCAGAGCTTATGCCCTAAGCAGAGTGCCACGGGCCTGGGGGGGGGCATCTGGGAGGGCCTCCTAGAGGCAGCAGCATTTGATCTCCCTTAGAATTAAACCCACAGAGATGTGATGGGGCGAGGGTCTCCAAGGGGCAGGAGCACTGAAAGCTCCGAGATGGGCAGCCTGGAGCTCACGGTGACTGTCCGGGGTGCGGGGTGCAGGGATGGAGACAAGGGGAAGCTGGGATGGGCAGGGGCTCTGGAGTAGAGCAGCGGCTGGGCCTAGGCTGTTCCAGGAAGTCCTTTGCTGAAAGGGCTGCAGGTGAGGGTCTCTCCTGTAGCCTGGCCCTGGGCTCTCAGCATCTGTGTTGGAGGGGCTGGTGGTCTGGATAGACCTGCAACCCTCATGTGCTGAGGTTTCCAGGCATCCACCCAGGGACACCTGGGCCCAGCTGGGGGCAGGGGCCTGGTCTGGATTCTGCACATGCCCCTTTCCAGCCGGGCCTCCAGGGCAGCATCTGGCCTCCCTGGGGCTCAGAGCCCTCCCCAGTGGTGCTGGTGAGCCCCCACTGTGGCTCAGCTTTCGAGGCATGGTGCACCCTACCCTGGCAGTGAGACTCTGCTGCAGCCTGTGGAGGGTGCCCTGTTGCCCCATTGCTCAGATGAGGAAACCGAGGTCCATGGGCTCCGTGCCTCGCCCAGTGGCCACAACCTGTGCCCAGGTTTGGATTGAGCATCCAGGTGATCCCCAAGCCCCATAGCACACCAAGCCCTCCTCTGAGCCGTGGAGGTCCAGTGAGCCTGCCCCCTGCATCCCAAGCTGAGGTCATCCTTGCCTGCCTGGCCTGAGCCCCCTGGGGCCCCAGCACCCTGGCCACGGCGTTGGGTGGAGGACAGGGGAGGCCATTGAGGGGAGCACGGTCTCAATGAGCTGGTCTGTGCCCCGAGCTGTCCAGCTGGGCTGGCGCCTGGCACAGGGCCCCAGGGGACGGCGTGCCGGCCAGTGCTGGGTGGGTTGGGCTGTTCCCCTACTCCCCTCCCTCCGACAGAGGAGTAAGGCCTGGGGGGCTAGGGCCCTCAGAGCTGTTAAGCCCTGGGGTGGGAATGGTCCCCAGAGTCCTGGCAGGCAGACCAGGGAGGGTCTGGGTCTTTAGTGAGGTGCCCGGCTGGGTGGGAGGGGCACTGGGGCACTGAGGTGTGGCTGGCCAGTTTCCAGCCTGGAAAATTAAGCCCGGGCTCCTCACCCCCTACCCCCACCCGGCTGCACGACACAGGGAAAGTCCTCGACAGCAGGACCCACGAGGGCAGCCGCCTGGCCCAGCAGCTGGGAGTCCCTTCCTGGACCTGTTGTCAACTCCGGAAATGGTGGCTGCACAGGGTCACAGCCCAGCATGCTTTGTTGGGAAGGAAAGGGAGGGTGAGGCATGGGGCTGGGGCCGGCGGGGTCCCCATGCTAGGCCGCCCTCACACTCATGCCTGACTGCGTGGTGGGGCGGGGAGGGACCCCGGGCCTTGGGGCCTCTTCCAGGATGGGCCTCTGGCCTTTTTGCCCTCCCAGAGGCCATGCCCGTGGGTGCCAGGGCTCCCTTTGTAGAGTCGGGGTGAAGGGGGCTCAGAGAGGGTCTCACACAGCCGAGGTCTGGGCTCCTCTGAACTGGGGCCAGGACCCCTCCCCCACCCCTCCCTGGTGGCCTCAGCTGGGGGTGGTCTGGTCGCTCCTGTTCTGTCCCACGGGTGGTGGCTTGGCCGGCTCTGGAGCTGGGCGTCTTTTCTCCTGACAGTGATGGTGATGATGGAGCGGGTCATCCCCGGTAAAGTCCCTCTGGGCTGGCCCTGTGGGAGAAAAGGGAAGGGTTACTTAAGGCAACTCGGAGGCCCCAGAAAAAAAATAAAACATGAAATCATCACTTTTAAGTGGGGGTGCTCCCTAAAACCCGGGCACGTGATGGGTGGGCTGTGCATAAGGCTAAATTGAATCAAATGAAGAAAAATATTTTCCAAATGCAAGTAAAATATCTGTTTAATTAGACCATAAAGAGGAAATTAAAAGTAATATTTTGCAGTGGGGTAATTACTGTCTTCCTGAAGGCACGGGGCTTCGGAGGGGGGGGTGATCGGCAGGCCTGGTGGCTGGGGCTTTCAGGGGTTCAAATTTCTGAAATTGGGGCAGTGACCCCTTGGGGGCCTGGGCCTGTGGGCCCAGAGCTGTGGGAGGTGGTGGCCCAGGCTGCCCCACCCGTTCCCCCTCCTCCCTGCCCTGCAGAGGTCTCCGGAGCTGCAGGAAGTGCAGAGCAGGGTTGTTGTCCTGCTCTGTGGGTGTATGGGGGGCAGGGCTGCAGGCCAGATGGCCACTGTGTTTCTGAGGGCTGCGTCTGTGGGCTGCAGTGCAGGGAGCATCGGTGGTCTGGAAGACCCTTGCCCTCACCTTCCCTGGGAGTGGTCAGTATCAGCACCTGGGGAGAAGGGCCCTCCCTGAGCTTCTGCCCCAGAGCCCTGAAGCTGGGCCAGGGGCTGTCTGGGGGTGCTGGGCTATCCTCCGGTCTCAGCCCCACAGAGTGCTGGGCCCCAGGCCAGTCCTGCAGACAGGTGGCCTCAGGTCCCCTGGATCGGGGCATGTGGTGAGGGTCCCAGCTGCCCAGTGGTTCTGTTTCTACCCAAGTGGCTGAGCCCAGCTGGGCTGTGTGTGAGGGGCCAGGGCCAGGGGAAGGAGGGGGTGCTCTTGGCCCCACTCAGAGTTGGTGCTGTGTTGCCCCCACTCAGAGTTGGTGCTGTGTTGCCCCAGGCAGGCGTCTCCTCCTGGCTGGCCTCTGCCTGTCTCCAGTGTGTGACCACGGTTGGAGGGACAGCCCTGCCCTGTGTGGGGCCCGTCCTGGGGCATCGGGCCTGGGCCTCTTAGCACCCCCCATGGAGCCGGCCAGCCTGAGTGGGGGTGGTGAGAGTACCCCCAGGGGCCTGCTGCCCGTCCTTGGGATGGAAGCTTGGACCAAAGGAGGGCCTGTGGGGCAGCCCCCCAGATGCTTGCTTGTGGAGGGGCTCGGGGCACCTGGGCAGCCAGTAGGAGCTGGGGCCCTGGCACAGGTGCCCTGGGCTGAGCAGGTGGCTGGGCAGCCTTGGGCTGTCTCCCCAGTGGGTGCCTGAGTTTGCTGGGCTCCCCTGCAGTGAAGACCCCTAGGGCTTCCACCCAGGGCTTTGATGCTGGTGCCTGGGGCCTGGATGGGCAAGGGACTCCCTGGCAGTGGCTGTCCTCCTTCCTGATGGCCCAGCTGGGTGGGGGTGGGGCAGGGCACTGGGCTGGGGCCTGTTGCCTTTCCCTCTGCCTGGCCAGGCTGTGGTGGGGCCCGTGTGTGCTCAGGTCAGTCGGTGCTCCCTCCCCTCCCCTCCCTTGCTCTGCCCTCTGCTTTCCTCCCTGCCTCCTGCTGTGCGGGTGTAGGGGTGGCAGGGTGGGCTTCCGCAGAGGCCTGAGGTCCAGGAGACAAGCAGAGACCTCCTGGCCTGTCCAGAGGCCTTAGAACAAGGGCTGAGGCCAGAGCTGGGGGATGGGCTGGGTGGGGGCAGGGCTGCCTTTCAAATGGGGTTAATGGCTCTAGCAGGCCTGGACTTCCTTCACCTTCACAGCCACCTCCTGCTGTGTGGAAAACTCAGTATAATCAGAGCTGGACTGGAAAGCAGGCCCCGTCTGCCCTTGGCCTCGGGCTGGGGCTGATGCCGGCCCCAGATGGGTGCCCATGGCCCCTGAGAGGGAGTCTGGCTTCCAGGTGAGCCGAGTGGATTTCCTGCAGCGCTGGTCTCAGGTGGGGACTTCCTCCTCCTCTGTAGGGCCCCGCAGGGCTGGCCTCTGACTTCCCGCAGGGCTGCAGGAGGGCAGGACCAGGCTGGAGAAAATCCAGGCCTTTGGGAGTGGCCCATAGCTCAGGCAGCTGTGCCTGGCAGGGTCACCGGTTCATGCGACCTGGCCTGCCTGGGGACAAGGAGAGGTGATTGCCTGCTCACGCTGGGCCAGCCGTGACCCTTATAGCACCGGCCACGCTGGGCCACAGCTGTCACCATGGTGAGCCTCCTGGGCCTCTGTGTACAAGGCCTAGCTGGCGGCAGGGCAGGCTCAGGGTGGGTGGGGTGAATGAGGTACCCCCTGGTGTGATGGTCTCAGCTTCCTTGTCTGAGAAATGGGCATGCTTGAGGAGGCGGTGGTCCCTTTTGTGGCCAACAGAGTGGCTCCACTGGAGCCAGGCTTTGCCTGGAATCCCTTTGAGTGGTGTGGTCAGCAGTCAGGGACCTGCCTGGGCCAGGGCAGGAGGGAGGCCCAGGTAGGGGGTAAAGGGGTGGCTGGGGGCTGGCAGAGTGACCTGCTGGGAAAGGACCTGTGCTCTCTCAGGGTGGTGCTAGGAACAGCAGGGCTAGGCTGGTGCTGTCCAAAGGGCTGCCCAGGCCAATGCCCTGTAATTGGGGCTCACCCCTTGGGGAAGAGGTACAGATGCCAAGGGGTGGCCTGCTCCTCCGAGAGCAGGACAAGCGCTGGTCCTGGCTCAGACCCTGACCTTTGCAGAACTGTCCTGGGCAGTGGGGATATGGGATGGGCTCGTGGGAACAAGCCTCTTGGCAGTCTGCAGATTGACTCCTTCCTCCTCCTCCCTTGGAAGGCATCACCTCCTCCTGAAAGTTCTCCCTGACTTCGAGGCTAGGGGAGGGCCGTCCTCTGGGCTTGCCTGGCTCCTGTTCTTAGCTGTCTCTGGACACAAGTCTTGTGGCTACAGAGACCCACGTGGTTCCCAGTTCAGGGAAGGGGGACCCCGAGCAGCAGGGGGAAGCCTCCAAGCAGCTCAGATCCTGGGGTCGTCCGTGCCCGCACACGGAACGCTCTTGTGGGCTCCTCACTCTCCAAGAGTGTCATCTTGAGGGTTGGTGCATTTACAGTAGCACCAAGTTTCATCTTCCTCCCAATCCTAACCAGGGCTGGAGACCCAGGAGAAGCAGGGCGAGGGTCTCCCGCCCCTGGCTCTGCCTCGAGCACATGCGAGTGAGGGAGGCCTCTGTGCCCTGGAAGAGATGTTGCTATTAACAGGGCCCCGCTTCTTGCCAGCCTCCCAGGTCCCCCATGACCCATTGGCCTTTGCGGGGAGCTGCAAACCTGCCTTGTTAATGGCAGGCAGGGCCGTTACTGGTGGTGGGGAGGTGGGCAGTGGTCAAGGGCTCTGCCAGCCTCACTCCTAAGCTCTGATAATTATTTTCCTGCTGGGCTCATGGAGATGAAACTGTTCGGGCTTATTAATCAGTTATGGATGGTGTGGCAGCCGCAGCGGGAGCTTGCAGCACCACAGAGGGCAGGGCGCAGTGACAGGTTCCAGTGCTGACTGTCCTCTGTCCCTTGCTTCCTTAGGAGCCCTGCCTCTCTGCCCTGCTTCTGGACAAGCTCCCAGCGCCGGGGGCCCTGCCAACATGCCGCCCAGAGGCTGAGAGCCGCTGTGACGTCTGTGCCACGCACCTGCAGCAGCTCACACGGGAGGCCTTGCACCTGCTGCAGGCCCCAGCCAGTCATGAGGAGCCCGATGCCCCCCACGGAGGCCCTGGCCTCGCGTCTGCCGGCCCCAGCACCATGACCAGCCTGAGGGACTCTCCAGGACCGACGGGCCCTGCAGGGAAGCAGCTGGGCCGAGCGGGGCCCGACAGGACGAAGGGGCTGGCCTGGCCGTCTGGGCCCAGTGTCCAGGTGTCGGTGGCGCCTGCGGGCCTCGGGGGGGCACTGAGCACCGTCACCATTCAGGCCCAGCAGTGCCTGGAGGGCATGTGGAGCGTCTCCAGGGTTAACAGCTTCCTCCCACCGGCATGCCTGGTGAGTGCCCTGGGTGGGTGGGCTGTCCAGACTGGGGATGGGAGGTCCCTGACACTCCTGAGGCCCCAGATCCATCCTTGAAGTCAGATCCATCCTCAATGGTGCTGGGTGGCAGGGCCCTCGCATCCGGAGGATGGGGCCTTGCTTCTGAGACTGTGGTGATGCAGTGGTGGATGGTGTGCCAGGGTGGGCACAGGGACCACCTACTCATGAGGAGCCTGCTGGCCAGGCTTCCCCAGGGCCACGTCCCGGGCAACACAGACCTGCCAAGTGGACTCTCACACTGGGCCTGGCTTCTCCGAGGAGCTGCCTCTGTTTAGTTGACTGATGGAAACCCCCTAAACCTTCCCTCCTCATGGGGCCCCCCGGAGAGCCCCGACGTGTGTCTGTGATTTCCCCGCACAGCAGTGGGCATGGCCTCCCTGGAGCCAGCTCTGGGTGCCAGTTCTTGGGGGGGGTCCCTGGGCTGGTGTCGGCTCTACAGCCTGAGAAGGAGCCAGCGATAGGGGCCACTTTTCCGCTGGCTACAGGGCTTTGCTGGTGAGGACTCTCTGCTAAGTACCCTCTGTCCCCTCGTTTTCCACCTGGGAGAAGGGGTCCCAGGATGGGGCTCGGGGCAGGGTGGGCTGAGTTTGGGGCATGTGGGGCCCACTGTGGTGGGGCTCTGGGGCTCTGGGGTGTCTTCCCCAGAAGGGTACAGCCGGCTGCTCTGCCTGGGCCCTGCCTTATGCAGGGTTACCTCCTCCTGGGGGCACCATGACCCTCGCGGCACTATCTGTGTGTTGAGGACTGAGGCTGAGGGCCTCAGTGCCCAGCACAGGGCTTGGTGATGCACTTTGCACTGGATCCGGGCTCACCCTGCTGGGAAGAAAGGACCCTCCAAGCAGAGGGAACGGCCCATGTGGAGCCCTGGAGGCCTCTGAGGCCTGGAAGGGGAGGGGAGGGCTGGGGTGGGGTGGGATGGGGTGGGGTGGGCAGGGGACCAGGGACTGGGTGACCATGTGTGGGGAAGCCCCTCTGCATCCCAGCCCCCCTGGGGCAGAGAGTTCTGCGATGGCTGTGACAGACATGTTTCTGCTCGGGACACTTGGCAATCCTGCAGAGCCTGCGTGAGCTTGTGCAGTAGCAGGGTCTCCCTCGGTTTCCATGCCTGGTGGTGTTTCTGGGGGTGGACAGAGGTGTAGAGGGGGCCCCACAGTCACTGGGACAAAGTCAGATACAAATCTTGACGCAGGGCAGACCCTGCCCGCACCTTCTGGGCTTGCCCGCCCTTCTGAGGCTGGGGAGATGGTGCTGTCACATCATCACCTCCTCCGGTGTGGCCCAGGCTGAGAATCTTGCCCAACCTGGGCCAGTCCCTGTGACTGGCTGCTGGGGCCCGTCCTTCTGAGGCCACCTCATTCTTGGGGTCGTGGTGCATGGGGACTCATGGGAAGAACTTCTGGACCCTAACCGGCCTTCACCTGGTGCAATGACTGCCCTGTGTCCTCATGGCTCCCAGCTTTTGGCACCATACCCTTCCGTTTATTAATGCCCTGGTGAGGCCAAGAGGGAGGCCGGCCAGCTGTCAGGTATCCCTCGGTGCCTCCTGGCCCGACAGCTGGGTGTCCTGGGAGGGGTGGGTCAGGGGCAGCACTGAGGGAGGGTAGCAGGTAAGCTGGGTGGCTTCCTGGAGGAGGTGGCATTGAGCTGGGCCTGGAGGGAAGATCAGATGACAGGCCCAAGACCCAGATGGTGGGGCAAAGACACCCCCTCTCCCCCCCGTTCCCCCTGGGCTGGGCGGCCCCACTACTAGCCTGTCTGTAGCCCATGTGATAGACTGGAAATTCAGCAAGGCCAGCACACCATAAAATGTGGGCATTTAAGGCACCCTATCCCAGTTTTATGTGTGCATTGATTGTGTCTGGGGTGGCGGGAATGGATTTCTAATTAGACAACAGCCCTGGCGTCAATAGGGAGATTATTAGAACCATAAATAGAACTTTAGGATTCAGGTGAGGTAATTTCCCCTGAACCAGGGCATCGATCATTAGAGGTAGCCCCAGAATGTTAATATTGCCTGTTAGACTCTAGAATTAAATACTTCTGGAGAGACACACTGTGAATCTTTGCCATAGCCCGTCAGCCACCCTGGCTGAGCAAGATTGTTTCAGGCTGGTGGGTGGGATGGGGCTGCTGTGGCCCCCTCTGTCCCAGGACGTGCAGAGGAGGGGACAGGGCTTGGCCCCAGTGGGCACTCTCATCTTGGCTAAGGCCTGGCAGGGGATGCTGGAGAAGGGTGGCTGGGTCTGGCCAGAAGGCTCGTCCTTAGGGAGGTGGGTGACCCAGGGCTCCCAGGGCCCCCTGAAGCCACAGGCAGGGCCTGGGACATTCTGGATACTGTGGCCAGGAGCCTGCCCTGGTGGCCCTGCCAGGGGTCTTGCCATGGGTATGGCTGTCCTGGAGAGGCCTGTGTCCAGGTGGAGCAGCCCTTGGCCAGCCATGGCTATAATCAAAACCACAGCCCACTTCCAGTGTCCGTGAGCACAGAGCATGGCCCTTTCTGGATCATTCCACATCTTGAGTGTCCCGAGATACCTCTGGGCTGTGGGAACTGCCCAGCAGGACAGTTCTTTACAGACTATCAGGTAGAAGCGACTCTGCCGCTGTGGAGGACAGAGGCTGCCCACAGGAGCTGGGCTCTGGGCCTGTCTCCCACCTGCCTGCCCTGAGAGTGCTGGACAGTGGCCTCAGGGGCCACTTCAGCTCCCCTGCCCTGGCCTGCTCCCCCAGGGCCACCAGGGCCTGGGACATGCTGTGAACAGTGGCTCATTTCACTCTCCCTTGCTGTCCCCCCAGTAGGCTAGAAGCGGTGCAGTGGACACCCACAGACACCAGTGGCCTGTGAGGGGGGACAGAAAGGTGACACAGGCAAGGCAGCAGAGAGTGGGGAGGAAGGGGGCGGGCCAGGCTGCAGCCTCCGGTCCAGGGCAGAGCAGCCTGTGCAAATGACCTTCCTGTGTCCTCTGGACGTGGGCCGGGCCCTGGTGGTCCTGGGGCTCCTGGCCAGCGTCAGGGCCTGCTGGGGAGGATGGAGGGCTTCGTGAGGAGGTGCTGCCGCGGCTTTGACATTTGGGATAGGAGGTGAGGTCATCTTGGTGGTTGCTCCAAGGATCCAGGGCCACCTTCTCCGTGGCAGTGGGTGGCATTGGCTTGGAGGCCCCTGTCAACACCGTGCCAGGCTGCAGAGGCTCTGGTGGGTGTCCCCTGTGCGCAGGGCTATGGCTGGACGCCGGAGGCTGCAGGGAGCCTTGGCTGGGTCCCGGCCTAGCTCTCTAAGGATGCCCCTGGCCCACTGCTGGGCCCCTCCTCAGCTTACCTGCCTGAGGAGTGGAGGGTGGACAGGATGGTGCCCACTCCCTGTGCGGCTGCAGCAAAGCTGCTTCTGTGACACAGGGCGGGACTGGCCCTCGTGGGGTAGAACTTTCCTAGCTTGGGGCTGCTGGCCCTGGAGCCCTCTGAGGGATCAGGCTGGGGCTTCGACGGGGTGAGTCTGCCCCACGGAGGCTCCAGAGACGGGCACACACGCCCTGGGTGATGGCCGGTGCCCACACAGGGGTGAGACTGCACCTGCCAGTTCATCCCTGAGCCATCCTGGCAGCCCTCAGCCCCTCCCCCACTTTTCTCCCCAACCTTTCGGCACAAAGTAGCAGCCAGTGAGGTGTTTATCTGGGGAACCAGCGTACGTCCTGTGCCGGAATCTTACAGACGTAGGGTGCAGGCCTGCAGGGCTCCTAAGAAATGGCTTAGTTTGGCGTTTCCGTAACTGTTCCACGGAACCCCGGTGTTCCTCGGGGTCGGCGGGCGTTCTCTGAGGGCGGTCTGGTGCCAGTGCCGCGGGAGACGCCCCCGGGGCCCCGCAGCGCCTGTGCTGGAGGACGGCGCGTGGGCGGAGACCGTCGGGGTCTCGCCAGGGTGAGCCTCAGCCCGGGTGGGTGCCGCCGCCTCACGCGCTGCTCTCGCCGCGCTTTTCCTTTCGTTGCTGCTGTGGCGCCTCCATCGCATTTTCTGTTCGGCCGCCCGCCCCTCCCCGCCCCCCTTTCTTCTCTCCCTGTGTTGTGGTCTTCCCTCTGGCCGCCCCCTCTTCCCGCCCCTCCGGCTCTCGCTTTGCCAGACGGCTTCTTTTGGCATGCCCGGGCTCTGCTTCTGGCAGGAACTGGCAGTGGCCGTCCCGGTGGACGGAGCCGTGTCACGGCAGCTCGTGGGACGGTGGAGCCGAGGCACGTGCAGGACTCCTGAGACAGGTCAGTGCGGGGAGGCCTGGCCGGCTGCAGGCGTGCACCACCGCGGGGTGGGGCCAGAATGTTCCAGCCGGCGGGGATGGCTTGGGGCCCCGTGGGAGAGGGTGGAGGGGCCGTGTGGGGCCATGGTGCTGCAGCTCTGTCCCTACTGTGACCCCTCCAGCCTCCGTCCCCCCATGTCTGGCGGGGAGGCAGGGTGTCGTGGTGCCTCACTGAACAGGGGGGTTGGGCCTGGGCTGGGACGCAGAGTGTGGGCCCCACGGTGGTGCCATCGCAGGGGCTGGCCAGAACCTGTGGGTACCAGGCAGGCTGCGGGTGGTGCGCCCCTGCCCTGGGCCCCCCAGGAGCTCCTGGTCCGGCTGCTGGCTGCCACTCCCAGTGGGTGCTGAGCTGAGCCCAGCTGCACTCTGGGGAGCTCAGGCCCTTGTGATCAATGTCATAACTTTAAAATTAATTCTTTCCTACACCACTCTGCTCAGCAAGGGAATTGAGATCTTTCATAGGAAACACATACATTAAGGGATTAAAAAAGGGAATACACATTCAAGGTGAGGGAGGGGTTTGAAGAAGGAGAGGACTGGTCAGGCTGGGTTCTGAGGGATGTGCAGGAGTTCCTACCCTGTAGGCAGGTGGCGGGGTGTGGTATGCTGGCACAGTGCCCGGTGAGCAGTTCCAGGCTCACACTTCTGTTCTGGGTTCTAGGTTTGCCCTTTCCTGTTCTTCCTGAAGCCCTGGGCGAGTGGCCAGCGCCTCAGGGGCTGGGAGGGCACTGGGTTCCATCCAGCCTAAGGCTTGGGGCTCTCTATGAACTTCCTTTTGCAGACATGGTTCTGTTCTGTTTCCTAAGAGGGGTTTGGAAGCTGGCGCTGGCCATGGGTTGGGCAGGGCAAGACTCTGCACTGTGGTGAGCAGGGAAGCTGCCCTGGGATGGCAGGGCCTCCTCCTGGAATGTTCTTCCTGGGGCCCAGGGTGGCTTGTCCTGCTAAAGTGCCATTCCTGGCCTCTGGCCCATGTCACTGGGGGGACCCTAAGGACACGGGCCCTCCATAGCAAGGCTGCCACCCTGGGTTCCCTAACCCCGGGGCCACCAGACCAGCTCAGGTCCTCAGCGTGGGGACCCCAGGCTTCTGCCAGCCTGGGCACACAGGATGCCTCGGGCAGTGGTTGTTGACTGAACACTCGGGGCTGTGTGGAGCTCCACACCCCAGTGACCAGGCTGTGGGGCCTAGGGGGTCCTTAAAAGGCTGGGAGCAGTGGGCCCTTGGGGAAGGGGGCTGGGGCCTGGGGGTGGCTGGACTGAGGCAGGCTGCCTTCCCTGCTCTGCTGGGTGTTGCGTCCCCCACCCCACCCAGGGCCAGGTCTGGCCTGAGGTCCAGGGCCCAACATGTACACATAAACATAACATACAGAGGCCACATCTGAAGTGCAAGGTGCGCATCCCAGGAGCATTTAATTACATTTGTGCTTCATTGTGAGGCTGTCTTCTTTTCTGGAATTTATTTTAGCTAATTAGCTGGAAATGCCAGAGTAATATTTCAGATGATGGGAACATCATCCATGGCCACACGTGGGCAATTAGCACTCCTGCCCAGTGTTTATCGTGGATTCTTCTCTGTGTCCCCGGGTGCTCCCACGTGGCCTGGGGATGAGAGGGTGCGGGGGGCCTTGCCCATCTGTCTCAACCACTGTGGTGACCACATTTCTGGAGCTTGGTGGGGGAGGAGCTGGAAAATCTGGCCCCTGGGCGGCCGTCTGTGTCCACCTCTGCCTCCATGGGCCCTGCTGGGGGCAGACCGCCCTTACACCCCCAGCTGGGGACATGGGGCCCAGGCGAGCCCCTTCCCTGCTGGCCCTGTGTCTCCCAGCCCTGATGTCTGGGGCCTTCCCAGCCACACCGGCTGGGTCCTGGGAGCGTGGGGGCCCAGGGATCGTGCTGGTGCTCAGGGGCGCTCAGGCCGTCTCTCCAGCTCCCCAGTGCTTGGGGGCAGTGGGCGTCCTCTACCCACCCGTGTTTTCCTCACATGGATCCTCTCCTTCCCTCCAGGCTGAGGCGGCGGTGGCTGCAGTGGCAGTGGCAGACACTGTCCGAGACGGTCCCCCGACGGCAAGGCCCGATGGCTTGTTGAAGGCATGGGGCCGTGGTGGGGCCTGCACGTCAGCCCTGGTCACCCCAGCCCTGGGTGCCTCGACGGGGGGCTCCACGGGCCCGTCAGCCGCAGCATCCTTCTTCATAAGGTAGGTCCTGGGGCTTCCTGGGGAGAAGAGTGTGTACGGGAGGGGGTGAGGGGCCCTCGGCTCCTGGCCCCTGGTGGCCCATGAGCTGTCCCTGGGGGACCCGTGGCCTTGCCTGTGGCTGAGCTGAGCTGATGGGAGCTGGGTGGACTGTGGCCGCTGGGTAGCTCTCAGCTGGAGGCCCAGCTGGCCTCCCAGGGCACCTACAAAGACAGTGCTTGTCCAGTGGGTGTTGATGAAGTGTCAGGTGGGGCTTGTCACGCCCCCGGGCCACTGCCAAGGAGGGGCTGTGTGGCCAGGGGCAGGGGCCTGCCAGGGTTGGAGCCCAGTCCTTGCCACTTCTGAGCTGTGCAATCTTGGGCAAATCATTTAACCTCTTTGTGCCTCAGTTTCCTCACCTGCCAGGTAGGGCTCTTCCTGTTAGGGTTGCTGTGAGCTACGCAAGCTAATGTCTGTGAAGCGTCAAGAGCAGGGCTGGCCCAGAGTGGGGACGCTCAGCTGTGGACATGAGGGGCCTGCCCTGGGCCACAGAGACCACAAGGCCAGCCTTCAGGGTAGCCCCCTCAGTCAGGGAGCACGGGGGGATGGGGGCTGGGGGACAGCAGGGGCTTGAGGGGGCATCCCTGAGTGATGGAGGAGGTCCTGGAGGGTGGGCTGCACCTAGGCCCCCTGAGCTCACGATTGCTAGAGCCAGCTGCACCAGGAGCCAGGAGCATCCTGTGTCAGGGTGACTCTGTCTGATGTCATGGGGGTGTCCCAGGATCAGAGTTTGGGGTCCCTGGGGCCCATTGTGTGCTGTCTCTGGGCCCCTGGAATGCCTGGCCTGGGGCCTTGCAGGCACCAGGTCCTGGGATGCTGGCTGGTGTGGAGGTGGTGAGCTGGGCGGAGGGAAGTGAGCAGAGGTGTGTGGGGGCCCAGCGTGTCCAGGGCCTTTTCCTCCCCGGAGCAGCTCCACTCAGCCCCTCCCTTGGGTCGCTCAGTTCTGCAGGCCCAATGCGAGCCTCCTGCTCTCATGCTGCCGGGTAAGGGATGTGGATTACAGGATGTAATCACAGTAATGAGCGGTAATGGCAGGCCCAGCCGCGGGTCACTGTCCCATTAGCAGCCCCATGCGGGCGCTGATAAACTTGTCCATGAATCACCCGGGCGGGGCGGCCAGCAAGGGGGGGCGCCTTATCAGCGCTGGTCCGGGGGGGACTGCGAGGCCTGATTGGGGAGTGACGGGGCATATGATTATGGCATTGTCGAGTGAGGCTGATGAACACGCCCTGCGCTGCAGCACAGCGGCCGCTGCCTGTGACTAATTAGGTGCTGAGAGTCTGGGACCCTCTGGGTGGGGGCAGGGGTGTCCAGTCCAGCCCAGTGTGCTCAGGGGTCCCTTGAGTGCCAGCTGGCAGTCAGGGTGGTGACCGGGTGGGGGGACAAACGGGGCAGACATCCTTACCCGCTTAGTCCTGCTTTAAAGGGCCTCTGCCCCCAGGCTTGGACTTGTCCTCCAAGGCCACCCTCCTTTGGGTCATGCTTGGTGGGTGAATTTGAAGCACTGAGACTTTCCGAAAAGAAAGAACAGCTCCTGTGGCCCTGAGTTCCCGAGGCCCCTGGTGCCTGAGGAGGTACCCTGTCACTGGGAAGTGTAGGCCTTGCTGCCCCCAAGGCTGGCTCCTTAGCAACCAGAGCCCAGCAGAGCGGGTGTGGCTGCCTTTTGTCTGGGAGCAGGCCAGTGCTGTGTGCTGACCTTGGGAAGTTGCCATAGAAACACCAGCATGAGCTGGGGACCCAGAGAGGCAGGTTGGGGGGGTGGTTGCTGCCTGCTGCCATTACTTCCGGCCTGTTAGACACCCTGAATCCCATTGGTGGGCATCCTAGCAGGCGATTGTCCTGGCTTGGGGGCGAAGGTGGGAGACCTGCTCTGTGGGCGGCAGCCCTTAACCATCAGGGCAAGCTCAGGGTGCCCTGAGACTGTGTCCACTCTGTGGACACAGTGGGGGGCTGAGGCTCAGAGTCAGAGGGGCTTGTCCAGAGTCCACCAGGAGACAATGGTGCTTCAGACCCCTGCCCAGTGGGGGCCTCGTGCCGAGCATATGTTCTGTGTTCCCACCCCCATCCATGAGAGGACCTGGAGAGGGGAGCTGACCCCAGCCCATGCCCTGCCCTCGGGAGGTTTCCAGGGTGCGGGACGAGGGAGGGTGCAAGTCTGTGGAGGCCTTTGATGGCAGCATAGATCCAGGAAGGGGCCAGAGCAGAGGGCCCTGTGGTGCTATGGGCCACGGGGTGGGCTTTGAGGGTTGAGTAGGAGTTTGGCAGGCATTTGCCAAGCAGAGATAGTATGGGGGGTCAGGAGTTTGGGTTCTCAAATCCTGCAGTCCTGGAGGGTCTTGGCTCTGCCACTGCCTCTGAGCATGCCCCCTGGCTTGGGCACTAGGGTCTTGTCAATGCTCGTAGGGGCATAGAGCACAGGGGTGGGCCTGGTGCTCTGCCCCTGCCCCCAGCTGGGCCTTGGTGGGCTGCACGGGCCACAGTGGCCATAGCTGTGATGGAGCTTGGTGCGTGACCCCCAGCGGGAGTGTGAACAGGCCGCATGGGCTGGAGGCCCTGTGAGGACATTTTCTCCAAAGGCTCTGACGACCTTAATGCCCCCCTCTGGGCCTTCCCCTTCCTTCCCACCCCTGCCTCTCTGCCATCTCCCCTCCTCTGAGATGCCTCCATCAGTACTCCCCCCACCCCCCACTCTTCTGCCTTTGGGGGGGGTTCACCTCCCAGCCCCCCCCCGAGTCTGGATGTCTGTGAAGAACCACGGGGGGAGGAGTCTTCTGGCAGGCTTGGGGAAAGGGGACACCCCGCTGTGCTCACAGGTCCTCGAGCCCCCCCACCCTGTTGCAGCCTCAGTGGAGCCCCATGCCCAGGTCCACAGACAGTCTGGCTGACGCCCAGCAGAGGGGCAGGACCAGGGTGGGCACCGTCCAGAGGCTCCGGGAGGCTCTAGCCAGGGACTGGGCCAGGGTGTCCCTTACCTGCCTCTTGGCCTCCAGGTGAAAATCCCAGGTGATGTGGAAAGTGCCAGGTGTAGCAGGGCCAGGAGTTGGGATGCTGGTGCCTCAGTCCTGGCCTCAGGCCACAGCTGCCTCCAGCTGGGGTCCAGGGCCCCCTTAACAGCTCTGCAGGATCACTCAGTGGTGCCAGTGCCTGCCCTGGTTCCCTGACCAAGCAGACCCTGCCGGTGGCAGGTCCCCCAGCAGGGGGAGGGCAGGGCGTGGATTGCTCCACCAGCCTCATCATGGCCCAGTGCGGGTGCTCTGTTGGCTGTAACCAGTCCCTGCACAGGTTGGAACAGGCTTGGTGTGTCTCCTTGGGGCGATTAAGGGCCTTGCCATCAAGGCCAGCTGCCTGTGAAATTCCTTTCTTGTTTGGAAGAAGTGGTTTTTCTTTGCAGAAAGGCAAAATATTTCCCTTTCTGTTTACTTGGATCTTTGACCAGGGCCAGTGAGCCCAGGAAGGCTCTGGGACCACGGTGAGACGTCTCTTGGCTCAGAGGCTGTCCAGGATCCTGCTCACTTGCTCACTCACTCACTCACTCACTCACAGGCGTGTTCTGAGCTTCCCCTGTGAGCTAGGCTTGGGCTCGGTGGACGTCTGTCCCCAGGCCCCCAGCTGGGGGACACAGCTGTATAAACTGGCATCTCAGGGTTCCTATAGCAGCAGGAGGCATGGGCTGGGGGCCCAGCTTGGCACATCAGGGCAGGCTTCCTGGAGGAGGTATCATCCAAGGATGGGGTGGACTGCATATTTAGGTCAAGTTCCTGCTTCTCTGAGTCTTCCCTTTGGAGCCAAACCACTGAGACTTGCACACACACCACCCCCCGCAGGTCCCGCTGCGAGCCTGCCACATCCTGACAACACAGTGGGTGTTCATGGTCCTGAACAAGGCACCCCTGGCTTTTGGTAGCCAGGGCGAGGCCCAGTGTGGCCCTACCCTGCTACCTCCACTCCCACTGCTCAGAAACCCCCGAGGGCAAGCCTGGTCCCCCAGAAACCCCCAAGGCCCATGTGAGTAGAGGCGCAGTAGCCAAGTGAAGGTTGACATGTCTGATGGGGAAGTTTGTCCCAGAGTCGTGGGGCTTGAGTTTCATCACAGGATAAAGTGCCCGTCCTGGAGCCTGTTAATGCAGCGATGTGCCCACACCCAGTGAGGTGAGCCTGCAAAAGCAGGCTCCCTTGGGGCCGGGGCGGGCTGGGGTGCGGCCTGTTGGCTCCCAGCCCCTCGGGGCCAATGATGGGCAGAGAGAGGAGGGGGTGCCCTGAGTTAGGTTAGATCGTTGGGTGGAGACGCCTGTCCAGTAACCTTCTAGACTCCCAGGGCTGGCAGATCCTCGGAGGGGCTCAGGCCCAGCCTCTGTCCAGGTGGCCCCAGGGCCTGGATATACCTACTGTGGTCCTGGTGAGCCTGAGGTCTGTGGTGCAGACCCCGGGCTCTTGAGAGGGTCACTGGAGGGGCAGAGCCTCCTGTGGCCTCAGTGTGGCTGATGGGGCAGAGTGCTGGCCTGGTCTTGGCCTCTGCAGACCTAAGGCTGCAGCCTCCATCTCCCTCCGGCCTCTCTAAGTGCCTCGCCAGTTGGTCTTGGATCTCCCCCCCCCGACCTCCGTGTCCCCTTGAGGCTCTGGGGTGTGGATGCAGGATGCCTTGCCCCCACAGCCTCAGCGGGAGCTGGCTGATACCTCGACCCTACCCAACCTAGGGAGGGGCCTGGCCTGCAAGACATGGCTGCAGGGAGCAAGTGAGGGGCAAAAAGCCTGCTCAGGGTGGGCTGAGGGCCAAGCCCACACCCTCCAGCAAGAGCCAGAGCTGGGAGTCACCACACCTGTTGACACAAGGAAATGAGTCCAGGGAGCCTCTTGTCCTTTATGGGGAGTCCCCAGGCTGCACCCTCTCATCTCCAGCACCACCCCGCCCGCGTAGGCAGGGCGGGGGGAGGGGGTTCCCACCTGCACCTGTAGAGCGAAGCCTGGTGGTGCCGCCCTCCTTGGTGGGTCCCAGCCCTGGGGCAGTGCCAGTCAGGTGGGGAGGGGCTGCCCCGCCCAGATTTTGCCTGCTGATGTTCATGTTTCCCAAGGCAGGGCTGTGGCTTCTTTCCATGGGTGTGCTGGCGGGAAGCTGTGGCATAGCCCAGAGTGGTGGGGTAGGGGGTGGGGGTGGGCAGGAAGAGCCCCATGGGCTAAGGCTCTGACAAAATCTGGACAAATAGACGCAGCCTGCCTGCCTCCTGCCTCGTGGGCCCCTGCCCGGCTCCCTGGCCACGGCGGCTAAGGGGCCAGTGTTTCCTGAAGTTTGGGCTGTGGCTCTGCACCCTGCACTCCTCAGAGTGCCCGTCTTGCCTGGGCTTCTTGCCCTGTGGACAGACGCACAGTTGGCCCCCAGGTGACAGCGTTGGCCTCTGTCCTGCCCCTAATCTGCTATGGGATCTCTGGGCAGTGGGGGAAGAGGAACTCTTCCTTGCAGGGCTGTTGCAAGGTTCGTGCACGTGTGGCTCAGGCAAGGTATTGGGCAAATGCTTGCAAAGCCGTGTGAGGTCTGCAGTCTCAGACATACCAGGCCCTGGGCTCCCAGGATGCAGATGGCATTGCCACCACCAGCTGTGGCCAGAGAACCCACGTCCCTGAGGACGTGCCCAGAGCTATGTGGGTTCCTCCAGGGCAGCTCCAGGACCCTCACTCCCTACCCATCCCCCGGCCCTGCCTGGGTGGATGTGGGCGCTGCCACCACTGCTCTATTAAGGACCCTGCTATGCGTCGTAGATTACTTTTATTTTCCATGATGACACCTCACTAGGAGGAAAGCCGTCCCCAGGGTCTCTTAAAAGACAACTCCGATTAAAGACAGAGGAGTTAAGCAAAGCCCTGGCGGTAGGTCTCGTTCCAGTGGGAGGTGGTAGGAGGCTGGCCGTGGCCCCCAGGTGCAGCCCCTTCACACTGGGACAAAATACAGTGGAGAGGCCTAGGGCTTTGGGGCAGGTGAGCACTGGAGGGCTCAGGAGCAGGGGGAGCCGGTGGCTCAAGAGGCAGCAGCCATTCAGCCTCAGCCCCGGCTGTGCCCCAGCTCCTGCCCTCCTGGGCTCCTCCTGCTTGGAGGGGGTGATGGAGGCCTGGGGGAGGAGTTCCTTCACATCCCCGGTGGCCTGGTGTCACCGTGCTGTGGGGCCCTGGGGTGCACGCAGCAGGGAGTGTGGTGAGGGCGGTGATGGCCCTGTGGATGGGCTGGTGGGTGCAGAGAAGTCGCCCCAGGGAACAAATGGGGTGGGCATGGTGAGCCCACCTGGGGCGTGTCCCTGGCAGCAGGGCTGGCATGAGCAAAGGCCCAAGGGTGCAGTGGGCCTGCAATGTGTGTGAGTGTGTCTCTGTGTGAGTCTCTGTGTGAGTGTTTCTGTGTGTGTGTCTCTGTGTGTGCATGTCTCTGTGTGTTTCTGTGTGTGTATTCTGTGTGTGCACATGTCTCCGTGTGTGTATGAGTGTGAATATGTCTGTCTCCATGTGAGTGTGTGTGTGTCGCTGTGTGTTTCTGTGAGTGTGTCTCTGTGACTGTCTCTCTATCTCTGAGGGTTTCTGTGAGTGTCTCTGTGACTGTCTCTGTGAGTGTGCATGTCTCTATGTGGGAGAAAGAGTGTGTGTGTGTCTGTGTGTGTGTCTGTGTGTGTGTGTGTGTGTGTGTGTGTTGGGGTCCCCTGGGAGTCCACACCAGTGGCTACCAAATGCACACCAAAACCCCCTTGAGGGTGCTAGAACCCAGGTATCAGCCTCACCCCCAGAGGGCCTGGGGTCTGGGGTCTGCTGAGACTGTGTCTCCGTGGGTTCCCTGGGGATGCTGCGGGGTACAGGCTGAGGCTGGGGGTGGGGCAGCACATCACTCAGGACTTGGGGAAGGTGGCACCCAGAGCCAGCCCAAGGCCTTCCTGGCAGGGTGATAGGGCCGCTGGGGCCCAGGCAGCAGGGCAGTGTCTCCAGGACAGATCCAGGGCCTTGGTGCATGCAGAGGGGCAAGACAGCCTCAGCCTGGGGTCTGGGGGGGCACAGTAGTCATGATGGCAGCATTAATTGAGCTCCTTTTGTATGCGGGCACTGTGCTGGGTGCCTTGAATGCATTAACTCACCAGGGCCACACAGAGACCTCCAAGGGTCACGTCATCCTATTTTAAAGCCAGGAAAACCGAGGCACAGAGAGACTGGGTAAACAGGTCCAGGTCACAGCCTGCCAATGGCTGCCTACAGCCTGCGCAGTCTGGCTGGTGCAGCTGTCGCTGTCCTGTGCCCACAGAGGCTGCTGGCGGGGAGGCGGTGGTAGTTGGGAGGGCGATGCCTTCAGCGTGGGCGATGCCTTCGGCCTGGGAGGGGATGCGCAGAGGCCCCCACTTGGAGAAATGAAATGCAGGCCACATAGCCCCCTTCTGACCGTGTCTCCTAGGACATGTCTCCTGGTGGTGGTTGATGGGGTTCTGAGGGTGGGACTGCCTGGTGCCTTGTGTGGGTGGGTAACAGGGACAGCTGCTGGCTCTTCTCCCCAGGGCTGCCCAGAAGCTCAGTCTGGCCTCCAAGCGCAAGAAGACCCACCCGCCACCAGCTCCAGCCACCCGAGGCACCTCCGTCTACCCCACCGACTTCAGTGGGGTTCTGCAGCTGTGGCCACCCCCAGTACCCCCCTGCCTACTTAGGGCTACCTCCAAGGCCAAGGACAATTCTGGCAGCGTGGGAAAGGTAGGCCCACCCTGAGTTCAGGGTGGCCCCCGGGCAGGGGAGGCCAGGGTGTCTGAGGAGGTGCAGGGGTGGGGGTGCGGGAGATGGGGCCACTCCCTCCTTTTCCTCCCAGGCTGAACAAGATGGTTGGCGGGGCATAGATGGGGAGACTGAGGCCAGGGAGCCTGGGGTTGGGAGTGGTATGTCCACAGGGTTCCGGGGCCATGTGCTGGTTTCCATGGGATGCTGCCTGAGGTGGGCTTGGGTCCGGTTGGGACCCCTCAATTCTCCAGGTTTGCCACGTCCAGGCAGATCCCGGTCACAGCCAGCCATGGGAAGCGGAGATGTATGATGGGTTGATTTAGGCTGCCTTGTTGCAGTTGGGGAAACTGAGGCCTGGAGGGGCAAGGGCCTTCCTGATGATGAGAAAGGCTGGCTGGCCTGGGCTTCTCCGGGAGCTCTGGCCCCAGGGTCCTGGGGTTGCTGTCCTGGCTGCACCCCCTGAGAGGCTTGGGGAAGTAGCTGACACCTGCTGCATGGGGGCCCACATCTGCTGGGAGCTGTGGCAGCCCATTTAGTGAGATGGGCTCTCTGTGCCATGAGGGTGGGAAGCCAGAGGTGCGTGACCGTGGGGTGAAGACTGGACCTGGACCCTGAATGCACACCCTGAGCACTTTCCTGGCCCTCTGACTGCTCTGTGGTGGCCCCTCCCAGGAGCCCCAAGGGTGGTGGGATTGGACCTGCCCAGTGCACCCGGCTGGCCGTTGCCCCAGCGTCTCCACCCCCAGGAAGTGGCCATCAGGGCTGAGTTGGCCTCCGGGGGCCCAGGGGCTTCACCTCCCCAGTGAGAGGGTCTGGGGCACTTTGGGGACCCCCTAATGTGTTTGCAGAGGGTTCCCGCCCTTCAGCCATGCCCTGTCCAGGTGGGTTTCCCCACTCTGCTTGTGGCGGGTGCCTGCTTGGCTTCGCAGCTGCTCTGGCCTGGGAAGCCTTACATCCCTCGGCCCCGGCTCCCATGCCTGGACATGGCTGCAGACCCTGGCGGCCCCCACCAGCTGCTCAGGCGTCTCCAGGCCATGGGGGGCCTGGCCCCGTGGCTGTAATGAGCATGTGTTGGCAGCCCCAGAGCACTTATTCCAGTGGCTCCCCCCAACCCCCGGCTTCTTCAGGCTGGCGCTGGCCTGGGCTGGTGGTGGCCTGTGGTCTGGGGCACTGGTGGGTCCCTAGGGAGGGTCAACTCCAGGAGGGGGCCTGAGGGCACAGGTGGCCCTGGGGTGGCCTGTGGGCTGGGGCCGATGGGGTGAACTGGCAGTTCTTGCCAGCCCTGTGGCTGTGGCTGGCCAGGGTTGGGTGCTGGGTGGTTGGCACTGCGTGGAGTTGCATGCACATCCAGGGTGTGTGGCCAGGGCCCATGGTGGGGCGTGTGCCTCAGGAACACCCTGATTCTGGGTCCCCACCCAGCACACCTTCGTGGAACTGGATAAATCACCTTTCCCCTCAGCCCCTGCTCACCACATCTGTGTAGGGGGGTTGGCTGGGCTGCCTGGCCACCTCTGCGTCCTCCTGGCATGCACATTCTGTGAATCAGTGACCCCAAGTCAGAGGGAGCTCTGTGTCCTGGGGTGGCTGACCCTCGTTGCTCTGCCCAGCCCAGGGTCAGGGACTGCCTGGAGAGGGCACCTGCCCCTTGGGACGTCCCCATGCCCAGCACTGCTCGGGGCCTGGGGGCAGAGAGGGCATTCCCACCCCTGTATCCCTGTGCCCTGCACAGGGCTCCCTGGGAGGTGGGGACATCAGCCCTGTGTGCTGGCCTAGGAGAGAGGTTGGGTCCAGGCCTGGCCGACTCATGCACCCCAGCGTCCTGTCCACCCTGGACAGCCCCTAAGACAGGGCAGGTGGGTCATGCTGGCCATGTGGGGTGCAGAGCTGTGCTGAGACCCGGGGAAGGACAGCTGAGGGCCGGGGCCCCAGGGAAGGCGGGCCGTGTGCGGGCTTCTAACCCAGCACTGGACTCCTGGTCTGACCTTGGCCTGGTCACTGAGCCTGTGGGTCCATCTGGGCCTCTCCATCTGCAAGCAGGGGTGAGGGGTGGAGGGTTGAGGAGGTCCCGGCCCCCTTGTGCACATCGCAGCACAAAACTGCTGCTGCTCTGCCCCTGGCTGTGTTACTTAGGGGCCAGCCCCACCCAAGGATCCCTGGGTGGGCTTCTCCCTCCTCTCTGCAGCAGGATCCCCCCACTCCCCTCCCCAGCTCCTCAGCCCTTCCCCAGAGACAAGGCACCAACCTTCTAACCCCCCCACCGGGTGCCCCTCCCCGGCTCCCTGGGTGTTACTAGCACTAATGGCACATGGTCAGAACTGCTGCCTGAAAGGCGTTTAATATTGTCACTGAAAGAAGTTAGATTACGCTCAATTTCTGACATTAATGTGCTACTTAAGGTAATTCATCACATTGTGGTGTTAAAAAAGACATCCCTTTCTGGGTGGGTGCCGAGAAGCGCCCCTCCCCCCTCGCCTGCCTGGGCCACCTCTTGGGAGCTGGAAGCCCTTTTTTAATGCAAAATGTGTTTTTTCCCCTACCAGGCAGTTATTCAGCAGGGCTTTGTAATATCTGAACATTTAGGGGAGAGGCTTGACATGCCTGTCTCCTGCAAAGACCCTGTCATTTCCCTGGTAATGACAGGGTTCTCTCTTGAAGACAATGGCCTGGCGCTGGGATGGGGGCAGTGTGGGCCAGGCTGGCCCGCTGCTGCCCGGCTGTGCTTCGTCCCCTCGCTGGGGAGGCCAGACTCTGGGATTAATCCTGCCACTGGAGAGGGTGGCCGTCAGGAGATGTCAGAGCCAAACTGAAGGCTTCCCCAGGCCTCCCTCCCACCCCCCCCCAGGAATTCTCTCAAATCTGCAGAATCCATTCTGCTCTTGAAGTAGTGAGTTCATGCTAGAAAAAAATTGCCAAAAATTACCGGGAAGTGCACATTTTTGTCTGCATTGCAGCAGCGTTTGGAGATGAAATAGTTTTGTTCACGTCAGGGAATAAAAGAATTGATTTTCGCCTAATGGAGCCCAGGTTCTGAGTAGTACAATAGAAAAGTGTTTCTTCACGCTTCTCCCTGGAGAGCCGGGATACTCCTGACTCGGAGCAGTTTTGCATATCAATTTGCCACATGCCCAAGGGGAGTAGATGGCGCCTAGTGCGAACTACCCACGGTAAACCAATTTTGCCAGCGTTATGTATCTGTCACTTACAATTAAATCTGCGAAAAATATTGGCTCTGAAATGAGTCTCGGGTAATTTGATTTATGCTGTAGTGGAGAAATCAGAGATTTCATTGCAGAGTGGACTGTGGTGTTCTCAAGGAGGGCCCTGATTCAGGGTGGCTCGAGGGTGAATAGCGCCTGCTCAGTAAGACCCCTCCTCGGACCTCTGGCACCTGTGCAAACGATGCACCTCTTGGGGTGTCCGTTCTCCGCACAGGTTCTGGGGCATCTGCTGTGCAGCTTGCCCTGGGCCCTGGCAGCCCCCCACCAAGTGCCTGTTCCCTCTGAGGGTGTGGGGGCTGGTGGTCCAGGGGCTTCCTGAGACTGGCACGGGTTGGGATCTGTTTCTTTGCTTTGGAGACACACCACTGATTCTGCCCTGAGCCAGGGCTACCTGTCACCTGCCAGGGCCTCGGGAGCTCAGGCTGGAAGCCCAGCCCCACCCTCATCCTGCTGACCCCGTGCACCTCCCACCGCCCCAGCCTTAGTCTCCCCAGCCCTCATGGATTCACATCTCAGTGAGCAAAAGCAGCAACTGCCTGAAAGTCTCCCCAGGCATCGCGGCCTCCGAGGCCCTCACCCTTCTGTGGGGTGTCCGTTCCCCCATCCCACAAGTGCTCCCGCTGCCCCGTGCCGCACCCTCAGGCCCTGGGGGACTTTGACCTGGGACCCGAGGGTCTCTGGAGGAGAGAAGTCTCAGGGGGCTGGGCAAGGGGCGTGCTGCTCCATCCTGCCCTAGCCTGGGCTGGACTGCTTTGCAGGACCCAGCGCCCCTCTGCGCACTGAGGTGTCCACAGCCTGCCAGCCCCCTGCCCACCCCACCCCCTGTTCTCCGTGCCCTGTCCTATGCCTCCGGGCTGTGCACCGGTCAGCCTCGCCTCTGCCTGGGTGCATCTTCTCCTTACCCCGCTGACCTAGTGTGGGATCTCGCCCCTGGAGCAGGGGTGTGGCCTGCGCATTGCCGCCGCATGGATGCCCCGACCTCCTGCCCTGTAATTAGCTCAGGTATGCCCACCTCCTCCCCCAGGTGAAGGTCATGCTTCGGGTCTGGCCAGCACAGGGGGTCCAGCGCTCAGCCGAGTCCACGTCCTTCCTGAAGGTGGACCCTCGGAAGAAGCAGGTGACGCTCTATGACCCAGCTGCCGGTCCCCCAGGCAGTGCGGGCCCCCGACGAGCTGCCACTGCAGCGGTGCCCAGGATGTTTGCCTTTGATGCCGTCTTCCCCCAGGACGCTGAGCAGGTACAGCAGCGGGCGGACTGGGCGGGCATCCTCCTGGGGGCTGGAGGCCGGGCTGCTGGCTCAGGGCCACAGGACAGATCTGTGCTGGCCCCTCCATGGGGGGTGAGGAGGAAGGAGGTGCAGAGTGGAGCCCAGCTGGCCTGGTGCCTACCGAGTCTGCCCTTGGCTGGCTCCACCTGGTTCTTGCTGCTGCCGCAGGCCAAATCCCTAGGGAAACGCCTGGCTTTCCAGAGCCCACCCTGCTTGGAAGCTTTCTGAGCAGTGGTGCATTTTGCCCTGAACACAGGGGCACCCAATGCTCCCTGTGTGTACTGGGTGCAGTGAGACCATCTGTGGGTCTCTGCATGTGTTGTGGTCGGCCCTGGCATGTGTGCACGTTGGCAGCAGAACTTCTGTGTTTTATGGGGTGTGTGTCTGCGTGTGCGCACGTGTCTGGCTGGTACCTACTGTGTTTGCTGTTCGTATTCTGTGTCCTGTTCATGTGTGTTCCGTGCTTTCTGTGTGCATGTGAGAGATATGTCTTTGGTCCTGTGTGTGCCAGACAAGCCACCTTGTGGGCTGACTGCCTGTGTGCGACAGGGACAGACAGCTTTTGGGTTCACAGACATGGTGGAAGGCAGGTGGCTGCAGCCCCTTAGTCCTGGCACCTGCCTGATTCTCTGTGCCCCTCTCTAGGCCGAAGTCTGCTCGGGAACCGTAGCCGACGTGCTCCAGTCTGTGGTCAGTGGGGCTGATGGCTGCATTTTTTCCTTCGGCCACATGAGCCTTGGTAAGTGCCCTGTCCTGCTCCAGGTGAGTCCTGCTGACCACCCCCACTCCCATCTTTGCTGCTGTGGTCGCTGGGCTCGGCTGCAGGTGGGGAAGGAGGATGGTCTCCATCTGGGCAGTGGGGGGCATATGGGGTTGGGGGTCATGGAGAGGAAGCTGAAACCCTGGAGAGCTAGAGGGCAGAGGCCTTGGAATGGATCAGAGGAGGCCCCTGAGGTCTCAGTGGCCCCAAGTTGGCCCTGAGGACCCTGGGCAGGTCTGGGGAGTTGGTCCCCAAGTCTGGCTCAGCTGTGAGCCTTGTGTAGTGTGGGGGGGGCTGACGTGCCTGCACGGTCTTCAGGGAAGTCGTACACCATGATCGGGAAGGACAGCTCGCCCCGGAGTCTGGGCATCGTGCCCTGCGCCATCGCCTGGCTCTTCAGGCTCATTGAGGAGCGCAAGGAGAGGACGGGCACCCGCTTCTCCGTCCGCGTCTCAGCCGTAGAGGTGTGCGGCCGGGACCAGAACCTGCGGGACCTGCTGGCCGAGGTGGCCTCTGGCAGCCTCCAGGACGCCCAGTCTCCAGGAGTGCACCTGCGGGAGGACCCCGTGTGTGGGGCGCAGGTGCGCCTACACCACCGTCCCACTGGGTCAGAGGGCATGTGGGGTGGGGGTTGCGCTTGGACCCGAGCCATTGAAGGTGCCATCGCCTCCGCCTTTCCCGCAGCTCCTGAACCAGAGTGAGCTGAGGGCACCCACGGCGGAGAAGGCAGCCTTCTACCTGGACGCGGCGCTGGCGGCCCGCAGCACGAGCCGCGCAGGCTGTGGGGAGGATGCCCGGCACAGCTCACACATGCTGTACACCCTGCACGTCTACCAGTACCGCATGGAGAAGTGCGGCCGGGGAGGAAGTAGGTGCCATGTCCAGCGCTTGTGTGCGCACACAGGATGTGCACATCAGCTGAGACCCAGGCCCAGGGTCCCTGTCGTCCACTGCACCCCAGGAGTGTCCCCTGAAAACTGCTTGGGCCTGGGGTGGGGCTATGTGGCAGGGCCTGGGGGCCCTGGGGCCGCACCGTCATTTGCCTGCCCTGTGGTTTCAGTGTCCGGAGGCCGAAGCCGCCTGCACCTCATTGACCTGGGCAGCTGTGAGGCGGCACCTGGCAGGGGTGGGGAGGCTGCCGGGGGACCCCTGTGTCTATCCCTGTCAGCCCTGGGCAGTGTCATCTTGGCCCTGGTCAATGGAGCCAAGCATGTGCCCTACCGGTGAGTGTGGGCACCTTGGCGGGTGCTGGTCAGGTGCTGGGGCAGTGGGCTGGAGAGAGGCCAGGCCCCCTCGTGTCTGGCCAGATTCGTGTCTGGAGTGTCCAGCATTCCTGGGGGCCCCCAGACTCCTGGGTTCTTTGCTCCTCCACCGCCTTAGGGACCTTGCTGCCCGAGGGCTGCCTTGGGCCCAGCACTGGGCTAGTGGTGAGTGCTGGAGCCCAGGGTGCAGGAACAGAGTGGATGCCAGACCAGACCCCAGGTTCCCCCTCACCCAGCCTCCCACGCTGAATTCTGAGCCCCTTCGGCCCCCAGGGACCACAGACTCACCATGCTGCTGCGGGAGTCCCTGGCTACCACCAGCTGCCACACCACCATGATTGCCCATGTCTCAGATGCACCAGCCCAGCACGCCGAGACGCTCAGCACTGTGCAGCTTGCTGCCCGAATCCACCGCCTGCGCAGGAAGAAGGCCAAGGTGGGTTCCATCTCCTGCCCACCCCTTATCCCAAGGGCACCCCACCCCGGCTCCTCTGCTGGCCCCTGTGGGGCATGGTGGGGGGGCAGGAGGTGGACCTGGGTGGGCCTCCTGTGCGTCCTTGGCATGGGGCTGTGCCATGTGGCCCTGCCTGGGGGGTCAGGGAGCCCCTGGACCTGTCAGAACTGCTTGCAGTGGAGACTTGCAGGGCTAGCCTCTCTCCAGCCTGCCACCCCACGCCAGGCCCTGGGTGCTTGGGAGAGCAGCACCAGCCACCTCAGCAGGGGGCTGCCCAGGCACCCGACTGGGGTGGGAGGTTGGTGTACGGTGCGTTCAGGGTTCAGACAGTCCTGGGTCTGAGTCCTGGCTCGCGGCTGCAGCTGTGTAGCCATGTGCATGCACTTTTGTCTTTCTGAGCCGCTTTCATTCCCTGAAATGTTAATTAATGCTGTTTTCCTTGCAAAGTGGCTAACACGAGTCACTTAGGATCTTGCCTGAGACTTTTGGTGCTGTTCCCAGCGTTTGGCAGGACCTGGTTGGTGGCCATAGCCATTGTTATCATCGCAGGGGCCACAGTGTTGTGTTGTGGGGAGAGTCCAGGAAAGAGGCAGTGCAGGGGGAGGCTGGGCTCATGAAGTGCACTTTGCCGCCCCCAGTATGCCTCCAGCTCCTCCGGAGGGGAGAGTTCCTGTGAGGAAGGCCGTGCCCGCCGCCCCCCGCACCTGCGGCCCTTCCACCCTCGCACTGTGGCTCTGGACCCTGACCGCCCAGGCCCCGGCCTGCCTGGAGAGCCAGATTATTCGTCCAGCAGTGAGCAGTCCTGTGACACAGTCATCTACGTGGGGCCAGGCGGGGCGGCCCTGTCTGACCGGGAGCTCACTGACAACGAGGGCCCACCGGACTTTGTGCCCATCATCCCTGCCCTGAGCCGCCGCCGGCCCTCCACGGGCTCTCAAGACGCCGACCACTTCCGCTGCAGCACCTTTGCTGAGCTGCAGGAGCGGCTGGAGTGCATTGATGGCAGTGAGGGGCCCCAGGGGCCCCTGGGTGGCTGTGATGGGGCCTGGGCCAGCCCTACCCGAGGGAGCAGGAAGCCCTTACCACCCGAGGCTGCGTCCCCTAGGAGGGCCGTGGGCTCCCCTTCAGGAGCAGCCAGCACCCTTCAAGGCAGCCCTGGCCCAGACACCCACCGGGGTGCCCCTGAGCCCTCCAAGGCCAATGCCTGGGGTGACCCGAGGGAGGACAGCGGCACCCAGCCTGAGTTGCCTGCCCTGGACAAGGCCCCTGGGGGTGGAGGCAGAAGGCCGCTGCCCAGCCCGGCCCCTCCGCCCCTTCAGCCAGAAGCTCATGGAGCCCTGGAGGAGCCCGGGGGAGGGGGCACTAACAGGGTGGTGAGGACGCCCCCCATGGGCACGAGTGGGCTCCCGGGTGCAGCCTGCCCCCACCCAGCTGCTCGTGGCCGCCGTCTGGAGCGGGGCCTGCTGACTGCCACGGTGACCCTGCAGCAGCCCGTGGAGCTCAACGGGGAGGACGAGCTGGTGTTCACGGTGGTGGAGGAGCTGTCCCTGGGTGGGCTTCCCGGCGCTGGGCGGCCCAGCAGCCTGGCCAGCCTCGGCAGCAACTGTTCGCTGCAGGCCCTGGCCTCGGGGTCCAGGCCAGTCAGCATCATCAGCAGCATCAACGATGAGTTTGATGCGTATTCCTCGCCTGCCCCTGAGGGCCCAGGCAGTCCCCCACTTGGTGAGGTCAGCCCCTGCACCGCTGCCAGGCACCGCCCCACGCCACGGCCTCCCCTCAGCCCCAACCTGCCGGCAGGGCCCGACGCCCCCACCGTGGACAGCCCTGGGGAGGACGGCAGCTCCAGCTTCCTGGAGCAGGACAGAGCCGGCAGCCCTGGACCGGCCTGGAGTCCTCGCCCCGAGGAGGCCGCTGTGGCAGCCCTGGCCCGACTGGGGAGGGAGCCTCGGGCTGGGTCCCCTCGGGGGGTGGCCATAGCACAGACCATCCACTCCAGCCTTCCCCGGAAATCGAGGACTACCTCAGCAGCCAGTCGTGCGGGCTGTGCTCACCTGGGCCAGAGCCCGCCTGGCCGAGGCCTGTTTGAGGACCCGTGGCTGCTCCGGGCGGGTGAATGTGACATGCTCCAGGCAACCTCTGTTGGCAGGGCCCCCAGCCCAACCCTGGGCTCCCCTCGGCTGACTGAGGCCCAGGTGACACTGGCTTGTGCCCAGAGGGTGGTGGACGGATGTGAGGTGGTGGCCAGGGTGGCCCGCAGGCCAGAGGCTGTGGCTTGGATCCCGCCGCTGCGGAGGGGTGCCACCACACTGGGCGTGACCACGCCCACTGTGTCATGTGGGGACACTCCGGCCGAGGCAGCAGCCTGCTCAGGCAGCCTGAAGGCCTCCCCTACCAGCAAGAAGAGTGTGGCTCCCAAAGGGGGCTTCTTCCCGAGGCCCGGTGGGGTGGCCCCGGCGCCACCTGTGCGAAAGTCCAGCCTAGAGCACAAGAATGGCCCAGCCCTGGCCCCAACCCAGGCCGTGGGCCTGACTCGGGTCGGGGCTGCCACTGTCTTCCGAGGGGAGGAGGAGGCCAGGCCCAGTGGCCGGACTGACCACTCTGTCCCCAAGGCCACATCTAGCCTGAAGGCCCGGGCTGGCAAGGTGGAGGCGGTACACCGTCCTGCTGGCCATGCGTCTCTGGAGCGGTACGAGGGCTTGGCGCACAGCGGCGGCAAAGTCAGGGAAGCCCCTGGGCGGCCACCCCGGGCTGTGCCCAGGTTGGGTGTGCCGCCTGCCAGCCCCACGCCTGGGCCAGCCCCTGCCTGTAGGAGCAGCCTGGCTAAGGGTATGGGAGTCGCCAAGCCCCCGACCAGCGGGGCCAAGGGCCGTAGCCTAGTGGCTGGTGGGTCACGGGCTCTGGGTGCTTCGGTGAAGCCACTGGCCTCTGTGGCAGGCAGGACCCCTGGTGGCCCTGTGATGGGTGCCAGGGCTGCCCCACGGGCTGGGCCGGGTGTCGGGGCCAAGGCCAGTCGTGGCACCATCATGGGCACCAAGCAGGCACTCCGGGCCGCCCACAATCGCGTCAACGAGCTGGCAGCCAGTGGAACCCCCGGCAGAGGCGGCCCCTCATGGGGTGCGGCCGACTCGGACAGTGGCAACGACAGCGGCGTGAACACGGGTGAGGAGCGGCCGCCCGCAGGCCCTGCTCTGCCCTCCCCCTACAGCAAGGTGACGGCACCGCGGAGGCCCCAGCGCTACAGCAGCGGCCATGGCAGCGACAACAGCAGTGTGCTGAGTGGGGAGCTCCCACCTGCCATGGGCCGCACTGCCCTCTTCTACCACAGTGGCGGTAGCAGCGGCTACGAGAGCATGATGCGTGACAGTGAGGCCACTGGCAGCGCCTCCTCTGCTCCTGACTCCACAAGCGAGAGTGGGGCTGCCTCCCCAGGCGCACGCTGCCGCAGCCTCAAGTCTCCTAAAAAGAGAGCCACAGGTGGGTGGAGGTGCGTGCACGGCCCTCTACAGTTTGTAGGGCTGGGAGATACTTGACAGACAGACACGACCGTCCCAGATCCCGGAGGCGCAGAGGCCTTGCCAGTTTACAGACTTCCCAGGACGTAGGCTTGCACAGCCCTTTACAACGTGTAAATGTGCCCCGAGAAGCAGGGCCCCCTCTTTGATTCCCACACTGCCCCGGAGGCAGGTCCCCGGCTGGTCAGAGCGACTGCAGGGAAGCCCCACACAGTCGCCCAGCTAGGCCACTGAGGGCCTGTGAGTCTGGCTAGGGGGTCGTCCTCTCTCCATCCTGGGCCGTGAGAGCGAGGCAGTGTTATGAGTTAGGGATTGCCATGGTCACCTGGGCTGCTGGGACTCCCTCCAGGGCAGGGCTGACCTCGCGGCGCTGCTGTGTGGGCAGCTGGTGTCACTGTCCATGGGAGAGGGCCCGGCATGGCTCCGGGGACTGAGAATCCTGGGGGACAGGAGAGCTGTTTCTGAGGTAGGGCTGCTCATCCTGGGCAATGAGAGGCAGGGTCCCCTGGGCAGTGGCGGCAGCCCCCATGTCTGTTTGCTCTTTGGGGCCTGTCTGACCCGGTGGGGGTCAAAGTCCTGAGCTGGGCTCCTAAGAGCCCCCAGCTGGGGCTCTGGCCTGGCTCGGCTCCTCAGCCTGGCTGCTCACCCAGCACCTGGTTCTGTTTCAGGTCTGCAGAGGCGGCGGCTGATTCCAGCCCCGCTGCCGGACGCCACCGCCCTGGGCCGCAAGCCCAGCCTCCCTGGGCAGTGGGTGGACCTGCCCCTGCCCCTGGCCAGCTCCCTCAAGGAGCCCTTTGAGATCAAGGTGTATGAAATCGACGACGTGGAGCACCTGCAGCGGCCACACCCGGGCTCGCGGGAGGACCTGGCTGAGGTCAGGCCCGTGGTGGGTGGGGGTGGAGGCTGAGCCCCGGCAGGAGGCCGTGTGACAGCTCACCAGGCCCCTTGGGGTGTGGCTGGGCAATCCCTAACCCCACCTTCTCTGGTCCACAGCCCTTCCAGGACATGAAGGTAGGAGCTGGCCTTACCCAGCTTGAGCCCACGGCGGCCCCCAGTGTCCCCCGTGGGCAGCAGGTGGGTGGCTAGAGGGAGTCCTGAGGCCACCACTGCTGTCCCCTGGAGTTCTGCTTGGTGGGGGGGTCCCAGAGCTGGGCCAGGATTCAGGCAGGCACCGGTAGGCCACCCCAGGGGCACCACGTACTGACACATACAGGGCCCTACCTGTGGAGGCTCCAGCTGCCCCCCGCCCTCCGTTGAGGCCCTACTGCGTGCCTGCTGGGGGCCCGGCAGGTGGAGGGAGGTGGGCGCCATGCTGGGGTGCTGGGAGTCCCCGGGGCCAGGTCCTGTCCTCCGTGCCTAAGCCCCTCCACCGCCCCGCCCAGGGCCCTGTGTGTGTCGGCACAAAACTGCGGCTGGTGGAGCGCAGGCAGCAGCGGCTGCGGGAGGTGCGGGCCAAGCACGAGCGCCTGTGTGAGGAGTTGGCCGAGACCCAGGGACGGCTGATGGTGGAGCCCGGCCGCTGGTTGGAGCGATGTGAGTGGTGCCCCGGGCCCCAGGGAGACACAGGTCTGCGGGACCCTAGACCTGTGCCCTATCCTGGCCCTCCTGACCCCTGTGTGCCCTCAAGTCAGCCCCTCTGCTTTCTGAGGGCGGTTACACTCATGTATCCTGTGGGGGAGGCCAGGAGGGTGGAGTCAGCTGGGCCCAGACACCTTTCCTGCCTCTGGCCGTGGGCCTGACCCAGGTGCTTGCTGTCCTCCCCTGCCCAGTCGAGGTGGACCCGGAGCTGGACCCTGAGTCGGCTGAGTACTTGGTGGCCCTGGAACGAGCCACGGTGGCCCTGGAGCAGTGCGTGAACCTGTGCAAGGCCCATGTCATGATGGTCACCTGCTTCGACATCAGCATTGCTGCCACCGCTGCTGTCTTAGGGCCGCAGGAGGTGGACGTCTGAGGCTAGGCAGTGGACACAGGGGAGGGGACGTGCAGGGGGTGCGAGGGCAGGACGCAGGATGGAGTGCGGATGTGTGGGGGTTGCGGGAGGAGGACACGGGGCTGTGCAGGACGCAGGATGGGGTCTGCGAGAGGAGGTGAGCGCCGGGCAGGAGGGTTGGCCTGGGCGGAGCGAGTGTGCAGGAGAGACCGGAAGACTGTTGCCACCCAGCAGCAATGCAAGTGCCTTTGACCTTGATTTGAACTTTTCTCTTTTTTGCATTTGGTGCTACGGACTCAAGACACCAGCAGACCATGTGCTCGGGCCCACTGCTCGGGCCGGGGCTGGAGCCGGTTGTGTTTGTGTCGATCTCACCTTTACAGCCAAGTAGTTCCGTGTAGCAGGACAGACCTGCGCTCACCAGGGCTCTTTTAGGGTTCAGGATTACTTTTCCTTTGCAGCGGTTTCCTCTGGGCAGAGCCCGAGTCAGGGGTCTGTGTGTAGTTCCCAACGCAGATCTGCGCCAGTGGGGTCTTGTGGGGGGATGGCCGACCTTAGGTCCCCTCCCTTTCCGGAGGACCGTGCTCTGTCCGGAGAACACCTAGGGCAGCTAACAAGGGCTGAGCCACAGGCACACGCTGCCTCTTCCACGGCAGGAATTTTTACCAAAACCACAAGCAAAAAACAAAACAAAACAAACCACCACCGCCAACAAAGATGGGGGGGGATAAGGGTTTTGTAAAGGTTCTATAAGGTTCGTATTTTTATATCATTTTGCCTATAAATGCGGAATTTGCCGTGGGAATTTGAAGACAAATGATCTATGTTTTTATGGTTTTCTACGGAAGGTGCCCCTTGGGCTGGGCTCTCCCCAGCTGCAGGAGGCAGGCTCTTTCTGGGGGGTAGCCTGGGCAGGGTGGGGTTCCTTGGAAGGCACTTCTTGCCAAATGCAGATGAGGGGTGAGCCTGCCAATGTTTGTAACGTCCCCACATGACAGGTTCGTGCTGACTGTCATGCGTTTTGTAGGGCATCCAAACGTTTGTACAAATGTGTAGATGACATCTTGCTACAGCTTTTATTTGTGAATAAAAGATGCATCAATTGTTCCCGCAGTTGCCGAGTTCACTGGGCATCCCTGAACGCCGCGCCCGTTCCCAGGCATGCTGCCCTCCAAGGGTCCCCGGGCGAGGGGGTGGCAGGGCACTGGAGGGGTGGGTGTATCACCGGGACCTGAGGGCTTCAGGGCGCTGTGCCTGGACTTGCGCCCCTGTGTCAAGGCCTTCAGGGAAGGCGGCAGGACTGGGAGTCAAACCTGCTTTCCTCCCTGACCCTCTCCCACCATTTTCTTCTTGACTCCGCCCAGGTCCTGGGGTCGAGGGGGGAGCCAGCTTGGGGGCTGGGCTGGTGGGAAACAGCCTTTTCTGGTGGGCTCCTGGCTCCCTTTCCACTGGGTTATGTTATCAGGGGAAATCAAGGAAGTGGCGATGGCACCCCCCGACCCCCACCGGGGAGTCTTGTCACCTTTCTTTGCTCCCTGACTGCCTTTCTGGCAACAGACAGCAGACACACGCTGGGGGCACACCAAGGCTCAGGACCCCCCGAGCCACAGGAGCCCTCACCCAGCACAGCCAGCCCCTCCTGTGGGGGCTCGGATTGGGTTAGTCCCTGGAGGCCTTGGGCCTGGCTGTGTCCTGACCTCAGTTTGCTGGCCTCTCCTGTGGTCAGACCCCCTAGACCCTTCTTCAGAGAAGGCCTGCCCCTCTGGGCTCCCTGAGTGCATTGCCTCACCTGATCTACACACACTCTCCTGGGCCACCTTGGTCCTGCTTCTCTCGGGGTTCTGTGGGCCTCACACTCAGCATGTCCCCAGCTGAGCAGATCAGCTTCCCCGCAAACCTGTTTCTCTGTCCCTGTGCCAGAGCCCCACCTACCAGGCCTGCGGAGGCTGTGTCTGGGCACCACCCCCTTCGGCAGGTCAGGCGGCTCCCCCAATACTCAGACCTTGGTCCTGCCCCTGAGCACCCCCCACCGTGCAGTACCCTACCTCCCGGCTGTGGCAGGAACCTCAGCCCCACCCTGCAGCTGGGCCTTGGCAGCCCAGTGCTTGGGACTGCCCTCTGCGCCCGCTCAGCCAGGTGCCCCTTCCCTGGCTGCAGGCGGTGAGTGTGAGGCCCTCCACCATGGCACATCACACCTTGTGTGGTCTCTGCTTGTTTCCCAGCCTCCACGGGGCCCTCAGGGGCGGGGCAGGCTAAGTCATCACTGCACCCCCACATGGCATAGGGCTGGGCCCCGGCGGGGGGGTCTGGGGGGGCACTGGCTGAAGAACGAATGAATGAACAAATGAATGATTCCATCTCCTTTATAGAGGGCTCCAGTGGGGGCTCAAGCATGTCCAGGGCACACAGCACTTCTCAGTTCGTAGGACCCAGCCCTTCTCGTGGCCACGTGTTCCCCGTGGATCAGGCCACAGGGCTGTCCACACCCAGGCCCCCAGATGGCACGTGGGCCACCTGTTCCTGCTACTGGCCAGGCAAGAGGCAGCTTGGGCCCCGACCCCCCGGCGTCCCCTCCTTTTCTATTTTGAGGCCAGATCTGGATGCCAGCAGGAACGCAGACTCTGGGAAGGGTGTGGTTATTCCTGACCAGCCAGGGACACCCAGGCTGCTGGCTTCTGTCACTGCTTTGAGGACTCAGTGTTGGGGGTCGAGTCAGGGCAAGTGTGGTGGAGCCTGAGGTGGGATGGGGAGATCCTCGCAGGACGCTGCTCTCAGGGGAGAGGCTGGGAAGCCCACTTGGTCTATGGCCCTGTTAACTCCGTGTAGCCGGCTGTGACCCCTGACTTTCTGCACAGAGGCACCAGTCAGGCCCCCTGTGTGCAGGGACTGGGGCAGCAGAGATGCTGGGGAGGCTGCCCTGGAGCCCAGGTCCACTGTGAGGTATGGGGTTCCCGCTCTGGGCAGGCACTGCACTATCCCCATGGTGAGGATGGGGTGGGTCCCTTCCTTACGCAGAGAATACCCTGCTTCCTCCCTGGTCCCTCAGTCATTTTAGGGGTCCAGAGCCTGCTTCTTGCCAGGAGCCACTTCACGGTCCGCCCACCCCTGTGCTGGCTGGGGCCTCTGTGGGCCAGGCCTGGGCTGGGGGTTGGGGAGCCCTTTGGTGTGGCCAGGTGGCGCCTACTTCCCACAGTCCCAGCGAGGCTCTGCTGGACAGGGATCCGCTGTTCTGGGGCCAGACTGGGGCAGCCTTTCATCTGGGACATCAAAGCCCTCAGCCTTGTCATTACAGGCTGGGAACCTGGCTGGGGAGCAGCTGGAGCGTGAGTGTGCCCATTTTATGGATGAGAAAGCTGCAGCCGCCCAGGACCCAGCTCTTTGACTGGACCCAAAGCCCAGGCATTCCCATCTAATGCTGCCTGCAAGGGATCTGTGCATCCTGCCTTAGAACATTTGGAGAAATTGAGGCCTGAAGAGGACAGAGCTGCTCATGCCACCACTTGGTGTTCTTCCTTTTTGAAGGAGGGCAGATGTGGAGCATGCAGGGGTTGGCAGGGGGGCTACCAGTTCAGGGTCGGGGGCAGCCCAGCCTGGGGCAGAAGTGAAGCCCTTGGGGAGCTGCCAGCAGCTGACTGAGGAGCTGGGAGGCGGGAGGGGCACAAGGACAGGGGCCTTGGGCCAGCAGAAGCTCCAGTGCCCACCCAGGCTGTGCTTCCAAGGCCGGCTGGTGCCTGGCCAGCCTGCCGCCCCTGGGTGGGGTGCCCGCCTGGCTCACTATAAGTCCGGGCCTGCTCTGACCGCCATACCCACCCCAGCCCGGGCACTGGGGGCCACAAGGGCAGGTTGCGGCAGAACTGCCTGCAGGCCCCGCCCAGCTCCTATAGTGAGGGGAGAGGTCACTAGGTCACAGTCTGGCTCCCTGGTGCCCGGCCAGGCCTGCTGCCCTCACGAGGCCACTGTCCAGGCTAGGGGTGTGGGGGCTTCCCTTTGCCAAGGACTGGATCAGCAGGGGAGGTAGGGAGAAGAGCCCCCCACCCTGGATTCAGAATACTCCCGTCTGGGTAAAGGGGCAAGGTGACCCAGCTGGAGGTCTCAGGTGCCAGGGGAGAGGCCTGGGGCTTCGAGAGCGAGCTGCATCCTGGGACCCGAACTGCAGCCTGACTCTCTTCCCTCCTTGTGTGCCAGACCCTGCTCTGCCTCAGGGCCCATCTGTGTCCTGGGCTCTGGCCCCGAGAGGCCAGCTGGAAGATGGGAGTGAGGGAGGTCCCACCAGTGGCCTCTGTGGGGCTCTTGCTGGGCCCCGAGCCCCTGCGGGTAGACAGGAGGGGGTGGCCTGGGGAGCCCCATGTGATGCCCTAAGAAACACTGACACCCGCACTTTCCACTGGGGGTGGAGTCTGGGCAGGGAGGGGAGGTTCTGCCAGCCTCCACGGGTCTCTGAGCCTCAGTTTCTTCCTCTGCCCTCATCACAGTTTACGTGTGGTCACAGCTCGGCACCTGTCCCCAACTGGGTCTACCCCCAGGGCCAGCCCAGCTGCCTCAGGATGCAGGGTGCTTTGGGCTCTCTGGAAGTGGCCCTAGGCTTGGGTGCACTCCCTCCATGGACCCAGGGGAGTCTGAGGAGGCCCCTGCTCTGTGACTGCCCCCGTAGTGCCTCCCTGTGCCCTGGGATGGAGACCCCATGCCTGCTTTTCTCCCCACAGAGCCAAGAGCCCTGGGGTGGGTCCGGCCTAGGATTTGTCCCAGCAAACAGGAAGCTCAGGGTGATTTCTCCCTCCTGACATTGTGTTTACCCAGGCGGGATCCAGGCCCCACTTCCACACAGGAAACCCAAGAAGCTGGGAGGGGGCCGGGAAGGAATTCCCTGGGCAGGCCAAGAAGTCTGTGCTTCCTGTAGGTTAGGCGGGCAGTGTGGGGGGTGGGAGTGGAGGCAGAGATGTGGAGTATGGGGCAGAGCTGTGGTGTGTGTGGTAGAGGAGTGTGGTGTGTGGGGTAGAGGTGTGTGGTGTGTGGCATAGAGGTGTGTGGTGTGTGGTAGAGGTGTGGTGTGTGGGGTAGAGGAGTGTGGTATGTGGGGTAGAGGTGTGTGGTGTGGGGTAGAGGAGTGTGGTATGTGGGGTAGAGGTGTGGAGGGTGGGGTAGAGGTGTGGGGCTGGGGCTAGAGGTGTAGGCTCAGGGTGTCATGGGGACACTGAGGCATAGGGTCTGTCTCCCCATTAGAGTGGTAGTGTCTTCCCTCTGCAGAAGCCAGTGTGACTGGCACAGGAGGACATTTGCGGTTTCAGGGGAGGGGCTTCGGGGAGGGGTGGGAGCAGAGGGTGTGGCTGAGGTCCTCTGAAGATGCTCCCCTCCAAGCCAAGGCCTGGGCAGCCAGAGGTTCCCCCCAAAATGCCTTCCTTTTTTCTTTTTTTTTTTGAGACAGAGTCTTGCTCTGTCGCCCAGGCTGGAGTGCAGGGGCGTCATCACAGCTCACTGCGGCCTCGAACAACTCCTGGGCTGGAGTGATCCTCCTGCCTCGGCCCCTAAAGTGCTGGGATCACAGGCGAGAGCCCTGGCGAGGCTTTCATGGAGGTGGATCTCCCTCCCTATACCTCCCCACCCACCCACTCCCCAGCCACATCAAACCTACACTGTACTTGTTCCAGAATCATCTTTTAAAAATCAGATTTATTTAGGCCTACGGTAGAGTTGTGAAGACGGTGCAGAGAGTTCCCGCACACCCCAAGCCCATTTCCCCATGTGCACATCTCATGTTAGCAGGTACATTTGTTACCAGGATGAGCCACCATGACACGTGATTACTAACGGAGGCCAGCCTTTGTTCACATGTCACTTTCTCCCGTGTCCTCTGCCTGTCCCGGGACCCTACCCTGGCACCACCCGAGGGGGTGTGAAGTTCTGCCCCACACCCTGGAGTAGCCACACACAGTCCTTGGAATCCTTTTGTACAGGAGATTGGTCACTTCTCTCCCATTTATTAATTTTTTCAATTATTCATTTACTTCAGTATGGACTTAAGGATATTTCCTGTATACTTTGAGTTATAATCCAACGCTGCTTAGTGTTATTGCTAAAGTTGTTCCAGCTCTGGCACTGGGAGCCCTTTCTGCCAGCCAGAGGCAGTTTCCTGACCGTTGCTCCGAGCCCCAGTGGCCTCCCCAGGTGGGCAGAGCTGCCTGGGCCCTGATGCCCTGGTGGCCCACCCACCCCATCCCACCCCACATGCGGCCCTGCCCTGCCAGTGATACTTTGTACCAGTGTCTCACCATCTTTAGCAGGCTTCACTTGACGTTCCCTGAGCCCACAGGTCTCGTCAGCGTCAGCGCTGGGACCTCCAAGCCTCTGACCTGACAGGTGTGAGGGATGTGAGGCGGAGGCCCTGGGGCTGGGGCTGAGGTCCCAGAGCATCCAGGTGGAGCGGAGCACAGCCAGGCTGGGCTCCCTGAATAGACGGAGCTCCTGGGGTAAAGATGGTGCCTGTGAAGCAGAGACCCCGCCCTACCCAGGCCCCTTGCCCAGGGAGGTTTGAGCAAAGGTGAAGCCCTCAGGGAGGCCAAGGCTGCTTCCATCCCTTCCACGGCCATAGCCTGGGGCCAGGCCCAGTGCCTCCCAGTGAACTCAGAGGCCCAGAGTGGGGTAGGGCGGGTAGGAGGAGGGCTGCTGGTGCCCGGGGCAGGGTGACGCTGGGCTAATTGCCGGTTTGGCCTGGGCAGCCCAACCCAGCCCTGGGGCTGTGACTGTCCTGAGAATCCAGGGGGTGGCTCCAAGGCTGACGTCACCTGAGAACTGCCTTCATCTGTCATCACTGTCACCACCTCCTGCCAGCAGTCAGCTAATCTAGCCCCACCCGCCATTGGGGGCTTCAGCCAGGCTGCTTCCTGGGCATCCCAGGGACCTGGCCGGCGGTGTGGCTGGGGCTGACAAGGCTGCTCTCACTTCCCAGCTGTTCTTGAGGGACATCGGAGGCTGCCATTTGCTCCCACCCTAACCAGGAGGAAGGCAGTGTTCCCCTCTGTGGGCGCCTGATTTTCTCAGCCAATGGGGAAAACACACGGTCTAGGTTAGTGAAATGGCCCTGCTGCCCTATGACGTGGAAAGCCTGTGTGTCCACAGAGAAGAACCCCAGGCGGGGCCGTTGGTGACGTGGGCATCCCGAAGGGCTCTACATAGCTCTGGCGACGGGCCTGGGATGGCCACTGGCCTGCACTGCACGCCCCACCCGTGCCTTGATTTCCTTTCCTATGGCAGGAGCAGCTGCCCGGCTGTGCTTACGTTGGCTCCAGCTGTCTTATGCAGGTCTCCGTAGTTGGGAATAAATCTCTCTTGTCTCTCCAGCGGCGGGGGCGATGGGCTGTATTTCTCACAGCCTCAGCGGCTGTGCGGGGAAGCTGATCCGCCTGGCAGAGGGGTGATGCTCTAAATCGTGCGCCCAGTGCTGATTTGTAGGCCCGGCTGTGCTGGCGCAGGGCACTCTGGCATCTTTACGAGGCAGGATGAGTCACAGCTGAGAACCCAGGACAGGCTGGGCATGATGTACAGCCTGAGCCACCCCCACTGCTGTCCGACACACATGCCCATGTACCCCCATGCCAGGCCAGTGTTAGCCATGATCTGGGACCAGGCTTAGGGCAGGGAGATGCTGGCCTGATGTTGCTGCTTGCTCAGGGAGCCTTGAAATTTGGCTTCAGGAAGGAGTTTTCCCATGACACAACCATCCAGTGGGGACTTCCTGAGCCCCAGGGACCTGGCTCTGGGCTGGGCTGAGCCGAGCGGGGCACAGGTGAGGGAGACCCAGGTCCTGCCTGAAGGGAACTCAGGCTTCCTATTGGGCGGGGAGAGGATGCCTTTCTGCTGAGGCAGGGGGCATCCTGCATTGCACAGAAACAGCCCACAGGGCATCGGCACAAATTGCCTGGGCTCCCTCCAGTCCCAGCTCTGCCACCCACCACCAGGGCTGCTACTTCACATTGCCCAGGCCTCGGTTTCACCAGCTGCAAAGTGGGCAGACAAGGCTGTAGTGAGGATTACAAGAATTATACGTGCATAAACGACTTGCACGTAGTGTGCACTTGTGTGCTCAGCGAGCGCCAGCCTCTTGTTCTAGCACCGGGCTTCCTCCTGCTCCGGCCCAGTGAGTGCGGCCTCCCCCCCCCACCCTGGGAGCAAGGCTCCCCAGCGTGGATTTCGGTGTTACTCCATTCCCGAGGGAAACCTGCTGCTTCTTTCCCAGGTGCAAGGTCCCGCCTTGAGTTTCTGGTGGCTTATCTTCCCAGGATTTGGTTTCCCCAGAAGCGGGTACAAATTGAATGAAGTTCGGAGCTCCGAGAGTCTCTCCCCAGAAGGGATTAGTCTGGATGTGATTCATGAGCTGTGGTGGAGGGGAGGGGGTTGGGTGGCCTGAGCTCACCTGTGTGGGTGCTAGAGCCAGTGGTGGTGGTGGGTCCTGCGAGAGGACCACCTCGTGCGAGGCCCTGCAGGCAGAGGGCAAGCCTCCCGAAGGGGCGGGCAGCGCTGGGCTGGGCCTCTGAGAAGAGCCAGTCCAGGATGGGAAACCGACCTTGGGGCTCTTTCTGGCATGGTGTCACTCGGGGCTCATGGTTGGTGTTCATTTCCCTGCAGTCACTATGACATGTGACCAGCCCAGCAGCACACATTTGGAATAGACCTGATGCCCAGTGTGTCCTGGGGCTCCCCCACCAATGTCTTGCCCTCCCGCCCCCATGGGAACTGCAGTCCCACTGGTTACCAGTGTGGCCATCTGCCTGGACCATGCCTTGAGACCCCCTGACCAGGCCCACTCTGCCCCCAGGCCTGTCAGCCACTCCTGACCTTCCAGGCCAACCTGTGCCTACATATGCACCCCAATCTGCCACCACCCAGGGCCTCCCTGGTGGGGTCCTGGTCCCTAAACCACCTGCAGGCAGGGGAGCCCCTGCTTTGACTGCTATAGGGGAGCATCGGCCAGGATTTCTCTTTCTAGGCTAAGTGTGCACCTCTCTTCTGGTGGGATCCGGGCTCAGCCAACACATTCACCTGCAGAGCCTGTCAGAAAAGGCTGGGTCTCAGCCATGCTCAAGGCCAAGAAGACAGTGTGTGTCACTCATACTCCGGGGCAGGACAGAGCTGGGCCTGTGGCTCAGTCCCTTCCCTGAGTGCTGTGTGGTGTTGGGGATGACTTCACCTCTCTGAGCCTCTCAGGGTGGCTGTAAGGAGACCTGGGGTATTCAGCAAGCGGTGTGAGCAGCAAGTTATTTGGGGAAGGATGGAAGGGTAGATGCTTCTCCCATCCCAGTCACCTGTCTCTCAGAAGCCAGGAGGCTTAAGGCAAGCTAGTGCCACGGCCTCCCACAGTGGTTTCCGGGGGGCCGTCCCTTCCTGGGACATATACTTAGGCATCCACGTAGCTCTCAGGCCACTGCCCTCAAACCCCCCTCAAACCCCCCTCAAACCCCCACTGTTCTGCCGCCCATGCCTGCCAGTCTACTCAGAGGGGCATGAGGCAGTGGGGGCCTAGGCTTTCCCAAGGACGGAATGTTCTAGGCCCATCATGTGCTTAAGGGGTGCTGGGGTGGCATTGCCCAGCTGAGGAGACCCCCAGTGCCTGGAAGCCCCATATGAGGGAGGCCCTGTAATTGGCCCCCATCCCTGGACTCTGCCATGGCGACTCTGGGCAGCAGGGCAGCCTCAGTGCTGGGCAGGCAAAAGCGTCTCAGTCTCAGGCAGTGGGCTGCACCGCCATGTCCCCATCTCCCCAGTGGGCCTGGGGTGGCTGGGCTGGGCCACTCTGCTTGCTTTTTTGCCCCTGTCCTAGGGGAGAACCCCCCCACCCCCACCCCCATCAGACGGAGCTGGGACCTGGTATCCGGGAGGCCGGCATCAGGAGATATACCCTGGGACTAGCGGGGAGGGGCCTGGGAGAGTGAAGGGTGCCTCACACAGTCAGTCTCTGCCTTGGGTGCGCCCCAAGTGAGGGGAGAGTTCATCGTTTCCTCCTAAACAGCTCCAGTGGGCTGGCTGGGGGCCTGGGGATAGCTCCTTCAGGCTCGCAGCTGTGTGAGGGGAGCCACGGTCCGGGGGACAGTCCCAAGGGTCGCAGGCCCTTCACAGCCTTGCAGGGAAACCAGGGCTAGGGTGTGGCCATCTGAGCCCTGGCGGGGTGGGAGGCTAGGCTCAGCCAGTCCCGTGATGGGGCCCGGGGGCCCACACAGGGTGCAGGGTCTGCGAGGAGGTGGTTCCTGCATGCCAGCATTCACTTATGTCCCATTATGCTGATCTGACCAGGGAGATTTAGTCTGGGTGCCACGTGTCAGGTCATGCGATTTGTTAATAAGCCACAGAGGAGAATAAAATGCCTTCCCCTGGCGGCCAGATTATCACTTGGTGTGTGCACACACGTGCGCACGCACACACATGCATGCACACGTGGGCACACTTGCATGCATGCACATGCACATGCACACGTGGGAGTTGTGGGCCCTGGTGCTCAGTGCTTGTTATGTCTGTGTCCTGGAAACCCTGTCGTGGGCCCCTTTCCCCCCAGGTCTTCCTGGCTAGTCAGTGGGGAGGAGAGGCCCCTGGCCTTGGTTTCCACAGACTTGGGCTCACAGAGCACATCTGCCCCACTGAGCCCGGGTGCCTGGATGTGGGGGGTCCACACTGCACAAAGGGCGGCACCAGGGCCAGCTCTTCCCAGGGGAGAGCAGGAGGGAAGTGCTGAGGCTCCTCTGGCACGCTGCCCCCGTTCCTGGTTGGGGGGTTGGGGGCGTGCTGAGTGCAGGCCGGCCTGCTCCTGGCCTCTGTTCTCACTTCCCAGTCCTGGGGGAGACTTTCTGTGTGGTGAGCATGTGGCACATGAACAAAGGCGGGGCAGGCTGGGTGTCTCAGACTTGGCCCAGCTGGACACCTGGGGCCTCCTGAGCTGCTGTCCAGAGGAGGGAGCTTGCTCTGGGCTCTGAGGCCTGGGGACTTGGGGTCTGGAGCCTCAGGGCCTGAATATCTGGGCGGGGAGCTGGGAACCTGACAGTCTGTAGTCTAAGGGTCTAGCTTAAGGCCCTGGACTGCTTTGGAGCCCCCTTGAAGGAACCTGGAATAAGTATAACCTTTTTTCCCCAGAAACTTCTATTGCACCACTATTGTCTTCTGGGCTGGCACCCAGCCGGACCATGCACAGGGAAGGTGGCCTCAGGGGCCTGTGGCCAGCTGTGCTTGGGGACTCCCAGGCTGGAGGCCTAGGCAGAATGGCCGCAGTGCCCAGACAGCCTCCCACTGGCCCACAGTGGAAGCTCAGGGGAGGGGCTGCCAGGAGTGGGACGTGGTGGGGTTGGCAGGATGGGGGTGGGGTGGAGACCCGGGCAGTTGTGGGGGCCCAACTCGGAAGGGCCTGCACAGTGTTAATGCCCAGCAGTCGCCACCCTGAGATTCGTGATAACTCCTGACAAGGGTTCTAGCATTTCCATTTTGCACTGGGTCCTGCCCCAAATTATGCAGCTGGTTGAGAAGAGGGACTCTCGGGGCAGGAAGGACACTGACAAAGGCTGGGAGGGAGCCTCTCGCAGAGAGCAGAAGAGTGGGCCAGGTGTCCTGGGCTGCAGGGAGGCCCTTGGTGTCCAGTCTGGCTCCACTCCTGGGTCCCACCAGGGGGTCGGGCTGGGCCTGCTGCTGCTCATTGTCCTTAGCCTCCATGCTGCCTTGTCTACCCCCACCCCCACCATTAAGCCGGACTCCGGGGCTGGGCCTAGTCCCAGATTTGGCATCAAAAACTGCTGTGTGACCTAGGAAAGCCCCTTGACCTCTCTGTTCATCAGTGTCCTCCGTGGTGAAATGAGGTCACTGACTCTTGACCTTTCTGCCTCAGAGGACGGAGGTCAGAAGCCAGTCTGGCGAGAGCTGCAGCCTGGCCTACAGTAACCAGCTCTGATCTGAAACCTCAGCCCTCTGGGTCTCAGTTTCCCTGTTAGGGAAACCGGCTCCAGGAGGCCTGGGGACCCCTAGACAGTGGGAGTGGGTGGGCCCCTGAACAGGGAGAGCAGAAGGCTTTAGGTCAAGGTGGGGGAATGCAGGCAGGAACCTCGATCCCACAGGGCCCTGGGCCAGGCCTCTGCCTGCACCTGCATCCAGGGAGAAGTGGGGTACGGGGGCCAAGTCCCTCCCACAGGTCTGAGGACTGGTCCCAAGGGCTGGGGCAGGTGCGCGGTCAGCCACCATGGGAAGGTGCAGAGCTGCCTGTGAACCCACACTGTTGTCAGCTTCACTAACGGCAGTCACGTACAGAGGCGGCTTTTAGGGCTGACTTCCTGCGTCTGACGGGTCCATCACCGAGCAGGAGGGGGGTGTGGCTCTGCCTGGGAACCCACCTGCCTGCTGGACCACACTGCCCAGGGCCTGCCAGGCTCTGCCTCCAGGTCCCTGGGTGAGCCAGGGTCACAGAGACACAGAGTGTCAGGCAGTGACTGGCCTTAGTGCCTGAACCAGCTGGACTATCCAGGAGCAGATTCCCACCAGCTACATAACCCCAGGAAGGCCACTGAACCTCCCTGTGCTGCTGCAAGTTCCTGTGAAGATGGAGATACATATTTGCACCTGTGTCACTGGGGTTCAGTTAAATGATTTGCTGTCGGATAAGGGGCTCAGTGGAGCTGGGCACATAGTGAATGTCAATGAATTTGGCTCAGCTGGGGATGGCACGAGCAGGACAGGATGGCACGGGAACAGCGCAGCCTCCTCTTGGTCCACATCCGGGCTCTGCTCCTACCAGCTGTGTAGCCTGGGACAACCACTTACCCTCTCTAGACTTGCTTCCGAGTCTGGCAAATAAAAAAGGTGGCATGAGGTGCTGGTGGTGGGGCACCAGGAACCCCTGTCTGGTCCTCTATAGGGCTGTGATTATTTGTTGCCATTGCCACGGGCATGTATCAGGGGCCTCCTGTGTCCAGGCCTGGGCTGGTATCAGAGTCACCCTGTTTTATAGACCAAGAAGGTGAGGTCCAGACGGCTGTGGCTTGCCCAAGGCACAGAGGAAGGTGGAGGCAGTTTGTACACTTGCAGCTGGGCCTGTCCCCAGCCTCACCTGGCAGCAGAGGCCCCAGCTCTGTGAGGCCTGTCCTGGGTAGGAGGATGAGGAGGCTTGCAGGGTCGGGGTATGTCCACACATGTCCTCGTGGGCTGGTGTGGGTGGTGTGTGTTTGCACAGGTGCAGGAGCAGAGCTGGGCCGGGCCAGGGAGCCCACCCTGGGGTGGGGGGGAAGCTGGGCCCAGTGGCCCCTGAGGCAGCCCTCTGGAGTGATGGTGGGTGGAGAAATGCCCCAGCATCAGGCTCTGCCCTGCCCTGGGCTGTGCACAGTGGAGCCAGCAGGGCCCTGGGGGTGCAGAGGGACTTCCTCTGCTGGGCACGGACTCTGCCCCTGCTCCCTGCTCCCCGAGACTGGCTGGCCCTGAGGGCTCAGCCCACAAGCCTGGTTTCCTGACTCTTCAGAGCAACCTGGAACTGGGCCGGCTGAGGAGCTGGGGTGGGCGCTGCCACGGGCAGTGGGGCAGGCTCTGGCTCCGGGGGGGCAGGCTCTGGCTCCGGAGGCCAGGGATGAGCTGGAGGCAGGGCAGGCATGGGGGGTGGTCCCTCTGTGGGCTGCAGGAGGGCAGAGGTAGGGAGAGAGCCCCACCCCCTGTGTGTTCCTGGCCCCCACCTCCAGGAAGCCCCCGAGTCCCAGCCTAGCCTGGTCTGGGCCCTCTGCCCCTACCTTGCTGCCCTGTCCTTGGGGGCTGTCCGGTTCTGTCTCCCAAGGGCCTCACCAGGACGCCCCTGCCTGGGACACCCCTGGCTGGCACCCTCCCTCCCTCCTGGGCCTTCTGCTGTAAATTGGGGGAGGAGAGGGGTCCCCCGACACTTGTGAGCTCACAGACAGCAGCTCACCCAGGCAGTGCCTCGGCTTTGGTGCCAATATATGGGGTGTGAACACCAGAGCTGAGCGGGGCAATTAGACTTGCAAACGACTCACGGCCCCCCTGTGAGGCCTAGTGTAAGAACTGCCCTGCTCCCAGGGGCATCACCCCAGTGCACTGCTGGGGAAACCGAGGCCGCCTTGGGCGAGGCTGCTCAGCCCTCCCCCCCACCTCCACGCCAAGGTCTCTGATGGGCGAGATCTCTCAGCAGCCTTCACAGGCAGACCCTGTGCCCCTTCCTCTTGGCATCTGGCCCCTGCTTCTCGCCTCCCCTCCTGCTCCTCAGCCCTGGGGTCTGTCCCTTTGGTGGCCCTCAGGGTGGCCCTCAGCCCCTGCCCTCCTCCCTCCACGGCCTTTCCCTGGGCCACCTGCCCGGCCCTGTGGCTTCACATCCCCACTGGACCCTTCTCCCCAAGCCCCAGGTCTACAATTCTGTCAGCCCCCTGGGTGTCTGCCCCTATGTCCCTCAGCCTCCCCAAATCCCACAGACTTGCCCCTCACCTGTACGCCCTACTCCCGGGGGCACCACTCCCTCCTCTCCCCAGAACCTGGGCGTGAACTTGGGCTCCGCCCACCCCCTCGCCATGGTGAGGTCGGACCCCTGGGCTCTCGGGAAGGTCCAGAAGGACACTCTGTCCTGTGGTGGGGGGGCGGCTGGGGACAGTGGCTGTGGGTGGGGGCAGGGAGTGTCTCTCAGTGACACACTCAGGCCAAAGGGTCTTCTTTTGCTTACAATTCAGCATTTCATTTACAAAGACAAAGAACATTTGTTCACCCTGAAGTCGGGTCCTGCTCCCATGGGTCTGTCTTGGAAATTGCTCAGTCTGCTGCTGCCTGGTGCGGGCCAGCCCCATGATCCGGGGGGGCGTCACGGCCAGTCTGGTTTATGCTCCCCTTGGGTGTACCAGAGGGTCTTCTTTTGTTTTAAGGAGATAAATATTTGCGCAGGGTTCTCTGTTGCTCAGCTCAGCTCTGAGCCATGGGGGTCAAGGTCAGGGCGGCAAGGAGCAGAGAAAAGGCTTCTGCAGACACTCAGCCTCGGCCCCACAAACCCAATGGCTGGGGAGCGAGGCTACGCCGTCCTGGAGCAGGTGCTGTCTCACCGCTGCCTGGGCTGGGAGCCCTTGGGGCCCGGGCAGTAGGGTGTCTGCATGCTCCGGCCTCTGGAGCCGAGAGGCTGGGCTGGACCCTCGGCTCCGTCCTCACTGGGCTGCTGTTTCCTCTTCCATAAAATGGGGAGCAAAATCCCTGCCTCTTGGGGGATGAAGTGGGTGGTGTGTGTGATGGCACATGGCAGCCTCAACAGGGGCCAGAATTTTCCAATTTTTCTTTAATTCCCTAAACCCAAGGTGTGTGAGCATGTTCTGTGTGTCAGGGCCATGTTGAGGGAGGGAATCCAATGTGTACTTTGCTCTCAAGAGCTACTGTGGTCTAGTGGGTGATATATTGTCCGGCAGGTGACTTAGGGTCTGGCAGGTGACCTAGGCCAGGAAAGAGGGCACAGAAAGTGTGTGGGGGATTCAGAGGAATGGAGGTCCTTCCACCTGGGCCAGGGGTGGTTAGGGAAGACTTCCTGGAGGAGGAGGCACTTAGAGGGACCTGGAAGGCAGAGAGAACCAGAGATGCAGGGGTGAGGGTCCTCCTGGCAGAGGGACAGCCTGGGCAAAGGGACAGAAGGTGTCAGTTGCAGGGGCAGGTGTGCTCGGTTCAGCTCTACTGTTGCCTTGGCTGTGGGGGAGGGGAGGCCTGCCAGGCTGTGGGTGGAGCCAAGGGACGGGGGCAGTGTGTCAGCTTGTTGTCGGGCATCTGAGAGCTGCACCTGTCACTGTGTACCAGAGCTCGTTCGCTCCTCGCGGCACTCCCAACCTCTGGGTCTCTCCACAGACCACCCTGCACAGAGGGCACGTAGACTCTCCTGCCAGTGGCTGTGGGCCCCAGTGAGTCCAGACCCTGCACAGAATTAGCATGCAGCATTGCCTCGTGCAGCCAAGGACACAAGAGGGCCATGATAGTGTACCTGACAGGTGTCTCCACAGCACTGGCAAGAGGCAGTGGCGTCCCAGCCACGCTGGCAGGGGTCTTGCTGTTTGGAAACCCCGCCCGTGCCCACACTGCCAGCAGGGCCCTCCCGCTCTACCTCCCCCTGTTTCCAATTCCCAGGGCATCAGAGACTTCTGGGGGGTGTGGGTGTGTGTGGGGCCCCATACCTGTGGACAGATTCGGATGTGTCATACACGCTAGGGAATTTGCTGCCGCCAGCCACCTGACTCCTAAATACAGAAAAGACTGACGTCCGTCAGGCATCCCCGAGCCTGAGTCTGCCCGGCCCAGGCTGCTCCCACCCCAGATAAACAGCAGACGCCTGGATCTGCCTGGGGTGGTGGGGGCTGTAAAGAGAGTCACACTTGTGGCCAGCTGACCTCAAGAAGGAGCAGTCGAAGAATGAATGAATGAATGAATGAATGAAAAGGAGCGTGTGAGCTGGCAGAGTGAAGCCGGGGCAGAGGGGAGGGAGTGCAGGATGGGGCTGCGGTGGGCAGGCCAGGCGTGTGGGGGAAGGAGGCTGGGCGGGCCCGGCCCGGCAGAGAGCTCTGGTGGGGCGTGAGGCCTGGGACCACAGGAGGCCAGCACTGTTTGGGGACCTGTTTAGTTCGAGGTGCTTTACATGGTCCAAGTGTCCCACAGGCAGCTCCGGGCAGAAGCCCTGGGCTGAGACACGGGGCGTGCTCATTCGCTGCCGCGCTCAGTCATTAGTGCCAGGGTGGTGCGGGGGTGCACGCTGTGCTGGGGCTGGTTCCCCGGGCTGGCGTGGGCCAGCTGCTGAGTTTCCAGGGCATTTGTGAGCCAGTTGTTAAACATATTTGTCATTAAATAATGTAGAACCCAATCATGGCCCAACCCCTGCACCCGCACGAAAAGCTAACAAGAGAGTCAGACCAATTGCGGCCCGTAGTGCCGGCAGTTTCTGTCGAATGAAGGAAATTTGTGTGAGGGCGAGAGAGCGTCGTACAGAGGACCACATATCAGACTCAATGGCGACGAGTTTATTGGGAAAAGAGGCTTGGTTTCATGCTTCAAATCTCGTGGAGGGCAGCGTGGGGTTGACGGCGGAGGCCGAGCAGAGCCGGCGGAGCCTTCCGTGGGAGTCAAGGCTGGGTGGAACCCACCGTGGAGGGTGTGCGTGCTTTCTTACTCTTCGTCAGTCACGTATACACACCTTCATGGCAGTGACATTTGTAGCAAACTCTTACATGTGTATGTAGGAGTATGTCGTCTCGGCGAGCCAGAGCTTCACGGGGTGCGTGAAACACTGTGGGGGGTGAGGGCGTGTTGGGGATGCGTCCAGGTAGGGGAGGGTGGCGGCTAAATTAGGGACAGAGCTTACCAAGGAGGGACCAGGACACGGAGAGGGGTGGCCGTAGTCGTGGCTGGGGGGGTGCAGGAGGCAGGCCCGGGGCGTGTGTCACGGGGGGCTGGCGGCTCTGGGGGTGTGCACTGGGGCTTTCCTTTCCTTTTCTCATTCCTGAAGCCCGCTCCACCCAATTTCCTCACGGCCATTTCAGTCTGTGTCCCTCATCCCTCACTGTGGCGGGCGGCCTGTCCCTGTGCTGATAGGTGCCGCTGCCGTGCACCTGTTACAGGGGGACCTGAGGCCTGAGTGTTGCTGCTGGGCTGAAACACGGATGCGCGTGCCACCGTGCCGAGGGGCAGCCGCTCCAAGGCTCCTTCCCACGTTGGGCAGACTCCACTTGCCTGGAGCCGGGGACCCAGAGGCTGAGAATGGCAGGTGAGGGGTCACTGCCTTGGTGACCCCTGGAGCTTGTTGCACCAGTGGAGACCTGAGAGGCAGGGCTGGGCCAGGGCCTGGCGGGGAGGCAGGGGCCTGCTTGCCCCCGCCCTGCTCAGGCACACTGTGAGGCCTGGGGCAAGCCGCTTCCCCTCTCTGCCTCAGTGTCCCCACTGAAGTGGGGCCTGGGCGCTGGCCTTGAGATCTGTCCCAGATTTTCCCGCCATGACACCGGGAGAAACAGTGGGCTCAGAGCCTTGGGCTCCTTCTGTCGCTTCAGTATGGTGAGAGGGGGTGGAACTGCCGTTCCCATCACCCCACCCACCTGCCCCGCCCACTCATGGACTCACCCCTCTGAGACATATCCATGGTGCACCTGCTTGTGCCAGGAAGGAGCACAAGTGTGGGCCTTGCCCGCCTGCGGCCAAGCCCCTCTCCCCCACGCCCACCTGCCATCTCTGCAGCCGTTCCTCCTGCCTCTCACTCTGTCAATCATTCGCCAATCTATCCCACAGCCCTGCTTATCCACTCAGGCACCATCCTCCACCCTCCATCCTCCATCCTCCACCTCCATCCTCCACCTCCATCCTCCACCCTCCATCCTGCATCCTCCACCCTCCACCCTCCATCCTCCATCCTCCACCCCCATCCTCCATCCTCCACCCTCCATCCTCCATCCTGCATCCTCCACCTCCACCTCCACCCTCCATCCTGCATCCTCCATCCTCCACCTGCACCATCCTCCATCCTCCACCTCCATCCTCCATCCTGCATCCTCCACTCTCCATCCTCCACCCTCCATCCTCCATCCTCCATCCTGCGTCCTCCACCCTCCATCTCCATCCTCCATCCTCCACCCTCCATCTCCATCCTCCACCTCCATCCTCCACCTCCATCCTCCACCCTCCATCCATCCATCTCTCCGTCCCTCCCTCTCTCCATCCATCCATTCACCCACCCACCTACTCATCCCCTGATCTCACGGCAATTAAGGCTTACTTAATGGTGGACTTGGGGCTAGGGGTGGGACAGAGAAATGAGGTAGACAAGGCCCCTGCCCTTGGAGACCCCCGCCCGTGGGGGAGGCACCCAGGGGCTTCCTCACTAAGTATAGTGTGGGAAGCGTCTTTGTGGGATCTGAAGGCATTTAGGCCACTTGGTTCTTGACGGGGCCTGGGTGGTGATTGGCTGACCGGTTCCATGGGGAGGATCCGTGATGGGCAGGGCCCCGCTGCAGGGCAGGACCTCTGTGGTTTCCTGTGTTGTCAGTTGAGGCTGCATTTGAGAGGGTAGGTCTTGGAACGCGGCCCATCTCCCCACTGCCCAGCCCAGGTCAGGCCTAGGGGACACTGGGGGTTTAGAGAGGCCCTTAGAAACGGCTCCATGGGAGTCCGAGTGGGAGGGCTGTGCCCACGGTCACCAGTGAGCCCAAGTGCCTGGTCCCACCCTCTCCCCCCAGAAGGCCAATAGCTGCCACTTTCCATTCGGGGCAGATGTACTCTGGTCCCCAAAGGGTCCCAAAACAGTGACTATGACTGGGCCCCTTGCCAGGTTGCCAGAGGTGGAGTTACATCTGCCTTGCCCCACCCCTGCTGCAGAGGCCTGCACGGAGGCAGGACTTTGGAAGTGGCACTTGTGGGAGCCAGGTTTTCAGGAGAGGGTGGGAGATTGGCATCTGGAGACCCAAGCCTGGCTCTGCTACCCCTGGTAGAAGACCCTCAATTGTCCTGAGCCTCATTGTTCTCATCTATACAATGGGAATGGCTGTCCTGAAGTCTGTGTTTAAGAAGCCCTAGGCTGCCTGGAGCTGACTGTGCGTGCGTGTGCATGTGTGGGAGTATGAGGACAGAAAGGCTGTCCGGAGGCTCGGGAAGGCTCTGGTGCTGGGTGCAGGATGCCTGGGAACTTGGGCTCAGTGAGTTGCTCAGGCAACTCTGCTGTTCCCCCAGACCTGCAGGATTGAAGCCAGTGGTTTTCTCTACAGGTGTCTACACCTGCACCTGTGTGCAGGGATCGGGGTACATGTCTGGTCTGAGTGCATCAGATGAGGGAACTGTTTTCAGTAAGAGGACAGCAGCTGCAGCAGCAGGAACAAGCACCATTCATGCAGCTCTGGCTATCCCTGATTCTCCCAGAACATGGAGCTGCAGGGGTGTCAACTTTACTTTCCAGGTGAGGGGACTGAGGTTGCTGGGCAGAGGGGACATGCCAGGGTCCCACAGCTAGTGGCGTCTGGGCTTCTCACGTTGGGATATGCTGCCCCCTGAGCCACCCTGCCATTCCCTTCTGGGCAAGGCTGGGGTGTGGGGTGGTCAGTCGGCCGTGGCCTGGACACAGGCTGAGTGGGGCAGGGCGCCAGGAGCCTGGCCTGGCACAGGCCACTGGGCTATGTGACTAACCAGCGCAGGGCCCTTAGGGAAAGACACAGGGAACTTGGAGCCTGCTGTCTCCGGGGTGATTTGTGGGGAAGCCGACATGTAACTGTGTCCTGAATCATGTAGGGGGGTGTTGCACATGCACCGCCAACAGCCTTGTTCCTAAATTATCTTTTATGATCGCCAGCAAATCTGCGGGTAGCGGGCATCTGTACCCAAACCCAGCCGTTATTGGTGGCGGCAGACACGGCATTAATTATTGATGTGCCAGGCCACCTCCACTTAAAATTCATGGTCCAGCCACTCTGCAAATATTGATTCTGACCCAAGTTGATGTTTTCCCCTTAAATTCTTAATGATTAAATTTGTGCCATTCCTCATCGATCTTTCTTTCCCCAGGTTTTACCATAAATTATTCTATTCAATTAAGTAAACTCACACATAATGGCATTCTGCAAACTGAATAATTTATTGACTGTGTTTGGCAAAAGGCTGGTTTGGGGTGGACGAGGGAAGGGGGGGATGGGGTCTTGATGTTCCCGGGGCTGGTGGGGGCTGCTGGGGGCGGGGGAGGGGCCAGGGTCCCGGCAGCATGATGGCCTGAGTGTCCCTTGCCTGCCTGCCCACCGTCCGGCCTCAGCCTCGCCTTGTGGTACCCAAATCTGCCTTCATCTGCTCAGGCTGCCATAACAAAACACCGCAGATGATTGTTTCTCCCAGTTCTGGAGGCTGGAAGTCTAAGATCAAGGTGCCAGCAGGGCTAGTTCCTTCTGAGGCCTGTCCCTTGGCCACTTCTGTGTGCTTGCAGGGTCTCCCCTCTGTGCGCTCAGGCATCCCTTGTGTCTCTGAGTCCAAACCACCTGAATGGCCTCATTTTAAGTTAATCACTTTTTGAAGTCCCTATCCAAATACAGCCCCATCTGAGGGGCTGGGGGTTAGGGCTTCCACATGTGAAACGTGGGGGCACAATCCTGTCCCCAGTGGCTCCTGTGGCCAGCTTGGCCCTCTGACCAGCCTTCTGTGTCTGGGTCCCCAGCTCTAGCCTCCTCAGCAGCCTCCACCCTGGGTGTGGGGTGGGGGCCCCACCTCACCCTGGGCCTGGATGCCCCACCCCTCCCACCCCTGCCAACAGCCTGTGCACCCTGCACCCTCCAGGGAGAAGCATGCAGGGCAAGAGCTTCCCGGCAGGGCAGGTTCCAGGGTCTGAGCTCCTCCCTGGACAGTCCTCCTGGGTTGTCTGCCCCCTACCTCCCTGGCCATGGGGCAGGGCAGCCTCCTTCAGCATGTCCACCTCCAGCTGAGCCTGCTTCTTGAACTCCAGACTCGGGGGTCCAACCGCCCTTTGCATGTCACGCTTAGATGCCCCGTGAGGTTTCAGCTTCAACACATCCCAAGCAGAACTCGTCACTGCCCCCTCTGCCCCCCGGGGGCCCTGAGCCTGTGTTCCCACATCAGTGGAGGGGCCACCATGCAAGGCCAGGAAGCTGGGGTCACCCCGTCTCCCTTCCTGGGCCTCCGTTGTCCTCATGGCCCCCCAGGATCTGCCACCTGAGTGGCGGTGCCAGGGTGGGGCAGGGCAGCAACAGAGACACAGCCTCCAGCCTTTCCCAAGGAGCCCTTCCCTGGGCACACCCCACTGTGGCTGAGGGGCGAGGCCTGGGCTCACCCCTAGCCCCCATGCCCCACGGGGGAGGGCACCCTCAGAAGGGCCTGTCGCTGCTGTGGGGCAAGTGAGTGAATGAGCAATGTGGCTGAACTTTGGGGACGTCTGCAGAGAGTTTTGGGCAGGGGGTGGGGCTCAATTCTCCCCAGTCCCCTCATTTTGCCCAGGGCTAACCTTGAGTTCATGGATACTAAGAAACCTGAACGTGGGACCAGAACCAGGGCAGCCCAGAAGCACGGTCAGCCACGTGGATGTGGGCGCCAGGGAGCCCTCGGCTGGGGAACTCCAATACCTTGGAGCCGAGCGTCCTGGAGAAGCGGGTGGCCTCCTCCCAGCAGAGCAGGTGTCAGGGCGGGAGCAGGCTGCCCTCTGCATCATGGAGGAGACTCCATCCTCGGGCCTGGCAGCCCTGGGGGGCGAGGCCCAGGCAGTGGGGGGCCTGGCTGGAGCTGGGAGCTTCCCATGTGTTCGTGTGCGCAGCACATGCACGCCAGAGGCCTCTGGGGCTGAGAGATGTTTGCAAAATGCTCATTATATAAACGTGGGCTGGCGGGAGCAGCAGGCGGTGGGGACGAATGGCTGCATGAAGCTGCCTTTCAGGTGGGTGCCACGCAGGGCCCGGTGGGCATGCGGTTCCTGGCTGTCCACACCCCTCTGTCTGAGGGCCTGGCAGATGTGAGCAGCTCGGGGACCCTGTGTCCATCCCTCAGCAGAGCTGGCCCAAGGTCTTCATTGTTGCTTTCTCCTCCACCCTGGGGCAGCCGCTGCCCAGAGTCACCACCCCAGCACTGTCCCGATGGCCTGGAGCGGCACTGGGGGACAGGCTGGCTTCCTGTCCTCCCACTGGCCCTGGGGTGAGGTGCAGGAGGCCACCTTGGGGTGCTCAGAGAGTCATGGGGTGTGAATGGCCTTTCCCACCCTCAGCTCCCATGTGGCACCGGCCTTCAGGGGTGCAGACACAGAGGGGCTCCCACTGTCCTTGGTCTTGCCAGCCTCCCTGCCGGGTGAGAGGTGTCTGTGGCCTCTGGCTTCGGGGCTGGCTGTGCCCACTGCTCCTACCAGCTCCGCTAGGGCAGGGATGAAGTGTGCTGGATGCCTGCTGGATTAGCCCAGGGGGCTGAGAGCCAGACCTTGGGTCCTTTGCTTAAACAGCCAGGAGCAGGGAAATCCTTCATATCTTTGTTTAGGAAGCCTTGGCAAATGCAGTTTAGATGCTGTTCGTGGTGTCCTAGTGAGTGAAGAAGGCAGGGGCGAAACCTCCTCGAGAAAGGGCTGCATATGCGCCAACCTGCATATCTGTGGCTCCCAGGGCACATGGAGAGAACAGAAGAGGGGGATGCTGGGTGCCGAATCCATGGGTTTTCTGCGTTGTCTGGATTTTCTACAATGACATTGAGCTGTTTTGAAATAGATTAAAAAAAAAAAACACCTTGTGTAAGGGACTGCACCTAAATACTTGATTTTAAAACTAAACTTTCATTTCTGATGACCATGACACCTCCACTGTCCAGGACCTGGTCAGATGCAGCTGGGCAGCCTGAGGGGCGTCTCTCAGACCTGCCAAGCTTTAGTTTAAACGCAGTTCCAGCAAATGCCACTCTGGTTTCTGACCCGAAGTGGCAGGTGGGCGGAAGGTGTGCAGAAGGGGGATGTGGCTGGGGGGACAGCTGGCCAGGACAGCAGGGCGGCAGCACGTTGCTCAGGAGCGTGGGGCAGACTGACCCTGGTCACTGCTCAGCCCTGCCCGCCACACTCCCGGCTGGACCCACTGCTCTTGGTGTAAGCAGGACGGCAGGAAGCAGCTACAGAAAGTTCTTATTTCCAACCAGAATTCTTTAACATCCCTGGAGCTAAGCCCTGGCACGCTACTGGAAAGTTCTCATTTGGAGAGCATACCAGGTGAGGCGTGCATTTTAAATAAGTCGATCCCACGGGCATTAACACTCACTCAACAAACAGCAGCTCTTGAGAGATGAGAGACTGGGGTTCAGAGCGTGCCAGGCTCCTCCTAAGGGCTTTACGAGAGCAAGCACACCTGTCCCCCCTTGAAGGCAGTGGCACAGGGACGCAGCCCAGGCTGTCCAGTGGTGGCGGCTGGGCTCAGACCCTGGTGGCCTGCCCAGGGGTGATGCTCTAACCACTGTACCCTCCTGCCTCTCTCTGGATATTTGTTGGGGAGACAAATACTTTGAGGAAGTGCTTATTTTAGGTGACACTCTCCCTGGAGGTGTCACCCCGTCCTGCCCTGTCTGGCTGTGGGAGAGGGGAGGGTGCTCTGAAAGTGCCCACTTGCTTGGAGGGAATGGCCTTGGGCTGCGTATCTGAGCAGAATCAGAGTCCACAGAGGGCAGTGGGCTACCAGGGTGGGCTTGGGGGTACTCGGTGGACGATCAGCCTCTGCACTGTTGAATAATCTCCCAAAGGCACAGCTCTGGCTGCGGCCCTACCCTGCTCACACACCTTCCATGGCTCCCCAGTGCTTTGGCCTTCCCAGCCTGATTCCCATCACCCCCTTCCTTCCCAGACCTTGGTGCGTTGGATTTGCTAGGGCTGCCATAGCAAGGTACCGCAGACTGAGGGGTTAAGCAGCAGACATTGATTTGCTCACAATTCTGGAGGCTGGGAGTCCCAGACCAAGGTGTCCCAGGGTCAGCCTCCACCTGAGGCCTCTCTCCTGGGCTTGCAGATGGCACCTTCTCTGTGTCCTCCCGTGGCCATCCCTCTGCGTGTGTCTGTGTCCTGATCTCCCCTTCTTCCAGTCCTCTTGGATCAGGGTCCACCCCAGTGACCTCATTTTAACTTATTACCTGTGTAAAGACTCCGTCTCAAAACACAGTTACATTCTGAGGTTTGGGGTCAGGGTTGCAACATGCACATTTGGGGCGGCACAATTCAGCTCATAACATGGGGATGCAGCCGTGCTGGGTGAGCAGCCCCTGGACGTGCGTCACTGTCCCAGCCCCTGCCCCAGCCCCACCCTCTGCCCTCCCCACCCATCGTCATGTGTCAGAGCCTCCCTCGTCCAGCAAGGTCCTCCAGGAACGAAACCTCCGGGGGCCTCTGGATGAAGTGGCCTCTCCTCCTTGAGCTTCGACTGTCCCCCGAGATCACAGAAGTTTATCTCCCAGCCTTGTGTCCCACCCCCACCAGCCTGGAGCCCTCCTCTGTCCCAGCAGCTAGGTCCAGCGGATGGTCACATGCCCAGGAGGGGCTGGTCCTGCTGACTGGTCCAGGGGAGGGTCGGGGGACAAGGGCCTCCTGGAAGCTGGAGGTGGGCAGCAGCCTGGGACCCCCCAGCAGAAACTGGACAGTACAGCCGGCACCTGGGACCTTGGCCGCTGCCCCTCTTCTCTGAGCTCCCATCTACCTTGACATGCTAAAGTTCTTCCTAGCGTCCTCCCCACAGGAAGATGGGAGATACCCACCGGTCTGAGATGCCCTGAGGGACCCTGCCCCTCCAGCTAGGTGCCCACTGCTCTTCCCCATGCTCTTGGAGGGGCTCTGCCCCTCTGCTGGGCCTCCCTGCCAGGCATGTCACTCTCGGGGTGGCCTCTCCCTGCACCCCAGCCTGCTCTGCCTCACGGAAGCAGGATGCGCTCAAACCTGCACAATGTCCCCAGGTAGCGTTTGCCTAGCCTGTAGCCTTGAGGTCCCACCCAGCACTCCTGGGCAGGGGTAGCGGGGGTGGGGGGAGGAGGCAGAGGAGAGGGGCTTGGCCTTCCTGGGCTGGTGTGCCATTGGGTGATGGGTGTCACACGCTGAGGGGTGAGGATGGAGGCTGAGTTCCCTGGTGGGGTGGTGGGTGCAAGAGATTGTCAGGGCAGGGAGCCGAGTGGGGCAGAGCCTGGGGGAGGGACTTGGGGAAGGGAAGGCCCCGAGACCATCCTGACTGACTCTCTTGTTGCTCAGATGGGGAAACTGAGGCCAGAGGAGAGAGCCCAGGACCCTCCGAGGCAGGTTTGGCCCAGGTCTGAGTCACCTGCCCAGTTCCAGGCACTCCACACCCACCGATGTCTGGGGCTCGGGAAGAATGACCCGGAACCTGGAAGAGCAGGGGAGGGACTGTGCTGGGGGCCATGCCTGCAGGCTGCCTGGAGGAGGTGGCCCCTGGGCTGAGTCTTGCCGGGAGACCAGAGGGCAGGCCCTCTAGCTGGAGGGACCTGAGAGCATGAGGCAGCAGGTAGGCAGAACTGTGTGCTGGGGGCAATGAGGCTGTGGGCTGGAGCAGGGCAGAGCCAGTCGTGCAGCCTTGGCGGGGTAGCGGTCTGGCCTGAGAGTGAGTAGTGTGGCCTGGAGGGGTGGGTGGGCAGACGCGCAGGCGAGCCAGCCGTGGAGCTGGGGGCACCCATGGGAGGTGAGAGAAGTGGCTGGGTGGGGGCCTTTCAGGGGTTCAACCTGGCCAGGGAGTGGGGGGAGAGGGGAGGCGGGGCTCAGTGGGGCGTGCTGGCTGTGGGTAGCCTGGCGGGCACAGACGGCCCAGGCATTGGTCCTGTGAGCCATGATCTGGGAACCAGGCGCATGAAGGTGGGCAAGGAGGTCATGGGCGGGGGCAGCCTGGCCTGCTGGGTAAAGCGAGGGCCCAGGGTTCCGGGAGGCTCTGTCTGACTCGCCTTTGGCACTTAGGAGGAAGGGGCGAGGGTCGAGGGCAGAACTGCAGCTCCTGTCGATGCTGCAGGGGCCACGCCAGCCTGCAGGGTACTAGGGTGACGGCAGAGGGCAGGTCGGGGGGCTGGCGCCTCCTCACAGGCCCTCTCCTGGGTACGTGGCTGGCCTGCAGGTCAGCGTGCCCAGCTGGGTTGCTCCTGGGCCCGGTGCAGAGGGCAGTCCCCAGAGGACCCAGCATGGACTTCCGGGGCAAAGGATTAAGTCGTTCACGGCAATCAAGCTGTTAAGTGAATTTTACTGGTGGATCAATAGAGTAGGCTCCGGGCCAGTCAGCGCAGACCCCCTTCCTCCAGCCTCCATCCCTCTCCTTTCCAGGGTCCCCTTGATCTGTCATCTGGCCTTTGTCCTACGGGGGTGGGGGGGCAGGTGACCTGGGGCACAACTGAGAGGTGATTCAGGAGAACCTCCTGGCCAGAAATATCATTAAAGAAAAATGGGTCTTGGACCATCTTTTGGTTTTTCCATTAAGTCCTGTTCGTTTCCATTTCAAGAAATGGTTTCCTAATCCTATTTGTGACATGCCTGTAAGCCCCAGATAAAAACGGGACATTTGCATCCGTGTGGGGGGAGTGAATGGTACCAAGCAACGCTTCTTCCCTAAAGATAATATTAGGTTCCTTAATGCACCCGCACTCCTGGGGTGTAAAATTTTTATACGGAGGTTTAAATATTCAAAGCCAGTGTAGGGCTTTCCCCCCTTTTTCTGCTAACTAATAGAGACAGATTAAATTTAAAAGAGATTTAATTTGTCAGGTTGTTGGCGCATTATGGAGGATAAATTATGCGTATGAAGGGGAACATGTTGCCTTTGTCTCGCTGTGTGGGGCTGTCCAGGGCAGCAATGGGCACGATTAACAGTATGACGCTCGAGCTCTGCCCCGGACTCCCTCTGGCTGCACCAGGATTGTCAATCACCTCTACAGGCGCCTTATTCGGAGAAGCGTCAGGGACGCTGCCCACAGAACTGCTGGGCAAAGCAGTGGGGCTTCAAGGGCTGTTCAGATATTGCCCCCCTGCCCCGCCCCCGTGTGGAGACCCTCAAGGGAGGGGCTCCTGCAGATCACAGAGGGCGGGGGTGGGGGCTGTGTCCCCACCGTGCCCTGGCAGGCAGGGTGTCCAGATCTGGGCACCAGCCGTGTGCCTATGTGTGATCTGGTTGGGGTGGGCATTCTGTGGCCTGCCCTGTGGCCCCTAGGGTTTGTCCTCTGGGACTGTGGCAGAGGCAGGTTTGTTCCCAAGGCCACCCCCGTCAAGTGGGGCCAGCAGTGACCCTAGCAGGAAAACTCAGCAGGGGTGATGGCAGGAATGCGGGTTTTGGGAGCAGCTTCTAAGGCTTGCTCAGGTTTGCTTTTTAGAATGTTAACTATGGCCTCCAGGGGAAGGGGGCTGGGGGGCAGAGTGGGGTGCAGAGGCCAGAAGGGATGTGTGGCCACAGCCCCAGACAGTGGGCGTGGGTTTGGGAGGAGGGACGGGTTGGCCCTTACAGGGAGATCGATGGGCCCTGTGGGAAGAGGGGCCCAGAGTCCAGGGCTTCTACTGGCAAACAGGGACTGGGGTGTCCCTTGGGGGCCTGGAGTGGGGTTAGGGGACCAAGAGCCTGGGCTAGGGTCATTCTTCTTGTGTGATGCCCCCCATCCTCACATGGCTCCCTCAAAGTGGAGTCTGGGATGAAGGCTCTTGTGCCATCTTGGGCTGCAGTTCCTGGCAGGTGTCAGGGCTGGGCATGCAGCAGGCCAGGGAGGGGCCCAGGCCAGGGGAACCTTGGTGCTCTAGCCTCTGTACTGGTGGTGGGTACTCTGTGCCCAGGGTGCCCTCACTACCCCCTCCCCAGGGGAGCATGGGCCAATCTCCTGCGCCTCTCTGTGGGAGCTCCTTGGGCGCCAGCTGCCCCATTTCTGCAGCAATAGGAAGGCCTATAGGGTCTGAAGTTAACAGGGCATGGCAGGGGCTGGCCCAGCAGACCCCGCAGTCCAGAGCAGGGCGATGGGGGTCTGCCCTGTTCCGCACCTGCCAATTAGAGCCTATTAGTGGAGGCCTGGCCTCACCCAGGCACCTGGGCACCCTCCAGGGACGGGGAAGTGGATTAGGGAGCCCATGTCCAGCCTGATCTTTGTTGGGGGATCAGCCAGGGGGTGCTTTGTGTCCTGACAGCAGGGCCCATCTGTCCCTGGGGCCTCCAATCAAGCCCCCCTGGGGAGGAGGCAGTGGGGATGTTGGGGGGAGTCCTGGGCCTTTGTGCTTGGAAGAGCCCCCCCCAGCTCCCTGGTGGCACCCCTGGCCTGCACCTGAGCCTGAGCCACACCCCAGTAGCTACAGCGCTGCCACAGCACAGGGAGGATGTGGCCAGGCCCAGTATTGGCCCTGCTGGTGTCTCTACCCGGTGGCTCGTGGCCCCTATGGTGCTGGAAGAGCTGGGCTGGGTACCAAGGATGTTACCTTCAATTGGAGGTGCCGAGGCTGGGGCTTCTGCTGATTGGGTTATGGGGTTTGAGTGGCCCATGGGGGAGCTGCTGAGGCCCCTGCTATTGGCACTGAAGGCCCAGCTGGCTGGACCCCCCACCAGAGAGCCCTAGAGCAGGTTCAAATCACCCCCTGCCTTGTGCTGCACAAACAAGCACCTGAGGAGCGAGGAAATGAGGTTGACGGGAGCCCCAGCCAGTGCCCTGCCACCTACCCACCCAGTGATGCCACCCGGGACGTGTGTGGCATGTGCCCCATCCCCTGTGCCCCCTCAGCTTCAGCCCACCTGCCCCCCAGACATGGGACGTCACAGGCAGGGCTCTGTGGGTTCCTGCATGGCCTCTGGGGGGGGGGGGTCTGTCCTCGGAGAGTCAGGTGGGAGGAAGCCTGGGACACCCCTGGGCCCTGGGCTGGGGACGCTGAGGTCTGTCTGCCTCCTGCACTGGACCGAGTGCTCTCCAAAGGCCTTGCTGACACCAGGGCCACTGCAGCCAGGCTCTGGCCTGTGCATGGCCTCTGCCCCAGCCGCAGCCCCTGCTCCCGGCCACCTCTTTGCGCTGGAGGTGCCTGAATGATTTTCTTTCCCCAGGAAGAGTCACACACCAGCTGTTCAGATACTTCTGTAAACCCGCTTCCTCCACCACCTCCTCCCTGGACCCAGCGCTCTCCTTGGAGAGTCTCTGGGGGGGGTGCAGTGGGGATGATCATGCGGTCTCTGGTCTCCTCGGATGGGGCTTGGAGTCTCCCTGGGAGGGGTCAGCGGGCTCCTCAGGTCCCCTCCACCAGGCGCACACCCGCCTTCTGCCGAGCTGGTGGCACAGCTGGCCCCCACCCAGCGGGCAGCACACGTGTGGCTGCAAACAGAAGTGTGGCAGGTGTGGGTTTTATGGGGAGCGTTTCTGAGTCCTCTTCCTGCTGTGCTTGGGCCGCAGGGAGCTGCCGCTGGTTGTTCATGAGTCTCTTGCCTAAGGTGGTTGTTCCTGCCGCCCGCGTGGGCCTGCGTGCACTGCGAGCCTGGTGAATGCCAAGCAGCTTGGTGGCCCAGCCCCAACTGTTAAGGGCCTTATTTGCATCAGCTGTGGCCCAGTGCCGGCTTGTCCAGTCCTTCCTGATGGCTGTCTGGGGGGTGCTTGGCGCCGCCCTGCGTGGAGGCAGATGCCACGCTCCTGGCTGCTTCCCAACCTGTGGGGGCTCTCTCGGGGCGCGTCAGGCCCGGCTGATTGCTTCACATGGATGTGTTTGTGCCTGGGGTGTGCACGTGGGGGTGTGTGAGAATGGAAGGACACACGAGTGGATGACAGTCGGACGGGCAGAGACCTTGAAGGTCAGGACATGCCAGGCGCTGTCGCACCTGCAGGCAGGAAGTGGGCCCAGCACCCATGGGCTGGTGGTGGGTGGGAGCTGGCGAGACAAGGAAACCAGGGGTGCCCGGGCTTTGGGGAGCTCCAGGGGTGAGCCTGGGGGTACAAGATGCTGCACAGACAATGCTGGCAAAAGAGTGAGGGTGACACATGGCATGAGAGGGTTCGGGAAAGGCTCTAGAGAGAGAAAGGAGAGGTCACTTTCAGCCAGGAGAACCAGAGCAGGCCCGGAGGAGGAGGCTAGAGATCCTCTTTGTCCTGCAGACCCATCCGTGGCCCCTCTGTGCCGGGGGGCCGTGGCATTTCTTGCCCTGGGGCTTCTGGAGGTGCCAGTGGGGGTCACAGGCTAGTGGGGGAGGTGGGTGTGTTCCTGGGCCCCTCCCTGGCCCCCAGGGCCTGGCCCCTGCTTTCCTCTGTCATGCCTGGTTTTACAGCCGCCTGGAGACCTCAGTTCTTCCAAAGCCATCAGAGGGAGATGAAGGGTGCAGAAAACACAGCTGGTTTTTGCGGGTCCTCTGGATTCACACGGTGCTGTGAGCACTGCTGTTAATAACACTTGCTCAGGGTGGGGACCAGGGCCTGGCGGTGGCAGTGGGTGTGGGGGGCTGTCCTTGGCCCCTTTGCTCCACCCCTGGACTGCAGGCAGGGAGGGTGGCTGGGGCCATGGCATTTGGCACAGGACAGCTCATGATGGAAGGGGCTGGGGGTGCCTTGCAGGCCCGTCCCGTCTTGTGGGGGCTGGAGCAGCCAGCAGTCGTGAGGAGACGCTGCCTGGCACTGGGAGGGAGTCCTTAGCATCTTCTTTCCTGCAAGATTCATCCTGCTGCCCTCCTGCCCTCTCTCCCCGCGTCTTTCTGTCCTTTACTCTTTCTGCATTCCATTGGTCCATCCACTGATCCATCCTATCTTCCATTATCCATCCATCCATCCCTTCCTCCATCCATCTGTCCATCTTCCCTTCCCTCCATATCCATCCATCCATTTATTGATCCACCCACCTACCCACCCACCCATCCTTCCTTCCACCCACCCACCCCCCTTCCACCCGCCCGCCCCCCTTCCTTCCACCCACTCATCCATCTTTCCTTCCTTCTCTCCTTCTATGCACCCTTCCTTCTACCCATTACCTCTTCCAACAAAACTGTGTCTAGTTTTGGCCCTGGCCTGTGGGGTACACAACCAGGCCATTACAGTCCAGAGTGCCTTGGGCCCTTAGACAGGAGAACAGGGGTGGGAGGATCCAAAGCCCAGGGAGGTGTGGCCTGGGGAGGACACAAGAATGTCTGGAGCTGGTGTTTGGGAGGTTAACGGGCAGTGAGCCAGCCAGATGCCCTGCCTTGAGGCCTCTGGGGAGGAGCAGGCAGTGTCGGGGAGGCTGGGGAGAAGCGTGGTGGGGGAGGCTATCCCTGCACTGGGATGTCCTCTTCCTGAGGAAAAGGCCAGGCCACATTTGCATCACCTTGGTCTGGGCTGGAGGCTCCTAGAGGCCCAGTCGTGGGACTCCCCTTGGCACTGGCACCCTTCCCAGGTGTCACAGTGACACCTGCCCTGTTTGCTGCGTGACTGTGTCCCTTTTGTGGGTGGGGAAACTTGGTCTTGGCAGGTCTCCTGGCACCCCGCCCTGCCCTGTTGTGACTTTCCATCTTTCTCTGTCACTTGTCCTGACATTTACTCATTCTTAGGGTGTAGAGGGTGGGCAAGGACTGTCTGCCTCCATCCAGGAGGGCTGGAGCCCGGATGAGGATGAGGGCTGGGGGCAGGACAAATAGCCGTGGTTTGCTGTCCCTCGTCCAGCTGAAGTCCACTCCCTCCGACTTTGACTGTGTGGGTGTTGGGGGGCTCTTCAGGGAAACTGCTGGGACCAGACAAGGCGAGACCAGTGGATGGGCAGGCCGCTTCTCTGCTCAAGCCCTGCTGCGGGGTCCCGAGCTGGGTGCCTTTGTTCTCTCTCCTGTCCTGCCCGGCACAGTGAGTGGCCAGGGCTGGGAGCTGTGGGCGGACCCTGAGCTCTGTGCTCAGAGCCACGGTGACCCAAGAGGGCCTGCCTGGCGCAGCCAGGCTCCATCAGCACGGCCTCGAGTGTGGGTCTCTCCGGTGGCTGTCGGCGGCTGTGCTGGGACACCATGTCGGGCCACACAGGCTGGACAGGGTGACCAGGGGCTGGGCCTCTACTCGTCACCAGGCACTGTCCTTGCCAGAGTGGCCCCCGTGTGGCCTCCATCCTCCTCACAGAGGGTCTCCTGGAGAATGCCTGGGCCCAGGGCAGCAAGACCCTGGCCAGCTATAGCCTTTGAGCCATGCTCGCACCTCTCTGGACCTCAGTTTCCCCACCTATCCAATAGCGCTCACTCAGACTCAGAGGCCATTCCAGGCCCCAAGGATACCGCCATAGCCTGAGTAGACCTGTCCGGGCCCGTGGCGTGGACCGTCTGACGGGCAGGGCCCGCCAATGAACAGGGAGCCGCTATCGTCACGCGCTCCGCCAAGAGCGAGCCCATGAAGGCTCAAGGCAGGGCGTGGGTGAGACGGGGGGCGCAGGACGGTGCTGGCCCTGCTGTCCTCCCGATGAAAGCCAGCCCAGCAGACCCGAGAGCGAGGGAGGAGACGCTAATTACGCCACACGCTCCCCAGCCGCCTGCCCAGCAGCGCCAAGTCCAATTATGAGTCTAACCGGGGCGGTGGTGGCCTAATGTAAATTCAGCAGTTAGACCCTACCCCGGCAGTTCCTAGTGAGTACTGCTGTGTGTTCGTGCCTGCATGTGTGTGCACTGCACTGGTACGTGCGAGCAAGTGTGCCTGCACACGCACGTGGGTGTATACATACAATGCATGTATGTGCAGGTGTGTACATTGCGTGAGTGTGTGCATGTGTGTGTGTGTGTGGTGAGAGGCAAGCAAGGTGAGGGTGCTGCTCACTCATGAGGAGAAAACACAGGGTGCCTGGCCCCCACTCGGGCCAGGTGAAGGGGACTGAGTTCTTGTAAGACTGTAAGCTCAGGCCAGGCCCTTCCACAGAGGAGGAGTCTGCAGCTCGGGCGACCAAAGAAAGCCCCTTCCCACCAGGTCCTGGCCTGCCCAGTCCAGTAGGCCGGGGCTTCCTGGGCCCACCAGGGGCCTTGGATGCTCGTGGGCCTGGGGTGGGGCAGGTGGCACTGGATGGCACTGGGCGCAGGGGCTTCTGTGGGCGTGTTCAGGTCCGGTGTACCCAGCCCTCTGGCCGAGCCCAGCCCTACTGGGGCCGGACTCCGGGCCTTCCCAGCCCCTGTCACCTGTCTTCTCCGAGCCACACCCCAACCTCTGTGCCTGCCCCCCCGGCCATGTCAGTGGGCAGGACAATGTCTATGCTGTCCCACACTGAGAAACTGGTTTGCTTCTCTGCTGCCTGAGTGCCCTCGAGCCCCCGTGATGCACCTACAGGGTGCCATGCTTTATGTGAGGGTCGTCACACACAAGAGGTGCCTAATCAATGCAGGACATCGGCCTCAAAGACCTGCCTTTTCTCCTTGTGCAGGGTCCTGTGGCTCTGCGGCCTGCACTCTGTCTGTCCCTCTGGGCTCTTGGGACAAGGTGGCCTGCCATCTCGGGGCATCTGTGGCTTGCTGCATGGGGAAGGCTGGGAGGCTGCATGGAACTGGGCTCCCTGGTGGGAGAGGCCAGGGCTGCCTGGGCCATACATACCCGAGCTTAACTGGGTGCTCCTGCCAGGCTGGGGTCTGGGGCAGTGAGGCTGGGCCCTCCCGGGAAGCCACCCAGCCCCAGGAGCTGTCTGGCTGACTTGGCCCCAACCGGGTCTCCGGGCACTGAGAGCACCTCTGGGACTTTGTCCAACAGTGGGAAAAGGGCTGCAGCCAGCATGGCCTGCACTCTGCGGGCACGAGCTTCCACCGACCACAACCACTACTGGGGAGGTGATATTCCTGTAACGACTAAGAGATCTCCATAGAAACCCATCAAGTTCTAATTAGACACAAGGAAATGCTTCCCAAATGCATTTTAATTACAGCTCTGCCCAAGTAAATGTTAGACTGAGGATTCAATTGCTGCATGCGTGAGCCGAATCACGCCTTCTCCTTTTCCAGCAATCGGGGTGTCTTTTGTGCTGTTTTGTGTTGGGACCCAGCAGGATGGGGCATGAGATACTCGGAAGAGCCAGGAGAGTGTCCCCAGCCCAGGGAGGTTGGGGTCAGGCAGCAGGGATGTGGGCCCTGGGCGTTCAGAGCAGAGAGGCCACAATTCCAGGCAGCTGGTTGGAGGCATAGGCTGGCAGCCGGCAGCTGGGTTCTGTCTGCTCATGTCAGGGTTGCAGGATGGGGTGGGGGTGCAGGGGTGTCGGGAAGAGCCACCAGCCTGGGCAGGAGTAGGGTACTGTGAGAGGCACACCCAGGCCTGCCAGGTGCCAAGTAGTGGGGGTTGTCCTTGTGGGCTGGGTCTGGGGTCCTTGGTCAGAGTCAGACACCCAGCAGAGGGGACTAAGTTTCCAGGACCACCCGTGTCCAGCTGGCCTGATGTCCAGAGGCACCGGGCCAGATTGCTGGGGGCCTTCAGGGGGAGGTATCTGATGAAATCTCCTGGGGGGTTTCGCTTCCTCCTTCACAAGGGACCTGGGGCCCTCTGGGGCTGCACTCAGGGATGGAGTCAGCCTCTGGGAATCGTGCCCAGGGCGCCTTCACAGCAGGCGGGCAGCCGAGTGCCAGGCACTCAATCTGTCCCCCATGCCTGCCTCTCAGACACCTCTGAGGGGGTTCTGAGCCCTGGAAGCTCAGAATGTGACACGTCAGCAGAAAGATGATCCTGGGGTTTTGAAGGCAGAATTTATTGTGGAGAAATTGCTCCGCAACTCTTGTAGGCTTTAGAAATAGACTTTTCAGCCCATAAACCCCACGGCTCCAGCCTCGAAGATGAGTCTGGCCCATCCATCTGGAGGGATTCCCCAGCGACATGTGGAAGGGTGGGTGACCAGGCGCACGGTGAGGGGTGAGCTGGGTGGGAGCATGCCTTCTCGGGGGCTCAGGTGGGCTGTCAGCAAGGCAGAGCCCTGGGAGAAAGAAGGGATGGCTGGGCCAGGACGAGGTGCCACTGGCCCAGAGGGTGGCCCTGGAGTCAGTCCTGCTCTTGCAAATTCCTCTGTGATCTTGCTGGGTGGGGGGTGGGGTTACTTCACTTCTCTTTGCTTCAGTTTCTCCATCTGTAAAAGGGGCTGCATCCCTCTTGGTCCAAGCTCCCCTAGAAGTGCACCCTAAGACCAGGATCCAAGGCAGGCGGTGACTTTGGAGAGATCTGGGGATGGACGGCGGATCAGAGGGGTGTGAGACATGGAAGGGACCAGCCAACAAAAGAGGCATAGCCAGCAGTTCCCATGGTGGACAACGGGCGCAGCCCCTCCGGGGGCCTCTGGGAGATGATGTGAAACATGCAGAGTTGTGCCATGGAGGGATGTTCCTCTTCTAAGCCCTGCTGTCAGGGTTGGGGGCTGCTCCTGGGGGCACCTGCCTGAGGCAGGCCTTGAAGGAAGGCTGAGGGCAGGGTGTCACCCTGGAGGCACCAGTGTCTGCTACAGCATCTCCTTAGAAACCAAATTGGTTTGGAGAGTGTGGGTCCTCGAACACCCCCTGGATAGCCGAGCATGTGCCCGGTGCACACAGCGCCTGGTGCAGCGGATGCTGGACGCTCCGTCAGCATGCCCCAAGCACAGCGGGGACAGAGCCTGGTCCATAGGCCGCCAAGCTCCGCCAGTGGCCTGACGGTCAGCTCAGGCCCAGGGTGGACCCGGGGCCAGGCTGAGAAGGGCCTGGCTTGGGAATCGTGAGACATGGGTCAGAGAGAAGGCTGGGGGAGGAGCACAGCTGTGTGCTCAGGGCTGCCAGGCTGTTGGGGGCACGGCCCCATCCTCAGGTGGACAATAAGAGGATTCTTACCAGGATGCTCTGAGGGGACAGAAAGCATGAGGTTGGGGACCCCACACAGGGAATGCAGCGTGTGGCCACATCACCCAGCACCTGGCCTCCCGGGACTGCCCCCCAGCCTGCCCTGGCTCTGCTCTGGGCCTGCGTGGGCTGGGCATGGACTGTGTGGCCCTGTCATTCTGACCTGAGAATGCTTGGCCCGAAGATACTCGGCCCCATGTGTACGACCACGGTCAGCAGCACGCTGCCAAAGGGAAGCAGAATCCCAAGAACGCCTATGCTCTCCACCCCTTGGTGTCAGTGCCTGTGACTACGTTCTGTTACGTGGGGCAAGGACGTTTGCAGGTGCAACTAAGGGAGGTGGTCCGGGAAGGCCCAACCTCGTCACATGAACCTTTCAAAGCCCGACGGTTTTCTCTGGCCAGTGGCGAGAGGGCAGGTCAGAGGTTCGACGCAGAAGGAGTCTCTGCACCATTGCTGGCTGCAGGTGGGGGTGTGTGACGAGGATCCTCTCTTTGCTGAGGCCCCCCCAGCCAATAGGCAGTGAGGAAACGCGGCCCCCTCCCACAGCTCAAGAAGCTGAGTCCTGCCGATTGCCTGGAGGGTCCTGGAAGTGGATTCTTCCCGGAGCTTCCAGGGGAGAACTCAACCCCACGAACACTCTGGACTCTGCAGAGAACCCAGCTGTGCGGGACGTCTGACCTCCAGACTGGTCAAGCATCAGCTTGTGCTGTTTTAAGATGCTAAGTTTGTGGCAATCTGTCACACAGCACAAGGAACTTATACGCTTCCCTGATGGGGTATATTTCTGGAAAATATGCCTTGTATTAGTGTCCTGTGGCTGTTGTAGCAAACTACCACAAACTGAGGGGCTTAAAACAACAGAAATGCATCCTCTAAAAATCTAGAGTCCAGAGTCTGAAGTCAGCATCACTGTGCCAAGGTGCGGGCAGGGCTGGGCTCCCTCGGGGCGCTTCTGAGTGAGGAATCTTCCTGCCTCCCCAGCTGGGTGGCCCCCAGTGTCCCTTGGCGTGTGGCCAAGTCACTCCAGTCTCTGCCCCCGTCTCTGTGTGTGTCAAGTCTCTTTCTGCTCCCTGATTTAAGAAGGTTGCATTTAGGATTCACCCAGATAACCTGGGATAATCCAGGATCACCTCCCATCTCATGATCCTTAACTGATTCGCAATTGCAAAGACTCTTTTACCAAAATAAGGTCACATTCACAAGTTCTGGGGCTGGGACCTGATATCTTTGGGACTCCTATTCAGACTCAAAAAATGACCAAATTCCTTGATCGATTTTCTATGCAGAATAGTTAAATCACTTCCAGTTTTCTTTTTAAAAACTCTCCTCTCTCTGCAGTCTGTGATCTTCTGTGCACATTCTGCAGTGAGTGTTTGATTTGTGGATGTGCCTGCCCATTCCGCAGGAGCTGGGCTCTCGCCTGGGAGCCTAAAGTGCTCAGGAAGACTCCTGTCAAGTTGCACTCGGTGAAGCTTTCTCCAGGAGCATTTTGGCCACTGTCAATTTTATTTTGTGTTAATTACTTCCACCCTAGGAGTCACCATGAATGGGACAAAGTCTGGGTGTGTGGCTTGGTTCTGGCATAGAGGCCAGACGCTGGTGGGAGTTGTTGCATTTTGCTCCTCACACCTCCTGCCTGCCCCACAGTCTGCTGGGACTGCCTCTTAACACCTCGGAATGAGCTGGGAGAAGTGGCTGGCAAGGCCTCTGGGACACTGGCCCTGTGGGCTGTGCACTTAGGCACACAGGGGATGGTGGGGCAGGGGCTATCCTGCTGCTGCTGGGAGACACGCCCACTGGCTGGGAGGGGTGTAAGGGGACATCTTGGCCCCCAGTGGCCTTGTCACACCCAGGCAGACTCAAGCCCCAGCTCCTTGGGGTGCATGCATGCCACTTGGAATTCTAACTGTGTGAAGTCTCTGCAGGCAGAGCACAGGCTGCCCTCCTGCTGGGGTCATTGCAGGGAGGGCTGGATCTTCCTTTCCCAGGACATGGAAGAGCCCACACCCATGGTGCTGCATAACAAAGGAGCCTCAGTGGCAGTGGCTGCACCCAGCAGGGGAGGCTGGGAGCTCTCCTGTGCTTGCTGCCACTCTGCCCTGACTTCTCCCACAGCCTAAGGAGAGGCACAGCATTATTTCTGAGGGCCAGATATGACTCTTGGTCAAACAGCCAGGACTCAGAGAACATGCTGGGCCCTAGGGACACGGCTCTGTGCCAGGGACTGAACCCCTGAGGTCAGCAATGACGGGCCGTGGGATTTGGCTCTAGCTGGATTCTCCGAGGGGGCGCTGGGGCCGACCTGTAGCAGCATTCAGGCTGGGGGGTGCTCCCTGGGGGTGGGGGCGTGGTCAGGGCTCAGGAGCCACCACCTCCAGGCTGCCACCTCTAACTAGTCCCTAAGGCTGGACACCCCAGGAGGTAGGGGATGCCTGCCAGGGACAACTATAGGTGACAGATCCCACCCTGCCGCACACCCACCCCATAACAGCAGGTGCAGTGTCTGTGTCCCAGGCCTTGTCCTAAGCCTTTTACAAGCATCAGCTCTTTCGAGCCTCAAAAACACACTCAGGCTCGGCGCAGTGGGTCACACCTGTAATCCCAGCACTTTGAGAGGCCAAGGCGGGAGGATCACTTGAGCCCAGGAGTTGGAGGCTGCAGTGAGCTGTGATGATGCCATTGCACTCCAGCCTGGGCGACAGAGCAAGACCCTGTCTCAAAATGATGACAACGACAAAACATTGATAGATACTGATATTATTGCCATTTTATATGTGAGAAATGGAGGCACGGGAGACTGAATAACTCAACAGCTTGACTAAATATCTAAGCTTCGGGAAGCTGGGATTTGGACGCAGACACGTGGCTGCTGAAGCCTTTCTCACCGCCCTGGTCCCAGCTGCACATGCGGCACGAGGCACAGTGAGGTCACCTTGGTCTCATGGCCACCGGCTGCCTGCCCCTCGGTGCAAAAGGACACACTGAAGTGGGTGCTGCCCAGGGTCCCCGGCACACTGAGCCTGTGCACACGGTGACCACACTGGTCCCCGAGGTCAGCCAGGTGGGGGCTGTGTGTTCTCTCCACTGGCCTCTGGGGGCAACTGAGGCCACTGCTGGTCTGGCTGGGGCCCAGGACTTTGGCTTCAGTCCTCTGTGACCTGCAGGGCTGTGGGTCGCACTGAGTGATCCCAGGGGACAGGAGAGGGACCAGAAGCCAGATCAGGTACAAAGCAGGTAGGGGACAGTTCCCTCTGTGGGCCCAGGTGAGCAATGGGCGGCAATGTCTGCTGGCCTGAACCATTGCGCCGCCTGGTTGAGGAGGGGGGCAGTGCTGTCCTGGAAGCCCTGGGGGAAGGAGGGTCTGAACTCCCAGCCACGGCCCCCACCTCTCCTCCACAGGGAAGTGGGGGCTTGTGTGCTGTCATGCCTGGGGCTCTTCCCAAGCTGGGGGCAGTTAGGAAGGGGCTCCCCCGGTCCCGGGGGCTGTGGATAGACAGACAGACAGTGCCACATGGCTCTGTGGGAGGCTTTCTTTGCTCACCTGATTCCTACTCACATGGGGGTATCTCGGAAGATTTGCTTTGTAAACAAGGAGTTCTTGGCTTCACAGGGTACAGGGTCCTTTCATCTCCTGGTTTCGACTCAGCCCTGGGGAGGCCTGTCTGGGACCCGTGGCACATGCTCTGCCATGGCAGGTCCCCTGGAGCCTATGCCTTGAAGGGTGGCATAGAGCCCTTGTCCAGGTCTGTGGGAAAGAAGGTTCCAGGGACTATGCCCTCGGCTGAGGTTGGGACGCCCAGCTCTGTCGCGACCCACTGAGGATGCTGGCACATGTCCTGGCTCCTCCCAGCCTCAGTTTCCACCTTTCGGACTCTGGGGGTTAGGCGGTGAAGTCTTGGCTGAAGGAACATGACACTCCCCTGGCCGGCTCCGACCCCCGGGACTTGGGGCACGGAGGAGTTTGGAGCAGCCTCCTCTGTGTGGACAGCACCAGGCTGAGAAAACTTCCCCCCAGGAAGTCATTCTGGAAAATGGGAGTTTCCGGATAGCCGAACAGCTGCTTCTTAGAGAAACTCTACTTTTGAAAGAGACTGTTTTACATCAAAATCTCTCTAGATTGAAGGTTGGGCCCACTGGTGTCTGAAGCAGAAGGGCGCAGGGTCTTGCTGGGACTCCCTTGGCAGAGGCGTCTGGGGTCTGGCAGATGTGGGGTTGCCAACTGGCCCAATCTTAGCCCGGCTGGTGAAATGGGGATAACAGGGCCTGGAACAGGCTGCAGGGCTTTTAGGATTAAACGAGACAAGGCATGTGGGGTGCACAGTGCCACCCCGAGGCAACGCCGTTGGAAGATCAGAAAGTTCCGGAAGCTTTACCCTTCCACTAGAAAGGGTAGGAAATCTCTTAGAAACCTCTGACCTCGCCTGGTTCCAGTCTTGCCTCTTTACAGCTGGGAGCGAGGGCTGCCCGAGCCTCTGCCTTTCCAATCGAAGGGGAGACATTTGTATTCCCTCTTGAAAATTAAGCATTACTGTTCTTTAAAGTGGATATAGAATTCGGTTCTTTGAGACTTTTTACAAAGGGTATTTTCAGTAATATACATGTCACCACTAATTCTTAAACATTTGCTATGCAAATTGTTCTAAAGTTAAAAAAAAATCAAATCCTTCTATTTTGAAAAGGAACCAACCAAAACCATGTAAGCAGCAAAGCCGGAATTCAGGCCCAGGTGTGTGGGACTCTGGCCCGGTCCCCTGGTCCCCTGGTCCCCTGCCAGGCTGTCGTGGAGGGGCCTCTTGTCACCTCAGCCCTGCCCAGGGAAAATCAATAAATAATTTGCATAGTGCTCCCCTCTTGCCTTTTGTCAATATTTAATGACAGGCTGTGGATGCTTCCCCTGCACGTCCTTCTGGGGCCCCTTCTAATGTGACTGTGACACAGGCCCCAGCAGGTGCCCTCGCTCACAGATCCCCTCCTCCTCGAGGCTGGGGTGGCCGCAATTGGCTAGGGAGGTGGCGGGCCTGGAGTCTGGGGAGCACCCTGATGAATTTTAACAATCTGGGAAGACCCTGGCACCGGCTGCTGTGCAATTAGTGGCCTGCGATGTCTGGGCGGGTTCCAGATGGGAGGGGGTGGGCTTGGCTGGGAGGGACACAGCCATGGAGGGGCCCCGGGAGGGTCACGCCACACTGCGTCCTCTCTCAGATTCAGGGAGGCAGCGTTCAATTTGGCTCAGCGGCTGCGCAGAAACCCGCTCTTGCCAGAGCTGTGCAGGTGTCCCTTTACAGGCTCCCAGGAGCAGAGAGGCACCTCTGCCCCACCCCCACCACAACAGCGGCCGCCGCCCCCCTTCCAGAATCCAAGCCCCTCAGAGAGACGCTCATGCCTGTCCACGTGCATTAGGCTGCTGCTTGGGCACTGAGGCCCTCACTGGTTGGTGACAGGGGCTGTCGGTAAATAAGGTGCTCGGTGACAGGTTCCAGAGTGAACACACGTCAGCTTCCCACCTCGTCCTGGATAATAGGAGGGGTGACAAGGCGGCAGGCAGGAGGGGCTCAATTTGCTACTGCCACGTGTCCGTGAACAACTCAGTCCCCTTCGGAATTTCCCTGCGACACGCAGCCTGGGTTCGAGGCCAGAGCTGGCCGGGAGGAAGGGCCGCTGTGCTGATGGCAGCCTGTGCCTCTGATGTTCAGGGCTCTCCGGCCGAGGGATGTTCCGTCCTTGGATTTATCACCCTGGAGAAAGGCCGCAGTGGTCCTGCTGACTCGGGCCCTCGCAGTGTTGGCTTTGGGGTGAGGGTCATGGGAAGGGCTCGGCCTGCTCCTTGGCAGGGGGGCTCCCAGAGGGGCTCCTGTGGGCCCCAATCTTCCCCTGGAGGTGGACAGCCCCCAGGCCTCCCAGGGTCCTCCTCTGGGGCAGCCTCCTTTAGTTGGGAGGACTTCATGAGGAGCTGCCCCAGGCTGAGGACAAAAGTCCATTTCACGCTCATCAGCCCAGGCTGGAGGGAGCTCCGTGTGTGGCCAAATGCCATTGCCCGTCTGTGGCGGTGGCCTGTGTGGGGCAGCTGGGCCCCCTCCATCCTTCTGAGGGCTGCACGTGCTTCTCCAGGAAGGGCAGGGTGAGGGGGTGTCTCAGGGCAAGGACCCCACTATATGGTGGAGGGCCCTCCACAGGGAGGGGGCAGGGGAGGTGCTGGGGGTGCTGGGGGAGGGGGAGGGGGTGGTGCTGGAGGAGGGGAAGGGGAGGTGGTGGGGGTTCTGGGGAGGGGAGGTTCCGGGGGTGCTGGGGGTGCTGGGGAGGAGAGGGGGGGTGCTAGGGAGGGGAGGGGAGGGGCAGGTGCTAGGGAGGGGAGGGGAGGGGGAGAGGCTGGGGAGGGGAGGGGGAGGTGCTGGGGGTACTGGGGAGGGGAGGGGGAGGTGCTGGGGGTGCTGGGAAGGGGAGGGGGAGGTGCTGGGGGTGCTGGGGAGGGGAGGTGGAGGTGCTGGGGGTGTTGGGGAGGGGAGGTGCTGGGGGTGCTGGGGAGGGGAGGGGGAGGTGCTGGGGGTGCTGGCTGGACTTTGATGCAGATCAGATCCCATGGCTGACAGGCAGCAGGGTCGTGGGGCCCCTGCCTGGCTCCCCTTGTTGGCCACGTGACTCGGGCTGGGGTACTTAACTGCTCTGTGCCTTGGTATTCCCACCTGCACAGGGGCCAGGAAAGAGTCAAGAACATAAGGCACAAGGGACCCTTTGGTCTTCCCTCTGCCCACTGGGGCACAGCTCTGAGTCCCTGGACCCTCCTCCCTGGAGCTCGTCTTGTGTGCTGCGCCCGGCCCCCCCAGACTCCCCCACTCTCAGACCAGCTCTTGTCCCCTCTGCCACGTCTCTGCAGGCCTCTGTGCACCTTCACATCTGCTCAGGGGCCTGTGAACCAGGTGTGCAAGTGAAATGCTGGTCAGAGTGTGCCTGGTGGTGGGTGGCAGCCAGCCCACCAAGGCACACGCAGATGGCTTGGCCTCCTTGGGTGCTCAGGCACCTGGCAGGCATCGGCGGTGGTGGGAGAAGTGGTGTCAAGGACCGCTGGAGTCCTTCCTGGAGGTCTCTGCTCCTGTTTGGTGGAGCTCATGTTCCTGGAGCACCTACTGTGTGCCGGTCCCAGGATGGGGCCCAGGAGGCAGGGGGCCAGGCTGGGGAGGGCACAGGGAGTGGGGGCTTAGGGGAACGGCATCAGGGGCTCCTAGGTGCAGCCCAGCCTTCAGCATCTGGGGAGGGGACAGCAGGGGGCACCCCCTGGGCAAACCGGGAGGACAGAACAGCATGGTGTGTGGGCCAGGCCCCAGGCAGGTGGATGTCGAGAGGTGCTCAGATACCAGGCGAGGAGGCCGGACTCCATCCTGCAGGTCTGGGAGGCCCCAAGCTGAGGGGCAGCATTGGCAGGCCTGGGTTTGGGAAGCTCTCTGGACAGGGCCCGGGGCACTAGGAGTCTGCGTCCTGGGGAGGGGACCCCACCTGTCTTCCTCTGCAGCCACTGCCCTAGGCAGCCGCTGTCTGGCCAGCTGAGAGGTCTCTGCGAGTCAGCTGTGCTGCCTGAGCCTGGCTCTGATTACTGCTCATGGACCTGCCTCCCACGACTTCAGTGAAGTGGCCACTCTGGGCCCTGACAGGAGACATAAAAATGATGGAATGTTTGTTCTCTGACGTGGAAGACCAGGCTCCTATGTTTGGGGTAATTGGAAAAAGATCCTCCCGCTTACCTTGGAGCACAGGTTAAAGATCTGTTGTCACACCCCCTGCCCCTAATGTCGCTTCCCTCATAGCCGCCTGCCCCCTTTGGGCAGCACCGCCCATGCAGCCTGGCTTTGCCTGGGTGGAGTGTCCACGTAGGTTAGCGGGTGTCTGCCGGTGTTAGGGAGCTTCAGGCTCCCTGAGGTTCGGTGCACAGGCCTCTGGGTGACGGCCTTCTTGCTTTGCTCATGTGAATCTTTGAGGATATTTGGGGAGAGTTTCCTATGGGTCCCCAGCCCAGAATTGTGATTCTGGCACACAGGAAGCTTCCTGAAATGTTTGGTGAAATGAATAGACCCAGAAGGGGCAGGAGGGGGGTCCACGTGGAGCCCGTCTGCAGAGTGAGTGAGTTTCCAAGACGCGGTTTTGGGGGGACATGGGGTGGTGGCCAACCATGTTTCAAAAAGTAAAGAAGCCCTGATTTGCGGCTGTCACCCATTTCTGTTGTGTAAACACTCCCACCATGGCCCATTTCAAGCTGCCAATGTTCCTGGCTCTCTAACTACTGGCTCTCAGGTGTCCCAGCACCCAGCAGGGCAGGGCTTCATGACACCTGTTCAGGGGTGAGATTCAAACCTGTCTGCAAAGGCTGGGCTGCGGCACGTTGGCTGGGCACAGAGCACCCGTCAAAGGGAAAAATCGAAATGAGTCTCAAAATGGCAAGACCACAGAACCCACGGTGGCTTGCTCAATTAGGTGGGAGCTGGCAGGTGGCGCCGACCAAGGCTGTCATTCTGGGTCATCTGAGGACGGGGAGCTTGGGGCTAGCCCTACCATCGGGCCTCCTCTGGGGGCTCCTCAGCCCAGTGGGGGCTGGAGATGGCAGCGTGCAGCCCAGAGATGTGCTGCTGTACCCTCTGCCATCCTTCCAAGACTGCCAACACTTGGGGTGCAGCCCCCCAGGCTGGGGTCAGTGCTGGGCCATGGCACAGGGCTGCCCTGGTGCAGAGGGCACTAAAGACACAAGCTGGGGTCTCTCAGAGAGCAGCTGGCTTCTCTCTGACCCTCCAGAATGGGCTGGGCCCTGCCCCTGCCCAGGTGCAGGTGGAGCCGTCAGGGACGTGGAGACTGGCGTCTTCTCCCCTCCTTCTCCCTGTGACCCCCGACACACACCCCCCCATCAGCTTCCTTGCTAACATATCTGCCATGCCTGGTGCTGGCTGTGCACCCCCTGGCAGCCAACCGAGTACAAGCCCCTCTGGGCCCCTGCGGTGAGTCCCAGCTCTCACGGTCCACTTCCCAGACCCCCCGCCCCACAGCCCCTTCCCAACCCTGCCCTCTCCCTTCTCTGACCACCCCTGGCCTGGGCGTCCCGGGATTGTTCATGGAGATTTGGTGACCTTGTGAGGGGTGCCCAGGCCACCCACTTTGTTTGGTAGTTGGTGGAGACCCCGGGGGCATGACCCACCTTGCTGGCAGCCCACTTCCCCTCATCCGTCGCATCACGTCCACCTGGGCAGAGCCAGCTGGCTGAGCCCAGCGAGGGGAAGGGAGTGCTGGGGGCTGGTTTTCGCCTTGAAGCCACGTTGTCACTGTCACCCCTCTCAGAGTGCTCCTGAGGGCACATGTGCGTCCTCCTGGGCCGTGGGGGGTCCTCTAGCCTCAGACCGGCCTCCTCCGTGCTCACACCTTTCTCAGGAAGGAAGTCAGGTGAAATTGAGGTCAGCGTTTCCATTAAACCTGGATGGGTTTGCCCCGAGTGGAAGGGGTGCCCTCCTGGGATGTCCGGCCACCTGCCCATGTCCCTGCCACTGCCGCCACCTCTGACCCCTCCTCCTCTTATGAACAGAGGGCCTCAAGCCCACCCTGGGATGTTCAGGGCCGCTTTACAGGTCAACCATAGTTAAAACAAAAGACTTGATATCTATATTATCTCTACTAACAAAAGCCTCGCTGTTGGCTGTTCTGTGGCTGTCAGGGCTGTTTCGTGGACGTACATTTTCCATTTCCTTCCCGAGAGCTCGGCCTGCTAATGAGATCGTGGCACCTGATATCTCAGCAAAGGTCTCAGGAGAGATTTACGGGAGCCTCCCCTCTCCCCCCCTTGCTGTCCCCAGCAGGAAGCTCCGGGTTAGACTTTATTTGGTCCAGGGCCTTGGATGGGAATGTGCCGGAGGGCAGGTCTGCGCAGAGGGCTGTGGCTGGAGGCTGGACATCAGCTATGGATAAGCGGCGTGTGGTCTAAGTGGCCCCAGGAACACTGAGACACCACATGTGCCCTGGGGGATAAGCAGAGGGGGTGAGTGGGAGTCCCTCAGGCCACTGAGAGCCAGTCCGCAGATATAGCCACTTGGCTGGCACAGGTGACCTCAGCTGAGCCCTCCTGGCAGGCAGGGTGGGCTTCCTGGTCCCGTTTCATAGTGAGGGGTGTGTGTCTCAGACCCATCCTGTCACACTGTGACATGACGCTCAGCCCCTGGTCTGGGGTCTCCAGGATCCTCCAGGGTTCAGGGGCCCCAGGCTCTATCCACTGCCTCAGTGGGTGCCACCCAAGGGGCTCCAGCTTCTTTTCCAGGTAGGGATGGGCAGTGGTGACCAAGGGCCCTGCAGACTCCTAGGGCAGAGGGGGTTGTGGCCCCTGTCTGGCCTAGAGGTGCCCAGACCCTACACCTGCCCTGGCCACTGGAGGAGGCAGTGACCAAGGTGGGAGGGGCTGGTGAGGCAGTGGCCACCAGGCAATTGCAGGGCAGGGTCTGGGGTCAGGTGGGGTACGGTGATAGTGGTCAGGACCTCCCACTCCCAAGCGGCACTGCAGGCACTGGCTGTGGCTCCTTCTGGGGTCTGGGCTCCCGGGGCATGTGGCCCAGGCTGTGGGAGGCCTGACCCCTGAAGGTCACAAGTCCTTCGGGGAGGGGGCAAAAAGCCTCTTCGCGGCCCTGGCAAACGTTGCAGACACCATGTGGGCAGCCCTACCTGGTAGGTGGGCTCACCTGTGTCTCCGGGGCGAGGGGAGGGGGCTCAGAGAGCGTAGGGGCCGTGTTCTGGGCCAAAGACAGTCTGCACTTTGCCAGGTATGACTCAAGCACACTGCTCTGGTGGGGTGGGGGAGCACCTCCACAGCCACCAGTCCCGGAGAAGCCTGGCCCTGCCCTGCCAGGGGTGGGCTTCACCTGGAGACACTGAGGGCACCAGCCAGGCAGGTGGACGGAGTGGGTCCTGGCAGGGTCCTTTGGCCCCGGAGTCCAGCTCACCCCTTCCCAGGAGGGATGGCGGGTGGGCTGAGCCCTCCGGAGCTATTGGTGCTGAGGTGGGGCTCTGGCCAGCCAGAGGATCCTGTCCATGGCTGTGAGCTTCCCTGTGTGAACATCACCCTTCCCCAAGCCCAGCCCCAGGCCACAGGAGCCACAGGGAACATCCCGTTGTGGTGCATGTGGGATGCACCCTGGGCATGGGGGCTGTGGAAATGTGCTCTAGCACCTGGGCTGGGCTCAGCCTGGGTGGAGGAGAGGCCACCAGGCTTGAGGTCAGGGGTGATCTGTCCTTGCTGTGTGACCTTGGGTGAGTCTCCCACCTTCCTCAATGGTGGGGCTAAGTGTGGTGCTGTCCTTTGTGGCTGGAGGGGAGGTGCCTCCCAAGGGGGAGCCGTTTGCCCGTTGCGGGTGGCCCCTGCCATCCTCCTGGGCCTGAGGCTCCATGGGCAGGGTGACCATGCGTCCCGGTGTGAAGGCAAGTGTGGCCTTTAGGTCCCACCTCTGACACCCACTCTGGGCAAGTGGTTTACACTCTCTGGAGCCTTAGTTTTCTTACCTGGGAATTGGGTTAATAACTTATGTAGCCACGGGGGTGTGGCGGAAATTAGACATCATTTCAGCCTTGTAGATACATCACTGCTGGTCACTGTCTTCCTGGGTAACTTGGGGCTATTCGCCTGTTTCTGACACTAGGATCCTGCCCGTTATTTGCCAAAATAGTAAGTGTCCACAAGGATGCTTCTGGATGTACACAACTTGCTTCCAGTGTTGTTGCCGAGTTTTAAACCTGCTGATCCTGTGGAGAAATCTCTTGGTGTGAATTATTTTCACTAGCTGTAGGGGATTTGGTTCACTTTCTTGTTTCCCAAGATCCCATTGCACCTGACGTTTCCTGGGGAGGCAGCTGCTGTGCCTTTAAGAGGATGCCCATGCACTACCACAGCCCGTGGGCAGCAAGTTAAAGCTGCCAGCTTCTCCCTGGTGTGTGTGCCTGGCCTGCCTCAGCAAATACACAATAAATTACCATTTCCCAGGTCGCCTGCTCCTGTGCTTCTAGACAGACGTCTTACTATCATTTATGTTTCTTTTTGTATGGCTAATATTGTCTTAGAGAAATTAGGGGGAACTTATTAGTGTTTGATTTAGTGGCAGGAACCCTGGTGAGCCTGACATTTAGTTCCGGTGGATCGGGGGATGGGGTGAGGGTGCCTGGCTTCTTTGCAGCCGCTGAACACAGGAGGGTCCATCTGCATGGACTCAGGCTCTCAGGGCAGACCTGGCAGGTCTTTCTTGCTGCTGGGGACAGTGGTCTGATGAGATGATGCCCTGTAGGGCCTGGGGAGAGGTCACAGTGGTGCCATAGTAACCAGCCTGGCCCCACGAGATGCTCTTGCCCTGCCAACGGAGGCTTGTGTTAGAAGAAGGACTTAGAATCACTTGCAGATACTCCTGCCGAGGCTGCTTTCCCTCCTCTGTGCTCTCTCCTGTGCCTATTATCCAGGGGCTGGGCCAGGAAGTGTTTAATTAGTTACAGGCCTGCAGGACTCGGGGGACCTGGACGGCGTCGTGTCCCCGCTTCGTGTGCTGCATCAGGCCTAGGGCGATACCCAGACAGAGGCCTGCCCTGGGGCCCCACAGGCTGCAGTGGCCAGAGAAGGTCCTGTGGGGTCTGAAGCTTACATAGTCTTCGGGGCTATTCTCTAAGAAAGAAAATATGAAACTGGAAAATGAAATTGGTTCTGGGCCTTGAGAGAGCATGTGTGGACGGGGCCTGCACTTGAGCCTTTACTGGGGGCTGAGTGAACTGCCCCACAGGGGCCATCAGCCTGGAGAGACCATCACTGTCCCCAGGGATGAGGACTCTTGGGTTGGCAGTGACAGAAACTCTCACAGTAGCTGAGGCTGCGGGGTTTGCTGGATGCGGCCTGGGCACCTGTGGAATCCAAGGACAGCTGGACTCTGGGGTGGGGAGAGCTGGAGCCAGTGGCACTTGGAGGCCACTGGGGCCAGGGCCCAAAGGTCTCCCCCAGGAATCTCTTGGCCACTGGCCTCCCAGGTCAAGCCCCAACTCTCTTGCTGGTTTTTCCACGCCGCAGCCAACACGTGGCTGGAGGCTCCGAATCTTTCACCTTCCTCCTCTGGCCATCGGAGAGAGATTGACTCTCTTCCCAGTTCCAGTTCCAGGAACCCCGGCAAAGTGCTCTGATTAGTACAGCTTGAATTGGGGGCCTCCCTCAGGACCACTCAGCTGGGGCCAGGGTGGTGGGGTCACATCGTGCTGACACAGTCGCGGGGTGGAGAACTGGGAGTAGTTCCTAGAAAGGGTGAGTAGTACTGGTCTCCTCTCTGACTAAGCCAAGGCCACAGTGGGGGCTTGGAGGAAGGCGGGACTTAGCTCCACTTTAAGAACAATGGACAGTTCATAAAGGAGGGGACATTTGGGCTGGGTCTTGCAGAATCAATAGGAGTTCACTAAGCAGAGCTGGAGAACGAGGAAACTTCAGGGAGAGGCAGGGAGGTGTGGAATTGCTTGGGAAGAATAAATTATTCAGTAAGATTGGAGCACGGACTCTGAGCCACCGTGTGGGGGAGGGTGGAGAGAGTGGCAGGGACGCAGGGCGCTGCGTGGAGAGGCCCTGGACTTCAGTCTAGAAATAACGGGAGCTACCAGAGGACTTGAGCTGGGGTGCTGTGATCAGATGCTTCTGTGGCACTGTGGGGATGGTGGGTGGGGACTTGGAGCTCAGAGAGGCAAAGAGCCTTGCCCAAAGTGGTGCGCTGGCTGGAGGTGGTGCCGGCACCCCTGGGTCCTGGTGCAGCCACTGATCCTCTTAGCCCTGGGCCAGCGGCCACAAGCGGCTCCCAAAGCACTTGCTCCCCAATCCCTGGGCTGCTGGTGGTATGGCAGGCCTCTGATGGTGACCATGCGTAGTGCTGGCGTGCACAGCGCCCTGCCACGTACTAACCTCTCTCTCCTACCCGTGTCTCCCATGCCCTCAGGGGAGCTGCTGTTTGTCCCCTTTGCAGAGGAGTAAACAGGGGCTGGGGTGGCATCACTTGCTCCACTCACTTGGCTAACACAGGCAGTGCCGGGATTGGAATCTGAGTCTGCCTGACTCCTGAGCTTGTGCTCTGACTGCTATGCCCAGCCCCCAGATCTGCCTGCCAGGGTGCCCCCAGCTACCCGGTGATTGGCCAGATCAGAGAGGAGCTGGGAGCAAAGTGGGGACCAAGATAAGGCACACAGAGGGAAGGTAGTGAGTGGCAGCCACGGGGGCACCAGCCACGGGGCATCAGCCACAGCTCAAGCATCTGTGAAGGGATCCATGGAGCTGGGCAGGCAGGTGGTAGAACACCAGGCAGGCATGGATTATGCCCCTTTCGAGGGAGGACTAGGTGGCCAGTTGCCCTTGAATGGTGCCCATCTGTGCCCTGGGCTGTGTCCAGCCCTCCTGCCACCCTGGATGCCTCCTACAGGCCCCACCAACAATGGTCAGCCTGGCAGGGCCAGCGTGCAGCAGTGCAGAACTGTAGTGGTGACACTGCAGCGGCCAGGCCACCCTGGCCTCATCCTAGCCCAGGAGCTGCCCCTGCCCAACACCCCATGCTCTGCTCCCTGTCTGGCTCCCTGCCCGAGACCACTGCCCGAGAAGGCTCCTGTGCTGTCGACCCTGGTGCAGACAGCGGATCCTTGCTGAGGCCTCGGCTGTACTTGTGCTGGGCCCTTCTGCCACTCCGAGGGCCTGTCGGAGAGCAGGCTGCCCAGGGCTGTCCATGGGTGTCGTTTAGGGCTGGCAGGGGCAGAACCCACCGGGGCCTCCCCTCTGTGTGCTCAGTGGGATTGCTGCCCTCTGAGGGGAAGGTGACGTCCCCTCAGAGGCTGCCTGACGTGGGTTGTGGTTCCTGCTCACTTGCCCACTCTCTTGTGGCCTGCTAGTCCAAAGCGGTTACTTATCTGGATCTAATTGGGTTTTCCAGGGGCATAAATTACTAGGCTGGAGGTTGTTCCCAGGGTGTTACCTCCGGGCTGTTATTTACTTACCACACGGTGACGCAGTCCTGGCCTTGGGTGTGCGATACTTATGGCATCTGATCTACTTCCAGCCTGTGGCTGCCTGTCCAGGAACATTTGTTGAGATGTTGTGGAGCCACCAGTCACTCGCACCCTGGGTGGGCATCGATCTGCCTGGTGCTCCTGCAGCAGTCCCGCACCCCCTTGGTAAGGATGCTCGTGCCTGGCTTGCCGGGGGCATCCCGAGGGGTGACGGCCAAGTGCAGACAAGGGTGCTGACATGCACTGACACTTCCGTGCGGTGTGTACCTACTAGCCCTGTTCCTTTGCATGGAGGTGACTTCTGAAATATGACATGGCGTGTACCGGAGGCCACACCTAGATGTGGGAGACCACGCAGTGAAAGGCAGCGGTGCTCGCTGCCACTGATGGAGCACCTACCACGTGGCGGGCTTAGTGCATACCCTCTGTCTTGTCCTCTCTCTGAGGGCTCATGGCAGCCCTGCAAGGGAGGGGTCCCTGATGGGAAACTGAGGCTCAGGGTGGCAGGTGTCTTGCCCAAGGGAACGTGGCCTGGAGACTCTGTGTGGCAGCTTCCTCTGGCTCTTACAATGAAAAGGACCAGTTCCCGCTGAATTGCCAGTCCCGCCCCCCTTCCTTTCCTGGCTCTTTTGTGTGTCTGTGATGATGGAGACGCTCGCTGAGGAGCATAATGCGGTTTTTGTTCCCAGTCCAGAGAGATCTGATTGTGGCAATTCCATAGTCGCTTGCCTCTATTTATCCCCCAAGTCCGGCCAGCAAGCGGGGAGCAGATTATCAGCGCCAGGCCTGATAAATTGGACACAGGACTGTGAGGGGAGAGAAATCCTGTTCTTATTATTGGAGACAAAGCCGCGGGCGGGCAGCGTGTGCTGTGCTGGAGCTGCTCGCTGCGAGGAGGCCCAGGGCCCAGGGCAATCAGGGCTTTCAGAGGCCCCCACCCACACGGAGGCAGGGACCCCATTAGCCTGCTAGCTGGGGGGCTGACATGTCAGTGGGATGGAGGGAGAAAAGGTGATCAATGAAGGGGTATTGATTTGCATCTTTCCCCACAATTTGATTAAGAACAACATGAAGAAGAGGCCTGGGGAGGAGGCTGGGGCTGGGGCCCTCGCAGCTCAGGGGGTCTTTTATGTGCGCAGGGCCGGAGAGAACTGAGAGTACTGGCTTTGTCAGATGCCTGGTGGGTATTGATCCGTATTAGAAATGATAATGAGCCAATTCTCCCTGGCTGGGAGGCCTTAACCATTTCCCGCCTGGCAGGGCTGTCCCGCTGGGTGTTGGGGAGCCCTGGCCTCTAGCTGCCCCACTCCCTGCTCCTCCCTCCCAGGTCCTGGGGGTCTGGCCAGAGGGCAAGGGCAGTGCAGGGCAGGAGCACTGGGCTGGGATCCTGGTGCTGGGATTGGCTAGAGTCAGCCCTGTGGGGCTTACTGTGCGCCTGCTGGCACCTGGCATCTTCCTTGTTCCCTCAGCCACCTGTGATGTGGGTAAGGATGACCCAGTTACTATGGTGACCGATGGAGAGATGGAGGGGGGAGCTGTCCAGTGGCCAGGCCCTGCCTGCCTCTCCAGTTAGCTCTGGGACTGACGCTGCCCCTCAGACCTGCCACTTGCTGGTGGAACTCTGACCTTTGTTGAGTCCCTTAGCCCCTCTGGGATCCACTTCCCTCGTCTGTGAAATGGCATCCATAACAGGCTTGATGAGAGAATTCAGAGAATGGTGACAAGGGCTTGTACACTGCAGTCCTGAGCCACTGCTCTGTGGTAGCACCTGGCATGGGGTCAGGCCAGCCTGAGCCCCAAGCTTGACTCCAGCTCTGTGTCCACCATGGTGAACATTTAACCTTGGGGAGGCTGGGTTTGCTCCTCAAACCCAGGGGAGGGAGGAGATGCCCTTCACCTTTCTAAATGGTTGTGAGGATCAAGGGAGTATGTGCATGGGACAAACCCAGCATGCAGCTGGTGGCTAGTAAAAGATGGCTATCATCATTGTCATCATCACTGACATCTTCACCACCATCATCAGTATTGTTGTACTTGTCATTGCCATCATTGTTGTCATTGTCAACATTGTCATTAATGCAACCATCACATCACCATCACTATCATCACATAATCATCACATCACCATCACCATCACCACCATCATCATCACCATCACCATCATCACCATCATCACCATCACCATCACCACCATCATCATCACTATCATCACCATCACCATCACCACCATCATCACTATCACATCACATCACCACTGTCATCATCATGGTCATTGTCATCATGGTTGCAATTTTCCCTGTCATTGTCATCATCATCACCTTATTGTCATCACCATCTTCATTGTCATCACCTTGGCAGGTCATGCGGTTTTGTTCCCAGCCCGGAGAGATCTGATAAGGCTAATTCCATACTTGCTTCCATTTACCCGCCAAGTCCAGCCTGCGATGGGAGCTACTCATCTGGCTGCTGGCTCTGCAGCAGGGTCCTGGTCCGAGTGGCTCAGCCCCCTGGGCTCCATGTGCTGGCAATTGTCTGTGGGGTCCAGGGCACACATGTCTCCCCTCCACTGGGTCTTTGGGTGCTGGTCTACTCCAGCCAGGCCTGCAGGTTGGGCAGGCTGTAAGGGGACAGCTCGAGGGTCAAGGTGTGGAGCTGTGGTGCCTCTTTGGGGTCTGCTGATGGCGAGGGGGCGTGTACAGGCAGGTAGGCCCCTTCTGAGGCCTCTCCCCTTGGCTTAGGGACAGCCACCTTCTCTCTGTGTCCTCTTGTGGTCATCCCTTTGTGCCTGTCTGTGTCCTAATCTCCTCTTCTTACGAGGACACCAGTCAGATTGGATCACGGCCCACTCTAGAGACCTCATATTGACTTAATCAGCTCTTTAAAGTCCCTATCCCAAAACACAGTCACATTCTAAGGTCCAGGGGATCAGGGCTTCAGCATATGAATTTCAGGGGACACAATTCAGCCCCTACCAGTCAGTGACATAGGTGCTGAGGCCATCCGTGAGTGACAAGCAGCAGCAGTGGGAGGGGAGACCTCTCCAGGGCTGGAGCCAGGGCTGTGGGGGCCTCCAGGACAGAGAGGCTCTGGGAGCACCAGGTGTCAGCTGCAGCGAGGAGAGAGATACTGAGAGATACCACCTGGTGCCGGCCTGAGAAGGGGCTGGGCAAAGTCTGCCCTTGTGGCTCTGTGGGGTGGGGTGGCACTTGCCACACACTGGATGGCCCCTTGCTAGATGCCTTGCAAATGAGTTCTGCCCACCCCGCAGCCACCCCACTGTGGGTGGGGGCCCCCTGTGGAGGACACATTGGCTCCTCCTCTGGGAAGGGGCAAGTTTCCTTGGCTTGGCCAGAGATACCCTGGGGACCCCCTGCTGTGCTGTCTTTGGAGGAGCTTTCTCCTTCAGCCTCAGTTGGCCTTCTGTGTAATGGGAGCGATTGCCCTTACCCTTTCTGACTGACCAGGGCTGGGATTGGGTGGCTTCGGGGAATGCCATGAGGTATTTTCCGAAGACCAAAGCCACACGTGGGCTCGAGGTTGTGAATCCTGCAGGACAAGACCCAGGTGAGAAGACCCAGGGTTAGTGGGTCTGTTTCAAGCTGGCCGGGTGTCTGGGCATCTTGATGACACTGTCTCAACTCCTTTGGCTCAAACTGGTGGCCCCAAAGTGACCTCCCATGCCCAAGTTATTTTGGATGAGTTGGCAGGCCCCAGTGAAGGTATAGGGAGGGCCGTTGGCATTGCCAGCAAGTTGGGTGGGCATATGGAGAACACACAGCCACCCTGGGGGTGCCAGGGAGAGCCTGGCAAGTGGGTGGAGCTGGCTTCTGAGCTGGGCCCTGAGGGCTGCAGGGGTGTGACAGGGGCAGTTGGCAGGTCCTGCAGGGGGAGGGGCTGAGGGGGGGCGGGGGGAGGTGTCCAGGGCTGGGGGATGGTGGCACCCGTTGCAGCTCTCAGCATGGGAGAGAAGGGCAGTGAGGACCCCACCCACACCGGTAGCCCCAGGCTGTCCCCTCTACCAGGAGAAGAATACGTTTTCACAGGAGGAGGAAGGAGAAAAATGACTCAGGGGACTCCTGGCAACTTCAGCAATCAGCTCCTTGTCAGGCAAAGAAAATGCTTTTTAATGTCCAGATTAATAATTGATCGGCACAGCACGGGCTTGATTGCTGCTTCCTGTTGGCCCGTGCAGGGATCCTGCTGTGGGCGCTGGCAGAGCGGTGGGACCCCCAGGGTGACGGTGGCACCCCATTATTCACCTTCTCTTTGTGTGTGTTGGGAGGGAAGCGCAGACACACGTGGGGGTGCCTGACATGGGGGTTATTTCTGTACGGGGGAGGCAGGAAATGACAGAGAGGTGGCAGCTCCCCCAGGAGGGCACTGCCTGGCCTGGGTGACGCTGCGTGAGAGCCTTGGCACGGGTGTGGGCGTGGGTGGCTGTGGTAGTAGGTGCCTGAGGCAGTCCAGGCTGCTGGGACCCAGAGCGGACAGTGGCTGGTGATTTGCACCTGAGTTAAGCAGAATAAATCAAATGAGAGAACAAAATCCACTCTCCTTATCTTTAAGAATAAGATTTACTGGCCTCTTCTAGCCTCTGCCCCCTTGGCTGCCGAAGGAGCGGGTCCCCCGCTCTTCTCAGGGTGCTGAGTGAGCTGGTCTGTTGCCCAGTTCTGCCATCTTGCCCCCAGAGCTGTTTGAGAAGTCAGGAGACTCAGATTTGAGCCTCCCTGCCAGCAAACGAGCACAACTATTCCTGTCGTAGATGGCCATGGGGACCTGGGCCCTGCAACCCCAATTCCAGGGATCAGCCCAGCTGTCAACCTCTTTGGAATCTGGGTTTATGGGGAGCCCGGGCCTCATAAATGTCAAAGAATGCATTCTTGGCAGCCCAGAGTTGGAAAATGTGTCTCTGAGGGGAGCATTCCTTCCACACCACACAGCTGCTCAGCTCCTGTTTTTATCCTTGAGCCATAATTAGTCCTGTCCCTCGACCCTGAGTTCCTGCCCAGGCCAGAGGCATGCTGTGGCTCCCTGTGGCCTGCTCCCCTTCTGCTCTGCTGCAGCTGCAGCAGGTGGGAGAGCTGAGTTGGGGTGGGAGGGGTCCTGGGAGGGACGAGGGTGGGTTTGGGAGGGGTCCCGGAGCAGCAGACACTGGGGGGGCTCTGGGCACCATGTGGTTTGGGGTGGGGGTGTACACTGCCAGGCTCCCAGCCTCTTAGGTCCTCCTCCCCGAGGGGTGTGAGCAGCTGCCTGCCCCCTGCCCCCTGCCCAGCGTGGCAGGGGAGCAGACCACTAGGTGGGGAGGTCGAGTGCCCTGGCCTCCCCATGCGGGTGGCTGTTCAGGCCAAGGACAGTGGGCGGTCCTTGGAGACCCCGTCCCTGCTCACAGACAGCACTTCCTGGTTCACATGGACAAGGCCTGGTATGATCCTCTTCCTGGTCGTGTGAAGCAGACAGGACATGGAAGGAGGCTGAGGCTGGTGGCTGGGCAAGAGGGACATGGGGACACCAGCAAGGGGACACCCCAGCCTCTCCCCAGCTGCAGGCAGGTGAGGACTCCTCCCTAGTGGCATTTTCCACTGTGTTCTGGAGAGCAGGGCCCATGAGCCCTGTCCTTTGACCCTGGGCCCTGGGATGGACTTTCTCTGGGTTTCCTGCTTTCTACACTGATCCTCCTTGTTCCCCTGGCTGGCAGTGGCCTACGGATGGAGAATACCCACCGTCACTGACATTTGGCACCCTCCTCCAGCCCCGATGGCAGAGCAGAGCCAGCTGGGATACAGCAAAAATGTGAACGGTGGTAATAATAGCAACTGAGCTACCCAAGCACCATCGTGGCCAGGCACGGCCTGTGCCCTGTCCACAGAGAAGTCCTCCTGTTCTCCTAACAGCCTGTGGGTGGTTCCAGCTATTGTCCCCATTCTCTGAAGGAGGAAAACAAGGCATGGAGATTTAAGTATGCCCAAGGTCATGGACCTTCACAAAGGCCAAGTTGGGAGTCAAACAATGGTGTCTGGTTGGAGAGCCCACACCCTTACCCTCGACTCTGAACCAGCTGCTACACAGCATCTGTCTGCTGAGTGGAAGATGTGCGACCTGAGCTGTTCTCACTCCTGGTCCAAAGCTCTTTCCTCCAGGCCCTGGGACATTCACATTTAGTGTACAGTGGCTATGTGTGCTGAGTTCCTAGCATCAGGCCAGCCATATGTAGGTGCTGATTGCTGAAAAAATAACTGGATAAAAGGAAAAAATATCCCAATCCACAGGGAGGAAACTGAGGCTCTAGGGAGCCAGTAAGTCAAGTCTAAACCTAGAGCTCTGGCAGCTACATTTTATACAGAAGGACAGAATGAGCACAGGGCACCTGGGAGAGGCTTAGTTGAAGTCCCCTTGCCATCAAGGGGCGAGGACGGTACCTGTGACTCTGGGCAGGGCCTTTATCCTGCCTGGTAAGGGCTGCTGGTGAGCAGACTTACCGGCTGGTTCCCAGACCTGATTTTCATCAAGGCTGCAACAACCTCAGCAAAGCACCCTCGTGGGATTGACACACAGCCCAGACACACTGTGTCCTTGAGGGGGATGCACGGACCCAGGCAGAATGTAAGAGAAGCTTGCTTAATGTGTCACATGAAACATCAACATGTGTAGCAGGACTATGCTGCAACCTGTCCCAGGAGGCCAGGGGCTGGTGAGGCAAGGGCAGGCGTGTGCCTTCCCCGTGTGCCACTCCTAGGCTGACTGCTGGATTGGTCTGGAAAGGACTTTGATCAGTGTTGAGACTGTGTCCTAACATAGACATAGCCCTGAGCACAGGCCTGCGGTGGCTCAGGGGTCGCCCAGGGCCACACAGGAAGGCAACAGATGGATAGCATGGGAGAATGACTGATCTCTGTCCCTTCAGTTGCAGGGCCTCGGCTCGGGGCCCCATGGCAATGGCTGCCTTGCTGGACCTGCTCCCGTCGGAGCTCAGGGACTGGTCACAGGGAAGGGCCTGCTCAGCACTGTGCAGGGTATGGGGTGCCGCCACGGCCCTGGGGTGCTCTGTCTGGGGAAACAGGAGACCTGCAGTGTCAGGGTCCTCCCGCTGGGCTATTGGGGGGTGTGTGTGTGCAGACAGGCGCTGGCTTCCTACCCCGCTGAGTGTAAGTGTGTGGTGTGTGGAAATCCACCCTGACCGCCCCCCCCCAGCAGGCAGGCCTGACCCATGCTGGGCTCAGGGGACCCAGAGTAGTCAGACATGGACCCGTCCACAGAGCTGCCCATTTCCGGGTGTGCTGGTGGCCCCAGGAGGGGCGGGGGCTGTGAGGGGATGGTCCTTAGCACACGGACACAGCCCAAGAGGAGGGTCCTGGGCAGGCAATTTCAGACTTAATCCTAGCAGCCCCCAGGGCTGGGCAACAGCAGTGCTCACCCGCGGGGGGAGTGGGCGGCAGCCCTGGTGTGACAGCACATGCTGCTGCCGGCTTATCAGGGGCTGGCGGCCCGAGGGACTCCAGAGCAGCCCCTCCAAAGGAGACTATGGGCACGGACACCATTTCTTGCTGCGAGAAGCACTTGGATGTCTGGGTTTGCTGGTGTGTGTGCACACATACATCCACACATGTCCATGTGTGTATCTCTGTGTGCATGTGTCTGTGTGTGTTTCTGTGTGTGTCTCTATCTCTGTGCATGTCTGTGTGTGTGTCTCTGTGTGCACATATCTGTCTGTGTGTGTTGCTGTTTCTGTATGTGTCTCTGTGTATGTGTGTGTGTATGTGCACTGTGTGCGTTGGTGCCTTCGGCAGGGTTGTCAGCCATGGGCAGGGCCCTCTGTCTAGCCCCAAGTTTGGGCGAATCTGGCCTGCACAGGGCGGTATGTCTGCCATGCTGTGGGTGGGTGAAAGGGGCTGAGGGGGTCAGAGCCGAGGCCCAGGAGCAAAGCCACCCGCAGAGATGCAGGGAGGAAGGCCAGGCAGGGCGGCAGCGGGGAGACAGGGCAGGGTAGGAGTGGCGAGAGTAAGGATGCGCACAGGGAACGTCTTCATCTGGTGAAAAGCCGGGAAACTAGCCAAAACCAGGAGCAGGCGCCGGGCTGGCCTCTCACCCTTCCCCCTCCTGCCGCCCTGACTCCGGTGCCCGCCCAGCCCGACAGGCTCCGCTTAGGCCTCTAAAATATGGGTGCTCAGGATGCAATTAGCCTCGGGCAGCTGCAGTTTGCGTTCAATCTGCGAAATTTATGCTTCTGGGAAGACACACGCCCTTAGCCACAGCTGAGGGAGGTTCATAAAGAGGTGCCAGAGCCCCACTCCCCTCCTGTGGCCATTTCAGAGGCCGAGAATATTGACTTCGCCCTCTCTGACAGCTCGAAGAGGGCAGCCCCAGGACCACATGCGTCCAGAGGACGCCTGGCCTGTAGGCTGAACACCTCCAGCCTTTTTTCCTTATTGTATTAAAATGTACCTGATCTTTATCATTTCAGCCATTTGTTAAGTGACAATTCAGTGGCATTAAATACCTTCACAATGTTGGGCAGCCATCACCACTGTCTACACCAAAACCTTTTTTATCATCCCCAAAACTCTGTCCCCATTTCACAGTAACTCCCCCTTCACCTCCCCCCAGCCCGTGGCAACCTCTATTCTGCTTTCTGTGAATTTCACTACTCCAGGGACCTCTTATAAGTGGAATCATAAGATATTTGTCCTTCTGTGTCTGGCTTATTTCACTGGGATAGATTTTAAGTTCCATCCATGTTGTAAAATATATCAAAATTTCATTCTTTTTTATGGTTGAATAATATTCCACCATGCGCACCTGCTGCACCTTGTTTGGTCACTTATCTGCCGATGGGCACGTGGGTGCCTTCACCTTCTGGCCATCACAGATAACACTGCTGTGAACAGAGGTGTACAAATATCTCTTCAAGACCCTGCTTTCCATTCTTTGGGGTATATAACTAGGAGTAGAATTGCTGGGCCATCTGGTAATTCCGTATTTAAACTTTGGAAGAACTGCCAAACTGTTTTTCACAGTGACTGTACCCCTGTACATTCTTACCAGTAATGTACAAGGATTGCCATTTCTCCACATGCTCACCAACACTAATTTTCTGTTTTTTGAAGTATAGTCATCCTGGTAGGTGTGAGATGGTACTTCACTATGGTTTTGATTTGCATTTCCCTAATGATGCTGAGCATCTTTTCATGTGCTTATTGGTCATTTGTATGTCTTCTTTGGATAAATGTCCATTCAAGTCCTTTGTTCATTTTTGAATTGGGACCTCCAGTCTTGTGGAGGGCTTTCTTCCTAAATCATAAAGGGCAGGACCACTGCCAGGCTGGGTCTCACTGGTCTGGGTTTAAAACTCAGGGGCCCTGGATCCAAGCAAGGTGAGGGATGCTGGGGTGCAGGCTCTGGGAGGCTGGGGGGCATCAGGACATATAAGATCTCTTGGGGGGAAAGTGATGGGAGATGGGGTGTGAGAGATAGCAGAGCCTCCCTGAATACAAGAGGCCACAGGCAGCCCTGGGTGCTGGGGAACTCCTCTAACAGAGGGAGCTTGACATCAAGGACTCTGGCTGTAGTGCTTGGAAGGGAAGACTTTGGGGACCACCTCCTGGAGCTCCGGGGCTTGTGTCATTACACTTGTCCTACGAACGTTCACTAAACAAATATTCTTGCACACCCAGAATATTCTTGACCCAGAGGGAGCTGGGCCAACGAGGGTCCTGTCCCCACAAAGCCCACAATCTTGAGCGGTGCTGCCCAATTTGGCAGCCCTCGCCACATGTAGCTATTTGAATTAAAGTTAAATACAGTTAAATAAAATTGAGACTTCTCCTTCCAGCCAAGATGGAGTAAAATAAGTTGGATTTACCCTCCCACCTGCAATAGCCAAGAAATAGACAAAAATGTATGAAAAATCAGTTCTCATTACCTGTACAACAGGCAGTGAAGTATGGTGAGAGGCTGGAAACAAATGAGATGAACCCTACAATGGTCCCAGCTTACTGCTGGAGAGCATCCCAGGCCATGGAGCAGGAAGGAGGAATCTGGGCAGAGCCCAGTGGACTCCCTGAGTTGAGGGAGAGACCAAGGTGGTGACAGTTTCTGGGACAGAGTACTGCAGAGGACAGTCACACACAAGGAGAACTCCAGACATCCATAGAGGGTCCCTTTGAGGATTCAGTTGAAGACTGAGCATCACATGAGTATGAGGAAGACATCTGAGTGGGGAAAGAACCATTGAAAAGGCTTAGAGCTAACAAGGCCTGGGGTTCACACAGGGCCAGGAATTGTGCCTATTCTCAGCAGCAAGGCTGGAAAATCTCATAATTCCTGGGGCATTGGGAGAGTACTCACAAGTACCTTGTTTCAATAATGGGAAATAATTAGCCTTAGGCTAAGCATGGCTCCAATTCTGCCCAAACAATGTTAAAAGCAAGACCCTAAAGGACAAAACTGTTTCCAAGTAACGTAGCATCTCAGAAAAAGCTCAAGAATCCAATATCCAACAATATAAAATTCACAATGTCTAGAATCCAATAAAAAATTAACAAGCATGCAAAGAAGTATGAAAATACAACCCATAATGAGGAGATAAATCATCAAAACCAACCTGGAGTTGACATGAATGTTAGAATTAGCAGACAAGAGCATTAAAACAGTTATTGTAACTATATTCCATATGTTCCGAAAGGTCAGTAGAGACATGGAAAATATAAAAAAGACCCCACATCAAACTTCTAGAGATTAAAAACTACAGTGTGTGAGATAGATAAAAAACACAGTGGATGGGATTATTGTTAGATTAGACATTGAAGAAGAAATGATTAGCATGCTTGAAGACATAGCAATAGAAGCAATCCAAAATAAAACACAGAAAGAGAACACTAATTTTAAAGTTAACAGAGTGTCAGTGAGCTTTGTGAAGATCTCACGTGGCCTCATCTGTTTAACTGGAGTAAGTGCAGGAGGGGAGTGAGACAGGGACAGGAAACAACACTGAAAGAAATAATGGCCACATTAAAACTACATATAAAAATGACAAGCCCATAGATTCAAGAAGTTGAACAAGGACCAAGTACAAGAAACATGGAAAAACTACATCAAGGCACATCCATCAAACTGCTCAAAACCAGTGATAAGGAGAAAATCTTAAAAGCAGCCAAAAAATAAAAGGCAAGATTTGCATAGTGAAACAAAAGTAAGAATGGCAGCAAACTTCTTATGGGAAACGATGCAAGCCACAAGAGGGTGGACCAATCATCTTTAAAGTACTGAAAGAAAAAAATCTGTCAATGTAGAATTCTACGACCAGTAAAAGTATCTTTCAAAATCAAAGGCAAAATAAAGACTTTTGCAAACATACAAAAGCTGAAAGAATTTCTCACCAGAGGGACTGTACTACAACAAATTTTAAAGAAAGTCCTTCAGGCAGAAGGAAAATGATACCAGGTGGAAGTATGGATCTGCATAAAGGAATGGAAAGTACTGGGACTGGTACTTTGATAGGTAAATATATAAGATTTATTTTTATTATTTAAATTTCTTTAAAAGATAATTGATTGTCTAAACAACAACAACAATAATGTAGTGTGGAATTTATGACATATATAAAAATAAAATGCATGACATCAATAGCACAAAGTTTTGGAGGGGAGAAATGAAAATATACTGTCATAATGTTCTTATAGTGTATGTAAAGTGGTATAATAGCACTTGAAGGTAGCCTGTGATAAATTAAAGACATATGCTGTGAGCCATAAAGCAACCAATACGTTACAAAACAAAGAGTTATAGTTAATAATCCAACAAGAGATAAAATAGAATTGTAAAAAAAAATTCCATTAATCCAAAAGAAGGCAGAAAAAGAGGAAAGAGGGAAAAGCAGATGAGACAAATAGAAATTACACAGCAAGATAGTAGACTTAAGCTGACCAATAATACATTAAATGTAAATGGTCTAAGTATCCCAATTAAGAGACACGTTGACACTGGGTAAAAAAGGAAGACCCAACTATATGATGCCTTCAGGAAACACACACTACCTATGAAAATACAGAACTCCTGGTTTCTGGCCTGGCATGTAAAGTGCTTGGGAGCCACCACTCCATCTTAATAACAAGCAAAAAGCTGAACAAACTGAAAAACCCGCAACTCTTTTTAGATCCTTGAGAGAAGTGAGGTCACAGGGCAAACTGCTGCCCCTCAAATTAGGGGGACAGATAGATGAACACAGAGAATTTCAACTTACTGGAGCAGAAATCTCCGTAGGAACCAGTGCTAGGATAAGAAAACCTAAGCTGTAATAGACAAATTGTGGAATTGACACTGGAGGCTCAGGTGGACAAGTCTGAGAGGTAATAACTCCAGGGGGGCCCAGTCATAGGCCCCACCCTACACAATTTTTGTGAGTTTTTCCTCTTGGAACTTGACCAAGTTCTCACAGTGAATATTGGAGGAAAATGCTGTTGTGCGTCCAGCTAGGGGAGGAGAAAAGGAGGAACTATTTTGGATTACACCAGAGCATGGGTTCTTCTTGACAAGGCCTGCCCTCAGGAGAAACTAACCAGAGCCTAACCTGCTGGGTTTTATCAGCACCTAACTGACCTGGGGGAAGGGAAATACCCAACTCCAGCCCTGCTCCAGCCATCCTGTCCCACCCCCTGAATGAGGGGATCTGAGAAGCACTGATGAGTTTTGCAGTCCAGAGGCACAGCTTCATTAAAGGTGAAGATACAAATAAGCTAAAAGTAAAAGGTATAGTGTGATAACACTAATCAAAACAACTCTGGAGTGCCTATATTAACATAGCGAATGACAAAGTCGATTTCAGAGTACAGAATATTTCCAGGGATAAAGAAAATTGCTTCATAATGATGAAGGAGTCAATTAATCCAGAGAATATAACAATCCTGAATGTTTATGCACCTGTTAATAGAGCTTCAAAATAAATGAAACAAAAAACTGATAGGACTACAAGGAGAATTATAGCCAGAAATGTTAATACCCCTCTTTCAATAATTGTTTGAACAAGTAGACAGAAAATCAGTCCGACACTTATGAAACACTTCACCCCACAGCGACGAATGCCCATTCTTTTCAAGTACACACGAGGCTTAAAAAGAATGAGTATTGAACTATGATAGGCAATATTCTGGGCCATAAAACAAGTCCAAAAAGTATAAAAGGATCCAAGTCATAAAAAGTGTTATCTGATCACAATAGAATTAAATTAGAAATGAAAAATGCAAATATTTCTAGAAAATCCCCCCAAATTTGGAAACTAAGTAACATATTTCTTCTTTTTTTTATTTCAAAATATTAAGGAGGTACAAATGTTTTTGTTACGTGGATACCTTTTATAATGCTTAAGTCAGGGGTTTAGTGTGCCCTTCACTAGTGAGTTCATTGTACCAGAAAGGTAGGTTTTTACCCTCCAAAGTAACATATTTCTTGATAACCTATGGGTCAAAGACAAAATCAAAAGGGAAATTAGAAAGTATTTTGAATGGAATAAAAAGGAAAACACAGCACACAAAAATTTATGGGACTTACCTAAAGCACTATTCAGGGGGAATTTTGTAGCATTAAATGTCTATATTAGAAAAGAGGAAATATCTCAAATCAACGGCCTCAGTTTCTACCTCAAGAAACTAGAAAAAGACCAAATGAGACTCAAAGTAAGAACAAAGGGTGTGATAAAGGTCAAGGAAACAGCGAACAGAGAGCAATAGAAAGAAGCAACGAGACCAAAAGACGGTTCTTTCAGATGATCAATAAAATTAACAAACGTTTAGCTCGGCTGATCAGTAAAAAGAGACAGAAGACACAAATTACCAATATCAGGAATGAAGGGGGTTATATCAGAACCAACTCTACGGCCGGGCGCGGTGGCCCAGCCTGTGGTCCCGGCTGCTTGGGAGGCCGAGGCGGGAGGCTGCTGGAGGCTGCAGGGAGCTATGATGAGGCCACTGCACTCGTGCCTGGGCAAGAGAGCAAGACCCTGCCTCAAAAAAAAACGACCCAAAACAAAAAACAATTTTACTAATATTAAGAGGATAAGGGCATATTATCAACAACTTTATGCCAATAAATTCAACTACTCAAACAAAATGGGCAAATTCTCTGAAAGACACAAATTACCACAGCATCAGCAAGATGAAATAGATAGCCAAATTGCCTTATTACCTATTAAAGAGATTGAATTTGTAGTTATAAACCTTTCTACAGAGGAAACCCCAGGCCCAAGTGGCTTCATTGATGAATTCCACTAAATGCAAAGAAGAAAATAATGCCACGTAACCAGTAATGATATACAGACTGCAGATAAGCAGATGAAAAGATGCTCAGTATCGTTGGCCATTATGGAAATTAAAACCACAATGAGGCGGCGCACACACCTGCTGGAGTGGCCAACATTGCGCAGACCGACCATACTGCACGCCTGAGAGGGTACGCAGGGACTGGAACTCTGCACGCCCGTTGGAGGGGGTGTGGTGGGACTGTCAAGTGGTAAAACTGCTTTGGAAAACAGTTTGGTGCTTTCTCAAATCATTAAACATACACTTACCATATGATCCAGTCATCCCCCTCCTCGTGAAATGAAAACATACATCCACATACAGTTGCACACCAGTGTTCATAGCCAAAAACCAGACACAAGCCAAACGTCCGTCAATAGTCGCGTGGATAAATAAGAGGTGGAACGTTCATACCATGGCTACTACTCAGCAATAAAGACCAATAGCCATTTATATGCATGACATGGATAAATGGCTGATAGTATACCGAATGAGAGACAAAAAATAGACAAAAAATAAAATATAATTTATAAAGCCATTAAATAAAATTTTAAAAATCCAATTCTGCAGGCGCAACAGCCACGTTTCGAGCGTGTAGTAGCCACAGTGGCTAGTGGCCACCATGTTGGCCAGCACACATAAAGAACATGTACCACTGTGAACAGTGCTGGTCTGGAGGGAGACACACGAAGGGGGCAGAGGCACAGGCTACCGTCATCATGAAGGGAGGAAAACGTCACAGGAGTCACCAGAAGCGAGGGATGTGAGGCCCTGGCAGATGCTGGGGGGGGGCTGCTAGGTCTGCACCCAGTCCCTGGGGGACCCTGGTGGGGAAAAACCCTTCCTCCCCACTGGATGAGGGCAGAAGTGTTGGTGGCCCCGAGCAGGGTGGTGGTGATGCCCGGAGGCTGTGGCGGTGGCCAGAGGGGAGGGGGTGCTGAGGGCTGAGCGGGGAGGGTGTGCAGCCAGGTGAGGGGGGCACAGATGCTGCTCAGGGGAGGCAGGCTTGGGTTAGTCCAGGCAAGAAGGGGCATTGAGCCAGTGATACCCTAGTCCTGTTGGGATGTTGTCCCTGTCCCTTGGTGCTCTCCCTTGGGGAGCAGAGAGGGTGGAGGGAGGGGTCTTTGGGGAAGGTGGGCCCACCCCAGCAAGTGTACTTTGGAAGGAAACATGACATCCTGGTGTACAAGCAAAATGGGAGCAGGTGTCAGGATCCCCTCCCCTGCCCCCCGGCCCTGGGGCAGAGGAGGAGCTTCCCTGGGGAGCAGTAAGGGCCCCAGGGCTCACTAAAGGCGTTGGAAGCTCCTGGTCCGGAGCCCCTGCTTTCTCCCTCCCTCTCAGCCTCATCTCTGGGACTTGCCGTCTGGGGTAAGGAGCTAAGCCCCAGGCTGGGACTCTGGGTGCCTGGCATCCTGCATCCGCACCACTGTCTCCTGGGGGGCAGGGGACAGCTCCAGGGGCCAAGGGCCAGGGCAGGGGGGGCAGAGGCCGCAGCTTAGCCGCTTGGCCCCCACGTGGAGAAGGTGAGGCACGTCCCTGCCCCACGGGGGAGGGGACAGCTACATTTCGGGGGCAGGCTGCAGCTGGGGCAACGAGGGTGCTGGACCCACTCCAGGTTGGGGACAACAAGGTTCAGATGGGCCCTGCCTGTGGGTAAACCTGTCCCAAGGGCCTTGGTGGCAGGTGCACGGGTGGCACTGCCAGCCTGGGTGGTGACAGAGCCTCATGCCCCGCTGGGCAGGGCTGGCGCTGGCTGGGGCTGGTGGTGTCCTGGAGCACTGGCTTTCACTCACTGTCCACCTGGAAGGACGGGGTGGCTCTCTCCTTGCTTTGTCCCACCTGTCCCTTGGGCAAAATTGAGCAAACCCATAAAAGCCAAATGACTCTGATTGCAGAGGATGGTCCACGGATCAGGTCTGCGTTGTGACTTCCAAGGCTGAGTTGATAAAAATGTAATAAGTTTTTACACAAGATCTATTTGGTGACGGGCATGGCGTGGCTGTGTGTAACTATGCTTATAGTTAATTAACTTTCAAGCCATTCATTAAGCGCCATTATTTATGAAGCCAGGCACTGCACAATCAGAAGTCACGGAGGGGAAGGTGTGATTAAAACGGTGCCACGCTGTCCCTGGGCACCAGGGGTGCCCCCGCGTGGCCGGCCCCCTGAGCGGGCATCCGCACCCAGGCCTGGCTGGAGCTCCCAGCCCCGTGTGAGCCGTGGCTGGGTGCCGTGGGAGCAGCTGCAGTTACTGTCAGATCATTCCTTTTGTGATTGGAAATAATTGTATTTGTGGTTTGCACAGAAAGTCTGCAACATATTGATTTTTCAATTACACTGGGAAGAAAACGAGATTGGGACACAGGGAAAGGGCTGGTTGCTCGAATGGCTACAGCCTTACAGCAGGTGATCTCAGGTGGCCCAGTGGGGGATCCGGCCTTACCGGGAGGCTGGCAGGGCAGTGACCTTGAGCAAGTCATCATCCTGGGGTCTCAGAGCCACATGTGCCCTCAGACATACATCCTTTGTCTAGCTGGGGAAACCGAGGCCCAGGGTGGGGCCATGCCGTGCCCATGGGCTGGTGGGAAGGGTGGCACCAGAGCCTGGTCCCTTGCCCCTGACTTCAGTACGTGAGGCCCATGGCCTTCCCTGGTGTGAATATCTGAGACCAGGGCAAGCTGAAACCTTCTGAGAGGGTCCTGGGGGGCCCTGAACCCTCCTGGAGTGTGTGGCTGATGTAAGGACTCGGCAGACACATCCCCAAGGTCACCCACTCTTCCCAGGCCCTGCCCCGGGTGCTGCCACCGTGGACCTCATCTCTCTGTCTCCCTCTTAAGATTTCAGCCTTGACTGAGAACCCAGATATAAAACCATCCTCACACTGTCATCTGATCTTTGACAAAACAGACAAAAACATACACTGGGGAAAAGAATCCCTATTCCAATGAATGGTGCTGGGGAAACTGGATGGCCATATGTAGAAGACTGAAACTAGATCCACACCTCTCACTTCTCACAAAAATCAACTTATGATGGGTAACAGACTTAAACCTAAGACTTGGAACCATAAGAATTCTAGAAGAAAATGTTGGAAAAACTTTTATATACATTGGCCTAGGCAAAGAATTTGTGAAGAAAACCCTCAAAGCAATCACAGCAGCAACAAAAATAAATACATGGGACCTGATCAAATTAAAAAGTTTCTGCACAGCCAAGGAAACTATCACTAGACTGAACAGACAACCTACACAATCGGAGAAAATATTTGCATGCTACACATCTGATAAAGGGCTGATAACCAGAATCTATACAGAACTTAGGAAAATCAACAAGAAAAAAATCAAACAGCCCCATTAAAAAGTGGGCAAAGGACATGAACAGAAACTTTTCAAAAGAAGACAGAATAATGGCCAGCAAACATATAAAAAATTGCTCAACTTCTCTAATCATCAGGGAAATGCAAATCAAAACCACAATGAGATATCACTTAACTCCAGTGAGATTGGATCATATCAAAAAGTCCCAAAACAACAAATGTTGGAGGGGATGCGGACAGATAGGAACACTCATACACTGCTGGTGGGACTGCAAATTAGTACAACCTCTATGGAAAGTAACATGGAAATACCTCAAAGAATTAAAAGTAGAATTACCATTTGATCCAGCAATCCCACTACTGGGTATTTACCCAAAGGAAAAAAAGACATTCTATAATAAAGACATCTGCACGCGAATGTTTATAGCAGCAAAATTCACAATTGCAAAGACGTGGAAACAACCCAGGTGCCCATCAATACATGACTGGATTAATAAAATGTGGTATATGTATACCATGGAGTATTACTCAGCCACAAAAAACAATGGTGAATTAACACATCTGGTATCATCCTGGATGGAGCTAGAGCCCATTCTTTGAAGCAAAGTATCACAAGAATGGAAAAACAAGCACCACTGGTACTCACCATCAAATTGGTACTAACTGAGCAATACTTATGTCACACATGGCAATAATATTCATCAGGGGGTGGGCAGGCGGGAGGGGGGTGGAGGGGATGGGAAAACTCTCACCGAATGGGTGCAGGGCGCACAGTTTAGGGGATGTCCACGATTGTAGCTCTGACATGGGCAGTGCATGGGCAATATACGTAACCAAAGTGTTGTACCCCCATAATATTATGAAATTAAAAAAAAAAAGATTTCAGCCTTGGCCACAGTGTCCCTCCCTCTGGGTCCTCCCAGGGCTGCGCTGTCCTGGCTGCCTCCCCCGGTCCCCCATATTGGCATCTTGTTGTGGGTCTTGCCGGCACCTGGCTGCTGGGAGGAGGGGTGAGGTCCTGTGACAGAGCCAGCTGCCTCCCTTCTTGGCCCCAGAGGATGATGATGTGGCCAGAGCCCCGCTAACAAGCAGCCTGGAGTGGGGCAGAGGGAGGTGAGCCCTAAGCAGGGGGTCTTGGGGTGCTGGGCCCAGGCAGGTGCAGGGGTGCTGGGGCAGAAGTCACAGGCCAGAGATGTCCTGTGACTGGAGATGTCTGCGGTTCACCCCCTCTCTGCTCTGCCCTGCCCCCTCCTCCTGTCCCTGGGCCGGGATCCTGGACCCCCCCCAGCCTTGTGTGAGGTTGCTGGTGCCAGGATGAGCTAAGCTGGGTGCTGGGGAGTAAGGGCCTGATCCCCTGGCTGGCAGGGCTGTGCAGCCCGAGGGGGCTTCCTGGAGGGGGAGGCACCCCTCAGCCTGCAGTTGGGCTAGCCCTCCCGGCAGGCTGTGGCCTCTGTGGCCCAGGCCTAAGGACACGATTTTGCAGCTCCCCGGTGGTTGGGGGTCAGGGGCAATGGTGCTGCCAAGCGGTTTGCAAAGCAAATGCCTTTTTAGAGGCTCGGGCACAGCCTATACTGGGCTTTAACTGAAAAACCAAATTCCTTTTTTCTCAGCAAGTGCCCTGTTCATGTCCAAGCTCACATAAAACTTTATGGGCCATTGCATTCCCTGGTGTTTTTTTCTTTTTTTAAATAAGTGGAAACCACAGAAAACAAAACACACACAGCCTTGTTGTCCGCGGGCTTCTGTTGCAAGGAATGTCTTGGTTTCCCCTAAGGCGAAGGTGCCACTTCCCTGGACACGGAGCCGTCTTGGACCTAGCTCTGAGTGTGGGCCCTGGGGCAAGAGTGCGGGCGGGGGGCGGCCTGGGGGACAGGAGGTGCCTCCCCTCCCACCCCAGGGCCCGTCACTCAAGGCTCCTCTGGCCTGATCACCCTCCGGAGCCCCACACGGGCCTTGGGGCCCAGTGAGCCCCTTCCCCTCCTCTGGGGCCCCCATAGCCCAGGGGCCATGGCTGCCGTGGGGGGGGGGGCTTCTCATGGACCTGTTGTGCTAATCTGACCCTGCGCCAGCAGAGTGCCCTGGCCACACCCGACACTGCCGGTTGACTGTCTCCCTCCTCTTGGGGGTTTCCAGCCCAAAGCCTGAGGAAACGGGAGCTCCGGGCCCTTCTGATCCAGCCCCATCCTAAAAGGGCTCTGTTGAGTCCGTCCTGCCTGGAAAATTCAGCCATTCTTCGAGGGGGCCTGGGGCTTCCTTGGGATGGGTGGGGAGGAGAGTGGAGCATGAAGGAAGACCCCCTGTAAAGGGCAGGACGGGCTGGGGGCAGGACCCACCGCACAGGCAGGTAGTGGGTTAAGGGACATGCTGGCGCGGCTGGCAATGGGCCGCCTGAAGACATGCGCCCTCGGCAGGCCAGGCTGAGGCCCACGGGCTGGGGAGGGGACCCCACGGGGGTGGAGTGGAGAGTGGGCACCTCTGACTTGCCCTGTGGCTAGGCAATCCCTACCACGCATCTGTGTATTCCCCTCTTTGGTTCAGAAGGGCAAACTGCGGCCCAGAGAGAGGCAGTAGCCCAGAGAGGGAAGGGACATTCCTAAGACCACACAGCAAGTCGGACGTGCAATGGGACAGGGCACTGCCCTGACGTTCAGTCCCGAGCTGGGCCCACCCGAGGCCGCCTGGTGGGAGGGCCGTGTCTGACCACCCGAGGTCGGGGTCCCGTGTAGGACAGACGCTTAGCATGCGCCCAGGCCACCGTTCACACGGCTTGGCCGTGTGTGTCGGCCAAGCTCATAAATAATCGCACAGGTAAAGGATTTAATTTTCTCTCGTTCGTCCCCATGCTCCGTCTGCCTCATAAATCACGGCTGTTTATGACTCTCTCTTCGGCACTTTTGCGATGGCCGATAATGGCTAAGTGGCAGAGAGGATGAATTCTGCAGCTGATTTTAAACAAATGTGCACGTTGGAGCAGTAAATAACTTTAAGCAGCACGGGAGTGGGGCGCCACCTCGCAGGTCACCCCGGGAGCGCAGCCACAGCCGCCGGGAAGGGCCTGCTCCCCAGGTCCTGGCCTCCCATCCGGAGGCGGGCAGGGTCCGGGGGGGGTCCTGTTCCTAGGAGTTCTTTAGTCTCAAGGAGCAAGACCCACCGAGGCTAGCGGGCACGTGTGTGTGCAAATCTGTGATTGAGCGCGTGTGTGTGGGTGTGTGCACACCTGTGTGTGAGTGCAGGTCTGCACAGTCTGAGCGTGCAGGCTCCCAGCCTGTCCGGGATGCACAGCCCGTCCGGGCCACCGCTCTGTGGGTCTGGGCACACCCGTCTGTCGGGTGGGGGGCTGCAGCCGAGCCCCACGTCGCAGTTCTTGGCAGCTGCAGGACCATGTTCAGTGGCTGATGGTCAGGCTTCTGCCCCGGGGGGTGCGCGGGTGGGGCCGGCCCCTGGAGAACAGCCGTCCTCTGTCCTGCGCTGGGGCACTGGCGGCTGCTCTCCACTTCCAAGGGTGGCTCCCAGCCTCACCCCCCCCCCCAGAGCCCTCCCCCGTGAGGAAACAGTGACGGCACAGCGGGGGTGCACACGCTCGCACACACGCATGCACACGCGTCCACCACGTCGACATTGGTTTGTCTGAAGCATGCCGGTTCCTCAGACACCGTCCTGGACCTCAGAGCCCACTGGGCACGGAGGGGCCCATGTCCACCACTGTTTATTTTCTGCTAAAACTCGAGTTGCCAACCGTGGGGTTGGAGTATCTCCTCATAAAGCCATAAACGTAATTGATATTCTCAGCATTTCGAGAAAAAATACGAGTATTAAAGACATACAGTACACCTCATAAAAGTCTCTCGTATTTCTCCTTTATGGTGGGTTCTAAAATTGGCAAAATAAATTCCCTAAAACCCATTACACTTAACGCAGACTGTGTTTTGGAGGCGGGGGGACGCCGGGCTGGGGGCTGCGCGCTTCTTGCCACAGCACAGCCTTAGCGCCCACCCGCCACGGCTGGTCCTCGCAGAATCCCAGTCGCATTGGGAATGGTGATTGCCTTGTCCACGGTCTATGACCGTGGCCATGGTGGCAGAATTTTCGTCTTCCTCTGAGAAAATAAAACGCCTTTACGACGCCCTCCACCCCCGTGCCAGTTGTACCTGGCTCTGGGGGATGCTGTGTCACAGGTCCGGGCTGAGTCACATGTTGCAATTTCATGGGATCTCTTCTGCATGGGTGCAGGTATGGGCCCAGGAGGGTGAAGGGCACTGGCTTGAGCTGGCTGTCCCCACGCCCCACGCTGCCTCCTCTCGGGCAGTCAGTGAAAGTCCGCTTCAGCGCCCTGCTCGTCCCTGCTGGTTTGATTCAGAGTGATATTTGCAACCCGTGGTTGGAGATGCATGCTTTTCTTCTTTATTACCTTTCTATTTTAGGAGACTAAAACTCCAGAGAACAGGGGACTGCACTTTTTTAATATTTAACACCAACTTTACTGAGGCATAATTTCCATGCAATGAAATGCATGCCTTTCTAAAAAGTACACTTTTTAGAGCAGTTTTAGATTTACAGAAAAACTGTGAAGATAGTGTAGAAAATTCCCGTATATCTCAAACTCAGTTTCCCCTGTCATCAACTTCTCACGTTAGTATGGCACGTTTGGTACAACTAATGAACCAATATTGACACATTATTATGAAGCCAAGTCCGTACACCATTCAGATTTCCTTAGCTTTCACCTGGCGGCCTTTATCTGCCCCAGGATCCCATCAAGGACACCATGTAACATTTAGTCTCCGTGTCTCCTCTTGGCTGTGACAGTTTCTCAGACTTTCCTTGTTTTTGATGACCTTGACAGTTTTGGGAAGAACTGGTCAAGTATTTTGGAGCATGTCCCTGATTAGACTGGGGTTAGGGAGGACGGCCTCGGGGGTGAAGTGCCATTGTCATCACCTCCTGTCCAGGTTGCACACTGTCAACACGACTGTCACTGTTGGTGCTGGCTTTGGTTCCCTGGCAGGCGTAGTGTTGTCAGCCCACTCCTGTGCAAAGTGACCCCCTTACTCCTCCCACACTGCACACCTTGGAAGGAAGGCACCATGCACAGCCCACACATACGGAGAGCGGAGTTAGGGGCCACCTACCCGAGGGTGGAATACTTACACAGATTACTTGGAATTCTTCTGCAATGGAGATTTGTCTCTTCCCCTGTGTTTAGTTATTAATATTTATTTATTTTAGTATGAACTCATGGGTATTGATTTTATGATTTGGGCTATAATCCAACACTGTCATTTATTTTGTTGCTCCAGCTGTTCCAGCCTTGGCCAGTGGGAGCTGTCTCGGGGGGCCCCTGTGTCCTATTGGCATGCCCCCATCTCTTTGATTTTTGAGAACATCCTTACTTTCTGGCACTTGTAAGGTGCTCCAGGCCCATTTGTGTATTTCCTGCGCCCGCCCTAGAATCACCCGTTTCTCCCAGGAGCCTGGTGCCTTTTATTGGAGAATCGAGCCTCTTAGGCACCAAGGTCTGGGCAACGGGTGTGCTCGTTGCTACTGGGGTGTTACTGTTTCTAGGACCCCTGAGCTGGCAGCAGGGAGATATATGTGTGTGCACTGACCCACGTACAGACATGCGTCTATGCATGCTTCTGTGTGTGGCTATCTGTATCAGTCAGGGCTCTGCGGAGAAACAGAACCAGTAAGACACACACACACATAGACACATACAAGGAGATTGTTATAGGGAATTGGCTCATGTGATTTCAGAGGCTGGGAAGCCCCACGGCTGTCTGTGAACTGGAAGCCCAGGAAATCCAGTGCTGTATTTCAGTCTGAGTCCACAGGCCTGACAGCAAGGGGAGCCAATAGTGTAAACCTCAGTCTGAGTGCCAGAGGAGATGAGATGCGATGTCCCAGCCACAGCGGGGCACGAAAAGAGGGGGTGAATTCATCTTCCTCTGCATTTTGTTCTCTTTAGGACCTCAACGGATTGGCGGAGGCCCACTCATACTGGGGAGTGCAGTCTACTGCACTGCCTACCGATTCCCATGCTAATGTCAGCGGGAAACACCCAGAAATGACGTTTCATCTGGGCACCCCACGGCTGGTCGTGTTGACAGGTAAAATTAGTCATCACACATCTGTGTCTATGTTAGGCTCCTGCTGTCTCCGGCTCTGCCCCGTTAGCACTCGGGTCATTCTAGCCCTGCCCTCACTGTCTCTAGCCCCCACCCCAACAGTGAGGACCCTGCCCTCCCTCTGTCCATGGGCCTGATTGTTGAATCCCAGTGTGCGTGGACAGCAGGGTTGGATCCAGTTGTCTGCACTCCTTGGTGGAAAAACGTATCTGCTAGAGTCCAGTGCTTATGTGCTGCTCCTTCTGCACTTGCTTCTACAGACGCCACCATTTCTGAAGTCGCTTAGGTCACCGCCTTCCCCACACCCCCTTCAGTGGGGCTGCTTCCTACATTTGGAATACAGTGAGATTCTTTTATCGCCTGGGAACCTTCAACCTCCTAAATGATGTTTGAAAAATTTGCATACATTAAGATTCACTCCTTTGCCATAAAGCCCCATGGATTTGGACAAACGCATAGTGTCACATATCCACCATCACAATGTTATACAGATTTGTCTCATAGCCCTACAAATCCCCTGTGCCCCATGTGTCCAACTTCCTCCCTCTTGCCCGGAAGCCCTGGCCACACTGATCTGATACTGTCTCCATGGTCTTGCCTTTTCCAGAATGTCATAGAGTTAGAATCCTACAGCACGTAGTCTTTTCAGATTGGCTTCTCTCACTTAGCAATATTCATTTAAGGTTTATTCATGTGTTTTTTGGCTTGATAGCTTATTTTTCTTTATCACTGAATAGTATTCCATTGTCTGGATGGATGTACCAGAATTTGTTTACCCATCCACCTGTCGAAGGACATCTTGGTTGCTTCAAGATTTTGGTAATTATGAATAAAGCTGCTATAAACATTTGCATACAGGCTTTTGTGTGGACATAAGTCTTTAAATCAGTTGAGTAAATACCTAGGAATTCAACTGCTGGATCATATGGTAAGACTATGTTTAGCTTTGTAAGAAACTGCCAGACTGTTTTCCAAAGTGGCTGCGCCGTTTTGTACTCCCACACGCAATGAGTGGAAATTATTCTTGTTGCTGTACATTCTCCCCAGCGACTGGTATTATCTTTTTTAGAATTTAGCCATTCTAATAGGCAGATAGTGGTGTCTCATTGTTGTTTTAATTTGCATTTCTTTAATGAAAAATGACATTGAGCATCTTTTTATATTCTTATTTGCCATTTGTTTATCTTTTTTGAGGCTGGTATTTGTTTATGCCTTTTCCCCATTTAAACATTGAGTTGTTTGTTTTCTGATTTTTAAGTTTTAAGAGTTCTTTGTATAGTTTGGATGCAAGTGCTTTATCTAATATGTGTTTTGCAAAAACTTTCTCCCAGTCTTTTCATGGTTTCTTTTGCAGGGCAAAAGCTTTTAATTTAAAAAAAGTCCAACTTATCAATTTTTTCTTTCATAAATTGTGCTTTTGGTGTTGTAACCCAAGGTCACGTAGGTCATCAAACCCAGGGTCGTGTAGGTCCTGTGTTTTCTTCTAGAAGTTTTATAGTTTTATTTTTTAGAGCTGTGATCCATTTTGAGGTAATTTTTGTGAAAAATGTCCTTAGTCTGTGTCTAGATTGATTTTTTTTGCATATGACTGTCCAATTGCCATAGCACCATTTGTTGAAAAGACTTTCGCCGTTGGATTGCCTCTTCTCCTTTGCCAAAGATCACTTGGCGGTATCTGTGTGGGTCTACTATGGGGTCCCTATTCTGTTCTGTCAGACTGTTTATCTGTTTTTTCACCAATGCCGTATTGTCACGATGTTGTAGCAAGTTTTGAAATTGGGTGGTGTGGGTCCCCCAACTTTGTTTTTCACTGTTGTGTTGACAGGTCTTTTGACTTTCTCTATAACTTTAGAATCAGTTGGTCAACACCTGCAGAACAGTTTGCTGGCATTTTGATTGGTGTTGCACTGACTCCATAGATCTCACTGGGAAGAACTCACATCTTAACAATGTTGTCTTCCTTTCTCAGCATGGAATATCTCTCCTTTTATGTAGACATTCTTTGGTATCTCTCGTCAGAGTTTTGTAGTTTTCAGCATACAGAGCCTGTACATATTTCATTAGATTTATACCTAGGTATTTCATTTTGGGGGGGCTCTGCTGTAACTGGCATTGTTTTTAAATTTTAAATCCTAATTGTTTATTGCTGGAATGTAGGAAGGGATTTGACTTTTATATATTAACCTTGTGTCTTGCAACCTTGTTGTGCTTGCTTACTTCGTATGAGAGATTATGGAGAACTGGCATTTACTCCTTAAATAGTCGGTAAACCTTACCAGTGAAGCCATCTGCGCTTGGTGCTTCCTTCCTTTGAAGGTTGTTAATTCTTATTTCAATTTCTTTGATAGATACAGCCCTATTTAGGTTCTCTGTTTCTCCTCATGTAAGTTTTGGTAGTTTGTGTCTTTTAAGTAACTGGTCCATTTAATCCTAAGTTTTCAAATTTGTAGATATGGAGTTATTTATACTGTTACTTCATTATTCTGTCTGTATTACTTTATTGCTTTACTTAAGCCTTTATTGCTGTATTAGGATACTTTGTTAGTCTGTCCTGGGATCAGTAGTGATCTTTCCTTGCTGGCAATTTGTGTCTTCTCTCTCTCTTTTTCTTAGTAAGCCCGACTGCAGATTTATCAATTCCATTGACCTTTTCAAAGAATAAGCTTTTGATTTTGTCGATTTTTTTTTCTATTGCTTTCCTGTTTTCAATTTCATTGATTTCTGTTCTAATTTTTATTATTTGTTTTCTTCTTCTTGCTATAGTCTCAAATTGTTCTATTTCTAGTTTCCTAAGATGGAAGCTTAAATTATTTATTTAAAATTTTTCTCCTTTTCTAACATACACATTTATGCTATAAATTTCCCTCAAGCACTGCCTTTGCTGCAGCCTGAAAATTTTGGTAAGTTATATTTTCGTGTATTACAAAATATCTTAAAATTGCTCTTGTGACTTCTCCTTTGACCCACATGTTATTTAAAAGTGTGTGGTTTAATTTCCAAATATTTGGGGGTTTTCCAGCTATCAGTCCTGTTACTGCTCCCATCGCGGCCTAAGAGCTTTGTATGATTTCTGTTAAATTTGTTGTGGTGTGTTCTGTGGCCCAGGGTGTGATCTCTCCTGGTGAGCGTTCCCTGGGATCCGGAGAAGAAGGCTTGCACTCTGCTGTTGTGGAACGGCATACTCTAAAAGCGTCCATTGGTAAAGTGGGTTGATGGTGTTCTTCCTCTCAACTATATCCTTGCAGATTTCCTGACTGCACAATCTATCAACTACTGAAAGAGGGGTGTTGCATCTCCAGCTATAATAGTGGATTTGTCTGTTTCCCCTTGCAGTTCTGTTAGTTTTTGCCTCGGGTGTTCTGACTCTGGGTTGTTTACAGTGAGAGGTCAGGAGCTGCGAGGCAAATCCTGCAGAAGGGCTTATAATATGTTTATTGCAGTTGCTGAGCCCCTGTGGCTTCTCCATTGCCAGCAAGTCCTTTTCTTGGATTTGGGCCAGTGACTATTTGCAAGATGGCAAAAGAGTGAGCGGCACGTGAATCTGCCAGTGGACTCAGCATATTTTCTCCAGTTATCCCTCCCCAGTCTCACAGGGACTGATTCTTGCTTCCCTCACTGGGCCAAGGCAAGTCATGTGGAACGTGAGCAGAAGCAGAAACTCCAAGGTCCGGGCTTTCTCTGCCACGAGCGTGGACTGTACCTGTTGGGCGCAGTTCCTCCAGCCTGAATGCTGATGGACGGCAAACGCACAACTGGCCTGCAGCCAACATGCAGCCTGAGTGAGAAACACGCTTCTGTTGTGAGCCCCTGAGACCTTGACATTGCCGGCACCGAGGCATAGCCCGGCACCAGCTCACTGGTAGAGAAATTGGTACCTAGAATTCGAGTACTGCAACACACAGAGGTTAAAATGTGTGGAATTGGCTGATGCTTGGGCTGGGGAGAGTCAGGAAACTGTAGTTCGAGGCTGGAAGCCACTCTTTTCTGAAGTGGTGAACCATTTGGCAAAACCATCATTCACGATGTCTCGGAAGGCAGAAAACATAGGCAGGTGTGGCTTTAGGAAAAGAGGCCTGGAAACAAAAACGTTGCTGGTGTGTCTTGGTTACTATTGGAGATAACAGATAAGACACTAAGAGAAAGAGGTGCTCAGATGGAAACTGTCTGGTTTGCAGACAGCCCTGAAAGAGGCTGTTTCTTATCTCCTACCAATAAAAGACACGGGAGAAACGCTTTGCCCAGCAAAGGCCAGTCAGGCTCAGGCAGGTGGCAAAGGCCAGGTGGGGAGTGCGAGCCCAGGTCTTCCGTGACAATCTTGGCCTAGGTCAAGGAGGCAGCCCAGTGAGTCTGTTCAGTCAGGTGAAATTTTCCAGGCAGAGAGATTGGGGGCATGGCTCTGCCAGTGGAAGCCCACAAAGTTCCAGGTGGCTGTCATTAAGGCCACGGCAGAAGTGTGTCTCCTGACATGTTGCGGGTTTCGTGATGGGCGCGGGAGGCTGCCTGGACACGCAGACAGGAAGCCCAGCCCTGAGGGAGGTGCACCTGCCGCTCCAGTCCTCAGTGCCTGTGAGGTGCGAGATCTGGACCAGGTTCTGAGCCCCCCGCCCCTGTGCCCAGGAGCAGCCGGGATGATGTGGGCTCCCCGAGAGGGACATCATTTCCAATAGCGTCTTCAGATGTGGCCCAGGAGGGTGATGGAAGCACCTCCAGGGGTGGAGCTGGGCGCTGGGAGAACCGTGGATGGGAAGCTTCGTGGGGATTGGGGTCAGGTGCTTTGACCAGTCTATCCAGGGTTCAACACTGAAAGCCCCACACCCCAGGAAACCCCCCAGTCCCGGGTGAGCCAGGGTGGCTGTGCATCATGACAGCCCGCTGTGGGAACAGTCCCCTCACCCAGGCGCAGGGATCCCAAAAACACCTGCCTAGCAGGACCACAGGGACTCCCTGGATGGAGGCTGCCCATGCTTATTTCCTCACCCCGTACCTGTCCCACTGTGTGTTTTGTGTTGTGAGTGGAAGCTGCCTGGCCTTTCAGGTCACAGTTCTGTGGATCGAGAGGGGCTATGTTCAGGTCTGGCGTGAGGCTGTTATTAGGATCTGGACTTGGACCTAGACCCATGTTGAATTAGAATTCGGGTGGTTTCCCACGTGTTATGTGGGAGAGTGAACACCGCTGGCCACCGGGTGGGCTGTCACAGGACTCTCACCAACACGGACTCCTCTTCTCAGACAGTCCCGCTGTACTCACAGCAGGCTTGGTCACATGGCTCACCTGGTGCTGAGATGCAAGCAGGAGCGGGCCATATCCGAGCACAAACTGGACGAGCACCACGTGGTTCTGCCACATGCTCTTCCCCTCGGCCACGAGAGGGCCTAGATCCCGGGAGAGAGAAGACACGGAACAGGAGCCAGAAATAAACTTGGTGCTGGAAGTCACTGAGACGCTGGGGATTTTTGTCACTGCGGCAGAACCCAGCAAAAGCTAACACACATCTTGCTGTTTCCTTTCTCTGGGAGGCCATGGCGACCTCCAGGTCGACAAGTACACAGGCCTCCCCGTCCTCCACCCTGCCTCTCCTCAGGCCGCCCCTGCTCCCCATTCTTGCAGGCACTGTCTGCACTCCCACTCTGCTGCCCCCCACATGGTCTTATCTGCCCCTCCCCTACTGAAATGTTTTAAACAAGGGGAGAAAGGAGGGGAGAGCAGGAACCAGAGGAGACCCTTGCCAGTGGGCACCTGCCTGGGGTCTGTCTTGGGTGGGGAGTGGCTTGGCCCAGATGGTGTGGGTGACGTGGCAGCCTTGGGACCCCTGGGCCAGCCGCTCCAGGCACCGACGTTCTTTCTGCTTTAATGAATTCCTATAAAGCTTCCAGTTAGAGGTTTTCTGCTCCAATCTTAAATATGCATCTTTTAAAATACTTTACAAATTTGAGGGTCTCTCACGTAATATTTCAATCCTCCAGCTATTAGAGAAATTGGGGTATCATATAGATTAAGGAAAAATCACTTTGGGAGGAGAAGGAAGCAGAAGATCAAACGCTTATCTGTACAAATAAATTCAGCGCAATCCACAATTAAGCAGCATTTGACATTTAAAAAATATTTGATCCATGTTTTGGCTTGCAGAGCTGCTTAAGGGAGCTGCGATGTGTAAATTACATTCAAATCAGGGTTAAATATAGTTCTCAGAGAAAGATTGTATGATTTAAATTGCCTAATTATTTGGGGAAAAATCTGTTCTCCAATATTTAAGAGAATGAGGGTGTTTGGCTTATTTGGAGAGAGGGAGATCAGAAATGGATATTTCCCTCCTTGGAGACCAGGAGACACTACCTCTGGGAGGGGATGGTCGCCCTGTGGCTGGGGGTGGGGGATGGAGACCCAGCAGGCAGGCCCCAGGCAGGGGGATGGGGCACCCTGGTCGTGCTCCAGCCAACCTGCGGGGGTCTGTGGCCAGGCAGGACTCTGAGTGCTCAGGAACCAACCAGAACCCAGCAGCGCGGGAGCCGAGCCAGAGGGGCCGGCAGCCGTGCCAAGCAGGGAGCAGACGCCAGCTTTCCCTGGCAGGCCGGCCAGCATATGGGAGCATCCAGGCTGTGGCCAGACGCCTGGGGAGGGGGATTTGGCAGCACCAAGAGCCAGCAATTAGTTAATTAGGTGCTATTTCTTAAAAGTCATGTGGGGGAAGGGGTGCGGTGGCAGTCTGCCTTCAGGAGAAAATGCAAACAGTATCAGCCCCTCCCTCCAGGCCAAAGAATGGGTGGGGGCCTTGGGCTGGGAGACAGGGTGGGGGCAGTCTAGGCAGCCTCTGAGTCTTGCTTGACGTGATGCACACAGGCCCGCGAGGCGTGCCACCTTGGGTCAACGCAGAGGGGCTCTGAGCCCCGGTTTCCTCATCTGTGAAATGGGGAGAATTATCTGCACCTCGCCAGGCCATGCTGATCATTAAGTGTCAGTGGAGATGGCAGGCTGTGCGGGAGTCAGAGTCTGGAGAAAGATATCTGGCCCTGAGTCACTGCTGTGTGATCTTGGACAGATTACTTAACCTCTCTGAGCCTCAGCTTTCCATCTGGAAAATGGGGATGGTAAGAGCAGCTACCTCCCAGACTGTTGGGGGATTAACTGCAACACTATTAATGAGCTGCTGTTTGTCTAGCGAGGTTAGCCGGTGTCTGGCAGGCAGCAGGCGCTGGCGTCGTCCCACAGATATTTACTGATCACCTGTGAGGTGCCAGGCGTCGATCCAGGTGCCAGGACTTCCACAAAGAACAGGGTGGAGGAGACTCCTGCTCCCGTTAGTGTGCGGAATCAGATCGTTCCCGAGGAAACGGGATCATTGCAGAAAGCGCTTTATGATCTAAAACAAAGGTCTGGGGGGCGCTGCAGGCTGGGAGGTGGGGAGGGGACCTTCCCAGGGTGGGTGAGGAGGGCTCCAGGCAGGGAGGCCTGGATGGGGCATTTGCTGTGTTCTCGGGACGGCAGGAAGCCACTGGCGGGTTTTGAGCAGGGACCACCATGATCTGATGGATTGAAGGGAATCGCACTGGCTGTAGGGCCAGGGTGGAAGCCGGGGACAGGGCAGGGGTGTGGGGGCCGGACGAGGGTTAGAGCAGTGCAGGCGCGCACGTGTGTGTATGACTGTGTGCGTGAGCGTGTGCATGCGGGCTTTGAGGCAGTCTCCTGACCACAGCTGCCCACCACACAAGGCTGCCAGCAGGATGGAGCCTGACCTTGGGGGTGAAGCCTGAGTGCTTGCTAAGGCATTGGTAGCATCACTGGCAGCAGCTCAGTGCCCCCTGAGGCACACACTGGGTACTCACTGCCCGCTGGCAGGGGCTGGCCTGTGGCGGGGAGGAGGCTGGGGCAGGAAGCCATACGTGTGTGAGGATGGACAACTGTGCTCCGAGGGCCTCACGGGCACAGGCAGGGCCACCTCCAGCTCAGCCTGTGGGTGGCAAGGAGGGGGTCCTGGGGCTTGTCTTCACTCCAGAAAGTCCCCCAGGGGCCCCAGGTGGCCCCAGGGGGTGGCACTAAAATGACTGGGTCAACCTGCCCTGCCTGGGCCTAGCGAGAGTCTTGCCTGCCTGGACCCCTGGACGTGGAGCTGCACCCAGGGGAGAAAGAATGCAGAGCACAGGGCGGGGGCACCGACCATCTCTGCAGGACTGTGGGAAGGGTCCAGCATGCAGGCAGCCCTCACACGAGGGGCCGGGGACTGGTGGGAGGTCGGTGGCGCTGAAGCCTAAGGCCAGGCCACCCATGGACACTCAAGGTTCCTCTCTCACCCCCAGCCCTGAATGAGCCAGCATCAAGGGGCTCAGGTGCTGGGGACACTTCCTGGGAGCTGATGAAACTTGGCAGAGGGCAGTGTGGCCAGGCCTTGGGGACAGGTGGGGACAGACCCCCGGTTCACCTGTCTCCATCTTTCTCCTCTGCCCCTGGGTGGGCCAGATCTACGCCCAGAGACCCACTTCACCCAAAGCAGCTGAAACCCCGCAGGCTTCAGTCTGTCTGCTGGGGGGATGCCCCTCTTCCCCCTGTCCCAGGGAGAAAGCCCCAGGAGGCCTGGCTGGCATGGGTCCCACTCTGGGACAGTCAGCCTTGGTCACAGGGCAGGATGCCAAGGCCTGCGGCCCCAGGACCTGCGGGCAGGGGCGGAGGCGGGAACACAAGTGTGATGGGCTGGGGAGGCCGTGAGGGGCTGTAGCCTGGAGACCCCCGGGCTCTGTCCAGCACACACGAGGTGCGGTGGGTGTGCCTCCCCACGCCAACCGCTGTTTCCTATCCAGGTGCACTCCGAGTGGAGTTCCAGCAAGTCCTCCCTACCCCTCGTATGTTCTAAAGCAGCATCACTCACGCTGGGCTTCCTAGTTCTCAGGAAAAGATGCAGGAGGTAACCTTGGCCTCCAGCATTCCCCAGCACCCCTTGGCATTTGCAGGAGAGAAAGGGGAGCCTGAGCCAGCTGGCACGGGGTCACGTCTCCGTGTCAGAGTGTGGTGAGCGCTGCTGGTCTTGCAAAACCTGCCGTGGAATTTGAATCTGGGCAGGAGTCCTTGACGGGGCTTGTTAAACGTGGGGCAGGAGCGGGCTTGGGTTTACGGGCTCTCAGTCCCCAGCCCCTCTCCAGAAAGGCCAGGGCTGAGCTTTGTCTGCTGCCCAGGGCAGGGGGGTGGACACGATGGTCCCTCCCTGAGATCAGCTCGGGCACCAGCCCAGGAGAGAGTCTGTGTGTCACCCCGCCAGCTGCAGAGGGGCCCAGCAGGTGGGGTGCTCCTACCTGGTCCAGAGAGGCCAGACGTCATCCCCAGGGCGGCCGGGCACACCTGTGGCTGTGCCCCGGTAGGAAGGCTGCCCCTGCGGGCCAGTGGTGGTAAGATGGGTCACCTGCGGGGGCCGGGGGCGCTGGGATGCGGCAACCGCCTGGAAACCCCAGTGGCCTTTGGTGTCTCACTGAGGGTGAAAGGGGACAACGCTGAGAGGTGAGGAGCTCTGCCGGCCTGCAAGGGGCCGACCTCAGCAGTGCAGCAGGCCTGCCGTCCGAGGCAGCCCCAGCCCCTAGCGGGCAGCCCGCCCTGTGCTATCGCGGGGGGTGGGGGGGCTTGCCGAGGAAGAGGAGCAGGCGTCTCTCCACTGGGCTGAGAGGACTAAGGGTGGTGGGGTGGGCTGTGGCCCTGCTGGCTTCTGCTGTGCACCGACTGTGTGCAGCTCAGGCACCCAGGCTGTGGTGTGCGGGGCGCCCGGTCCCACCTTGGGGAGCCCCCCCGGGAGAGCAGAGAGGGAGAGGAGAGACCTGCGTGGCACACATCTGTCCCGGCTCCATGTGGATCCGCCTCTCTGACACCCGGCGGGGTGGCGCAGGCTGGGGGGGCGCTGCTGACTGCTGGGGAGGCCTCCACCACGAAGGGTTAAGGGCGAGGTGTGGCTCAGCCTGTGTGAGGCGCTGCCCAAACCCCAGCCTTTGCTCGGGCAGGCTTTGCGGACGCTGAGGGTCCCTAGTGGTGGGCTGTTCCATGTGAATGGGGCACGTGGCCCCTCGCCAGCCCTGGGGCTGACCACACCACACAGCACCCCCCCATGGCAGTCCCCTGCCCCGTGGCCTGTTGCCACTGCCTGGCCTCAGCTGCAGCGAATTCTCACACAGTGCGACGGCTCTGCGTGTGGGTCCAGGTGATGGCCTTTGGGTGAATCACTTTAGAATCGAAAGTGTGAGGCTGTGTCCTCTGGAACCAGACACTGGGCTTAGCTCCCAGCTCTTCCCAATGCTGGCTGGGGACTTTAGTCTCTCTGTGCCTCAGTGTCCTCATCTGTGGAATGATGTCACAGGGGCGGCAGCCTCGACCGGTCATCGTGAGGGTGACTGAGCTTGTTGTGTGCCTGGCGCAGAGGATGGGATCTGTAATTACTGGGGAAGGCTCCGCCCGCCTGGCGATCGAAGTTCACAGACAGAGCTGCTGGTCCCGGAGCCCTTAGTCCCCACAATAGCACTCAGCACCATTGGAACTGATGAAGCCACCAGGGCTGGGACCCCTCGGTCCCACCAAGGGAGACTTCCAGGGAGGACACGGGATGGAGAGAGCTCCCCGGGCAAGTATGCAGGAAAAGCCGAAGGCCAGGATTTGCCTTTGACAGCATTGTCACTGTCACCTGGACATCCTGAGAAACTCGTGGAGGGTCTGGCCTTAGTGGGAGAGGCAGTGTCTGGCTGTTGCAGGTTGACGGCCCAGCTCTTATCCTCACCAACAGTCAAGTGTCATGAGTCTGCTGTGCACCACGTGTGCAGGGCAGGGCTGGTCACCCCGGGAGTCTGGAGAGCCCAGCTGTGCCCCTCCTGGGCAGGGCCACAGGTCACTGAGGCCTCTCTGCAGCACTGGAGGCCCTGAGCGATGGGATGGCTGCAGTCCTGGTGCTCACCACACACCCAGCAGACAGAGCCCCCAGGTCCTGTAACCAGGCCCAGGAGCACAGGCTCCTTCTGCCATGACGGGAGACGGGCGGGCAATGCGCACACCCGGGTGCAAATGCGTAGGCTGTAGTTGGTTACCACCTCAGCACAAATAGGACTGATTCCTCCAGACGGGGTGGCCTATGTGGAGCGAGGGGATGCCATCGTTAGGCACGCCTGGTCTCTTTGTCTCCTGGTTGGAAGGTGTTGATGGAGTCTCTATTTCTCATTTGATCAAATTGTCTAGAACACAAAGGGGGAGATCGTGGAAAGAGCCACATTTGGAAGAATAATTCCTTATCACGACAGCACTCCCTGGGAGGAGGGCTGGTCCCGCCTGGGCCCCAGCAATGGGGACTGCTTGGGAACCTGGCTGGCAGGCGAGATCTGTAATTAGGGCCCGGGTGGGCTCTGTGGCAGGAGCAGGACAAGGGGAGGCGCCCACAGAGGAGGCTGCCCCAGGACTCTACCTTAGGACTCGGGATTTGTGGCAAGTGTGAGTGTGAGCCTGGGCCCGTGGTGTGGAAACAACCTGCAAGTCCACGGGCAGAGGAACACAGAATAAACCACTGTGCAGCCGTCTTAGTTTGTTCCAGCGGCTACAACAAAATACCACACACTGGGTGGTTTCTAAACAACAGGAATTTAGTTCTCACAAGCTGGGTGTGGCGGCGCCTGCTGTGCCAGCTACTCAGGAGGCTGGGGAGGGGGCACGCTGAGCCCAGGAGGTCGAGGCTGCAGTGAGCTGTGATCGTACCTGTGGACTGTACCCCAGCCCAGACGACACAGCAAGACCCCATCTCTAAGAAGAAGGAAGGAAGGAAGGAAAGAAAAATTTAGTTCTCACAGTTCTGGGGGCTGGGGTCCTAGGCCGGCAGGGTTGGTGCCTGGCGAGGGCCACTTTCTGACGCATAGACGGCATCTTCCATGTGTGTCCTCACATGGGGGGGCAAGGGGGCTCTTTGGGGTCCACTTTATAAGGTCCATAATCCCATTCGAGAGGCTCCACCCTCATGACTAACCACCCCCAAAGCCCCCACCTCCTGATGCCATCACCTTGGGGGGTTAGGTTTCAACATATACATTTTGGGGGAAACAAACATTCAGACCACAGTGGCATCCACTCTATGAATACCACACAGGAGACAGATAGACAGGATGGATCTGAACAGAAAGGTGGGTGCAGACGGGCACTGGAGTCAGGGCACTGCTGGCTGCTGCAACAAGTGAGCCCAACACTTCTGTATGGGACACAGCAGAGGCCAGGTCTTGCCAGTGGCTCGGTTCAGGGTGGGCCCTCCTGGCTGAGGGCCACTGTCTTCTACGTGGTGACTCAGGGCCCAGTGACCTCCCCGTGTGGGCTCTACCATCCGTGCACCTCACTTCCACCCATGGAGGGAAGAGGGGATATTGAAGGGCGTGGAATTGATCACGCCTGGCTGCGGGGAGCAGGGAGTGTGGTTGGCCACGTGGCCAGGAGCAAAGGCAGCCGTGGTGTTGTGGGCAGGTGGCCGTCTCCTCAACGGTATTCAGGACCGAGTCACCTGGGAAGAAGGGAACCCCCAGAGCAATCTGTGCAGCACGATGCTGTCTATGGAAACACACAAAGCAAAGCCAGATGCCTCTGAACGCACATGCATGCTGCACGTGCACAGAGAACGTTCTGGAATGATGCACACCAATGGAGAATGGTGGTTACCCAGGAGGCCACGTGGACTGAGGAAGGGGGACAGGGGATTTCTGTGTCTGTATAGCTTGATTTTCATGCTACAGATTGACAAATCATTTGTATAATTAAAATCTAAGCTGTAATAAATTGTAAGGAGGGGACAAGAGAAACCAGCATAGGTGCCAGGCCTTGTAGGGGCGTCGGCCCAGCTGCCTGTCAATCCTCAGCTCGCCCCTGGACCACCTTCCAGGCGAGGCACACGGCAGGAGCTCCCAGTTCTGCTGCACTTAAGGGATGGGTGGGGGAGCAGGCACATGTCCTGTCCCATGGCCCCAGCTTCCCAGGCTCCATCCTGAATGGCAGGGGACAGTGCCCTAAGAGTCCTCCCTGGGTACAGCCCTCACTGTGGCTAGCGCTGGCCTGGCAGGTGCCAGGACACTGGTGACCAGCCTTACCCCCAACTCCCCGCCTTCATGTTTGCAGCACAGAGGGGACCCAGGGAGTGCGGGGACATGCAGAGTCCCTGGGGGGCATTTCGGAGGAGGAGGTGACAGGGATGGAGGAGGAGGTGACAGGGATGGAGGAGGAGGAAGATGCCTTTCAAGGAGCTTGGGGCCCAGCGACAGCAACTGCCCCAGGAGGTGGGAGCTGGGGCGGGGCCGGCTGGGATGAAGGATGGGTGAGGTGCCGTCCTGGGGACACCTGGCGTGTCCTGAGGAGCTACCTAGGGTGGGCCCAGTGCCCCTGCACAGCCCTGACTGCGTGGGCGTCAGGTCACAGAGCAAAAAGCAGGTCAGCTTGCAGTGTCTCTGGCTATGACAGCGTCCTCTGGAGGGGAAGCCTGGGGGGAGGTGGCTGCGTGGCCCTCAGCCGTGGGTGGTCCAGGCTTGTTGCCTCGTGGTCTGAGATGGCCCCCTATGAGTCACTTCCCGAGAGCCCCCAGGTCACCTCCTGCACATCTCATGAGACCTGGAGCTTTCTGAGTCTCACGTTCACGCCAAGGCCAATCACTAGCGGATGAAAGGGAAGGAGAACAGCCAAGACCAGCTGTGCCCTGGGTGGGGAGGGGCTGCCCCTTCTTTACCTGAGCCCAATTAGTTTAAATTCTTTTTAACACAAAGAACATAAGGAAAAGACAATAGAAATTCAGGGAGCAGACGAGTGGCCACGTCTGCCGCTGCCTGTCGTGGGAGCACCTGGGCATAATACTGTCTCTGGTCTCCATGAAGTGGGAGTAGCAGCACTAGACCAGATACTCCCCTGCCAGGCCTTGTTACGCCGGCTTTACACGCCTGAATCCACCTGCTCTTCACAATGAACTGCGGGATTGTCGTGTGATCCCGTTTGCAGATGAGGAATTGGAAGCCCCGGGTCCCAGGACTGGAGCTGAGGGGCCGGAGGTCCAGCCCAGAGCCTGCTGCCTCCTGCTGCCCGGAGCTTCCAGCTCATGGCTGTGCACGTGTGTCCTGTGTGCACCTGTGTGTTTGCCTGTGTGTCCATGTGCCTGTGCGTGCAGCTGTGTGTGTGTCCGTGTGTCTGTGTGTGCCTGTATATGTGCCAATGTGTGTGCTTGTGTGTGCCTATGTGCATGCCTGTGTGTGCCTGTATATGTGCCAATGTGTGTGCTTGTGTGTCCATGTGGCTGTGAGTGCAGCTGTGTGTGTGTCCATGTGCTTGTGTGCATGCCTGTGTGTCCATGTGCCCGTATGTGTGCCTATGTGCATGCCTGTGTGTGTATCTGTATGTGTGCCTATGTGCATGCATGTGTGTCCATGTGCCTGTGTGTGCGCCTGTGTGTGTGACGAGCCCAGCTACCCCCGCACCTGCCCAGCACAGCAGCTGGCACCTTGGAAACCCTCACACACTCTGTGTGGGCAGGCGTGGCTGAGGCAGTGCTCCTAAAAGGAACCCAAATGATCTTTATGGGTAATACATATGGGGACTGTATTGTATAATGCAACCTTACTTTTATAAAATTTCAAAAATACAAATATGCACAAAGAAAAATGGTCACCCTTATTATCGTACCTCCTGTAACACCTACCATGGATGCATCGGTGCCAAAGGCTTTTGGGCGTTTTCTGTGCATGTGTTCATATCATTTAGGTCATATTACTCTTGCAAGTTGAGACTGTGTTACAGACATTGCTTTGTAAATCTTCAGGAGTTTTTATTGTAGGTAAATGTAAGCCAAAACAATGTCTAATGCATGTTTAGGGTCCTGTTTTCTGGACCCACCATGGACAGTGGTCCCTGGGTGGACATTTGAGGGGCTTCCAAATCTCCCGGCTGGGAAGTCACCTCTCCATGCCTGAGTCTCGGCACCTTCCCCACCTTGGAGCTCCGCCCCTCCTCTTCCTGCTGCCTTTCCTGCTGCCGGGAGCACGTCCTGCCCCGCAGGCCCCTTGCACGTCCCAGGAATTCTGACTGGGGTGTCCCTCAATATTCTCAGAGGCCATTAGTCACTTCTCTGGGATCTCCACTCTGCCAGAGCCCCGTGTGATTCCTTCCAAGTGAGTCCCCTGGGGCAGCACTGCAGGCCGAGTGGCTGGCCCAGCCCACAGACCACCTGGGGCAGGTGGGCCCTGCCCTCCACCGCCCCTCCCATGCCCCCCTGGGGCAGGTGGCCCTGCCCCTCCACTGCCCCCTCCACCGCCCCCCCCCCAGCACTAGAGATCTCTGTCTTTTTAATCTTTGTCCCAGATTGGTGAGAAACGGCTGTTGGAGTTTATCTGGCTACCTGTGATTGTGCATTTTCCATGCTTTTTGTCATTTTTCCTTCTTTTGTGATTTGCCACTCTGACCTTTTCTGCTCGTTTCTCTGTCCAGTGCCCGTTCTCCCTCATTGTCCCCTAAGTTCTCGGTCTGTGTGAGCTCTGTGCTATCCCAGCAGTTCCCGGGGACTCAGGAGGAGGCGGCGGGGGCAGGAAGCAGAGCTGGTGTCCCCCAGGTGAGGCTGGTGTGTGGCGGGGGCATCTGGGGGACCCTCAGCATGAGGTGGGGCTGGGGCTCTGCGAGGTCAGCAGGGGTGAGGGGCCGTGGGGGCTGTCTGTGGCCAGGGCCTGGGGACCCAGACAGCGGGGTTTTGCCACACCGGTGCCCGTGAGTTGCCACACTCTTTCTCCTCGGGCAGGACGCGGCAGGGGAGCCTCTGATTAAGCAAGAGACAACAGCTCTGGAGGCCTCCCCATGACCCCCAGGGCTCCAGGGCTGCAGAAAAGGGCTCAACCAGGCCAGGAGAGGGGTCAGGTTACCTGAGGGCCCGGTGCCATGGCATCTGTCCTGTCCAGCCAGAGGGCAGCCTGTCCTTGGCATCAGGGGCATAGGAAGGTGGGGCTTGGCATAGGCCCTCTCCTCTGAGAGAGGACCTACCTTGAGGCCTGCACATGCCCCTCCCTGCCACCTGCCTCTGAGTGCCCAGGGGGTCGGGGGACAACAAGGGCCCCAGTGGCAGTGAAAGCCCTGCAGATGGTGCCCCCACAGTGCCCAGAGATATGTAGAGCCAGGGGCCCCACACCCTGCAGAAGCCAGGCCTGTGTTTTCACACTGAGGGGCACCGCCAGCCCTCCCTCTTGTCATGGCCAAGGTGATGAAAGGGACCTTGAAGGGGTCCCAGGGTGCGCTGGCACACTCCTCTCCTGCCTGGGCAGATATCTCTTCTTTCCTGAATGCCACCGGCCCCCTCTGTCTTCCTAATAGCCGTGTTCTAATTACTGGTAATTGGTGTTTACCCAGAGCCTTCGCAAACAGTGCCTGGCGCTTGGCTTCATTACGTGTGCAGATAGTGCGGGAAGGGGCCTCAGGTGGCCTCTGCGTCCTGCTTCAGGAACAGGCAGTTGGGAGGCCCCGCTGTCCTCCTACCCCTCCCAGCACCATCCAGGCCTTGATGCTGGCCCCTTGGGCGACTGAGGGGCAGGGTGGATGGAGCCCCATGACCATCTGCAGACGTCCTCCTGTTAGCACCTCCTTTTGTCTAAAGGGCCCGGCTTGCTGGGAACGGACAGCACCTGCCCAACTGGACAGTGTCCAGGATACAGTGAGCGCTCGATAAATTACTGCCCATAAAGTGTCCAGTAATGGCCACTAGCACGGTGCGACCCTGCTGCGTTCCAGGCGATGTACTGGACACCTCCTCTCTGTGTCAGGGACAATAAGTGCTGAAGTGCAGGTGGCCCAGCCCTCCTCTCCCCTGCCACTTGGGGAGGGCTCTTCCTGCTGCTGGGCTTTGGGCCTTCGATAGGATCCTTTGGGTGATGGGACTTGGGGTAGAAGGTGCCAAGAGGGAGCAGAAGGAGGGCATGGGGGTGTGGGGGAGGAGAGGTGTGTGGGGGGAGGGGCTGGGGAGTGTTGAGGGAGGGGTGTGGGTGTGGGGGAGGAGAGGTGTGTGGGGGGAGGGGCTGGGGAGTGTTGGGGGAGGGGTATGGGTGTGGGGGAGGAGAGGTGTGGGGGGAGGGACTGTTGGGGGAGGGGCTGGGGAGGGGAGGGGTGGGAAGGGGGGAGGGGAGGGGAGGCTGCAGCAGCAGGAGATGGTGTGAGATGAAGATCAAGGGTGATAACTGTGGCAGGGGGGACTTTGGAGGTGACAGAGTCTGACCTAGGGCTCCTGCCTGGGCTCAAGCAGGAGGGGCCTCCGGCCTAGCCCTCTCCAAGAAAGCTCCCTGGAAATGCAGACAGGCTCCCCCTTCCTCCTGCAGACTTGGAGACAGAACTGTGCTTGCTCCGGAAGCTTCTCTCTGCTGGGGACTGCCTGGAAGGCACAGGTCTCCCCTCATCCAGTGCCGTCCTGCCTCAGTTGGACGAAGACACCGAGGTCCTGGCTGAGGCGCTGACCGGGTAGCCCAGGAGTGCCTGCCCCGCCCTCTGTGGCCTCCCCCTCTGCTGCCCTCTCCGTCCTCCAGCATCCAGAGGCCATGCTGCTTTCAGAATCTTCTCATACATGGTGCTTGTACACGGGGCAAACCATGTGCGGCCCCCAGTGGCACCTGCTCTGTAGAGAGCGGTCTGTCCAGGGATTCTGGAAAACTCTCTCTGGCAAAGGGTTTTCCTCCCTGCCTTTGCTAAGTCCCACCAGGTGTAAGGTCCCTGGTGCGGTCACAGACTGTGAGCCCGTAGCCAGGTCATCTTACTGTCACTTTGTGGGGCAGATGCCCCCAGGCCAGCTCGGGCCACCAGGGTTTTGGCTTCCGTGTGAGGGGCGGTGACGCTGGCTGGCTGGCGGGCCTGCCTGGCTGTGCGCCCAGAGTGGCCGTGTGGAGCTGGCTGTGCACAGCACACGCCGTGCAGAGGTCACCCTGGTCATCTGTTTTAACTGTTCACAAACATTGATTGAATTTGAGAAATCGCTTTTCTGGGTTCCTCAGCCCTGTCTGGGGAAGGGGTCTTGCCTGGGGGTGGGCAAGGGGCTCAGCAGTGGCCAGGGTGGGTGTGAGCTGGGGCGTCGCTGTTCTGCTCACAGCAGCATCCGCAAGCCTTTCGGGACAGCCAGCCCCCTCTTGCTGAAAGCAGCTTTTGTTTCTCCTGCACTGGTGGTTCTGACGGATTCTAAAACATTTGATAAATATTTGGCCTCCAGTTTCAAAGTGTTCTGTGTTCTTTTTAGGTTTCCGTATGGAGAGGGACTGGGATGTTTTTACTTTGATTTCCAGGAGCCCTGAGCCAGCGTGGGCAGCACAGGGGGCTCGGCCCTTGGTGGGTGCCTTTCACTTCCTCCCACCCCCTGACTGCCTGGTTGTCGGTTCAGAGGGGAAGACTGTGGCCCACGGCTGCCGAATCAACTCCCCGAGGCTTGGAGGAACCAGGCTGGGGCTTTGTCTGCTGTTGGCTTTTCCCCTGAGAAATGAATCAGCACTTTCTCTTGATTCTTTGAGCAGAAAGTGAGCTGGTCGTGGGCGCAGCAGTGGCCCGGGTGTGAGGGTCGCACTTCCGTGGAGACCCCGGCCTGGCCTCACCCATCCTGGAGGTGGCCTTAGTCCCCCATGAGGCCCCAGGACGATTTGGAGCCCAGAAGGGGTTGCGTCGGGAGGCAAAGATGGAGGAGAACTGGGCTGGGTACAGGACAGGGGTTAGCAGAGCAGAGGAGGGAGGGCAGCAGTGGGAAGGGACCTGGGCCGGGCGGAGGTGGCAGCGTGGCCAGGCCCTTCCCGTCTCAGTCCAGCTCCTCTGAAGCAGGATGGAGCAGTGGTTAGGTGCACCTGCTCCTCCCAAAGCAAAGCCACTTCACACCAGCGCTCTTCCTGTCCCAGAGGCCTGGGGCACGTGTCCCGGGAGGGGCGGCTTGGTGTGCTGGCCCTGCTGGAAGAAGGGGCTAGGAGGTGCCTTCTCTACAGCACGGCTCCAGTCTCTGTGGCCACCCTGGTGAGGGGCTGTGGCTGTCCATGCAGAGAGCTGGGCCTCTGGGGCCACGTCTCCAGGCTGGGTAGGGCCTGTGGGGCCTTGGAATATCATAGGGTGGCCCTGGCTGGGTGTTGTCCAGCATCGGTGCCTCACTGGGGTTGGGGGTGGGGAAGCCTCCCAGGGAGGGAGGAGAGTGAATTTGGGTGGGGTTGGTGCCTGGGGAGGGTCTGGGGTGCCCCCTTTTGTAGAGCCTCACCTGGGGAGCAGACTGGGTGGGGGATCTTAGACCCGGCAGGTGGGCCCAGGGTGAGGACCTGCTGCTCGTCTGGAAAAATGATCCATGGGCAGTGGCTGGAGGTCAGTGGGGAGGACCCAGGGTGGGGAGGGTCCTTTGCTGCAGGCTACCTGGCAGGAGGCCGACCTGGATGCCACTTCACTCTCATCGCCCAGAGCTTACCTGGGGCCCATAAGGTTGGACAGGACTTCATTCCACCCGCGGGGCCCACTCTGTGCTTGCCCATGGCTGCAGGCCGGGTCTGGAAAGTTCAGACTTGCCCCTGGACAGCTGTGTCCCCCAGAGCAGGGATGAGGATGGACTCAGCCCTCACCTGACCTACAGCCTGGAGTCCAGCGAGCGTAGCAAGGCAGCCTGAGCTCAGGTGCTGCAGGCGGAGAGGGGGCCACGCTACATGCATGTGCTTCACTTGCCGGCTCGGGGGGCCTGTCATGGGCAGGAATGCAGCAAGAGCTGACTCAGATGGTGGTCTCGCCAGGTGGGGTGGAGCCACAGTAGTGGGGCAGGTGTCCAGGGCAGGGCTGGAGGGGCAGCAGCTGTGCTCAGGTCTGGGTGCTCCAGACCCAAGTGGGTGGGTCTCACGTCACAGCCCCCTCCCCAGAGGGGCCCACGGAGGCTTCCCTAGAACCCAGAAGCAGCTCCAGAGGAGAAGTTCAGCTCTGCCCTATAACTGCCCAGAACACAGCAGCCTGAGGTCAGTGCGGTCAGACATACAAGACCGGCACAGCGTTTGCCTTTGTTGGGGCGCCCAGGCTGGCAGGAGTGGGACACTGACCTCACCAGACACTGGAGTGTCCCCTGCTGTCCCATGCAGGGGGAGGATGTGAGCTGGGTGCAAGGCAGGTTGGGGGTTAGCACCCCTTCAGGCTTAAGACCAAGAGTGTCAACTAATGCAGGGGCCGCTAAGGCTTCTCATACTGCCCTGATCAGTTGAACAATTTGAACACTTGTTTCACATAATATGTTTGCTTGTTTATAAATTATATACGTGTTTATTTGTACTAACATATTACATTCATAATAAAACACAGAAAATTAGAAAGTGTGTAGGTAGCACAAAGAAGGCAAACTATTTTCTTTCTGTACCCCAGTGCAGACCTGTGAGCCCCCCGGGGGGTGTGCACGCCACATTGGTCTAATGGGTTACTGCCAGTTAGGAAAGAGGTCTCTAGTGCCGTGCCACAGGGCTCCCCCCTGTGCACCATTTTAATCTGTGCCTCTGAAGAAGATGCAGACAGCCTGTTCCTGCCACTGGTGGAAAATGTCAGGTAGGAGTGTGAGCTGCAAACACTGGGTGGCTGAGTCAGAATCCTGAGAACCCCTGATGGGCAGAGCAGAGGGTCACTCTGACCTGAGTGCCCAGAACATACCACAGTGGGGAACATAAACCAACTGTAGGGGGACAGGGTGGGGTGGATGAGGCGGCGCACACTCGGGAGAGCAGAGGGAGAGGTATCGTGAGAGTTAATTATGTGTCCACTTGACTGGGCCACGGGGTGCCCAGACATTTGGTGAAACATTATTTTTGGTGTGTCTGTGAGGCTGTTTTGGGAAGAGGGATTAGTATTTGCATCTGTAGACCAAGTAAAGCAGATTGCCCTCCCCGATGTGGGGGGGCCTCATCCAATCAGTTGAAGGCCTGAATAGAACAAGGAGACCGATGCACCCGAATAAGAGAGAATCCTTCCTGCCTGCCCACCTTGGAGCGGGAACGCCCGTTTTCTCCTGCTTTCGACTTGAGCTGAAACGTCGGCCCTTCTTGGGTCTCAGCGTGCTGGTGTTTGCACTGGAATTGCCGCTGTCAGCGCTCCTGGGTCTCAGCCTGCTGACTCACCCTGCAGATTTGGGACTCAGCCTGCAAAGCCACGCAAGCTAATTCCTTGCAATACATTTCTTTCTCTCTCTTTCCATATCCTATCGATTCTGTTTCTCTGGAGAACCCTGACTAATACAGGCATCCATGGTTACCAAATTCCAGGGACCTAATCTGAACAGAGGATTGTCCTAGTGGAAGTGCACTCCGGGGTGAAGGAGGCGACCACCCCAGCTTCTCCATCCTTTCCTGTGACAGGGCAGGACATGCTCAGTTCTCGAGTGGGGCTTTGAGAGTGAGTGGCCCAGATAGTGGAGGGCACCCCACTGGGGGTGCCCGCAGGGTGACAGGACCCCAAGCTGGAAGGAAACGTGTGGAGGTCATCAGAGGGAACTTACTGGGCAAGGCACAGGTGTGGAGGGAGCGGCCCTGGAGGCAGGGGCCAGAGGACGGGTCCGAGAGGGTGCTGGGACAGACCTGTTTACACTCTGATGCAGGAGGACTCACCACCCCAGAGAGGGCCAGGCTGCCGCAGGATGGAGGGAGCCCCATCTGAGGATGGGGGCGGGGCCTGTTGCTCAGGGGACACGTGGGCAGGGGCACACAGAGGGGTCCTTCCCAGGCCTCTGTGATCACGGATCATTTCTGGAATCCCAGAGCCAGACAGAGACAGGCTCAGCGCAAGACTGCTGACAGCCGGAGTGGACAGATGGACGTGGAGAGCCACGGGCAGACCAGGCTGCAGCAGGCCGGACCCTCGGGGCCGGTGCAGACGCACCCTGCCCCGCCCCCCTGCACCCTGCGCCCCACAGCTCCCAGGACTGTGGCCGGGCAGGAGGCTGTCCTGCCTGGTCTCGTAAATCTTACCATTTACAGCTATTGACGGCATGAACGTGGCCTATTGATCCGTGTCCGTGCCCGGCGGGTGGTGCGTGCACTCGGCAGGGCAGCCTGACGTGATGAATTGGTAGATCATGGGCTGCTCTCGCCGACAAGTGATTGTCTCAGTGAAAATGAGAAATAACGATCAGGGCTAAAGCTGATTGTTGAGGAAGACTTCCGCGACTTTGCGGATCGTCTTGGCTATTCCAATAATCAGGCCTCCTAAAGAGAGGCTGCCAGGAGAGATTTATGGAGAAGTCATGGGGAAGCGGTGGGGACATGGGCAGGGCGCAGGGCGGATGCTCCTACCTCCCTCTCTGGCCTAGGTGTGTTGCGGAGGCGGGCCAGGTGGGGGCCTGTTCTTTCTGGCTTCTAAGGGGGCCCCAGACCCCCAGATGGGCCTGGGGAAATGAGAGCTTTGTGGGGACGACCCCATGGGAGAGGCGGTCATTCCTAGCCCTGGTGCCGTCTGCCCGTGGCCTCCCTGGGACCCGAGCCCAGCATCATCGATTGTCTCTTCATCCCCTGCAAGTGGGGACGAATCCTTGGGCCCCAGGCTGCAGAGGTGGTGAACGGGCGCTGGTCCCCCAGGGAGCTCATGCAGGTGTGTACCAGCAGGGAGAAAAGAACTGACTGTGTGACTGAGTGTGTGAAGGAGCCAAGAGGAGACCCCAGCAACCCGCCAACTCCCTTCCTTCCTTCCAGGTCCTGGCCCACCTTGCCAGAGCCCTAGGATGGGCTGAGGACCCCAGCCCTGGCTGCAGGGTGTCGGGCTGCAGGCTCTGCCAGATGCGCTTGGGGCCCAAGAATCCATCTGGTATTTAAAGGACTCAAAAGTCCCTGGGAGGGTGTCTGCAGGGGTCACCCTGGGCGCTAATTCCTTGGTGGTCCCTGGGCTGGGTGCGGGAGCAGAATGGACATGGGCGCCCCCGCCCTCTCTTGAGTCACTCTTGGGGGTTGGGACACGGCCAGGAAGGGGTTAAAGCAGGGAGCATCTTGCAGGGCTGTGTTAAGAAAATGATATTCTACAGTTTGACGTCATTTTAATTCCATTTCAAGGGCATTTAATCTCATTTGTGCGATGACTAATCCCTGGCCTTGGAAGAATTAACTTGTGGCCTCCTCTCTAGGGGAAGTGGGGCCCTTTCCACGGAGACATAGCGTCACTGTGTCCTGCTGTGCCTTGCATGGCCAGACGGCAAGCGTGCAGCCATGGGAGTGGGGGTCCATGTGACCCCTGGGCCAGGAAGGATGGCTTGGCATACCCTCAGCCCTGGAACTTTCCAGAAGCGTACTGCCTGCCATTTCTCCCTCACTCCCATGGGTGGGACATGCCCATGTCTCAGCCCAGGACAAAAGCTCCAGAACTGGATGCTTTGAGGCAGGTGCAGGGTCCCGGGTGGCTGAGTGGGGAGCAGGAGCCAGCTCAGCGATGACACCCGCTCAAGGACGGGACAGGCGGCTTGGTGCTTTGTGAGTCTGGTCCCCCCAGGCCACCCAGCAGGGGCCTTAGCTACTTCTGCAGGGGCCAGGGCAGATGGCATCTGGGCATCGGTGTGCAGCATGGGAAACAAAGGCAGGGCCCTGGGATAAGAGAAGGGGACACCAGATGTCATCACCCAATTAGAGAGGGCCAAAGGGCAGTTGGGAAACTGAGCCACAGCCGGGGGCTTGCTGGACCCATTTGTCAGAGGAGCTTGGTCTTGTCCCTGGAACTTTCTCTATAACCCCACCTTGACCCTCAGCCTTATGGGGCCAGGTCGCCCACCCCCACCCCTACTGTGCCTACAGGGGCACAGGAAGAGGGACCCCTCTGTCAGGTGGGCGGGCACAGCAGTCACAGGCCCCCATGCAGTCAGACTCCCTGCACCTTGCTCAGGCCACGACCACACACAGGAGAATCAGGGCCATGACTGCCTAGCAGAGTCAAAGGAAAAACTTTCTCACTGTGTAATTTCAGGCCTTAGGGAGCCCCCAGGAAGATGAGAGGGGACCCGGGGGGCTTTGGTGGGTGAGTGTGGAGCCCACCTGTGGGCGGCCCTGTGGTTGGTGTGTATTTCACCCTCACAGTGGGCAAGGCTGAGGTCGGGGTCACGCTGGGTTGGGGTCATGCCAGAGGCCTTGCAGGGGATCAAAGAGGGGTCTGGCTCCAGCCCTACCACAGCCTCTGACCTGCCAGGGCTCGCTGGGCTCCCACTGTCACCCCACAGGGCCGGGTGGGGCTTCTGTTGGTCCCCACCAGCCCCCAGGTCTGGCCCTCACTGGGGTGAGGGGTCTTTCCCTCAGTCCAGGCCCCAAAAACTTTAGGGCCCAGGCCCTGGAGGAGACTCAGCTAAGGGATGTGCTCTGGCTCCCTCCTCCCACTCCTGCATCTGGTTTCCCCCCTGCTGGTACTGCCAAGCTTTTAAGGAACTTCTGCTAATTGCTTTAACCACTCTGGCTGGACTTGGCTGAGCTTTGGGGGCTTTAGGGAAGGGTCGTGTCCCGTGAGGACCCCAGGGCACCATTTGCACAGAAGAGCTCCCTGCGGGCCGTGGAAGGCTGCAGGGGCAGTGGCCCGGGCAGGCCAGGTCTGTAGGACCTGAAGGAGTGTCCGGGACTTCCTGAGTGGCCTGGCAGGGGCCGAGGCATAGCGGAGGCTCAAGATGCTTCTTCCCGTCTGAATGAGCCTCCTAACACCTGGACAAACGGGCAGCACAGATGTTCAACACGGGGACTGGAAGGCAGTGTGGCCCATAGGCTGGGGATGGCAGGACATCTGGATCATCTTCAGACTGACCCCACAGCATGGCCATTGTGGCTGGCGCTGGGACTGACCCCTAGCGTCCTCTGTGCCCCAGTGTTGCCTGAGCCTGTCACTGTGGTACCCACACCCTGCCATGGCCCAGGGATGGCGAAGCCTGAACCAGTCAGTGAGCTTGCCAGCTCCTGTGGGCTCCCATGGCAGCTGACACCACCAGCCACTCAGAGTGGCTCCTACCTGTGACTGAAGCCAGCACCAAGGATGGTTATTCATCTGTCCATCCACCCAACCATCCACCAACCCACCCTTTCTTCCACCCATCTACCCATCCACCCATCTACCTATCTGTCCATAATCTACCCATTCATCCATCTGTCTACCTGTCTATTCATAATATGCCCATCCATGTGTTCATCCATCCATCCACCCACCTATCCATCCATCCATCCACCCATCTATCCATAATCTACCCATCCATCATCCATCAGCCATCCATCCATCAATCTGTCCATCCATCCATCATCCATTCATCAATCTATCCATCCATTATCCATCCATCCACCACCCACCCACCCATCCATCCCATTCACCCACCCATCCACCCAACCATCCACCCATCCATCCACCCACCCATCTATCCATCCATCCACCCAACTATTCACCCATCCACCCATCCATTCACCTACCCATCTACCCATCTGTCCATAATCTATCCATCCATCCATCCATCCAGCATTTTTTTGGATCCTGCTGTTTTCCTGGACTCAGACCGATGACCAGCCCCTGTGTATATCATCCTAGGGGTGACAGAGGGGAGTTTGGGGGTGGGCATGGGGTGGGCTGAGGCAGCCAGGAGAAGGCCCCTTCCCCCAGCCCCTTGATAATAATACAAGTACTCCTTTCAAGAAAAGCCACCCATGAAATGTCATTAAACCCAATTTAATGTCAATGCTTTGAAAGACCTTTCAGGTGAGTGAGGTTTACAAACTAAACAATCATCCTTTGCCTTTGCCAGACCCCTGATTTGGGTCTGGAAAACAGAGTTTGTGCCTCTCCAGGAATTTCTTAAAAGTTTCCTTGGAAGTTCTGACAACTAGACCTGGGTCCCCAGAGGCAGGTAGAAATAGGGTGGGTGAGAACTCCACACTAATAATAATTTTAATAAAAAATTTGTGAATTAATACAGGTGCCATAGTCAAGGAGGTCTGTTTTGCTAAACAGCAAAGCGTAAAGCTCAGAGAGTGCTGAGTTGCTATGTTTGCCTTTTAGCTGTGTGACATTGGGCAAGCAACTTGACCTCTCTGACCTCAGCTTTCTCCTTGGCAAATGTGGATGTTAGTTCCAGCTTGCAGGTGGCTGGACTCAACAGGTGCTTGTACCTGTTAAGCATCCCTTGCCTGCACCCTACTGTGGGGCCGCTGCTCAGGTAGGTGTTGCAAGAGTGGGGCTGAGTCCATCACCCCAGGTGGCCGGGGGCAGACAGCTGCCGTCACACGGCCTGATCCCAGATCCATCTTCGTTCCTGGCTGGACTGGAGGCCAGGGGAGGAGGGCAGGGCGAGCTCTAGGGAGGGCTTCCTTCTGCAGGGAGCTGGCTCTCCTGTTATTGGATTATCTCATTTGCAAACAATAAATGTCAACAAGCAGGAGACCCTTGTCAGACTCCCCTTCCAGGATGCAAATGTAGCCTTTATCTGCCTCTGCCCTTTATTAAAACAACCAGAGAGCCAGGCAGATAAACAAGACAATTGAATGTAAATGATGTCATCTCCCTGCTCATTCGCAGTAATGAGGCGCGGGCCTGGCGAGGCCATGGCGGAAGCTGGAGGATGCCAATCCGATTAAGCAGCAACCAAGAGGCAACACTGACCTTTCGCTTTTAACGACTGACCCAGCCTAGGACGGGCGTGACAGCTGGGAGGAGATGCTCTTACTTTCACAGCGATTACATTTAAATAGTAACATTTACATCACTCCCGGGATGAGCGCCTGCCCCCGTGCTGCTGGGAGGCCAGGGCTAGGCAGGGCGTGGGCGGCCCTGGCCGCCAGGCCTGAGGGGAGAAGGGGTGGGTCAGGGAGATGTCCAGGAGGCAGAGGGCCAAACGCCTTTCCTGGTCTCCTGCCATGTCCCTCACGGGAGCCGTGGAGGGCAGACCTGTCACAGGCAGGTCTCCTGGGATGAGGGCACCCACCGAGCAACCTCCACAACCACTGCTACTGCTATTACTGCCATTATGACTATGAGTACTAGCATAACTACCACCACTACTACTATTACTACTACTACCACTACCGCCACTACTACTGTTACTACCACTATGACTACTATTGTTACTACTACTATTACTATTGCTACTACCACCGCTACCACTATTACTGGTATTACTACCACCACTACTACTATTACTACTGCTATAACTACTATCAGTAGTACTATTAACACTACTAGTAGTATGACTACTTACCACCACTGCCACCACTACCATTATTACTACTACTGAAATTACTACCACTATGACTATCACAACTACTACCACTACTATGACTACTATTACTATTACCACCACTAACACTATTACTATTATTACTACCACTACTACTTCTATTACCACCACTGCAACTACCATCAATACTACCACTATGACTACTATCACTGCCACCTTTGCTACTACTGCCGCCGCCACCACCACTATTATTGCTGCCATGACTACCACTGCTCCTGCCATTACTCCTGCTACTACCAACCACTACTACCACTGTCGCTACCACTACTACTGCTACCACTGCTATTACCATCACTCCTGTTACCACTATTATTATATCACTATTACCACGACCACCGCCAACACTACCACTACTCCTGCAGCTGCTGGCAGTGGTTAGCATGCTAACTACCTCACTACTTCCTGGGGCTTTCTACCCACGAGGTGCTCTGGCTGTGTCATTTCTTCACTCTTGCAGTTCCACTGTGCGGGGGTTGTGTCTCCATTTCACACCGGGCCATCTGCCATAGGCGGCAGGCGGGGAGGGCAAGCCAGGGCCTGTGCTCCTTCCAGGCAGCCCGATGCCCCCGAGCCCTGGCCCGTCACCCCCAGGAATGCCCACTTGCCAAGTGAGAGCCTGCTGGGGTCTGCCCCCTTCCTGAGTCCAGCCCCGTGGACCCAGTGGGTTGTTTCACAGGGCGTCATTCTCTCTGCAGTGGGGGAAACCCACAGCTGACCCTGAGCAAACTTCTGAAAATGCCAAACACATGTTGCCATAATGTGCAAGGCCCTGATTTTCTGCCCCAAATAACGTGGCACTGTGGAGATGCCTCAGCTGCCACCAGCCTGGAGGTGGGAGCAGCAGCTTGTGCTGGACTGCAGCCCACGGCTGCTGACACACACAGGCATCACACACGTGTGCACAGCGGGGTGGGCATGAGCCTTTGGGGGCAGGGACTGTTTCTTGGGAAAAACCAGCACCCTGGCTCTCTGTGGGATGCTGAGTGGGGGAAAGAAGCAGGCAGTGGGTACCTATTGGGACCGAATTCTTCTCTCTCTTCCTGAAACCCACCCAAATTGAAAGCTGATGCCCTGCCCGGCCTGGGCCGGCCCCAGCAGCACCCCCAGCCCAGTGTCAACCTGGGGAAAGTAGTGGTTAATAGCACGAACTCTGAACCCAGATGCCTGGCTCAAATCCCCACTCTGCCTCCTGTGAGGCTGTGTGACCTTAGGCACATCACTTAACCTCTCTGAGCTTCTGTTTGCTCATCTGTAAAATGGGGGAAATAGTGTTATCTCCCTCGTGAGGTTGGTGTGAAGGGTGTATGCGCTAAAATATTAGGACTGGGCCTTGCCTGCACACAGCAAGTGTCTATATTATTATTACATTATTGCAGACAAATGCCCCAGAATTTAATATCTCTTACATTAAATATGCAGTCAATTAAGACTTCCCAGAGCTCCAGCAGAACCAGAGAGAAGCAATTATGTGCAACTGTCAGGCTTTGCTAATGAGGAAGCCAACGCTGGGCTCTCCAGAACCTCTTGTACCCCCAGGGGTGCTGTCTGCTTGTTCTCCCTGCTCCTGCAGCGCAGGTCATGAGCCCTCCAGGCAGGCTGTGCTCCAGCTCATCCCCTGCCGACAGTGGCCGGGACAGCCCGGAGCGCAGGTGCGTGAGAGCTGCAGAGGGTGGACGGGCGTCTGGGCGTGGCCTGGGGTGGGCAGCGCCCTGGCAGAGCTGTGTGGGGTGGGGAGCTGCTGGGGGCGCTGCAGCCCCCGGGGTCAGGAGCTGTCATGCTGAGCCCCCACCCCAGCGTCCTTGGACTTTCTGTCTCCCCCCCGGATCAGGAACAGATGCCCTTTACGTGTCCTTGCTCTGGGACTGACACTAATGTGCAAGAATGCAATTTCGCAGTCTCACGTCAGACTTCCGACTGTTGCTCTGGACAGCAAGCCCAGCCCAGCACAAGACAGGCAGGCGATGGGGCGTCTGCTCACCATCCGGTCACCCTGGAAAGAGCAGCTAAATTCCAGAGCCGGAAAGAGCGGGAACAAGCGCCATGTTGCAAGTACCTTTGCACTTGGAACCACAACGGGGGTGGGAGGTGAGAGACCTCTCTGGAGTCCCCTCCCTGCTGTATCGGTTTGCCAGGGCTGCCTTAGCGAAGTACCACAACCTTGGTGGCTTAAAACAACAGAAACGTGTCCTCTCGCAGTTCTGGGGCCCACGGTCTACCACCACGGTGTTGGCAGGGTGGGTTCCGACTGAGGGCTGTGTGGGAGAGTCTGTTCCGGGCTCTCTCCCAGCTCCTGAGAGCTGCCAACAAGTCCCGGCCCCCCGGCTTGCAGACGCATCACTCTGTCTTCACCTGGTATTCTTCCCTATGTGTCTGGGTGCAAATTTCCCCTTTTTATAAGGACACCAGTCATATTGGATTAGAGCCCACCCTAACAGCCTCCTCTTAATCACCCCTTTGAAGATCCTACCACCAAATACAGTCACATTCTGAGGTGCTGGGGGTAGGGCCTCAGCGTATGTATTTGGGATGACACAATTCAGCCCTAACCTCTGGAGAGCACGCCTACAACCCACAGGGGGTAGCCCTGGAGGAAGGTGGGGTAGTTGGAGGTGGGGCGGCCCTTCCCCTAGGGGCTCCCTCTGGATCCTGCTGCACCCCACGCTGGGTCTGAGAGGGGATGGGCCCATTCTGGGGCTCGGCAGCAGCTGGCCACACACCCTGCTGCAGTCCCTCAGCTGGAGTTAAGGGGGCTGAGTCATCTCAGGGGCTGGGGCCAGTCCGGGCCAGGCATGGATGCTGCTCAGGATGTGTGGCTGGATGAACCATCAACGGAAAAGAACCCAGACTGCAAAATAATTTAAAGAGGTTTATTCTGAACTGAATGTGCGACCATGGCCTGGAGAGCCACACCCAGGAAGCCTTGAGCAAGTGGTCTCACCGTGGTTGGGTTACAGTTGGTTTTATTTGTTTCAAGGAGACAGGAATTACATGTTAAGTCATAAATCAATACATAGAAGGTATATGTTGGTTTGGCCCAAAAAGGCAGGACATCTTGAAGCTGGGAATTACAAGTTATAGGTGGGTTTAAAGATTCTTTGATTTGTAATTGGTTAAAGAAATGAAGCTTTGTCTAAAGGCTTGGAATGTTTTAAGCTAAGGAGTCTGTTAATCAGAGACAAGGCACCTACCAGTACCTACAGGTGTGGGTTAAGCTTTGTCTTGCATGGCCTTAGGCCTGTTAATGAGTCACAAAGGGCATCTCCAAGAGGGGAGGGGGCATGACTAGGCATGTCTGACCTCCCTTCTCACGGCCAGCAACTCAGCTTTAGGGTATTTCTGGGGTCCCCTTGGCTGAGAGGGGGTCTACTCAGCCAGCTGGGGGACTAAGATTTTATTTAGTTCAGAGAACCGGCGAATGAATGAGCACCCATGAGAACTGGGGAGGACATCAGCCCCTGAAAGCTGCTGCTGGCCCAGTGTTGTCAAGCTGTGCCCTGCGGCTGTCTGGCCAGTGTGCACTGGTGTGGGGACTCCCCAGACAACATGAAGGCCTCTGCTGGCCACCCCAGAGGACAGCCTGTCTGGGGCAGACACTCCTTTCCAGCCCAGCTGCTTCTCAGCCTGGAGGTCCTCTCCAAGGCTAGCTCTGCCCTGAAGTGAGAGGGGAGCCCCATCCTTCCCCCGGGCTGGGGGAGGGTCTCCCAGCCCAGCTCACACCACAGACATCCCCTCCTCACCTGCTCCTGCTGTCCCCACGTCTCCAGGCTGTCCCTGGGGTCAGGGCTTGAGCCACCAGCTGGCTTCGGACCTCACCTTGGAACCGTACCAGGCTCTGCACCACTGTCAGCCTCTTCCAAGGCCCCCAGACATCCCCGGGGTCCCTTCCCGCATGGGTCTTGAGTAGAAGGCTGGCGGTGGCACGCACGTGATGATGTTGAGTTTCACCCAAAGGTTAGAAACCCCCTCGCTCTTTGGTGTTCCTGAAAACGGCTTACTGCAGAGGGGACCCCCTGGCCCAAATGACTCGGACAAGACTCTGGGATGCTCCCTTGTTTCCGCAGGACAAGGCCAGACGCATACCCTCCAAATTCCTGTTTTTGGCCTCACAAATGATGGACAGCTCAAATGGAAAGAAATGCTTGTTTCTAAACCTCGCTTCAGCCTCCCTCCTTCCCTCAGGCCCCGAACTCTGGTCCTCCCCAGAACAGGCGCCTCAGGGAGAACCCTTCTCCAAACACACACCTGCCTCGTCCTGGCTGTGTTTATGCCTCTGTAAAAGAAAATCCCTTCCTGCCTGGCCTGGAGCAGCCTGCGTCCCTGGGCGGGGAGCTGTCCCTGCTGCACGGGGCCCCTCCCCTGTGGCCACCGTCCCTGTCCCACCTACCTCTTGAATAAGAGCCTCACCTGGTCTTGTCTGGATTGGTCTTTTCTCTGACACTGGGGAGGAGAGAGGAGGCCGGTGCAGCCAGGCTGAGGGGCAGCTGTGAAGCCTGCGGTGGCTCTGATGACCCCTGCATTAGTCAGGGTTCTCCAGAGAAGTGCCATTAGGGTGTATGCATGTACATGTATGCGTGCGTGTGTGTGTGTGTGTGTGTGTGTGTGTATTTACTGCAGGGAACTGGATGGGCTCACGTGGTTCTGGAGGATGAGACCCCTCACTGCTTGCAGTTGGCAAGCTGGAGACCAGGAAAGCAGGTGGTGTGAGTACCAGTCCGAGTCCTGAGCTGGCAGGAGATGTCCTAGCTTAGCACTCAGGCAAGAGCGAATTCTCCCCACTTCACCTTTGTGTTCTGCTCAGGCCTCCAGCCGATTGGATGAGGCCCCCCACATTGGGGGGGACAGCCTGCTCTATTCAGTCCACTGCAGCCTCGCAGACACGCTCAGGACCGTGCTTGCCCAAATGTCAGGGCACCCGGACATTACCCCATCACAGCCCCGAGACCACCACCTCTCTTCCTGAAACCCACCCAAATTAGGAACTGATGCCCTGCCTGGCCTGGGCCGGCCCTAGAAACGTCCCCAGCCCAGCGTCAACCTGGGGAAAGTAGTGGTTAACAGCACGAACTCTGAACCCAGATGCCTGGCTCAAATCCCTGCTCTGCCTCCTGTGAGGCTGTGTGACCTTAGGCACATCACTTAACTTCTCTGAGCTTCTGTTTGCTCATCTATAAAATGGGGGAAATGGCAGTACCTCCCTCGTGAGGTTGGTGTGAGGGTTGTATGTTCTGAAACATCAGGACAGGGCCTTGCCTGCGCTCAGCGGTGGTGCGGCCCTTGACGGAGGTAGAGAGACCGAGGCTGGAACCTGCCCAAGGGTACACCAAGCCTGGAGGGGCAGTGTGGGGAGGGGCTGCCCTCTCTGACTTGGGGTACCTGCACAGGGTGGCCCCGGGCACCGACCTGAGCAGCACAGCTGATCTGGCACCTTGTTTTCCCATTTGGGCCCTGCCCTGGCTTCCCGGCTGGACCACCCGCCTCCCGCCCTTCCTCGGGCCTATCAGGGCTGGGCCTGTTTGTGCAGCGGGGGCCAAAGGAAACTGCTCCAATGCTGAGATGAAGCAGGAACAGACGTTAATCACGGGTGGAAATTGGAAATCAGATGCACCGAGGTCCTGAGTATTGGGGAGGACTCTGGGGAGCGCAGGCATGGGGCCAGGGTGCTGGGCTGCGGCTCTTCCGCCTGGAGACAGGGCCCTGCGTCAGCGCAGCTGTGCCATCGATGGCTCCAAGCTGACTTCTCCCTGGGACTCGGGTCCTGGCTGTACTCCGGGCAGTGGCAGGACCCCGTCCTTGGCTCAGGGCAATACTTTGGGTAAGTATGGAGTCCTGGGCATAGCACAGCTTGCTGTTACTCACGGCCGTGGGGACTGGCGTGCCCAGCCAGCAACCTCATTTTGACACCTTGGGGAAGACCCCTGCCCAGCCCCAGGCCACCCTGGTCACTGCCCTCAGCTGGGTCCTCTCTCCTGGGCCTGGTGTCCTGGGCTGTGACCCTGTCCACAAGCTCTTCCTGGCTGACTCTGTGTTCCCTCCCAGGGGGCAGGAAGAGTTTGTAGACAGGACCCCATGGTCATGCAGACCACATCCTGACCAGGTGGTACCCACACACCTCCAGAGACAGGTGCTCACTCCTTGCCAGCAGGCCCAAGGGAACAGAGAAGTCTTGGATCCAGACCCCAATGTCCCTGAGGAGGCCAGCTTGGCGTACCCTCTTGGCTATCCACACAAATGGGAACAGAAAACTGATTGGCTAGCATCTGCCCAATCCCGGGGAGGGACACCCAGTCCCGGAGCCCTGCTGGCCAGAGGTTGACCCTGGTGGCTGACTAGGACCAGCCTCAGGCTGCCAGCATAGCCACTGATTGGCCAGCCCCCTCCTAGGGGCACCTATGCAACGACAGCACTATTAGACCTGTACCCTGCAGGGACCCTTCAGAGAGGCAGAAACTGTCATTACTAATTGGCAATTCCATAAATTAGACGGTAAAGACAGATGTTGTGAGTATTAGAAAACCACTGTCAAATAATTGGGTTATTCTCATAAGAGGAGAGGCGATTTGCTACCTGTCAAACGGCATTCTGCCACCTGCCTTTCCCCTGCCTAGTTGGATAGAGGCTGGCTGGGGAGGGCCTGGAGGACTCAAGGCCCCCCTGGACTTTCTGGGGCCCCAATATCTGGGGGGCACATACGGTTAGAGCAGACACACTCACTGCTGGCCCGAGAGGCCTGGGCATGCCCACTCCCCACACGCCCCCTCCCTGACCACCCCCACAGGGTGGGCCTCCTCTGCGCCTTCCACCAGGCCGTGACTGGCCAGCCCCCAAGCTCACTGGAGCAGCCCCCTTGCCCGGAAGCTCTCTGTCCTCCTGGGCATGTTCTGATCCTGGGAGACCCCTCAGGGGGTATGCCTCCCCCAGGAAGCCATCTCCGCCTCACGGGGGCCTGGGGTCTTAGCCACAACTTTGGGCCTGGCGGATGTTGTTATTTCCTCCCCTCACCCTGAGCCCTGCCTGCTCGGTGTCCCTGGAGGTGAGGAGTCACGTCTGCCATCCGTGCCTCCATCCAGCCTCCCACAGACCCGTCTGTCCGGACACCAATCAGGAAATGAAGTGGCAGGTGAGAGGGCCTGTCTTGGGGGCTTCTGTACTTGCGGGGCTTTGGCACAGCCTGCCTGTGCTTGGACAGCTGGGGACAAGGAGCTCACGCCCTCTGGGAGAGTGCTGGCCAGCAGCTGGGCTGCTCTGCCTGCCGGGGAGCCTGCCTGGCCTCCCTGGGCCTCCCTGTGGAGAACCTTCCCAAAGCAAAGACCCTACAGGGGAGGGGCTGGACGGGCAGATGCCTCCCCTGCTGTGTGTGGGGCTGCTTCTCCATCCTGGGCGCCAGGCCCCAGGAGTGGCACCCTGGCTACAGGGTGGCTTCTGGGCCAGCGTCAGACTGACCAGGTTTTGGGGTGAGTAGAGGGCCACCGTGGGGCAGGCATGGCCGGCCTTTACTCTCTGCTGCATCTGTCCATGTGACACTGTCGGCAGGGAGTCGGCTATTGCTGGGGGATCTGCGGGGGTGGGGAGGGAGGGGGGTGTGGAGAGACAGACTGAGCTGGCAGACAGACCTGGAGAGAGAGGCAGGAAGAGACCTGGGGTCACCCCAGGGGGGGCTGCCCTCTGCCCCCTCCTCTTTGTCCTGGTTTCCTGCTCTGGTGCTTCTTCTCCAGGTAACAAGTGACCCTGCGGCCCATCTCCCGCCACGTGCAGCCCCTCAGCAATGCTGGGATGCAGCCTGGGTGGGGGCCCAGAGGAACAGACAGACTTCGTGGATGGTCCCCTGGTGATGACTTTGGAACTGAGACAGGGCAGGGACCAGCACTCCAGGCAAGGGCACAGCACGTGCACAGGCTCTGAGGTGGCCGGGGGTGTGGCAGGCACAAAAGGCTGTGGCAGGCCGGTGGGGCAGCAGGGGAGGCCCCGGGGAGGGTGGGGCCAGGGGTCAAGGAGGAAGTCTCAAGGGAGCAAAAAGAAAGAGAACTACAAACCCTGGTGTGTGCGGATGCAAATCCTTAGCAAAGTGCAGGAAACAGAAGTCAGCAATGTAGGAAAGAATCATACAACATGACCAATGGGTTCATTGCAGGTTTACTGCATATGGGATATGCAAGGCTGGTTTAATATTTGAAAATCAATCAATGTAATTCACTGTGTTAACAAGCTAAAGAAGAAAAAAATCACATGGTAATATCAATTTATAAAGAAAAATCTTTGACAAAATTTCACACCCATTCAGGATACATTCTCAGCAAACTGGGAAGCCAGGGTGCTATGGTTTGAATACGGTCTGTCCCCTCCAAAAACTCCTGTTGAGATTCGATCCCCAGTGTGGCGGTGTTGGGAGGCAGGGCTGAGTGGGAGGTGTTTGGGTAATGGGGGCGGCTCCCTCCTGAATAGATTCATGTCAGCTTCTGGGAGTGAGTCTCCCTCTCTGGGGCCTGCGCTATTTACCATGAGAGCTGGTTGTTATCAAGTGGGGTTCCTCCTTGTGCTTGGTCTCTTTGCACACGGCCACCCACCCTTCTGCTTCTCCCCCACGTCTGACGCAGCACGCGGCCCTCACCAGGAGCTGAGCAGAGGCCAGCGCCAAGCTCTTGGACTTTCCAGCCACCACAGTCATGAGCCAAATGAACCCCTTTTCTTCATAAATTACTCACCCCAGGTATCTGTTATACCAACACTAAGTGGACTAAGAAAGGGAAAATTCCTAACTCGATAAAGAGCATCTACAAAACCCTATAGCTAACAGTATACTTAATGTTATAACTAACTGTATAATTAATACCAAATTGCTGCCCCCAAGGTCAGGAGCAGTTCAAGGATGTCCAGTGTCATGACTCCTTATTCAACATTGTGCTGGGAGTTCCAGCCAGTGCGACAGGCATGTAGGTCAGAAAGGAGGAAAAAGGACTGTCCCTGTTTGCAGAGGATATGATTGCAAGGAATCTACAAAGTATCCCTTGAACTAATACAGGAATTCAGCAAGGTTTCAGTATCTCAGGTAAATACACAAAAATTTATTGTATTTCTAGATCCTAGCAATGAACGTGTAGGCACTGAAGTTGAGAATATGACATCATTTGTAACCACTCAAAAAATGAAATGCTTAGTTGTACATTTAATGAAACATGTACAGGACTCATCAGCCGAACACTACACAATGCTGATGAAGGAAATCAAAGATCTAAGTAAAGACCACTCATGGATTAGAAGACTTAACACGGCAAAGATGTTGATTCTCCCCCAATTGATACACAGATTTAATGGTATTCCTATCAAAATCCCAGCAAGATTCTTCTGTAGACATAGACAAGATAATTATGAAATTTACATGTAAATAAAAAGGACCTAGAATAGCTGAAATAATTTTTAAAAAGAAGAATGAAGGAATCACTCTACCCAATTTCAAGGCTTACTGCATAGCTACATTAGTCAAGACTTTGTGGTGTTGGCCCAGGGACAGACACATACACAGTGGAACAGAACAGAGAATTTGGGATTAGACCCTCACAAATGTGTCCAAATGATTTTGGACAAAGTTGAAAATGCCATTTAATGGAGAAAAGATAAGAAAAAAAAAAAAAAAAAAAGAACCTCTGCCTAAAAGCCTCACACTCTATTCAAAAATCAGCTCAAAATGGACCAAGGACTTAGGTGTAACAGTTAAAATTCAGAAACTTTTAGAAAAAAGCATAGCAGAAAACCTTTGGGATCTAGGGCTAGGCAAAGAGTTCACAGAATTGACACCAAAATCATGACCCCTGAAAGGAAGCATTGACACATTGAACCTCATCAAAACCAAAAGCCTTTGCCCTGTGAGAGACCCTGTCAAGGGGATGAAAAGGTACTCCAGAGAGGAGAGAATCTTCAAAACCGTGTGTCTGGCAGGACGAGTAGCGAGCACATACTCAGCAGTATGTCCTGTAATAGCATAAACTCTTGTAAACGACCCCAGACAGGCCAGTCAGAAAATGTGTGAAAACCGTGAAGAGACACTTCACTGCAGAGGATATACAAACGGCAAACGGGCAGGTAAAAAGACGCTCGACATCATCAGCCACCAGGGAGACGCAAATTAAAGTCATGATGATGTGCCACTGCTATCAGAATGGCTGAAATAAAAAACAGTGACAACACCAAATGCTGGTGAGGGTGTGGGGAAACTGCAGATCACCCACGTACTGCCGATGGGGATGTAAGAGGGCTCTGCCGCTCTGGGAAGACAGTTTGGCAGTTTCTTAAAAAAAACATACAATCACCGCATGATGAAGCCATTATACTTCTGGTCATGCGCCCCCGAGAAATGAAGACTATGTTCACACAAAGACTTGTACGTGACTGACTGTAGCAGGTTTGTTCACGATAGCCCCATCTGCATCAGCCCAGATGCCCTTCAACTGGTGAATGGTTAAACAAACTGTGGTGCATCCGCGAGGAACAGTCCCCAGCAATGAGAACGAACAAACCGTTGACACATCCAACCACCTGAATGAATCTCCAGAGAGTTATGCCGAGTGAGAAACACCAATCCCAAGTGGTTACAAACTGTACGATTCCATTTTTCATAATGTTCTTGAAATGACAAATTTCCAGAGATGGGAAGAGGGAGGGGTGGTTGGCGGTGTTGGGGTGGGTGTGGCTGCGGAAGGGCCCCTGGGGGCTCCTGGCGGTGGCGGCGCTCACTCCGGGTCTCGGCTATGTCCGTGTCCTGGTTGTGATGTTGTCCTACAGTTGTGCAAGATATTACTACGGAGGTGGTGGGGGGGACTGAATAAACCTTATATGGGATCTCTCTGTGTTATTTCTCACAGCTGCGTGTGACTCCAATCACCTCAAAATAAAAAGTGTAATCAAAAGTAAAGCAATAAAAACATCATCAGTTTAACCTGCACCCCGATGCACCCCCTCCCCTGTTCCGCTTCCTTGTCTCTGCTGGATGTTGGGGTGGGGGTTGCTCCCTGAGCTCGTGGAACTGTGGCCTCTTTTCCTTCGAGGAAATGTGTTTGTGTGTCAGGGTTAGGACCCTCTGAGAATGCAGTGGAGGAAGCTGGGGCCTGCAAGGCTGGGGGGTCCCCTCCTCTACATGACGCCCCCCACTCCCCACAGCGAGGGCTGAGTCTCAACCCCAGCCCTGTCCTTGCCAGGTTGGGCCCTGGCTGGGCCTTTGAGCAGGTCCTGGCTCCATCCAGCCCCAGCCTTTTGGATGTGACGCCTGCCGTGCCACCATCCCAGCTGAGATGTGGGGCTGCACGAGGGGGCCCCCCCAGGCTCCTGAGCAGTCTCAGGGTCGCCCTTGCCGCCTGTCTGAGCATCACCCTGTGGTGGTCCTTTGCTGGTGCGGGGAGAGGGAGGCAGGTAGAAGGGAGCAGGGTCCCTGCCGCCCTCCCCCACCGGGGCCAGGAGCCCCTAAGACCCTGGGACGGGGCCCTGTGGTCAGAGGACAAGCTCCAGATGGGCCTGGGGTTGCCACTTCCAGTATGTCTGACCCCTCAGTGCCCGAGAAGGAGCTGAGCTGCAAACCCACCTCCTCCCAGCCCAGAGTGGAGAAGGGCTGGCCTCCGAGGGGCAGGAATGAGGCCTGCTGGCCACTGAAACCAGCCCCCTGGGCCTCTGAGGACTCGTTTCCTGGCTCCTGCCCACTTCTGGCACTTTGTGCCCTCCCGGGGCTGAGAGTGGAGTCTCACCCAGGGCCGGAGCCCAGTGCCCTGTGGGGCCACTCGGGAAGGGGACCAAATCAGCCGCCAGTGTGGTCCAAGCTTCCCACTGGAAGCTCAGTGTCCCCCCTGACCCCCCCGCCCCTGGTCCCAGCTGGGGTAACCACAGGGCTGTGCTACCGGCCCTGAGGTTTCAATTGGAGTGCCCTGTCAAGGGCTCAAGTTAAAGATCAAATACTCAGTGCCTTTTAGATGACTAAAATTAAAACCTAATTGAATTTTCCTAGGGAAAAATATCTTGTGGAAATTTAATTAAGGAAGTGAAAGGCTGGGTTTTTAAAAATAGATATATATGGTTTTTAATTCAGAGTTATTTGCAAACCAAATTAAAAAATAAAAAAAAAACCCCACTCTGACAGTAAGAAGATTGGATATAGACAGAGGAGCTTGGCAGAGCTGGGCGGGGCCCTGGGCGCTGGGTCCACCCGGGTCCTGTGTGCACCCAGCCTGGCTCCGGGTGCCAGGCACCTGCACAGGGACCCTCACACCAGGCCATTGCCTCTGTCACCGGGCCCGAGTGCTGATGCTGGAGCCAGAGGAGCGGTTGTGTTTGTCTGCTCACGTTCTTTAGGCTGGAGCCAGGTATGAGGGGAACCCAGCTCTCGGCCCTCTGCCCTCCCCCGGGAAGCTGATTCTCCCCTGCGGTGCCCCTCACTACGGCCCTTGCCCAGCTGGAGGACAGGCCTGGGCACCCTGTCTTTGTCTTTGCTGGTCTTTCTTCTGTCTGGGAAAGGGTGGTGGTTAGAAAACGAGAGCTCTATACTGAGAACCAGCCTGAAATGAGATCTCACCCCAGTGGGGGCCTCAGGACACCACCCTGGCTCCTGCACAGCAGAGCAGCCTGGTGGCAGCCACCACTCCTGCCCTTTGCCCCATGGTGCCCTTGCCACCCCACAGTGCCATTGCTGTGGCCACCCCAAAGACATGGAGTGGACTCCCCCACCTGAAATTTGGTCCAGATTTCAAGACCGATGACGCCCACACACATGCACCAAGAGCAAGTGAAGGGTTTGTGACTCTCTGGGGACAGCTGGGCCGCACCCCAGCAGGTCTGGAGGTGGCTTGAGAGAGCTGGGGGCAACTGGCTGTGGGGATTATGGTGGCTGGGGAGGGGGCCGGGGCGAGGGTCCCTCACACAGGCCACGGCTGAGATGTTTCGAGTTTTCCGTGGCACCAGGGAAAGGGCCACCCGGGACATTAGCAATGGGGTCAGGCTCTGCCACAGCCCGCTGGGCCTCCCTGCACCTCCCTGCCTGGCGGGGCTCCTGCGCTTCCTCAGCCAGCTCCATCCACCGCCTGCTGACTCCCAGCTGTCAGGGTGGGGGCTCCTTGGTCATGGGCGGTCCCTGCCTGTCTTTTGGGACTCAGCACATCCCACCAGCCCCCCCTCTCCCTCTCCCTCTCCCTGTGTTTGTTGGACGGGGATGGGTGCCTTGTCCTCACTGAGGGGTTTGTGGACAGGCAGTGCCCTATGCCCAGGAGGGTCACGGAGTGGGGGTCTTTAAGGCCAGTTCCAGCCTGGCTGCTGCAGACCAGGAGACCCTGCCCTATGCTGGGGACTCGCCAAGGACACCTCTCCTCTGCAGAGCCACACGGCAGTCTGGGCCTCTGGTCCCTTGGCACCACTGTGTTCACCTGCCAGGTGGCGGGGAAGTGGCTGGGGGCGGGGCTCTCTGTGCCAGCCCAGCCAAGGCCACAGCCCCCCCAAGAGCACCAGCCTCAGCCCTGCCTTTGGACGCTTCCTCTCAGGTAGAAATTCAGAGTGAATTCCCAGGGGAACAGGGGCACAAAGCAGCATGGGCAGGGGCTTGGCTCTTGGGCCCAGGGCCGGGGGTGCCTGTGCTGAGGAGCTGATGGTGGGTCTGGGCATGACATCCTACCTGGGCTGCCCGGCAGGGCCTAGCTTTCCTTACCAGAGGAGTGGTGGTTGTGTCCAAGCAGGGGTTCCTGGGACTTTGTTCTCCACGCAGGGGGGCTGCAGATGCCCGTGGGGGCACTGATGGAGGGGACAACTCTTCACCCTGGGCTCCTGGACACGGAGGGTCCCCTCCTACCTTCCCCCCGCCTTTGCCTCAGAGCTTCAGGAGCACAGAGCTGTTTGTTTCCCCGCCCAACTGTAACGTTCTTGGTAATTAAAGGACTTTTACAGTTTGATCCGTGGACCGATCTGGCACGTTGGCAGGAGGAGACGACATGCATTTAATGTTCATTTATCAAAGGGGCAGATCACTGCTAACATGCCAGGCGAATGCTGCTTGCTGAGGCCCCATCAAGAACACGTTTTAACTGAGGACGAGAGAGATGCTGTGCAATTCCGGGGGACCCTGGGCCACTGCCAGCATCTCAGGACGATCCTGTGGAATCATTGCTGGCCTGGCAGGGAATTTGTGGGGTGGGGGTTGTTGGGAGGAGAAGTTGGCTGCTAAGCAGTCAGGCTGGGGAGTCCTCAGTGCTTCCAGGAAGAGGTGCGTTGGGAAGGTCGGCTTCCTCTGGCCGCTGTGGAGACAGGTGGGCAGAGCAGAGGCAGGGAGGCCCGAGGGCAGGTGGTGATGGCGCAGGCAGGTGTGGGTGGCCCTCGGGGCAGCTGGGACACGAGGGGCTTCTGGACCCCACAGGCCTGTCTGCTTTACACACTCGAGGGGCCCCCAGCCTCCAGCCTCTCCATGGGGGTCTCACCCACTTCCCTCCCCCAGTCCCTATAGCTGAGGCCCCTTCTCTGCAGCTCCCACCTCACAGAGCACCCCAGACACAGCTCACGGAGCCTCAGACCACGGGCTAGCCCGGGAACCTCGGCCTCTGAAGAACACATCTTTGGGGGTGTGTTCAGAGCTGCCTGCCTGACCCAGGAGGGGCCTTTGGGGACTGAATCCATTCCTCTCAGGGCTGCCCTGGGGACACCCAAGCTCCACCCTCCTCCCTTGGCTCCTCAGGAGGTGGAGGCTCAGTAGGGCCTTTGCTCAGTGGGGCCTTTTGGGACTTCTGCGTGCAGCGCCTGGCTCTGACTGGCCTGTGCAGATCCAGTCTTCCCCAAACCACGCACTGTGGGGCAGGGCCCTCTGCCTTGTAGGATTCATTCCTGTGGCTTGTCCAGAGGAGCTCCAAGTCCTCAGGCACAAGCCTGCTAGTGAGAAGGTGGCGTTTTCTTCCTGCAAGTCTTGCTTCCTGAGAAGACAGGTGGGTTTAAGATAACAGACGCTGCTCTGGCCTGCTGTGTGACCCCGGGCACGTTACTAACCTGCTCTGTGCACTGCCAATGATTCCCGTGCAGATGGGGTTATGGGGGTGGAGAGTGAAGGCAGCAGACGTGTGTGTATCTGTGCAGTATGATGCCAGTGTGTTCTGTTGAGATTAATGCTAATTGGCCCAAGCAATTGATAAGGTGACGTCATTAAACTGCATTATCTAAGGCATGGATGCGCTGATGTTAGATGGAGGCCGGAACTGCATGTGGACTTCAGGGTTTTACACACTGAATCCCCTTTTCAGGCTCCTAAGACACTGACCATGCAGGGAGCCCTTTGCTGAGCACCTGAGTGAAGCAGGTCCCCCGACTTTATTAGGGGGTCACAACTGTCCCCCACCGTAGCTCAGGCCTTGGGCTCTTCCAGGGTGGCCTGAAGGCGGCAGAGCCAAGTCCCTCCTGGTCCTGAGGGGCTGCCCCAGGCTGTGACTGCACCACTGGGGGCAGCCCCACCAGACCCAGGAGCAGAGCAGGGTCGGGAAGGGCCCAAGTGCAGCGTCCGCACTGGGCACTTCGCTGCCGAGGCAGAGAGGGCTGCCGCCTTCTTGGGCATCGGGTGGGGCTCCCAGTTTCCTGCCTCCCTCCTGCCCAGAACTCAAAGCTATGGAACCAAGGGGGCCTCAGAGAGCCGGGTGGGGGAGCCAGCTGTAGCCAGCCCGCCACTCCAGGCTGTGTCCTGCCACCTCTCCGAAGCCCCGTGCTTCTGCTGCTGCCGGGGGAGGCTCCATTGCTGGCTTCCCACCTGGGCCGGTTCGAACCTGGCAGAAGCTGAAGAGATTGCACATTGTAAGTAGATGATTAATCTACCAGAGCAGCAAGTAGGCCTCCAAGAACCCGTCCCGAGTCGTCCTGTTCCCGCCCCAGCCTGCTCTGGCTCCGCTGTGGCTGCCCGCCCCGCCCCGCCGGCCCAGAAGGAGCTTCCTCCCCCACTTCGTGTGGCCTCTGCCTGCCCGCCCCTCAGAGGCCACTGCCCCTCAGCTACGGCGGCACACACGTGGCCTCCTGTGTAAGTGGCATCCCTGTCTCGCCCGAGGGGTGGGGAAACTGAGGTGCTGGGCTGTGGCCCGAGGCCCCGCACACCCTGAGTCTCAGGGCCCTGTCCCAGGCTCTGCTTCTCGGTCTTCAAATGCACCCCGGGGCCCTCGGCTGTGCAGGGAGGGCCCAGTGAGCCCAGGGCACCCCACTAGGACACCCCCCATCCGACCAGCTGCCCCAGGCTCCATGTTCATCCTGCCTGCCCTCAGGCCGGCTGGCTCAGGGTCGGTGTGAATATTCCTTGGCTGAATGAGTTTCCTGGGATGCCAAGTGGTGCTGGCACCCTGAGCGAGGCTGACGCAGTGCCAAGTCCCCTGGCTAAATGGGCTTCAGCGACGTAGCGAGACGGCAGGCCGGGAAGCCGGGCCAGCTCCCTTCCTCCTCCAGAGTCCTCTGCTGTGCCCTGTGGGGGTCTCTCTGTGTCCCCATGGCACCCCGAGGGCCATGCCCCTCTCTGTCAGTGACAGTTGGGCCTTGTTCTAGATCCTGGGGATGCTGGGGGAGCAGCTGCCGCCTTGAAAGGGATTTTGCTCCTGGGCTCCCTCCCTGCACGTCCCAGGCTGGCCCCGGGGAAGGGCAGGTCAGCTGGGGCATGTGCCATCCAGCGAGGGGCACCGGGGAAATAGCCCCTCGTGTGTGCACAGAGGCCCCAGCCCTGCGGCACAGAGTGGCACAGGCTGCTGCGTCTCTGACTGGGCAGGACGGGGACTGGGCTCGCGGGGATCAGGAGTGAGGGGTGGATCTGACAACTGAGCCTCCTCTCTCCAAAGGGGGGCACAGTGGTCATGAACGGGAGGTCGTGGAGTGACGGGCGATCCAGGGAAGGCCGCGTCTACATGGCCCTCCCTCCCACGATCCCTGTTTCCCCGCCAGTGTCTCCTCTCAGGGGAGCAGGCTGCGCTGGGATGGGCCCTGTCCTGCCGGGCAGAAGAGCTGGGGTGACCGAGGGTCGTGGGCCTCCCTGGTGCATCCGGCCCGCGCTTTGGAGCCCCCAACACGCCCCTGGAGTCTCTCCTTTGGAGCCGTGGCGGGCCATGCGAAGTGGGTCCAGGTCGCATTCCGGGGGCTGAGCTCCTTCCGGAAACATCGCCCAGCCCAGAGAGGAAACAGGGGCAGAGTCTCCCAGCTCCCTGGGCTTCCCGCTCTGCTCCAGCTGGTGTGGGGCTCTGGGTGCACAGGCGGCCCCGACAGCCCCCGGGGCATCTCCATCTCCTCCCACTCATGAGGCCGTGGGGTGCAGGGTTGGGGTGTGCGGAGCCCAGAGACTGTGGGAAACCGGAGAGTATCTCAGCTCCTCCCGCCTCGCAGGTGTGAGAGCCACCAGGCGCCCCTGTGCTCCCTGGTTGTCCTGGCGACGCCTTCTCAGCTAGGGGCCGCTCCCCTTCAGATTCACGCAGCAGCCTGTGTGTGTGTCCCTGACGGGACAGCCCCCCTTGGCCTGGCCTAGCCTGCAGGGTGGGGTGGGGGTCTCAGCCCCTTTCCCAGGCACAGCCAGGGAGGAGGGAAGTGTGAAGCCAGGGAGTCTCTGCAGAGGGTCCTGGGGAAGGGGAGGGAGGAAAACATGGCTTGGGGGCTGGAGAGAGGCTCTGACCCCAGGCCCACGCCTTTCCCCACACCCCTCCGCCCCTGTTGCTGAGCTCTTTCAGAATTCATCAGGCTCCCTGCACTTTAAAGTGCAGGGATAAAAGAATGGGTTTTGAATTAGCGAAACCTTTTTACAGGGGACATTTGTCAAGGATAATCTTTAATTGCAAAATAAAAAAATAAGAAAAAACCCTCTGAAGGCCAGTCCTGTGGAGGGCACCCTGACTGCACCTGCTCCAGCAGCAGAAGGGCACAGAGATCCAGCATCCGCCTGATAAGCCCCTCCTGCCAGCGGGCACACGCAGCCCCACCGCCCGGACTCCCGCCCTCCAGGCTGGCTGGGGTCTGACCCCCAGGCTCCTGTGGGCACCCAGGGCTGCATCCTTAAGAGCAGAGTGCCCAGGACATGGGAGGTGACAGTCCCAGTGGTAGGAGCAGGTGCTAGAGGAGGGCAGCAGGGCCAGGGGCTGCCCACGTCCAGCAGGAGAAGAGAAGAAAGGTCCCAGCTGTGGGCCTTGCAGGCAGAGGCCAGGCCAGGGGGGTGAGGCAGGAGGCAGGCTTGAGCTCCCACACGGGGAGGTGGGATTATTTTCCTTGCCCCTTTCCGGGCTGGGTCAGGAAGGTCCAGCACAGCCCCGGGCAGGCAGGAGGACCTGCGGGTGCGGGTGGTTTCTGATCCTGGGGGGGTCGGCTCCAGTGGAGCTGGGTTATGTCTCAGAGAGTATTTTTCACAGAGCCTGCTGCAGAGATAATAACACCTCTTAAAATGTGGTAATTAAAATCCTCTCTGCACACAGCAATAAATCCATGCAGCACAACTTTCTTGTAAAAATGACCTTGTGAGGTGATGTTTTCCAGCCACGTGTTTTATCAATATCTTGCTTGGACAGCCCCAAACACAAGGTGCACGGAGTCTCCCCTTCATCTTCCCGAAAGGCCGCCCAGCCTGGATGCCTCGCCCCGCCCCAGGACTCCTGCCCATTCCAATGCCACCTGGGCACTGGGATGCCCCTGTGCTGGATGCCTCCTGCCCTCCCTGTCCCCTCCTCTGAGTCTGGGCATCTGGCTCCGCTCCCCACCCAACTACCGGCCTGGGCCCGGAGCTTTCCTGGCAGACTGACTGCGGGGCAAGGATGCTCCTCAGAGGGCAGCTTGGTGGTCACCCCCATGGGCCTTATCCCATTTTAGAGGGCAGTTAAGAAGCAAAGGTTGACCCCCCCATCCTGATGCCATGACAGCTGCCACTGCATGTCCCCAGGAGAGGGCAGGGGATGAGCTGTCTTGATCAATGCCACGTGATGGTGGGTCCGCCTGCAGGCTCTGTGTGGGGCCCTAGAGCCCAACACCTGCCTGGCAGGACCACGGAGACCCCATTTCACAGATGGGGAAACTGAGGCTTGGTGTCTGGCTTGGATCGCCCAGGGGATGGGCCCACCAGGGAGAGCTGCCAGGGGCACAGGGCACCGCACCAAGGTGGGCATGAGGGCCTCCGTGGCCCAGAGCCCCAGGCCCGTGCTCCTGCCTGCCCCCTCCTGCCCCTGGGGAGACACAGAGGAAGCCACGAACATCCTCCCTGCACGGCCATCCACCTCCAGCGCCTTGTCAGCTTGGCCCCCCGACCACCGTCCAGCCTTATGTTAAAGCAGCGTATTTAGATAAAATTCATGTACCATACAGTTTGCCCATTTAAAGTGTAAAATTCAATGATTTTTAGAGTGTTCACAGTGTGCACCTGTCCCATGTTAGATTGTTTTTGTCACCCCAAACAGAAACCTCCTACCTGTTAGCAGTTGCTCCCCGTTTCTCCCACACCCCCGGCCCCTGCCAACCACTGACCACTTTCCGTCTCTGGATTTGCCTATTCCGGGCGTTTCGAATAGATGGAGTCACACAGCGTGTGGCCTTGTGTGTCTGACTCCTCCTGCTCGGCGTGACGTTCTCAAGGTTCACCCAGGTTGTAGCATGTGTCAGTGCTACATTCCTTCCTGTGGCCCAACCATATTCCCTTGTGTGGACGGGCCGAGTGTTGTTTATCTGCTCCTCCCTCCATGGACACCACGACCCAGTGCTGCCGTGAGCGTGAGCGTGCACGTTTCTGTGGACGTGTTTGCTTTTCCCCTGGGGAGGTTCTGACATGGAAGTCCCGGGTTGTGCCGTCCTGCTCCCGCCTCTGCGGCTCCTGTCACGCGGAACTCCCACTCCTGGCTCTCGGGACGTCCCCCGCAGGCAGCGCCAGAGTGCGGCGCTGCCCCTTCTGCACCGGAGGCCTTCTGCCACGTCCTGGAACTGGCTCTGCGTGCGACGGCGGCAGGGTGGTCTCGAGGGGCGCGACAGCTGTCTGAGAGCGACGCGTCGTGAAGCACCACTCCCCCCCCCCTTTGTGTTCTCTCCTCAGGAACATGTGCAGGGCCTTGTAAGTGGTTTAAGACAGCGCGGTAGTTTAATGTATTACAGGAATATAATTGTATTTTTATTGCTCATTACATTCTGAGTTAATTACATAGCAACCAGGTTTGCGCTTTACGATTTGCAGCGAGATTGGTGCGTGAGCTCCTGGGTGGAGAAAAGGCTCCCCACCCACGCGCCTTGGGCTCAGTCCCTGGGCTCGTCCCACTTGTGGCGTCAGAGCCACTTATCTCTGGTCCCTGCAGTGTTCTGGGAGGGGCGGGCAGCTCCGTAGCCCCGCCTTTACTTCAGGGTCCACCTTCCATATCATTCCAGAAGGTTCCCTTCCACGAGGTCAGGTGCTGCCTGGCCCCTGCCTGTCCACCAGCAGCCCTCACCTCGGCTGAGACCTCACCTTGGCGGGCCCCGGGTTGGGCAATGTGCCGTTTAACTCTGGGGACCCCTGGCAGGTGGGAGCTCAGGTGCCTTCTGCTGTGCAGAGCTGCCGTGCCCGAGCCTCTCGCTCTGAGACGGCGTGATGGAGAACGCTCCTGTGATTTACCCCCAGGCACTAATCTGAAGCACAAGCAAACGTGTGCTTCCCTGGCTGCTGCTTCCCTTGCTCACTGGACTGGGACGCTGGGAGTGGCCTGAGATCTCCAGTGAGGGGTGGGCGAGGGGACCAGCGCAGGAGGGACCCCCGGCATCGTGTGGGTGGAAAAAGGCTGATTTGAGGTCGCCCATACGATATAATCCTGTTTTTCTAGAAATTGCACACGAGCATGTCCTGGTCGTTCACCGTCTGGGACCCCGACCTCTCTTCCCCCAGCCCGGCCGCCCTGCTCTGCGCTCCGGGGGCTCCCGTGGGCCCTCCGCGGCTTCCAGGGCTCAGCCCTCCGGGGGCTCCCAGGCCTGCAGGGAGGGGAGGGAGGCCGGCGTTGACGCCCCTGTTCTCACCCCGTCTTGCCGAAGTGGTGGCAGCGGCTGTGTTTGTCATGGCGGTGACGACGACGATGATAATGCTGATGGCTGTAGCTCATCGTGCCGGGGGCCCTTCCGGAGGCCCCAGCGCCCGTGGGCCCCTCCTCCCCTCGCCCCGAAAGCTCACGGCGCCCTGGGAGCCTCACGGCTCTACCCTTCCTGTGAACGGTGCTTCGCCCTCCTCCTCCACCTGGCCCCGTGTGGCTGCCCTCTCCTGCGGGGGCCCTGACCACAGAGCCCCACGTGAGCGTGCACGTGCATGGATGTACAAGTGGGAATGGGTGTGAACACGCATGTGTGAGTGCAAATATGCGTATGTGCACTCACCCTCCCCCCAAAGGAGCACGCACGGGAGGAAACACGCCAAACGCCCCCCTGTGACCTGGGGTGCGTGGAGGAAGCTCGAGGCGTCCTGGGCGCTCACTCACGAGGTGGTTGTCTGCAGTGGAGACTCCTCCATGACCAGACTTGCCCGTAGCACCTGCTCCTCTGGGGCTTGAGGGTGTCCCCTCCGGACAGCTTCTCCAGCCGTCGTCACCTGCTGTGCACCTGGGCTGGGCTGAGCCCCAGAACCTCTCCCAAGGGTTCTCCCGCTGGCACCTGCTTGCCCACCGTCGTTCACAGGTGCAGCTTCAGGAACGAGCTCTGCTCTGTCCCTTGGGCGTCCCCCTGGGGTCTGGGTCCCCGTGACCTGCCTGTAGGATGCGGATTGGTGCTCTCCTCCCGACACCTGTGGAGCCCTTGCCCTGTGCCCTGAACTCTGGAGCAGGCTGGCTCACTCAGCTCCTGTGTCCTGTCTCACATCAGGGATTTAAACATTTTGTTTTCTGCACATTTTAATATGGAGCTTTAAAAATGGCCCAGAGTGGTTTAACGAGAGAAAACAGTACAGGGGCGCTCACGTGCTCTCCTCCTGTTTCCAACAATGAGCACAAGGCCAATTTTGTCTCACCCTGAGGTGCCCACAACTGCTTGTTTCACTTCCCATGACATTGGGACTGATCAGCGGGCTCGGGGGTGCCAGCCTGGCCCCCTTATGTAGTCACCACCCTGACATGCGGAAGTTGCCTCCTGGCCCTCTTCCACTGAAGACACTTTCCTCGACAATGAGTTAATTACCTTGCCCCACAGTTCATGCAAAATGCCTGATCTTTTCCATGTAGATGTCACAGTAATGACATGGTGCCGTAGGACTTCCAGAGGGGCCATGAACTTTTTCTACAACTTTTTGTCATTATGGTATCATTTACTTTGGTTTCAATTCATGGCAGTCATATATGATATAGGTAGAGATACAGATTGTACTGGTTTCCTGGAGCTGTCGTAACAAAGTACCAAAGACTAGGGGGCTTAAACAACAGGAATTTATGGTCTCACCATTCTGGAGGCTGCAAGTCCAAGGTCAAGGTGTTGGCAGGGTCTGCTCCTTTTGAGGCCGTAGAGGAGGATGTGTTCCGGGCCCCTCTCCTCTTCCTCCCTGTGTTTCTTCCTACAGTCGGCCCTCGGGCGTGTCTGTGTCCTAACCCCTGCTTATGAGGACACCAGTCAGAATGTATCAGGGCCCACCCTCATGACTTCGTTTTAACTTAATCACCCCTTTAAACACTTTTTCTCCTAATACAGTTACATGCTTAGGTCCTGGGGATTAGGACTTCAACGTAAAAATTTTGGGGGACACAGTTGGGACCCTAACATAGATACAGAATTTTTTGATGTGGTATTGTTTGTCTTCTACCAGAGCAAGGCTGTTCCTGCTGCCTCCCGACTCTCTTGCTGCTACCTGGTCACACTGAGGGCTGCCTTGTTTTCTGCTATGACAAGATGTTCCAGATTCATCTTGTGTATTTCTTGCCCCAGATCTCAAATTGCCCATTTCTCCAAGGAGCCCTTGTTTCTTTAGTGGAAAGTGGCATTTCTGATCATAGTCTGGGGGCTGAGGGGATCATTGCTGCTAGGCAAGTCATTCCTCCTAAACCTTTTCTATGGCCAAAGCTGGGAAATATATACTATTTTTTTGCAAGAGAAAAATACACCATGAGTTTATACTGATATTTCTCATTTAAATGTAAGATTACATGGAGATACCTCAAAGAATTAAAAGTAGAACTACCATTTGATCCAGCAATCCCACTACTGGGTATTTACCCAAAGGAAAAAAAAGACATTCTATAATAAAGACATCTGCACGTGAATGTTTATAGCAGCACAATTCACAATTACAAAGATGTGGAAACAACCCAGGTGCCCATCAATACACGAGTGGATTAATAAAATGTGGTATATGTATATATGGAGTACTACTCAGCAATAAAAAACAACAGTGAATTAACACATCTGGTACTATCCTGGTTGGAGCTAGAACGCATTCTTTGAAGCGAAGTGTCACAAGAATGGAAAAACAAGCCCCACTGGTATTCACCATCAAATTGGTACTAACTGATCAACACTTATGTCACACAGGGCAATAATCTTCATCGGGGGTGGGCAGGCAGGAGGGTGTGGAGGGGATGGGAAAACTCTCACTGAATGGACTCGGGAAGCACAGTTTGGGGGATGACCACGATTGTAGCTCTGACACGGGCAGTGCATGGGCAATATATATAGCCAAAGTGTTGTACCCCCATAATATTCTGAAATAAAAAAAAAATGTAAGATTACAGTGTTTTGTGTGAATTCTTTGATTTTTTAATTTATATTTCTCTCCTCTTATGCTGAAAATCTCGTCCTGATGACATCTGCATGATTACTCAGGTAAGTGCTTTCTCTCACTACACACGATCTGTACAACTGTAAAGCACTGTGGCAGAGTCATTCGGCCACACTTTTTCCGCTATGCCTCTGTCAAGGGGGACAGTCTGTTTTCCTATGTTTTGAGTCTGGAATTGGTCTTATGTTGTGCTTTGACCAAGAAGGTGCAGCAGATGTGCCATGGTGTGACCTCAAGGGCAGCTGTGTCAGAGAGGTTACAGTTTTCACTTTCTGCTCTCTGCTTTCTGGGATCCCGAGACTGCCAGGCCATACAGAAGCCTGAGATGAAAAGCTCTCTCACCCAGAGGCGGCCCGGCTGTCCTAGCCACCCCTGCTGATCCTGGGACCCCACCAGCCCCAGCCAAGTGCAGGTGAGGAAGCCCAGGTGAGGCTGGGCGGGGTGCCTGAGGGGACCCACACCATGAGAGGTATAGAGTGTTGTCACTTGACACCACCTTATGTTGGGGTGGTTTGTTTTGTAGCAATGGACAGGCAATCCTGACACGGGTACCAGCAGGTAGTAGAACATGGTGCCTCAATAAAATGAGACACAAGACGTTGGCTTTGGGCCCTGAGGGTGGGTGAGGCTAAGAAGGGGGTGAAGGACCTTTGGAGGCAGGAGAGAGAGTGACCCTTGTCACTTAGGAATAGTGGGAGATGCTCACGTATGGTACCTTGGAAGGTAAAAGATACATGTAATGACCTTGTGGCGTCTGGCTGCAGAGATCTCTAGACAGAATGTGAAAAGTGCCTATTGGTGGCTTCTTGCTGCACACACGAAGGCACAGAAGGGGAGAGGGGCTAGCAAGGAACCGTGCAATTTGCAAGCAGAACTTAAAGACGGAAGGCCAGGACTTGCTTGGTTGGAAAATCGGCTCACCCCCAATCTCTCCAACTGGTAAAAATGTACAAAGTGAAATGGAACCTGGGGCCAAGATCAAGCTAAGGATGTGACTATAAGACCCCTATTTAAGACTTTGGACCTATTTAAGGCTGTTTCCTCAACTCTGATAGGTCCTCTCAGCCAGACAAAAGGGATTTTAAGAATCCTAATGGTTTTGTTTCACAACAGATTCACATTTGGCCCAAGATTAGAGAAAGATGTGTCTCAAAAAAGAATTATGGATGTGGCTTTTGGGATATGGAACAAACTTCAATTAGATTCATAAGAAATCCACAAACTTTTAAAGAGTTTTGTTGGTGAAAACATTGCCAGCATGGACTAAGGAAGACAGTTCAAAATGCAAAGAGGCTTCTGGGAAGAAAACAGGTTGAGAAAGTCACTTATCTGCAAATATGGGTCATTTCTTATGCAAAAGAAAAGAAATCCCAGAGGGTGTAGCCAAGAACAAAGGAGAAGGATGGATTAGAAAACCACTCCCATCTAGAGTGGTGAACCCTTTCTGGAAGGTTTTCAACATAGTTTGCCCAGATCCATCAGAGGAATCACTGTCTATGGCAGCTGTAGCCTTATGAAATGTATTTTGTAAATAACAAGACTTGAAAGTCAGAATTATTCCTTGCCCCGTGGGCTGCAGAATGGATGTTGCATTATCAGGCATGAAAACAAGGTTGATCTCCTTGTACATCAGGGCTCTTGGGTGACCAGGTGCATTGTCAATGAGCAGTAATATTTTGAAAGGAATCTTTTTTTCTGAGCAGTAGGTCTCAACAGTGGGCTTAAAATATTCAGTAAACCATGCTGTAAACAGATGTGCTGTCATCAGAATGTGTTATTAAACTTTTGGGTTTTTGCCAGTAGGATGGGTGGCACATGTACCTCAGTGTGGTCCTAATTTGCATGTCTCTTAAAGGCCATTTGCACTTTCTTTGCTGTGAATTGTGTGTTCCCATCTCTCACACAGCAGATGTTTAAACCCAAAGATGAAGACAAGAACCCCCCATCCCAACCCCCAGCCCCAGGCTAACTGCTGTCGGGGCCAGGCCCTCTTTGGTCTTAAGGAAAGATGAAGGTCCTGATGGCTGGGGGTCCTGGGGGCTGCAGGGACCACCAGCTGCTCCAGTGGCTGAGGAGGGTCTGGAGGGGCAGGCTCGAGGAAGAGGGGGGTAAGCCCAGCTTTATTCTGCGGGCTGAGTTTTGTTGGATGAGAGAGAAAATAAATAAGGCTAGTGAGGGCCCCGGGGGTGAGCAGGGAGCATGGGGAGCTGGAGAGGAAGATTCCCCAGCACCCCAGCTCAGGGAACCACTCAGATGGCCCCCTCCAGCCAGCCTGGTTGTCTCAGGCCACAGCAAGAAGAGATTCATTCAGGGACCTTCCCAGGTGCTCAGTCTGCCCTGCTGCATGACAAGGAGTGGGTCCCTGCCCTTGAAGGCTCAGGATTCCATGGGGGGAGAAGCAGCACACAGTCAAGTGCTCCTGGAAGGTCAGCTGGAGGCAGCGAGGACCCTGCCCTGGGCCCCGCGTGTGGCTGGAGGAGAGTCCCCCCACGCTCCAGGGGCGGGAGGAGGTGTGGAGCTCAGAGGTGCCAGGGCTAGTGAATGGGGCCGTGTCGAGAGTGGGTGGGACAACATCTCCGCCTGGCACTCAAGGAGCGCTCTCGGGCCAGGGCGTGTGGGCACACTCAGCCACGTGAAGGCCCGGGAAAGGGGTTCTGTGCAAAAGGCTCGGTGGCTCTGAGTGGGAAGGTCTTGGCATCTCAGAGGAAGCCAGAGGGGCGTTGTGACGGGGGGCTCAGGGCACAGCGGAGAGAGGGCTGAGGCGGTCTGAGGACGTGGCTTTGATGCGGGTTGCGGAGGGCATTCCCTGGAGGGCCTGGTCTGGGTTTCAGGCAGCTCACGCAGCTGCTGTGAGGGAGTGGACTGCAGAACCAAAAGCGCAGGCAGGGGCGCAGCTGGGCAACGCCACAGTCCAGGCAGGGGACCCCATGTCCAAGCCCCGTTGTTACCAGCGCCCCCTCCTGCACACTCTGCCTCTCTGCCCACTGGCCAGCGCCCCTGCCCTGACTCCTGACCCTGCTGGGTTGATGTCCCCTTTGGCCCGCTGTGTTCTGAAAGGCTGGGTCAGCATGTTCCCAGCGTGCAGCATGGCTTAGGGCAGGTCTGTCCCACTCTGGGACCTGTGTATCTCACCTGCACCAGGTGGGCTCAGGTGCCTGCCCACTCCAGTGTGCGGAGAGTGCTGCATGTGTCTGGCCCAGGATGTCTGTGAGCCGCCCCTGAGGGAAGAGAAGCTCACAGTGGCCTGTCCTGCACAAGGCTCCAGGTCCAGCAGAAGTTCAGGAATGGCAGCTCCTGTTGGCAGAGCCTTGGAGCAGAGGTTAGTGTTTCTGATGAGCTGTGAAATCTGGACCCCAGAGGTAGCAAGAGGTGGGCCTGTAAAGCCCCATGGGAGATGCAAGGCAGCCCTGCAGCACCAGCAAGAACATTCTAGAGGATGCTTTCCCTGCAGGAACTTTGACATGCAGGCTCTGCTCCGGTCACACTTCCCTCCACTGTGTGGTTGGACAGGCGGGACACCAGCCCCTGATGCCTCAGCCTTCAGTGGAGCCCAGTCCCTGTACCTTCTCTACTCAAACACGCTGGCTCTGACAGTCCCTGCGGAAAAAGGCCCTTGTTCTCCTTGTCCAGACGTGTGCGTGTGGCTTTGGCCCCAGACATGCTCTCTCTGTCAACCCTGAGAAACCTTAGAATAGAGCTGCCTTAGCTGTGGTCCCCGTCTTCCTGGAGGGAACAGTGTGGGGAGCCCCAGGTTTGAGAGGCAGGGCTTGTCAGGCAGGAGGGGGAGGGCGTAACGGCGGGGCTGGAACCTGCTTCTGGGGAAGGCATGGGCTGAGCCTATCGGCCACGTGGGTTTACTGACACTGAAGCCCAGAATTGGGTGCATTGAGCCCCAGAATTGGGTTCACTGACCCTCCTAGCCCAGGCACTGCTGGGCCAGGCAGCCCAGCTAAGGTGGAGCCGGCCCCTGGAGGGCCGTGGAGGACGCCACACCCTGGGGCAGCTCACCCCCAAGGTACAGGGGCAGAGACAGCCCCAGCTTATCCTCACACAGTACCCCCAGGGGCTTGGAAGGTCAGGGACCCCCGAGGGACCATGAGCCGAGGGCTTACCAACCACCTTCCCTGGGCACCAAGGAAACATCCAGAGTGGGGACGAAGTGCCCCCCCATATGCCCACCTAGGAATCAGGAGACCCCCGTTCCCTTCCAAGTCAGCCACAGGCCTTCCAGGACCTTGGTGGGGTTGTGTGACCTCCTATGTCCCTGCCCTATCCCTGCTCTGCCCAGCTGCCTTTCAAACAGCAGAGGCTGTTTCTCCTGCCAGCCCACAAGCTCCTCCTGGCAGGCGCAGAGCTGGGAGCCTCAACCCACGGCTGCTCCATTCTGAGGGAACACTTCTTCCTGGCCACAGAGGACAGCTCATCTCTGCCAGCTGCCTCCCCAAAAGCCCTAGGCAGGATGGTCCCAGAGGGCAGGGGCAGCTCCCTAGGGGTGCACCTGGGATCTTGGTCCTTCTGCTGGTTCTTCAGTCTGCTCCATCTGGCTCCCCTTGGGAGGGCCCTCTTGTGGCCCCTCAGCAGGTGGCTGTAATTCCTACAAGGCAGGAGATGCTGCCCTTCTTAGAGTCTGGGCCCAGGACTGGCCTAGCATCGCATCTGCCATATTCCGTTGGTCAAAGACAGTCCCAGAACCAGCTCAGATTCAAGGGGCTGGAGAGATAAACTCCACCTCCCAAGGGGAGGAGCAGCAGAGAATTTGCAGCTGTCTTCAATGTACCCCAGATGCATCCAGCATCCTAGACACATGACCCAGGACCTAGCATTCAGCCGGTGCTCAGTTAGCGTTCTGGGTTGATGGGGCAGCCTCTCCCACGGGCGTTTGAACTGGCCAGAGCCATGAAGATGGCTGCCAGCCCCGGGCTGGGCCTGGAGACCCGCAGCTGCCTCCCCAGGGTCCCTGTGCACGAGGGGCTGAGTTCAGGCTTGTGACGGGGGTGGCTGCATTTATGGGCAGTGGGGTACACTGCAGGCTGCGGGGGCCCGGGCCAGGCTGAAGATGCACCAAGAAGCAAGGTGGTGGGGAGGTGGACTGAGTCAGAGTACCCCTGAACCCCCCATGCTCCCGGGGGTCCACCACCCCTTTCCTGCTTCCCCTTAGGCGCTGGCTGTCCACAGGCTGGTCTCTGGGAGCAAAGACAGATTCAGAGCCCCAGGCTGCCCCCCAATGAAGGATGTCACACTTGTCCCTGGAAGTACCTGTGGATGATAACACGACCACCTGGAAACCATCCCTGTTACGAAACACAGAAACAGCAGTCAGGGCCCAACGCTGGCAGCGATGATCTATCCCATACTTTCCATGGGGGGAGTCCTTTTTAAATTGTCGTTTATTTAGATTTATTTGTAAGAGAAAATGCAAGGGAAAGGCATCTTTGTTTGAAGTGCAGGGGGGCCATTTGTTTCTAGTTACAGACACATTACACCATCCACAAGGAGGACACTTGCTTAGCGCTTTCGTCTGGCTCTTTTAAGAACAATCAGGGATTTTTCTCTTGGCTTTAAAGCACGATCACCAGATCTAGACGTTCCTTGAAGCAAAACCACTTGGAAATCAGTATTTTGTGCTAAGGGGAGAAATATTACAGAAGAGCAAAGCTTGAATGTTCCATTTTAAGAAATTGGAAGGCACAGGTAGTTTATGTCAATTCAGATTTTATGTTACACGAATGTAAAATTCATAAAGCCACCTTGTTACAACCGTATCAAATCAAGGCTAGCAATTGCTCCGATTTTACGATTTTACGCTTCTTTCAGAAAGGGACGCCGTTACACTGTTTCCTGTCTCCTTCAACACGCCCGAGTGCGTGGCTGCATTTGAACCCAGGGCGGGCAGCTCTCGCTGGGGCCCGGGGGACAGTGGTGCCCAACAGAGGCCTCTTGTCTCTGGGCTGGGGGGAGGGGCCTCCAGGGAGGCGCCCGGGTGGCCGTGTCTGTCACGGCCTCCTTAGGCAGAGCCTTCTCCGGCCAGCCAGCAGCCGCCCAGAGGACAGCCCAGGTCAGCGAGCAGATATGTTGCCTGCGACACCATTATCTCCCGGCGAACGGCGACGTCTCCGCACAGCCAGGCAGAGCCCAGGCTGCCGTGTAATTGGACCATTCAAAAGTAAATTATCTGCAGCTGGAAACAAGACACTGCCTTTTAACTCGGGCATTATAAGGTCAAGACTCGAGACATCGCTGGGAAAAGCATTTATTGAAAAGCGATGGGAAAATGAAATTTAAAATTCAAAGCCGCCATGTGTGGCGAGGATGGCAGGAGGTGGTGCGTTATTTGGAGGCCCCAGGAGCCGGGTCAGGGGATTTATTTGCATCTTTATTTTGCTGACGCTGGAGAGCACTGCGTGAAGGGACTGTAATATCAACCTGATGGAAAAATAAATCCTGCGACAAAAGCTACATGATGTTCATGGAGCCTCGGCGGCCCAGAGGGAGCCTCACAGCAGAACACCCGCCAGCCTCTGCCCTGACCCCTGGCCTTGGGACGGCTGTTCCAGGCAGGGTGACTCAGTTTCCCCAACTCCACCCCTCCTCTCTGCATGGGACAGTCTCATCCCGGTGTACCCACCGCACTTGGCACACACGATGGCCCCCCAGACCTGCCTATTCCTGCCACCCGCTCCTTACTGCATGAGTCTGTCCCTAGCTCCACTCTGTGTTCAGGTGGTCGCCCCAGCGCCCAGCTCCGGGCACCCTCCCCTGCCCTCGGCCCAAGCTGAAACTCCAACACCTCACCTTGTGTGTTGTGTGCACTGCTGTAGGCACTTTCGGGGCGGCTATCAAATAGGACTTGCCCACTGCTGTGCCGCCTGAGTACCCAGGGCCTCTCTACAGGGCCACACTTTGTGGGACATCCAAGGGCCCTTGGACTGTTTCCTGTGTGAGGCAATAGGCTCAGGGTCCTAAAGGGACTTGTCGGACATCAGACAGCTGGTCGGTGTATTGGTGATGGGATGGAGACCCAGGTCTTCCTGCCCCTGGGCTCCCACACACCCGTCAAGTCCCACTTGTGCCTGGCACAGAGCCCAGCCCAAACCAGGTGCCTGGGAGCAGGAAAGACCCTGAGAGATGGAATGCCCACCCCCGTCCCTGCTACAGTCCAGAAGCAGGGGCTGAGCCCACAGGGACAGGTGGGCATGCAAAGGCGCACAGCAAGTGGGCACAGCGCTGAAGGAGAGACCGCTCTGGTTCCTCCCCTCCCAGCCCCTATGTCAGACTTCCCAGCCCCCCCTAACATAGCCCCCCAGGGCATCCTCTGCTGCCTGGGAGTGGTCACAGGCCTGGAGCCCCACCCCCTGCTCTGGGTGCAGAAGGAGGAAGCAGGTCCCTGCAGGGAGGAGAGCTTTGTTGGGGGTCACACAGGGAGTTAGTCTAGGGAAACCTGAGACCAGAACCCAGCCTAGCTCTGGGTCTTTGGTGGCTTTCTGTTTCCAAATGCCAGGGCCACAGAGGGAGATGCACCCTGACACGTCCACCATCATCCTGTCGATGGCCTGATGCTGTCTGTCCATGGAGAAAGGGATCCGTTTGGAGAGGAACGGAGAGCACCGTCCACATGGAGCCCAGGGCACACTGTGTGTAACGCCAAGCAAGCCACATACTTTCCATGGGCCTCAGTTTCTCCTTGTGATAAATGGGGGATGTGTTCTCCTCAGAGGGCTTCTGTTCTACCAACAGGTGTAGAACACCCAGCTGGGTGTGTGGGAGGGGGAGTAATGGCCTTAGTGGTTCTGCTATCCATTTTTAGGGGATTTTCTGCTGCATCCCATTCCTATACCTAATCAGAATTAGGCTCTGCTGGACGTAACAGAATGCTCCCAAATAATCATGACTTCAACACGGGCTGTCCAGGCTGTTGTGTACACTCAGTGTCAGGAAGCCTGGCTCCTTTGGCTTTTATTCCTGAGGCCACAGCATGGTCCAATATGGCTGCTGCTGCTCCAGCCATTGCACCACATTCCAAACAGCAGGGAGGAAAAAGAGAGAGGCTCCGGCAGAACACCAGCAGGGAGGTGGGATGCAGGCCCCGGGCTCTCCAATAAGAACACTTCCTAGGAGTTGCACACAAAAATCCCTCTTGCGTTTTATCACCAGAACTTAGTCACAAGGCCAGATGTCACTGCAAACAGGGCTGAGAAATGTAATCTTTCTTCCTGGTAGCCACCTGCTCGGCTGAAAATTGCAGATTCTATTACTCAAGAAATGGCCCACAGATATTGGGGGCAACTAGTAATCTATACATGACCTAGAATTATATGCCTGAGAAAAAATATTTTTAAGACCTGGAAGGATTAAGGATATTTACAGCTAAAAGTGGAAAGAAGTTGTCAATAATTGACCCTACTTTTGGAAGAGGGAAAATGATCCAGGAGGCTGTTCTGAAACAGGAGAAGGAGTGGCAAGCAAGGAAAGGGTGAGCGTGGGGGTCGCTGAAGGAAACACTGGCAACAGGAAGCAGCGATGGAAACGCCCGGCTGAAAGGAACAAGATGGAAATAAAATGCTCGAGGCAGTCGCGGGCTGCGGGAGGCAGGCGGGGGAGTTGGCGCTCTGACCCCGCGCTGTCGAGGACTCCAGGACTGACGATTTCACTTTGCTTGTTTTCCCGCTAATCGCTTTAATTCTATTAACGTTTTATATATCACACATACATGAGCATATAAAGTATATTTATACAGTTTAACGAATAATAATGTTACTAATGATAATGTAACTCCTGTGCAGCCGCCACGTGTGGAGCCACCTCCCCAGTGCCTTGGAAGCCGACGCTGTGCTTCTCTGTCACCGCATTCTGCTCCTCACTCCCCAATGCCCCCAGCTAACGCTAACTCGAATTTGGGTTAATCTTTCCCTTGTTTTCCTTTATCATTTATACCATTTCTATTTGTAGCCCTAAATAATATATTGTTTTGTTTCAGCTGCTTTTAGCCTTTGTGTAAATAGAATCATCCTTCACATATAACGTTTGTGTCCTGCTTCCTCCACGCGGCATTCCGTGCACGAGAGCGTTTGAACGCTTGTGGTGCAGTTCGTTAGTCCTCACTGTTGCTCGCTACTCCGTTGCTTGAATATATCACAATTTATTTATCAGTTCTATCGTGTTGATGGGCATTTATGTTGTCTTCAGGCTTTTCACTCTCATGGTGCTGCTATAAACATCCTGGGGTAGCTCTCCAGGCGCACACGCACGCGCCTACCTCCGGACGAGGCTGCTGGAGTGTGTGGTTGGAGCCGCGCTCTACCCGAGCAGCCGTGCCGGGGCTGGGGCGGCCTGGGTCCTGGGCCTTCTGGCTGGCCCTTGCAGCCTGCAGCAGCCTTGCCATGTAAGTACTGTCTTTTTCTGCCGGGACGTGGAAAAGGTTGGGGAGCCTCTGGAGACGTCACCCAGGTGAGAAATCGCTGGCTTATTGGTTATGTGCAAGTCACCTTTACTAGGTGCGACAAAGTGTTTTCCAAAGTAACTGTAACTCCAACTGCTGTGGTTAAGAGTCCTGTTGCCCCTCATCCTTTCCAGTACCTGGAATTGATCTGCTTTTTAATTTGTGCAAATTTGGTTGTAGTAAATTGATTGCTTATTATTTTATATTGAATTAACAAATAAATATAATTTAAATCCAATCCATCCAATCTAATCCAATTACTTGTATATTATTGAAAATGTATATAGCTTAAACAACAAAACTCCTACAGTACTAAAAGGTTTGTAACAAAACACAGCGGTTCACCAACCTCTCCATTCTCGCCTCTAGAATCAACCATTACTGCCTTTTCAAATTTCTTTCCTGCATTTACACATGTACATTTTCCTAAATTTATGTATATACTGCTACCTTTTGATTAATTAATTTGGGACATAATTTAAAAATTTTCCTATTACAGTGGATGAGGATTTAGCCCTCATATTCTGCCATCCCCTCTGCTTCCCCTTTCTACTCTCCCAATATAGTTATTTTATAATGTTTGGTGAAATCAATTTTGTATGTTTACATTATATCTATATATGTAACATTCACAGCTCAGCTGAGCATTATATATACTCCAATTATGTTTCCTTTTTTACTTTCTGTGTTTCCTAAAGTTATTAATTGCTTTGCTTTTTCATTTGCTTAATTTTTTCCTAACCTATTACTAATTCTTCCCACACCTTCAAATATCCTTTTTGTGTAATTTTCCACATCACTCGTTCCTGGAGAGCCTCTGCCCAGAGATCTCTTTCTCCTGTGATCTGGGTTGGCTTCTGCCAGGTGAGGGTCCCTGTTTCCTGGGTCCCATCCATGTCTTCCTCATTCTTGGTTTACTCCCTTGTTTCATGGGAACCATTCTGCGGTTTAATGAAGATAAAAGATGGTCTATTAGCAGAGAGCCTCGTGCTGACAGCCCTCCTCCCAGTTTCCTGGGAAGCCTGCCCTGACCTGGACGGGTTGCCCTGTGTGCCTTGGATCTCCCTTCACCATCATCCTGGACAGTCCTTCTACTTCTCTCCTGTTTTCTAGAGAAAAAAGGCACTAACCTTTTTTCAATCCCTACAATTTTGTCATTTTGAGAATGTTATGTAAATGGCGTCATAAAGCACTTGACCTTTGAGATTGTTCCCCCCAGCATAATTCCCCTGAGACCCATCCAAGTTATTGCACATATCAACAATCTGCTCCTTTTAATTGCTGAGTAGTAATCCATGGTATAGATGTACAACTGTTTGTTTAACCATGCACTTATTGGAGGAAATTTGGTTGTTTTCAGGTTTTTGGCTATTACAAAAAAAGCTGCTAGAACAATAGAGTACAGGTTTTATGGGTGAATGTAAGTTTTCATTTCTTTAGGATAAACGTTCAAGAGTGCAGTTGCTGGGTCATAGGGTTAGGGTATGTTTGGTTTTATAAGGAACCACCAGATTGTGTTCCAGAGTGGGTTGTACCACTTTACACTGCCACCAGCAGCGTATGAGCAACCTCCAGTTTCTCCACATCCTCTCCAGCATTCGGTGTTGTCACAAATTTTTATTTTAGGTGTTCTACTGGTGTGTAGTGAGAGCTCATCCCAATCTGAGTTTGTGCTTCTCAATGGCTAGTGATGTGGCCTCCTCAAACTTTGTGCTCTGGTTCCTTGTTTGCTGCATCCTAGTCCTGGCTCTGCTGCTGCCCCTGCTTCATCCCCAGTCCTGGAAACACCTGCTGCTGCCAGTCCCTGAGATTTTGAATATTCTTGGGAACAAATCAGGCTCATTCACAGCTTTTCCTTCGTTGGCTCAGGGCTTATCTTTCTCAAATCTGCTAAGGCAGTTGCCACGTGTCTATCTGCTTTTTAGCTTCCAAAATTCTGTTGTGTTTGTGTTCACTGTTTACTGTTTGTTGTTTATGATTTAGTCTGTCATAAAGGAAGCTTCCCTCCCACTTCCTGTTCTGGTCTTCTCATCCTTAAGGGTTTATGTCACTAAAAAACCTCATTACTGTAGTTTTAGCAGGAGTTTGGAAAGAAAGTGAGACCCATATGCTCTGTCTACGATCACAGTCATAATTCCCTAGAGGGTTTTCAAAAGGCATTTCCTTGATTGCTGAAGAGTTGGACTTCCTTCCAAGTGTTTATGAACCTGTGTATTTCCTTAGGTTCACATCTTTTGCCCATTTTTTCTATGGTGATCTTTGCCTTCTCTTTTTGATTTGTAGAATTCTTCATATATTTTGTACGTTCTCCTCTGTCAGCTAGACGTGTTGCAAATACTTTCTCCTGGCCTGTGATTTATCTTTTCACTTTTAAAATGGTTTCTTTTGATGAATTGAATTTCTTAATTTTATGAAAATGTCTTTGTTACAACATCTTTACGGTTTGCTCTTTTTGTGTCTTGTTTGAGAAATCATTTCCTATTTAATAGTCTTTTTAGTTATGTCTTTTATGTTTAAGTCTTTAAAGACTTGGGATTTATTTCCAAGTGTGAGGTGAGGTAGGGATTCATTTTCATTATTTTTAAAAAATATGGATAGCCAGTTTCCCAGCCTCTTGTCAAGAAACTCACCCTTTCTATACTGATCTGCACTGTTACTCTGTCAGGTGTTGTACTTCAAGTCTCCATAAATACATATGTTTCCATGTTTTCAACTATTTTCTGTTGGTCTCTTTGTCCACATCTGTCCCCATGCCACACAGTTTAATGGCTTAGCTGTGTCGTAGGTACTGGTATGCGGTGGCATAGGGTCCAGCTTACTCTTCTTCTTCAGGGATGTCTGGGCTAACCTAAGGCCTTTGCTGTTACATATACATTTAAAATCAGTTTAATAAGCTTCATGAAAAGGTCTCTTGGAATTTTTGTTGTTATAAGTGTGTTAAATCTTTAGATCAATTTGGGGAAAATGGAGATGCTGGTGAAATACGCAATATATTTCTTTATGAAATATCCAGTACATCTCTCCTTTTCCTTGTCTTCTTTAATGTCTTTAAATAAAGCTTTCATAATTTTTCCCCATAAAGTGTTTGCACACATTGGTTTTATCCCTAAGTACTTAATATTTTTGGTTGCTACTATAAATGACCTTTTAAAATTTATATTTTCTGGCTGATTGTGGTTGGTATAGAAATTGGTTAGTATAGCTTGAGATTGTATAGAAATGCAATTGGATTGGGATATTTATTTTGTATCCAGTAAACTTGCTAAACTGTCTTATTGATTCTAATTAATGTTCGTTGTCTTTCCCCTTCTACTTGAGCAATGTCATCTGTGAACGACGACAGCACTTTCTCTTCTTTCTTCATCATTTATTTCTTTGCTCGCTTTACCGAATTGGCTGGAACCTTTGGTTAACTTCTGACTTTGTAAATAAGCATATTAAAGTTATGAATAACCACTGTCTTAGTGCATTTGGGCTGCTGTAACAAAATACTGGGCACTTTATAAACAAGAGCTATTTATTGCTCACGGGTCTAGAGGCTGGAAGTCCAAGATCAAGGCACCAGCAGATTCAGTGTCTGGTGAGGGCCTGTTTCTCATCGATGGAGGCTTCCTGCTGTGTCCTCACACGGACGGACGAAGGGGAACAAGCTCTCTCTGGCCTGTTCTATAAGGGCACCGAGCACTTACCAAAGGCCTCACCTCTTGATATCCTTGCACTAGGGGTTAGGTTTCAACGTATAAATTTTGGGCAACGCAAACATTCAGGCCATGAGAACCACTAAAAGAATGTAAATAGTGTGTATAACATCCAAACCAGTAGAGAAGGAAAAATAAGGAATAAAAAATGTTTAATACATGAAGGCCAGAAAGGGGGAGGGAAAAGAAAAAACAGAAAAATACAGGTAGGAATGCCAAAATGAGAAATACGGCAGAGCCCAGGGATCGCCCTCCACCCGCTCATGGAGCCCGCCTGCAGCGCCACCGCAGGCTGCAGCAGCAAGTGGGGCCCCAGCTTAGCACCTGGGACCTAGCTGCCCAGGTCTGTGCTTCCCACGGACTCGTCCAGCAGAGGCCTCGCCGCTCATGTGACCTGGGGTCCAGGCCTGGGTGAGCTGCTGCTTGCAGAGAACTCTGCCAAGAATTCTGAGAGGTGCAGTGGTCCAGTCATAAAGCAACATGAAACGCTATAAAAAGTTTAATCGTGCACACGAGGCAGACATTGCATTTAATTTATCGCTCTGCAAAATTAAAGCTGTTCTGGGGTTTGCCATCACTCATGCAGGGAGGAGTTATTTATTGGACACTGTCAGAGCTGAGGGGATCTGAAATTCAGGTCAGGGAAAGTCAAGTTTTACAAAGGCGCGTCTGGGTCCCCAGGGGCCTAGATGGCTGAGGTTGATGCTCCTGTGTCTCACTGCTGCAGAGACAGGAAGGGGAGCAATTACTGTGCTCATTTCCCTGATGAGAAATCCGAGGCCCCTGTAGGTGTGTGGAATGCTGCCTCTCCCGAGCTCCACGCTTGGGGCCCCTGTACTAACTTCTTGGGCCACTAAGTGGGCTGTTCCCTGCACCTGTCCCTTGACAGTGTGCTGGGTGCCAGGTGCTTGAAATCCGTGCTCCCACTCTGCCAGCCCTTCGAGGAACTCCCATGTCACAAATTTGAACCCAAGCATGGAGGTGATCCTGGCCTGGCGCTGTCCACCCCTGGATGCTGAATCTGTTTGGAGAAACCCACAGAGGGGGCTTGGCCCTTTTGCTTCGCCCAGGGAGGGGCAGGGCAGGCAGGAGACCTCTTGGAGGAAGGACAGAAGCTGGTTTGAAATACGCCTGGGAAAAGGCTCCGGCAGACACTCTGGATCCTGCCTTCAGAGCACTTGCTCCAGCAGTTACTCACCAGGACTGATGGCAAAGGTGGCAGGCGGGGACCTGCTGGCTAGCCTCGGGGCCCTAATCAGTCAGGTAGTAAGGCTGTTTGTGTCAATATGGTGGGTGGACAGGCTGGCTGCTGGGTAGCTGCCTAATGGGGTGAGGCGCTGGGGTGAGTGGCCCAAGCAAGGCCCACTGGCTCACCAATGGGCCGCGCAGCCCCCTGATGCTCCTGTCTACAGGGCCCAAGGAAGGCAAGTGGAGGCCAGGGGGGCCTGATACAGAAGGGCTTGTGGTGGTCATTAGCCCTCAGGCCAGCAAGGGGACACCCTTCCTGCTGGAGGACTGGGGACTCTCTGCCATGTTGCCTGGCAACCTGTTGGTTGTCGCTGCACCCACACCTCCAGGTCCTCATCACCCAACATCGGGCTCCTTTGTGCTGCACGCAGCACTCTGAGGGTGGGGAGACTGCAGAGGGATAAGCAGAGTGGAGGGCAGAGACACGTGGGGGAAGGCCACATGCCTGGCCCTTTCTCAAATCCTCTCCAGCCCCTCCCCCCTGAGGTCAACAGCATACCAACACCCACTTTCCAGAAGAGTCAGCAGAGACTGGGAGAGCCTCGCAGCCACAGGGAGGTAGAAGTGGGGATGGTACCGAGGGGCTGCTGCTCAGGGCTTGCTGTGTGGCCTCAGGCAAGAGCCTTCCCTCTCTGGGCCTGGGCTCCCTGTCTGTGGAATAATCAAGATCTTCGCTCAGCCTTTCTGCCCCTTGGAGACTTGGCATGTTGGATGGCTGCAGGTTTGGGGGCAAGAGTGGTGGGAGGAGGCCCGGAAAAGGCGTGGGCTCTCTGTCTCCCATGAGAGGTTCTGCCTTCTCCTGCCTCTGCCACCCCCTCTGCCCAGGAAGCACCCCCAGCCACGCTGAGCCAGACAAGGGGATCTTGTGACCAGCCCTGGCAAGAGGGTACATCCTGTGTTCTACATGGATTTCTGGAGCATGTACTTGGTGCCAGATGCCATGATGGGGGCTGGAGACATGAGGGGAGCTCACCAGGCTCATGTCCCCGGAGAGGCAGGTGTCAGCCTAATAGTCACATGAGTGACCATCCAGCAAGGCTGTGGTCAGCCACATCTGCCCAGCACCTTCCCAATGGTGGGTGGCACATGTAGCGAAAGGTCACCCCTCCTGTTCCTGAAGGCCACCCCCATCATGCTATCTCCTCCATGAGCCCCTGGAGGGCCCTGGGCTGGGGTCAGGCCTGCTTCCTCCCTTCCACACGCACCTGGCACCTTCCAGCTCCTGCCCACAGGTCTGCATCCTGCCAGCCGAGTTCCCACCCTCCATCCCCCACCTCTGCAGAGTTTTTCAGCCTCCTTCCACTCCAGGCTCCTGCAGGATCCCCCCGGACTACCCAGTTTGGAGTGATTTTGAAGTCACTTCCACAAGCCATGTTGGGCTCCTCCTCTGTGCAGAGGTACCATGTGCACAAAGCCCAGGTTCTGCCCTCAGAGGAAGATGGTGCCAGCTGTACACACATGAGGTGCACTGGGCAGGTGCCGGGACACAGACATCAGCCTGGGGCCCTGAGCTGAGCTCGCCTCCAAGGGAGGCGTCAGCCCAGGGGACCTCAAACAAGGATGGTGAAAATGCCAGACCGCACCTGTCTCTGTTAGCTGGAGTCTGCTTGGATGCCACCTTCTCAGGGGGTCTCTCTGCTCCCCCATCTCTCTCTCCTCCCCACCCCGGATTTATTTTCCTTTGTTGCATTGATCATCTCCCAGCATGAGCTATTCATTTATTTTCTGCTCTCCCCATTAGGATGCAAGCTCCACACAAGCAGAAAAATTTGTCTGCATTTTGTTTCCTGCCGAATCTTTAGCATAAAGAATAGTGTCTGGCATGAAGTAGTTGGTCAATAAATATTTGTTGAGTAAATAAATGAATAAATGAGTTGCATATTCCCTTCCAGCCAGCGTCCACACAGCCACATTTAGCACTGCTGCACTCACAGGACAACTAGCCTCTGTGTTCTGCCGTTTTTCCTTCTTTTGTATACCAGTTACTCACATTTCCATTACATCTTCAGGTTTTTCACTTGTGCTGCCCAGGTGCTACTCAATGACACGGTGCACATGTCTCCACAGACTGTTCCATGTACTGCACGCCAAGGCTGTCGCCAGCATGTCACCCTCCAGATGCTGTGGTGAGGGGAACCTTAGTGACAAACTTTTCCACTCAGTGGAGCAATTTTCTCAAGATAAGGTGCTATGAGTTGCAATTACCTGATAGAGGAGGCCTTGATATTGTTCTCGCTACATGTTGCAAATTGCTTCCCAGAGGTTATGTGCTGGCTCACGATGCCACCAGCTCACAGCACCAACAGCCACCTCCAGGCACCTGCTGGTGAAGTCCAAGCTGCATCTGCCCAAAGCCAGCATAAGGCTGAGCCCTGGGACCAAGCCCCCAGGGAAGGGAGTGGCCCAGCTGGGAAGGCACCAGAAAGACATCTGCGACCTGCCCAGACTCAGGGGGTGGTGCCACCCAGCACACGCGGAGCACGGGAGCTGGGCAGGTGAAGAGTGCCTGTGAGCCCACCTGGAGCTGAAGGCCTGTGCATTACGTCCCTGCCGGAGGAGGCCGGCGGTGATGAGCTTAACCGACGGGGCAAGTTCTGGAGAGGAGCAGGACACGGAGGCAGGGAGGGAGGACCTGGAGGAGAAGAGAAAGAGGCCAGCAGGCCACTGTCACCCAGCCGGGCAGCCCTCCGTGCATTCATGGGCCTGCTCCCCCTCCTCTTTGGGGGTGTAATGGCACCCCTGGAGGGCCCCCCCGCCCCGACACAGGGCTGCCTCCTCCATCCAGCCCCTCCCAGACACCCCCACTCCCCACCCAGCTCGTGGGAGGATCGGATCCTAGCCAGTGTACCAGCTCCAAGGCTCGCCGTGTGCCAGGTGCAGAGGCAGAGCGCAGGGCTTGCAGGCATGGAGCCGAGAAAGCAGGAATGAGAAGTCTGCAAAACAGGAGGCCCCCAGAGCCACAGGAGTCACAGGGGGGATTGAACCTGATGTAACCCAAGGGCACCGCAGAGTGTTGGGGGTAGGGAGTGATGCCATGTGACCCACAGCGAAGGTGCCGGGCACCGCCATGCACCACACTCTGCCCGGGCTCGGGTCTCCACCTCCAGGACAGGGAATGCACTCACCTGACAAGTTGCTGGGGGACAAGCTCCACCTTGAGTCATCTAGGCTGTGCTTGACTTGTTCTTTGGTGGGGAGCTGGAAGGGGCAGACCTTCCATTTTATTTTTGAGGTGAGAAAAGCTTCCATTCAAAAAGTTGCCAGCCAACTTACACTTCTGTATGTCCAGTGAAGCTCTAATTGGACTGATCTTGCCATAGATAATGGTGATAAACTCTGGAAAAAATAATAAAAATAAATAACTAAATGCAACTTCCAGTTTCAGCTCCAACATGTAAAGAGCTTGGAAGTCATTGCTCCTGTCCTTACAACAAGAAAACGGTGTACGCACTGAAAGTCAATGACTTTTCCTGGATCCATCAGAAAACAGAGGTTGCAAGGAGACAGGTGAATACAGAAGAACAAGTCTGAGATCTGTTTACCTGGAGCCATAAACTAACAACTTGACTGGCAACGTTGATGGGTTGCTGGAAGCTGAGTGTGGAGTAGCTTGAGAGGGAGAGATTTCTGGGGCCTACAGTGTTAGGGGGGCCCACACTTTCATGGACTTTACCTCCAGAAATCCAACCAGGCTCTCATGGTGAAGGTCTGAAAAAGACCCCTGTGTCTCTGGCAGCAGGTTGGGAAGAGTTATCATGGGAAATACACCTGGAGCCTTCATAACAAAGGTCCATTCACCAGCGGATGTTATTGTAGCTGGGGAGGGGGATTCCTCCTACTCCTTCCCCCTCCAGCATTTCTGTCTCACCTTAGGATAAAAGCAAACAAAGTGAACAAGGGCCAGAAAGCTTCAGTGAAATCGATGGGGGACTACGGCTGGGGAAGGCATGAGGTGGGGGAAGCAAGCTGTACCCACGAAGAAGCACTTGTGAAGGTCACAGCCCGGGGTCACAGGCCACTAAAAGGTTATAAAGAGCCCCCTTCCCCACACCTCTCTACCACCCCAATAGGGCCCCCACGTCATAGCAGTGGTTTCTGGGAAAGACACAGATGCTCTCGAAGGAGGGGTACTTATGGAAGCCCAAAGCCAACAGGAAAGGCAAAAATAAGGACACTAGAGGAATTTGAAGCTTCTGGCACCCGTAGCTACAGCAAATGTTAAACATAGCCCAACTCCTAGCCAGTTGTCTAAAACCTTAACACTAAAGGCCTGTTTGTCTCAGTTCCTAATACCCAATACAATATGCCAGGTTTTCAGCAAAAAATGACAAAGCATGCCAAAAGGTAAGAAAAAACACAGTCTGAAGGGACAACACAACCCTCTGAAACAGACTCAGATAAACACAGATGATAGAATTGTCAGGGAATTCAGAATAACTATGATTAATTTGTTAAGGGCTCTAAGGGGGAAAGACAACATGCAAAAATAAATGAGTAATATAAACAGAGAAATGAAAACTCTAAGAATCAAAAGGATATGTTAGAAATGAAAAAAAAACTTGTAACAGAAATGATGAATGCCTCATGAGTAGACTGACACAGCCAAGGAAAACATCAGTGAGTTTGAAGACAGGTTTATAGACACTCCCCAAACAATTCTCCATGTCTCTTAATATCTTTTTTATATTTTCTACCTCTTTTCACTCTAAAATGTATTCTGCATAATTTCTTCAGTTCTGCCTTCTAATCTAGTAATTCTCTCTTTGACTATATCTCATCTGCTACCTTTTATATCCATCTTTCCTCTTTAGCACAGCTGCCACCAGCTGAGCCCTTGGGGCTCCCTCCCTTAAAAGCAGGTTGTGGGTAGGACACAGCCTCTGGTCCTTCCTACCTTGACAGCCTGATGACAAGAACGCAAGCCCTTGGCAGACAGACACTGTCTCTGTTCATGTCTTTAAATATTATTAAGACATAATTCACATAGCATAAAATTCACCCTCAGTTCACCTTTGCTGTGCAAGAACCCCCCCGCCACCATCTTAGTGGCTTACAACAACTATTTCTGTTGTTCGTGATTCTGTGGTCCTCCTGTCTGGTCAGCTGATCTCAGCTGGGCTCACTCATGCATCTGTGGTCAGGTGGTGGGTCAGCTGGGAGCCGGATGGTCTAGGGTGGCTTTGGTCACATGCTTGGAGGTTGGCAGGCTGTTGGCTGAGGTGTTGGGACTCTGGGCAATGTGTCTCTCATCATCTGCAGGCTGGCCCCACCTCCTCCACACATGGGCACTGGGGTCTGAGGGTTGGAGGAAGACAAGCTCCACCATGCCTCTGTGCATTTGCTGTTGTCTCGTTGGCTAAGCCACGGCATGCGGCCAAGCCCAGCTTCTGGACGCTCCTGGAAGCCCCATAGTCTGGTGGGGAGGGTCTGTGGGGCACACCCTGAAGATTTTAGCGGCTCTTTTGTTTAGCTGAGAGAGTAGATGGGCCACCACCTTACATCCCTCTGAGATCTGAACAAAAGCTCTTACAGTTACTCTGCCATGCAGCCACACATTCGTGCCCTGAAGTCATTGCGCATATTGAGAATCTGGTTGAGAGAGCTTGAGGGTGAGACAGTTTCATTTCTGAGCCCAGTAAGTGCTGGGTCTTTTATGTTTGCTCTAATTCTGCTAAGAACTGAACTATTCCTTCTTTAGCTCCCTCTCAGTCTCTTTGTATTTTATCACAGGCAGCTGGACGAAGCCGGCTGGCTCTCCCCACATTCTGCATGGAAGGTCCCCGCTAGACCCACGGGGTGGGGAGCTGCCCTCTCTCTTTTGCACATTGCTGTGGTGCTTGCAAAACTTCCCGTTACCATCCAACAGGGGCCTCTGCTCCAGCCTCCAATGACAATGTCTTCGTGGTCCTCGGAGCCCCTACCAGCAGCCGTCAATGCCTCCACCACCACCTGGTCCCCAAACCAATGACCTGTGGGTTTTTTTCCTTATTATTATTTTTAAAATAAAAATTATACATATTTAAGGAGTACAACATGATGTTTTGATACACATATACATAGTTAAATGATTACTACAGTCAGGCTAATTAACATATCCATCTCCTCACATAGTTACTTTTTTTTTGTGGTGAGAGCATCAGAAATCTATTCTCTTAGCAGATTTCCAGTATAGGACACAGCATTGTTAACTGTAGCCCTCATGCTGCACATGAGGTCTCTAGACTTATTTCTCTGACATGGCTGCAACTTTGTGCCCTTTGACCTGCTTCACCCCCACCCTCACCCCCACTCCTGGTACCCCCAGCTCCTCACTCGGCTTCTACGTGTGCACAGAGGCCAGAGAGAGCATGTGGTGTTTTTGTTTCTGTGTCTGGTTTATTTCACTGAGCATAATGTCCTCCAGGTTCATCTACATTGTAAATGTCAGGATCTTCTTTTTAGTGGCTAAATAGTATTCCATTGTGTATATGCACCACATTTGATTTACCTGTTCATCTGTTGATGAGCACTTTGGTTGATTCCACATCATGGCTATTTTGAATAGTGCTGCAATGGACACAGGAGTGCAATGTCTCGTTGACATGCTGATTTCATTTCCTTTGGCTGTAGACCCAGTAGTGGGATTTCTGGGTCATATGGTAGTTTTATTTTTAACTTTTTGAGGAACCTCCACACTGCTTTCTATAATGCTATGCCAGTTTACATTCCCACGGCAGTGTATAAGAGGTCCCTTTTCTCCACATCCTCGCCAGCACTTGTCATCTTTCATCTTTTTGATAACAGCCATTCTAACAGTTGTGAGGTGACATCTCATTGTGGTTTTGATTTGCATTTTCCTGATGATTAGTGATGTTGAGCATTTTTTCATATACCTGTTGGCTATTTTTATGTCTTCCTTTGAGAAATGTCTATCGAGGTCCTTTGCCCATTTTTAAATTGGATTATTTGTTTTCTTGGTATTGAGTTGTTGGAGTTCCTTATATATTTCGGATGTTAAGCCCTCATCAGACATATGGTTCGCAAATATTTTCTCCCAGTCCACAGGTTGCCTTCTCATTTTGCTGACTATTTACTTTGCTGTGCAGGAGCGTTTTAGTTTGATGTATTTCCGCTTGTTTTTTTCTTTTTTCTTTTTTGTTTTTCATTTTTTCGGCTTTTTTTTTGAGGAGAAGGAAAGAGAAGTTTATTACTTTGCCAGCAAGGAAGGAAAAATGGTAGACTCTCATCTCAAAATCCAAATTCCTGAACATAGACAGAAACACAGAGCTTTTAAAGGGAGGGCCCTCAGTTCCAGGCTATTGTTTAACTACAGTTAATGATTCTAATCATCCCATCTCTGCTGAAGACAAAGCCTGTGACCTCCGCCCACCCGGGAGGCCCACCCAGACCTCTGCCAGGGCCGGCCCTGGGATGGAGCCACAGTTCAGCTGAGCCATCTCCTGCAGCGCAAAGAACCAAAGGCATTACCCTGCCTCTCCCTGACCACCTGCCCAAGGCAGGGATGCAGGTCTCCGTTCCCAAAAAGAGTGGGGGAAGTTTTAAAGAGACAGAAAACATCTTTTGCCGTTTTTTTTCCAGGACATTCCCTCTGTCACATATTCCCCACTCTTAATTTTACACTTCCATATGCATGAGAGGAGGGGTAACGTGGTCCTTGGGCTACTTCCTGCTGAAGTGGGGGCGACATTTTAGATGGAAGCTTTATGCTTACGTATGTCATTGCAAAGCTTTGGCAGTATATTTACAACAACAGATTACCAGTTGAAAAAAGTCATAAGCAATAACTACAACAGTTAGGATTGGCAAGGTAAAACGGCCTGTCACCCTGTACACAACGTCCGATGCAGGGCTGGGTTAGAAAGAAACACAGGACCTCTGAGTGCAGAGCTATCAGTTGCACCCTGTAGTTGATCTGAGAAATCATATATAGCACCCGACAAGGTTTAGGATGACAAACCCAGGAGCAAGACAGATCAACAGAAGACGCAATAGCCCAGGGGAACCCTCACTACGGAGCTGTCTCTCCATCCTATAGACAGAACAAATAATTAAAGCAAGGTTAGCAAAAATATCAACATTTTCATTTCTTTCCCTTTTCCTTAAACAAATATTTTAGATTACCTAACGGCTGGCCCTTCCACTGGGGGCTTGGGTCTTCTTCTTCCATGGGACACCTCTTTACTGTGGTATCATGGACCCAAGGTTTTCATTTCTGACAATTTCAATGAGGTGTGAGCGGTTAGGGCACTTCACAGGGTCCCTTCCACTTCTCTGCTTCCAACTGAGCGTAGACACGAAAGAGGCAAACTCATGCATAGTGGTTAGTATCTGACCCACTCAGCTGACAGATTGCTTTACTCTGTTTTCTTTATTCGTGGTTATATTACCATACTTACCTCGGAGCGCTAGGAAGAGTCTGTCATAAACTATTTCTTAAGGGCTTAACTTAAGCCTGCTTCTGAGGGTACCCTTATCTTGAGGAGGACAAGTGGCTACACCCTATCCCACTTTCCTGCGTCAGTGCCAGGATGCATGCAATCTCCATTCTAGGTGTAGGGTTTTGTTTATTTGCTGGGTTGTCTCTGCTACAGAGAGGGTCCATTATCACTCCATATGGAGGAGGGGAGCCTGTGAACATCTTGATGACCTGCGGGATCATTGAGTCCACTGTGTTCACTCTTTGGAGAAATGGTTCCCACTGGGGGTCCACTCGAAGAAGTTCACAGGTGACCACAGGACATTGTGTAACAGATCCAGATGCAGACGGTGGGAAGCAAAGATTTCCCCAGATGGGCACTGCCACGGAGTAGCCAAACATGGTGATACCTTGAGTTGTCAAGCTGTCTCTGCAGCCGTCTGTCCATATAGTCCATCACCAGCATGACGTTCTCCATCTTCTTGGTCTCTTCCCCTGGGCTGCCGATGCCCATAATCCTGTTGTCCTCCGAGGCTGGTGCCTGCTCTATGCTGGTGCTCACATGCAGGAACTCACGCACGCAGGAACTTGGCAAAAGCAGTGATTCCCGTCAGAAGGGTTCTGGTAATTTTAGATGCTCCCTCCATTCGGGTGAGGCAAGCCTCCACCCAGCCTGCAAATACGTTTACTAATACTGAGTGAAACTCCCAGTGATCAGAAGGGCTGGGGCCCCCATGTTGGGCTCCCTGTGCACCAGGTCGCCTCTCTGTCTTTGGATTGTTTTGAGTACACGCCAGTTTGTTGTAAACAGGATCCTCCCTAATGAGGTCCCACCAGCTCCATTGAGGCAAGCACACAAACAGCCCATTGCAAGCAGGGTCCTCCCAAATGAGGTTCCCCCAATCCATTAAGGCATCATGTCCATAATGTGTACATTCATGTAGTTGCTTCCTGAGAGGCTGAACCAAAACTTCGGGTAGGAGAACGAGTCCATGAGAATCCTGTCTCCACTGAGCTGTGCCATCCCAAATGGCAGAGTCCCAGTCTTTACCTTTAAAGGGGATCTAAATCTAGCTGGCTATCAAGGCCCAGAGAAGAGATTGCCTCCAGTGGCCTTCTTAGCAGCTCTGCCAGTGGCCTGACTTCTTTTTGCCATGCTGGCCACCTGCTTGGGCTCAGCCACAGCCTGTATCAAGGCCATTATTTTAGTGGCATACTTAATATTCTTATCCCCTGCTGTCATGAGACATCTTTCAAATGGCACCATGAGCAGGCACAATCATAAAAGCATATTTAGAGTTCCTCTCAGTAACTGCAACTCAGCTTCTGGGCTGACGTCCAGGTGGCAGTGCCACTGCTGTGACCACCGCACATCCAGCCCCTCATTGTCCATAAAGCTGCTCCCGCCAGTGAGATGATCCCAGTCTTGCTCTGGCATCGGCTGATCTGGCAGATCCATCCTGCTAGAATACAGCCCCCAGAACCTCTAAACAATCATGAGTTCCACTTGTTTATTCTGCTTTGTTGCCTGAGCTTTGGGTGTCATATCCAAAAAATCATTTCTAAGGCCAGTGTCAAGGGGCTTTCCCCCATATGTTCGTGTACTAGTTTTATAGTTTCAGGTCTTACATTTAAGTCTTTAATCTATTTTGAGTTGATTTTTGTATATGGTATAAGATCAGGGCCAGTGACCTGTATTTAAAGTTCTTGTTACAGGAATACCACTCTTTCAGGTACCAAATTATCTTCCAAGTTACATACCAAGTTACTACCAAAAATGTAGTGGCTTAAAACACTCATTTTATTTTGCTCTTGATTTTGTGGGTCACAAGTTTGGGAAGGACTCAGCTGGGAGGTTTTTCTAGGATACAGGTGGTGTCAGCTGTGGCCACCACATCCAAGATGGCATCTTCACCCACGTGCCTGGTGCCTCGGTGCCCCTTGCCCTGCCTTCTCTACACGGGAGGCCTGGGCTTCTCACAGTGTGCGAGTAAACGTCTCCCACGGAAGCTCGTCCCCAGGGCAAGACTTCCAAGTGAGTCAGGTAAAAGCTGCGAGGCTCCTCGTGACCTGGCCTCGGAGTCCCAGAAGTCGCGTCCGCCACATTCTGTTGGCCAAACAAGTCGCCAGCTGAGGCCCTTGCAGACTCCATGGGGCGGGGGCTCCATTTCTCCAGGGCAGGAGAAGCAAAGAACGTGCTTCCATCCTGAATCCAGCCGCTGCCCTCCGGCTCTGCTCTCTCCTCCTGGGCTAGGTCCCCTCTTTGTTGCCTGGGCCTGAGTCCCCGGGGTGCCCGCCAGGCCCGAGCGCCTGGGTCTCAGGGGAAAACCCAGCCGGTTTCTCCCAACCCAGGGCAGCCCTGGGCTCGAAGGTCTCTCCAGGGCAGCCCAGGGGCAGGCAGGCAGAAATTGGAGAGGTGGGGGGGTTGGGGGACTCTGGTCCTGAGGAAGATCAAGAGGCTTCAGGGGAAGGGGGACAGGGCCAGGGTGATCCCTCCTCCCAGATAAACTCCCAAAGACCCTGTGGCCGGCACTGCGGCTCTGTCCCCTGGAGCCTGGGCTCTGGCACCATGGGGCCTGTTGCTGCCATCTCCCCCAGACCCCCGCATCCTGTGGGATAATTAGGGGCCTGTGGTGCCAGGTCCTGCCCATACCTGAATGACAGTGAGCATCAGAGCCCAGCAGGGATTAAGACACCGGACGACACACAGCAGACCTGTGTGGCACTGTGCTGAGGGTGGTGGGGGGAACGGTGGGGTGCCCAGGTAGGCTGCTGGGTCAGCACGGCCTCATGGGCACTGAGATTTGGGGCAGACACTGGAGGGGTGGAACAGAGGCCCTGGGACAGGACCAGGCAGGAGCAGGGGCTCAGCATGACAGGTGGGCTGGTCACCTTGGCCAACCCACCACAACTCTCCAAGCCTCAGTTTATCTATCTGTGAAACTGGCGGAGGGATGGCACCCACCCCACAGGGTTGGTGTGAATCTGAAGGGCCTGGCACACAGGAGGTCCTCGATAAGGAGGAGGTATTAGCCACTTTGTCATCGAGTTTCCAAGGCAGAGGGAGGTGCTGGAGGCATGACCAGCCTGGGGTGTTCAAGGAAGGACACGAGGCCAAGGTCAGGGAGGCTGGAGGCAGAAGGTGGAAGGCGGGGCAGGGGGAGGTGGTGGGGTAGGTCCTGCTGGAGGAGGCTTGAATTTTATTATCCCGCAGAGGAAAACCACAAAATCCTTCAAGCAGGGGGTGATTTGATCAGATTTGGTTTCTCAAAGACCAGGGAGGAGGGGGTTTGCAGGGGCTGAGAAGGAGACGGGGTACCCCTTGGTGGGTGCAGGACAGAGATGGGGCAGGGCCTGCCCAGAGCTGTCCTGGAGGCCCCCGAATGTGGCAGGGCCCTGGCTAGTGCTAGCTTGGCCCTGGGGGCCCCAGAAGTTCTGGAGCCCTCGGCCAGGTGAGGGCTCTGCCATGTCCCGTGTCGCCACCTCTCCTGGCAGCCCAGGTGGCTCCTCTCTGTGAGAGGTTCCACTCCGGGTCTGCAGAAGGGCCTGGGGCCCATGGTGGAGGCTCCACCAAGGCCACTCGCTGGCTGCAGCTCTCAGCGTCCAGGAGCCTACCGGAGTTGCTGGGGACATCACTGTGCGTGGTAATGGTGCCGTGCTGGCTCTTGAGGAAGGAGGTGACATTCAGTACCCAGGAAATTCATTGTTATTGCTGCACACTGAATGTCAAATGAATCCATAATGGCAGAGCTAAAATATTATCCATGTTTCAAATGACTTTGGATTATTGAAACTGCAAGTGAGCAGGAAGGGTGGGTGGAGGCGGTGGTGGGGGCTGTGTCCTCCCCCAGCAGACGTGTGTCTGGACAGCGGTGGGGGGGGGAAGGGGACAGAGTGGTAGGCAACAGGTGGCCCCTGTGTTAGGCTGAACTCCCACCTCACAGGGGGGCTGGGGAGGGGGGGCAGGATCCGTGCCCCCAGCCTCCCTGAGTCCCTGCCTTGTGCCACCCCCAGGGAGCCCTCGGTCATGGCAGGTGGGGCTGAAACAGCTGCTGGAGCAGGGGGTCACTCACTGGGGGCTCCCACGCTCCGCAGGACCTGAGTTGGCCCTGCCCCCAGGCCCGCCCTGGGTGGTGCTTCAGGGGCAGGGCCTGGGGCTCCAGGGACCCGCTGTGGGCTCTGGCAGCCGCCCTCCGACCTCGAGGCTCACTCCGCTCTGCCCTCCCGTCCGCTGTCACCTGCTGCAGCCTCTGACTCACCCGCTGCTGGTTGTGACTGGCTCCTCCTGGGCAACCGGCCCCACACCTGTGGAGGCCTGTACCCCCGACCCCCAGCCCTGACTCAGCCGCACAGACTGAGACCCCGGGAGGCAGGAGGGGCAGGTCCAGTCCCCACGGCCCCCCTGCTGGGGCTGGGAGCCCACCTGTTCTCAGCCCCAGCGTGGTTGTCTGCCCCGTGCTCACCGTCCAGCAGATGCCGGTGGGCTGGGGTGGGTCTTTTCTCCCCGACCTGCACCCACCAGGTGCGGGGGGCCGGGGCCTTGCAGAGGCGGCCGCAGGCTGTGCCCTCCAGCAGCGGCAGCCCAGCACAGACGTCTTCCTTCTGTCCTCCTCCATTTCCACTTTCTGAAAAAGGAATTTCTCAGGGATGATTTAGAGCTTTTTGCTAAAAGTGCTTTTTGCCACCCAGTTGTCCCAGTTACCACCCCCCACCCTGGGGAATAGGTGGGCCTGGCACTGTGCGTCCAGCCCGCACTGCCCGGGCGCCTGCCGGACACGCAGGCCGGGAGAAGCCCTTCTTCTCGCCGTCACCGTGCCCCGAGGCCCTTCCCCTCCACCCCCAGGCCCCCCATCTTTTCAGGACCCTCCATCTTGGGTCGTGTGGGGCATTTGGAGAGCTGGGCCTGGCGAGGCTGCAGCTCCCTTTGCCTTGGGGCACTCCCTGCCGGCAGGGCCCCGGTGCCTCTTGGAGAAGGGAGGCGCCCCTGCCTTGGGCTCGGTTTAGGACAGTCCCCTCCAGCCCTGCGTCCAAAGAGAGTGCTTCCCTTTCTCCTTCACGTTCGCCCGTCTTTCTCCTTTCCTGGCCCTTCGGGAGCTAATCGCCAGCCAACCGTCTAGAGAGGATTCTGGCAGCAGCTGCCTCGGCCAGGCCCCGCCAAAGCCTCTGCCATTCCTCCTGGCGGGAAAGCCAGTGTGGAAGGCGCTCCTGACGCAGCAGCTGGTGCTGGCACAGCGACATCTCCTGCAGCCAGCTGGGTGTGTGGCGGGGCGCGGGCCTGGCAGCTCCAGGGTGAACAGAAAGTGGCCAGCTACCCCCTCGATGCTGGGCGGTTTCCTCATGTCTCAGAGTGGGAAACGCAGCCTTGCCCGATCCCATCTGCGGAGCATCTCTATAGGCCTGACTCTGAGCCTGGTTGGTGGCCGCAGGGCCTGGTGGGGCCCATGCACTCCCATGGCGGGGAGGACGATGGACCGGGTGCGGGCGGGGTACCAAGGCATCCCTGAAGCCCAGACATAGCAACCTGAGACACTGGCTCTGGGAATTTGACGAACATAGATCATCAGCCACAACTAAAGTGAGCCCTGGGAAGACGATTTCAAACCTATGGTCATTACCTCCCAAAACGTGGAAAAAAATTAGAATCTGTGCAAAGAATGGGCCCTGTGGCTTGAAAGGTCATTTTGCAAGAGGGGCTGCAGAGTTGGGCAGCCACAGAGGGTGCCATCCCCCGGCTCCTGTCAGGGCTGGAGGGGCAGGGGACAGGAGAGCTGTCAGGATGGCAGTGCCAGACCTCAAACCCTGCACTGCGACCCCCCGACCTCCCCAGCCCAGCTGGATGCATGTGGCCCTGCTCTCCAGGGGCTGGGTGGCCACATCTTCCCGCAGGGGCTGTGCCAAGGCAGCCAGGTGACCTGGGGCTGAGATGGACTGGCCAGACCTCACTCAGCAGACGTTCACCTTGTGGCCTGCCCCAGCCCAGCCGCAAACTTGCAGCTGCCCCCTCCCCTGCAGAGGCCCCAAAGTTTCTGAGAACGTTCTGTGCACCCCGAGGATATGAGGCAGAGTGGGTGTCCAGCCAGAGTAGAAGCAAACAAATTCAAAACACAGTCCTGGACAAAATGCCTCCACTGGGCCCTCCCAGGCACACGGCTCCCACTGTAGTGGCCACTGCCCTTCCCGGCTTTGCCAGAGGCCCCACAGCGGGTCCTCTGGAGACAGGGAGGGACAGAGGCCCCACTGCCCATTGAGAGGCTGCTCAGGACGGAGGCAGGGAGCTGGCCAGGCCAGCAAGGAAGTGAATGGCCCCCAGGAGGAGGGAAGCTGGGGGGTCAGGGACCAGCAACCCCCTCCCGTCCCAGGTCTCTCTCCTCCCAGTTGTGGGGAGCGGCCGACCCCTTGGAGCCCATGGGTCTTCCTGGTGGATGGCGACCCTGCTGTCAGCAGCCCTCTGTGGGCCAGTTCCAAGGCCAGAAGGGAGGGTTGGGGGCCGGGTAGGGGCTGGTGACAGCTTCTCTCTGTCACCTTGACGAAACCAGGGGTCAGAACCCAACAGCAGGGTCTTTCCTCTCAAGGGTCCAGCCAGCGCTGACCCAGCCCCTGCCAGGCACAGCACACCAGAGAGGGGTCCTCCCCTCCACTGCTCTGCTCCTCACCCCCTGGATTTCTGGGAGGGGTCTTTAGTCATTGACCTGTGGCCTCTCCAGCTCATGCTGGCTGCTCCCTCATGCTCCCCAAAGTTCAGCCAAATGGCTACTCTGTGCCAACTGCCTGGCACCCTTTACCACCTGGGCTTCCCTGGCACCCAGGCAGGGCACCCTCCCTGTGGCTCACAGCCTGGCCCTGTACCCAGATGGCTCTCCATGTTGGGCTGAGTCGTGTCCCTCCAAATCCACAGGGGGGAATCCCAGCCCCCAGAACCTCAGGGTGTGACCTTACTTGGCAACGGGGTTTCTGCAGAGGTAACCAAGTTAGAGTGAGGTCACGGGGTGGCCCTAATCCAGTATGGCTGGTATCCCTGTGAAAGGGGAAATTTGGGCAGAGAGACACGCACAGAGGGAAGATGACATGAAGACCCAGGGAGAAGAGAGGCGGGAACAGATTCCCCCTCAGGACCTGAGAAGGAGCCAGTCCTGCTGACACCTGGGTCCCAGATTCCGGCCTCCAGGACTGCGAGAGAATGAGGGAGTGTGGTCTGGGCTGCCTGGTCTGTGGCACTTTGTTACAGCAGCCGCAGGAAACTCTCAGGAGGGAGCAATGCACGGGGCAGACAGAGCCAGCCCCAGGTCAGCCTCCAGGGAGAGGCTCAAGCTGCCCTCTGCCCCCTGCCCCCATACCCTGGGCCCCCTCTTCGTCCCCCCCACCACCTTCAGGCACCCCTGGGTTGGAATTCGACCTTCTCCAGAAAACATGGGGCTTTCGCATAACAACGGCTTCTGGAATCATGGAAACAAGGACCTTCATTGTATGGGTGGGGAAACTGAGGCTGGAGCTGGGGGGCATGTGTCCACGGGCCCAAGGGTCTGGGTGGAACTGCCGTAGCCCTGGTCCTGGCCCCCCGGTGGGTGGCGGCCTCTCTGGGATGACGGATGGCTTGGCCTTTGCTTGGCATTTCCCTTGACTGGCCTCGTTCCTGAGGGAGTGTTTGATTTTAGACAGGAAACGGGCGACAGATGGCAGGGTCTGGAGAGATCTTCCTTCTCCATCCCTCCCTGAAGCCCCAGTGGGCTTCCTCGGCTCTTGGGACCCCCTTGCCCGGGGCAGGTCTCGGGACGGGCTGGTGCACCTGTTCTCACTGCTTACACGGCGGGGCAGCTGCAGGAACAGAGGGCGGTCGCCTTTGTGTCATCGAGCTGGCGGGAACAGAAGGGCCAGGGCCTGCACCCCAGCCTTGCCCTAGAGGCCATGCCAAGCCCATCCTCCCAGAGGGGAGCTGGTATGCAGAGGCCCCAGCCCCCACGGGGCTGTGTTGAGGCTCCCTGTCAGTGCCCTCATTTGTCACAGGCACCGCTTCCCCCGTGAGGGTTTCACAAGGCCAGACCTCATGGTGCAGAATGCCAGGACAGTAAAAGCCAGGCAGTGCAATCACTGATCAAGTCCAATTGTTTGGGGGCCCTGGGCAGGTTGGCCGTGTCTGGGCTGGCCTGGTGGGGTGGGATGGATGGGAGGGGACCCTGCGGCTACTCTGCCATCTGCACTGGGCCCCCACGGTGTGGGCGCAGCTCGGCAGCAAGTTAGGCTCAGCTTGTTGCATTATGTGGGTGCTGGGCCAGAAGGGGTGATGCCCGGGAGGGGCTCTGCTGGGTCAGGCCCGGGGGGGGGAGGGGCCCCCCGGGAGCAGTGAGGGGAAAGTTCCGGGGCCAGCTGAGGCTCGGCCACTCTGGGCCACTCGAGGAGGATGAGGGCACCTGCCCCTGGACCATGGAGCTGCCTGCAGGGCCCAGGCCCAGGGCTGGAAGCCCAGCTGCGCTTGCTGCCATGTGCCACGTCTGTGCTGTCCCCTGGGAGCCCTTGGAGCCGAGTGGGTGGGAAGCACCAGGGTTCCTGGGATCCTGGCTTTGGACCTGGTGCTCCTCTTGTGTGTGTGGGGGTCTCCTGCACACTAGGTCACCTCGGGGGGGGGTCACCCCGGGCTGCTGAACCAGCCTCACTTCTTCACAGGAGGCCATGGGGGTCATTAGTGCAGGGTCCACGGCGTGGGCTCTATGCCACTGGGTCACCAAGAGGAATAGCCAGTGATGACACCAGGATGGATATTCAGGAGACACTCTGTGCCTCAGTTTCTCCCTCTGTAAAAGGAGTAACAACATTCCTGGCCTCACAGGGTGCCTCCAAGGGGGAAATAAGACTCCAGCCTGGTCTTTACCCTGAATCTCCTAAGACGGCAGACATTGGCATCAAAGACACCAACCCCCCACCCCCCACCCAAAAACCAATTTCCAGCATGGGTGAGTGAAGACAGCACATTGGGTGGGGACAGTTCACTGCTGCAGATCTTGCCCGTCAGAGGTCTCGTGCCTTCTTCCCACAAGCCTCTGCTGCGGGTGTCTTTATCAGCCCACCTGGCAGAGGGGAGGTGGTCTGCGCTCTCCCTGGGCCAGGTTGTGGCCTCCTGGGTGCCCAGCCAGCACCCCCGCCTGGGCAACCAGGGCAGCTAGGGGAGTGGCCAGACCGCTGGGGTCCCTGTCTCAGCTGTGCCCTGTCCTGGTTCAGCAACCTTGGGTAAGCGAGGTCACCTCTCCGTGCCTCAGTTTCCCCACCAGTAAGTGGCAATACCTCGGAAGATAGTGCAGGGGACAAAGGGACAGGATATTCATGACACTTTTAGAGAGGAGCTTGCTCCATCGAAGTGCTGAATTGTGACAGATGTCATGAAGCCCGGTCTCGGAGCTGACGAGGAGGGAGGGGCCATGGTCCTGGCCGGAATCCAGGAAAGGCTCCCCGGAGGAGGTGACGTCTAGACTGCCACACTGGGGATGTCCACTGAGTCTCTGGGGAATTCCCACTGCCTGCAGCTGATACTGGTGGACCTGCTGAGCCAGCTCAGGAGCCCAGGGTGGGGCCACACATTCTCTCTTGGGGCATTACTGCTCAGCTCCCCAGACCAGGGACGATCCCACACAGTGCAGGTGCCACAAATACCCACTGACGGTGACTTCACTGAGTCCTCAGTGAAGGAATCAGCACTGTGGGGCCCAAGGGCACAAAGCCACAGTGAAGAGAGACCTCGTCCTCTGTGCTGCCCGAGACCCTGCAGCCAGACTGTACCCTGGGCCTCTGGCCACTGACCTGACACCCAGGTTCAGACAGACATGCCCACCGCTGGTCCCAGCCCAGTATGCGTCAGACGCCCCAGAATCCAATCAGTGTTCCTGGGACCCCCAGTAGTCTGGGATGCCCATTAGGCTGAGCGTGAAGAGGCAGCCACCCTTGAGACAGGGCCTTCGTCTGTGCCTCAGCCTGTGCTGCTCGGCCAGCGGAGACCTCAGTCATCCTACTAACGCTGCCAGGCTGCTCAGCACTCTGTGGTCCCGAGAGGTCACTGGCACCACAGTTCTCATAGGACATTCTGGCTGTCTTCTAAGCAGAGCATGCCCTCTCCACGGCCTGCAGTGCAGGACCCCGTCCAGGGAGGAGCTGGGTGTTTGATTTCTGGAGCATTTGGTTGGTGGAAATACATCCCTCCCTAAGTCTAAATTCTGGATTCCGGTGAAGGGACCCTGAGAGCCTTCTCTGAGCCTCCAACTTGCTGCTTCTCCTGGACTTGGGCCCTGGGCCCCTCCCTGCCCTGTTTCTGCGGCATCCTCAGCTGCCCCAGCCTTTTTCGGAGTTAGGTCAGTGGTTCTCGACAGGGGATGTTAAGCAGCCTCTGGAGACATTTTTTATTGTCACAACCTGGGTGGGAGTGGGGCAAGTGGCATCTGGCGGGTAGAGGTCAGGGTGTAGCTAAATATCCTCCCACGCACGGGACAGCCCCAGCACAGAGATTTGCCCAGCCCAGAAGAGTGCCCAGTTGGAGACATCCCGGGTTAGGCATCCTTGCCCCCCCGGGGGATCACTGACAGGGGCAGTCCACCGAGGAGGGCGTGGCTGGGGCCGGGGATCTGTGCTGTCTCTCAGCCCACCCTGTGTGGGGGCTCTGATTCCTCCCTGAGAGCCCCAGGGGTTGACCTGGGCAGATAATTGGGAAGTGACATTCAGCCACAAAAGCAATCATTGACCCGGACAAGTAGCAGGGAGCTGGGGCTTGGAAAACAGCACCAAGACCCCTCGCAGAACACCCAGTCTGGGGCTGTGGCTTCTGCTCACCCTGTCGCCCAGCATGGGCGAGGAAAATGCCAGAAGCTGCTAGCTGCCTCACGTGTCTGCTCTGTGACTTGGTCTGTCCTTTCCTTCCTCCCTGTCAGGACAGCTGGATGAGGACATTGTCACCCCCAAAATCAACACACCTACTTTCTTGTTCCCACCTGTCAGCCCATCTGGGCGCTGGGTTCTGGTCCTGACTATGGCTCTAATTCCCTCTGGACTGACCCAACCCCTTCCCCTTTCTGCACCCGACTATAACAAGAAGGTGTTCAACTGGGCAAGTGCTAAGGACCTGTCAAGTCCCCATTTTGAAGTATTGTGGAATACGCTCAGGGCGAACCATCTTAGTGGGACTGGTGGGGCAGAGCTGCCACTAGGATGTTCCCCGCCTGACAGTGAGGTGAAGGGGGTTGCTGAGTGGCTCCCTGGAGGCTACTATTAGGAAGCTAACTGGAGCAAAGTGGGCTTTGTCCCAGTCACTGGGTTCAGCAGGGGTCGTTGTTTGCAGGGTGTGGACTGTGATATCCTCACTTAACCATGAAGCCACATCTGATTCTCTTGTTGCTGGGAGTGTCCATGGTCTGAACTGTGCCCAGATCAGATGGATCAAGCCAAGACTCCGACTCTGCAAATGATGCGGCTGAGTCTGTCTTGCTGAAAGTGATCGCCTGATTCCTTCAGAAAGCGTTTCCCTTTTCACAGACGGGGGAATTCTGGGAGCACCTTGGCTTTCCCTCCACCTCTAACTCTTACCTCACACCTCCTCGAAGTCATGGAGGCCGAGACCCGGGCAGGGGAGCCAGGGGCCTCAGGCTTGACGGGCATCCCCACGGAAAACATGACTGCACCGACTTTGTCCCCAAGGGCGAGAAGACCCTTGGAGACTGATGTCAGGGACTGGGGAGGCGTCTGCGCCGTGAAGCAAGGTCAGGGCACTGAAATTGTACGATGCATATTCTCTATCTAGAAACTGGTGACAAAAAAGATGAGTAGAAAAGATATCTGGGAATTGTGAAAATAACCCATCAGTCAAAGAAGAAATCATAATGGAAATTAGCATGTTGAACTGAATGATGGAAAAGGTATAGTGAAACCTGTAGGACCAACCTAAAATTGCATGTGGGGATAAATGGTTATGTTAGAAAAAAAGAAAGTTTGAAAATCAATGAGCTAAGCATCCAGCTCAATAATAGAAAAGGGGGACAAAGACAGACAGAAGGACATAAAAAAAAAACAACAGCAGGAGTTAATGAAACGGAGAACAAACACACCAGACAAAGAGATCAACGTGCTGGGAGGTTGATCTCTTGTACTGCACGGTGACCACAGTTAATAATATTGTATTTTATATTTCAAAGTTGCTAAAAGAATAGATTTTTAATGTTTTCACTATAAAAAATGACACATTGGTGAGGTGATGGGTGTGTTTATTAGCTTGATTGACTCTTTCTACAATGTATACATAGATCGAAACCCCACATTGTGTCCCATAAGTATACACAACTGTTGTTTGTCAATTAAAAATACATAAATAAATTTTAAGAACCTGGAAAGCTCTGGTAAGTCTGAGAAAGAAAAACGTGAGAACACATAAATAGCTGGTATTATGAGTGAAAAAGAGAACATCTCTACAGATTTTATGGATATCTAAAATTTAAGAAGAGAAAAATTATAAGTGAATATTATAAACCAATTTATGCCAATAAATTTGAAACATCTGATGAAATGGACAATTTCTAGAAAAATCCAGTTATCAAAATTGCCACAAGAAACAAAAAACCAGAAAAATCCAAACCTATGACTGTTAAAGAAATTGAATATACAATGTATCTTTCCTCAGACAAAACTCTGGGCCCAGAGAGCCTTCATTCAGAACTTTGATGTAATATTTGAAGAAAAAATAATGCCACTTTTATACAAACTCTACCAGAGAGTAGTAAAGAGGGAGCTCTTCCCAATTTATTTTATTAGGTGAGCACAAATTTAATACAAAAATACAAATAGGAAAGTATGAAGAAGGAAAATCTCACTCATAAATACGGGTGCAAGCCTCTTAAATATTAATATTAGCAGGCTAAATATGTAAACATTTAAAAAGGGTAACACATCATGACCACATTGTCTGTACTTCAGTGCTGTGAGTTGAGTTGAACAGAAAACCCAGCGAGGTAACCTGGAAGGCGGAACACAGTGGAACGGCATTGGCAGCGCGGAGAGGAGGGAGGGCTCTATACCCAGCTAAGATAGCCGCGTGTGCCAGAAGACGCTCACGGGAGATAGGAGTGGATTTAGAGATTACACGTCCCCGACGACCCTGTCTGGGGAGAACAAACAGCGATCGGCAAGAACAGAGAGCTCAGGGTGGAAGAAGGTGAGGGGGGAGGAGTCTCTGAGCAGCAACGACCCTTAAAATTTTCCCAAGTTTACAGGAGGAAAAAAAGGAACATTGCAAAATGTCTTCCTTTCTTTGTGCATTCTTCCTGCCCCTGCTCACTCTCCTGCCACACTCATTGGCCCCATCTCTGGGCACAGCCTGGCTCGGCCACTCCTAGGGGAGGAAGTCCGAACAGCCTAGACTGGGGGCATCTGCACCCCCCCCCCACCTTGCCTGTCTTCCCTCCTGCCCCGTCCCTGTCCTGTCCTCACTCCTTCAAAGGACAATGGTGGGAAGGGGAGGCAGGGTGGGCCACCATCCTGCAGGAACCAGGGCTGCTCCAAGTTGGTCCCGATGGAGTGCACATCCCCATCACAGAACCAGGCCAGGCCATCCAGCCAGCCACCCGGGTCCGGCTCGCTCTGCAGACACCCTGGTAGAGTGAAGTTGGATGGGGTGGGGCCTGCCCACGCCAGCGCCCCGTGTCCTGACTGTTGCACAAGCCATATGTGTCCTTCATCCCTGCTGGTGCCCTCACGGCCCCAAGTCCTGGGTAAACCCCCTAAAAGAGCAGGACAAAGACTTGCGGGGCAGTGGATGGGGGCCCAGGCCCGGGGGCGGAGGGACAGTGCTCACCACGTGACCCCCGTGTGTCTGGGCCAATGTTTACCTGGTTCTATCTGGGCCTCGGGGGAGCAGGAGCCAGGGTGAGGGCTGTGGCGCTGCCACCCCTCACCTGGGACCCCCCAAGAAAACTCTGGGCTCCTCCGCCCAGGCCAGGGAAGCCCTTCCCTGAGGTGACTCAAGGTGAGCGGGGCGCCCTCGGAGATAAAGGCAGTGACAGGGGTGAGCTCTGGCCGCAAGTGAGAATAAATCTCTGTGACAAATGTTCTCTTGAAAGCCCAGAACAAAGGCCGGCCGCGGTGTTTATCCACCCCAAAGGCAGCGCAGTCAGCCCGGCCCCTGGAAAAAGCCAATCGCGTCAAAATTGATGGCCTGCTCAGGATGTCTCATTCATTTCCCGAGATGTGATAGAGACACAGGCAGGCGTGACCAGGCGGGGCTGTGGGTGGTCAAGTGGCCACTGCCTCCCTCGGCTCCTCGGCCCTCCACCAAGGGCGAATGGGGCCGGGGCGGCCGCCGCCTCCTCCGGGGAGCGATTGGCTAGCGCTGGCCTGCCGAGCCCCCACCCTGCCCCACTGGCCCCTGCGGCCAACCCGAGCCAGGGTCGCTCCCTGGTCAGCTGTCACCCGTCCCAATTTTGCCCCCACTGCGACTTACCATGTGTGTCCCTTTGTCCCTTCTTGGCCCCATGATTTCAGAAGATAGCAATTTCTCTGGACACCGGGGCAGGGCGAGCCTCCGAGCCCTGAATGCCTGCTGTCACACCTCTGGGCCATCAGGGTTGGGTGCAGGAGGGTGGGGAGGTCCTGGGCCTGAGAGACTGTTGGAAGCCCCCCTCTGCTGAGGGGGAGACCCCAGTCGAAGTCCCTAAGTGGGGACCTGCAGGTTATGATAAAGGAAGGGGCGGCTTCTTTTGTTTCAAAAGTGCTGGGCTCTGCCCTAGCTCCCCCACCCTCTACAGGGACCTGGAGCCTGCCCCCCGCACTGCCCACGCTACAGCCCCTTGTGTTTTGAGGGTCCGGGAGGGCTACTGGTGGGCTGCCCTGTGCTCCCCGTGGTGGGGACCACGCTGCCCTTGATCACCACAGCAAGGGCACAGAATCAGCCTCCTGGAGACACTGTCCTCCACAGGGCTCTCCCCAGGTCGGGAGGGTGACTGCAGCCAAGTCGGGTTCAGCCTCACCCTTGCCCTGGCCCTGGGCAGCCTGGTCAGTGGGCTGAGGGCCGACAGCTGAGCATGGGTCTGGCTCCTCCTTCTTCCTCCTTCCCACCTGCAGTGTGCATATATGTGCACATGTGTGTGTGTGCACACGTGTGGTGTGTTTTTGAGTGTGTATATGTGCCAGTGGATGTGAGTGTGTGTGTGGATTTGTGTACACGGGCAGGTATATTCATGTGTATGTGCAGGTGTGTATATGTGTGGGAGTGTATTTGCATGTGTGAATGTTCACAGGTGTGCATTCTGGTGTGTGTGCATGTGCTCTGAGTGGATGTGAGTGTGTGTACATGGGTGGGTGTGTTCATGCGCACATGTGTTCTTGTGTGTGTATGTGTGTGCATGTGTGCACACACAAGATGAGCCCACACTGTCCTTTGGGAGGCACAGGTGGGAATCTGTGATGGGCTGGAAGGCCCAGGTGGAGTGGGGTCCGTGCCTCTGCAGCCAGTGCCACCTGCCAGCCCCAGGGCACCTCCCCATCCCAGCCCCACAGTAGGTTGCTATCTTGAGTGGGCAGGTGAGGGTGGGGCCCTTGGGCGGCTCCTGCTGGAAAGGGCTAGACACCTGGGTCCTGGGGGCCTCTGGAGACATCCTAGGTCCACACAGTCCTGCAGGTCTGGCTGGTCAGGACAGGTCCAAGGGCATGTGGGGCAGGAGAGCTTGGGGCTCACCTCTCAGCCACCACCCTTTGGGGGGCTAACATGCCACTGGCCCTGGTGGGGAAGACCCTGGGAAACAGGGGCCCTGTTGAGGTGACTGACTCAGACTGGAAGGACAGGGCAGGCTGAGGTCACAGGGCTGCCCCTGCCTGACCTCTCTGAGAAGCAGCACAGCTGGGACCGGGTGGGCAGTGCTCACCTGCCTCCTAAGGCCCGGAGCAGCCCCCTTGGATTCCCTCCTCCCGGTGCCTGTGAAGTTCACCTCCACACGGGGCACAGACCCGACCGAGGACACCACACTCGGGGCCATGGAGTCTACACCTCACCAGGGCCAGGGACCCTGGGGCCGGCTCTGAGCTTAGGTCTGGGCAGGGGCAGCCAGGACGACCCTCATGTTCCCTCTGGAGCCCCCAGGGACTGTGTCCAGGATCCTGAGAGGACCCTCCGAGCCCCCAGGTGTGGCCTTGGCCTGGCCAGGGCACAGTGAGCCAGGTCCCAAGAACCCCAATGGGCCTCTCAGATGCCGAGAGGCAGGTGGGGATAGACGGACTTCTCAAGTCACCCCTCTTGCTTCCCTGCCCCCCACTGCCTCATGCTGCACTCAGCTGTCCAGCATGCGGGGGTCCCCACTGGGCAGAAGCAGGGACACTAAACCTTACCCCAGGTGCATATCAGTCTCTGCCGCCCTCCCCTGCCCCTCCTCACAGCAGGTGCACAGCTGGACCTGATCTTGTAACCCTACTCCCCACTTAGTGTCCTAAGGGCAAGTTTGGATTTGAGGGCCACACCAAGGCTCCTCTGACCTTGGTCACCTGATTGTCCAGGATCACTTGGAGGGCCGGGGGGACACTGGATGGGGTTAACAGGGGGCCTTGTTCAAAGTCTGGCTCTGCCTTTTGCGCTGGTTGCTGAGCACCACCTTTGCCTCAGTTTCCTGTGCCTCAGTTTCCTTATCTCAGGGAGTTGCTGGAAAAAGCCCCTAGCATTGTTCTGGGTGTGCAGGACACCCTCAGAGGACATGCAATATTGCTGCAGGCCAGGAGGGAGGCGGTGAAGCTGGCTCTGCCTTGGCGTGCCCTGGGCATCCCCACGGCGCCTCCTTCTGCACCTATCCAGGGGCCAGAGCAGCTGGTCCCCACTGCCCGAATCTGAAAGGCGCCCAGCCCAGAGGCACGTGCAAGGGGTGGGTGCTTCCCTGGGAGGGGGTGCTGAGTTCCAGGGAGAGGCTGCAACAGGCAGCCCCTAGGAGGGTCCCCAGGGCCCCACCTCTGGGTGCAACCCCTTCTCCCTGGTGTGGGCAGTTAGTTCCTGGAGATCCAAGCCCACGCACAGGCGGCAGCAAAGGTGATGGGGTGAGACTAGATTATGAAGCACGGGGCTCTGACTCGGTCACCCTCTCTCCTGGGCACCCTGGGAGCCCTGTCCTTGGGGGAAGGCAGAGCCCTGTCAGGGGCAGCCCTGGGGAGAGGCCCGGGTGGCCACGGCCAGCAGGACCCGAGGCTGCCGACAGCCATGTGGGAGAGTCTGGACATTGGTCCTGCCCAAGTGAAGCCCGCAGGGCACGGCAGCCCGAGAAATCCCCAGCGAGGGATGCGGCTGGGCGGGCCCCGGTTCCCGACCTGTAGAGACTGTGACATAGCAAACGTGTGCTTTCCAGCTGCCAGGTTTGGGGCAATTTGTCACACAGCAGCCCACAGCTAGTTCAAGGCTGAGGCCTGCCTCCGCGGTGGGCAGCAGGGCTGGCTCGAGGTCGCTGGGCCAGGCCACGGGTGTCCTGGGCCCTCCTCCTGCCCGCCCTGGATGCCCAGCTACTTGGGGGCCCCTGGGGCCTTGGCCTCCTGGTCTGGGGTGGAGGGAGGGACTGTGTGTCCCGCTGGGCCCTCCCTGCCCAGCTCGTGGCCGCACGAGCCCGAGGGGAAACAGATGCTGGCGCCGGCACCTTTGCCAGCAAAGTGCCTCACTTCGAGCTGCTGAGTGGAGATTTGCTTAATCTGGGCTTGCTGACATGACAAACAATGCTATTGGTGAAATAAAGACACGATTACATAGCTAATCAGCCTGAGATGCGCCTCCACTGCCCTGCCTGCCCGGCTGAAGGGGAGTGTCTGGCATAGTCTGCACCAATGTTTCACCCCCAGCAGGCAGAGACCACCCTTCTCCCTGCAGGAGCCCCGGTGAGGCCAGCTGGGCCCAGGCTGCTCTGAGTGACTGAGGCGTGGGGTGGTGTTGCTGGGGGCCCCCCACCCGTCCTCCTGTCCTTCAGGCCCGTCTCACCGCCTGCCTGACCACCATCAAATCTGCTGTGGACAAAGACAGTGCTCTTAGCTTTCCGTGGTGATGGCTCATGAGGACAGGCACCAACGCCCCCTCCCCGTCACCCTGGGCACCGGCCTAGAGGGTCCGGGCATTTGTAGCCTGCAGGGACGAGGTAGGGGAGGGGGCTTCCTGCTTTCCCTCTGGAGTCTGATTTGCAAGATGAACTCATCCCATGCACACGTGCCAGTGCTTGCTCTGCCTGACCCAGAAACATCACAAGTGGCAATTTCTCAGGGACACGTTGACACGTGATGAGGGGATCCTGGTGTGTGGCGGAGCAATGGGGGCTGCACAGCTCAGGCAGAGCCAGCAGCAGGTGCGGGGAACTCCTGTGACCCCAGAGTGGGTGGCTGTCAGCCAAAGCAGGGATGGCCCTCAATGCCTCCCAGTGAGGGCTCCTGATGATGGCTGTGCCGGGCTGCAGGTAGGGGCAGATGGCCCCTGCTCTTGGCAGCCCCAACCAGGCCCTGCAGGCCCAGCGTCTGCGGAGACGTGTGCTAGGCGCAGCCTCCAGCCCAGCCCTGCTCATCCCGCTGCCCTGCAGGGATGGAGATGTGCTACCGTGTGGCCCGGCACAGGGCTGGCACCCGGAGGGTGGGCCCTCTGTCCTCAAGTGTCCCCAGGGACCTTAAGCAGGTCCTACTGCCCCCCAGGGTGGGGCCTGCCTGAGGGAGAGGCAGCCTTCAGCCTGGAATTAGCCATAGCTGCTGTGTAGCAAGTGGTCCCCAGCATAGCAGTGGCAACAACACACGTCTATTATTGCGCAGTTGCTGTGAGGGGCCCGGGATCTGGACCTGGCTCAGGGTGGCTCGCAGCTGCAGTCAAGGTGTCGCCGGGGGTGCCGTCATCTGAGGGCTCGGTGGGAAGCAGAGGCGGGTTCTCAGTGATGACCCCTTGCAGTTGTGGTGGGGCAGGGCTCGGGCTCCACCAGAGGGAGAAGGAGCGGCTGGTCTGCTTTGGGCAGTGGTCCCGTCACGTGGGGGCTCGCTGTGCTGGGGACACAAGATGGGCCTTCCTGTGCCCTGCAGGAGTCTGTCCTGCCCGGTGCAGTCTCCTCCAGGGACGGGGGGGATCTGTCCACAGAGCCGGGCAGAGCGTTGCCTGCGGGGAGCCCTCGGAGAAGGCTGGGAGGCGGGAGCCGTCTCTCAGACACCTCCACACGCCCACTCTCTTGGTCACAAACGGAGTGTCCTCCCTCCGTGTACCCTCCCGGCCTCCCTCTGTCCCTTCCTTGAGTACTCAGCAGTGCCCGGGGCTAGGGCCCAGCCGAGTGGACAGAGCCCCACCCTTGGAGGGGCAGGAAGGACGCCCCATCCTGGTGCTGCCCCACCTCAGTTTGCAGAGTGACCTTGGGCAAGTCATTTCCCTTCAAGGAGCCTCAGTTTCCCCATGGTCCTTGCACGGTGGGACCAGATCTCCTCCTCTCCGACCGCCGAGCTGCAGGCTTCCAGGGCCGGGGCGGCCAGCGGGGCACCCTTTGTTTGTTCCCTCACTTGTCCATCAAATACCCGTCGCTCCTCTCCCGCAGTGGTCGCAGGGGGCCCCCAGACATCTGTGTCCGCGGATCCCACCCTCGGAACCTGGTAACGTGGCCTTACTCGGAAAAAGAATCTTTGCAGATGTAATTAAGTTAAGGATTTTGAAATGACATCAAATCCAATGATGAGTGTCCTTGTGACAGACACAGACACAGAGCAGGAGGCCGTGTGAAGAGAGAGCAGAGACTGAGTGACGTGGTCACTCGCCGAGGGCCGCCTGGGGCCACCAGAAGCTGGGAGAGGCCGGGAGGATCCTCCTGCAGCCTGCACCGGGAGCTCGGCCCTGCCCGCACCTTGACTTTGGACTTCTGGCTCCTTTGAGCCACTGAGTATGTGGCATTTTGTTATAGCAGCCCCAGGAGACAAGCACCTCCCGTTGTGCCATCTGCTGACAGCCAGGGACAGATCCCGCAGGGGCGGCTCATCTTCAGAGGGGAAACTGGAACCTTGAGGACGAAAGGACGGGGCTTGGGGCTGAGGCTGTGGGTAGCTGGGGCCCGGCAGGGTGGCAATCCATCAGCCGGGCTGTCATAAACAGCATCCACAATCTTTGAGCTCTTCCACAGCGCAGGGGCGCAGAGAGGGTGGCCGAGCATTTCAGTAATGCTCCACTATCGGATGTTAAGAAGAAGGGGCTGGCAGGCCCAGGTAATGTCCCCTGATGGACGCAGCGTCGATCTGTTACCGACACTCCTCCAGTGTTCGCTGGAGTCTCTCAAATAAAGTTTGCGTGTCGCGATGAATTTAAGCAAAACCGCAAGTTAAATGGCTTGTGATAAAAATATTAAACACATTATGACTGCAAGGCTCTTGTCAATGAAGGAGGTACTTAATTATTTTTGAGGAGAAATATCAACAGTGTCAGATTTAACCACCAAACTACTTAATATAACTTCCGCCCAATTTTGCAGATCATTATCTGCACAGTTAACGGGCAGGAGTTAATGGATGAAGCCCTGACATGCTGCTCTGGTGGGGAGGGTGATGCTGGCAGGGGAGGGAAATTCTCAAGGGGACCCCAGGGCTTTCCCCAGCAATAGACCCTGGGGGTGAAACCTTGTCTGGAGCCCTCCGAAGAGATCCTTGGGGCTGTACTCGAGGGGCTTCTTCCTCCAGGGCCTCACCCAGGAGGCCGCCCTCCCGCAGGGCTGCCAGGCTGTTCACCCTCACAGGGCGTCCTGTGCCCCAGAGTCCTGGAGGGGCCTCAGGAACCCTCTGGTTCTGCTCTCATCTTAGTGTCATGTTTGCCAGGCCCTTCCGTGTGGCTTTTTCCCCTTTTCCTGTCCGTGAGGGAGGTACTAGTCTCTCCTTTTTGCAGATAAAGGATGTCACGGTGCAAGGAACAGAAAAGCAGACAACCGTGAATGCAGCAGCACTTAGTTACCTCGTTGTGTGGACTGAAAATGGCTTCCAGAGGTCTCCAGGTCCTGACCCGTGGACCTGTGAACAGCCTCGTACAGACGAGGGGACTTTGCATCTCAAGGATCTGGAGTGGGGAGATCGTCCTGGGTTTTCCAGGTGGGTCTCACCTGTGATCGCTTGGCAGAGGCAGGTTTGACATGAGGACAGAAGGAAAAAGTGAATGTGGCCACAGAGACAGAGTTTGCAGTTTTGAGGCCACAAGCCAGGGAATGCTGGCAGCCAAGGAAACCAGGAGAGAAAGGTACAGACTGTGCCCCAGAGCCCATGGAGGGAGCACAGCCTGCTGCCACCTAGATTCATCCCCATGGAATCCACTTCAGACTTCTGACCTCGAGAACTATATGGGAATACATTTCTGTTGTTTCAAGCCACCAAATTTGTGGTAGCTTTTTTGGCAGCAGCCACAAGAAATTAATACACTCATGAAAAAAGAAGCCAGGAGGTGGATGACCCCAGGGCTGAGAAGGAGGTGATGATGCCATCAGGGACCAGGCACCTCCCCTTCCTCTCAACCAGCCTCGAATGTTGGCTGTTTGTCCTCTGGCTTGTTACCTTGTGGTCTCAAGATGGCTGCCACAGCTCCAGGCATCACATCCTCACATGTAGCATCTAAAGCAGGACGCAATAAAGGATGGGGGCTGGATTTCCTTATATGGTTCTTTCTTTCACGGAGGAGGAAAATCTTTCTTAGAAGCCCCTCCGCGAACTTCCCAGCTGGGTCCAAGCAAGGTCACATGGCCATCCTGGGCCAAAGAATAGCAATGGCAATAGATTCCCTGATTGGCTTAGGCCAACCTTGAGTCATCTACCGGGATGGGCACAAGCTCCCCAGGCACTAGCTGGTTCTGCTGGCAAGGACAGGAGTGGTGGTGGGAGTGGAGGCCCATGCCTGTAACCCGGCACCTTGAGAGGCCAAGGCAGGAGGATCATTTGAGTCCAGCAGTTTGAGACCAGCCTGGGCAACATAGTGAGACCTCATCTCTACAGAAAATAATAATAATAAAAAAATTAGCTGGGCATGGTGGAGTGTACCTGTAGTCCCAGCTACTCAGGAGGCTGAGGCAGGAGGGTCCCTTGAGCCCAGGTGTTTAAGAATGCAGTGAGCTGTGATTGCGCTACTGCACTCCAGCCTGGGTGACAGAGTGAGACCCTGTCTGCACAAAAATAATAAAAACAAACAAAAGGATAGTGGGGACTGGGGACTGGGTGGTCAGCCATGTCACAGAGGGGAGGGAAGTGCATGGGTTGCACAGTGAGAGGCCGCGCAGCTGCCACCCTTCGATGCCTGTAATCCCTGCCTCTGGAGGGGCACTGACTAGGATGTCCTCAGCCACAGCACTGCCCTCGGGCCACACCCAGCAGGCACTCTGCCACAGGCCCACCTGCCCACTGCTGGCCCCAAGGGTCTCCCTCCATGGCTCTGCCTACCCCCTCAACTGAAACGTCCGGGGGAAAGTTGGCGCCATCATTTTAATATTAACTGCGCAGGACTCCCTGTCCCAACTGACCCCCCAGAGAGCCTTCTCCCCTCCCCTCCGTGGGCACTTCCCGGGCATGTCCAGCCTTGGTCTCTCCTAGGCCCACGTGCAGGCTCCCGCCAGCCCCGGGGCATCGGTATCGCCTTGAAGCTGTGTCACTGTGGAAAGCTGGAGCCCCCTGGCCCCTCCACCCCCACCCCCAGCTGTGCCAGGCCAGAGGGAGCTGACCCATGAACTCCGAGGCCAGGGCCTCCAGGTCCCTCTGAGAATTGCTCCTGGTGACAGACCTGTGTGCTCTCGGGATGAGCCGAGAGCCACCCTCAAGGGGAGATGGGCCGTTGGGCCAGCTCGGCACCTATACCTTCTCCTGTTCTTCTCAAGGGCGTGTTTGTGTGTCATGTCTGCGGCTAGGCCCAGCCTTGCCTGTCCTCCCCGGCTCTGTCCTGCTCTGCAGCGGCCACCCCACCAGGCTGACCCCGAGGGGGTCCTTCCTCCAGAGCCACCCAGGTGGCCTCCACCTAGGTCAGTGTGGCTGGGTGCCCACAGACGCCACCAGCCTGCCTGCTCCCCTCTCCCCACGCAGGCGGCCTTAGCGCCCGTGGATGCGCGTGGCGGCTTCTAAGCCCCACAGCCCCTCCTAATGTTATTTTTATTTATATACCTGAGTACTCAGAAACAGCTGCTTTATTGAAATTCATCAGTCACAAGCTTAATTAAAACAATGCTCCACGTCTAACTCCGCCAGGATTGCCAAAGCAAATGTTTGTTTTGCTGCCGTCAATTAGGGCAGTGGGTGGGAGGCTGAGGCCCCTGGCAGGGAAGCCCCAGGCAAGCCCGAGCCCTGCACCTGTCCCAGGACCCGTGACACACCGGTGGGGGCTGCGAGAGGCAGGGGCGGGGGGTTGGGGTTGGGGTGGGGGGGGTGGTTGGGGGGTGGGAGGGCAGGGCTTAGGTGGGGTTGGGGAGCCTGAGGGAGCCCCTTAGAGGGTGGGAAGATGGGGTGCAGGGGGAGTTGCTGGAGCAGTGGTGGTCAAGGAGGTCGGAGGCCGGCGGGGGGTGGATGTGCCAAGAGCCACGTTGGGGCATCTGGGAGTGGGCGGGAAGGAGGGCGGTCGGCTGGGCAGATGCCCCAAGGGGCCAGCGAGGTGCGGAGGTGGCCTTGGTATGTGTGGGAGGTGTCGTCCTGGTGACAGGGCTGAGCGGAGTAGTGGGCAGTGAGGGCCAAAGGCGGGATGGGCAGGGCCCAGGTGGACGGCAGACCAGGGCTGGCTCAGGGTGGGCTCGGGCCCGAGCAGGTGGGGCCTGCGAGGGAGCAGAGGCAAAGCCTGTGTGGACACCTAGGATCCCACTTTACTTATGCTAATTACCTTCATTTGATTTGCCAGATCAATAAATTACCCCGATGTAATTGGATTATTTGCGTGGCTGGTGAGACGTTGCTGTGATTTAGCGCCTGGTGTCTTGGCAGCCGGGTGGGGGCTCCAGCCTTCCTGACCCGCCAGCCAGGTCCCTGCCTGACTCCTGCCTGCCGTCCGCCACGCCCGCCTGGCCAGGCGCTTCTTCAGCCTTGCCCATCACTCCCCACGGTGGCCGTGGCTCCGCGGGCCCTGCTCCCACCCCCCTCTCACCCCAGTCCTTCCCTGTGCGCCTGGCCCTGTGTCCTCTCTGGCCTTATGTCCCCTCTGTCCTGTGTTCCCTCTGACCCTGTGTTGCCACATGGTCCTGTGTCCCCTGTGACCTTGTGTCCCCTGTGTCCCCATGTCCCCTGTGTGGAGCTGTGTCCTCTCTGGCCCTGTGGCCCATGTGGCCCTCTGCCCCCTGTGGCCCTATGTCCCCTGTGGCCCCATGGCCCATACAGCCCTCTTTCTCTCCCTCGTGTGGCTCTGGCAGGTCCTAGCACCCAGGTGGCTCTCCCTCACTCTCCCCACAGCCTCAGACCCAGTGACCTGGGAGGTGCTGTCCCCAGGGCATGGAGGACAGGGCGGCACTTTCTCTCTGAGCCTTAGCTTCCTTATCCGTCAATTGAGGGTCAGGACGGGCCCTCCTCAGGGCCACCATGGGGACCCCCAGCCGGTGCTGTGACCCGAGCCCAAGCAGGGGCTCAACACACGCCCAGCAGTGGTGAGTAGAGAAGCCACCTTGCTCGGCGTGCAACCTGGGCTTCTGGGAGTGGTCAGGTGCTCTAGTGAATCTGCAGTGACAACAGGAGTCATAGTGGTCCCTGCGTGTTGGCCACGGCCCTCACAGTTCCTGCGATGCCTGTCCCTCGCCTTCCTCTCTTCCAGCCTGTGCTGCATCGATTATCTCTCCCCAGCCTGCCCCCCAGGCCCCTCTGCTTCGTCCCCCCCCTGCCTCCAGGGCTGGCCCCAAGCCTGCAGCACTTCCTTCCACCTCTGCTGGTGTCCAACCCAGCCCCGAGCACAGGTCAAGTCCCACCTCCTCCAGGAAGCCCCTCGGCCTTCACTGACCAGTTGGCAGTGACCCTCCCTTCCTCCTCATTTGCGTAGCCTCTGCCCTACCGGGGACCCTCGCAGCTCTGGGTACCCAGACGCTGTTGCTGGTGATGACGTCATGAGAGACGGCTGCCAGGCAACCACCCTCCGCAGAGGCAGGGCGTGTGCTCTGCTTTGGGGTGCCCCCACCGGCCGAGTTCTCAAAATATCAGAACGCAGCACACATTTAGTCCCAGAGAACAGAGGAAAGTGCAGCGTGTTTCGAAAGCCCTGGGAAGCCCCTCTTAGCCTTCCCTCTGTACTGCACAGGTTTCCCAGGAGGTGATCAAGTGAGACTAATGTCATTGTCTTTTCTTGTCATGGTCCTTAGCCTGGTAGGCGAGGGGTGTGTTGCTGCTGTGATTTTAGCAGGCATTTGCAGAGTCTGCCGTGTTATCCTTGAGGACAAAATGGGAAATACATCCCACATGATCTGTGGAGTCTATTTTGTCTGTTCTACACAATTACAGACTAAGGGAGTTAGCTAATGGCCCGGTGTCACCCTGGAGGGAGGTCTTCAGTAGTCCCACAGGACTCTGACATCAGTCCTCTATTGTCTAATATTCTTATCAATGATTTATATGAGGAAATGAAAGACCTGCCTGTCAAGTTGCTGCTGAAACAAAGGATAGAAAGTACATCGCAAGGCACAATCACAATTCAGAATCATCGCAAGGCACAATCACAATTCAGAATCATCTCAATGCGGAGATGATGTAAAATTTAAAAAAATGTGAACAGGACACAAACAGCACTATCCCTAAAGGAAAAAAATCAATTAATTGGACCATATTAAAATTAAGACCTTCTGTTCATCAGAGATACTGTTCAGAGAGGGAAAAGACAAGCCTTGTGAGGCACTTAGCTGACAAAGACTCTTGTCCAGATTTAAAAAGAACCAAAACTATAACACATCAATTTTTTAAAAAGGGGAAGAGGCAAAGGGATAGAAAAATAGGCAAAACATTTGAACTGACACCTCACAAAATGGGATATCCAAATGCTCACTAAATGCATGAAAAATGAAATACTAAATTTCCTTAGCTAGCAGGAAGATGTAAGCCACAACCACAACGTAACTGTACCTCCAAAATGAAAAAGAGAGAAAGTGTGAAACTCTGGTGAGGACACAAGAGTGTGAAGCTGCTGCACGCACCTCGCGGAACTGTTTGTCAGCCGTTGTTAAAGCCGAACACACACGTACACCTGCCCCTGCATTGCCACACTTAGGTACAGACCCAACAGAAATGCACGCATATTTTTACCAAAAGACATGTATAAGAGTGTTTACAACCATTTCCAATGTCCAGAAAGCAGAAGTGACCACAGTGCCTGTGGCAGGGGACTGGATGCACAAGCTGGTGTGCAGCTGTACAGTGGCATGCAGTGAACACCAAGCGTGGACAGACCGTTGCTATGGGCAGCAGGGCCATTGACGCCCACAGCTTAGTGTTGAGCAAGATGGGCCAGACGGGAGGGTGTATGTACTCTACGATTCCATTCTGTGAAAGTCAAACCCAGGAGGAAACTAGTCTGTGGTGCTGAAAGTTAAAATAGTGGTTGCCTCTGATGTTGGGGTACAGGGGGCACAGGGGTGCTGGAGATGTTCTTTTGTGACCCAGGTTCTGGCTACAAGTGTGCTCTCTCTTGTGAAAATCCATCATCCCTTCTGGTCTGTGCACTTTTGTGTGTGTGCATGACAGTGTAACCCAAAGTTCAGTTAAGGTACCTAAGATGGTGGCTTTGACCTTGACCGGTGAACTAGCGTGGACTTTCTCTCATGCCATAAACAACCACAAAACTGAACAAAAGATATGGAACAACTTTTTGGATATTGGACAATAGGCGGTGCAGAAGGGAGACAGATGAGGTGAGCCCTGTGAGCGCCCCGTTTCTGCTGGAAGGCCCTTTCCAGATGCAGCGCAGGACGGAGGTCCCAGCCGAGCGCTGCAGTCTGGCTGAGTTCAGCAGATACAAACTCGGGCTCAGGAGAGCGGCCAGAATCTGTGGGGAAGAGTACCAAAGAGGGGGGCTCTTGGTACCATGGAGCAGCCCAGAGCTCTGCATAGGGTGCCCTGAGCCTGTTGCTGATACTAACTTGTGCTTGCACAGGGTGAAACTCTGCAAGGCCAGGAAACAGATGAAGGGGAAGCTGAGAGCTGAACAGCTCCCAGAGCTGACACAGAGCTGGGAGGCATCCAAGTTCTGGCAGCCAGAGGGAGAAAAACCCTTTTAAGCATTTGTATTGGGCTGCCCGGGCTGCCACAACAGAACACAGACTGGGTGTCTTACACAATAGAAATGTGTTTCTTACAGTTCTTGAGTCTGGGAAGCCCGAGACCGAGCTGCCAGCCCAGCTGGGTTCTGGCGAGGGCCTCCTCCTGGCTTGAAAACGGCCACCTTCTCACTGTGTCCTCACACGGCAGAGTGGGGGAGAGAGATCTCCCTTTCTTACGGTTCCACAGTCCTATCAGATTAGGGCCCCACCCTTACGACCTCATTTAACCCTAGAGACCCTATCTCCAGATACAGTCACATTGGGGGTTAGGGCTTCAACATATGAATTTTGGAGAGACACAATTCTGTCCACAGCAACACCTAAAACATTCAGCACAGAACCCAGAAGGGCTGCAGCCTTAGTAGGAGGATAAATCAGCCCTAGAGTAAAGGCCTCTCTGGATGGTCACTAACAATGATTAAAAACAAGCTTCAAAGTTCCGATTCTGCTAGCAGCCAAGTACCTTCCCACAGACCGACTCTCCCAAAGAGAACAGCTATCAACATTGGACCAAAGACACTAAAACAACTACCTGGAGGCCCAAGCCTGAGAGCAGGAAGGGGCTGGGGTCAGCTCTTACAGGAAGGAACTAGAACCCAGTAAGTTTCCCATTTAACAGCTTCTGGCTCGAGCACAGCCCTATGTCTACACCACATAGGTCATGGATACAGCCCAAGGTCCAGCAGAAAATGTGCAGTCTTTCTGCCTTGAACACAGAGAACGAAGTTTCAGGCAACCTCAGCCATAGACAGGTAAGGGAGAAATCAGCTGCAGAAAGGAACAGCCCCAAGGCACAGATCCAAAAATCTGTGTGTAAACACTACACCGGGGGCAGGGCAGCCCCAGACAGCCCAGCCGGGGGGGGGAAAGAACTCAGTGGAGACTTGAGCTGCAACCTGTGAGGAGGACTGTTCAGTTTGAATCAAACCAGGGTAGTTGCCTGTTAAAACAATGAAAATCGAAACTCCTCAAATGCAGAGGCTTTACAACACACACTTACAAAGCCCAGGATATAACCCAAAATTACTCGAGACACGAGGGACAGGAAAATGTGATCTACTTTCAAAAAACAAAAGACAATCCCTGGAGAATAACCCCCAAATGACTAAGATGTTGGACTGAGCAGAAAGGATTTTAAGACTGCTATTATTACTATACGCCCTATGACATAAAAGAAAATATGCTTATAATAAATGAATAGATTGAGCATTGCAGTAGAAAAATAGAAACCATAAGAAAGAGCCAGATAGAAATTCTAGAACTAAAGGTGTAAATCTGAAGTATAAAGTCCCCTGGATGGCTTAACAGTAGCGTGGAAACGACAAAGGGTTAGTGAACTTGAAGGGAAATCGGTAGAAATTATCCAATTTGAAGAAGAGAGAGAAAAAAAGAGAAAAAATTTTTTTTAAAAAGTGTTTCGGGGACCCATGGAATAAATAGCAAAGCCTGACACGTGCGAGAGTGGAGTGCTAGAGTCAGAGGAGAAATGGAAATAGGGCAGAATTGTTTTTTTAATTTTAGAAATCATAGCTAAAAATCACCTGAATTTGATGAAAGATATCGACTTATAGCTTTTAAAAGCTCAAGAAAGTCCAAGTCAATATAAATATAGCGGAAACCACGCTAAAGCACATTCTAGTCAAACTGATGTAAACCAAAGACCAAGAGAGGATGTTGAGAGCAGCCGTAAAATCCGACGATGATCTGCGCGAACGCTGACCTCTTACGAGAAGTGAGGAGGGCCAGAGGTAGCGGGAGGTATTTCTAATGTCCCGAAAAACACAGAACGCCGTAACCCGCACACACTCTCCCACAATGAGGGCGAGGGCAAGAAACGTCCACACGAAAGACAACGAAAGGAGGTTTTCACCACCGGGTGTGCGCGGAGATTCTCCACACGGATGGGGTGACACTGAACGGCGCTCGGGGCTCTGCTTCCAAGGGACGAAGAGCCTCGTGTTAGACGTGGTTCGGTGAAAGGACAGACGTGGCGCAGGAACAGGGGGAACGACCCTCCACCGATTCTCCTCTGGCTCCTCTGCCTGCAACACGGGGCTTGTGCACAGGGGCGTCCCTGTGGCCGAGTTCGGAGACGGGCGCCTTCTCACAGGTGTCCCCGGCGAGCCTGGGCCCCAGGCAGACTTTGGAACAAGTGTGTTCACCGCAGCTTGGTGAAGAAGCAGGACGCAGCCTGGTCCTGCGGAGGCCAGCGGCAGGGCGTGGGGTGAGGGGCTCTGGGGTTTTGGCTGCCAGCGTGCGGCCGGGAGGCTGGGCCTGGGCGCCAGCCTCACTGCCCAGCTGTGCCACCCTGCGCCAGCGGCCTCCCTCTGGGCCTCATGCGTGAATTACAGGGAAGGATGAAGCAAAGCCCAGGCCTGAGGCAGCTCTGATGTTGGGAATCTGGGAATGGTTTGTTTGCAGTTTGGGGCTCCCTGACTCTGGGAGCCCACGGGCAGGTAGGGAGCTGAGCAGGGCGGGCACTGGGCAGCTGTGGTTCCCATGTCTGAGCCCCCGTCTCCCCCACCATGTTCTCTGCCCCCTTCCCCTGCCCCCAGCCATGGTCCCTGTTCTCAGGAGGGATTTGCAGGACCCTGGGCACCTGGGCCGTGGCTGGGGGCTGCCCTGTGTCTGGGGTCAGGGCTCTGGCATCCGCTGCCAGTGGGCGGGCTTCTCTGCTCCCTGAACACCTGCTTCGTTTCACAGCTACCGCCCACTGCAGTGACCAGGACTCTTCTTCTAGAACAAGGATATAATCTCCTTCCCTTGTCTACATGTTCAAATAGGGTCTGGAAACTCCTTTTTTCTGCCTGCTTGACTCCTGGTGAATTTAGATCTAACTTTCATGGTCTGACCCACTCCAGGGCCCCCGTGGGCAGGAGGCCAGCCGTGATGGCCCCCGCAGCCTGAAGCATGGAGGGACCCCCCCAGCAGTGCCCAGCCCAGGCATGGCCATGGAGGCAGGAGGGGAAAGCACAGCTCCAGGGCCCTGGGGGCCACACCTAGAGCCAAACTAGCTCTGCAGCCTCCTTCCTGGCCAGCCCCCGGGTGTGAGGGAGGACAGAGTGGCCCAGGAGCGGGAGGGGCATGCGTGGGGCTCCTCTCTCCTCCCCGCCCCCACCAGCACCAGCGAGGGGCCTCTGGCTGGGGCCATGCTGTCCCCAGAGAGGCCTCCCCACTCCAGCACGTGAATATGGATTTGTGCCTAAGGACAGGAGGTGCGGCCCTAATTAGAGCCGATGACTGCTTCGGCTGCTGCCTGGGAGCCCAGGGCAGCATCAAAGGGGAGCAACTGGGCTAATCCTCCTCTTCCAAGGGCAGCATCTGCTCCCCCTTCCCCAAGCGCGTCTCTCTGACAGCAGGCCGCAAGAGTCTCGCCTATTTAATTAGGACGGAAAGTTCCCCCAACCTTGGGAAATAATTTAATTTCAATATTTCCTTTGCTGAGCGTGAGATCCTCCCCCATCGCCAACCCCATCCTCAAAGGCCTTTCATCTGCAGCCGCCCATCCCCCTCCCGGCACGGCCCTCCCCTCTCATTCCGGATGTCAGAGCGTTGCCAGAGGAGCCAAGGGCTGGGGGGGCCTCCTTGGGCTTCAGAGGGTGACCATCCGCATGCTCCACCCTGTCAGCCTGGCCTTCCGGAAACCCCCCTCTCAAGCCCATCCCGAGCCCAGCAGGTCCCGGCCCTACAGAAGCCCTGACACCTCGGCCTCAGACACTGTCCTCAGTAGTCCTTCCCTGGACATTGCAACCTTCACTCAGTGGACTGCATTATGGCCTTTAATCTGGCCTGTCTTTTACCGCCCCCAGTGTGTATGTCTATGTGTGTGTGTGCATGTGCACGCATGTGAGGGTGTGCATGCCTATGCATGCGTGAGACTCTGAGTAGGCTGTGTACATGCAACTGTGCATACATTTGTACATGAGTGTGTGCACCCATATACATGTGCATGTGTGCATGATGTTTTTGTGTGTGTGCATGTGTGAGCTTAGCTGCACTGGGAGCTCCCTAAAGTCTGAACCTGTTTTCTTTAGACAGTTCTCTTTAGACAACCGGGTGCTCATGTTCTCTACTGATGCCTGCAGGGCTGGTCCCAGGCTGGGCACAGGCAGTGCTGGTAAACACCCAAAGCAAACGTGCACACGCTTGTATGAACTGAGTCCCAACTCACCCCAGGCCTAGGGGCGCTAAGATCTCTGGACTAGGGGACAGAAGGCCCAGGTTCTAGTTACTCTGTCCCTGGCTCCTTCCAGACTCAGTTTCCCCATATGTACAAACATCCCAATCCCAGAGATCAGCGCCCCGTAGCCAGGAGAGTGAGGTTAGGAAGGCTGTGCTGTGACCCTGGGGAGTCAGCCCAGCCTCCCAGCTGGCCCAGGCCCGATTTCCTCCAGCACCCCCGCTTCCACCCTCGTCCTCCCCCCGTGGCCCCCTCCCCCGCTCCCCTCTGCCCACCTCCTCCTGTCCCCTCCTCTCGCATTGAGGACAAAGATGAGCGCCTGTGCGCTCTCGGCCGAGAGGTCCTCCAGCCAGACGCAAGAGGCGGCTAATAAGAGATGTCAGCCGGGTGGCTCCGCCCGGGAACTCACCGCCCTGAGCAATTTCTTAAAAGGAAAATTCTAACCTTAAAGAGTCCTTTGAACACACTGTGAATGAACAACGAAGGCGGTGGGGTTGGCTCCTCAGAATTACAGGGAGATGGAGGTTAAAGAAAAGAGAAGATTGATTTCCGTTCGGTCTCCTGAATATATTTCCTGTGTTCTTAGGGGCTGTTTGTCACCTGCACTGAAGGCGAGGTGGGAATCCTCGGCTCACAAATTACGATCATTGGTATTCTCCCTCCCCTTCCCATCCCCCACACCAGAATTTATGCATTTTCCAGACAAAACGTGCTTTCGCAGAGAGGCCCGCTGTCCTCTTCACAGCGGTCAGGTATTGATGGTATCGATCACGCTGTACCCAGTGAACACACATCGATGGATCCCCCGCCCACGGGGTGGTGCCCTGGTGGCTGGTGGGGCCCTGGCCCGGCATCCCCCGGCTCACGGCCACCCCAAGATGAGCCGCAGCAGGGCTTTCAGCACACGTCCCTCTTCTGGGTCCTGTGCCCGCCGCCACCCGGCCTCGCCCCCACCAGGCACACACTCCTCAGTCAGGCCACCTGTGTCCACGGGGCCAGCACATGGCTTGGCACACAGGGGTCACTTGGTGGTCACTCGATGCATGCGCGCATGAATGAGTATATGTGCAACTTGAAATAGAAACAGGGTGGAAAACTACGGTCGTGAGGCGGAACTTCCCTCGGCTTGTGGGAGATAGGCCGACTGAGTCTCAGGACTGAAGTCTTCCCCTGGTCACTCCAGGGGCCCCAACAGGCTCCTGGACACCTGGGGGCCAGGCGGGCTTCCTCTCTCTGTCCCCCACCAGTGACGGTGCTGGGCAGCCCCCCGAGGGTGGGCTGAACAAGGATGCATGATTCTCCTGCCCAGAGGTGCCACTGTCTTATGGCCCTAAGCTTGGAAAGCAAATTTACACGAACTTGGCGAATTGCTTTCTTTCCTATTTTATGAAATACTTCTCTAAATGTCTGCATATTGCTCTCTTGAGGGATGGAGGGAGAAAAATAGCAATTAAGGTCTTGTCATCCAACTTGTTCAGGCCGTTAAATTGTTCAATCTTGCATAAAAAATCGGCGAGTGTACTTAAGTGGGAGGGGAGCACCTGGACTGGGCTGTAAATGTAAATCAATACGTAATGATATGCGCCCAGCCTGGCTCCCGCTGCCTGTCACGTGCTGGCGCAGCCACCAGGGCCTGGGTTTGTGCTCCTTGTGCAGTGTGTGGAGTTGGGCTTGGGGGCCCCTCTGCCCACAGGGGTCTCAGCAGAGGTAGAGCAGGGTCCCACGTGGGCACATGGCAGAGACACGCCTCTGAACCGTCTCCTCTTTCCCCAGCCTAGCAGGGAAGCTGGACTCATGTTTGGAGGAAGCTGCTGTCTGGGCCATCTGCTAAGACAAACAAGGTGGCAAGAGCGGCCCAGGCTCCAGTGGGAGATGGGCCCCTGTGTCGCTGGAGCAGACGCCTCTGCAGAGCCAGCAGCTCTGAGCAGAGCGAGCCTGGGTCTTTGAGAGGCAGCAGAGGTGCAGCATCCCATCTTCCAGAAGAGCAAGCGGGAGGCTGGAGCCGCTCTGTGGCCCGGGACGCCCTCCCAGCCGCCTTCTGAGCAGGTGTCCCCGCAGGCCCTCCCCTCGTCTTGCGGGCTGGGAGCCAGGCCTTGTCCTCACTTTATGTCCCTGTTTTATGGTGTCTCAGGAGAAAGATAGCTCAACCTGCAGAGATTCATTCCCCTCTACAAGAGGTTCATTTATTCTGACACATGTGGTTTAGTTTCAATTATTTATCATAACACTGGAGAGACCCAGATGAAAGCACCAAAGTGCGTTTAACTGCGAGGGTGGTGGGTGGAGCAGGCGCTTGGGGGGCCCTGGGGATGGGGGGCAGGGGGGTAGGAAGGTGGGGTATGAGGGGGCCCCGCACGAGGAGGGGGAGCCTTGTGGGCAGCCACGGTCCACTGCCCTCAGGGTTTTCCTCTTAGCCAGAAGCACGGGAGGTGAAGGACATGCTGTGCCCCAGTGCTCAGAAATGACATCTTGTTCCAGGGCTGCTGAGGAGCCAGATGGAACCTCAGAGCCTGGTGATGGGACTTTAAGAGAGTGGAGCTTTCTTCTCCTGAGCAGCTGCAGCCTTTTAATCAGCCAGAGCAAGGGTGGGGGCAGCCTCCCAGCTCTGTGGATGTTCCCAGCCTCTCGACCCACACTGTCTGTGCACCCACCCTCCCTCCTGTCCCTCCGCCCACCTGTCTGCCTCCACGTGTGTGACAGCCCTTTGTAGAGATGCCACATGGGGCGTTGACCATGCAGAGGCATGTCAGACCTGGCCCTGCTCTGCAGAGCCTGTGGCTTGCAGGGAGGCCCAGCTAACAATAAAGTGACAGTTCCTGCTGCTTGCTGTACCCAGGTGCTGTTCTAAGAGCTGCCTGTGCAAGAGCATGTTAGGGCCCCGAGACCACTCAAAATACCACAGAGGCCCGTAAGGCTACCTAGCCTGAGGCTGCACGGGCAGAGAGTGGAGGGCTGGGACCTGCACCCAGGTCAAGGTTGGCGGCTCCTCCCTGCACGTGGGCAGGTTTAAGTCGAATTGAGGACAGACTCCAGCCAAGCGACTCTGGTAACCTCCCATCTGAAGAGGCCTCCTCCTTGGTATTTGCCCTCAGGCACTGGGGCTGACGTGCCCTGCTGCCCCTCCCATGGCTACACCCTCACTGCCCTGGCATGGAGAGGTGCTTCCTCCAAACCACACACAGCTCCTCCCTGCATCACGCCCATCAGCTCTGGGTGGAGGAAAAGATAGTGGGCCTAGTGGGACCACAAGCCAACCTCTTCCTCCCTGAACAGTTTGGTTCATGCTGCTTCATTGTACGGAGGAGAGAAACTCCGAGTGAGATGGGCTGGCAGAGCCACCTTGTCCGGGCACCTCCTAATACAGGTGGGGAAACTGACGCTCTAGAGAGGAGATGGCTTGCCCAGGACACACAGCAAGGCCCATTGCTCAGGAAGCACCATGTCAATGGGCTTCCTTCAGCCCGGGCCTGGGCTGGGCTCTGGCAGGACCCCTGTGCTTCTTGGCCCAGCAGTGTCCACCCCAAAACAAGCAGAGATAAATGTGAAATGACTATATCAGAGACAGTTATTCTAAGTCACCACAGAATGGCCACATCCGACTGATTGCCCGAGACGGCCCCTGCCCCTCAGCAACTGCACTGTGCTTTGATTTACAACGGGAAGAAATAGTCCCCTGAACCATCTCTGGTTCCGGTTTGGGAACCAGCCTGCCATTTATTTACACCACTGGAGTGTGAATTCTATGAATAAATTTTATTATCTTGTGGCTTCGGGATGACAAAAACATGAAAGCCGCTCAAATTGTGAGATGCCCACCTCTCCTCATTATATCGGCTAGGGCTGGGGGAGGGGGCTCTCCTGGGAGCCTCCTTTAGATTTTAATTAAACTGACTTTCTCCAAACAATTTGCAATAAATTAGTGCCAACCAGGGCTTGCAACGTCCAGGCACCAGGCAGTGCCAGGCTGTCAGAAGGACACTGGCTCTCACCTGGGGTCACCTGCATGGGAGGCCATACACACCTCGGGACAGGCTCATGCTGGCTCCCTGGGCTCAGCGCCCTACCTCGCTTGGCCACGTGTTTGCAGGCCTGTGCACTACCAGTGCAAGGCTCCTCTGTGCACTCCCAGTGCCAGGCTCCTCTGTGCATTCTCCTTGCCCGCGTGGGCCTTGCTGTGCTGCTCCCTTCTCTTCATGCCTGGTTTGGCCCTAGCCCAGCCCCACCCGACCCTCCTTCCCGACCCTCCCATTGCAGGTGGCTCAGGGTGGCCAGAGAGGAGCTGACTCCCACTCTGCATGCAAGCCGATGGCAGCCCTGCTGAGCCCCTGCTTAGGGGTGTGAGGGGGCCACTGGGGAGCCCTGGAACTGCTGGTGGCTAGGCCACTGCATCCTTGGAGTTGCTGTTTGGGTCCTCAGCATCCTTGGCCCTGGAGCTGGCCCTGACCATCACTCTGGCTGCAAGGACAGAGTGTGGACCAGCCTGAGGTGGGCTCTGAGGCCAGGCAAGAGGCTGGGTGGGCTCGGCTGCCTTGCTGCAGGCTCCCCCAGACCATATTCTCCAAGCTCATGATGAGGATGAGTTCCGTCCTGGGCAAGGCAGCGGGAGAGAGGGGTGCAGGGAGACACAGCCCCGTTCCGCACAGGAAGCCACCGGCAGAGGCCATCGCAGAGCTCAGATAGGGGTGACAATCCTTCCAGTTTGCTCAGGGCTCCAAAGTTGACAAAGTGCTTTCTAGTACACACACACCTGGGTGCTTGTGCAGGAGCAGTGTCCCTCAAAGCCGGAGGGACAGGCCTTGGTGTCTGGCGAGGTGGCTTCAGCAAATGCTAGCTGAGTGAGGGAAAGACAGGGTTGAGGAGGGAGTGAGCCTCCCCTGGCCTGGGCCAGCTCCCTGAGCCATCCATCTAGGCAGGCGGATGTCTTGGGTCTCAGTTCCCTGGTGGCTGGATTAGCCTGGGCACCAAGGCCTTGCTCTGAAATGCCACTTGGGGCCTGGCCTGTGAGCCCGGAGAACAAGAAGAGCAAGGAAGTCAGGGGCTTCTCCCTGGGGTCTGCCACTGCCCACCCCCTGGGAGCTCGCGGTCGTTAAGTAAGATCCTGGGAAGAAGAGACTCGGGGGTGGGGGTGTGTGTCTGGGAGAGCTAGTGTGGGCTCCTGTCACAGTCTCACAGGGCTTTGCAGCCCCTGGGGCCTGTTTTCTTCTGGGGCTGTTACGAGCACAGATATACGCGGTCACTAGGGCTCTGTTTAGGGCTCTGGGGGCCTCTCAGAGAAGGGAGGCCCCTCCGGAGCCAGAGAGCAGAGCCAGCCTGCCCCCCGGGTGTGCCAGGCTGCAGCTGAGGCCCAGCGCTGGCGCGGACAGCACGTCACTGCTGTCACAGGGCAGCATGGCCCTGCCTGCACCGAGAGGCCCAGTCCACGCGCTGGGGTGATAGCAGGGCCTTGCCACATTAGCTGTGGGGTTGGGGGAGGCCACCCTCCCTATTTTACAGATGAGGGAGCTGATCACAGCAGGGAGGGGAGCTAGAGCCTAGGTCCCTAGTCTGTGCTTCTAACATTCTCTGAGTCTGGGTTCCTAAGGGTGGAGCTACCAGGTGTGGTTTCTGGATTCCTCGCTCCCAGATCGGTTGGCTACAGTGCCCAGCACGAGGGCTAATGGGTCCCACCCAGAATCTGGTCTCCTCATGCTATGTGGGGAGGGAGGGCACCCTCAGGGGTCACTGACCATGTTCCCGCACCGAGCCATCGACGGAGAAGGGGAGTCCCAGGCTTCAGCCGCAGTGGCCCAGAGCTTCTACTGCTAACCCACAGAGCCCAGGATGCCCACCTGGAGGAAAGTTGGGCAGGTCATCGAGTGTGGCTCCGAAAGAACAAAGTCTGATTTAATGGAACGGGCAGCATGCGGGGCGGGCACGGGGGTCTCCTCGGTGGTGCTGTTGCTCTGAGTTCGGCCTTGCATCTGCTCCAGCAGCTGGCCTCCCTCCGCCGCCACCACCACCACCGCCTGAGCTCCGCGGCCGTAACATTTCATGACAGTTTTGCTTGCGAGGAGTCACAGTCCATTGGTTTTATGGAAACACCTTCCGAGTTTACTTCCGTGCAGGGGAAAAGACAGCTGTTTTATACGCACTTGGAGGAACACCTAAAGGGTTTTAGCGTTAATTAAGTTGGGAGGCCTGTTCCTAACAAGCACCTTTTTGTAAATGTCAAGCTGTTCCACTGTGTTTCATTGTTGCCACGGAGGGCGGAAAGTGAGCAGCCCCTACTCCTTCCTGCTAAGGGAAGAGGCACATGGGCCCGGTGGCTGGCATGGCCTGTCTGTGCGGGGGTGGGCCTGCTACATCAGCCTGCTCAGTACAGCCACCTCCTGGAATGATCCAGAAGGTGTCAGAGCAGCTGGAGAGCAAGCAAGAGGCTCTGAACGAGTGGGGCTGGTCAGGGCAGGGGACCCAGGCCCACCATCAGGAGAGGGGGAGGGTGGGGGGTGGGCAGCCACAGCCCCAACCATCCCCAGACCCCCAGGCAGGACCTCCCTCACGGGCGTGTGCCCAGTGGGCTCACGGGGTCCTGCTCTCAGATCTGGGGCTTATAAGTGAAGCCCCACATGTTGGGGGCTTGCAGCCTGGCTCACGTGAGTTCCTGCCTCTCGCTGACTCCCCGGATGGGTTTTGGGCCCCTGTCGCCCCGGGCCTTTCACGGTCTCCCCCTCCCACCCCTACACCTGGTGACTGGGTCAGGTTCGGGGGGCCAGCACTCCACAGTCACCCCTCGCCCCTGATGGGGGCCTGGGGTCTCAGGGTGGGGTGAGACAGCAGCCACCCCCACCTGGGCTGGCAGATCACTGAGAGAGGGGCCTGAGCCTGGCCTTCGAGTCGGTCCATCCACGTGGCACACCCTGGACAGACGTGGGCACCTGGCAGTGGGCTCCAGCAAGCACAGCAGGAGGGAGGGGAGAGGAGCGGCCCCTGGGCACGGCAGGGGTGCAGGGCAGCAAGGTCTCCGGGGCTGGCAGGGAACCCCAGGGCAGGGGGCTTGGAGAAGTGGGGCTGTGGTCCCAGAGGGCCTGGGGAGCTGGGGTGGAACAGGAGTGTGCTGCGTCCCAGGCCCAGGGGAGCCTGGCGGGGTGTGTGTGAGACAAGCTGGGCAGTGCCTACAGATGGGGGAGAGGCCTGGCAGGTGCACCGCTGGGAAAGCAGGTGTTCAATAAATGAGCCTCAAAGGCATCCCACCAGCAACCACTAGCTCTTGAGAAGAGGTACCTTGCAGGCCAAATATACTATAATCCCCAAAACGTAGCTCTGAAGGTAGAGCCAGGGCCTGGAGGGGTCTGGGGGTGGCCAACCTGCCCAGGGGCACTGCTCCTGTTGCACCCACGGACAGCGTGAGTGACAGAGGGCGCAGGCCAGAACCAGAAGACCTGGCTAGGGTCCAACCTGCCCTGAGCCCCTGACCGAGTGGCCTTCACCAGACCCTCCCTGATCCAGGCCTCTGTAATGTGGAGACTGGAAGCTTCCGGCCCTGCAGGGGGGCAGGTAGTGTGGGTCTGCAGGCAGGAGCCCTGGGGAGGGACGGTGCTTAGTGGGCAGGGGCGGGGCCCCAGGGCAGGACTCCAGAGAGAGGGGCTGCAGAGTGGGCGGGGCTTAGTGGGCAGGGGCGAGGCTCCAGGCCGAGGTCTCAGGCACACCCCCACCTCCCAGAGGCCTGGGTGGCTGAGATATCCCACAGCTGACCTGTGCTTTCCAGCCCCTGCTGAGAGCCGCAGACCCAATTGCGTCTGCAGCTTGCAGCAGTTAATCGAGCCCACACCATGGTTTGTCTCCGGGAGCCCGGTGGGACCTTGGTGCCAACACCCGACCTCCAGTGTGATTCTCCTCGGTAACTCACCACCCGCAGCTTGGCACATAGCCACACAGCAGCTCCCAGGCCTGCAAGGCACAGCTCCACCCGGGCCAGCTCTCCCAGGCATTGTTCTGTCTGTGGGAAAACCCTGGGGCTCCCCGCCTGTCTGGCACCGACCACCCCTCTGCCTTCCCTGTCCTCTGGGACCCCCCACACTCCCACCCTCATGCTGGGTCATATCCTTGGAAATGGAGCCCTACAGAGGGACAGCACACACTGGCCTGGGGCTCCCAAGGCCTCCACCTCCCCAGCCTCAGCATCCTGAACAGCCAGACAGTGGTGACCGAGTCTGCAGGCCCACGGACCCTGGAGAGACCCATCTAGTCTGGACTCCACAGTCAGAACCAGCAGGCCCTTCTAGGTGGGAAAACTGAGGCCCAGCAAGGGGGCTTAGAGCCGAGTCTGGGCTCCTGATGATCTGAGCATGAAACCTGCTTCTGGATCCATGAACTGCGACCTCAGCTGGGTCCTCCGAGCACATCCTGCCTCATTTACCAGTTGGGCAGAGGATCTGAAGCTGGTAGCTTTAGGGCCATTTCACTCCCCCAGGAGACTTATGGGATGGCTGCCCCCATTTTACACACAAAGTGTTGGGAGAGCAGGTCAAAAATGGGCCATGGGCCTCCGTGATCCTGGCCTCTCAGCTGCCTCCACCTCTGCCGCTCAGAGGTGACACACGCCTCTGGGCTGCTGGGCTGAGGGCATGTCTAGGACTAGTGCCCTTCCAGAACCCCAGCCTCATCTTGTGTGTGTGTGTATGTGTGTGTGTGTGGAAGGTCTTCAGAGGCAGCAGTAGGTACCTCGGACACAGGACTCTCTTTGCAGGATCCCAACCTCAAAGTAACCTCTCTGCAGCTACCTGGGACGTCCACTCCCCCTAAGCAGCCCTGCTGGTGACACCTTGCTTGCTAATCCTGTCCCTTCCCACTCCACCCCTGCTCGGGCACCCACCAAAGCCCCACTACCTGGCTCTCTTGACATGGGAGGATAAGCCGTGGGGTCTGCCTTCAGGCCCCAGGGGAGGGGGCCCAGCAGCTCAGCTGTCTGCGCTACCTGACAGTACTGGGTGGGGGTAGCAGTGCTCTAACACCCCCCTCCCCCGTGCACCACCCCAGGCAGGCTCCCCTCAGCCCTGCCAGCTGAGTGGACTCAAGTCTCAGGGGGATTTGCACCCAGGCATTGGTGTCCAAGGCCTGGCAGCCAGGCAGGGCAGAAGCTGAGGCCAGGGTGTGTCCTGAGCCAGCACGTCCCCCCATATTGTCCTGGTTCCTGAGATGAGGCCAGGCAGATGCCCGCAGAGGGTCCCTGGAAACGCCAGCACCTGGAGCTCTGAAATCTGGCAAATTCTGCATCCCAGGTTCCCACTGGCGACTCCAGGAAATGGCGCATGGGTTAAAATGATGAAAAAAAGTTACCACCCCATAAGACAAAGCTAATTTAAAAGCTCACTCATTCCTAGTGGAAAAAATGGGGTTAGTGTCTGTAACATTTGAAAACCAACTGGAAACAGCCTGCCAAATAACTTTCTGGAAGGGGTGGCTTAGGTTTTGTGTTGGGAACCTGGAGTCTATGATCATCAAGAAAAAGCGCCTCAGCATCTTTGGGCCGGGGTCGGGGAGCACGTGGGAGCATGTGGGAGCATGTGCGGGCAGGTGGGAGCATGTGGGAGCATGTGGGAACATGTGCGGGCAGGTGGGAGCAGGGGGAAGCAGAGGGGAGCAGGGGGGGTGGGATGGCACAGGAGAGAGGAAGCGACCTTTGGGTGCTTGTTCAGAGATTGGGAAGGTCCAGTGACTCATGGAGGGCACCCGGGCCCGAGCTGCCTCTTCCCAGAGGCCCTACCTGTGTGCCCCGAGCCCCACCAGCTCCCCGACCAGCTCTCTGGAAACTGGGGCTGAGAGAAAGGGCATCTCGTGAGTGGCCGTCTCAGGTGCAAGTACTGAGGTGTTAGTGTGAGCAGGGGTGGGGTGGGGTGGGGCGAGGGGTGGTTCTATAGCAGTTCTTAAAACAACCCCAAGAGTAACCAACCTTGCCCTTGAAAACACGTTAATTCACCCACCAGGTAGTGTAGAATCTGTCCTTTCGGCAGGTGGTGACCCTTACGGTGCCTGGGGCACGGGAGCCAGCGAGGCCTGGGCAGACTCTGGTCTCTGTTGCAGGCTTGGCCACAGCACGAGCTCCTTGAAGGAACAGAATGAGTATTTGTTGAGCAGTTATTATCAATGTAGGTGCTGTTCCCCACGCATTGCCAGCACGAACTCCTTTAATTCTCAAAGCCATCCTTGAGGGAGGCGAGCTCACAGCCCAGGCGGGCGCTCATGGAGGAACCCGGGGAATGGACGCCGGCCTCACTCTCCTCCTACCCTCCCATCCCCTGCCATCCCCTGCTCGTCACTGGCCAAACCTAGGGGGAAACCAGGGCACGGGGTCACTGATGTGGCCGCGGAGATCAGCCTCTCAGGGTCCAGAGGAGGGTGTGGAAGGGGGAAGCAGTCTGGAGGATCAAACAGGAGACTCCAGCATGCCACATATTTAAATGATTCTCCCTCTTTCTGTCTCATCTCTCAGGCTGCATTCCTGAATCAGCACAGGGTAACTGTGCAGCTCTGATGCACTCCCCTGGGCTCTGTTTTCTTTCTAGCAAAGTCCAGATGAGTTGTTCATTCTTCCTAAATATGCTTATTTATCCCGCCAATACCAAAGGAGCACCAACTATGTGCTGGGCTCTCTCCCGGGCCCTGGGGATGCAGCCGCCAATTCAGAGGAGGCTGTACCTGCCTGGGGTATATTCTGGGGCAGGGGCAGGCAGACAGCGAGATGGCACAGAGAAGAGAGAGAGACTAGCGCAGCATGGCACAGGCTGGGGCAGGCACTCAGGAGCCACAGTGCTCTGGAGGGAAGGGAAGCAGAGCCAAAGACTAGGCCACTGGGGATGGGGTGGGGGCCACGTCAGGTCTGGTGGGCAGGGAAGTCTCTCAGGAGATGATATTGGAACACTGAGGAGAGGGACAGGGGCTTGTAAAGTCTAGAGAAGTGCACTTTGGTGGTGAAAACAGCAAGTGCAAAGGCCCTGGGGCACTAGGAGTTTGGCAGTTTTGAATCCCAAGGTCAATGTGGCTGGGCCAGGCTCAGTGGTGGAAGTGTTGCTGGTGTGTTTGGGGCCCGATATACAGGGTCTGGTGAAGCACTGACGAACTTTGAATTTATTCTAGGCCTGAGTGGGGAGTCATGGAGGAATTTGGGCAGGAAGTATCTTGGTCTCATTGCAGGGGCCACTCTGGTTGCTGAGTGGAAAGTAGATTGAATGGGAGGGGAGTATGGGCCCAGTGAGGACACTGTGGTTACTCCAGGGGCGAGGAGGGCAGCTAGCTGGGGGACAATGGTGGGGGTAGGGGCAGTGGTCAGCTTCTGGGGACATTTTCAAGTAGAGGCAACAGGGTGTGTCTGAGGCTGTGAGCTGGCATCCTAGAAGGTGGTCACCATGGGCACCTGGGCCTGAAACACGGACGGTGGTGGTGTTTGGCAATGACCCTGGGTGTGGATGTCTCAGGTGTGGGGAATAATGTATCTTTGGAGGTGAGGGAGCCCGGGGTGGATGGACTGTGCACACGGAGTCTTTGTGGCCTGACGTGGTCCCAGTCCAGAGATTGCAGAGAAACCCACATCCTGGTTGCTGTTCTTGGTCCTGCTCTGACCCTCCCCTCTCCCCAACAATTTTCAGAACCGCAGCTCAGTGAATTTATTAATTGTGGTGCTAGTGATACATTCGTCTCTCTGGGAACCACAGATACTCTCCACAGCACATAGCTCGAGAATGAGGACCCCACTCATCTGGAGACAATGGTCAGTGAGCAGGGGCAGCAGGCAGTGCCCATGGCCCCAAGTCGCTCAGTTCTGCTTTGCCCCGTGTTTTCTCTCCATGCTGTTTTTCTGCATTAAAGAAAAAAATCTGTTCATTCCTTCATTTGCTCACCTGTTGCCTGTCTCCTCTCCCTGCCCCGACTGTGACGCAGACTCTGGGGTAGCAGGACTGGCTGCCTTGCCCATGCTGCATCGCCAGCGCCTGATGAGAACTCCCTGGCTGCCTCACCGCGGAGGTGTTCTGCAATATTTTTGAGAAGATTAATAACTCAATGAATGTCTTAGTCCATCCAGGCTACTACAACAAAACACCACAGACGGGGGCTTAAACAACAATTTATTTCTCACAGTTCTGGAGTCTGGAAGTCCAAGGTCAGGGTGGCAGCAGGGCTGGTTCCTGGTGAGGGCTCACTTCCTGCTCCATGGAGGGTGCCTTCTGGCTGGATCCTCTCACAAGGGTGCTAATCCCTGCACAGGCCCTCGTTACCTCCTGTAAACCTAATGACCTCCCAAGGGCCCACCTCCCAATATCATCACTCTGGGGTCTAGGGATGCAAAAGATGAAATTGTAGTGGGGGGGACACAAGTATTCAGTTCGTAGCAATGAGCGAATTAATTGTTGTGGGCTTCTCTGCAACAGACCAGGCATGTCTGAGTGGTGGATGTTGTGAAAAGTATCCGGAGTTATCAAGTTAAGGGTTTTTATTTCTTTTTGTTGTTGTTTTTGTTATAGTAAACAAAATGAAACAAACACAAAAACCCCAAACCAACCAGTGTCCATTACTTGTTGACACAGACCTCTAGTGAGGTTGTCTCTCTCTTTCCTATAAGACAGAAGCTGAAACAGACTTAAATAAGAAACAATAAGACAACAGGAGAAGAAAAATGGTCAGTCAGGGCTCAAGAAAACAAACAGAGGAGATGAAACCCACAAAGTGAAGGCCACACTGGAACCGGGCAAAGGAGACTGGAAACTGCTTACACCACCGTCTGGGATGTGGAGTCAGGCCGGAAGGAAGTGAGAAAAATGAAACAGAAAAGAACAGAGTTAAAATGCAAGAAAAAGGAAGGAAAAGAAAACAAAAAAGGCGACACAACATACATGTAATTGGTGGCCTCATAGAAGAAAACCAAATATAAAAGGAAAATAATTCAAATAATTCAAGAAAATGTTGTGAAGTGAGAAAAACAATCAAATCTATGGATTGAAAGGGTATACTATGTTCCTATAAAAATTGATATATATGAGTAACTTTGAGACCTGTTAGAAAATGGGGACCGAACACAAAGAATGTTTGTCACTCAGGCAAAAATGTTAAGGCACTGACGTGAGGAAATGAGTCCAAGCTGGCTTCAGATTTTCTATAGCAACACCTCATGTTAGAAAACAGTCAAATAATGCCCACAAACTCCACAGGGAAAGAAAGTACGAACCTAGAATTTTATATCAGAATAAAATTTTAGAACAGAATAAAACCATTATTTACATTTAATCATAAAAAAGCATTTCTAAAAATATTCATGACTACTGGAACTGCTATCTAACAAGGTTCTTTTTAAATAAATTGATGGAGAAGATTTTAGTCAACCAAAAGGTGAGTGGAGAAACTATGAAGGAAAGGCCCATTGTCAGCAAGGGCTAAGGTCAAAGCAACCAGGGCACTTATGGCTACGGAGCGTAAGTGGCTCGGAGCAATAGAGGTAGGATAGCACAGCCGTGGTGGTTTATCTGCAAATGAAGCCCCTAAATTCCTCCCCTCCTAAGTTCCTAAGTTCCTGCCCTCCCTGCGCATCTGTGCGATGCGTCCCATGAAGTCTGTTTCCCTCCCCTTGAATCTGGGCTGAACTAATGACTTCTTTGGCCAATAGAATGAGGAAGGGGCCACGTGCATGGGACAGGTCTTGGTGTAACTAACAAGGGGCAGGTTTTGGGGGCAGGTGAGTCTTGGCGTCAGGAAGTCTGCTCTGGGGACTTCATAATCTCTACTCTTTTGTCTTCCAGAAATTCTGTTATTTCTGGGAAACAACTCAGGAAGGTCATGAAGCCCGACTGGCCTGAGCGTCTAGACCATGAGAAGGGAGGGTTATAAGAACATGCAGAGGTCGCTGAACTCTGTTCATGGAGCTGGTTACAACCCCCTCCTTCTCTTTAGTCCACCCTCAGTCAGGACGTCTGTCTCTCTGGCTGCCTCCCGCTGAAACGAGATGAAGTTGCCGTTCGAGGAAGAATAAAAATGTTGGGCTTGTAACTGAAACGTTTTAGCACATACTATTGAGGTGGCACCCTCTCCCCACCAAGGCAGTAAAGTATATCAAAGAAGTACCCATCCCCCCCGTGGTCCCTCCCAGGGTATATTGGCCCAGTGTCCCCCAGATGGGATCTCCATCCAAAATTTCCCAGGCACTCGTGAAAACACTTTTAGGGAGCTGGTTTAATGGGCAAGTTCTGCCCTGTTATGGACCGAGAAGGGGGTGGTAAGGATTCCCAGCAAGCACGTGCCCCATTGTCTAGCTGTTTAGACACTCATAGGCCCAAGTGGCTCTTTCAATTTGTGAGGGAAAAATAGAAATTCACTAAAAACCTTTTACCCTGAAATGGACAAGCTGTAACCCTATGTATGTTAATTGCTTAATCTGTTTCTGTAAGACTGCTTATCGCCACACCCATAGGAATGTTTGTGAAACTGATGTTATAAAGAAATTGAAATGGACTAACGCCTTCAGCTCATGCTCCCATAAACAGCCCCCCCTTGCAGCAGCTACCTTGTAAATTACAGTAACTTCCATATGTGTGCACGTCCTGGTATAAGCCGCTCTGTACCACCTCCTTGCTCTTGAAGTATAAAAGACAAGTCCCCCTGACTGGGGGTGCTCAGATTTTGGCGGAAGATCCCCTCTGAGCCCGCCAGTGTTAATAAACCTGATTTCTCTGCGTCCTTGCGTACCTCTCGGTGTTTCCTTGGACAACGTGACTCCAGTTTTTGCCGTTACAAATTGACCCCACAGACAAAAATATACCCAGAGGGTGCACCAACAGTACCTGCTCCTGTTTGCCTGTCCCTCTGGGAGCTGGTGTGGTGTCAATTTCCCTAGACCTTGGGGAAACATCATTTGCTGAGATACTATTGTACAAATAGGGGTCCTCTGGCTAATTGGAGGGAGGGGATTAAGGCCAGCAGGTTGGACAGTTGCCGGGCTGCTCTTTTGGCCATTAACTGTACTGTAGACTGTCCGCTGATGTCCCCCGCAGTGCATGATGGCTACCTCCATGGCTAGTAAAATGGCTTTTAATAACTCAAGAATTTGTGGTTCATATTTAATTTTCTTATTTCCAGAGGTAAGGGACCCTTGCTCTTTCCAAATATCTTTATGAGCATGCATCACCATAAAGGCATACTAGGAATCAGTGTAGCCAGTCCCGTCAACTCATCCTCTGGGCAGAGGTCTCAGGGGTGGGGCTTGTGCTTCTATTACCTGCTGGCTGGTAACCACGGCACACCCAGCTTCACATAGTTCCTGTTAAGAGCTCCCCACCTGGGTCTGACAGGGGCTGATTCATCAAATCTGGGCAAATAGTTGTTGGGATTCGGGAGCAAGAAGAATGCAAAAGGAAGCATCTTTTAAATCTGTTACTGAAAACCAGGCAAAATTTCCAGATACAGTGGTAGGAGGGTATAAGGATGTGGTACCACAGGGTGAATATCCCCCACTATTTGGTTTATTGCCATTAGATCTTGAACCAACTGGTATACCTGGGTTCCAGGTTTGTTTTTCTTGGACCAGCAGAATGGGGGTATAATAAGGCGTGTCTGACCAGCCTTCCCCTCATGGCTAGAAACTCACTTTTAAGGTTTTTTGGGGGTCCCCTTGGCCAAGAGGGGATCCATTTAGTCAGTGGGGGGCAAGTGCCTAGGATTTTATTTTAGTTTACATTTCCTCCCTTTTGGCCAAGATTTGCCAATGGCAGCACTGATGGCCAAACTTTTATTTTGTCCCATTGTTGCCAGGGTGGCGTGGCCACCTGCCCTGGCTCCATCCTGTCTCTCAGTGGGACCCTGTGGCCAAAGGACTTAAAGCCAGAAGACTTGTAGCCAATTCAATGTTCTAGGCAAGATGGGAATGGAGGTGGACAGGCACTTATCAACCTTTAAAACCTTTTAAGTAACATAAGAGCAAAACACCAAATGCCAAAAGCAATATTACACAATTAACTTATCTATAAGCATTGAACTACTGTCAGACTTGTAGGAATTCAATATATAAAACATAAGCATTTTGTTAAAACCATTTGAGCTAAGGATTTAAAAACTCATGTATCAGAATGTTTTTTGTGGTCTCTCTGAAGAATTAACAACATTTTAACCAAAAAGGTTATAAATCCTGCCTAGTTCTGACAATGATAGGGAAAAGGAAGCTCACAGGTAGCTAAACATTTAAATTACCTAAATTTTTTAGGACATTTGTCAAAGATGTTAAAAGGCTCAGAACATTTGGTCAAAACAATCACAGGTTATTATAAAATAACAGCAATTTGCTTAACCAAGAGTGATAACCAGAACCCTTAAAGGCAATACAGAAAAACCTTAATTTTTTTAAAGCTTAGTTTTTCCCAAGTAATCAAAAACATAATAAGGACACACAGGAATTATCTTGATAAAGCATAAAATCTTTGTTTCTTAGGCCAATTATCAAAAGGTAAAAAAACCTTTTTTTAGTGTGATTGTTTTTTCTTATGGGAAACCCATTTAGACAACGTGGAAGTCAAACCTCATGAAAAGGGCACCTGAATTAATCAGATGTAAGAAGACTGTATCCAGGGTCATGACTAAACATTACATTATAAAGAAAACAAGAAAATAGAAAACTATTACCTCGAGACTGGGAATATGCGACTCTTAGAAACAGCACAGGAAGTTTTTTTTTTTTTTACCATATTGAACAATTCAGACATATCAAGAAGCTAAGAAAAAAACATTGCTTTTCTAACATTTCAGTGTTAGACCTTAACAGCAGACTTAGAACCAAAGAGGAAAGACAAAAAAAGTTACAGGAGCCAATGAAAAGGTTGAAGGAGAAGTTATCATCTCCGGCCTTCTCAAGGGGAGAAAAAGCTGAAAGCATCAAGACAGCAAAAGTTGAACTTCTGATATATAAATCGAGACATTTTAAAAGAAGCGGATTATAGAATGAGAATTAAAACCTCTTGCAGTTTTATTAAGAACAAACTAATATTTTAGGATAAACTTGTTGTTTTAACCTAAAATTTTTTCCCTTTTACTTATAGCCAACTTGATCACATACAAATTTTCTTTATAAATTTTTGTGAACCTTATCATAACTTACACAGACCATCTATGACACACTTAGACTTTTTGTTTTGTCCTAAATTTTTCTCAAATAACCAGTCATTTTATTTTAGGACCAAAGATTTACCATACAAGGTCCTTTTTACATAAATTTATATTTTTCTCTTTGATTTCACTTATTAAAATATATGTTCTTATTTATAACTTTCTTCACATCTCTCTCCCCTACTTACTGGCTCTTTTTATCTTGTTTCATAAATACCTTCAAATGACCTACAAATTAAACAAAATTATTTTTAAATAAAAAACAGCATTTTATGCCCATTTTATAATTTTTTCTATAAAAACATATATATTTATTTTTGCCTCACTTTACACATAGTATCATATACATTAACCAGAAATTTTAACTCCCAGTAACCCCAACCTTAGTGAAAACCCAGGAAGCAAGAGATCTGGGATCTTCTGTCACAAGCAGGTCTGCCACTTACATTTTCCCAATTTACTTCAGCAGTTCACTTAGGTTCTAGTTACCATTTCGAGTTATTTCCTTGCTAACCATTTTTATAACCTGTGAATATTACATATACAACCAATGTGATTAATTGCGCCCTCAACAAAGTCATTCAATGTCTAAACAAATTCAATATCTAAACATATCTTCATAAACAAAATTGGGGAAAAGAGAAGGAAAAGAATTTTAAAACATAGACCAAGAAACAATCACAAAATATAGCTTTAATTGTTACTTTTAACCTTAAAGAAAACTTACAAGATAACAAATTTAAGTATTCTAGTAAGACTTGCTATTCTGAATAATGTAACATCTTGTTTAAGTTCTATAAATATAGTAGAAGTTTTAGAACATGCCCTACTTAAAGATGTTAACTAATTAAACCTTCCTAAAATACCAGCATCCAAAAATAAAATTTATTGACATGACATCACCAGACTGCAGACTGCATAAACCTTTAGCATCAATCCTTAGCATCTCAAATAATGACAGAAAGTCATAACACTTTTTTACCCAAGGATCAAGATCAAGCTATTTAAAACCTGTCTAAGTGGTCTCAAACCATTTTCCAACTCAAATGCAAATTTGAGTATATGTAATACTTCCAAAGAGTAAGACTGTGTTGAGATTCTCTTTGGATTTTAAAGATAACCATTTTGTTTATTTTAAAATAAATTACTATACAAAACTTAACAGTTCAAAGATTCTTTTTTTAAATTTTTCTAGGCAAAGGCCTTTGCTATGGCAACACAATGTACACATAACAGGCTATCTTGCAACCAGTACTCAGAACAAGTCAAGACTAAGCCAGACCAAAGGGACAGCTGAAGCCCCAAATTTGATTTAAGTTCTTGCAAATACAGCTCCTAAGGCAGCTTTAAATCCATAAGGGTACTATTAATATCAGATAATAGAGTGAAACAGAAACAGATTTTGTGCACTTTCCACAGACAGTAAAGTCAATGGAAGAAACTGCATCTGCAACTAGGATTAACAGAGCAAAACCAAAATACCTTCATAAACATTTGACCATAAGTTTCTGTTTTTGTGCTCCTGTTTAATTAATGTTTTACTTATTCTAATTTACTGACACTTATTTTTGTTTAGGCATGCCTACATTTTTACCTAAGTAAAAACCTTACAGTTTAAACACATGGGGTGTTTTTTCTGATAACTCAGGAGATTTAGCTGTTTTTATTAAATCAACAATATTAAATTAGTCTTACTTATCGAAAATCACACAAACATGGATCATTTTGTTTTGGCTGGGTTGTTAGTTTTATAACATTTGTGTCAAACCCTGACATCTTTAAATATAAAAATGACCGGTAAACCCAGGCAAAAATGTATGCTGACAATTTTGAAGACAATTTTATTTGTATTTTATCAATAATTTTTTAAAACCAGCTTATTTACCAAAGATTACTAAATTCACCTGAACTTGAAAAGCATTCCAGTTTATTTATCTAACTTAGAGTGCTCCTTTTATTTATAACCCAATTTGGTACCATGTAGACATAACATATAATACATGTACATATACAAAACACGTTTAAGACATACACACACACACAAGGTTTCAATAGCTTTTATCTCAGAACTCCAGCCGCGAGATCCTGGAAGTTCACACAAATCCATATACATTACGTTGGACAGGCTGCCTCCGTGGACGCAGATGTCTTTCAATCTCCTAGACATTAGGACAGAGGTGTCTTTTAACCTATCAGACTTTAAAACCTGCTGCAAGAGAAACTACTGTCGGAGGTGTCTTTCAGCCTCCCAGACCTTGCACTGCACTTACAATACCATCAACAGCAAATTCAAAGTAGGCAAAAAGGAAATAGACACAAAGAGCTCTACAGACCCCACATTTACCTGCCACACCCCAGTACTGATAGTCACTCAACATAAAGAGAAAGGCAAGAGGTTTTAAACAAACGAACTGCAGCTCAACTAGTAAGCCCTGGGAGTGCCCAATCAAAACAGTCAGGTCAGCTCCCACTCTCACAAACAGCTGGGGGCTTATCCAGCCCCAAACAAATGGGAATTCCCTTGGAATTCTCCAGTTTGAGAGAGGCGTCCCCCACTGTGAAGTACCTTCAAATACTACTCACCTGTCCAGATGCAAAGGCCAAAATCTGGAGGTCCTTCCTTCTGAGGCAATCAGGAAGCATTCAGGGATGTGTCAGAGGCTGGTGGTGGCCTGGCTGGTGGGAGAGCCCCAAACTGCCCCCTGACAAATAAGGCCAGGCAGCTGCCAAGGGAGGCTTTTGGTAACTCCCTGCTCCACAGCCACCAAACCATGAGCAACACCAACCTGGATGAGACCCCCAAATTGTTATTGAAACCTAGGGGGTTTCAGCCTAGGTCTAGTTGCTTGCTGCACAAAGATCCAATTACTGAGACAACAAGGATTACCAAGGAAGGAAGCAGGTTTTTTTTACTATGAAAGATGTCTTGTCAGGAGAATGGAGAAGGTGCCTTAAATCCATCTCCCCAAGCAGTGGAGATCACTGCTTTTTAAGGAGGGGCCACGGGCATTGGGGCAGGTCATGATGTAACTAACAAGGGGCCAGTGCACTGGGCAGGTCCTGGTGTAACTAACAAGGGGTCAGTGCACTGGGCAGGTCCTGGTGTAACTAACAAGGGGCCACAGCATTGGGGCAGGTCCTGGTGTAACTAACAAGGGGCCACAGCATTGGGGCAGGTCCTGGTGTAACTAACAAGGGCCAGTGCACTGGGGCAGGTCATGGGGGCTGGTGAGTCTTGGTGTCAGGAAGTCTGCTCTGGGGCCTTCATAATCTCCACTCTTTTGTCTTCCAGAAATTCTGTTATTTCTGGGAAACAACTCGGGAAGGTCTTCAAGCCCTACTGGCCTGAGAACCTAAAACAGCAGAGGGAGAGGATTATAAAAGCGCATAGGGGTCCCTGAAATTTGTTCATATAGCCAGTTATAACAGCACAAAGAGCCAGCCCTCCGCCCTCCAGCCCCCTGCTGTCGCCTCTCCACCTCTGGTGTCCTGGCCTTGGCTTTCTCTGCCCCACTCTGCCCATTTCTTTCCATCCATCTCCCAGGCAACGGGCGTGAGAGTCTGGGGCCTCCAGCCTAGTGGGCGTGGTGCAGCCACGTGTGCAGCACCAGTTCCGTCCTCAGCTGTCAAGGAACAGGCTCCTTATCTAAGGAATGTGGGCTGGAGATAATTAGCTCTAACAACCTTAAAGACAGCCGCTGCAGTAGGAGGGGCTGTGATGGGAGAGGTTGCTTCCTGACAGTGTCACAATCAGCCGAGATGTCACTCACAGGCATGGACACAAAGCCAGCGGCTGCAGACGTACAGGGACGCAGGAAACACACCCTCGCTAAAGGATGGAAGCAAAATGGGTGGACTGAGAAACAGTCCATTCAGCCTCTGTTGGTCGAGTGCTAATATCATCCAGCCACGATCATATCAGTAATAACAGTAGTACCATAAAAAGTGACGGCGGGTGGCCCTTATTGGGCACTCTATCCACTACGCAATCACAATAGCTTGATGAAGAGGATGCAAATTATGTCCTCCCTATTTGTAAATGAAAGAAAGGAGAAGGGAAGGTGAAGCCACTTGCCCTGGACCCTGGAATTCTGAACCAGTGAAGCCAAGATTCAAACCCAAGATGTCTGGCTGCAAAGCCCACACATGTGACCACCTTGCTGCAAGGTCACCCGGTGCTGTGGATTCACAGGCAAAAAGCCACAGCCCTGTTGGGAAGTCTCAGGTGCAGCTGGGGCCAGTATGCGGCAGAGCTGGAGTGCACTGGGGTGGCGGCCGGTGGCTGCACAGCCCCGGCAAAGCTGAAGGTGGAGGGGCGAAGGGGTGTCCTGCAGAGGGTCACGCCCAGCTGTGTCCATGGTCCTGGGCAGAGTGATGGGACCAGAAAGGGCAGGGCAGGTAGGGGCTTCCGAGCAATGTCGGAGCAGTGAGGAATGCCTCGTGTGTGTGCATAAGCATGCGTGTACGTGTGTGTGGGCACAGGGCCACAAAGCCATTCTGCCTCTGTGTGCATGAGAACGGAAGGAAGAAGTTCCAGGACTCAGCCTGGGGCCACCAAGGACACAAGAGGATTGGCAAACAGTGGGAGGAGGGTGTGGAGTCAAAAAGGGCGTTTTGGTTTTGTTTCTCCTTCAGGTGCAAAAGGCTCAGCATGTTTATGAATTGAGGGTGAAAACCTGGCGGTGTGGGGGGTGGAACATGGGGACAAAGGCACGGATCCCGTTTAAAAATAGAGTTCAATCATACGTTATCTACAAGAGACACTTAAATACACTTCGATATACAGTTTAAAAACAAAGGATTGATGTAGGCATTTGCACAGGCAAATGCTGACAAAAAGAACAGACAAGTGACAATATGAACATCCGTCAAAAATGACTCACAGTGCAAATCATTAAAAGGGACAAAGAGACCAATCTATATTAATAAGAGGTATTACACCCAATAAACTTGTAAGAGGCTTGAACCTTTATGTGCTCAGCATCTAACACCAAAATATATAAAGAAAAACTGTTAGATATATAAGGAAAACTGACAGGACCCAGCTGTCATGAGAAATTCACATAGCATGATTGGTATATGGCAAATCAAGTGTACAAAGGTAAATAAGAATATTGTGAACTCAAATAAAATCTTAAGCCCCCCAGCTGGCTGAATGGACCCCCTCTTGGCCAAGGGGCCCCCAGAAATACCCTAAATCTGAGTTGCTGGCCCTGAGAAGGGAGGTCAGACAGGCCTGGTCATGCCCCCTTCCTTCTTGGAGATGTCTTCTGTGACTCATTAACAGGCCTACGGCTGTGCCAAGGCAAAGCTTAAACCACACCTGCAGGTCATCCATTTACTTAACAGATCACTGGAGTCTGGGTATATGTCCAGTGGCTTGTCTCTGATTAACAGACTTCCTTATCTTAGCTTAAAACATTCTAACCCTTTAGATAAATCTTCATTTCTTTAACCAATTACAAGTCAAAGAATCTTTAAACCCACTTATAACCTATAACCTGTAATGCCCCACTTCAAGATGTCCTGACTTTTCAGGCCAAACCAATGTATTCCTTCCACGTATTGATTTATGACTTTACACGTAATTCCTATCTCCCTGAGGAGAAAACCAAACTGTAACCCAACCGTGGCAGGACCACTTGCTCAAGGCTTCCTGGGCGTGGCTCTCCAGGCCATGGTCACACATATTCAGCTCAGAATAAACCTCTTTAAATTATTTTACAGACTTTGGGTTCTTTTCCTTTGACAATATCAAGGATGTGCATCATATAATTCATAATGGAGAATTTATAAATATTTTATATACCACACTTTACCCCTCCCTGTGATGAAATACTGCTTTTCCCCCCCCTAAATCCATGGAACACAAGGAATGTATGAAAAGTCACTCCATCTCATTCATTAGGGAAATGCAAATTTTTAAGAGCTGTTGTTCAATTAACGGATTAGCAATACGAAAAGTATTTTAAATATCAAATGTGGTGAGGAGCTGGAGAAAAACACTGCTCTCTTTGGAGGGTGGTGCAGACCATGATACGGATCACGACCTCGCTCTCCCCAGTGTGGCCATGGGACTTGCTCTAATCGGTGACAGCTGAGCAGGAGTGACTAGTGCCACCTCTTTGCAGAGGAGCCAGCATGTATCCACTGTGCTTGCCTTTCCCTCTGCCACAATGACTGACGGTGGCCCAGAGAGAGCGCCCCGCACCATCCTGGATCCTGGAGTAGGATGATATGGTGCAGAACAACAACTGACCACACAGGTGGGCCGTGGGGCTGAGAAGTGAGTCTTCGTTATTATGACCACTGAGGTTTGGGGCTCATTTGCTACCATCAGCCCTGCATGACTGATACAGAGGACGACTTGGTAGTTCCTGTTAAAATTTTAAATGCTTATGAAGTATGACTCCACAAATCTACTTCTTAGCAAATACCTTTAAAAACACCCAATGCAACTCTCTTTCTGAGCAGCTGACCCACATTCCCAGCTGAGGACAGATAGAAAACTGGACCACAGACAAAAGCGATCTGTTTAAAGGCGTCAGAGAGCCGGGGGACCAGAGGGACTAAACCTCCAGCGAGGGCAGACCTCCGAGGGACCAGGTGGTGATCCGCAGCCAAGCCCCCCCGGGGCCTTTGCCGTTCTGGGCCTGGCTAGAGGCTGAGCACCCGGGCTTGGCCCAGCCAGAGGAAGGGGAGCGAGAAGAACTCTTAGCAGTTATTCGGGCTGGAGAGACAGAGTCAGAGACTTGAGCTTACGCACGGCCAGTTTCCCACTTGACATCTGGCGCGTCCCAAGCTGCGCAGTGTGGAAAGCTAACACCTAAGCCCCAAACCTCTGGCCAGCAGAGCAGAACGTCCTGAGCACTCTGCGTGCCGAAAAGACCAAGACCCCTGGGCAGGGGCTCCGCGGAACCCGCCAGACTGGCGTTTGTGCCCCCTGACGGGCTCCAGTGTGGACGCAGACGTGAGCCCGAGCGCGGCACAGCCACCCCCAGCCTGGGGCGGGCCTCGCTGGGTCCGGGCCCGGCCGGTTCCCGCCCCTGCCGGGGGAGCGGCTGGTGGGCGCCGCGCGTTCCTGCTGCGGGTTCTGCTCGTCCGCGATGCCCAGCAACCCACGGGAAGGAAAGCGCTGGCTGTGCCGGGAGACGTGCGAGCGGAGGCCAGGAAGGAACGACGCGCGTCCGGCGGAGCAGCAAGCCAGGACTCAGAAATAACCAGGATGAAAACGGGCAAGGAAACAAAGGGACAGACGCGGAACGCGAATGAGAGGGGAAAGAATTTTGCCAAAGAAACTGAAGCCATGAAAAGAATAGAAACTCTAAACCCGAGAAACAATATTTGGAATTAAGAAACCAGTGGATGGGTCTAACCACACTCTGGAAAGAGCAGAACTCTGGGTTAAAGGACAGAACGAAAAGTGAACAAAAAGACATGAGACTCGAAGCACACAGGGGAAGAGAGAAAATAGCGACAGGCGCCGGCAGGGGCGGGGGACCCGCGCCGAGAAGCAGCGAGTCAGCACCCTGTGAAACCGGCCAGGGGCACCGTCCTCAGGTGCGCAAAGTTCTGCAAACCCCGAGCAGGAGGGACGCAAAGGAAGCCACAGCCTGACAGGTGCGGAGGCTGCTGGCAACAGAAGAAAAAGAGAACATTTTAAGAGCAGCCCGAGAAAAATGACGCATTGTCTTCGCAAGAGCAAAAGTAAGACTGAGAGCTGAGTTCTCCCCAGAAGCGGAGACAGTCGGGACACAGCGGGGTGACAGTTTCCACGCGCGCAAGTGAAAAAGGAAACTCCACCCCAGGAGTCTGTGTCAGTGAACACACGCTTCAAAAATGAAGGCATTTCAGGCAAAGAGATGCTGAGGATTCATCACCACGAGGCTTGAACTAAGGAAATTCTAAAACGAGCTCTTCGGATGGAAGGAAAACAATCCCAGACAGAAACATGGGAACAGAAAGAAAGGGGAGCGGGGTGGGGGCAGATCCCCTGGGGACGGAAGCAGACCCTGGCGGTGCGCGGCAGGCGGGGCAGCGGGTTCTGGCCCGTAAAATAGGGTGAAATTTAAATGCAATCCGACGGCGAAGCCACGCCTGGCAGTGCCGAGGGTCTCCGAGCAGGAGCCTGGTGCTTCCCACCGAACTGCGGTGTGTTAGTCAGGGGTGAACGCAGAGACCTCCAGGATGACCACTAGATAGTAAAGGAACGTGTAGCTAGCAGGTTAAGAGGGGGGAACTGGAAAAATAACAGGATTTCATTAATCTAAAAGAAGGCAAGAAATGAGAGGAAATGGAACATAAATCAGATGAGTCACATAGAAAACTAAACAACACTAATCATTGCAAGATGATGGGTATCAAAGCGAACGTACAGAAATCACCTTCAACAGAATGGGCTAAACAGCTCCAGTAAAAGACTGATAGTGTCAGACTGGACACAAAACGTAAAACCCAATTGTAAGCCACTTAAAAGAGACACTCCTTAAATCTAAGGGCACGTAACAGGTTGAGAGAAAAAAAATGGGAAAGAGACAAAACGTAAACACCAGCCAGGAGAAAGCTGGTAGAGCAACATGGGTGCCAGCCCAGGCGGATGCCGAGGCGAGATGCTTTGCTCAGGATGGACACAGGCGTGTGCTAAAAGAATCAGCTCTGCAGAAAGATGTTACAACCCCAAATAAGCATCAATAACACCAAATACGTGAATCAAAAATTGACCAAACTGAACGAAGAGAGAAATTCATACTCATCCAGGGAGACCTTAACCTGGCTCCCTCAATGGCTGATTTAATAAGGAGACAAAAATATCAGCAAGGATATGGACGTTCTGAACAACACAATTGATGAGCCTGACCTAATTGACAAGTGGTACAGACCACTGCACCCGGCAACAGCAGAACCCACATTCTTTTCATGAGCACACGGGACATTCGCCAGTGTTGCCACGTGCTCGCTCAAGGAGCAAGTCTCAGCACATTTTAAATGGTTGAAATGATTCAGAGTTTGTTCTCTGACCACCGTGGAAGCAAGCTGGATACAAAAACATACACACAAATAGAAAATCCCCAACTGCTTGGAAATTAAGCCATACACCTCTAAGTCATAGGCCACAGAAGAAATCACAAGGGGAATTAGAAAACACTGTGAACTGATTGATAAGAGAGGGACAACATATCAAAATTGAGGAATATAGGTAAAGCAATGCTTAGAGGGAAATTTATAGCCTAATATACATATATATTTTTTTTAAAGTAAGGCCAAAATCAATGATCTAAGCTTCTATCTCTAGAAGCTAGAAAAAGCCAAGTCCAGTGAAAGCAGAAGGAAGGAAATAATGAAGACATGACAAAAATCAATGAAATAGAAAACAAACATTAGAGAAAGCCCACAAAGTCAAATTTGGTTCTTTAAGGAGATTAAAAAATGGATATATCCCTAACAATGGTGATCGAAGGGGAAAAAGAGAGAAAACACAAATAAATAATATCAGGAATAAAAAGGCATTAACAAATTAATGAGAGGATATTATAAATAACCTTAAACCAATAAACTCAATAATTTCAATTAAATGGGCAAGTCCTCCTCCCCTCGAAAACACAATTTATCAGAATTGACAGACAATATTTAATATGACTAGTTTGATATTTATTAAATCAATTGTATCAATCATTAAAGTGTTTTTCAGCAAGGAAACCAAAATCTCAAATTACATCAGTGTGTTTTCCCAAACATTTAGGGAAAAGATAACACTGATCTTACACAACTATTCTAGGGAGTAGAAAAGGAAAGAACATGTCCTAACTCGCCTTAGGAGGCCAGTGTAATCTTGATATAAACACCTCACACGGACGCTGGCAGGAAGGAGAGTAACAGGCCCGTTTCCTTTATGAACATACATGGGCAAATTGAATCCAGGGATGCATAAAAATAATAGTGTATTGGAATCATAGAAGAGGGCTTATTTTAAGAATGCAAAATCAATTAATGTAATTCAAATTCTAGTACATAAAAGAGACACATCATAAGGCCATCTCAATAAATGCAAGATTTAATAAACTCCAATACTATACATTGATAAAAAAATGTAGCAGTTTGGAATAGATGTCTTTGATCATCCTTAAACTGATAAGAGAATAAACCAAAAACATACAATGACCATCAGGAGGCAGGAACGGGACAAGGATGCTCACTGTCAATATTTATTTTTATTCTACGTAATAGTGTAGTGTGTAGCAAATGCATTCAGACAAGAAAAATAAATTAAAAGATAGGAAAGAAAGAAATCAAATTGACATTATTAGCAGATGCCATGACTAGTACATAGAAAAGCCAAATTAATCTAACCATAAACTCTTCAAATTAAGCAGTAAATTTAGCCAAGTCACCAATTGTATTTTTATGGATTCCAACAAAAATTGGAAAATGGAAATTTAAAACCCACTATTTGCAATAGCATTAAAAATATCTAACACCCAGGGATAAATGTAACAAGATATGTCTGAGAACTCTACATTGAAAATTACAAGATAGCTTTGAAAGAAATTAAGATAGACATAAATAAATGGAAAATAATATTATGTTCATAGATCAAAAGAGTAAATATTGACATTTTATGTCAATTCTGAAGATAATCTATAATCAGTACAAATTCTGATCAGAATCCAGGGTTTTTTCCATGAACTGATGAGGTTACACCAATCATGAAGAACCAAACTGGAGGCTTTGCTCTAGCGGATCTCATGATCTGCGTCCACAGTAGATAAAATAGCATGGGCTTGGCACCAGGGTAGATTAATCTACCACTGTAACACAGTAGAGAGTTCAGAGAGAGACCAAAACCTGTACAATCCCCTGAATCCTGACAAAGGTGAAAGTTCACTGAGTAGAAAAGTGGTGGTCTTTTCAATGAATTGTGCTAGATCAGTTAAATGTTCATATTTTAAATGCATTTTGACCCTTACCTCACATGATATGAAAAATCAATTACAGATGGATGAGAGGTCTAAATGTGAATGGCCAAACAAAAATGTTTTAGAGAAAAACATAGGAGTACATCATTTTGACCTTACAGCAGACAAATATTTCTCGAATGGAAAACACAACAACAAAATGATAAACGTTTGAGATAATGGATATGCTAATTACCCTGACTTGATCATTACCCACTGCATACACATATTGAGATATTGCTCTATCCCATGAATGTGTACAATTTATTATCTGTCAACTAAAAAATAAAAGGAAAAAAAGGAAAACACAAAAACACTAACCACCAAAAAGAATAATAAATTGGACTATATTAAATTTAAAAATTCATGCTCATCGAAAGACATCATTAAGAGAGTGAACAAGCAGACCACAGAGTGGGAGATGTTATTTATAACATACATGTGACAAAGGACTTATATCCAGAATGTATTAAAACTCTTCCTTAAGAGGACAAATAACTCAACAGGAAAATCAGCAAGAGATTTAAACAGACATTTCAGAAAAAAAGATATCCAAATGGCCAATAGATATATGAAAAAATGCTCAATACCATTAATTGGTAGGGAAATGAAAATTAAAACCACTATTAGATAGCATGATATCCACCAGAATGACTAAAATGGAAAGATGAAAAACACCAAGTTCTGACAAGGCTGTGAAGCAACTGGAACTCTCATACACTGCTGGCTGCCATGTAAATGTGTACAATACTTTGGGAAAATGTTGGACAAAATCTATTAATGCTTGATACAGCATTTCTAGGTATAGACCCAACAGAAATGGGTAAATATTTTTACCAAAAGGCACGAACAACAATGACCATCGAAGCACCATTTATAATAACCCCAAACTGGAAATTAAAATGCCCACCAAGAGCAGAATAGGGGAACAACTTGTGGAACACTCACATGATGGATGCCGTGCACCAGCGAGAGTGATGAGCTACAACACATAACAATACGGTTCGATCTTACGAACAAAACACCTAATGAAGGGACCAGATACGAAAGATTACATGTGGGATGACTCCATTATCTAAAGTTTAAAACAGGCAAAAGTAATCCAATACATGCTGTTAGACATCGGAACTGCAGTTGACCTTCTGGGGTGGTGGCCAGAGGAGGCACAAGAGGGGCTTCTGGAGGTGCTAGTGATGTTCTGTGTCTGTATCTGGATGCTGCTCACACAAGTATATTCACTTTGTGAAGATTCTTTGACTTGTATATGTATGAGTTGTGCACATCTTCATTTGTATGGTATACTTCAAAGATAAGTTTACCAGAAAAACGTAGTGCTTGTGCATATGGAAGCACATATGAGGATGTCCGTTGCAGCGTTGTCTATAATAGAGAAAAATTGGGAACAGCTTAAATGTTCATGAACGGGGAAATGATTAAATCAATTATTATCTATTAATATTGTGGGGCACTAGGTAGTAGGTAGAAAGAATAAAGCAGATTTAAATAAATTGGCATGAGGCAAATATGTAAGCTATGCTGTGAATAAAAAACCAGCTGCAGAACAATACATACAATTGCTTAAACATGTATGAGTCAAGCTATATATTTCCATACTTTATATATTTAAATGCAAACACACAGAAAAGTGTCCTAAATAAAGCACACCACACTTTGGGAGGCTGAGGCAGGAGGATCACTTGAGGCCAGGTGTTTGAGACCAGCAGGGGCAATACAGTGAGATCCCATCTCTACAAAAAGTTAAAAATTAGCTGGGCGTGGTGGCACACTCCTGTAGCCCTAGCTACTTGGGAGACTAAGGCAGGAGGATCACTTGAGCCCAGGAGTTCAAGGTTACAGTGAGCTAAGACTGATTGGGCCACTGTAATCCAGCCTGAGTGACAGAGAGAGAATCTGTCTCTTAAAAATAAAAAAATTTAAAAAAGAAAGCCATGCTATGGTCTGAATATTGGTGTCCCCCCCCGATTCATATGTTGAAACCTAATATCCAATGTGATAATATGAAGGGGTGGGACCTTTGGGACGTGATTAAGTCATGAGGTCCCACCCTCTTGAATGGGATTAATGCCCTTGTAAGAGGCCCCAGAGAGCTTCCTGGCCCCTTCTGCTCTGTGAGGACACATAGAAACACCATCTACCAAACAGAGAGTCCTCACTAAATCTGCTGGCACCTTGACCTTGGACTTCCCAGCCTCCATAACTGTGAGCAATAAATTTCTGTTGCTTATAAATTACCCAGTCTAAGGTATTTTGTTATAGCAGTCCAAATGGACTAAACCAAAAAACCAAACTATAATAGTGATTTTTTTCTGAGGAGCAGACTAGAATTGGGGGTGGAGGTCAAAGGTATTTTTGGTTTATCTATGTTTGCATTTTATTACAATAACAATATAATCATGATTACTTGGGTAATTAAAAATAATACTTCAAATTGTAAGTGGAAGATTTCCAAAAAGGACATTTCCTAGGCAAATAGATGCACACACACATACATACATACAACTTCAGTATGTTCAAAAAGCTAAAATTGTGCAGAATTATTTTATCTTGAAGCAATAAAACTAGAAATTATTAATAAAAGTCTAAATAAAATATCCTCACCAACTGGTAATTAGAAAGTACTCTTGTAAACATTTGAATAAAAATGAAAAAAGAAATAGTATTCAAATTCCAGAATATCAGGAAAATAATGGAATTGCTAACAACAAATGGATTCTACAAAGTGGTCCTCAAAGATAAAATCACATCTTTAAATACTTTCATTATGAAACAGGAAAAAAAGATCAAAACTTTCAAGTCAATGAGTTTTTAAAAAGCAGTTCCAAGAAAGAACAAAACAGTACAGATAATAACTGAAAGTATTATATTAGAAAAGAGAAAAATGAGAATTGTTAAGTAAATTAAGAGCTAAGAGATAAGTAATTAAAGAGCTAAGTCTTTTAAAAATCCAACACAACAGACCAAACTGGCTAATCTAGTCACTACAAAGGGGGAGGGGATAAGAAATAACAATTTAATAAAATTTTAAATCTTATAAAAAAGACAGCTAATGTGCATGTAATTTTAAAAATGAATAATACAGACATAATGAACAGCATACAACTTGCATGGTTCTATGCTAACAAATCTGAACAAAAACAGACAAATGATGAAAGTTGACATTAAAAGAACTGAACAACATGAATAAAGAATTAATCCTGGAAAAAAAATTTTTAAATAGAAAAGAGTTACCTCTAAAGGAAGTTCCAGACTCAGGCACTCTTGTTGGCAGGATTTCTCAGTCTTTGGCATGCACATGTGCACTGTAATTCTTAAGAAGCCCAGAGGTGCAGTCTACAGTGTTTCCCAATCTTATGTGTCCAAGCAAAGAACCATTTCTGCCTGAAAGCACCTCCTGGGTGTGGTGATCTGGAGCACTTCCTTTGGGAGAGTCTGCTATAGAATACGAAAACTCATACAACATCAAGAATGAAATACCAGCAAATAAAATTCAGCTGTATGTTCAGTCAACAATCTATGAAGGTTTAACATGGGAAAGGAAGAATGATTAACATAATACAATTATTTAACATGGAGAAAGAAGAATGGCTTACTATGATACAATGTATTACTTAGTTCATAACACAACACACCAATAGGCCCCAAAATAGCATCTGAATAAATGTTGAAGTATTATTCAGAAAATTTAAAAATACATTTCTATTAAAAACACTCAGTAAATAGTAAAGGCTCTTAAATGCATAAAAGCACTGTCCACACAACTAATTAACAATTCTATGTATTAGAAACATAATAAGCAAAATTGGAAAAAAATAACAAATTGTAAAAACATTTGCAAAATATCACAAAGAGATTTCTTTAAAATCATCAATAAAGGCACTATCATCCCACATAAAATTGGCAAAAGTCAAATCATATATGAAGGAATATAAATCATCAAAAATTATCAAAGAGTGTCCAACCATATTGTCATCAAAGAAATGCAAAGTTAAGACATTACCATTTTTTCTTTGAGGTTGAATAACACATACATTGAAAAATGTCAGAAGAATCTTATATTAGACCAATTGTCCTAAAAATAACAAATATAAACTTAGAAAAAATATAAAAAACAACTAAATGAAGACACCAGAGGATAGCCAAATGCACACAGAAGGTGAAAAGGAGCTTGAAGGAAGAGAACCATACTTGTTGAGATTTGTGTTTGTACAACCTTTTCCTATAGAAAAATCCCCAATTCTTATGATGCAGGAAAACTTAAACAGAAAGCTGCAGACTTACTGGCTGAGAGGTTAGAGAGATTGGAGCTTCCAGAGCAGCTAGAAATAGAGGGGAAATCCTGGGAAGGAGAGAGCCACAGAGAGAGAATCCTGAAAAATGTTTGTAAAAATGCTGCTCAAATCCTTGGCTGACAGCTGCACTGCACAGGCACAAAGGAAGCTCCAAGAAGTCCAGCACAAAGCTACTGCTGAAAGGCTGAAATAAATGAGCAGATAATTCAGCTTAGGTCTACTGTAGGAGAAACGGAGTTTGAAGTTTGTGTCTAGCAAAGTTGATTGCCTTTATGAGCAAATACCAACACACTTCAGAAGATAACAGTCCAGATACTCTACAACAAATCATGCACAATGTCCAATATAAAACAGAAATTACTAGAATTATGAAGACAATAAACAGTAGATAAACAGTAATAAGTAGTTAATAGAAACCACCCTGAAGAGGACCTGAATGCTGGAAATGGCAGAAAGAAAGTTTCTTTGTAATAGCAGTATTATAAGAATGTTCAAGGACTTAAAAGAAAATATAGACATAATGACTAAACAGATGGGGAATCTCAACAGGAAAGTGAAAAATATGTAAAAGAACCAAATGGAAATTCTAAAACTGAAAAATACAGTAGCTGAAATAAAAAATTCACTGGAGGGCATACCAGAAGAGAGAAGGCAAAAGAAACGTTTAGTGAACTTAAAGATTAGTCGATAAAAATTAGCTAATCTGAAGAACAGAAAATGAGAGCCTCAATAATGTATGAAACAATGTAAAACAGTCTAACAGAAGTGTAGTAATAATTGCAATCCAAGAAGGAGAGTAAAGAGGGAATGCAGCAAAAAAATTTTTTTGAATAGTGATAAAAAATTCTCCAAATCAATGAGAACTATCAACCTATGGATTCAAGTAGCTTAGAAAATTTCAAGCATGATAAATACAAAGAAAACCATACATGGCAATATTATAGTCAAACTGCTGAAAACGAAAAGTGAAGAGTAAATCTTGCAATCGGTCAGAGAAAAATGACAGAAACATTCAGAGGCTAACGGTGTTAATCATGGCTGGCATCTAATCAGAAACAGTGGAGACTGAGAAGCATCACCACCTTTAAGTGCTGAAATAAGAGAATAGTCAATCCAGAACTCTATACCCAGAGAAGCTACCTGGGAAAGGTAGAGGCAAAAAAGATCTTTTAGATAAAGGAATGGAGAAGACTCACCCCTAGCAGACCTGCATTACATCAAATGCTAACAGGAGTCCTTACAGTTGGTGGGAAATAACACCGAAGTGGATCTCAGATCTGTAGGAAGGAATTAGGATGAACAAAAATGGCAAAATTGTGGGTAAATACAAAAGATTATTTTCTTTCCTTAATTTCTTTAAATTACAACTATTTAAAGCAAAAATTGTATTGTGGGGTTAATAGCATATGCAGATGTGTAATATATGACAATAATAGCACAAATGACAGGGGATGGGGAATAATACCCCCACACACACACACAATGGAGTAAATTAAATGAATATAAAATAACATTCAATTAATCCCAAAGGAAGCAGGAAGAGGGGAACTGAGGACCATAAGAGATGAGACAAATAGAATACAAGTAGCCAAATGGTAGACTATGTCCAACCACATTAATGATGATATCAGAGGTAAGTGGATTAAACATTCTAATTAAAAGGCGGAGACTGTTAGAGAGGATTTTTTTAAAAAACTCCCAACTATATATTATCTATGAGAAATTCACTTTAGACATAAAGACACACATAAGTTGAATGGAAAAAGATGGAAAACACTGCAACATGCAAACAACCATACAAAAGTTGAGGCAGCTATGAGAGTATTAGATAAGTAAAATTCAAGACAAGGAATGCTCCTAGAGATAAAGAAGAACATTTCATTGTAATAAAAGGGTCAGTTCCTCAGGAAGATATAACAGTCATAAATCTGTATGCACCTAACAATAGTTTCAAAATACAGAAGGCAAATACTAACAAAACTGAAGGATAAATAGATGATTCCACAGTAGATTTTAGCACTTCTCTCTAAGTAATTAATAGAAGTAGACAAGAAAATCAGGAAGGGTATAGTATAGAAGACATACACCACTATCAGCCACCTCCATCTATCTGAAAATCAGAGAACACGCCTCCCAGTGAGTGGAGCTTGCACATTACAGTTGAGTGCACGTAGAAACCATGGGAAAGGCCATATAATAAATTTCAAAAAATCTCAAAAAATTGGAAGCATACAATCTGGTCTCAGATTATAAGCATACCATTTAGTAAAATAAAGGTAGAAATAACTAATAATAATATGTCTAGAAAGCCCCCAAATATTTGGAGATTAAATAACATACTTTAAAAATAACCCATTGGTCAAAAAGAAATCACAAGAGAAATTAGAAGATATGTCAAGCAGGATAATGATGAAAATACTAATAAGTGCTGTGGGATCCAGCTAAAGCAATGTAAAGAGGGAAATTTGTAGCTTTAAATTCTTATATCAGGAAAGAGGATATGGTTAAAATCAATTACCAAAGTCAGGGTTGGCAGACTACATCCCATGTCATGTGTTTTTGTGAACAGAGTTTTATGGAGCACAGCCATGCTCATTTATGTAAGTATTGTCTATGGCTGTGTTCCTGGTGCAAAGGCAGAGCTGAGTAGTTGTGGCAGAGACCATATGGCCCACAAAGCCTAAAATGTTTACTATCTGGCTCTGTGGTATAATAATAAAAAAAATTTGAGTTTTGTCCCCGATTCCTGGCACACAGCTTCCAAAACACTTGAAATCTCCACAGTGATAGGAGTGTCCTGTTACATTAATGAGGTGACTGGTGTGTGGGGCACCCAGATGCCTGCAGGAGAGGACTGGTCACCAGAGAGACCAAGGCATGACAAGATGGTTGGAAATTTCAGCCTCATCCCCTGACCTCCAGGAGGGGAGAGGGACTTCAGACTGAGTTCAATTACCAATGGCCAATGGTTTAATCAATCATGTGGACACAAAAAAACTCCCATAAAACCCCCTAAACAATGGGGTTCCAGAGCTTCCAACTTGGCAAACACACCCATGTGCCGGGACAGAAGCTCCTGCACTTGGGATCCTCCTGGACCTTGCCCCGTGTACTTCTTCGTCTGGCTGCCCTGAGCTCTGTGAGCCATCCTAGAGAATTATTAAACCTGAGGGGGCGACCGTGGGGGCCCTGATTTATAGCCTGTTGCTCAGAAGTGTGGGTGGCCCAGGACTCGTGATTGTTACCAAAAGTTTGGCACTTGTCCCTGAGGCCGCATCAGAAGAACAAGGACAAGTGGTTTGAGGAGAAGGAAAGGAAAGTTTATTATTACTAATGTGCCAGCAAACGAGGAGGCTGGCAGACTCCCATCTTAAAGTACCAGTGTCCTGGTTTTGAGCAGAAGTACAGAGCTTTTAAAGGTTCTGATTAATCCCATAATCCCCTCGTTGGCTAAGACAATCTCATGACCTCCGCTAGGACAATTCCCTTGAGCCATCTCCTGTGGCACAAAGAACAAAGACACCCCCGTGCCCCTCCCGACCACTGGCCTGAGGCAGGGATGTAGGTTTTAGTTCTCAAAAAGGGTTAGGGGGTTTTGAAGAGACAGAAAACATTTTACCCTTTTTCAGGCCATTTTCTCTGTTACGTGACTGGTGTCTGAAGTGGGGGCAGTGTTGTGGGACTAAGGCCTTCATCTGTGGAGCCTGATGCTAACTCCAGGTAGACAGTGCCAGAATGGAATTGAATGTTGGGTACCCAGGAGGTGTCCAGAGAGTTGAAAAACATACCACGTATTTGGTGTGCAGAGGGGGAAACCCTCTCAGGGTTTGCCAATAAACGACCACCTTAAGAAGCTAGCAAAATGAGTGCCACTTAACCCCCGGGAAGGAAGGGAATAATAAAGATATGAATGAAATAAAAAATAACAGCAAACATAATAAACAAAGTCAAAAGTTGATTCTTTGAAAAGATAAATAAAATGGATAAACCCCTCCCTGGAGTAATCTAGGAAAAAAAACCCAGAAATAAATGACTAAGATCAGGAACGAAGGTGGGGACATCGCTCAGGACACAACAGACAAAGGGGCAGCATGGACAACGTGGTTCAACAATGGAGATGAAATGGGCACATTGTTGGGAAAATGTACGAAAATTGACATAAGATAAGATGAAAATATGAATAGCCCTATAAGTATTTTAATAATTGAATTCGTAATCAAAAACTTTCCTACAAAGAAAATTCCAGGCCCCTAATGTTTTACCAGGTGAATTCTAGTAAACATTTTAAAAAATTAACAGCAATCTTACACACAAGCTCTTTCAGAAAATAGAAGATGAAGGAACACTTTCAGTATCATTTAATGAGGCCAGCATTACTATGATACCAATATTCTATTTTTTTTACCCCCAGAGACAGGGTTGCTCTGTTGCCTAGGCTGGAGAGCAGTGGTGTGATCACAGCTTGTTGTAACCTCCAACTTTTGGGCTCAAGCCATCCTCCCACTTCAGCCTCCCAAGTAGCTGGGACTACAGGCATGCACCACCACACCTGGCTAATTTTTCTTATTTTTTTAGAGACAGGGACTCACTATGTTGCCTAGGCTGGTTTTGAATTCCTGGGCTCAAGCGATCCTCCCACCTCAGCCTCCCAAGTTGCTGGGATTACAGGTGTGCACCACCACACCCGTTCAGACCAATGTTCATTATGAACATAGATGCACAAGTCCTTATATATTAGCAAAATAAATCAATTAAGATATTTTATAAAAGAAATTACATTGTGATCAAGTGAGTTTTATCCTAGGAGTAAAAGTTTGGTTTATATTTTAAAACTCATCAATGTAGTTCACTTTGTTCACACAAAGGAAAGAGAAACTTTATAATCACCTCAATAGGAATGAAGAAAGCATTTGACAAAATTCAACATCTATTGAAAATAAAATGAAAAATTCTCAACAAATTAAAAATAGGGAGGAATGTCTTCAACCTGATAAAGGACATCTACTAAAAGCCTGTAGATAACACACATCATTCTTAATAGTGAAATATTGAACAATTTGCCCCTGAGACCCAATGCAGTATTTTTCATCATTGTACTGGAGGTCTTCACAATGAAATAAGGCACAGAAAAGAAATAAAAGGTATAAAGTTTGAAAAGAAAGAAGTAAAATGGTATTTATTCACAGATTTATATGATTTTTTTACATAGAAAATCCTAAAGAATCTAAGAAACAATTACTAGAACTAGTCAATAAATTTTGTAAGTTGCAAAATTCAATGTCACTACACAAGAATCAGTTTATTACCAAATATATTCAGCAAAAATAGGAAAATGACATTAAAATAACAATTTCGTTTTTAATAACGTTAAAAAACTAAATACATTAGGAATTTACCAAAAGTTATACACAACCTCTGTGCTGTAAACTAATCTTTTTTATTAAAAAAATCTTTAAGACAGAAAATGTTAGCAAATGGGAAGATAAAACACGATCACAGAAGGAAAGAGGTCAATATTGTTAAGATATCAATACTGTTGTGGTCAGTTCTTCCCAAATTGAACTACAGATTCAATGCCATCCCCATCAAAATCCCAGAAGGCATTGTTCTAGAAATTGTCAAGTTGATCTTAAAATTTTTTTGAAAATGCCAAGGGCCAAGAGTAGAAAAAGCAGTCCTGAAAAGGAAGAACAGAGTTGGAGGAATCTCACTATATGATTTCAAAACTTACTATAAAGTACAGTCATTAAGACGGTGCATGTTGGTGTAAGAACAGACAAATTGTTCAATGGAACAAAAAAATGGCCCAGACATAGACTCACATGTACACAATCAATTGTCTTTGAAAAAAGGCACCCCAGCAATTCAACTCTGAAGGGAAATATTGTCAACAAATGATCTGAACCGACTGGAGAAACGGAAAAAATGATCTTCCATCCCTCAGTGGCACCGCGCACAGAAATGATTTTGAGACGGATTAAACCTAAGAGCTAAAGATACAGAAATTCTAGGGAAAAAAAAAGTAAGAGAATAGTTCCACGACCTTGGAGAGGCAAAGATTTCTTCGAAAACAAAAAACAACAACCCTAGAAGAAACACACAAACAACAAAGGTAAATTTGACTTCTGTGAAAATAAAAACTCTGGTCTTCAAAAGACATGGTTAAGAAACCAAAAAAGACAAAGCACATGCTGGGAGGAAATATTCGCAATTCATATATCTGGCAAAGGACTTGTATCCAGAATATGTGAAGTCGTCCTGCAAATCAATAATAAAAAGGCAGAGAACAATAAAAGAGGCAAAATACCTTTAACAGACACTTCACAAAATATAAAACACAATGACCAGGAGCGCCACACTGTTAGCCATCAGGAAATTTGAACAAAAGTCACCATGATGTGAAGATTCGCTTCCCATCCGCCAGAATAATTAAAATTAAAAAGACTGGTGATACTAAGTGTGGTTGAGAGCAGCCAGAGCTCTCTACACTGCCGGTTGGGAGGGAAAATGGGAAAGTCGTCGGCTGTTCCCTGTAAAGTTAATCATAGAACTACCCTGTGACTCAGCCAGTCTACTCCTGGCTATTTCTCCGCATCCAAGAGAGACGAAAACGTATGTCTGCACAAAGACCTGCGTAAGGATGTTTACAGCCGTCTTATCCGTGACAGCCAAGCCCTGGGAACGGCCTGGGCGTGGGTCAGCAGGCGGATGAGCAAGCGGGCCCCGCGTGCACACAGCAGAGCACTGCTGCACGGCAAAACGAGCCGGCTGCTGGACGCCAGCAAGGTGGGGAGTCTCAGAACCGTCCTGTGGATCAAAAGGAGCCAGAAACAAGAGTACATCATGTATCGTTCCGTTATGTGGAGTTCAAGAGCAGACAAAACTAATCCACGACGACAGAGATCAGAACAGTGGTTGCCTCAGGGCTAGGGAATTATTGGAGGGGGAACAAAGGAACTTTCGGGGGTGATGAAATGTGTATCTTGATTAGGGTGACGATTACATGGGCGCATGTGTCCATCAAAAGTCTTCAGTTATTGAGATCTGTGCAGGTACTGACTGTAAATCCTCTCTCCTCCTCCTCTCTCTGTCTCTCTCTCCCTGTCCTCTCCCCTAAAGCAAATACTGAACTGCGTTTAGCAGGCTGTTTTGTTCTCAGGAGTGTATGTTCCCATTTCTGCAACGATTTCCTGGTTTCTTACTGGGGATGACGTGAACCAAGTTTCTGGCTTTGCGGCGCGAGTTAAGTGACAGAAAGCCGTGGTGCGAAGATCGCCCCTGCAGTGCTGTGCTGCAGCGCGGTTAGGGCACCCCCGGGGTGGGGCGTGCAGACACGGGCCTGCGTTTGCATGTACCCCACGCGGAGACGCACGGCAGCCAGCCCTGTCTACACAGACGGGCTGGGAGCGACGTCTCTCCAGCAGCACTGAGCACGCCTCGCGCCCGGGGCTTGGCTTCTAAATGCCATTTTCCGCTAAAAGAAGCCGGGCTCCTTGTGTGGCTAGTCCTAGGTCAGGGAAAGTGAGGATTGGTCTGAAGTATCTTGTGCCAAAAAGTAAGAACGAGCTCCAAGAATGATGTGGGCCAGTCGAAAAGGGCACTGGAGTTAGCTCAAAGGGGCTCCCACCGGCCAAACTGGGGACAATTCAAGCGTCCAGATAAAGAATGATGGTAATGGACAGGATTTGAATAAAATAATAATTTATGAGTCTATAAAAATATAAATTAAAAAATGAGAAAATGAATTCCTTACCACAGAAAGCCAACTGGTAAATGTAGAGTTAGAAACTCCATAAATTATGGAGTTAGAAAGTTTTAAAAACAAATTAAAAAGCAAAAGGAAATACACCAAACTCTGGTCTTTCTGAGTGATAGGTTATTGGGGACTTGCCTTTCTTCTTGAGTCTCACCCAGAATTTCCAAATTTTCGTCATTATCATGTAATGCTTTTCTAATCAGACCAAAGAGAAGTTAATAAAATGGGATTTACAAGTAAATACGAATCGATCAGATCAGAAAGAGACATTGTGCCCCAGTCCTGACGCCTGTTTCCTCTAATGCCAGGAGTTCTATGGCTTTTCTCAACTATTGGCTCAGCCACCGGCAGGCCGGAGGGATGGGAGGGGTGTGGTCCGAGGGGATGTGCCAGAGGGATGGGCAGGTCGGGCCCTGTGCTGGGCCATGGGAAGGGCCGTGTTGAACAGGAGGGTTCACGGCCCAGTTCTGGATGCCCAGGGCTCACTTCCCACCTCTGCTCACCAGTGAGCCTGTCACCTCCCCAACCCTTGGGCCCATCACCTGTGATGGAGCTGAGCCCCATACGCACCTCCCGGGTTTCCCTGGAGATCAGAAGAGACGGTGGACGTGGAGGCCACTCCCCTGCCCAGTACCCCAGAGGCGCCCACATCTTCCAGGACATCAGAGCCCCTGGGAGGCCTTTGAAACACCAATTCCCAGGCCAGGCTCAGAGACGATCACTCAGGAGGTCGGTGTTCAGATTTAAGATGCACCAAGGCAGGAATTGGATTTAAGATGCGTTTGGTGACCTACACCCTGGCCCGACTGCCCTGGGACTCCCGGCCCCCGCTTCTGCCCAGCCGAGGGCCCCTGCCTCGGGCACCAGATCCTTGCTGCCCCTCTTCCTGCCACTGCTGCAGGCTCAGCATCTGGACCCAGCATCCCTGAACCCAGGACTTTGGGGTCTGTGTCCAGAACAAGGGATAAGGGTGGGTGAGCATTGGCAGATCCTCAGCACACGAAGCCCCCCTCCACACCTGTCTCAGGTAGGAGTGTGAAGAGCCAGGTAAGGCCAGTCCCACAAGGTGGAGAGAGAAAGCCTGACATGCCCACCCAAGGTGCTCGTCCCATTTGCCATCTGCAGGGCCCCCCAGCCTTGGCTCAGAAGACGCTCTGGTTATGGGGAGCCAGTTTCTGGAGCACGCGTGAGGCTCTCCCAGCAGTTCCTGTGCATCACCTTCCTCTGATTCTACCAGGAGTGTCTGTTGTCTTGGGGGATCAAAGTATTAAAGCAGAAACACAGGGAACAAGGTGACACTCTGCTCTTAACTTCCTCAAAGGCATTTTTGAGTTACACAAAGACAAGGGTCATGACAGCCAGGCTGAGCCTGTCCGCATGCTGTGCATCCTGGATGCCTTGGATCCCAGACAGGTGTGCTGGGTGTGGGGTACAGGTTGTGCACTGCACAACTCTGGGAGGCTTTGCTGGGAGGGTTCACATAGCAGCCTGGTATAGGCACTGTGCTGTGAGCCCCAGAGTCGGGCAGATGGAGGCCAGGACAGTAGCCCTGATGTCACACAGCTGTGAGCCAGAGCAAGGAAGTGGGATTTCTGAGTCTGAGTGTGGGAAGAGACCACTCCCTCACTCTGGGCCTTGGATAAACCTGGTGAGACCACCTAAGGAAGACCCTGGCAAGGAGAATCAGAGATCACTCATGCCTGGACCCTGCAGCTGCAGCATCGTCCTGGCCAGAGGTGGCAGAGCAGCAGGGACAGAGAGGTCTGGCCTGAAGGGTCCCTGGAAGGTGTGGACACTACCCCCGCCTTGGGGCTCGGTGGGTGTCTTGATGGAGCGTGCTGGGTGAACAGCGATTGTAACTGCTCCTTGGGAGAGAGCGGGTGACGGAGCGGCAGGTGTGCATCACTAACAGGCTGGGCTGGAGACGCTGGCCAGGAGGGAGTCCCAGACACCCAGACGCAGCCAGGGGTGGGGAGGGGCTGTGGGTGAAGGCTCCCACCTCCCCAGCCCTGCTGCTCTCTGGTGGTGTCCCCAGCCTCTCGAGTGCCCAGTGCACCCCATGTGCCAGCAGCACCTGCCTGGCCAGAGGGCAGCTTTGCAGCAAACACATCGTGAAGCAACCTATGGTCCCTGAGGCCAAACCTGGCACCCACAGCAGGGAGGGAGGAAGTGCCTATGACAAGGCCTCGGTGTGAGTGGTTCACAAGGGACTGCTTGCAGGGCGGCCCCCACACTCCCTGGGGGTGGGAGGCAGGGAGGGACTTGACAACACTGACAAGCAGGGCTGGGCCCAGGTGGAAAAGGAGGGGTGGGTGGGCTGGCTGTATTTATGCAGGAAGAGGAGCCTGGGTCCCCCTCCTCCGTGCCTCTCTTTCCCTGTCTGTGAAACGGGGAATGCACGGACCTCCCCTGCCAGAGATGCCTGGGGAGACTGAGAGCCTGGGGGGATGTGCTGGGTCAAGGTGGCTCATGGCTGTGACCAGGTCCCTGAGACTGTCCTGTCTCCCCGGGGGCCCACCCCAGGTGATGTGGAGGCTGACCGCCACCCTCCCAGACATCCCTTACAAAGCCACACCGACCATGTGCGGTCAGTGGTCAGCCAGACCCACGCACCAGGGAGCTGCCCGGAGCCAGGCCCGTGCTGATTCCAGCTCCCTACCTGCCTCTTCTCTCCCCGTGTTACCTACGCCCAGGTGAAGTGAAGCAGCCCCCTCCCCACACTCCCGCCAATGCCTCAAGCCTCCAGCAGCTCTCCCGATTTTGAGACATTTTGTTCTATTCAACAAAGGGTATTTGTTAAAAATGTGAATGGATGCATCTCCCTTGTGTGCTGCAGGAACACTCACGTGTCATCTCTGCATCGCCTGCCCTTCTGTGTGACCTGCCATCTGCCTCCTGGGTCCCCCCTGCCCCCTCTCGTTGTGCCCCAGCTGGACCTGGAGCCGCCCAGGCCACCCCGGCCACCCTGCTCACGCGGCACCTCCCTGCCTGCAGTGGCAGAGTCGGTCTCTGACTGCGGACATGATGTCTCCTGGCTCCGTGGCCCCTAAGTTAAAAGATTGATTAACTCAGGGAGCCCAGAACAGGGCTGCCAGGGGGGGTCCGCTGTTCTGCAGGCAGGGGGACCGTGGAATTGCCATTTTCTGGGTCCCTTTGAATGGAAACAGGCCTCTTGGAGAAAACTATGCTCAGGAAAGCGTCGAGAAACCTCTAGCTCTTTTCAGCAATAATGTTGAAGTGCTGTCAAGACGCTCGTCAGAACCCAGTATGATCACTTAATTGCTAATAGCTGGTGAGGCGGGAAGCGTGTGCCTCCGATTGAGGAAGCAGAAAGGCCTCGTGGAGTCTGCCACGAAGGGCAAGGAGGAGGAGGAGGAGGAAGGACATCACTCCTGGGGGGCCAGGGCGGGAGGGCTGGAGACCACGTCCTCCGAGATCCTGCTCAAGGACCATGCTAGGAACTCCATAAAATTTTATTGAGTGATGAACTAGCCGTGTTTGGCGTGAGCCAGAGGCAGCCCGAGGGACACCGTGGTGCCCTTCCCGGCTCTGAAGGTCTGTGAAAAGGCAGCTGAGCAGATGCAGGGTCCATTCTAGGACAGACTGCACCTTGTGCCGTGCAGGATGAGGCTGCAGAGCCGGCACAGGCTTGCTGCAGTTCACGGGGAGTCAAGCCAGGCCCCATACCCAGCACCCACATTCCGTGGCATGGGGTGCGCAGTAGCTGGCACGGGCCGTCCTGTGACTGAGTTATATGCACCTAACTGGCACAGCTGGATCAACTCACCACACAAATACAGAATGGGGGTGTCTGTGGGCAGGCCCTGTCCTCAATACCACGGGCATGAAGCTGTGCCTGCAGGCTGGACGTGTGTCCCCTACCCGATGGAAGTGGGCCCCTGAACTGGCCCAGCAGCCTCCCATCGGCCCCCCGCCTCAGCCCAGGGCCTGTGGAACTGCCCATGGGGACTCAGTGCAGCTCTTGTCACAGCACAGCTGGGCCTTCCCACCCGTTATAAGTCGTGGAAGGCGGAGGGTCCCTGAATGGGGCCAAATGGTGCCCCACATTCAGTCCTCGGTTGGACCCGCAGACACCCCGGGGCTGTGCTTTGACCTGGGTTTACAGCTCCAGGGCCCCTGTGGAGAGCCCTGCACCCTCTGACCCTGGTGGTCCTGCCATTCCCCCAGCCAGGCTCCTGGACAGCAGGCAGCCACGCCCTCCCTTGTTCCCTGGGGAAATGCCACCCACCTTGGACTGTATCCCTGTCACAGCCAGTGGGGTGGCTGCCCTGCCAAGTGACACTGAGGGCACCGCCCTGCAGGGCCATGATGCTGAACAGCCGCCCTGCTCAGAGCTGTCCTCCTGTCCTGCCGTGGAAGTCCCCACCCTCCACTTGGCCCTCCCACAATGTGCAGGGTGGCAGTGACTGAGTGTCTTTTGGAAGTGGTGGTGGCTGGGTCCATTTAGGAACCTGTAGAAGGAAGGTGGCTCTGCATGGAGGGCAGGCCCCGGGCATCCTATAGGTGTGTTCTGAGGAAACCTAGGGCAGCCACACAGCCCCTCCCCCTCTCTTTCCTCTGCCTCCCCCCCACTTCCCCCACAACCCCGTCCCTCCTGGCCTCTGGCACCCCAGGACCTGGAGCTGCACAGAGGTTCTAGCCAGGAAATGTTAGTCTGCGCAGAAGTAGAGAGGAATTCTGGTTGCCCCTTCTGCCCCTTCTCCCCGGCAGGGCACCGTCACCTGATACCCAGGGACAGGCTCTGACTGCTGGTCTCAGGTTCCCACACAGGAGAGGGGTTTGGGGTGGGCAGTCTGGACCTGCCATTCCCTGACCCACCATACTAGCTGTCCCGGACTTTCCCAGTCTTGACACCGAAAGCCCCCAGACCCCAGGAAACTAGGGGTGGCCCAGGCTGGGAGCAGCGAGTCAGATTGTGTCCTGGCTGGGGAGACAGACAGCACCCCAGGTCAAGCACAGCCAAGCCCCAGGGGAGGCTTCAGGGGAGACCGGGGGATGGACCAAGGGAGCCACAGGCCAGAGCCCTGCTGAGAGGCTGGCGGGTGGTGGGGTGGGGGGGGAGGGGAGGACCCTCTGCGGACTTGGGTTCTGCTGGGACTTGGTGTCCCCTGGCGCATCTCGGGAGCAGGGGGCATCTGAGGCTGCAGACAGGAGACAGTGGGTGGCAGGAAGCGTCTGCAGGGGCTGCGTGGGAGCCCCTGGGAGCTCTTGGCAGGGGAGGGACATCCAGGGAGCCCCTGGGGCCGCAGCCTGGAGCCGGGCCTGGGGGGCAGTGGTCAGATGAGGCTGGGCACCCAGACTCGGGGTGCGCAGAGGGCCGGGTGGGGGCTGGGCCGCCCTGGGGATGCAGGTCCAGCTTGGCTCCTCTGTCACAGCCCCGGCCGGAGAGCGGCTGCCAAGGAGCGCGGCTCAGGACGCCGCGCCTGGAAGCGCAGTTTAGAGATTGAAGAGCGTGGGCCCGGGGCGGGCACGGCTGGCGGGGGGTGCCCACAGCCAGGCGGCCACTCCCACAGAGAGGCGCCCGGAGCGCTGGGGGCAGAGGGAGGCTCCACTCTCATTTTCCTCCTCACTGGAGCAAGGCGCCCAGGCGGCTCCCACGGCGCGGGCCGCACGTCCCCTCCTAAGCAGCTCTGCCCTCGGCAGATGTTGGCCCACGTGCAGCAGGCCTGCCCCCACAGCCCTTGCTGGACCCCCACCCGGCCGCCTGCCCCCGCATCCAGTGTCCAGGGCCTGGGCCTCCCCAGCCCACCCTGGATGCTCCCAGCCCAGGCTGGAGCCCCCACTGCCAGGCCTGCCCCACGAGCCCCGCCCAGCTCTGCCTCCCTCAGCCGCTTCCCAGACGGACTCTGCCGGGGACACATCCCATGGAGGGGCCACCCAAGGCCCCTAGAGCCACATTCCTGAAGCACAGACACATTTGGAACCAGAGTCTCTTGGTGCAGGGGACCCTGCAGGTGTCAGTTCACCCCGTCCAGGGCAGGATGCCCTGCAGCCTGACACGGGGCTGGGTCTGTGTTTTCTGGGGCTGTGAGGTGGCCCCTGTGGCCTGGCAGAGCAGTGGGCACCTGTGTGGGCACCTGTGGGGCCCATGGCCTCTCACATGCCCAGGGGTTATGGTCAGGGAGCTGTTCCTGCCACAGTGGGCAAGTAGGTGACCAGGACCTGCAGAGACAATGGGGGACAAAGCTACTCTGGACCCTCTACCATGGCCCTCCCCAGGAACCAACCCATAGCGGGCCTGAGTCAGGGACATGGGGCTGGAAAGGGGCAGAACAGAGGACCCAGAGGCAGGTGCCTAGCCTGACCCAGCCCCCCCGCCCTGACCCAAGTGACCCTGGGCCAGCACCCTAGGCCCCATGGCCTCTGTGTCCTCACCTGTGGGATGAGGGTGAGGGGTTTGTGTCACCTTAGAAATTCCTAAATGTTCCTGAGCATTTATTTCTAAGTGGGTTTGCATGTGGGGTCTCTGCATCAGGGGCTTGGTTTTTCTGTCTGTACGTTTGCAGATGTGTTTTGCCTCAGAGTTTGGGCAGGGGGCTTCTGTATGTATGAGCAGGTCTGTATGGGGGTGCGTGTGTGTGTGAGCACATGTATGTGCATGCACAACCATGTGTATATATGTGAGTGGGCATGTACATATACACGCATGTGTATAAGTGTGCACGTGTGTATGTTTGTTGCGATCCATGCATGTGTACACCCATGTATATGCATCTTTGCATGTGTGTACACGCATGTGTATCATGTATGTGTGAGTGTGTGTGCATGTGCAAAGGGGCAAAGGGGAATGTATTTGTGTCCTGTTGCTGCGTCACCAGAACCGGTTGCTGAAACAGTACTGCTTTGCCACCTCACAGTTTCCCGGGGTGGGAGTCAGCCTTGGCTTGGCTGGGTTCTCTGCCCAGCATCTCACACTGGGGTGCTGGCTTCTGCTTTTTCAGCAGGGGCTCTGGGGGGCCCTTCTGGGAGCATTCAGGTTGGTGGCAGAGCTCAGTGCCTTGGGGCTGCAGGACTAAGGTCCTGTTCCCGCTCAGGACGCGTCATTCTGGGCCCTTCATGCTCCAAGTTTCTCTGTGTCCTCTTCTGCTCTTGGTTTGTAACAGGCCCACCCCATCACCCCCACATCATGGGGGACTGACTCAGGACGGTGACCCCATCTGCAGGATGCCTCCACAGTAGTGCCTGCATCTGTGTTTGACTAAATCACCAGGGGGCAGGAGTCTTGTGGGGCGTCTTCAGAGTGCTGCCTGGGTGTACCCCCCAGCTGAGCCCCAGGCCTGTTGGGGTATCTGCTGCACCTGCCTGTGCTGTCCCAGCACTGGGGCAGGGTGTGGCCTTGCCCAGCCCCTGTATTCCTTGCTGCCACCGGTCTCTGACACCCCCACCCCATGCAGTCACCTATTCCCCTTGTTCCTGGAGGTCCAAGGGAGGTTCACTGCTCAGCCTATCCTCAATATTGGGGGCCGCCCTGGATGCAGCCTCACTCCCAGGACACCATGTTGAGGGAAGCGGAGCCTCAGACTCGGGGACAGAGCCCTGGCTGGGGACACGCTCCAGACTGCAGTATAGACCCCCAGCTGTGAAATGGGGGAAGCCACCTGCTGGGATGACTGTGCCTACCATGGGGGACCAGTCTGGGCGAGAGCCCCTGCCCAGGACTGCAATCATTTGCCACTTCCCTCCCCCATTCCGCTCCAGTGCCTCCGTTTCCCCAGCTGGAAGTGGCTGCAGGGCCCAGCTCGTGGGCAGGTGGAGAGCTGGTCTGGGACCTGCGAGTGGGGTGCTCGCCCCAGGAAGTGGCTCAGGGGTTTCTCGAGCCCCTCCTCCTGTCTCGGACAGAGCAAGCAGCACCTGGCCCATCCATGCAGCGCCCTCTCCCAGACACCCAAGCCGGGGCCGCCCTGCTGCACCACCGCCTGGGCAGCTGACGGCGCAGCACGGCACATGGCCTGCGTGGCGAGGTCACTGCCTATCAGGAGCTCACCAGGGTTTTCTCAGGCTGTGGCCCCAGTAGTCACCACACACCCAGGCACCTTCCTCACCTCCCCCGTACCTCAGGAACTCCCTCTTCCTGCAGGAAGCTTTTCCCTGATGCCACCAACCTGTTCGGTTCTTCCCAGACACGTCACGGGGGCCAAGCTGGACTGAGGGTGGGGACAACTTTCAGGCCAGATGTGCAGCTGGGGTCTTGGGTGCAGGCAGAGGAGGTCTCTGCCAGCCATGGAGGGACCCAGGCTCAGTTTCCTCATCTGTAAACTGGGGTGATTGTAGATTGTACATGTTGCGAGGCCACATGTGGGGAACTGAAGAAGCCAGTGCATGAAACAGGCTCCTGGGGGACTGCAGCCCTTCCCACCCCCCGAGTCTCTGCACCCCATCCCAGCCTAGGAGCTCCTTTAGGGCAGGGGCAGGTTTGGACCAGTGAGTGAGGGCCAAGCTCTCCCACCTGGAACTCACAGCCCCTTCCATCGAGAGTGACACCACAGACCACCAACCCCATTAGCTCCGGCTCTAAGTGTTTGTTTAGAAACCCCCCAGGAGGAGGCCAGGTGTCATCATCCTGTGACCATCACACTGGGCAAGGATTGGGGCCTCCTCACTATCCAGCTGGGCTCCAAGACCCACCCTGTGTGGCCGCCCACCCCCACCGTCTCGCTGACCCCTCCCTTCTGGGCCTTGGCTGCACCGTCTGTGAAACCGTCCAGCTTCAGCAGACAGATTTTTTCCAAAGCAGCATCGTGGGAGCCACTGTCGTGGATGAGACCAGAGCAGGCCTTCCCTGACAAGAAGACACCATTTCCCTTATAAAAACGCAGCCTGGTCCCACTTCCTTCTTCCCACATGGCCCTTGTGTAGGAAAGGGGCTAGTCTGGGGCTCCTGGGGGTCCAGTCTCCAGGGCCGGGGGAAGGGGTCATATGCAGCCAGCAGGCAGGGCCAGGCCGGGGGCAAGGCTGACGGAGCACAGGGTGGCACTTGGCTGCAGCCTGCCGGGCCTGGAGCCCTGCAAGCCGCGGTCAGGGCAGGAGGGCCTGGCCTCTTCTTCCCTTACGGAGATGCAGCCCCTGGCAGGTGCGGGAGCACCAGGCCGTGAATCTCTGAGCCCACAGGGCTGGAGGTGAGAGGACAAGGTGGGTCAGGCTGCTTCAGGAGGCTGCGGGGGAAATGGGGGCGACCCTTGCCCCTGGGCCCGGGGCTTGGCATAGTGAGGGGCCAAGGGGGCCATGGTACCCCCTGTTTACCCGGAATGTCCTAGAGAGACCAGGGTCACGTGTGGTTTACTGCCTCGAGCCTTGTCCCCGACTGACCCCTACCCACTTCCCTCAGCCCCACCTGTCTGCAAGAGGCTCAGCCGCACCTCCTGGAAGCCTTCCAGGACTGCCGGTCAGAGGAGCCTCCCGTGAGCACCCACTGTCCTGGGCCACCCCACCCAACTGGGCCCTCCCAGAGGCAGGGCCACAGAGAGGGCTCCCTGCTGGCCAGCTGCCTGCTGGAAACTGTGGGCCCCTCCGCTGGCTCCAGGCCCCTCTGTGTTTTGTGCCCTCCTGACTGCCTGTGGGTGGTGACACTCGGCTGGGACATGTGAGTGTTCCCCATGGGCTGTGCGGCCGCAAGATGCAATCAATACCCAATGAGCCCTTCATCACAGGGCCCTTACTCAGTGTTGACTGGGAAGACTGCACGTGCCCTGTCCACATATCCCCCGTGCTTTGCGAGACACAGCACGGGGTGGACCGGGAGCCGGCTGGGTGGGGCAGGGAGAGGACAAACATGATAGGCGGCTTGGAACTCCTGGCAGCTCTCGGGCTGCAGAGACAGAGAGAGACAGAGAGGATTTCCCTGGTGCGTGAGAGCCGAGGCTGTTCTGCCAAGGCAGGAGGAAGGAGGGAAGGAGGAAGGGGCCACGTGCCAGCCCGGCCTGGCAGCCAGCTCCATCTGCATCCTGGTGTTTAGTTGGCACCCAGCCTGGGAGGTGGAGCCTGCCTGTCTGCTCCTTGCATGCCCAAGGTCACACTGAGGGGGTCCCTGGGATCTGGGGCAGTCGGGTGCCCCCATAGGTAGAGGCTGAAGCTCTCGGCCAAGCCCCCCAAGCACCAAGGTCTTTTACTAGGGGGTGTCTAAAAACCCTGGTTAGTGCCCCGCTGGCCACACTCCTTTCTGTGCTGCCTTCCGCAGGCCACTGACCACAACAGCAGCGCAAAGGGGCAAGCGGGCAAGGGCGGGGCGGGGCGGGACAGCTGTTGGGCCCCTGCTCCCAGCCCTGGGTAAGTTTGTAGGACGACTCCTGGGGTGTGCACCACAGCCCTGCGGGAGGCACGGCTGGGGATCCTGGACACCTGGCTCCAGTCTCAGCCCAGCCCCCGCCTCACTGGCACCCTCAGACAGGTCAACTGGCCGTCCCTGGGGCCCGGGCCATCCCTCTGCAGGGTGGCTGCGGAATGAAAAGATCAGACGGAGACAGGCAGCGTTTGGGGCGGTGGTGAGGAGCTGGGCCATGCTGCATTCTGGAGGGCGGGCAGGGCGCTGCCCTGGTCCCTGGGGGGCCTCTGGAGATCCTCACTGGCCTTCAGTTAACCATGGGACAGGCCCCCATGTTTAGGGCCATGCTGAGCAGGGTGGTGGGTGGGCGGAGCTCAGAGGAGCACAGCCGGCTGTCCCCTGCCCCTCCTCACTGCACGCGCAGTCTCCGAGGGCGGGACGGTGTCCACCAGGAGAGGGCTCGTTCCTTAAAGCGGGGCGTGAAGAACCTCACTGTAACCCCAGCCACAGCACGGCTTCTCGGCTGAAACACGGTCTCTCTCGAAGAGGCGTGCGGGGCTGTGGGCGCCCTGAGAAGGGCTCCATCAGGGGTCCCCTCTGCGCCCACCTGAGCCAAGGGAACCCTTGAGACTGCTCTGAAGTAAGGGCTCCTCCCCACAGCACACGACACCCCCAGTGACGCAGGGCCTCCCAGACCGGGTCACCTGCCCCAGGCTAAGGCGTGGTTCTGAGACTGTCCTTCCATGTGTGGGCCGGGTCTCGGCTCAGCCCCGAGGTGCGGAGGCCCGTGGCCTGTGTCCACGCACAGGGCCCGCTGTGGGCCGGGCAGCCCCGCCATCCTCTCCAGATGCTATGGATCGAATGTGCCCCTGGAAGTCCGGTGTTGAAGTCTTAACCCCAGTACCTCAGAATGTGACCTTATTTGGAAACAGGGTCATTGCAGGTGTAATTGGAAAATGAGGTCCTAACTGGAGTGGGGTGGCCTCTTGTCCAATACGACTGGTGCCCCAATAAAAAGGGGGAATTTGGACACAAACATGCACACAGGGAGAACACCAAGTGATGTTTCTACAAGCCAAGAAAGGCCAAAGATGGCCAGAAAGCACTCAAAACTGGGCAGGACACGGAACAGATTCTCCCCACACCCTCAGGAGACACCAACCCGGCCACCGCCTTGATCTTGGTCTTCCAGCCTCCAGGCCCGTGTGAGGATGAAGCTCTCTTCTCTAAGCCACCCACTCCGTGGTGCAGGCAGACCCCAGAGACATTGCGGGCTCAGTTCCAGACCACCACAGTAAAGTGGACACCACAATCAAGTGAGTCACACGATGTATTTTTGTTTCCCAGTGCGTTCAGTTATGTCTATACTATACTATAGTCTATTAAGTGTGCAATAGCATTATGTCTAATAAAACAATGTACATACTTTAAGTAAAAATACTTTATTGCCAAAAAGTGCTAAAATCATCTGAGCCTTTAACAAGTTGTAATCTTTTTGCTGGTGGAGGGTCTTGTCTCGATGCCGATGGTGCTGACTGAGCAGGGTGGTGGCTGCTGAAGGCTGGGGTGGCTGTGGCAGTTTCTTAAAATAAGACAACAACAAAGTTTGCCACGTGGGTTGACTCTCTCTTTCGTGAAAGATTTCTCTGTAGCATGCGGCGCTGTTTGATAGCATTTTACTCACAGAACTTCTTTCAAAATAGGATTCAATCCTCTCAAACCTGCTGCTGCTTTATCAGCTAAGTTGATGTAATATTCTGAATCCTTTGTTGTCATTTCAACAGTGTTCACAGCATCTTCACCAGGAGTCGATTCCTTCTCAAGAAACCACTTTCTTTGCTCATCCATAAGAAGCAACTCCTTATCTGTTCGAGTTTGATCGTGAGACTGCAGCAGCTCAGTCCCGTCTTCAGGCTCCCCTGCTAATTCTAGTTCTCTTGCTGTTTCCACCACATCTGCAGTGACTTCCTGCCCTGAAGTCTTGAACCCCTCAGAGTCATCCATGAGGGTTGGAATCCACTTCTTCCAAACTCTGTTAATGTTGATATTTTTACTTCCTCCCATGAATCGCAGACGTTCTTAAGGCTATAGCCTTATGAAATGTATTTTGTAAATAATAAGACCTGAAAGTTGAAATTACTCCTTGATCTATGGGTTGCAGAACGGATGTTGCATTATCAGGCATGGAAACAATGTTAATCTCCTTGTACATCAGGGCTCTTGGGTGACCAGGTGCATTGTCAATGAGCAGTAATATTTTGAAAGGAATCTTTTTTTCTGAGCAGTAGGTCTCAACAGTGGGCTTAAAATATTCAGTAAACCATGCTGTAAACAGATGTGCTGTCATCCAGGCTTTGTTGTTCCATTTCTAGAGCACAGGCAGAGTAGATTTAGCATAATTCTTGAGGGCTTTAGGATTTTCAGAATGGGAAATGAGCATTGGCTTCAACTTAAAGTCACCAGCTGCATTAACCCCTGACAAGAGAGTCAGCCTGTCCTTTGAAGCATTGGAGCCAGGCATTGACTTCTCCTCTCTAGCTGTGAAAGTCCTAGATGACATCTTTTTCCAATATAAAGCTGTTTGATCTACATTGAAAACCTTTATCAATGATCTTAGCTAGATCTTCTGGATAACTTGCTGCAGCTTCTACATCAGCTGACGTAGAAGCTTGCCTCTTCACTTTGCACTTTTATGCTATGGAGACGGCTTCTTTCCTTAAACCTCATGAACCAACCTCTGCTAGCTTCCAACTGTTCTCTGCAGCTTCCTCACCTCTCTCAGCCTTCATAGAATTGAAGAGAGTTAGGGCCTTGCTCTGGATTAGGGTTTGGCTTAAGGAAATGTTGTGGCTGTGTTGATCTTCTGTCCAGACCACTCAGACTTTCTGCATATCAGCAGTAAGGCTGTTCTGCTTTCTTATCATTTGTGTGTTCACTGGAGTAGAACTTTTAATTTCTTTCAGGAGCTTTTCCTTTGCATTCACAACTTGGTTAACTGTTTGGTACAGGAGGTCTAGCATTCAACCTGTCATGGCTTTTGGCCTGCCTTCCCCACTAAGCTTAATCATTTATAGCTTTTGATTTAAAGTGAGAGATGTGACTCTTCCTTTCCCTTTAACACTTAGAGGCCATTGTGAGGTTATTAACTGGCCTAATTTCAATATAGTTGTGTCTCAGGGAGAGTTGGGGGAACAGCCAGTTAGAGCAGTCAGAACATACACAACATTTATCAATGAAGTTTGCCGTCTTATATAAGCACGGTTTGTGGCACCCTGAAACAATTAGAATAGCAACATCAAAGATTACTGATTGCAGATCACCGTAACAGATATAATAATAATGAAAAAGCTTGAAATATTATGAGAATTATGAAAATGTGACACAAAGATATGACGTGAGCACATGCTGTTGGAAAATGGCGCCGGTAGGCTCGCTTGACGCAGGGTTGCCACAATCTTCAACGTGTAAAAGATGCAGTGTCTGGGAAGCTTAATAAAACAAGCTGTGCCTGTACTGGGTTACAGCAGCCCCAGGACACTAATACAGCAGACTTGGGAGTGGGTGGTGGGGTTTTGTGCAGTGTTTTCTGGGATTTGTACCACCAATCCATTCCCTTCTGAATGCACAAGGTTTCAGAAACAGATGGGGAAACTGAGGCATTAAGATGGGAAGAGATTCACCCAAAACACCCACAACTCTGTGGTGGAACTGGGCCCAAATCCTGGCCCCATGCCCATTCCCCACACAAGGCCCCTTCCTTCCTTCCAACTGCGCCACAAAGCTTTCCCCATCTTATGGATAGAGGGGCTGAGTCTCAGTGTCACCTGGTGGCCTGCACAGGGGGAGAGGCAGCCAGACCCCTGCCAGGGCATGGAGACCCTGGACAATGGGCACAGGCGAGCCTCTGCAGAGGGTGCCGTGGGAGGGAGCCCAGGGGGTGGGGTGGCCAGGAAGGCTTCCTGGAGGAGGGTGTTCCGAGGGGCTGGAGGATGGACACACTCAGGCCAACGTTTCTGGGGCAGAGGCGGCAAAGGGCTGGGTGAGCCGGGGCTGGGTGGGCAGGCGCTGGGCACGGGGGCAGCAGCTGGAGATGGCGGCCCAGGGCTCAGTGGCAACAGGATGCCTCAGCGGCGATGGGCAGCCAGCAGGACAGCAAGACGGCGGCCGCAGGGCCACACCGCCTCACCCACTGACGCGAGGCCGCTGCCTGGGGCTGCGGGGATGGTGTGCAGGCTCCCACCAGGACCGCCGAGGCCCTTTATTCCTGTTTGTAATTACAGAACGTGGGCACATTAGCCACGACTCGCTTCACAGGAAGAAGGGGACCCGCGGGCGGAGGCCCCTCCCGGCGGCCAGCGGAATCCCTGCTGCTCCTGACAAAGGAGCGTCCCCGGGGTGAGTCTTCACCCCTGCTCCTTCCAGGCAGCAGCTGTGGCGGCTGACGGCTGCTTCTGCGAGAAACGGCGACTGGACGAAACGCAAGCGGACGCGTGGAGCTGGGGCGGGAGCCCGGCCCTGCGCGGGCAGCAATCCAGGCGCGCGCCCGGCTCCACGGCCCCAGGGGCAGAGCTGGACACTCTGCAGTCACCGCTGCCCCCACCAGGCCACGCGGCCTCTCCAGACAGGCCGGGCCAAGTCCCCGTCGCGGACGTGGGGTGCCGGGGAGGCCGCGCAGCTGGGCTGGGCCAGGGCAAGGAGCTGGGGACTCCAGGCGACTCCCCTCTGGTGCGTTGGGTGGCTGTGGGCTCACGTGTTGAGCCTCCGGCTCCCAGTGCAGGAGGGGCCCGAGGTGACAGCCTGCACGTCCTGCCTCCCACTCTGTGGTCTCGCCCTGGTGGCCGATGCGACGCCCGCGCGTTTCACACCGTGCTCCCTGCAGGGACGTCTGCAACGCTCGGGATGGCCTGGCCCTGTGCCCGCTGGAATTGAGGAGCGTCGCGCACTCAGCCGCCTTCGTTCCTGCGGCAGGTGCTGGCTGGGCACGCGGCACCGCGGGCTGTGGAGAAGCGCAGGGAGCAAGCCCCGTCCGGGCTCAGCTCTCCGCTGGGGAGAAGGGAGCAGAGTAGGCTCGGGATTGGCGGGCCCGGGGAACCGCAGGGACCAAGGCCGAGCACACCAGCTCCTTCCTCCTCCCCGTGGCGGGAAATGTCTTCATAAAATATTGATTGGTTTGCACAAGCCTTGGGTTGTCAGGATGAAAGGACAAGGGAGAGACTTTTGCATGTAAATTAGATTCGGTCAGCTCTTCCTTAACCCTTTCCTGCCAGGCACTTCAGTCACCTGTTTGGATTCCCCACAAGGCCGCAGGAGGCACCCAGGGACCCCCGGGGCTGGGGAGCGTCTAGCATCTCTCCTCCATCACCGCCATGAGGGTCTTCCCAGCCCGCTCTTTGCCTCTCTCCACCCGGGGCACTGCCTGGTCCCTCTTCTGCTGGATCCAGAGATGCGGCAGTTCCAGGGCCCAGGCAGGAACCGACGGGCCAGGCACAGACGCAACGGCTTCGCCAGCCTTGGCACACTCATCGTGAAGGACTCAGCTTGAGCTGGCAAGAGCTTCCATCTTGACTTCAGATGTCATCATCCCGCCTTGCTAATCATGCTAGGACCAATAGAGGCATCTTCGGATCTAGTTCTAGCACCCAGGGCTCTGTGCACTGGGCGGGGGGAAGGGGAGGCAGAATGGAGCTGGCACCTCGGGCCTTGGTTTCCACATTTGTAACATGGTGGGGTAATTGAATCTTCCCTTAAAATTGTGGTCAAGATGAGACAGAGCCGCATGTGCCTAGCAAGGGGCCTGGCAGACAACTGGTCAAGGAGCAGCGTCTTTCCTTATTGTGCATGGGTGGAGGGAGGGATAATGAGTGAGTGACTGAATGATGAGTGAGTGAACAAATGAATGAGTGAATGTGCATATGAATAAATGAATGAATGAATGAGTGGACAGATGGTCCTGCATGACCTCAGCTTTCCTGAGGGGTCTGACTCCTGCGGCAGTCTTGACCTCTAGGAGGTCTGTGTCCAGCCAGGGGCTCTGGCTCTACCCGCTGTCCCTGGCTGCTGGCTCTGGGTCCCCTGCAGGTCCAACCTTCTGTGCCCCGGCTCTGTGCTCTGCTCTGCTCCCTCCTGAACCTATCACAGGCCTGACTATCACCCAATGCTTGGCCATGCTGGGAGTGCCTTCCTCTCCTGATCCTCTGGAACCTTCTGCTCCCTCCCATGCTACATGGGCTCCCAAAGCTGCTTCCAGGGTGATGCCCCCTCCATGCTCAGTGACACAGACTCCCCCAGTAAGCCTGGAAGTAGGCAGTACCATGCCCCGATGCCCTGCCCTGCCACAATTGTGCAGTATGGGGGGAGGGGTGGGGAGGAGGGGGAGCTGGGGGCTTTGCCAGCATCCTCCCAGCCTCTGGCCACTGCCCATCTGTCTCCATCCTGTCCACCCCTCCATCCACTCAAGAAACTGAAGGAGCGCCTCACACTGCAATTCCCCCAGTAACTTGGATTTAACTGACTTTTGGAGTCCTTTGCAAGACTTTTGTTTGCTTCTCCTACTTGTATGCATTACTAGCTGGAACTGCCTCTGAATGCCACAGGGTCTGGGTTCATTCAACTCGAGCAGCTGGGATGAGGGGGCCGTCAGGACACACCATTCCAGGGGAAAAATGAGTTCAGACTCACCGCCCGTCCCGTCCAGTCATTAATCCCGCAGTGGTCATGGGCAGGCAGGGAGGGAGGCCTGGCCCCTTCTGTCTGCTGATTGACAAACGGGTGGTCGGACTCCCTGGGTATAAGTCCTTTGCCTTTGTTCTGAGAGCTTTGGCTAACACAGAGACTTCTCTCCAATTCCCTCCACCCATGTTCTCCACATTCTGCCCCTGTCCACGCCAGAGGCAGTCACCATCCTGCCAGGGGCTCTCAACAAGGTGGGGACATTGTTCTGAATAGAGCGACACATGTGTACACACGTACATACATGCATGTGGGCACACATACACACATACACATATGTGCACATGCATGAATACACACACATGTACAGATTAAACAGTAAAAATAACTGTGTCCCATAGCAAAGTCCAAGAATATTTAAAGGAGTACAAAAATACTCAGCAACCAACAGCATGAAAATCATGATGTCTGGCATACTGTCAAAATCACCAGACATGCAAAGAAACAGGAAAAAATGCAAGTCAATGTGTGAAGAGAAATCAATCCATAGAAACACACCCAGATACAACGCATGACCAAATGAGTAGACAAAGAAATTAAAACAGCTGTTATAAGTCTAGCCCATGTGTTAAAGACAGTAGAGGAAAACATGACCATGTCAAGGAGAAATGTGGAAGATATAAAAAAGATCGGTACCACATTTCAGATGACGAGAACCACAATTCCTGTGATGGAAGAGGCAATGGGTGGGATTAACAGGATATTAGACCCTGCAGGAGAAAAGATCAGTGAACTTAAAGACATAGCAGTAGGAACTTTCCATAAGGAAACATAGAGGAAAAGTGACCTCCATGGGAGAACTCCAAATGGATTAATATATGTATAATCAGGGTCCTGAAGGAGAAGAAGTAGGGGGAAAATATTTGAAAAAGTAATGGCTGAAATTTTTCCAAGAAGCTAAACAAACCCCATGTAGAAGAGAAACAGGAAGAAACTATAGCAAGGCACATCCCAATCAAATTATTCGGAATCAGTGATAAAGGAAAAACCTTAAAAGCAGACAAAGAAAAAAGATGTATTATGTACACCAGAACAAATGTAAGAATCATGGCAAATTTCTTCTCAGAAATGCTACAAGCCTGAAGGTGGTGGAGAAACATCTTTAAAATATGAGGGGTGTGTGTGTGGGAAAATTGTCAGCCTAGAATTCTATACTTCCCCCAAAAAGATCTTTCAAAAACTAAGGCAAGTGAAGACTTTTTCAGACATAAAAGAGGTAAGAGAATTCATCACTGACAGACCTGCCTTATAATAAATGTTAAATGAAGTCCTTTATGCATAAGAAAAATAATAGCAAATAGAAATCTAGATCTATATAAATGAATGAAGAACACTGGAAATGGTCAATATGTGATTTAAGCGTGACTATGCTTAAAACATAGTAAAGTTTTTTTTAATATAAATGACTGACTAAAGGAAATATAATAAAAACATTGTGGGGATTAGCACAGCAATAACACAAACCCTGAGAGAGGGCAAATAGTTCTTACTATTGTAAGAACTTTATGCTATACATGAAGTAAGATAATATTACTTGTAGGTTAGATATGATAAGTTAAAGATGCATCCTATAAAACCTAAAGCAGCCACACACAAAAATGATGTATGGCCAATTAGCCAACAAAGGAGATAAAACTGAATCATAATAAATACTTAGTTAATCTAAAAGAAGTTGAAAAAAGAGGAAAGAGAAAAAAGAGCAGATGGAACAAATAGAAAACAAGATGGAAGATTTAAACCCATCATACCGATAACCACATGAAAACTAAATACTATACTTAAAAGGCAAAGATTGTCATATTGGGGCAAAAAGACAAGAACCAACTATATACTACCTATAAGAAACCCACTTTAAATATAAAACTATAAGCAGGTTTAAAGCAAAAGATTGGGGAAAGTACACCATGCTAACACTGATGAAAGGAAAGCTGGAGTGACTATACTAGTCACAATAAAAGTAGATTTCATGGCAAGAAATATTAGTGATAAAGAGAGTCATTTCAGAATGATAGAGGGTCAATTCATCACGATGACATAGTAATACTAAATATGTATGTACATAATAACAGAGATTCAAAATGCATGCAGCAAAAACTGATCAAACTGCAAATAGTAATAAATAAATCCACAATTATAGACAGAGATATCAACTCCCTACTCTCAGTTATTATTAGAAAAAGTAGACAGAAATTGGTAAAAAAAAAAAAAAAATCGGAGGCTTGAGCAACACTATCAACCAATTTGACCTAATGGACATTTATGGACCATTCCACCCAACACTGGCAAAATACACAGTCTTCTCAAGTGCACACAGATATTTACCAAGATTGACCATATTCTGGGCCATAAAACAAGTCTCAATAAATGTACAAGATTCAAATTATATAAATCAAATTCTCAGCCAAAATGGAATTAAATTAGATATCAATAACAGAAAGATATCTGGATATCCAAAATATTTGGCAATTTAGTAGCACACACTTCTAAATAACCCATGGCTCAAAGAAGAAATCAAAAGGGAAATTGGAAAGGTTTTTTGAGCTGAATGAAAATGAAAACATGACATATCAAAATTGAGGAAATGTAGTTAGTGTATGCTTAGAGAGAAATTTAAGCACTAAGAGCCTACATTATAGCAAAAAAGAAAGGTCTCAAATCAATGACATAAGCTTTCAGCTTACAAAATGGGAAAGAGAAAAGCAAATTAAACCCAAAGTAAGCAGATGAAGAAAATAATAAAAAGACCAGAAATCAGTGAAAGAGAAAAGAGAAAACTATGAAGAAAATTAAAGAAAGAAAAAACTGATTATTTTAAACAATCAATTAAATTGTTAACCTTCTAGCCCAACAGATCAAGAAAAAAGAAAGAAGGCACAAATTACAATACCAGGAATGAGAGTGTGGACATCACCAAATATTCTACAGTCATTAAAAGGAAAGAATGGACCGTTGTGAACAACTTTTTGCTAATAAATTGGGCAACTTGGATAAAGTGGACAAATTCCTTGGAAGAAAACTAACAAAGTTCACTCAAGAAGAAATGGATAACCTGAGTATCTATTAACAAAATCAAGTTTGTGATTAAAATCCTTATGACAAAGAAAGCTACAGGCCCAGATGGTTTTCATGGTGAAGTCTACCAATATCTAAGGAAGAAATAATACAAAGTCTACAGAAACTCCTCCAGGTAATAGAAAAGGAAAGGGATACTTCCCTTATTCTGTGAAGCCAGCATTACCTTGCTATTAAAGCAAACAAAGACATCACAAGAAATAACAACAGAGAACAATATCACTCACGAATAAAGGCAAAAATATTCTTACCAAAATTTTAGCAAATCTAATCTACCTATATCATGACAAAGCGGCATTCATTCCAAGAAGACAAAGTTACTTTAACATTCAAAAATCAATCAATTAACTTCATCATATTAATGGAATAAAAAGAAAAATGCATATGATTATCTCAAGAGAAAAAGACTTGATAAAATCCAGAATTGATTCAAGATTTAAATTCCTCAGAAAACTAGCAATAAAATGAAACTTCTTCACCTGACAAAGGCCATCTACAAAAAACCAAACAACAACAAAAATGCTTTCTCTTCCTAAGATTGAGAGCAAGGCAAGGATGTCCACTCTCACAACTTTTATTAAACATTGTGCTGAAGGTTCTATCTAGTGCAATAAGGCAAGAAAAAGAAATAAAAATCATTTAGATTGAAAAAAAGTAACACTTTCTTTATCATCTATGTAGAACAGCTCATAGAATCCACAAAATAAAAGCTACTAGAACTAATCAATGAGTTAGCAAAGTGGCAGGGTTCAAGATCAATATACACAAATCAATTGTATTTTTACACACTCACAACAATCAGAAATTGAAAATTTAGAAACAATACCACTGACAATACCATTAAGAAATATGAAATAGTTTGGCATAAATCTAGCAAAAGATGTGTAAGACCTGTACATTGAAAACTAGGAAACATTGCTGAGAGGAATTAAGAAGATCTAACTAAATGGAACATATACCATGTTCATGGATAGGAAGACTTGAAGTTGTTAAGATGTTAATTTTCCTCAAGTTGATTTATAAATTAATAAAATCTCAATCAAAATTTCAGCAGTCTTTTTTATGGAAATTGATAATTGAATTCTAAAATTTACATGGAAATATGAAGGACCTACAATAGTCAATACAACTTTGCAAAAGAAGAACAAAGTTGGAGGACTTATCTATCTGATTTCAAGGCAGTTATAGAGCTATATTAAAACAGTATGGTATTGACACAAACGTAGACAAATAGATCAATGAAACACAATAGAGACATATGGTCAATTGATTTTTGACAAAAGCACAAAGACAATTCAAGGGATAAATTATAGTCTTTTCAATAGATGAAAAAAAAAGTGAGCTTTGATCCATACCTCACAGCATATCCAAAATTTAATTCAAAATGGGTCATAGACTTTAAACTATACAACTCTAAAAAGAAAATACGTCAGAAAATCTTTGTGACCTTGGATTAGACAGAGATTTTTTAGATACAACACCAAAAGCATAATACATAAAAGTACAAATTGATAGAGTGCATTTCACCAACATTAACAGCTTCCACCATTCAAAATACACCGTCAGGAGAGTGAAAAGGCAACAGATTGGGAGAATGTATTTTCAAATCACGTATCTGTAAAGGACTTCTGTGCAGAACATGTAAACACTCTCCAAACTCAATGCCACTAAAAAGAGGGCAAAAGAGTTGAGCAGGTACTTCACCAGCAGAAATGTGGATGGCGAATAAGATCATGAAACAATGCTCAATGCCATCAACCAACAAAGTGACACAAATCAAAACCACAAGGTGATACCACTACACACCTACTGGAATGTCTAAAATTAAAAGCACTGACCTATCAAGTGACGGCAGGATGTAGAGCAGCTGGAACCTCGTACACTGCTGGCTGGAATGTACAAATTGTACAACCACTTTGGAAAACACTTTGCAGTTTATTAAATAGTTGAACACACACCTACCGTATGATCCAGCCATTCCACTCCTACAGAGATAAAAGCATATGTCTATATAAAGATTTGTACTCAAATGTTTATAATAGCTTTATTTCTAATAACCCAAAACTGGAAACAATCCAAAAGTTCAACTGGTGAACACATTAAAAAATTGTGTATATTCATAAAATTGAAGACTTTTCAGCCATAGAAAAGAATGGATTGTTGATAAATCTTAAAACAATTTTGCTGAGGGAAAGGAGCCAGAACCCCCCAAAATATGAGGACATATTCTATGCTTCTATTTATACAAAATTATAGAAAAATCAAAACTAACCTATAGTGGCTGAAAGCATGTGAGTGGTTGCCTGGGGGCAGGGCTGAGGTTGGGGAAGCAGGAGGGAAGGATGACAAAGGACGCAAGGTAATGTTGGGGTGAGGGACATTTCATTATCTTAGTTGTAGCAATAGTTTCACAAACGTAAACACACATCAAGGTATCAAATTTTACACTTTCAATATGTGCAGTTTATTGTATGTCAATCTTCCCTCAATAATACTGCCTTTAAAAGCAATATGAAAATTAAATTGTAAATTATCAAATAAAAAGATAAGCATTAAAAGCAATGTGTAAAAAGAACATAACATTGAAGAAACTGTGATTAGATTGGGAGCAAGCTTCACAATTGTAACAATCATAATCCCACGCAGTGGAGTAGTGCATATTCCAAGCGCTAGAGGAACCAGTCATCAACCTGGAATTCTATACCCTGGTGAACACTATTCAAGAGATAGTATGAAATGATGACTTTTTAAGATTTTTATTTATTTTTAAATTGACACATAATAATTGTACATATTTATGAGTACATAGTGATGTTTCAATATATACAATGTATAGTGATCAGATCAGGGTAATTAGCACATTCATGTCCAACATTTATCATGGTTTTGTGTTGAGAACATTCAATATCCTCTCTTTTAGTTATTTGAAAATATATATTATTGCTGTTATCTTTAGTCATCCTACAGTGCTGTAGAACACTAGAATTTATTCCTTAAAACTATAATTTTGTATCCTTTAACAATCTGTCCCTATCCCTCACTTCCCCCTACCCTTCCCAGCTTCTAGCAACCTCTGTTCTACCTTTTTACTTCTATGAGATCAACTATTTTAGCTTCTGCATATGAGTGAGAACACGTGGTGTTTAACTGTTTCTGGCTTGTTACAAGTAAAATAATGTCCTCCAAGGTTCATCCATGTTGCCACAAATGACAGGATTTAACTATTTTTTGTGGCTGAATAGTATTCCATCTTGCATATATATCACGTTTTCTATATCCATTCATCTGTTGTTGGACACCTAGGTTGATTCCTTATCTTGGCTATTGGGAATAGTGCTGCAGTAAACATGGGGGTGCAGATGTCTCTCTGATATACTGATTTCCTTTCCTTTGGATAAATTCCCAGTAGTGGGATTGCTGGATCATATGGTAGTTCTATTTGTAGGTTTTTGAACCTCCATACTGTTCTCCGTAGCGGCTGTACTAGTTTGCATTCCCACCAGCAGTGTGTGAGAGTTCACTTTTCTCTGCATCCTCACAGCATTTTTTGTCTTTTTTTAATGATAGCCATCCTAACTGGGGTGAGATGATATCTCATTGTGGTTTTGATTTGCATTTCCCTGATGATTAGTGAAGTTGAGCATTTTTTTATATATCTGTTGGCCATTTGTATGTCTTTTTTTTGAGAAATGTCTGTTCAGATCATTTTCCCATTTTTTAATCAGATTGGTTTTTTGATGTGGAGGTGTTTGAGTTCCTTGTATATTTTGGATACTAATCCCCCATAGTATAAATAGTTTGTACATATCTCTTACCCCATATAAAAATCAACTCAATGTTTTAATAACTTAGGATCTGAAACTAGTAGGACCTGAAACTATAAAACTGCTAGAAGAAAATATAGGGGAAATGCTTCCGGACATTAGTCTGGGAAAAGATTTTATAAATAAGACCTCAAAAGTACAGGCAACAAAAAGCAAAAATAAACAAATGGGATTATATCAAACCAAAATGCTTCTGCATAGCCACAGAAACAATCAACAGAGTGAAAGACAACCTACAAAACAAGTGAAACGAAGACTTTAAGAACCTAAACATCCTGAGAGATTTTCCCACTTAAGACTTTCACATAACATCCGCCCAAGGGGTACACTGTGACCCAAATAAAACTGAACTCAGGAGATGGAATGGATACACAAAGCTTGGGTGAGCAAAGAAAATGCAAGATAATGCGGGTTAATCTAAAGGAGCATTGAGTGTGTAAAACAATAATACTAACAACCGATAGTGGAGACAAAAAAAATACTACTGAACCAAAACCTGAGAGAAGATAAACACTAACTTATGATTCAAGGGTGACAAAAACCTCTTAGCAACCTAAGAATATGAGAGAATTTCCTTATCCTCATAAAGATGATTAAATCCCATAGAAAATATTACCCTTAGTGGTAAAAATTCAGCACTACCCTTTAAAATCAGCTCCACTTTTATGCTTCATTGAGCTAGAAAGCCTAGACACACATCGTGGGAAGAAAAATAAATCTGTCATAAGGTCTAGAAAGGGAAAAACTAAACTATTACTATGTGCAAACCATTTTTAAAGAGAAAACTCCAGATAATCTATAGACAACTATTAGAATTAATTGAGGAGTTTAATGAGTTGTAGAATATAAATACATTATCATGGGCAAACGTTAGATAAGTAATATAAGATGCCTTTAACAGTGACAAAAACCACACAAGGTTTCTAGAAATACATGCAATAATAATGTGTAAGAACTGGAAATGATTAAACTTAGCTGGAAAGCATGAAAGACAACCTAAATAAATGGAGACATATACCATATTCATGGATGGGAAGACTCAATAATGATGAAAATTCTCTTTAAATTGATCTAAAGATTAAATGTACTTATAATCTATATCCAAAATAGGTTTTTCATGCTGATGTACAAAATTAACATACAGGAGCCAAGACATATCTGAAGACTTTCACACAACACCCCAGATAAAGGTGGGAGACTTACCTACACATAGCAAGACATTTTATAAAGCTACAGTTCTTATGAGAGTATGATATAGTTCAGGGATGGGCAAATAAAATAATGAAATAAAGAGAGAGCTGGAAAAAGACTCATTAATATATATGAACTAATGCTAGAGGGGGCATTGCCCCTCAAAGGGGAAGGGTAGACTGGTTAGCACATGGTGTTAGCACAATAGAAAAGAACTATAACACTTTGCATCATAAAGAAAAAATAAATTACAGGTGCATCAAAGCCCACATGTGAGAATGCAGAACAAAAAAAGGTAACATAAGAGTTTATACCAATATCACAAAACATAAGGGAAAGTTTGATGTATCAGACACATTAAAAATTTAAAATTCTGTTCAGCAAAAGACATCATCAATACAACAAAAAAAAAGTGCAATCCTCAGTCTGGGAGGATATATTTGCAACCCATATAACCAATGAAGTACCACTACCCAGATACATAAATAATTCCTGAAAATCAATAAGAAAAAGGCAAGCAAGCCAATAGAAAAATGAGCAAATGATAAGAAACAATTAAATATGAGGAGAAAACAATGTGCAATAAATATGTGAAAAGTGGCTCAACTTCACTGCTAGCACTGAGAAACACAAATTAAAACAACTAGATGCCATTTTTCACCCATTAGAGTGTAAAACTTAATAAGTCTGATACCCCTGAGTGTTGCCATGAATTTGTGGAAATGGAAACTCCAAGCATTGCTGGCAGGAGTGTAAATTGGTACAACCACTTTGGACAGCAAGGCAGCAATACTTAATGATAATGGTAATATTAATGGTTAACACTTATTGAACATTTGTAACGCACTAGGCGCTGGTAAAAGCGCTCTGTACACATGCACCTGTGGACAGCCAACAGTTCTACCTATGGTGGCCTGCCTTGAGGACCTCCGCACACGGCACCAGCAGACACAACAAGGCTGCTCATGGTGTGGTGGAAAAGCAGAAACAACCTGACAGTTGTTAGCAGGGGAGGATCAGTAAATTGTGCGTTATTGGCACAATGGAATATTCTATTGCAGTTAACAGGAACACACTGGGTTGATATCCATTAACATGGATAAATTTCAAAAACTTGATGCGAAGGGAAAAAAGCAAGGTGCAAGATTTTTGACGCTGTTTTTCCACTTACATAAACTTTGAGACACGTAGAATGTTGTTGGTGGATGCACATGTGTGATAGAGGAATGTGAACGTGTAAGCGGGAAGCATGCAGGCCAGCCGTCCTCCCTAGCAAGCCTCAGGCCAGCTGGGCAGCTGCAGCGGCTGTCCATCCATCTGCGGGCACCAAGTCACCTCCAGGAAGGGAAGGCCAGCTAAGGGAAGCAGGGGCCAGCCCTGAGGAGCTGCAACCTGGGGAAGGTCATTCTAGGAATTCAAGGACTTACAACATTTGAAACCTACTAATGTAATTTGTTATAATTCATTAAAGTAGAAAAAAATAGGAGAAACTTAACACATGGCCAACGTAGCATTTGTTAAAACTCTACCACCATTCAGGAAAAGAATTCTTCGTGAGGTGGGAACAGAGGAAACGTCACGCTTGGCAAAGCATCCGAGACTCCCGTTAAAATCTAGAACAAGATGAGGATGCCAGCGGTCACACTATTCCATGTGGAGGCCCAAGTCAGTGCAAGACGATTTTAAGAGCTTTGGGTACTGCAAAGGAAGAGGCGAAACCGTTGTGGTTTGCTGACAATATCATCACGTCTAGCAAATCCAAGGAAAAAACAATATGAAAGTAGTAAGACTTTAGTAATATAGTCAGCAATGAGGCCAGCATCTAAAAATCCATACCTTTTTTGTATACACAAGAAATAACTATTTGAAAGAAGCTGTTCCCATTTACAATAGCTGGAAAAACCATAAAGCATCTTTGAGGGGGAAATAACTGACAAAAATGCACACAAAACCTATGTGAGGAAAACTGCAAACATCACTGGCAGACACACAGGAAACTGAGTGAATGGAGAGAGAGGTCTTCTCACATGACGAACTAACATTGCAAAGGCATCCGCGGTCGTCCAAAGTGATCGTGACATGCAGTGGAATCCTAACCAAACTGCAGTTGCATCTTCCATGCAATTTGATGCACTGACGGATATTCACCTGCAAAAGAAAATGCTCGGTAAACATTGTTTTATGGAAAAGAAAAACGATGAAAATTGGACTTGCAAACTTCAAGTTACCGAGTCCAGAAAGAGACCAGTGTGTCTCCGGGCAGGGAGGCGGAACGGGGGCGGCAGGGCGGGCTGCGGTGCGTCTGGAAGACAGGCTGCCAGCGGTTGAAGTAAAGGGGGATTTCTAAGTTACAGACGTGGGCACACTCTGCATGTTAAAGAAAGACTCTAAAGACATGCAAATACAAGTAATACTTGATTTCACTGGTAATCAGAGAGAAGCTGATGAGAGCAACAGTAAGATATTATTTTTCACCCATAAAATTGAGGGAAAAAGGTAAAGGATTGATACTTTCTAATGTTGATAAAAGTATAAGAAAAACAGCCCGTGCGGCTGGTGGGAAATGCTTTTTCCAGCCTTTTCAGGAAATAATTTGGGACTATCCACCAAAACCATGCAGAGGAGGCGCAGGTCTTCCTCTTTGAGGTGTCTGCTCTAGAGAGTGAGGTTCACGTGTGCACGTCGACGCCAGTTGCAGCCGTTCGGCAACAGAAACAAATAATTGAAAAGGGGAGAAAAGAGAAGCAACTTGACTCTTCATCAGCGGAGGGGAGCCCGCTGCCCGGCGGTCTCACCACAGGACAGAAGCCTCTGCAGCCGTCAGAGGAAGTGAGGTCCAGCCACGTGCACCAACTCAGAAAGCTCCGGGACATCGTTAAAAATAAAAAGCAAGTTGCAGACAACCCATGAAATATGTATGATTCCATTTGTGCAAAAGCAAGACCGCTAGATGAAAGTGTGTATTTTATTTTATATGCACACACGTGTGCAGACCAGTGTAGAGAGAGTGGTCTAGACGGCGGGGCAGGGGCTGAGGTGCAGCGAGATACAGCTGTACGCGTGGGCCCTCCCCAGGCATGAGGTCACGTGCTCCTGGTATCATCCAAACAAATGACTGTGACAGTAAAAAGAAATCAGCACAGGCAGCTGATGTGCAGGCCCAGAGCTCACGAGGAAGGAAACTGCAGAAAGCAGCTTGAGTGTTGCACCCCCAGACCCCAGAGCAAGGAGTGACAGGGAAGAGGGCGTGAAGTGAGCATGGCAGGGGTAGGTCTGGCTGCGCAGGAGGGGAGGGACAGGGCGTCACTGGAGCGGCTGGTGGGACCAGGAGGGCTGGGCTCTGGTCTCCCCTGTGCTCTGTAGGGACGCTCATCTTAGAAGCATGCAGGGGCCCGGGAGAGAGAGGAGGGTGGCAGTGGGGAATCTGGAGAGGGGGGGCTTTGCAAAGGAGGGGCCCAGCCTCCATCCTTACACAAGTTGGAGGCCGAAGAGGCTGGGGCTCCCCACCGAGGCGTCCCTTCTCTGTGAGGAAGGTGCCGGTTTCTTCGTGCAGAGTGGGAGGCAGAGGTGGAGGAGTGACGGCAGATGGGGAGCACGTTAGACAGGACCGGAGCAGGTTTGGCACTGCTGCTGCAGCCGGGAGAGGCACCCCGGACACAGCAGGATCAGGCAGCCTGGATTCCCAGGCACCAGCCGTCCTCTGTGAGGAATGTCCCCGTGGCCCTGGCTGCCTGGAGCTGGCGGAGGAGGCAGATGGGGAGGGTCGAGCCACAGGGACTCGGGTGTTTCCAAGGCAGTGCGTGAATCGAGGGCTGTGGACAGCAGGCAGTGGAGCAGCAGGAGCCCTGGGAACGGTGGGAGGAACGGGGGCTCTGTGGCCAGGGGCCCTGATGGGGGCAAAGCACAAGATTGTGGGGACTCAGGCCAGAGTGCTGTGGCCGTCACCCGGTGCTCACCTCTCACGGCACTGCTGGGGTCGGGGGGATGGTGCTTCACTGCACCACCGGCTAAGTTTGACCTGGTGACTAGTTCTGGGAAGTGGGCAGAAGTGGTGCGGGCCTCTTCAGGGCAAGACTTGAAGAACTGATGTGCAGTTGGCCATGCTCTCTTCCCGAGCCATGGTGACTCATGAGCCCCCGTGCTGACAAGGCAGCCTCAGGGCCCCCCTAAGCCTGGCACCTGAGAAGCTCCCGGAGCAGAACTCCCACCAACCACAACTGGAATCGGAAATAAACCATGCTTGTTTTCAGCCCGTTAGATTTTTGGATTATTTGTTTTAGCAGCACAAACTATCCCACACTGACTCATGTGTGTAGGTTCCAGAGTCTTGGTCCATGAGAGAGGAGTGTGGGCAGTGAATTAGTCAGGGTTCCCCAGAGAAACAGAACCAACAGGACATAATCACAGCCATGCGCTGCAAAATGTTTCACTCAACAATGGACTGCATCTAGGATGGTGGTCCCATGAGATTATAATGGAGCTAAAAAGTTCCTGTCACCTAGTGACATCTTGATGATCCTGACCCCGTGTAGACCTAGGCTTATGTGTGTGTTTGTGCCTTAGTTTTTAACAAAAAAGTTTAAAAAGTAAAAAAATAAAATAAAAAATTTTAAAAATAGAAAAAAGCTATGATATAAAGAAAGAAAATACTTTTGTACAGCTGTACAATGTGTTTGTGTTTTAAGGTGTTATTACGGAAGAGTCAAAAAGTTAAAAAAAATTAAAAGTTTATAAAGTAAAAAAGTTCCAGTAAGCTAAGGTTAATTTATTACGGAAGAAATGAAAATATTTTTTGTAAATCTAGTGTAGCCTAAGTGTGCAGTGTTCATAAAGTCTACAGCGGTGCACAGCAATGCCCTGGGCCTTCACATTCACTCACCGCTCACTCACTGACTCACCCAGAGCAGCCTCCAGTCCTGCAGGCTCCATTCCTGGCAAGTGCCCTATACAGGTATGGCATTTTTAATCTTTTATGCTGTATTTTTACTGTACCTTTTCTATGTTTAGATACACAAATACCATCGTGTTACAGTTGCCTACAGGATTTAGTGCAGTCGCATGCTGTACAGGCTTGTAGCCTGGGAGCACCTGGCTGTACCACACAGCCTAGGTGTGTAGTAGGCTGTACCATCTAGAGGTGCACAAGTGTCTGTGATGTTTGCATGACGAAATTGCCTGACAACGCATTTCTCGGAATGTATCCCTGTAGTTAAGTGATGAACAACTGTACATAAATATATATACAAGAAGAGACTTAATACAGAAATTGGCTCACACGGTTATAGAGGCTAAGAAGTCTGAAGTCCCACAATCTGCTGTCTGTGAGCTGGAGAACCAGGGAAGACGGTGTGTTATCCAGTCAGAGTCTGAAGGCCAGAAAACAAGGAGCACCTGTGTCCGAGAGCAGGAGAAGACGGATGTCCCAGCTCAAGAAGGGAGAGTATGCTTGCCCTTCCTCAGCCTTTTTGCTCCGTTCAGTGCCCTCAACTGACTGGGTGATGCCTGGGCACATTGGTGAGGGCAGATCTTCTTCACTCAGTCTACCAGTTCAAATGCCACTCTCTTCTGGAAATGCCTTCACAGACACAACCAGAAATATCCCATGGTCCAGGCACATTGACACATAAAATTAACCACCACAAGCCCACCCCGCAACTTGGCATCCTTACACGTCTTCTTAAACCATATTTAATCTCTAAATAAAGACAATAAGATCATAATTCTGCCTAACATATTACATACAACTCTCCTGCATACAACTGAAAACACATTGATTCCTTCCCCAGAAGAGGAGGTAAAGTTCTTGGGTAAGGTTCATTCTTCTGATATCCCATAACATAAACTATAACGTAACTATGATATAAAATTAACAGTATTTAAATACTGATATAAAGTCATTCCATCTTTTGTTATATGACAGAATAACAGAGGATAGAAAACAAAGATGTTTGCTTAATATATGACTATATGCACACAAACATATAAATAACAAAATAAGGAGGAAATACCCACAATAATTATAGTCCTCACATCTGTAACTGGTCATGTGGTGGTAGCTGGTATTCACGACTACCTTCCTCCACTACCCACTCCACATACCCTCTGCCCTCAGCAAGCACCTCAACTGTCCATGGCTCTTTACCTTGGGGTGACCAAAACCTTCACCCCTGAAGGGTCTGAGCCATTAGAGGTCCTGCCTGAACTGGGCTGTGGTTTCTCCAGTGACTTTAATTCCAGGGCATGGTCGTACCAAGAGGTGCCCTAAGGGATCTCGTGTGTCCCAGACATTGTCCTCCTTTCCCCTGGGTGTTCCAGAATAAGCCAGCGTGGGGCTTATTCCCCTCTTAGCCTGCTGAGCCCGGGCACGAGGCGCCCACGGTGGCTGGTGGCAACCTTAACTTCCGGTTCAATGGAACCTTTGTTGTGTCTCTTGGTTGAAGCATTTCTGCCTCTGGAACTGAGACCTCTAGGCCAGCAGAATACAAATTTCCAGGAACAGGAAATAAAAATTTCACTAGTGGGTCACTGGGGGTGATGGTGGTGGAGCCCCTCCTATCCCCACCTCTCGATTCCTGGACCTGTGAGTCTTGGCTGTGGGAGAAACAGCACCACGTGTTGGTCACCGGTTCAGGGCGTACACAGCCTTCTGGAGAGCCTTGCCCCAGCCCTCCGAGGCATTGCTGTCTAGTCGGCCCTGTAATTGAGTATTCAAAAGGCCATTCCACCGTTCTATCAAGTTCTCTGCTTCAGGATGGTGAGGAATATGTTAAGACCAGTGAATTCCATGAGCGCTGTCACACTTCTTTGGCTGTGAAGTGAGTTCCTTGATCAGAAGCAATGCCATGTGAGAAATACCATGGCGGTGGATGAGGCATTCTGTAGGTCTACAGATGGTAGTTTTGGCAGAAGCATCGTTTGCAGGGAAGGCGAATCCATATCCAGAGTAAGTGTCTATTCCTGTAAGGACAAACACTGCCCCTTTCCTGGTGGGAGTGGTTCAGTTAAATCAATCTGCCACCAGGTAGCTGGCTGGTCACCCAGGGAATGGCACCAGGCTGGGGGCTCAGCGTTGGATTCAGCAGGGGCTGTAGCCCGGGTGTCCCTGGTGGGCGGGGTCCACGTTGCTAAGCCCACACACAACCTGAGTCCCTGCCACCACGGCCACTCTGTTCATGAGCCCATTGCTGATGACAGCAGTAGCTGGGAAAGGGGCTGTGTCCACAAAATGGGTCATTATCCTACCCACTTGGTTATGAAAATCCTCCTCTTCTGAGGTAAGCCTTTAGTGGCCATTCACATGGGACACAAATATCTTCACTTTTTTTGCCCATTCAGAGAGGTCTATCCACATATCTCTTCCCCAGATGTATTTGTCACCAATTTTCCGATCCTGTACCCTCCAAGTCCCTGACCATCCAGCCAAACAATTGGGCATATCCCGTGAATCAGTATGTAATTGTATTTATATATGTATGTATATAATTGTTCATCTGGCCATTTCTCCCTCCAAGCAAAGTGCACAACCAAGTGCACTGCCCAAAGCTCTGTCCAGGAGGATTTCCTTCCACCACTGTCCTTTGGGGGTGTCTCAAAGGAGGCTGCAGGGCTACAGCTGTCCACTCTCAGGTGGTGCCTCCGCATCTTGCAGAACTGTCTATAAACCAGGCCCATGTTCTCTTCCTCTGTCAGCTGATCGTAGGAAACTCCCCATGAGGCCACAGGTGCGTCTGGGGGAGAGAAGGCCGTGAGCAGGAGTGGGGACCACAGCATTTGGGCCACTGCTCCATGTAACTTACCTGAGCCTTCAGGGTCTGGTCAGGCCCTGTCATGTATGTCCCACTTCTACGTGACGATGGATCCTGCTGTGCGCCCCCAGCTTTATGGCTTGCTGGGTCAGATAACACCCCCGACACACAAGTGCTTCATCAATAAGTCCAGAGTAGTTGCTACTTCTTGCTCACTAGGTCCGATCCGCATAGTGTCATCAATGTAATGGGCCAGTGTGAGATCCTGTGGAAGGGAAGGTGATCAACATTCCTGCAAACCAAGTTATGACACAGAGCTGGAGAGTTAATACGCCCTGGAGGAGGACAGGGAGGGTGCACTGCGGGCCTTGCCAGCTGAAAGCAAACTGCTTCTGGTCGGCCTATGGACAGGGATGGAGAGAAGGCTTTTGCTAGGTCAATAGCTGACACCAGTTACCAGAGGACATGTTAATTTGCTCAAGCAATAAAACCACATCTGGTACAGTAGCTGTAATTGGAGTCACCACCTGGTTAAGCTTACAATAATCTGCTGTCATTTGCTGGATCCATCTGTCTTCCCTATAGGCCAAATGGGAGAGTTGAATGGGGATGTGGCGGGAATCACCACCCCTGCATCTTTCAAGCCCTGAATGATGGCACTGGTCCTGCACTCCCTACAGGAACATAGTATTCTTTTTGATTTACAGTAGTACCCCCTTATCCTTGGCTTTGATGTCCATGGTTTAAGTTACCCGGCGTAGAGTATAATAAGATATTTTGAGAGAGAGAGAGAGAGAAACAACATTCACATAAATTTTATTATAGCATATTGCTATAGTTGTTCTATTTTATTATTAGTCATCATTTTTAATCTCTTACTGTGCTTAATTTATAACTTAAACTTTATCATAGCTATGTACATACAGGAAAAAACATGGTATTTATAGAGTTCGGCACTATCTGTGATTTCAGGCATTCACTGGGGTTCTTGGAATGTATCCCTGGCAGGAAAAGGTGGAACACTGTGCTATGTTCGTAGACAGAGGCAGTTCTAATGGCTTCTCTTTGGTCTTCCACCGTAAAGTCTCATACACAGTCAGGAACAATGGGATTCTACTACTCTAGTAGTCTTTCAATTATGCACTCTGGAAGTGGGGAAATAAGCACAGGATGGGTTCGAGGACCCACTGGACCCACTGTGAGATGGACCTGGGTCAGACTGATCACCTGACCTCCATAAGCTCCTGCTCTAACTGGAGGCCACAGTGACCTTTTGAAATCTGGAGTCAATGTCAGCCCAGAGCCAGTGTCTGATTCTCTTCTTTTCTGTGATGCACAGTTATCCTGGTAAAAGTCCATAGGTCCCTTTGGGGAAGGCTGGGGAAAGATTAAGAGTATACATTTTCCATAGAGTACCAGGGCCCTGTCTCAAGGGGACATTGCTTTCCCTTTATTCAAGGGGTTCTGAGGCTGTAAACTGGCTCAAGTCAAGGAACTGATTGAGAGGACATGACTTTCTCTTTTCATGATTTGAGTTAGACTGTTTTCTTTTAGAGGCAGGGTCTCACTACATTGCCCAGGCTGGAGTGCAGTGGCTATTCACAGATGCAATCATAGCTCACTCCAGCCTCGAACTCATGGGCTCAAGTGATGCTCCTGCCTCAGCCTCCCGAGTAGCTGGGACCGTAGGTATGACACGATGCCCAGCTTCGAGTTCAACTTTTGTTCAGTTGACCTAGAACTTTTCTGCTCACACAGGTCAAGTAAGAATTCAGTAGGCTTCCTATCTATTTCCCTTCCAGGAGCACCATGGTAACTAGCCAGCGCCACAGGTCTGCGCGCGTCAGGCCATTCTGATCGCTGCTTTGACTCTGCCACCCACCGCCGTAACCAGACCCACCTCGCTCTCAGCAGCTGAGTGCTGCCACTCGGCCTCTGCCACTCTGGGATCTGATTACTCCTGTTGCACTTGGGTTTTCCAGTTGAGTGGCTGCGGTTCCCACTGCAAGGTCTGATCCACAGAGAGGGCTCATCACCGAGCTCTTCGACGATGCAGGGGCTCCCCTCACAAATTTACTCCTCAAAGTACTGGTGAAAAGTCTCTCTTCTAGACTATCCTATTGTGGGTGAGTAGGTCTCAAATGACAAGTCCACTCGAACACACCAACCCCCTGGGCCTTTGAATCCCCTCTTCATTAAACCAAGGGAGTTTGGATATTTCCGATTTGCTCGTGGGGGTCATCTTTTGATCCATGTTCAGCCAACCAAACTGTTTGAGCCCCTTCTAACTCCCTGAGCTGCAACATTAAATCCAGAATCTCTGCTTAGTGAGCCCATATCAGTAAATCCCACACCCTTAATATCTCACCCTTGTTCCCAGAATTTCTGCTTTTATAAATTAGAAAACCCAAGTAGTTCTTTTGGAATGTGGTGCACCTTGTCACGGGCCACAGTTTGTACCTCACCTTCAGGGGCCTGCTGGGACTTGAGTCAAGTTATTGGTCTAGAAGCAGAGAGGGGTTGGGGGTGGGTCCTGGGGAGAATGACCGTTGTCTTGCTTGGCAACTGCCTCGGGGGAGGCCATGACTGTTTGCTCAGTCGGGGTCAATCCACTCAGGTGGAGAGGGAAAGGCTGGCACCACCGTGGGTGGGGAAGCCACTTACGCCAGGGTGAGGTGACCTCTTCCACTGGCAAAGAAGGCTCCTCAGAACTTAGGGGCTCAATGTCCACAGCTTCATCAAGGTCTCCCCACATGTCCCCAGCCCAACTTACCAGACCCCATTCCTTCCCAAACAATGCCCTCACTTTAACAGTAGACCCCCTACGAGGCTGGGAGCTCAACTTGCATTGTAATTTGGTCAATTGCAGAATGAGGTCCTGAGTCTGATTTTCAGAAATATCAGCCCTGTGGCCGTCAGAGATGAGACTCTCCTCGGGGCACACGTAGAATCTCTTAGGTCATGTATGTGGCCATCGAGCTGGGAATTTGAATCCCTACACTCATCCTTTCCTTTCACCACTTTGTCCAGTGACTTTGGGAGCCACAGACCAGCGTCATATTTCTTAGTTTCCCAAAAGTGTTCGAAAGTACCATATACAGTCACTTAGCTCATTGCTTTTATTAAGTAGTTGACTAGGAATCTTCAGTGCAGGTATTTTGTGTAGCTCTATAAATACTTTATGCCACAGACTATCACTGTTGTCTTTAACACTGGAAATAGAGTCATTAGTGTCTTTAAATGTAATCAGACTGAGAGCCAGTTCCAGAAGCCCCAGAACCAATTCAGAAAATGCGTCTTTAAAATTCTGTCCCTCTAGAACCCCTCTTGGTACCAAAATCTGTATTAGTTAGGGTTCTCCAGAGAACCAGAACCAATAGAATATATAAAAATATGTATAAGAGGAGATTCATTATAGGAATTGGCTTGTGTAGTTACGGAAGCCAAGAAGTCCCACAATCTGCTGTCTACAAGCCGGAGGGCCAGGAGGGCCAGTAGCATTATTCCATCTAGACTAAAGGCCAGAGAACCAGGAGAACCCGTGTTCGAGGGCAGGAGAAGAGGGATGTCCTGGCTCAGGATGAGAGTGACTGCACCCTTCCTCAGCCACCCATTCTATCCAGGCCTCAGTGGGTTGGGTGATGGCCACCGTGATGTGGGCAGATCCTCTCTGCTCAGTCCACTGTCTTCCAGAAACACCCTCACAGACACTCAGAAATAGTGTTTTACCAGCAATCTGGGCACTCCTCAGCCCAGTCAAGCTGACACTTAAAATTTACTGTCACAAGCAGGGAAGATGGTGTGGGAGGTGACATGTGTGTCTGTGAGCAGAGCTCAGATACATGGGCACAGCACGTGGGGAGCTGCTGATGGCACAACTCAGCCGAAGCAGCTCTGATCCAGGCAGCAATTCAGACGTCCCACCTTCTGAGCCTGGTGACATTTCATAATCTGGAGCAGTAAAATGCTCTCAGAGCAAGATGTGTAATAAAAAACTAAATTTGCAAATATAGCTTTTGGAAGAATGTACCTTCTGGCTTTAGGAAAAAAAAAAGCAGACAGAAACATTTTCTTTGATACTCAAGAGTTGTCCACCAGGCTTTTGGGGACACCTGTGCTGAGAGTTTGGGTTCAAAGTGGTCATTCAGGAAATGGAAACGGTGGGTTCCTGCAGCACTGGGACCACCCTTCAACACCAACACCCCACCCGAGTTCCACGAGGAACACGGGCCATGTCGTGCCTGCAGGGACAGCTGAGTCAACTCCACCAAAGCAGGGAGGGGCTTTTCCAATTGGAGGCCTGGCGTGAAGCGTGCATTGGCTTCGCCTGGACAGCGCTGCAAGAATCCTTCTGTTCCCTGTTCCTCACCAAGAAAAGTGATTAGAATGCCAGGTCATCTCCATATGATGCATTAGGACTTTAACATCAGTAAACTCCCCTTACATATTAGTGCAGTGAGGAAATATTAGTTAAATTATCACAGACTAATATGATCAGTTTCCTCTAGGATAAAATGTGATAAATGGGTTTTAATAAGCTGAGGAGAATTATATGCATCATATTCATGGTTCCTGTCAATTTTATTTAGAGTAAAATGCCATTGCGATAATTAGTTGGTTTTTACTGTGTTCATTAAAAGCTTTTCTAATGACCGCTTGGAGGAATAAGTAAAATTAATTTCTTTCTTGAGCATCAGAGGAATTCATCAAACAAACAAAAAGCAAACCCCAGGACCTGTGTGAGACAGGGTGGGGGCCGGAGGGTTTTGTGCCTGGCTGTGGGGACGACACCTTCCTTTCATCTGTCATAGGCATTGAGACGCAAGGTGTCCCCCAGAGAGGTGCTGTGCAGGGTCCAGGTGCAGGCTCCGGCAGAGGCCCTGGCTGTCCCTCTCAGTGCCATTGAACTGTGACTCCAAGACTTCCTCCTCCAGGCAGCACTCCTTGCCTGCTCCAACTTCAGGGCTCTCTCACACCTGGCCCACATACTGAACTGTGGCTCCTCAGTCTCAGTGGCCAAGGCTGGGCCCTCTTCTTGCCTGTGGCCCCTCTGGGTCCAGCACAAGGCCAGACGCTCAGGAGGGCTTGGGGGTCTGGACCTGGGGTCCTGGCCATCACCTCTAGGGTGGGCATCCTGGCCACCATCTCCCATTGGATCAGCCCCTGCAGAGCTCGGCCAAGCTGGGCCTCCGTTCAGCACACAGCGTCCCCGCATGGACTAGGGCCAGCCAGTGGGACCTGGAGGGGTGTCCTGGGGTTGGTGGTGGCAGAAAGGATGGAGCCATCGACACACCATCACCTGCACACACACCCAGCACCACACAGACCACAGCACACGCACACACAACCATCACACACACACACAACCATCACACTCACACAACCAGCACACACACCCCTCCCGTCTCCACCAAGTCTGAACCCCGCAACCCTCAGTGCCAGCACCTCGTCCTTGGGTTCTCCTGGCCCCGCTGTGGCCTGCTCTGCACCCGTTGCACTTGTCCCTCCCACCGTGGGGACATCAATAGTGTCTCCCCGAGAGCTGCTGCAGTGCCCGTGGTTGGGCCGGAGGCGGCTGTGAGACGCAAGAGTTCAGATCCCAGCTCTGCCACCTGTGCCCCGACCACCCAGGGGCACCTTATTTCTGAGCCTCACTTGGTTTTTTCCTTCTCCTGCAAAGTGAGGGGACTGTTCCGGCCCGTGGGGTTGTGGTGAGGACTCAGTGAGACCCTGATCCACGTGACGAGGCCAGCCTGGCAGGTCCTCAGCAAATGCCACCGTCCTGGTCTTGTACGACCAGCTCATCAAGGCCTGCCAGGCTGTGACAGAAATGGGAAAGGGTTTTCTCTCTCCAGTGACTACCCAAGGTTGCCGGCTCCCTGGATGCCATCTAGGCCAGGTACCCTGAGTGTCAGCCACTCGGGTTCTGGGACTGCCCAGCTCCAGGAATTACAGTAGAATTGACGTTTTAAATCTGTCTCAGCTGCCCTGGGGTCCCCTCCTCCCCCTCTGTGGCTGGTCCACCCCTCCCTCACCCTCCAGGGTGGGCTGGCAGGACTCGCTCAAGGACCAAGGTGGGTGGCACTGACTGCTGTCCTGGTGCACAGATGCCGGCTCTCCAGGGCTTGCCCTCTCTGGGGTCCCGTGAAGGCCCCCAGGCCTGTGAGGTCCATCCAGCACCAGCCCCAAGCCCCACTCCCCACCTGGCAGGTGGCCCCGGGCTCAAGCCCAGCCCCCTTTCCAGGAGTCTGTGGGAAGCCCCCCAGCACATCTCACTAATCAAGCGGGGAATGTGGGTCTTTGGCCCGTTGGTCCCTCTCAGGGTCGCTCAGACAAGGTTGTGGACAGGCAAGTCTGAGGCTCAGCCACGTCCAAGCCGAGAGAACAGGAGCCAGCAGCACCCCTGTCTGCAGCACCCCCAAACCTCACCAGCTCTTCTTTGGGGTCTCAACCCCTGGCTTTCATCGGGGAGCCTGCCTTCCCCCACCACGTGGGGGGCCAAAGGCAGCCTCTGTGTGAAGCCCCCACGCCTTCTCCCCCCAGCCTTTTATTCTGCCTGCAGTCGGGAGCAGGGGGCAGGGGAGGGGCATCTGGGGCCGGCTCTGAGGCCGCTTGCGAAGCCCAGCCTGGAGGTGGTGGCCCCCACCTGCTGGGATGGGGGTGCTCAGCGCCTTGGCACTGGCGGCCCACCCTGCCCGGTACTGTCCTCTGATAGCAGCAAGGCCAGTCCTCGTCCCCTCCCAGCTGTCCTCTCGAACCTACTTTCTGGCCCAGCCTCTCGCCCACCTGGTGTCAAAGTGCTGCCCCAACACCTCTCCTAGTCTGTCCGCACACCACTCCCTTTCCCATGGCGCTTGCCGCCTGCTGGGTTTTATTGCCACCCCTCCCCCCATCCACATCAGTTCCCGGGTGCCAGGACCTCGGCCTGTGTTGTCTTGCAGCTCACATGGGTGCTCAGCAAGTCTTGGGGCGATGGGTGTTCCGACACCCCTCCTGCTTCCCAAGTAAACTGTGGCCTGCCGTATGCGGCCAGGGCCGGGTATGTTTGCAATCATGTTGGCAAAGTGACCCCTCAAGAGTAGCATTTGAGTGCTTGGGGGTCTACACACTTTTTTAAACTTAAAAGTAGCCTGTTACTTAAGTTTGAGAAATACGACCTCAGAACACAACCCTTCTCAGAGGAATTTGGATTCTGAAAAGGAAAGCTCTTTGCCGACTAGGGGAGTCTGCGGTGATGGATGCTTGTCTGGCCAGCACGTGGTGGGCGCAGGGGGCAGCTGCCTCAGCGCACTGGAGATACTTGTCGTAGCAGCAGCTCTCTGCTCGGGCCTGGCAGAATCCCGTCTCGCCCGGGCTGACCCTGGGAGTGCGTCTCGACAGGGCAGCCCTGTGCTTGGGAGGCAGAGAGACCTTTTCGCGTGGGAAGCATCTGCGGGAGTGCCTCCGCAGCCGGGTAATGCCGCTGGTAATCACGCGCCGGCCTGTTTACTCCACCCGAGGCCGCACCTCGCTCTCTGTCCTTGCGGCGAGGGAGAGACACGCTCGATTAGGCTGGCGGGGAACAGTGTCTGCACGGCCAAGTCCGGGGCCGCGGGGGTGGGCGCTGCCTGGGAGAAGCCACGCACCGGGGCGAGCGAGTCAATCAGGGAACCCTAATTGGAAAGCGGTAATAAAAAGTAATTGAGTTTAATACATAATTTAGATCATTACCCGTTAAGTTAATGCCTCTGCTTAGGTGTGGGGAGAAAATTATTTATCTCGTAGACGGGAAGATTTCACTTGTTTTCATAATGGAATGCTCGCCAATTGACTCTAATAAGAGCAGTTTGTTAAATCAGATTTTGAATTGGTGCATAGATTTGAAGTTCATATGTTAATTTTTGACGTGATATACTTAGCACTTCCCTTCTCCCCTTAACGTGGCTGGATTTATTCTCCCGCGAGATTTCGCAGCCATTGTTGTCCTACGTTACGGAAATTAAATCAGGTCTCTCCGGTGTCTTGATGGGAGGCAATTTGGCTCCTGACTTCTTCTTGTCTTTTTTTTTATTAAAGGAGGGACGTTAATGAGACTCTGCTGCTTCTTTGCAGGGCCTTTTTCCTCTCGAAAACAGTCCCATGGCTGCAAACAAATGCTTTTGGTAAATACCGAAAAGGAACTTAACAACAATCCCTTACTTGGGCCTGGCCATCTGCGATTCATGAACTCATCTGATTTTCTCAGCACTCCTGCGAGTCGAGCAGCCCTTGCTAACCCGGTTCCCCTGACAGCGCACCGAGGCGGGAACTGCGGGAAGGGGGGCCGGGCCTGCCACGCCCGCGATACCAGGCGGAGGGGAGCAGCGGCCATGAGCGGCTGCCTGGGCTTGGGTCTGAGCTCATCTGCCCATGGCCTTGGCCAGTCAAGTGATCTCAACTCTGGGCCTCGGTTTCCCTACCCACAGAACAGGGACAAGATTGTAAGTCCTCGGAGGTGTTCGTGAGGCTCAGCGGAGGTGAGACAGCATCTGGCCGAGAACACCCCATGCTCACGCCTGCCGCTCACAGGCTGTGGGCTCAGGTGGGGGCCCCAGTGCTCTGGGGCTGTGTCTTTGTCGATGCCTTTTTCGGGGCTGTGGCCACGGTGGCAAAGCCACGTCATGGCTACCAGCATCCCAGACTGCTAAACCCAACCCCATCCCAGGCCATCAGGCCAGCAGTTGTCCCCTCCCAGTTCCCGCAGCAGCCTCATGGCGGTGTTGAGCAAGGGCACAGTGAGGCAGCCTCTCCCTCGGGTGCCCTCGGGACCCCAGATCAGCCCCTGGCGTTTCCATAGAGACCCACTCGCCAGAGCCACGGGGGGCTTTCCACTGCCGGGCTCAGGCTGCATCCCTCACTTCCCACTTCCTCCAGGACAGCAGCAGACGGGACGCGGCCTCTGGCAGGGAGGCACTCAAGGAGAACAGACATGAGTCTCCGCTCCGAGAGCAGACGGCCCCTCACAGCCCTCGGGGGCACGGGGCATGCTGGAAGCTTCCGTCGCTCACAGGAGCCACCTCGAGACCCCTGGGAGCTTGGAGGCTGGGCTCCCGGGGAAGTCCCCAGCAATGGAACGTGGGGATGAATGTGTCTAGCCGTGAAGCCCACCCTTTACATAAAATCACAAAAGATAACCTGGTGGGTAAAACAGACTTTAAAAAACCCAAGGCTTTAAAACACAAAAACCTCACCACGGCCGGCACCTTCTCACTCTCTTCTTGCCTTTCTTTCCTCTGCGTTGGGGCAGTTCCTCGCTCAAGGACCTGGGCACCCGGAGAAAGGTCTGAGCCCACGGGAGCCACACAGGCAGGAAGAGGGGCCCCGGCACCAGCTGCAGGGGGCAGGACAGTCCAGTCGGGGAGGGGGCACCCTCCTACTCTGCTGCGGAAGAATCTGCTGCTGTGGAAGCTTCTGGAACAGGTAGGTAGAGGTGATTGTGGAACACCAGGACATGGGGCCCTCTGCCCTGGCACCCACCTGCACCTGGGATGGGTTAGCCTGTCTGTGGCAAGGCTCCAGGGGAGGGGAGAGCAAATCCCGGTCCTGCCTGCGAGGGCCCCAGGGTGCCTTCAGCAAACTCTCCCTGAGACCCAGACCTGGGGATGTCAGGGCCTGCCCTGGAGGGGCCTCCAGAAAGTCAGAGAGGGCCAGATGGGAGCACCTCCAATCCCCCCACCCTGAGACGCTGACCTGAGATGCCCTGGGGGTGGGCAGAACAGAGGAGCCAGAGTCCAGACCGAGGAGGTCTCGGGAAGGGCCCCCGGCCTGTGGAGTGACAGTCGGGGGGCGTGAGGGAGTCTCTACACCGGCACCCATGGCTACGGCCCCAGCATGACCTCGGCAGGTCTCCGGAGTCCCTGGGCCTTCACCCCGGCCTTGCAGGCTCCACCACCCACACCTGGGTTCACAGATTTGAGCCAAGCCTGCCTGCCTGCCCGACCCCTTTGGATTTGGGAGCATCCATGGCCCAGAAGTGTAGCCCCCCATGTGGTATGACAAACCCACCCTGTTCCCCACCTACGTCTCACAGCCCCCCGGGTGGCCAGAGGCCTCTCAGGGAAACCACTTAGTGGTTCAGAAACAGAAGAGCCGGCCTCCATATTGCAGGGGCAGTAGGGCCTCCAAGGCCTTCCAGGCAGGGGCTGGAATCACTAAAATAAACCGAGGGAGGGAGGAAGATTTAGGGAGCAAGCCCATGCGACCGTTGGAGAGTTCAGCGGTCTGGCAGAACTTTCTGGGCAAAGGAAATGTCCTCTGTCCTGGCTGCCCAAGACAGCAGCCACTTGCCACTTGGGCCAGCGGGCACTTGGCATGAGACCGGTGCTCAGTGCCTGTTGCTTTCGCTCATTCCATCCAAGCAGCCTCGCAGGCGAGTGGCCACTGTCCCAGTCTTACACGAAGCAGCAGCCAGTGCCTAGCAGGCCAAGGGGGACGCTCGGCCCCGCCATTCAGAGGCCACAGCGTGGCCACTGCCCCGAACAAAAGGAAGAGCTTGTTTACAAATTGTCCATTGAAATTTGAGTTGCAAACATTGGCATCAGGCCTCGCCTGCCAGGCCACCCGGATTGGAGGGTAATTTATGAAGATTGCTTTACCTGGGGCGTGCTGGTCTGTGCCCGGGAGTAATTCACACCGGGCTCATTTCGGATGCAGTCAAAGACCCCCGTATTTCACTATGACAATGTAATCACAGAGCCACATTAAAAAGTCATTATTGTTTAGAATCCAGCTTGGTTTGAAAAACACTTACTATAAAATTCAACAGCCTTTGTAAATTACCGAAAGGTTTACTCAAGAATCCTAGGTGCCGTGATTTAGACGGGGAACTTACCACTTTATTGATTCTGTGGGATTTTGTCGGTCCCTGCATTTATGAGGAATGATTAGTGAGTGATCAGAGTAATAAACTCCTCCGTGTTGGTTCATAAATAATGATGAATTGAGTCTGCGTCCTCAAATTTCTCATGCAAACCCCTCCTGCTCCAAAGAGTCGGAGATGCAACTTTGGGGTGGTTTTGCAGGGCAGCATGGAAATCAGCCCTCACAGAGGCAGAGGGAAGTGAGAATTTGCTTCTCTGCTCGATCCTGCAAGGGCCTGGCCGCCGCACCCCAGCACAGAGCTCTGATGTACTTCTTCTGCCCATTTTCCCATGGTCCAGGGTCCAGATTTATGTCTGCACAAGCCCTTGGTCACTTGCACATCTCTGGACAGGCAGCACTCGGTGAATTCCTTCTCAGTTTTGTCCTGAGAGGCTGAGATGTGCCGCTGGTGGGCTTGAAATGACGGGCTCATTTGGGGGTCATGGACGCTGAAGATCCAGCCCAGGAAGTGCCCCAGAGCCAGGCCATCCGGACAAGCTCTCCCTCCATGCTTTGGGGGCAACGGGTTGGCCCAGCCAGCCTGCCCACCAGGGCCAGCTTGGGATGAAGGCAGAAGTCCTGACTCCCAGCTCAGGCTCTGCCCTCTGCAACGGTGTGTGCCCTGGGGCCCGGCAGCCCCTGGAACTAGGGAAGTAGTTCTGGAAACTTTCTCTACACCCGTCCATTCTTAGAAGCTCCCAATGCACGTTAAATGCCTTGAGGACCCTGTGAAGGATGCAGTAAAGAAAATGGTTAACGTGTTTAATCCGTGTTTCCTACTGGCCCAGACACGACTTTGACCCACAGGACAGCGCCCCATGGACGCACTTGGGGGGCCATCATGACTGGTTCCAAGCAAGGATGTTGGCACCTTGCTCAAGGAACAGGGAGGGAGCCCCTCCATCTGGCCCCCACACCTCCTGCTTCTCCCAGTGGCCGCCTTTGGGGGAGGTCCGTGCCCACATCTCCACGCTGGGCCTCAGTGCCCCGGGTCCCACCAACCTGTCCCTCCTGCAGCGCCCAGCTCAGGGCCGGAGCGTAGTGGAAACTCTACGAACACAGATTAAAGCAAAATAGAAATGGAACTTGGCAGACTTGAACTGGATTGAAACAGAATTGGGTCAGACTGAACTGAAAATGGATTGGAGGAGAGGGAAGCTGGAACTGAGCGGGACTGAACTGAATAGAATTGGAAGTGGATTAAGCTTGAACTATAATCTAAACGCTGTGCGGGTGGGAGCTGCCCTCACGCTGCCTGGCCTGCCCTGGGGAATCCACCAGTCAATATTGCTAACAGGAACTGAAAATTGAAGAAAACGTGTGCTGATGGGTTTTCTTCAGTATGCACAGTTGCGGCTCAGGGAGGGTGTTTCTGGAAAAGCGGTGACCTGGCCTGTGGAGGTCACAGGGTGCGTGGGCCAAGCCCTTGAGATGCTCCCGCGGACAGACAGCACGGGGGCTGCGCGCTCTCGGTTCTGAGGGCCTTGAAGCAAGCGCCTCTCGTCTGGGCATTCACAGACCCTGGGCCGTAGAAGACGGCCATCGGCAGCTTCCTTCAGAGGCAGGGAGGGCGCAGGGCACGGAGGCGAGTCGCACGCGGGGCCTACGGTCCAGAGGACACCGGACGCTGAACAACGATGGTGTCCCAAGACAGGCGCCCCCAACCCGCGCGGGAGCAGAGGACGCTGAGAACCGTTACAGGCGGGGCAGCGGACAGCTGCCGGGAGCCAGGAGGACTCGCCCTGCCGTGCCAGCTCGGAAGACGGAGCACGGATGGAGCGGGAGGCCCCTTGCCAAGGGAAGCAGTGGCCTCTGGAAGTAGCCGGCCCTGAGCGGACGGCCAGCAAGGACACGGGGACCTCACTCCCACAACCCTGAGGAACCGAATTCTGGTGACGGCAATGTCACCAAAGGGATTTGGTCTCATTTTTACAAGAAATAAACTCACCCATGAGAATTTTACCAAGGCAATCGCCTTTCAGCCCCTGCCCTTCGGCCTGTATCTCCCGAGGACAAGGACATTCTTCCTGTTAGGGCGGGAAGGCTGGTGGGGGCTCACGGTGTGGGTGGAGAAAGATTTCTCACGTAGAGATTAAGATATAAAAATAAAAAAAGTTTATTTCATTGTTTTAGTGGAGGGAGAGGAAGGGAGAAGGGAAGGGGGAGAGCAGGGGAGGGCGTGGCGTCCCAAGGAGAAGGGGATGCCGGCAGTGAGGCCAGTGGCTCGCTGGCTTTAAGGGGGACAAAGAGAAAGAGAAACAGCGATGGCTGTCAGTGGTAACAAAAGCTGCGAGGACGTCAGAGTCCAAGAGCGGGTTTCCTGCCTTCCTGGGAGAAGGGATGTCGCAGGAGACGTGGCTCTGCCCTCGAGATGCGGTCGAGGCCTGGAGCTTGTTCTCCTGCCGTTTCCTCAGGAACTCTGTGAAAGCAGATCCTCAAAACACACTTTCGAAAAAGAGAGATTTACATCTCTTTTCTGTCCATGCAGCTTTCTTCAGAAGTTGTGCGAAACAGAAGCCCTGCAGGTGCCTGTTAGTGAGAGGACTCACAGGATGGATCTTTAACTGCTGCGGGGGGAAATGGTGGGATTAGGCATTTTCCGGTTATTTCAGCAGGGCCGCCCTTCGCTCACCTCGTGGCCACACAATCAGCAAGTTCAGGAGCCTCACGTGGACCCGGTCCTGGGGCTTCTCGCGCAGGCGTCGGCGTCCCGGGCGTGTCCACGGCCTGGTGGTTTAGCAAGTGCTTCCGCAGAAGCCACGAGAAATCGGAGGGCGGAGGGGACCCGGGGCCTTTCCCTCGCAGGGCCAGGCCAGCCAGCTGGCGGCCTTTCCCGCTCGTTGCCTGCGTCCCTGTCACCCCTGCACACGGAGCCTCTGGCCCCGAGACGCAAGACCTGGGGCAGTTCCCTAGACGTCTGGGGCCCTGCTGCAGCGGCTCGGGCTCGGGGCCCCGCGCCGACCTCCTCTCCGGGCTCTTCCCACCTGCCTTGGTGCCACCCCGGCGCCCGCAGCCGGCCCCCGTGTCCGTCCGGGCGCTGCTTGGAGCCGCTCCGTTTCCTGGCCCCGCCGGCCCCTCCCTGCTCAAATACTTCTCTGCTCCATTTCCTCTTATTACTATTATTTCCTTTTTTTTCTTTTGGAGGGGCAAGCAGAAAGCTCCACCTTCTCTCTGAGCACCGTCCCTTCTTGCCCTGCGCCAAGCGCCCGTGCATTTCCTCCGCCGTCCTCCTGGCGGTGCGCCACGCCGGGCATCTCGGGGCTCCCGGCCCAGGTGGGCGTCCGCTGCCCGGAACCGAGTCCAGCGGTTGGCCCTGAAGGCTCCACGCCAGCACAGGCAGAGGCCGCCACCGCAGCTCCCCGCGCCGCATCTGCCGCTCCCCGTGCCAGCTCCGGCCCTGAATGCCGCTCTGCTGTCCCCGGCCCGGGGGAGGCCGCCCGAGCCCCTCACGTAGCAAGCCCCGCCGACCGGCCCTGCCGCACCACCGGGCACTCCCTCCACAGCCCTTAGCAGCACAAACAACCGCAAATCGTCTCTTCCTGACTTTTTATTGTCTGCTGGCTGTTTACTGCCCGTCTCCCTCCGTGAGAATATTTAGTTCCGTGAGGCAAGCGACCTCTCTGCGTCCCCAGCGCTGACTCTCGGCAGGTGTTCAGTTATTATTTGTTGCATGAATACATGTCCTTGGTGTTGTATCCGGCAGTCTCCTCTGCTTGCGTTTCTGAAACGGTTTCTTTTCTCTTTCATTTCTATCCTGAGCTCCACTGGCTCACTTTTCATCCTATTCTGCTGCCTAGCATCTTTTGTTTTTTGGGTTTTTTCCCCAGGATCTATGTTCTTTGTCCTAGTGTTTTATGATGATGTAGTTCAAACGTTCAGAACAAATTACATAGGATAATTTGTACCCACAGACCAGACTTGACAAATATTAGCATTCTGCCACGTATGCTTCACGTAATTATTTTTAGAAGTGAAACATAAAGAATAGAGCAGAGCCTGGTAGATCACTCACCAGTCCTGCTTTCCTCTCTCCTCAGTGGCGTTGTCAATCATGTTTAATATCTTTACTACAGTATCTCCTGTTGTTTTCGTGAAGATACGTATGTTTTAATTATTTAGACAAATGGTATCACACTGTGGATATAATTTGTGCCACTTGTTTCCTTTTTCACTCAACATTATATTTTCAGGTCGGTCCATCTCTGTGCGGGACCAACTGTTGCTGGTGCCTCTATCTTATTGATTTTTGTGAGCTCTTTATATGTGCTGGAGGATAACCATTGGCCTCCATGTGTATAGCAGACTAACCAATCTGGATAAAAGTCCATCATATAAATATGCCACGTGTTTGTATAGTCTGCGTCCACTTGACAGCCTCTGTTGTTCTAATGGGTCACTGTCATAAATGGAGCCTCTGTGCACACTCCGGGGTGACCCTTCTTGTGTAAACACTCGACAATGTCTCCAATCCAGGAGAGACGGACTTGCCAGGTGGAGGGATGTGTCTGGCTCCACCTCGCGAGGAGTAGCCAAATTGCTCTCTGAAGGATGGGCCAATCAGCCTTCCCTTTAGCATGGGATGAGAGCTTACTCACCCACTGCCAGCACTGTTACATCAAATCTTTGGTCTTTGCTAATCTGATAGTTGTAAAACTGTTGCTTTAATTTGCGTTTCCCTGGTTACTGGGGAGAGGGAGCATCTTTTCACGGTTACTGGCCATTCCGTTTCCTCTTCTGTTAATTGCGTGTTCATATCATTTGCCAATTTTTCAATTGCTTCTTTTTTGTGTGTGTTTGTCTTGTTAATTTGTGAGCCCTTTATATAAGCTGGATCGCAATCATTTGTCTGTTATGTTTTTAGCAAATATTTCCTCCTGGTGTGTGGCTGGTCTTTTAGCTTTTAACTTTGTTTTATAACTTATAACTTTTATTTTTTTATAGCTTATAACTTTTATTATACAGAAGGTATTGATTTTAACACAGTCAGCTTTTTCAAACTTCAATTTTATGGTCTATGTTTGCATAAGAAATTGCTTAAGAAATTTTTCTGTACCCTGACATCATCCATTTCACTACAGTTTCTTCTAAATGTTTTAAAGTTTCTCATTTCATCTATAGGACTTTAACCCATCTGAACTTGATTCTCCATACAGTAGCAGATAATGACCTCATTTGTATAACTTTTCTGTTGGTGGTATTTGACCAACTAACCGGCCTGTTCCTGCTGATGTGTAGACCCCTCTGGTGCATGCCAAATTTTCATATGTGTGCAGGTCTAGTTTCTGTCTCTTTGTTCTGTTCTGTCAGTCAGTTTGTTCTTGCAGAGTCTTTATCAGAACTCTAGAGGAGTCTTGCTGTTTGGTGGAGCAAGTCTCTCTACCCTCTGCTTCCTCTTCAGACTTGTCTTGACTGTTCCTGGTCCTTTGATATTCCCTGTGAAGCGACAACCCACCTTATCAGGTGCCATGAGGAGCTCTGTTAGGATTTTAAATGAAATTGCATTTAATTTATAGATTATTTTACAGGAGAACTGAACATTTAAAACTGAGTTTTTCTGTTCACAGTGTATCCTTCCAGTTAGTTAAGTCTTCATCTAGCCTTCAATGAAAGTTTATTATTTCCTCATTTAAGATGCTCCACATCTTTATTACATTTATTTCTAAGTACCTTAAAGTTTTATTACTATTGTGAATGGTATGCCTTTCTATTACATTCTCCAATTAGTGCTGGCTATCCATAGCAATGCCATAGGCTTTTATGTCTTCTTATATCAAACATTATTAGTTTGATTCTAATTATAACGTTTCTTGGAATTTTTTTGTGTGTAGAAAGTTATACTCTCTGCCAAAAAAACGACAATTTATGTCTCCTCCTTTCTAATCCTCGCTCCTTTCTCTTCATCTCGTCTGTGACATTGGCCAGGCCATCAGACCACGCTGAGTGATGGCTGTGAAGCAGCAACTCCCTGCGTCCCGACTTTAATGGGATTGCATCTGAAGTTTCGTGGGAAGCTTGGGGCAGGATGCAGGCTGGCAGAAGTCGCCCTGTATCAGGTCATGATAGTCTTTGTATCTCTCGTTATCTGAGAGCTTCTACCATGAGGGAGGATGAAGTAAATTCAGTCTACGTCCTCTGGGATGACCGAGAGCTTCTCTCCTAAGGTCTGTTGATGGGCTAATTATAAAAGTAGATTTCCTAATAATATTTTATGTTTACATTCCTGGAATGAGGCCTGCTTGGTCATAACTGATTCTGCAGCCAGTTCCCGGTTCCTCACCCCTGGTGTGTGACAGGCCAGGATGGCCGCATGCCCACCCTCTGGGGACCCCCTCCCCAACACACACATAACTGTAGGAGGAGAATGGAGCCATTTTCCTGGTATTTATTGCCAAAGACCCCCCATATTGGGATATTTCCACCAAAAAATAGTAATCAACCCAGGGCAGAGGAGGACTTATTTCTGTCCAGAGCAAAAGCTTGGCGCAAACACGTCTGTTCCACCCGATAAGCCCCATTACTGAGGGGCTAAGTGTCAGGGATCTGAGGCCGTCTTGGGTTCTCCAACTGCACTCCCCCCACCCAGGGACTCCATCTTGGGGGCGATGCGCCCACAGCACCGGTGGTGCAGCACCCTGCCTCCTCCACGCCTGCTGCCCCCAAGGGTTCGGGTGTCCCAGATGATGGGTGTAGCCTGGCAGTGGGTGGGCAGGGCTGTGACTGGTCTCTGGAGCCTCCCACATTCTATTCATCCCTCTGCTCAGTGCCGTTCCCCAAAAGAAGGCAGTGAAGTCCAGGGTAGAGGACGCAAGGTGAATTGACACATTTCGATTGGGGAGCCTGGGTGCACAGCTGGAGGGGACAGCTGCATTCATGAGTCAGTAGCTCATGGAAAAGATGTGGAGTCTGTGAGGCTGAGGACGAGAGCCGAGGCCACGGGCACGCGCCTGACTCACCCCCATGCCCACCACAGGGCCAGGGCGAGCTGATGAAGGAAGGAAGGAGGAGACAGCAAATAAATTGGTTTTTGAAAAACTTACAATGTTGTGATTAATTGGCCATCTCCTGAGCCCCCACGCGCCTCTTCCTGACACTGTGGAACGTGGCGGAGGCGTCTGGACTGTGCTGCAAGTGTCCCTGGGTCTCTCCTTCAGCCGTTCTCATTACTCTGCTCCAGTGGTCCCTGACAGGTCACTGCTGCGGGAGTGGAGCTATCCCTTTATGTCACTTTGTTACAGAATTTGTGACTTGCAAAACATTAACTGACTGATGTTTAGAGGCATGTCGCCCTTGGCAGAATCGGAGATGTAACTTCCTTTGGGAAGGTCCAGAGACACTGGCTGTGGCTTTGGTACTCACAGTGGCGACATGGTCTCTTCATCTCAAAGGGCGTAGACTTGGGGTGTCTGGAGAGAGGTCAGATGTGGCTTTCCAGTTTACAGAGACGGAAGGGGATTCTGGAAGCATGGCTCTGTCCCCTTCATCCTCAAATCAATCCACCCCCTCTTCTGAAATGCACACTGGCTCCTAGGTGGGCTGAATCCTCCCTGCTCCAGACCTGGGACAGTAGGAAGAGATCAGAAGAGGCAGCAACTTAGGAGACTGACAAGGCGCCTGCGCCACGTGGCCTTCACCACCTGCAGAACTGACGTTTGTAGGTAATGCAATAATTACATCTGAGCCCTAGAGACCCAAGAAGGAAAATAGTCCAAACAAGGGTGCCACTCACAAGAGAAAAAAGATCTATCAGAACCGAGACAACACATGCAAGCGCTGCAGGAAAGAGAGGAGAAGTTGAATAAAAATGGTGATAATAATGCGCACATGAGGAGACTCAAGAACAGGGTAAATTTTGTTACTGGAGTTAGATTGACGGATCACATGATTACAGTTTAGAGCCAAATCAGTGGCCTGGAAGATAAAGTAGAAAAAAATATAAGCAAAGAGAAAAAACATAAGAAGTTGGAAATCATGAGAAAACAGAAAAGGGACTTGAAAATTAAACTTATGAACCCAAATAGGAGATATTTTGTAGACTGTCCCTCAACTGAAATGTGTCTGATGTTTTTCTCATGATTAAAGAAAGACTATGGGTTTGGGAGAGGAAGACCACAAAAGTCAAGCACCATTTTCATCACATCCTGTCAAGGGTGTACACTGCCAATGTGACTTATCACTGTTGATGTTGACCTAGAGCACCTGGCTGTGGTAGGGTTTGTCAGGCTTCTCCACTGTAAAATTACTATTTTTTCCTACTTTCCATACTGCAGTCTTTGGAAGAAAGTCACTATGAGCAGTCTACACTTAAGGAGTGTGGAGAACAGAGTATTCACATAAATTACTTGGAATTCTTCTGCATGGAATATTTGCCTCTTCCCCCTTACTTATGTATTTATTCAACCACAGATATTTATTTTATGCTTTAGGTTATAATCTTGCACTACTGTATTTTGTTGCCCAAATTATTCCAGCTTTGGCTATTGGAAGTTCCTTTAGTTGGTCTCTATGTCTCATAATGTCAGCATCATGAGATTTTTAAACATTTCTTTACTTTCTGGCACTACAAGATGCTCCTGGATCCTCTTGTATAATCCCTGCCCCATCCCTAGAATCAACCATTTATCCAAGGATTTCTGGTTCATTTTATTGTAGACAGGTATTAGAAACCAATATCTGGGCATTGGTTGTGCTTATTCTGACTGGGTTGTCTCTGGAAAATCTGGAGATGGAAAGTGTAATAAGTAAAATGGAAAATTCACTAGAGGGGCTCAACAGTAGATTTGAATTGGCAGAAGAAATAATCAATAAATTTAATGATAAATCAATAGAGATTATGCAATTTGAAGAATAGATAGGAAAAAAACAAGAGAAATGCACAGCTCTTCAATGAAATGTGGAACACCATGAAGCACACCAACAAATGTGTATTGGGGGTACCAGAAGGAGAGGAGAGATAGAAAGATACAAAAAAAGTACTTGAGAAAATAATGGCTGAAAATGTCCCAAATCTGATGAAAAATATCAGCCTCACGTCCAAGAAGCACAATACTCCAAGTAGGATAAACGCAGAGAATCATACCCAAACACATCACAAGAAAAGCATGGAAGACAAAGACAAACAGAAAACTATGAAAACATCAGGAGAAAAATGACTCACCTACAAAGGGACCCCAGTAGGATCGACAACTAACTTCATTAGAAACGATGGAAGCCAGATGGCAGTGGAATGAAATATTCAAAGTGTTAGAAGAAAAAATTTGCAAACCAAAAATCTTATATCCAGCAAAACTATTTTTAAATATGAAGGTGAAATAAAGACATCTCAGATAAAAACTGGGATAACTTGTTGCTAGCAAATCTGCCTTACAAGAAATGCTAGAGGAAGTTCTTCTGACTAAATGCAAGTAACACAAGACAGTAGTTCAAATCCACACAAATAAACAAAGAGTGTCAGCAAAGTAGTTGTGTAGGCAATTGCCAAAGACTGTATGACTGCGCACTTCTCTCTCCTCTTACCTTACTAAAAAGCAATCGCATAAAACTATGTATATTTGTGGCTTTGAGGCCTATATCACAGACATGTAATATATTTGACAGCACATCAGTGGTGGGAAAAAGCTGTATTCGAGTAAGAAAATAACATGAAATAGTAACTGAAATCCATAGAAAGAAATGGAGAAAATAAAAAAGGACAAATCAGAAGGTTAATATAACAAAATCTATAAATACATATTTGATCTTTTTTCTTCTCTCAACTTCTTTAAAAGACAGAGATTACATAAAGTATAATTTCTAACAATGTATTGTTGGGCTTGTAACATATATGGATACAAGATATATAATAACAATAGCACAAAAATTGGGAAGGAACGGAAGAATATAAGAGTAAAACTTCTATATTTCACTGGAAGTAAGTCAGTACAAATCTGAACTAGATTCTGATGAATTAAATATATATTGCAAGCCCTAGGGAAACCACTAAAAATAATTCAAAATATAATGTAAAAATTATTAAAGAGATTAAAGATTCCTTATGTTACATTAGAAAATATCTACTTAATAAAAGAGGAGTATTAGAACAAAAATGATATGAGACATATAGAAAACAAGAAGTGAAATGGCTCATGTAAATCTAACTATATCAATAATATTAAACGTGAAAGAATTAAACAATTCAGTAAAATGGCAGAGATTATCAGATTGCATTTAAAAAGATCAAACTATATGCTGTCTACAAGAGACACATTTTAGATTCAAAGATACAAAAAGGTTGAAAGAAAGGATAGAAAGAAACACACCATGTAAATAACAGTCATGAAAGAACTGAAGTGACTCCAGTATGATCAAACAAAACAGACTTTAAAACGACAAAAAGTTACTAGAAATAAAGAGTAATGTTTCACAATGATAAAAGGGTCAATTCATCAGGAAGAAGTAACAATTTTACACATACGTGCAACTAGCAACAGAGCCCCAAAACACATGGGGCAAGACTGACAGAATTGAAACAGAAAATAGACAATTCAACAATAGTAGTTGGAACTTCAATACCCCACTTTCAATAATGGATAGAACAACTAGGCGGAAGATCAATAAGGAAATAGAAGAACTGAACAACACTATAAACAATTAAACCTGACAGACAGCAATAGAATACTCCACCAACAATAGTAGAATATGCCTTTCTGCAAAGTGCAGACAAACCCAGAACACCTGGAGCAGAGGGGAGCTGCAGCCCCAGGAAGAGGGGATGGAGGAGGGGACCAGGGGGCAGCAGGTGTGTGTCCATCGAGGGAGGACAGTGCTCCTGGACACCGTTAGGTCCAGCATGGCCGAGACAGGTCCCGTGGTCTCACATTCATGTCTCCCAAAAGCCCCAGGAGCTACAAGCCGGAAGCAAAAAGACAATCCAACTAAAGATTGGTCATAAGATCTGGAAAGACATCTCTCCACGGAAGACACACAAAGGGCCAGCAAGCTCGAGAAAAGATGCCCACACCTCCAGTTAGCAGGGAGATGCGAGTCAAACCACAGCGAGAGACCACTTCACGCCCACTAGCGTGGCTGGGAGGAGGAGGAGGAGACGGAAGAAGGAAGGGAGGGAGGGAACAGAACAGGTCTTTGTGAGGATGTGGGGAGATCGGAACCTTGTACGTTGTCAGTGGGATGTGGAATGGTACAGCCACTTTGGGAAACAGTCTGGCAGTTCTTCGATATTATTTGGCAATAAAAGGAGTGAAGTACTGACGCATGCCGTGACACTGACGGAAGACATTATGCTAAGTGAAGGAGCCAGGCACAGAGGCCACATGTTAAATAACTCCACTTATATGAAACGTCTAGGACAGGCAAATGTGTACAGACAGAAAGTGGTTGCAGGGGTAGGGGGGATGGACAGGGAAGGACTAATGGGTACAGAGGTTTCTTCCAGGGTGATGAAAATGTTCTAGAATTAGATTATGGTAATGGTTTGGTTTTGCAACTCTATAAATATACTAAAAACCACTGAACTCTGCATTTTAAAAAATCCCTAGGAGGTACGAAATAGTAGGATCTCCATTTTACAGATGAGGAAACTGAGGTCCAGACGTTAAGTGAAAGTCATTTTACGGCTCTGCCCAATGCCTCGGAAAGCTGGCTAAGGAAGCCTGCCGGGCAGGGACTGGCCCGTCCACCAACAGGCCCTGGCTGGCTCCTCCCCAGCCCCTACTCAAGGTTCCCCCACCAGAGCCTGCCCTGACCACCCACTTCCACACAGCCCCTCACCTGGAACAGCTATGGGACAGTGGCAGGTGGCTGCAAATCGAGCTATGACAGCTCGTTCATCCTCCTGAGAAGAGGGGGGAGGTGACGCTGCAGGGAGCGGGGAGAGGGAGGGGTGGGGGATAAGGAGACGTCGGTAGCTGCAGGGAGGTCAGAGGCCTGAGCCCTCGCACCCCTGGGCCTGCACACCTGGCCTGGGAGCACAAGGTTCCTCTAGTGCAGGGGACCCCTGGGACCCCCAGACTCCCATCAGGTGCTCACTGAGAGCTGCAGCTTCCTGGGCAGGCAGGGTGTGCTGGGAGGCCCAGGCAGGGACAGGTGTGGGAACCCGGGAGCCGCCAGGTCTGCTGTCCCGCCTGGCTGCCCTCACCAGCCCCAGGACGCCCATGCCCCGCCTGAGGGTCTTCCATCCGCTTTTTGTTGAAGTGCCCCCGTGTCCTGGAAGCAGCACCCTGCGGTCCCTCCAGATGGAAAGAAACCCCAGAAGTGTGGAGGCAGAATCACCCAGGACATTTTCTTCAGAAGGGCTTGATGTCTGTCAATCTTGTATTTGCTCACTTTTAAGTAAATGGGGACAGGTCGCAGGTGTCCGGCCTGCGTGGTTTTGCAGCAGTGCAGCACTGAGTCACCCGGGGTGTCCATGGTCCCTCGGAGTCGGGGCCTCACCTCGCCAGAGCCACAGGCCCGGCGCTGCCCGCGCGGCTCAGGGGCTCCGCGTCACTGCTCCCGATTCCTGGTAAGTGCGTTTCCCCCAAGTGGGACAAGCGAGCGATATGATTTCCAGGATGATCAAATCCTTCCAGGGCCTGAGCAAAGCCACTGAGTCGGGGGCTGGAAAGAGCGAGCCAGCCCGAGAGGACTGCTCCCCGCCAGGCCCCGGCGCCCGACCATCCGCAGTAAGCAGACACGGTCACAGCTCCGGCCCCTGGAGGCCACCCTGGAGCTCACGGGAGCTGATTCCTGCCATCTGCCCGGTGTCTGATCCACCTGCCAGGTGCAGCAGGCCAGAGGGACCAAGTGCCTTCTCGAGACAACAGGGCCATGGCCAGGGTCTCACTTCATCCCGGGCTTGGGCGGAAACGTCTCCACCCCCTCAGCACACTTCTCACAGGGCCTCGGGGGCTGCTGTGTGGATTCCTGTCCTCGCACAAGGCAGGGACCCAGAAGGTGCTGAACACTGCTGGCGCTGTGGGAAGGGGGAGGGAGGAGGGCGGCCGTGGCTCTGCCTGCCTTCGAGGAACAATTCCAGTTTCTCGACTGGACACTGGCCTCGGCCTGCAGTGTGGCCCTGGGGAGCCCCTGCCCATGCTGCCTGGGCCCTGCCAGCTCCCGGGGGCCTCCAGACCACTGGTGCGGTGCATTGTGCCTGGCCCCCTGGAGCTGGGGTCCCCTGGGTCTCAGAGGGCCCAGACCACCACGTCCAAGGCAGTGGTGTGTGACCGGGCACACAGCAAGTGGAGCTGTGGCCGCAGGAGTGGGCTTTCTGCTGGGCACTGCCCAGTGACCTGGACTTAGAGCAGACCCCAGGCCCAACAGGGAATCAGAGAAAAATGAAGTGCCAGGCGGGAGGTCCAGGAGTTAGGAGGGGGCGGGGGGCTCCCCCAGGCCTCGTGTCCACCCCCCCGTGGGCATCTAAGACCTGTGGCCTGAGAACAGGCAGAGAGGAGGCTGGATCGGGAGAGCTCGCTGCAGCTGGGGCACAGACGTGGCCTGGGGGAGCAGGGAGATGGGGGCCAGTGGCCAGGCCACGTGGACAAATCCTCGCAGGCTGCGCCGAGGGAGGGGACCTCGCCAGCAACAAGTGTCTTCAGAATTCCTCCTCCCGAGGGCCCAGGGCCTTCCCTCCGCCTCCAAGGGGCTCTCCATCCAGTTCCTGAGCGGAGACAGGCTGCAGGGAGGCATGCTGGCCAGGGTGGACGGCCCCACACGGGCCCCTCGTGGGATCCACCCAGAGTGCCTGTCTGGAGAAGAGGGAGGGCAAGAGGCTCTGGGGCCGTGAAGGCCACCTGCCTGCCCCTTCCTGCTGCCCCTGCAGCTCTCCCTGCCCCCCTGCCGCTCACCCTAAGGTAAGTCTACAGCTGCTCAGCCCTGTGGGGCCAGAGGTGTGGGACCTGGGTCCTCCTGGGGCCACTGCTGACTTCAGGGTGACCTCGGGCAGGTTACCCACTCCCTGGTCTGAATGTTTGCTTCTGTGGAAGGAGGCAGGTAGATCAGGAGTCCCCAGGGTCCTACAGGTGTTCTCAAAGTCCAGGAGAAGAGACTCCACCTAGCCCTTTGTGTGGGATGTCCCGAAGTAAAGACCCGAGCCCGAGACGCCTTCCCTGCAGAGCCTGGAGGTCACTTCTGGAGGAGGACAGCAGACCAGTCAAGCCCTGTCGGGAGCAGCCCAGCAAAGGTGGGTGCTGCTCAGGGGTAGTGGCCGGAGAGGCTGGGCCACCCAGGAGCCCCAGGACTTTACGCATGTCCAGCTCACATTCTGGAAGCATCTCTGAAAGATGCAATTTGCCTGGCTGCATAATTCACCTCACAACCTGCTCCCTGCTCCTTGGAGATCACACAACAGAATTGCACACCCAGCCACCTGACCCCAGTGAGGGGGTCTCCTCCTCCTGCAAACCCAGGCATTCCCGGGGACCCAGGTTGCAGCACACTCAGGCATTGGACGTGTTTAATGATCACACAGTATCATAACTAGATATTAAAAATCTCACTGTGCCTTCATAAAATAACAGGGAACGAATAATAAAGTATCATAGTTATAAAGTCATCAGAATGTAATGAAACAGTGTTATTACAAAGGCTTAAATTTTAACGATGGTTTTTTAGTATGTCACTTATTATGTAATTAAAGTTACAAAATAAGATAGAGTAATTAAATGGAGACTTGGGGCTTTGTAGGGGTTGGGGCTGGGGGCTCCCAGCTCTACCCAGAGTAGGTGTGGGCAGGAGTGGCTGGGCCTCGGTCAGGGGTCTAGCCAGGTGCAGCTGACCTGCGCTGTACTGGAGGTGAGGGGTTTGGGAGGGAAAGCACTTGGGTCCACAAGGCCCATCGTGTCCCCTTGGTGCACATGCCCAGCTTCAACTGCGGCATCCACAAGTCTTTGCCAAATGCCCTGGGACCTCCTCCTGTCCATGCAGAAGTGTCTAGAAATGAGGGCCCTCAGGAGCTGGCCTCGACCAGGGGCTCCTGGGATTCCTGGGCTGATGCCCCAGCTCCCCAGCCCCTCTGGTGGGTCACTCAGAGGCTCTGCTCTCATGGAGAGCCCTTCCCAGCTTGCTTCTCTCTCCTTGGACAGTATTCCCTGCTCCTCCCAAGCAAACCCCCACCCTGACCCAGGTCCCTAGGGACTCAGGGGTGCTCAGTGGACACCTGGGGATTAAACTTGTGTCCCTGAGCCTGCTGTGAGCCAGCTGTGCAGGATGCAGGACTCACAGGAGACCAGATCCAGTCCCCACATTCAGGCAGGACACAAGCAGGGTGTGCTGTGACAAGGATGTGGTGACCTGCACATGCTTCTACCTTGCCTGGGATTGGTGGCCCGGCAGAGGGGGGATATACCCAAGAGCTAAGAGGAGCAAGTTCAGAGAAGTATGAGTCCTTCCAGGAGGGCAGAGACCCGGATTCGTGCATGAAATGACAACCAGGTGGCTTCATACTGGGAAAAGCTGTCTTGTGCACAGATGGAAACTGAGACCTCCTTGAAAACTAAGCCCGGGCCCTGGTTTCAGACTGAGCCAGAATCCTGGCCTCAGACCGAGCCTGAGTCCTGTTCCCAATCTGAATGTTAATCCTGGTCTCAGACTGAGCCTGAGTCCTGTTCCCAGTCTGAACATTAACCCTGGTCTTAGACTGAGCCTGAGTCCTGTTTCTAGTCTGAACCTGAATCCTGGTCTCAGACCAAGCCTGAATCTAATCTTGAATTAAGCTCGAATCCTGATCTCTCATACTGAGCCTTGACTCCAGCTTCAGCGTTCCCAGATCTTTCTCACCCCCATTTTTATAGGCACCTGAGCTCCCTCCCGGAGCTTTGCTCTGGGCTGGTGAATGCCCCAGTGTTCTAGAGCACGAGCTCTGGAGCGTACGTTCACCTTCCAGTGCCCCTTTCCCATGTGCCCTCCCAGCCTGAAGACATCTCCGGGTCCCAGGCTGCAAACTCCTGCAGGGCAGCTTGCTCCTCCTGGCTGCGACCCCACACTCTAGTTGCCTCACAGGAAGCCCATGCCTGCCCCTGTGTCACCTCCAGGCTCAGCCTCTGGGCCTGCCAGTGCCGCCTATGCCTCCGCTGAGGACAATGGCGAGTTTGGAAGTGGAGGCTGGGCACCTGGGTCTCGCTGAGGCCGGGCAGAGCAGCCCTGGCTCCACCAGCTGCTGCCACGCATCAGGATCCAGGCCTCTCTCCAGCCCTCTCCTTCCCGGTCGCTTCCAGGCTTCCAGGGTGAGGCCAGAGGGGAGGCCGGCACGCACATGGGGCCCCAGGCCGGCTGCTGCAAAGGTGCCCTCGGTGGTGCTGAGAGCCAGTGCCGGGCACGGCAGCCCGCTCCAGGCTGCTGGGTGGGTGCACACGCCCCAGGAAAATGGGGCCTGTTGCCTCACTATAGATCATCCCTATAAAAGAAACCAGAGACACCCTGGGTGCCTCTCTGGGGCCCCATAAATCTGGAGGGGAGGGAGCTGTGCTGAGAGCTCAGGCTTTTGAATTTTAAATGGCCAATTTGGTCAATGAATCAATTTCGCTGGGCTGAGGCGGCGCGTAGATGGAAGCAGTTTTAAGACCTATTTGAAGTGGTGAGAGCCTTTGTCCACGCTTTCCTCGAACAGCCGCCTCTAATATTTCATCTATATTCATTTTTATGGCTTTCCGAATTATAGATGTCAGCTAAAAAGCTGAAAAAAGACAGGGGAGGAGGGGGAGGAGGAAATTCACTGCTGTTGAAAAGAAAGGCTAAGTCACCCCTCCCAAAGCCAGCGCGGGGGTGTGACTCCGGGACCCAGGCCAGTCCTTCCACGTCTGGGCCTCGGTCCCGCGTTCGATCCCAGACCCAAGGCCGGGCCTTTGCTGCCCACGGGGCAGAGAAGGGGGCAGATGTCCCCCGGGGGAGCTCGTGTCCTGGTGGGGAGAAGAGCGAGGCCTCCTGAAGGCCGGCAGGACAAAGACCCTGAGCCAGGGCAGACGGAGCAGGGGCAGGGCCGTGGGGACAGGGCTGAGGGCTGGAGCAACCTGCTCACCTGCAGGCATTTTCCTCCCAACTTCCGCCAGGCCCCAACTGCAACCCCAGCTTACAATTCCCGCCCCTGGGAATTCATGTTCTACTGATTTGGAATGATTCCGACCCAATCAGCTAAAAAGTAATGTGTTCATCATCTTTGATAAACAAAGGGTTTGCTCTGCAATTTATAGTGTAAAGAGATCACAAGGTAAATACTTTCAACCAGGGATTGGCAAACTTTTTCCATCAAGGGCCGCCTGGTGAGTATTTTAGCCCTTACGGGCCACGCAATCTCTCGCAACTACCAGACGCTGCTGTCGTAGTGTGCCGTGTCGGTACCTGAACAAATGAGGGTGGCTGCATCCGAGAAAACCTTATTTATAAACATGGGCAGCTGGCTGGATTGGACCAGCGGGCCATAGTCCACCAACCCCTGCTTTTAAATACTAAAGTGAACCCACTGGCTTTTCTGTCCATTCCCATCAGTGAATTTTCACTTCAGAAATTGTATTTGCCACTTCTAGAAATTCTGCTTGAAACGTTTTACGTGTCGTGTTCCTCTCCTCATTCTGTTCAAGTTTTCCTTTAAATCCTTGCGCATATAGAACATATTTCTAACAGGTGTTTCAATATCCTCGTCTGACTTTTCCATCACCTCTGCCACTTCTGGGCCTGTCTCTATTACCTGATTTTTCTCCTGTTTATGGGTCACATTTTTCTACTTCTTTGCTTGTCTAGTGAAATGTGATTGGATAGTGAACGTTACTCTGGGTAGTACATTGTTGAGTTCTGGATTCTCTTACATTCCTTTAAAGAGAGTTGGCTTCATTCTGACAGGCGGATAAGTCACCTGCAGGTAGGTTTGACCCCCTTGAGGCTTGTTTTGATGCCTTTGAGGATAAGTCTAGGGTAGCCTTTCCTCATAGTTAAGCCCCACTACTAAGGCAGGACTCTTCTGGGGTCTCTCCCGAAGGCCCCTGTATTCAATGAGTTCTCTCCACTCTGGCTAGTGGACACTTACGTGGTCTAAGCCAGTCACCCTGCAGCTCTCTGATAATTGTTATTTCTCCAGAGTTGCTCTTGGAGATTCACTCCCTACGTGGGGCAATTGGCATTCAGGCAAAGACCCGTGGGAGCCCCTCTGCAGAATTCTGGCCCTCTTTTTCTGCCTACCTCCCTCTTCTCTGGAATTCTGCTCTGCTGATTCTAGCCATCTCAGCCTCCGAAATTCGGGCCTGTATCTGCTCAACTTGGTGAGACCACTGGGCTCTGTGTGGACGGAGGAGGACAAAGAGCCCTCAGTCTTACGGAAGGAGAATGGGAACCGACGACATGTCCAGCCATCTGAAAGGAATCTCCAGCGTGTACCGAGGAAGCAGGTCGACCACGCCTTGACCAGTGGGCCCCCTCCTTGGTTTCCCTCTGCTTGGGTGGCTCCGTCCTGCACTGCCTACTGTCCAATGTCTGAAACTGTTGTTCTGTGTTTTGTGCCCCGTTGTCTGGTTGTTTAGGGCAGGAGAGTAAGCCTGGAAGCTGCAGTGAGAGACTGCACCGCTGGTCTTCCGCACCATACAGCACGCGTGTCTCTCATTTCTATCTGTTGCTTTACCACTTTAATGTAGTGCTGGTGAGTTTAGCAGCATCACAGAGCTCAGGTTGGAGTAGAGCTTGGAAACTGCCTGGCCCAAGTCCTTCACATTTCAGACAGATAAGGGAGGCCAGGGAGCGGTGGCGCAGGGCTGCTCGGCAGCTGGTGGCCAAGCAGGATGAACGTGAGCCATGCCTGTCCCTGGCCACACCCCACTACTGCCACCCACATCCTCCCCCAGGCCTGGGCACCTGGGCACAACTCCAGACTCTGTGTTTATAGCTCCCCACCCCAAAACACACACACACATACACACTCTTACATAAATGCCAATTTCCCACCAAGTGTGTCCGTGGCCAGGTGGCTGCGTCTGAAGGAGTTCTACCCACTAAGCCCTCTTGAAAACAAGCGGGCCACAGGGCTGGCCCCAGACCCTGCACAGCCCCCTCCCTCTCTGGGCCATCCCAGGCCTCCGGAGGGGGCCTAATAACGCAAACGCTCCAAAGCAAGGCTCCCCAGCAAATCACCTCGCCCACACCACAGAGCCTCAGACCACGATATAACACATCTTCAAATTCCCTTTAGGAGTTGAATGTAGGCACAGGGCTCTGCAAGGGCCCAGATTTCAGACGTGCTGGGGAAGGAGGAAGGAGCCGGTCTCAGCCTGCACTCAGCCAGACTGCATGCCACCTGGGTCCCAAGCTGGGGGTCAGGGGAAAGACCTGCTGTCACCAGCCAGCCAGAGCCCCACACATGGAGCGAGGTTCATTCGGTAGGAAGGGCTGAGGAAGCCACAAGGGCCGGCTGGCAGCCAGTGGAGCTTCATTCACTCCCAGGATCTCTTGACTGTCTGCCAAGAGTCAGACGTGGTCCCAGGTGCTGCAGATGCCCTGGGGACATGAGCCGCTGAGGTGAGGCTGCCCAGAGAGGAGGGTGACCAACCATCCCGTTTGCCCAGGACTGCAGGGTTTCCCAGGACACAGGGCTTTGAGTGCCAAAGCCAGGCAAACTGGGATGAGCTGGTCACCCTGCCTCAGTGTGGGGGGCTGATCACAGCCCCAGAGATGTCCACATCCTGATCCCTACAACTGTGAATGTGCAGCCTGGCAGGGTGAGAGGGACTTTGCAGGTGTGACTAAGTCAAGTAACTTGAGGTGAGAGATGGTCCTGGGTGGGGTGGGCCCCAAGCGCAGTCACAGGTGTCCTTATAAGAAGGAGGCAGAGAGATCTGACACGCACAGAGGAGGAGCCTGTGTGGAGACGGAGGCAGAGACTAGAGCGACCCCCTGAGCCGCCATGTGCCAGAAAAGGCCTAGGACCACCAGAAGCTGGGGAGGCAGGAACTAGTTGCTCCCCTCAAGCCTCAGGAGGAACAAGCCTTGTGGCAACTCAATTTTAAAGCCCTAAGACTAGTTTTAAAACTTCTGGCCTCCAGAACTGTGAGAGAATAAATTAATGTTTTGAGCTGCTAAGTTGGCAGTAATTCATGACAGCAGCCCCAGGAGACTCAGGCACCCACATGCAGCCAGGCGAGGGTGGGGACTCAGAGCCACGGGGTCCTCACCTAGAAAATGGGGAGAAACACAGTAGGGTTGGCGGAACCCATGGGTGTGGGTTGAAAAGGATGCAGGACTGTGGCAGGCCCTGGGCCGTGGGAAGACGACAGGCGCTTTCTCCACGAGAACGTCATCGGGCGCTCACGCCCTGCTGGGCTGCTGTGGATGGAGGGAGACCTGCTGCAGAGGTGGCTGGGGAGGGGCCGTGGGTGCCAGAGCCAGAGCTTCGGAGGCCAGGGCCCCTCCTCTTCCTCGTCTTTCAGAGGAGGTGTCAGGCTCCCGCCAGCGGCCAGGCTGGCCTTCCGCAGCCAAGGTGACCTGACCGGCTGACCCCTCAGTGAGATGAGAGCTTCTAGGAGGAGGGGTCACCTCGAGGCACGAAGTGAGAGGTGAGCTTCAGGGTTGGCAGCCCACCACCCCCCACCTTCACCAGACCCTCAGTTCTGGGGACAGCCTAGGAGGCCGCTGACACCTTACGGGCAATTTAAAACCTGAAGCCATCACAAAGCAGGAGATGAGATTCAGGACAGAAAACCCGCTGGGGTTCTGGCCTCGTCCTCCCTGGACTCTGTCCCCTCCCGGGAGGGCCATCCCCAGCGCACATGCTGGCCCTCCTCAGGGCTCCCTGGTCCCAGGCTCAGCCTCAGACGCCGTCCCTGCCCTCTGTCCCACCCTACGTGCGGTCTTCAGCCTCCCCTGCCTCCTGCACCCTCCCTGGTAACCTCGCCAGCGTGTGGTGTCAGGCACCCCTCGACACTGACAGCAACCAGTGGCCTGTCTCAGCCCAGACCTTTTCTCCCCAACTCTGCACTCTGGAGCGTCCCACCTCCTTTTGCCCTTGAAGGTGACCCCTCTTCCTGGAAGCTCCCGGCAGGGCAGCCGTCGCAAACCCAGACCCCTTCCCGCCTGCTCCCTCCCCAGCCCCAGCAGCGACCCCTGTCATTCAGGGCAGCCTCCGCGGGTGTCACCCTCACTGTGTTTGGCCACTGTCCTCAAGGGCAGGACCCTGAGGCTTGCCCAGGAGCAAGAGGATGGGATGGGCAGGGACTACAAGTCACCCAGCCCTTAGGTCAAGACGGGGCAGAGACCGGGCTGGCTCGGGGCTCCTCCTGCTGACCGCAGCCGGCGCCCCCGCCTAGGCCCGCCTGCTCTCAGGGCTGTGTCCACTTGGGAGCACAGCAGGAGGTTCTTCTCTCACGGGTCCGGCTGCCCCAGGGGCTGGAATCGCAATGGTCCTGTCAGCAGGAAATAAGCCTTCCTGTGCTCCACCCCCTCCCGCGGCCCTCACCCCAAGACCAGAAGCCCTGCACGTCTCACTGGGCCTGTCAGTCTGTCTCCACCCTGCCACCCTCTGCCACTCCGTGGCTCTGCTGCTGGTGGGCTCCCAGCTGTGGGTGGGTTGGTTCTGTGCAGCAAGGAGACAGCCCCCCACATGGGCACCCTTGGGTTTGGTGATCGGTCACTCCCCACCTGTGTACACTGGGCACTTTGGTGGCAGCCAGCTCCGGGCCCACCTGGGCTTCCTTAATCTCTCTCAATGTCTGTAATCTGGCATTTGGGAGAGACTAGGGTAAAGGCAATTTTATGACTGCAATAAAACCAGCAAAGTGATCCTCTGATAGTTCTTAATGAGATCTATCTCCCCTGACTGAGCCGGCAGACTGTAAGCCCATGTATGAGGTCAAAATGAATGTCACACCATCCCCAGCAGAACCAGAGGAGCCATCACCATGGTGCCCACCCCAATCTGCTGTAGCATCTGATGGGAGAGATCAGAAGACACCTCGCAGGAAATTGTTTTCCCCTCCTCGTAACCATAACAACAGATGAGAATTGGTCTTGCTCGACTTCCCGGCAAACGTCTTTGTCAACGTGCGACCAAACTCGAGGGGCGAAAGAAGAGAGCAGGTCTGGGCGGTGGGGCCTTCGGGGGTTATCAGGGTTTGGAGCTCCTGTGGGCTCAAGTTCCTCACCTTTCCTGCCCCACGGAACAAGGATGGCTTGGAATGTTCCAGAGGATGGATGGGGAGAGGAAGATGGGCCCCAGGAAATGCACATATCTGGGCATTCTGTGTACGTGGCAGCTGCCTGGGCAGAAGCTGAGCATCCTCCTCGCTGCCCAGAGCCTCATGTCCCAGTCACAGCCAAACGCCCTGCCGTGTTGTTCCCTAGCCCTGACCCCAAACCGCAAAGTCATTGCAGAGAGGAATTAAAGAAGAGCTGAGTGATGGAGAACTGCACCCCGTTCACAGACAGGAGGACCCAACATGGCCAGGACACTCCAGCACCCCCATGACCAGTAGCCTCAATGCAATCTGCAACATAATCCCAATGGGCTTTTTAGCAGAAATTGGCAAATTTACTCTAAAATTTGGGAGTGCAAAGGACCTGGAAAAGAGGAAGGAATCTGGAGAAGAAGAGTCGACTCGACAGGTTACCCAGCCACAGAGGTCACGGCGGGGAGGCACTGGTGAGGGAACAGACACAGACAGCGGGACGAGCACAGGGTGCAGAGCTGCACCCAAGGGTACGCGGCCCACTGCTGTTTGACAAAGGCTCCAAGGCAATTTAATAAAGAAAGGAAAGTCTCTTTGACAAATGTTGTGGGAACAACTGGATAAATGCATAGGGCAATGAATCCCAACCCCTTCCTCACACCATACAGAAAAGTTAACTTAAGGCAGATCAGAGATCTAAATGTAAAAGACAGATGAGGAAACGTCTAGAAGAACACATAGGAGGAAATCTTCTCAATGTTGAGGTAAACAAAGACTTTTTAGAAAGGATGCAAAAGGGCTCTGGCCAATTAAAAAAAAAGACAAGTGGAATTTCATCAAAATTTAAAATTTCAAGTCACCTAGACATTGTTAGGGAAACAAAAAGGCATTCCACAGACTGGGAGGAAGAAAAATATATATATATATATTTACACACCCATAGATCTTATATCCAGAATACATACAGAATTCTCACATATCAATAATAAAATGACAAGCAACCCAATCAAAAGCTGCTCAAGACTTGAATAAGTGCTTCACGAAAGAGGATGCACGAATGGCCATAAGATGCTCAACATCATCAGTATCAGGAAATGTAAATTAAAGTCTCCGGGAGACAGTCCTTTAGCCCCCTAGGCTGATAACACCAAATGTTGGTGTGAACATGGGAGCTGGAACTCCCTACGCTGCTGGTGAGGGTGCAAAGTGGCACAGCCACTTGGACGTCTGCTTCGCAATTTCTTACATGGTTAAACACCCACCTACCCTATGGACCTCCAAGGTATTTACTCAGAAGAAAAGACCTTTCTCCCCAAAAATACTTTCACTAGAATGTTTACAGCAACTTTATTCATAATAGACAAAAACTGGAAACCACTCAAAGGTACCTGAACAAGGAAAAGCATAAACACATTTTGGTATATTCACAAAACGGAATACTACTCAACAATAAAAAGGATAAACTACGTGGATAAATCTCAGAAACATTACGCCCAAAGAAAGAAGCCAGAAAGAGTATGTGCTGTGTGATTCCATTTATTGGAGGTTCTGGAACAGGCAAAACCAAACTAAAGAAATGACAGCAGTGGTTTTCGGGGGGTTGGGAGAGCCTGGGACAGTCCACTTCTGGGATGAGGAAAATGTGCTATGATTTGATTGGGTGTTGGTTACATGCATGTGCATTTGTCAAAACTCATTAAATTGTATCTTTACCATCTGTGTATTTCACTTCATATAAAATTTATTTCATAAAAACAATCCTCCTTGAAAAGACATGACAGTGGCTGGACGGGCAGCTCTGTCTCCCCTCGGCTGGGGCCGAACCCCCCCAAGCACAACACCAGCACATCCTGGCTTTGCGGCTCCTCCCCAGTGCCCCCAGGCAGTGCCCCAGGCCCCCACCCCACTGCACATTCCTGCCTCTACGCAGAGCTCTTGAGCAGAGTTTGGGGCCAGTGGGCCTGAGTGTGACTCTGGCAGTGCTGCCACCTGGGTGTGCGTGGCCTTCGCCGTCCCCACTGAGCCACGTGTTCCCTGCCCGTGGCCTGGGCCCACAGCATGCCTCCCCAGCATGCGGGAGCCCCAGCAGCAGGCACAGTGCACCTAGCCAGTGTCTAGCTCTGTAAAGGGCTCAGAAGGGCAGCGGCCTGTAGCAGATCACTCTTTGCCAGAACATCCCGGTGTGTCCTGAGGCAGAGCCTGGCTGGCTGGGCTCTGGGACCTGCCCCACCTGGAAGGATATAAAATGCAGGCAGGATTTCCACTTGCAGGTCTTGCCCCGACTCCTGACCTCTTCTGAACACATGGCCTCTTGGTGTCTTTAGCCAGTTCCTCCTCCTGGAGTCCTGGCCCCAGCCCAGCATCACCTGCAGCACTCCGTCCTTCCAAGGCCAAGATTAGGCACGGTGCCCTGTCCCCACGGTGCCGTCGGCCCCTCTGAGAGGCACCCAGGGGGTTTGGCTGGGCCCATCCCACAGGAAGCCAGGCCCCTACCCTCCCAACCGGGCCTTTCCAGGACAGTAGTGAGAAGCCTCCTGGTCCCCCACCTATCTCGGTCCCAGCCAGGCTGGGGGAGACTCCCTCAGGGCTGGTGCAGACCTGGAACACCCACCCCCCAGGCCAGTCAAGGACATGGGTCCCATAGGCAATTTTCTCCAGAAGCAAATGGAGAGAAATTGCTCTAACAGGCACACAGCCTTTGTTTCAAGCTAATTTCCGCATAATAGAGTCAAACTACTTCCCTTTCCTCCCCACTGTCTCCTCTGCATAATTTGACAAATTGCAAAGGCAATTTGATTCAGGACTCAAACATCCACAGGAGTGGGGGAGGTAGAGAGCAAGCAGAGGGCCCCACACTGTGCCCACCGCCTGTGCCACTCCAGGGAGGACATTCCAGGGATTGCCAGCTCCTGGTGCCCACGGCCGCTCCAAAGCCCACCTTCAGGAGGTCGCACGGCCGCAGGGGTGGGACAGGTGGCTGGGAACAGGCCACTCCGCATTCCACCACCGTCCCTGGCAGAGGCCCATCTGGGAAGGGCTGCCACCACATAGTCAATGCACAATATGTCCTACGGGGCTTGCCAGGGCACTCCTGGCTCTGAGCTGTCGCCTGGCAGGCCCAGCCCTGTGCCCAGCCAAGACTGAGGCTTGTGCTTGTGCTGCCAACTTGGCTGCATGGTGAGAGGCACCGCGACCAGCCAGGAGAGGCAGCTGGCGCTCAGTCCCCTGGCCAGGCCGCACGTGCACGCCCCATCCTCAGCTCCAGCCACCAGGCCTGGACTGCTCGTCCCTGGACCCCTGCCCACCCTGGGCACATCTCTCCTGCATCTCCTTCCCTGTCCATGGAACATGGAACCCCCCACTCCACCCCAGGACAGGGTGTGGCCCTACTTTGCACACAGTGAGTGTGCATACTGTGTGCAGTGGATGCATGAACAAATGCATGCGTGCACTGGGGACCTGGGGCACCAAGGGCCTTGAGACCCCAGCCAGACCCCTACACTGGTGAGCAAGTCCCAAACAAATGGACAACAGCAGCCTTTACTGAAAGGATTTTCTATTCTTTAACCCATTAAAAGATGTCTTTAAACGAGGGTAATATTTTCAACAGTATTTATTTTTTAACAGGATACAAATAGCACGTTAAAGCAGGCTCCATATTTAAAAGTGAGAGCCTTCCCTCGACTGCACACAGCCTCAGCCCTGCGACCTCCCCGGAGACATTCCTTGCTATCCACCTGGTGAACACCTTCTAGATCTTTCCAGACACTGGCATGCAGATGAGAACGTATAAACAGACGCACGTGATTAGGGAAGTTACAGGACGGAGTCCCATTTGCCGTGGGTTTGTTCCCCCGTCTGTTCCCCTGTATTTGCACTTTCCATATACGTCCACATGAATAAACAAAATCACTTCTAACTCAGGAGACAAGTGTGTTTTCTCATGTCCCCCATAGTGGGGCTTCTGTTTCCGAAGGGGGAGGGCCCAGGCTGGAGTGGGCAGGGCCACAGGCTGCACACGGACCCTTGGCAAGCGGGTGACAGGGTGCCTGATCCAGGACAACTCAGCCCAGCAGACCCCACTCCAACAGGCTGCCGCGTGCAGCAGCCCCTGAGGCTGCGGGGTCAGGATTGGCCACCCGCTGCCTTGGCCTGCAAAGAGCACCCGACCAGGGACACAGCGAGCAGCAGAAAGCTCCAGCCTGGAGGGGTGCAGGCAGGGAACGCCCTGAGGAACAGAGGGTGGATTCTGGCTGCCGGGGGCTTTCAGAGACCCTCGGGGAACCACAAAATCCTTCTGGAAACTGAGGAGGTCTAGGGAGAAAAATCAAAAGAAACCAAAACCCAGGAGCTGGAGAGAGCAAGGAGCACTGGGCAGGTCCCCAAGAAGGCCACTGCGGAGGAGACCACATGACGGGGAGGCTGAGCAGACCGTGGGGCCTCGGACGCCAGGCCGGGGTGGAGGCTGGTGGCCACGGGGAAGGAGGATGGGGACAGGGCAGCCAGGGGTGGCTTCTGCATCCTCCAGGCCCACGGCGACCCGGGTGGGGTGGTGGGGCGGGGCCCACCACAAGACGCGTTTGGAGATGGAGACATTTTGGAGGCTGGCATATGCTCGGGGATGCAAATGGCCTGAGATACCAGCTGCAGAGACGTAATTAAGAAGGTGGGTCTTTTGCCAAAACAGCCACCGAGTTCCACAGCCAACAGCGTGCGGTGCAGGGACAGTCTGCTTCCAAGACGAGTTTGCCCCTGCAGGGCAGCTAATTGGGAGTGGACACAGTGGGCGGGTATTCAATCAGTCAGTCATTCACTGGCACAGGCGTGCCTCGACACCCCGCCAGGCCCCGAGGCAAAAGAGTCCTCCAACGCGGGAGCAAGCCGCGGGAGCCGATGTCACAGGGGGCTACGCCGGGCACCCGAAAGTGCAAGTGGTGCTCAGGTCCAAGAAAGAAGGGGCGGCCTAGGAGGTTCTGGAAGCCCTCCCGAGGAGGAGGGGACGTGCAGGTCGATGGGAGGACGGGCCTCTCCAGGCCAGAGGATCAGTCTGAGCCAGGGGGGCCATCATGGTTTGGAGGGCTTGGTGCTGGTCTGTGGGCAAGCAAGAGAGCAGGGCCACTCGGGGACGTGGCAGAACCTAGGAGGCTGGATCGTTAGGAGAAGTTGGCAAGGCGCAGTATCCCCGCTGACCGGGCTGAGCCCACTGTGACGGCAGCAGCAGCCCTTGGGGTTTGTCCAGCAGCATCTAACCCCAAGAACCCCAGATTGGGGTTTCAGACCCAAGGAGTTACCACTGTGTGGGATTTGTCCTGGCATCACCAGCCCCCTGGTGGCTCCCCAGCCTGGACCCTGTTCACACTGGGCACCCAGGTTCCCTGAGATCCCTTCCCTCCCGTTGCTTAGAGAGTTACCCAGAAAAACCGTAAATCAACCTCCAGCCCAAAGGAGCTGCCTGGCAGGTGCCCCAGACACTGTGAGTTACCACCTAAGATTAAGTAAAGAAAGATCACCCTCGTGGCAGACAAGAGGTTAATTCAGTAGTGTAGTTGCTGGTGACAGCCCCAGAAATGATTTATTGATTTTTTAAAAATAAAAATATGTCACATTCTCTCATATGGGTATAGACCAATTATGTGCATGGGCCAACTGGATGAGAAGTTGCTGGTTTATACCAGATGCCAACTTACAATTCAGTGCCAATAGGAACAGCACTCTCCATGGTAAAGCACCGCTACCTGACATGTCCTTCACGGTACATGGACACACCCCTCCAGGGCCTCTGGTGAGTGCCCACTCTGTGCCAGGTGCCCTGGCAGATGCACCAGGTGCCATGGGGCTACCAAGGCCAGGCAGACCCAGTGCTGCCCCTGATGAGTTTGGGCTGTAGAGGCTGGGCTCCTGCAGGGTCCGGTAGGCTCCACTGTCAGCACGTGAGGCTGTGTGGCACAGCTGGGAAGTGTCCCCATGAAAGTGACATTTAGATGGGGCTCAAGGGCTGGGTACAGCCCAGTCAAGAAGGACAAGGAGCTCCGCCTGGGCAGGGAGAAGGCAGGTGGGAAGCGGAGGGGGACAGAGCGCACTGAGTCACAGGAGCAGGAAGTCGGCAAGGGAGCCAGAGGACAAGGGTTGGGGGTGGGTCCCCAGGGCTGGACCACACAGGATCCCGTGGTCTGGCCAAGCCCCCGGAAGGCTTTGAGCAGAAGACTGCGCTAGGGAAGGGGGAAGGAGGAGTAACTGTGTGGAGGAGAAACCTGGTGGACACGCCCTCGGCTGTGTTCAAGGTCAGCACCAGCAGGGCAAGTGGTGCTGATAGTGCACACCCTCCGCCTCCCTCCCACCCCGTCTCCTTCCATGGAAAAATTGTCTTCCGTGAAACCAGTACCTGGTGCCAAAACCGTTGGGGACCGCTGTGCTAGAGTATTCCTTGATCTAAATAGCGGGAAAACCCTGACTTGAGTCACCACAGTGGACAGTCACAGCCCCTCATCCATCTCCACACCGGTCAATACACAGACCCCAAGCCCCGTGGTTGAAGCACTTCCTGCAGGAACGAGCGTAGATATTCCTCTATGCTGTTCCCAAAGGGACCTACAACCACTCGTGAACTGGACAGAGGAAATACTCACCCCTTCCTGGATTCTGAAACGCTGGCTCTGAGGAAATGCTGACCTTAGGAACCCAGCACACAGCCACAGCCCCTCAGTCAAATGGGAACACCCAGTGGCCAGGCCACCGGTGGAGTCTTCATTAGCGCACGTCTCACACAGGTGAGCTGTCCACGGACCCACAGTTTGGCTGTTACATCCATTCTCCCACCTGCCGCGATAGGAGCCAGGGTCTTTCCCATCCTGCAAAGCATCACACTGGCCACTGAGCTCAGGACATCGTGATGATTGCACCTGGCAAGCAGGAAGTGAAGCAAACGTAAATGTCTTAGTAAGATACATGATTACTAGAGGGCAGGAAATACACCCCACAAAACTTTAGGGCCCGTCATTTCAATGAAGTTTCTAGGGCCCGGTGTTCTGGAGTATGTTAAGATATTCCCTCCAGGGTGAAATGCAAGATGCCGCCCCCATGCCACCTATGAGTGTGCTATTTGGATCTGCCTACAGAGCCACCTGCTAGTTTTGAGTGGAGACAAGAGCGGGAGAAAGATATGCAGCAAGTCCAGGGAGCAGCACAAGCTGCTCTGTCCCATGGATCCCACGATGTAGAGAACCCAGCGACACTCGAAGTGTTCGTGGCAAGTGAGGATGCTGTTTGGAGCCTCTGGCAAGCACCACTTGGAAAATCACAGTGGAGACCTCTGGGATTTTGGAGCATATCTATGCCCTCCTCTTCAGATACTGTTGTCCTTTTAAGAAATAGCTTCCAGTATGCAACTGGGGCTTCATAGAGATGGAACACCCAACTGTGGGACATCGGGTGAACTTTGCACCATAAACAGTATTGATCGACTCACCTAGTCTCAACATTGATCATGAACAACAGCAATCTAGTACCAAATAGACTCAGTGCATAAGAGACCTAGCTCTGGCAGGCGCCAGTTGACTCTGACTGTGAGTTAGTTCCATTAGCAAGTGGCACAGCCTCCTCCAAGGCAGCCTCCTGTGGCTTGACTTCCTCTGCCTCAGCTCATGCCTGCAGCCTCCTGCGGTGTCCCCTGTAACCCATAGATGGAGGAGGACAAGCTCAAGCCTGGGTTACAGGTGGGTCTGCATGACTTGCTGGCACTGTCCAAAAGTGGACGGCACTACAGTCCCACGCAGGAGTGGTCCCGGACAAGGATGAAGGAAAACCCTCCCGGCAGACAGAAGGAGCAGTATGTCTGGTCGCCTGCTGGGCCTGCAGCGAGACGTCCAGAGTGCAGAGCCACGCTGGCTTACGGCAACTGAAGGTTGAGGAGGAGGTCGGGGGGAGGCAGGGGGATGGCTCTGTGAATGGGCACAGACTGTGAAGATGCGAATAAACGCCCACCAAACGGGACCTACTGGACAGGGTGAGGTGGACAAATCCCAGTCTTCCCCCAGACACCCCAGTGTTTGCTCAGTGGGCCCGGGGACAAAGCAGCCACGGTGGCAGGGATGAGCCTGTGCGTGGGCTCAGCAACACGGAGACCCCTGACCGCACCTCTGCCTCTGCCAGTCAGCAGACTGCAGAAACCAATGGCACAGCCACGCCCTGTCAGCAAGACCTAGGCCCGGGCCAGGGCCAAAGGATGGAAGCTCTTCCGGATTTGCTCCTCTCCCTAGAGGCAGCGACTGCTCCTGGCATCTGCAATTCCTGTGTTCCTTAACCCTCTCCTTACCCCTCAGTCCCCTGTTATCTTTAATAATTGTTTATGTTAAACTTTCCCCATTTCAAATCTCTGTCCAAAGGTGGCACTAGGGTGTGGCTTCTGCCTCATGATCCGGTCCGGACAGATGCATCTTCCATTGGGATTCGGTTCCCTCCTTCCCTGAGAACTCCCTCTGGTGTCCCCTTTGGGGTGGGCATGCTGAGAACCAGTTTGTCTGAAAGCCTCTTTCGTTCACCAGCATTCTTGGAGCGTATTTCCACTGGGTAGAACTCAACATTTGGAGCTAATTCCCTTCAGCCCTTTCAATGTATCATTTCATTGTCTTCTGGGTTCCATTGTCTCTACTGAGAAGTCAATTGTGAGTATGTTTGCTGCTCTTTGGGAGATAATCTGTCCTTCCAGCTACTTGAAAGATTTTCTCCTTGTCTTCTGTTTTCCTCGTGTTAGCAGAGGGTTTTGTTGGTTTGTGTGTTTCACTCTTATGTGGAGCTTGTAGAGTCTCTGGGGCCTGCCACCTGGCAGTTGGCACTTGCCATCTGAGCCCTCAGGGTCACCCCAGGCCAGTGGCGGAGTGGGAGCTGCTCCAGGGTGGCTCTGCAGAGAGCAGCAGAGTCGAGGCAACCTGTGCCAATAAAGTGAAGAACAGATATTCGCGAGGGCAGGGCAGGCTCGGCAGGCTGGCCTCAGACCACAGGACATCCCAGGCACTGATCTGCTCCCTCCCTCCCTGCCCCTCCCTCTCTGCACCCTCTCTGTCCCCCCCATTACCCCCTTTCTCCTTGAGGTCATGCACAGCAGCCAGATTTGGCATCTGAGGTGGACAGGGACAGGTCACTCATGGGCTGGCCAGTCCAGCTGCTGCTGTCCACCATGTTATCCAGAAGAGTCTCTGAGAGGTGCTGAAGTAGAAAAAGGCCCTGAAGTTGTTGAACGTTCATGAGGAGCCCCAAGTCCTGAAGCTACCCTGAACCCAGAGGACAGGCATCCTGTCTCCCCACCCCACCTGAATCCTTCAAAACCAGAACTGCTCCTGGCCAAGTGGCTGTTGTCTCTGAGTCTGGACCCCATGCTTCGGTCAGCCTGCTGTGGGTCACCTGCCCCATGCCCACTGGTCCAGCTCATCTCAGTGACTGGTCCAGGCTGCCCATGTACTCTGAGAGAGGACAAATCTGCCCCCCGGGCAAGGTTCAACAGGCCTGGGTTCCCTTGTCATTCGACTGGCCAACCCGCTGCAGGAGCACAGACCCCTGGGGTGGGGGGTGGAGGCGTGATGGGGAAGGAGCTTCCAGAGAAGGTGGCCACACACTTAAGGAGTTCTTAGCATCTGTGAGAAGGGGGCTACTGGCACCTGCCTGTCCTCTCCCTAGTGATTGGGAGACGTGGCACCATCTCAGGTCCCACTGCCATTTCTAGGGGAGGCTTTGGTTCTGAGAGGCTGGCACTTGGCAAGGTTGGGGCCTGCAGACGGCAGGACTGGAGTTCACTCCTCTCCCCACGCTGGTCCCGTCTTCCACCAAGCCCCCCACCCGTATGAACCCCATACACCTCCTTGCTCTGCAGGCAACCCCTCAGCAGAGGCTTTGGGCTGGGTGGGGGCTGCCTGCTGGCTGGACTTGGCTAGTAGGGGAGCCATCCCCAGAATGCAGGCTGTGTACCAACAACAACAACAAAAACACCCAAATAGCTTCAAGCTGTTGGTTCAGAGGAGCCAAGTTCCCCAGAAAACACATGCAGGCTTGAAAGGCCACCCGTGGCTCCTCCGGCACAGCTAAAGCAAGAAATGCCACGTGGGTGGGGGGCAGCCTGTGTTCCGCGGGCTTCTCACGGAGGGGTCAGGCAAAGGCTGGTGCCTGCAGCCTGTCGGGGGCTCCTGCCAGGTGACAGTGGCCTGCTTGCCTTCACAGCATCCAGGTGCTGCCTGCCAGCGAGCTCAGCTGTCGTTCTGGGCACCAGAGGCAGGCAGGGTTCTGGGGTGGGTCTGCCTTGTCCAGACCGTGGCAGACCTCACCCAGCGAGCTCTCGGACAGTCACCTGGAGGAAGACGGCGCCAACTGCTCCAGGCCAGGGACCCTGTGGGGGACCTAGTGCTGCTCTGGGCTGGCTTCTAGCGAATGACCAGATCTGGTGGCTTAACACAACACATTTTTATTCTCTCACAGTCCTGGAGGCCAGAAATCCAAAATTAAGGTGGGGCAGGGCTGTGCTCCCTCCAGGGTCCCTGGAGGAGGAGCCTCCTGTGGCTGCTGCGGGCTCCACGCTTACCTTGGGGGGTGGCCACATCCCTCCAATTCTTCCTGCGTCTTCACATGGCCTTCCCCTCTTCTGTGTGTCTCTCCTCTGTGTGTCTTTTATAAGGACATTCGTCATTGGATTTGGGGTCTCCTCATCCTGATCACTGGGAAGCCAGGAGGACCAAACCCCACCTCAGAGCCCTGGGGCAGCCAGGGGTGGGGCAGCAGCAGCCTCCGCAAGAGGCTGGGCATGTGGCTGTGGGCAGCATGGGGTCCCCTGGGCCCTCAGTGCTGCCACCTCCAGACCAGGGTCTCCTCCCATGTGGAAAAGCCACACCACCTTGTCCCCCTGCACTGGCCTTCCAGCCACACCCAGCTAGCCTGGGACCCTGGGCTCATGGTCCAGGACAACGGCAACCTCTGGATCATGGCCGTGGCATTGGGCAGACGCAGTGGGGCAGACACAAAGGTCACTGGAGAGGTGGCCACTGGCCAAGGGATGCAGAGCCTTTGGAGGCCCCAGGCTCATCCCCCAGAGGAGCTCCAAGGCAGACTCATCAGCCAGCGGCTCTCAGGCTGGGAGGCATCTGGCCTCACCTCCCACGCTGCCCACATGGATTCCACAGTCACTGCTCTTGCCAACGCCATGAATGCCTTTGTTCCATTATTACTGTGTTGTACCAGCTGGCAAAACCCCATCCCTTGATGAACCCGACTGCCTGATTCTCTGCGTCCTCACCCAGCTGCCAAACACTATTGGAAACCCCCCCCACCCGCAGATCGGTGCTTCCTCCACTGCGTGTCTCCCGTAGCAGCCTGTGCTCCGCTCTGCCCGCATCCCCAGTCCCTGTGAGCCCACCCACCACCCTCCTCCACAATGACTGTCAGACAAAACCAACGTGAGCTTTTTATTTTTTTGAAGGGTGGGGCTTATTCTTTTAAACTGTCATAAAAAACAACTGTGCAGATGTTCCAGACAGAGGAGACCAAGAGGCCCGTGGTACCTCTGGACACCCACTAAATGGCAAAAGCGAAAAGGTTGACAACACCGAGTGCTGGTGAGGACGTGGAGCCACGGAAACCCTGCTGCACAGGGCGCGCCGTGCACTGACGTCAGAAGCCAGCCTAGCGGTCCCCACCCCGCAGCCAGTCACGCCTGCCCTAGACACTCGCCCGGGAGAAACGAAACGCGTCCACACAAAGATCAGCGATGAGCACTCGGCCACTATTCCTCGCGTGCCAGAAGGGAAACAACCGAAACATCCACCCACAGGTGCATAAACCTTCTGTGGCCCATCCATACAGTGGGTGGTCCGTCAGCACTGAACAGGAATGAAGGACCCTTAGAAAATATTATATGCACCTAAAAACAACATGCTGAGGGAAAGAAGACAGACACAAGAGTACCGACCCCACGGCTCCGTTTATATGAAGCTCTAGAGCAAGAAGAATCCGTCATGAAAGATGCCAGGGCGGCGGTTGCCGCTGGGTGGGGGGAGGATTGAACAGAAAGGGGCCTGAGGAATCTCTCCCGGGTGTGGCGGTTTCTGCATCTTAGAGGCGGGGGTTATTCTGACATATGCATTTGTCAAAACTCCTCAGACTGCACACTTGATACAGGTGCATCTCACTTCAATTTAAAAAGTGTATGTTTAATACCACACTAAGATGCCGTTCTTCATCCATCGAAGTGGCAAAACCCCGAAAGTTTAATACCACTCTGCACGGGCAAAGCTGTGGAGAAACAGGCACTTCCTGCTGTGAGCATACACAGGTGCAGCCCCTAAGGAGGGCAACGTGCAAATTCCCATCAAAATCACAAATGCATGTACTCTTTCACCCAGCAATTCCACTTATGAAAATGTCTGTAAATACTCTTGGTCCTGTGCACAACAACATGTGCAGAGGCCTAGTCATTGCAACACAGTTTCTAACGACAAATTTAACAATACATGTAAAACAATGTGTTTAGTGTGTTAACTTTTGCAAAACAAAATGGGGGAATAAGAATATATTCAGATTTGCTTGTAATTGCCTGAAGAAACTCTGGAAGACATTTGAGTCGTTAATAATGGTGGTCAGCTGACCGCACAGGAGCTGTCACCTAGAAGCATCTTTCTATGAGCCACAATTAACTGCCGACACTAAAGGCTGAAGGGGCATGTGTCCACCTAGAGGGGAAGACAGATTTTGAGAGGGATTTTGAGTAACCAAACTGGAGTGGAGACTTGGCTTGCTGTGGCCTCCACACACATGCACACGCATGCACACACGTGCACACACATGCACACACATATGCCAGCAGCTAGCCCACTCCTAGTAAAGATGAATTATCATTAGACAGGAAGTAACTTCACACCTATACATCAATACTTTTAAAAATTAAGATAAAAGAATTATACATAAAAAAACAGATGAAGAATATCCACCACAAGAGGGATTACCCAAGGACACACAGGGAATGTCCACTAAGTCGTTAAATGTCAGGGGCATAGAAAAATCATGCGGCCCATCACTTGGATATCAGGAGACAGTAACTACAAAGTTCTGTGGCCAAAAACAGTATGACCCGTGGATTCCATGTCCAAAGGAAACAGAAATGCTCACGTATGCAAGAACTTAAAAACTGCACAGAGCACACAGGAGAAGAGAGCGCGGGAGTCTCAGGGTTGTCCCCGCACACACTCTTCCCTCTCAACACCGCTCTGGCTGTCAGAATAAAGTCCTCTTGCTCGCGCAGCCTTCACAGGGGTGCTCCTTATTCTTCAGAGCACTCACTGCAAGTGTGTTGTTTATGTTTCTTACGCAGACGATTTTCTAGACCAGTTTTGGACTGACAGCAATATTGAGAAGACAGCACTGAGGCCCCACACAGCCCTCACAGTGTCCCGCGTGGTTAGAATCTTACACGAGTGGGTACATTTGCCGTGTTAGTGAACCAGTGTTGACACGTTAGTGTTGACTAAAGTCCATGTTTCGTTCAGATTTCCTTGGTTTTTTCCCTAACATCCTTTTTCTGTCCCAGAATCCCACCCAGGACACCACGTGACACTTAGTCATCACGTCTCCTTGGGCTTCTCTTGCCTGTGACAATTTGTCATACTTCCTTATTTCGATGATCTTGAAAGTTTCGAGGTGTCCTGATTAGGTATCTTGTAGAACGTCCCTCCACCGGGCTTTGTGTGATGTCCTTGTCACGATTACCGTGGAGCTGTGCAGGTGGACACTGTGGTACACGCGGTCAATCGATGCAGCACTGCTGGTGGTGACCTTGGGCACCTGGCTGGGTGGTGCTGTCGGGTTGGTCCCCTGTGAGATTACGCCACCCTCCTGTCCCTCCACACCCCACTCTTTGGAAGGAAGTCGCTACACACAGCCCACATTTAAGGAGTGGGGAGTTACGGTCCCCCTCCTTGAGGACAGAGAACCTGCATAAATTATTGGAATTCTTCTGCAAAGGAGATGTGTCTCTTCTCCCCCATTTACTTATCCATCACTCATTTATATCAGTATAGACCCATGGACATTTATTTCATGCTCTGGGCTAAAATCCAATACTATATTTGTTGCTCAGACTGTTCCAGCTTTGGCCATTGGGAACCTTTTCATTTGGCTCCTGTGTCCTTTTACCGTACACCATCAATTTAGGATGGGGGTGGGGGGTTGAACTTCCTTTCTACAGGTTCATCTTATACATTTCCTGCCTCACTCTTAGAATCAGTGATTTCTCCAAGGAGCCCTGGTGCCTTTCATTGGAGAATCTTACTAGACACCAAGGTCTGGGCACCGGGTGTGCTCATTACTATTGATGACATTGCTTCTAGGACCCCTGAGCTGCAGAGCAGAGAGATATATGTACACTAAAGTGTGTATGTCCACAGAGCTATAAACACTTCTATATGTGATCACTGATATCTATATTATGCTAAACACCAGTTTGTGCTGATGTCTCCAACTCTAATTCACTATCACATGGAACATTCTAGCCTCCTCCCCTTGCTTATCTGTCAGTTCCAACAGTGAGAAGCCCGACTCCCACTATTCACGACCCGTTTACTTAATCATTCAATTCCAATGTACACGTTTCATGGTATCAGACTGTGAATCCGTACTCCCACAGGAAGCACTTTGTCAACCAGAGCACAGTGCTTTTGTGCAGTTGTCTTACAGACTCTACTCATTTCCAAAGTTACTTAGGGCAGCACCTTCTCTCCCATACCCCCTTCAGGGAGGTAACTTTGTACATTTGCAATACAGCTGGGTTCTCTGGTCAGTGAGTGCCCCTTCCTGGGATCCCTTGATCTCCTAAATGATTTTTTAAAATTTGTATACATTAAGAGTTAGTCTAAGCTATAAAGTACTATGGGTTTTGACAAATGCATAATGTCATGTATCCATCATTACAGAATAGTTTCACTGCCCGTGTTCCATGTATTCGTCCCTCCGCCTCCCTTAACCCTTGGAAACCACTGACCTTTTTATTTCCTCTACGGCTTGGCCTTTCCAGGTCAGACAGTTGGAATCACACCGTACGCAGCCTTTTCAGACTGGCTTCTTTCACTGAGCAATACGCGTTTGATGGCTCCATGTCTTTTCATGGCTGTATAGCTGATTTCTTTTTATTGCTGAATATTCCATCGTGTGAATGTACCAAAGTTTATCTATTAATATTCCCCATTGAAGGACATCTTGATCACTTCCAGTTCTGAGTGACTGTGAAGAAACCTGCTATAAACATTCAGGTGCAGGTTTTCGTGTTGACATAAGTTTTCAAATGAGTCAAATAAATACCAAGGAGTGCAATGGCTGGATCTTGCGGTGAGAGTGTACTTACTTTGTAAGAAACCCAAACTCTCCTGAAGTGTCTGTGCACTAACCATCCGCAGCAGCAGTGAGCGGGCGTTCCTGGTGCTCTGTGTTCTCGCAGTGTTCAGTGTCATCAGTTTCTTTTTCATTTTAGCCGTTCTAACCCATGTGTGGCAGTGCCTCGTTGCTTTAATTTGTAATTCCGTAATAACAAATGGTTTTGAATATCTTTTCATATTCTTATTTGCCATCTGTATGTCATTTTTGGTGAGCTATGTGTTCAGATCTGTTTCCCATTGTTAATCAGGATGTTTGTTGTTGTATCGCTGAGTATCAAGATTTCTTTATATATTTTGGACAAAAGTTGAGAGATTAAATATTCAAATGGACAGACCATCTATAAAATTAGAACTCTGACCCACAATTTGAGCAACCAGCCCTGGAAACAAACTCATTATCAGTAACCAGGCAAGGAAGCCAGCCTGCTATAACTCGGACTTACAGGAAGTCAGACCACTATCTTGGCCGGGTGCAGTGGCTCATGCCTGTAATCCCAGCACTTTGGGAGGCTGAGGTGGGAGGATCGCTTGAGGCCAGAGTTGGAGACCAGCCTGGGCAACATAATGAGACCCCGCCTCTACAAAAACAAAGAAACAAACAAGAACCCCTTTATCCCTAGCAACAATCCAGGAAACCAAACAATAACTCCTGTAAAAACCAGCCCAAATGGCCAGGACTTGATTTATAACTGACACCTTCCCTATATTTTGTCCCCACTTTCCACTTAAGACCAGCCAGAGAAAGCCAATGTGCTCCCCAAACGTCACATAGGATGCCCCACCTCCATCAATAATCAGCCAGCCCAGCTGCCCCAGGTCAGCAGGCTCCAGTCAGGGCATCCTGAGCCTGCCTTTTCTGACAGTATCTCTCACCAAGCAGAATTTTTTCATTTTAATGGAGTCCAATTTATCAATAACTTCTTTCATGGATCATGCTTTTGGTGTTGTAGCTAAAAGTTCATTGTCAAACCAAAATCACTTTGAGTCTCTCCTATGTTATATTCTGAACTTTTATAGTTTTACATTTTACATTTAGGCCTCTGATCCATTTTGAGTTGATTTTTGTGAAGAATGTGTCTAGATTCAATTTTTTTGCATGTGAATGTCTGGTAGTTTCAGCACCATTTGTGGAAGAGACTGTCCTTTGTCTATTGTACTTCATCTGTGCCTCTGTCACAAGATGAGTTGACTATTTTTGGGTAAGTCTACTTCTGAGATCTCTATTCTGTTCCATTTATGTGTTTTAGACATTGCTGGATTCAATCAGCTAACATTTTGTTGAGGATTTTGCATCTATGTTCATGAAACATATTGGTCTGGAGCTTTCCTTTCTTGTAATGTATTCGCCTAGTTTTGCCATTAGGGTAAAGCCGGCCTCATTGAATGATTTAGGAAATGTTCCCTCTGCTTCTATTTTCTGGAGAGATTGTGGAGAATTGGTACCATTTCTTCCTCAAATGATTGGTAGAATTCACCAGAGAAACCATCTGCACCTGGTGCTTCAGTTTCAGAAAGTTATTGAATATAAATTCAATTTATGTAATGGTTATATACCTACTAAGATTATTTCTTCTTGTGTGAGTTTTGGTGGTTTGAGTCTTTCAAGGAATTGGTACATTTCGTCTAAGTTATCAAATTTGTGGGCATAGAATTGTTCATAATATGCCTTTATTATCTTTCTAATGTCCATGGGATCAGTGGTGAAGTCAGTCCGGCTCAGCGATCCCCAGAATTAACAGACTGTGACCCTCTGCGGGGCCCGGGCCCAGAGCTATGGGCCATTGACCTCAGGAGGTTTGATACCACTTTGAAAGTTTTGCATGGCTTAGTGGAACGTGTTCTGACCTTGCCTGGTCATTGGGTTTATTTCCAATGCTATGGCCTCCTCATTGTCAATTAGCTTACGGCGTGAGTTTGTAAGAGTCTTCCCTTTCAGTGTTATCCAGATCCAGATGGTCTGTTGGGTTCTGGGTCGCAGCAGTTCTGTCTATTTTGAAGCAAAGCCATTCTCAGGATCGGGGGCCGCAGGCGGGAGCGTGGAGATCCGGGCCTCCTGCAGAGATGGTGGGCTGGTTTGTGCCCAACCACAGCCGTGGGGCTTGGAGGAGTAGCTGCTCTTCACTGGGGCTGCGGGCTCAGTGTGATGTGGGCATGGAAGGCCCGAGACAGGCAGCTGTGCCTGAAGAGGAGCCGTGGAGCTGGCGGCCAAGCTTCGCAAGCTTGTCTGCAGAGCCGAACCGCAGGAAAACACTGCTGTCTGCGCCCCATGCCAGAGACACTCACTGACTTGGTTTGGGGTGACGCGCGTGTTCAGGTACCCTGGGTAAAAGCCCACACACAGACACTGACTGCACCTTAGAGTATTTCACCCATCTTTCACAAAAAAGGGGGAGAATGGAGAGGATGAGTGTGGGGGACCCCGCGGGCGGTGCCTCTTCAGGAGGCCCAAGCGTCATCCACCTGTGACAGTGCTGCCTTCACCTGTGGCATGTGAAGTCATCACCTGTCACCAGCAGAGCCTGGTGGAGCCCGTGCAGACCATTCCATCCCTGTGAGGTCATCCTTGTAAGCTGTAACAAGCTAAAGAGAACAAAGCAAGCCTGACAGCTCCCACTCCGTCTCGAGAACATTCACTCCCTTAGAGCCCTCTCCAGAAATTGCAGGAAGCCTCTGCCAGAGGCCCACGTGAGAAGGGAGTTGAGCCCTTGGATGGATGTCACCACAGTCAAGCCTCTTGGGTGCAGGAAGAGCCTCACCTACAGGGCGGGGAGGCTGCAGCCGGGGTGTTTGCACGGGGCTTGCACGGAGGCGCAGGTTTTGCCTTTTCCTGCCTGGAGACTTCAGCCTGGCTTCAATCCCAGGTAAATGTCAGAACGAACCTGGAACAAGCCCTAGGATGCCCACGTGCAGCCACGTAAACAAACCCTCCAACAGGATGAAGAAAAATGAGCAGAATGTGTGGGTTTGTCTAACTGAAACGTCCGGCGGAAGAGGGACTTCAGGCACAGCCGAATCAAGCTACTCCACGGTCTGCCACCAACCTGCCCCCTCCCACTTTCCTCTGCATCAGCTGTTTCCTCTCACAGCCTGCCCATTCCTGGCAGGAAATCGTTTCTGCGTTGCCAGACTCATGTCTTTCCTGCTCAGCAGCCCCACGGGGAAGGGATATGCAAACCGTTTCTTGCCTCCCAATGTCATTTCCCTTCTCCCACGGGAATGGAACTTTCAGCAGGGCGAGCATTACCCAGTTACCTAGCGACTAGGCCTGCTGGAATGTTCCAGATCTATTTGCCCCATTTGCCCACCCTGCTCCATGCCCAGGACGCTGACCCCCAGAGACAGTAGCCGCAGCCTCCCTCCCTCTGCATTGGTGGGTCCTGGCATTGAGGAGCTCAGGCTGGGGGCTGGGACCCCGTTATTTATTCCCCCAGCTCTCTGTCAGCTCTGCAGGGGCGGCCGTGTCACCTCTGTAGAGTCCACAGCCCTTTCCCGAAGCCCACAGGACTTCCTCCCTCCCGGTTCTGCCTTCCCCTTCACACAGAGGGCGACACAGCCCTGGGACAGCACCGTGGCCGAGGTTCCATCTCCTGCCCACGGCTGCTCTCGCCTGAACGCCGGCCAATGTGCAGGTGTGGATACAGGGCCGGGTTGTGGCCACGGGCTGTGGACTAACATGACGGCAGCTCCCCGGTCATGCCCTTGTGGGGAGAGGTGTGCCCTCAGCACCTTTTCTCCACCTTCTCACTGGCCAGAAAGCAGAAGAGGTGACGAGCCGCCTTGGACACGTGGACAAGGGCCACCTCCTGGGGACGGCAGAGCATCGAGAAGACAGGCAGATGCCGTGTGGCAGACACAGCCACCGTCAGGGCGTGCTAGCCTCGGTGACTCAGGGCCTTGTCCCTGCAGCCGAACCACATGCCGACTATACAACTCCTTCTCGAAGTTCCCATCAAAGTCCCCAATTGTCCCTCTGGGCTTGAGCCACATTTCCAGCCACAATCGGATCATCGTTGCCAGGGAAATGGGAGATCCCTACGGGCCAGGCCTGGGCCCACCCTGGAGCTGGAGCCAGGGACAACGGGCCACCGGGCCACATTGCTGGGCCTGGGGGTTCGGTGATTCCCCAGAGGAGCCCTGTTGCCAGCGGAGGGGGGTGTGTGCTGGGCAGGCCAAAGCCGCACTCTCTTCATAACGAGCTTGACCCCAGCACAGTGCACGAGGCACCCTGTGTTCACGTTCTTGTCCTTGCAGCCCATGCTGTCTGTGGCCCAACCGAGCCCAGCGGGGCAGTCCTTGCTGGGTCCCTTGTGACTGGGGCTGGAGTCATCTGAGGCTCCCCTGGGACGGCCACCGTCTGCTGGTGGGGAGTGCAGCAGGGGCTGCTGCCTGGCGCCCACACACAGCCTCTGCTTATGGCTTGGGTTCTCACAGCACAACAGTCGCATCTCGTGGGGTGGCTGGCTTCCAAAAGCAGGAAGAGGAAGCGTCCGGGCCAGTGAAGGGCTATGCCCAGAGCCAGCGTGGCATCATGTCCACTGTCTGCTTTTGGACAAAGCAGTCTCAGGGCCACCCAGTTTCAAGGGTGTTCAGAAATACGTTCCACCTCCACATCGGGGAACAGCTCGAATTGCAAAAGAGAATTGTGGGACAGAAGATATTGTTGCAGCTAAATTTGGAAAACACAACCCAGCCATCCGCTCTCTGACTACAACGATCCACGTCCCTTCCCCAGGCAAAATACGCCCAACTCTCACCCAGACCCGTTGCAGCTCATCCCATTGCAACACCAGTTCAAAGGCAAGGCCCTCAGCCCTGAATCAGGTCCAGGTGCAGACGGGTCTCCTCGGGAGCTGCCCCTCAGGTGTGGCTACTCTGGATCTGAAGGCCTGTGTCAGACAAGCCATCTGCCCCTCTTGCCCGATGTGAAATGGGATGGGGTAACTGCCCCTGCACCCCCTCCAGCAGTGGGCCACGGCAGCCTGGGAGCCAGCTGGGGATGCCGTACCAGCTTCTTGGTTAGAGCCACTTCTGCTCCCCGATGCCACTCTGAGCACTGAGCCCCGTTCTCTGAATCATTCCCCATTTCACAGAATAAAGGGTCTGTATTTTCAGCCGAATACTTTCCTCAGCCTGTGTTCTGCCTTAGAAGTTGAGGACTGAAAGACCTCTTGGTTTTGAACTCTCTGTCCCTTTCCAGCCAGGCTGATACAATTTCTTTATAAACTTCGTGGGCTTCCTATGTATCCATTAATGACCTCTGACACAGGCCCTCCCTACCCTGAGTTGAGAATCAGGGTGCTCTGGGGCATCACTTAAGATTCTTAAAAGCCCTGTTTACCAGGGAGGGTCTACAGGAGCGGTTCTCAACTTGGGGCGATTGTGCTGCCCAGGGGACACGTGGCAGTGCCTGGAGACGTGTTTGGTTGTCACACGGGAGGAGGAGCTACTGGTATCTAGTGGACAGAAGCCAGAGATGCTGCTGAACGTCCAACAAGGCATGCGAAGGGCTCTGCAGCCCCAAATGTTACCAGTGCTGAGGTTAAGGACCCTGATCTACAGGAATCACCCTTAAATGTTTCTAAAATCTCAACTAAGGGTCTTACAGCCACACATGTCTTCGTTTTTACCCTGGCACATCTTGCTGCCCTGAACTTGATCTTTATCCTAAGGCTGCTTGTTACCTGGAGAGGCTTTTGCTGTCTGCAGAGATGGGAATGAGAAACAGTTTTATTTCCAAATCCGGTACTTCCTATTGGCAGCATGTGGCCATTCATCCATGAAACTCTTTGAAAACTTTTACTGCTTTATTATGTAATATTAATCATACAAAAGAATATTTGCAATACACGTGAAAGTTAAGGACCATAACAATGAACCATCATGAAACAAAACCCAGGTTGAGAAATGTACATGACAATACCCTCAGACACTGCTGCCACGCCACCTGTATTCTAGCACACTCCCCAGCCACACCCCTGCAGAAGTAACTGCCACCCTGTGTGTCGTGTTCCTCGCTCCCTTGCTTTCTGCTTCATTTTGCTGGGTTTTGAGCTTATTAAAATGGTATCATGTCATGTGTATTCCCCAGAGACTTGCAGTTTCCGTCGGGCATTGTTTCTATCGTACATGGATATATTTCATCTTTACTGCCATATAATATTCCGTTGTGTAGATACATCACAATGTAGTTACCCATTCTCTTGCTTGTGGAAACGTGAGTCGTTTCCAGACTTTTGCCCTGATGCACGATACTGCTTTCGACATTCTCAGCCACGTCTCAGGTGCACACGTACCCAAACGTCTCTAGGCTTTCTCAACTAGGGTGGAGACTGGTGAGTTGTAAGTATGCATTATCTTTAACTATTTTCTATTTTGTTTAAATAAATGTTATTATGTATATCTAAGGTATACAACTTGATGTTATGAGGCACATAAATTGTGAAATGATTACTACAGTGACCCAAATTAACACATCCATTATCTCACAGTTACTCACTTTTTGTGTGCACGGCAAGATCAGCTACTATCTGCTCATTTTACGGCAAGATCAGCTACTATCTGCTCATTTACAAAGTATCGCTTCCAAGCGACTAGAGGTTCCCGCTTCCCCGCACCCTCCCAAGATGCGGCTTTGTAAAGTTTCTCACGTTTTCCCAATCTAATAGTCAGAATATAGTATCTCATTGTAATCTTATTTTGTATTTTCTAGATTAATTTTTCCTGTGTTTATTGATCATTCACACTTTTTCTGTTAACCACTAGTCTTTTGTCCATTTTGTCCTCTAGGTTTGTTTGTTTTTTAGTTGATTTATGATAGTCCTTTATGTATTGTGAATACTAATCCTTTGTCTTTCGTGGGTTGCTTATACCTTCTCTCAGCTTCTGATTTTTTTTACTTTCTTTATGAAATCTTTTAAAGAGGAAAAGTGTATAATTTTATATGTCAACGTCATATCTTTTCCTCCCAAAGTTGTTTTGACACACACACACACACACACACACACACCAGTTTTTAGCTGATTGGCATATCCATAATTAAGAAAGTTGTATTAAAATCTTCCATAACAAGTGAGCTTGTCTATTTCCACCTATATTTTGCTTTCTGTATTATAAAGCTGTTTTATTAGTTGCATACTAATAGAATTTTAGAATTCTAAAATTTTAGAATTGTTATATGTTCCTGGTAAGCTGAGGCTTTTTTCATTACATAACAATCACTTCCATCCCTAATAATTCTTGTGAATTTAAGTCTGGGGTATTTTTGACATTAATAGCGGTTCTCCTGATTTCTCTGGATTAATATTCCCTTAGTCTATCTTTTTATCTCTTTTATTTTCAATTTTTTCATGTTCCTGAGTTTTAGATGGGTCTTATAAAGAGTATACAGCAGCATTTGGTTTTATCAATACAGTAGACAGTCTCTCTTAACTGACAATGCCTGCTCACTCATTTACCTTCACAGCTGTATTGACATATAGTTGGCATATAATAAACCACACACATTTAAAGTGTACAGTTTAATAAGTTTGTATATAGCCACAAAACCATTTTCCAAATCAAGCTAATGAGCAAATCCATCACCTCCTAAAATGTCCTTGTGCCCGTCATAATCCCTCCCTCGTGCCTCACTGCCCCCACACAACCACTGATCTGGTCTTAATCACTACAGTCGTCTGCACTCCCGAGAGTTTTGTGTAAGTGGAGTCACAGGCAGGAACTCATCTAGTCTGGCTGCTCTCATTCAGCATAACTTATCTTGAGTTCCATCAATATTGTTGTGTGTATTAACAGGCCATCCCATCTTATTGCCGAGTTGTATTCTATTGTGTGCATCAAATATTAATAACACCCTGTTTATCCACTCAGCTGTTGATGAACATTTTGGTTGTTTCCAGGTTTGATCTAATACTAAATAAAGCTGATGTGAACATGAAAGTGCAGGTGTTTATATGAATAGATGCCTTCTTTTCTTTTGGGTAAATACCTAGCAGTGGAATGACTAGATTCTATGCTAAGTGTGTGTTTTACTTTGTTCCAAAGTGGGTGTCTTAGTTCCTTTTATGTTGCTGTAACAGAATACTGCAGACTGAGTAAACTTATGAAGATCAGAGACTTGTTTCTCGCAGTTCTGGAGGCTGAGAAATCTGACAATGAGGTGCTGGCTCTGGCAAAGGCCTTCTTGCTGTGTCATCTCATGGCAAAGGCAAAAGGGCAAGAGAGAGTGGATGTGGGCAAGAGAGTGCGGGACTCACATTTAAACAACCCACTCTCACAATAACAACACCAACCCATTCATGACGGCAGAGCCTCATGACATAATCACCTCTTAAATGTCCCACCTCTCAACACTGCTGCATTGGGGATTAAGTTTCCAGTACAAGAACTTCTGAGCATACATTCAAACCACAGCAGTGGGTGAGCCATTCTATGTCCCCACCAGCAGGTGTGAGGGTTCCAGTTGCTCCGCATCCCTCACCAGCACTTCATAAGTTCAGGCTTCTTAATTTTAGCCATTCTAATAGGTATGTAGCACTATATCATTATGGTTATAATTTGCATCTCCTTAATGAATAATGATGTTGAGCATCTTTTCATGTGCTTAGCTGCAGCTGTAAGCTTTCATGAAATGTATGTTAAAAATCTTTAGCCTATTTTTTGTAATAGGGACAGCATAAACAGAGTCCCCCAATCCTACCTATTACAGAGAAATCACCAGGGTCAGCACATCCAGAGTGCAATATATCAGCCTCATCCTGGGAAAACCACCTTCATGGTCATAGTACCTCCCTTCTCTAGTCTATTTTATTTGGATGGTTTGTTTTCTCTTGTTATTGAGTTTTAAGAATTCTTTATATATTCTAGATAAAAGTATTTTCTCAGTTATAGGACTTGCAAATAATTTTCCCCCAGTCTGTGGCTAGTCTTTTCATTATCTTTATGATGACTTTTGCAGAGCTAAAGTTGTGTTGTTTTGTTTTGTTTTAATTTTGATGAAGTCCAAGCCGGGCATAGTGGCCCATGCCCATAATCCTAGCTGTTTGGGAGGCTGACATGAGAGAATCACTTGAGCCCAGGAGTTCAAGGCTGCAGTGAGCTATGATTGTGCCACTGCACTCCAGCCTGGAGGGCAGAGCGAGGCCCCATCTATTAAAAAAAAAAAAAGAAAAGAAAAGAAAAGAAAGAAATTTAAATTTAAATAAACAATTTCGACAGACTAATTTGTTAATTTGGTTTTTTATGGATTATGCTTTTGGCATCATATTTAGGCATCATATTGCCTAACCCAATGTCACAAAAGTTTTCTCCCAGGTTTTCTTCTAGAAGATGTCATTTTAAGTTCTACAATTTGGGCTATGATCCATTTTGAGTTAATTTTTGTATGAAGAATGGATCAAAAGGGGGGGTATCCTACTCTGCCAGCACTTTTTGTTGGGAAAATTCTCCTTCTACACAGGATTATTCTGCAACTGTCAAAACTCAGTTGTCCACGTATGTGTGGATGTACTTCTCGACTTTTTCTGTTCCATTGACCTACTTGCCTTTCTCCACTTTAGCCTGTGAAGTGGCTTTTTAAAATTTTTATTACTGTAGTTTTAGAATAAGTGTTGAAATAAGGTAGTATTAATCCTCCAACTTTGTTTTCTTTTTTCCTCAAAGTTGTTTTGCCTATTCTAGGTCCTTTGGATTTCCATACAAATTTTAGGATCAGCTTATTAATTCTTACAAAAATGCCTGCTAGGATTTTTATTGGGATTGTGATGAATCTATATATTAATTTGGGGAGAATTGACACCTTAGCAATTTTGAGTCTTCTGAGGTAAAAATACAGTATAACCATCCATGTATTTAGGTCTTGTTTAATTTCTTTTAGCAATACTTTGCCATTTGTAGTGTGCAGGTCTCTCATATATTTTGTCAGATTTATCTCAAAATATTTATTTCATATATTTATATTGTAAATGGCATTTTTGAATTTTAATTTCTGATTTTTTCTAATAGAATGTGGAAAGCAATTGATTTTGCTGATCTTGTAACCTTTCACTTTGCTAAACTCACTTATTAGTTATAATATTTTTATAGATTCCATTAGATTTCCTATATAGATGATGTTCCTGCAGATAAGAACAGTACAACATTGAGAGAAAACATCCTCATTTCGTTCCCAGTCTTAGGGAAAGAGCGTTGACTCTTTTACATTAAATGTGATGTTAGCCATAGGGTTTTTGTAGAAGCCCTTTGTCAAATTGAGAGAGTTCCCTGCTATTCCTAGTCTGCTGAGAGTAATTATTATTACGAAGTATGTTGGATTTTTTTCATTTGATATTTCTGCATCTATTGAGTTCACCATATGATTTTTCATGTTTTGTTTATTAATATGATAAATTACATTGATTGAGTTTTTAATATTAAGCCATCCCTGCCTTCCTGGCTTAAGCCCTGCTTTTTCTTAATATTATTAGATTCATTTTGTTAAAATGTGTTTAGAATATTTGCACCTATGTTCATGAGGGATATTTGCCTGTAATTTTCTTTTCCTTTAATGTCTTGGTCTTGGTATCCTAGTAATGATGGTCTCACAGAAGGAGTTAGGAAGGATTCCCTCCTCTTCAGTTTTCTGGAAACGCTTGTGTAGACTTGGTGTCATTTCTTCCATAACTGGTAGAATTCACTGGTGAAGCCGCTTAGGCCTGGGGCTTTCTTTGTGGGAAGACTTTAACAGTAAATTCAATTTTTAAAATAAATATAGGGCCATTCAAATCATCTATTTCTTGAATCAACTCTGGTAGTTTGTGTCTTTCAAGGAATTTGTTCATTTCATGTAAGTCATCAAATATATTGGCATGAAGTTCATAATATGCTTTTATTATCCTCTTAATATTTGTAAAATCTGTAGTGACATCACCTTCTCATTCCTGATATTAGTAATTTGTGTCTTCTCCTCTCTTTTTCTTGATAAATCTGGCTAGAGGTTTATCAACTTTATGGAGCTTCTTAAATAACCAGCTTCTGGTTTCATTAATTTTCTCTATAATTTTTGTGTTTTGTTATTTTCTATTTCACAGATTTCTACTCTGATCTTTACTGTTAATATTTCCTTCTTTCTGATACCTTTGGTTTGATTTGCTCTTATTTTTTTGTTTTTTGTTTTTAAGGTGTAATATGAGGCCATTGACTTAAGACCTTTCTTCCCTCATAATAGAAGCTTTTCTCATACTATGAATTTCCCTCTAAGTGCTGCTTTAGTCTCAGCTCACAAATGCTGACACGTTGTGTTCTCATTTTAGTTAAATTCAAAATACTTTCTAATTTCTCTTTTGACCCATTGGCTATTTTATTTAGTTAAATATTTGTGGATTTTACAGATTTCCTTTTGTTATTTGTTTCTAATTTAAATCCATGTGGTCAGAGAAAACACTTTGTATAATTTATAATTTAAATCTTTTTTAATATATTGAGACTTGATTTATGGCCCATAATACAATCTGTCTTGGCAAATGTTCTGTGTGCACTTGAGAAGAATGTGTGCTTTGCTTCTGCGTGGAGTGTCCTATTAATGTCAATTAGCTCAAGGTAGTTAACAGTGTTCAAATCTATCTTTGATGATTTTTTCTACTTGTTCTATCAATTATTGGGAGGGGACTATAATTGTAGATTTGTTTATTTCTCCTTGTAGTTCTATCAATATTTATTTCAAGTAGAAGCTCTGTTGTTAAGTTCATAAACATTTATGATTGTTGGGTCTTCTTGGTTAATTGACGCCTTTGTCACTATGAAATGACCTTCTTTATACCACAAAATATTCTTTGTTCTGAAATCTACTTTGATGTTAATATAGCCACAACAATTTAAATTAATGTTAGTATTGTACATCTTTTCTCATCCCTTTACTTTAAACTTACATGTATTTAATGTTTGTTTCTTTTAGGCAGCATATAGTTTTGTCCTGTTTTTTTACCTGCTCTGAAAATCTTTGTCTTTTAATTTTGGTGTATAGGCCATTTTTAGTTGATATGAATGTTGACATGATTAGGTTTTAGCCTATCATCTTGTTGTTTGTTTCTATTTGTCCCAATCCAATTTAAAGGGGAGAAGGCAACAGATTTGAACAGATATTTGACCAAAGATGATATTCAAGAGGCCAATAAGCATATTAAAAGATTCTCAACTTCATTTTTCTCCTACATAAACTAAAGCCACAATGACATAAAAGGACATACTGCTGCACTACTACTAGAGGGGCTAACGTGGCCACCCCCACCTGGCACTGGCCAGGATGTGGGTGGGCTGGAGCTTGCAGTCACTGCTGGTGAGAGTATGAAGTAGGAAAAACACTTCAGAAAACACTTTGGCGGCTTTTTAAAAAGTTAAACATACACCTACCATACGACCCAACCATTCCACTCCTAGGTATTTACCCAAGAGAAAGAAGCCTTTTCCATACAAATACTTGCACAGTTATGTTACATCAGCTTCATTTGCAATAGTCCAAGCCTGGAGACAACTAAAACATCCAGCAACAGGGACAGGTGAAGAGAGAAATTGTTCCTCTAACCCTACAGTGGAACCCCCTTCAGCAATAAAGGAACGAACTGTGGGCACATGTGACAACATAGAGGAATCTCAAAATAATTATTCTGAGTGAAGCCAGACCAAATAAAAAAAAAGAGTACATAGTTTATGATTCTATTTGTATGAAATTCTAGAACACAAACGAATCTGTAGTGACAGAAAGCAGATCACTGGTTGCCTGGGGAGAGAAAGAGGGGGCTGGGGAGGACAGTGGAAAGGATTTCGAAAGGACATGAAGAGGCTTTGTGGGGGGGTGCTCATCTCGATAGTGGGGATGGCTGCACGATGCCCACATATGTCAAAATGCGTCAAAGTGTCCACTTTAAATGTGTGTAGTAAATTGTATATCAATTATACCCCAATAAAGCTGTTTTTAAAATCCATTTTAAGCTTAGAATTTACCACCAAGAGAATGCAAATAAGAACTAGGCCTTCCAAAACACTAGAGAAAAAATGAAATAGTAAAGAAAACCGCTCACAAAGCCAAAGACAGGGAAAGAAAAAAGGGAAACAAAGCATAAATAACAGATGTATCAACAAACATGTTGTTTTGACAATAAACATCCTATTTAAAGAAAACAATCCAAATATGCACTCTTCATACAGGGTACACTTAAAATAAAAGAATGAACGTTAAAAAGAAAAGGAAAGTAAATATATGTTAGGCAAGCATAAACAACAAAAAAGAGATGGTAAAATTCAGATCAGACAAAGCCCAGAAGCACTGAAGGGGACACAGTAGGGCCCTGTGCTGTAGAGCAGTAGTTTGAGACCCGATAGGGGCACAGCAAGGCTTAACCTTTAGGCAGCGAATAACTTATCATCCAAACCCACAAAGCAAAAACAGTAAGAAATACAACAGTGAATTAACAACTGAAATGTAAATGTTAGCTCCAAGGCTCAATGTATTACATTTTGTTTAATTCTGTCAGTTCTTGACTGTGAATTGTGAGAGTTGCCTCCAAGCAGGAGAAAAGCTACACCCCAGCACAGACTGCCAGAGGTACAGCCCGATGGGCCTGCGGGGAACTTTCAGCACCGCCCCACCCCGCCCGGCTCTGTGCTGGGCTACGGGAGGCAGAGCAGACGGTCTTTGGCTTTGGGAGCAACAGTATGTGAGAACCTTCCTCCTCCCAGGAGCAAACCCAGCCCGGGGGAGGCCCTTCCGTCTCCCAGGTCTCCAGTCTGAGGTTGTCCTGGGAGGGCTGGTGCCTGCCTTTCTGCAACTCCCTGACCCACGGAGCCAGAGGGGATCAGCGTGTTCTGCTTTCTCATCAGAATAAATACCCGTATCGAAGCAGTCAAGAATAGATGCCCTTGTCTGCAGTTGCAGCTTGGTAAGAATGTCACGGCAACGCTGATGAGCGTGAAGCCAGACACCACTGAGCCCCACGCCCTGTGTCGTTTTGTTAGCTAAGGTCCCGGCTGCATCCCATACGAAGTCAGCGGGTGCCTCTCAGGGTTCTGCGAATCCCCGGGGGTGACGCCCCTGAGCTCACTCTGGCCCAAGGCCCCTGACCCCAGCAGGAGCCACCTCACCCCTGCCTCCGCTCCTGAGCCTGCAGAAACCTAGGTGGGGATTGCAACCCTTTGCCTTATTTTGCCAAGCACTCCCCGCAAGAGCCTGACTCTACTGCAGTCTGGGAAGTGGAGGGAGTTTGCAGCTCAGAAAGGCAAATGCCTCAGCCCCTCACATCGGTACCTGAAGCCCCGAGGCTTAAAGTCCCTCCTCACCAGCTGGAGTAGCTCCTGCCTCCCTCCTCCATGGCCGTGTCCCTCTTATAGCCGAGCCATGCCTGCGTCTCCCCTACCCTGGCTTCCCCCCATTCCTGCCTCCCTCTCCCTCCACGCTTTCTCCAGCCCACCTTTCCACAGCTCACCAGGCTCCTTCCTAAACAAGGACCACTGCCCCCATGACAAACTCTGGTCCAGCCGACCGAGAGTCCAAACCTGGGCCTGCTCCAGGCCTGAGAACCGCCTGCACCCTGCACCCTCGCCTCGAGCCCAGTCCCAGCTCTGGGAGGTACACGTTCGCCACCATCACCCCTAATCAAATGGGGAAACTGAGGCAGGGAGAAGCTGAGGGACTTGGCCAAGATCACAAAGGGAGTGTGGAGTCAGGATCCAAAATGGGTTTATCTTGCATGCCGACACCAAATGAGAGTCAGATATTTAAAAATGCAGATTTCTGAGTGTTTCTGCAGCACCCCCAAGTACCACCAGCACAGCTCCATCTGGCTCTGAGCCATGCCAGGTCAGAGGGGTATGTGTGAGTGTGTGTGTCTGTGGGTCTGTGTATGTGCAAGTGTGTCTGAGTGTGTGTGAGTGTGTGCATATGTATGAGTGTGTGTCTGTGTGTATGTGACTGTGTCTGTGTGAGTGTATGTCTGTGTGTGAGTGTGTCTGTGTGTGTGCCTGTGTGTATGTATGAGTGTGTATCTGTGTGTGTGTGTGTGTGTGTCCCCTCATGTGTGCACTGGTGTGTGCAGCTGTCCCCTGCCCTCCGCGCAGGGGACTGCCCCTTGACGCGCCCTCGGGGGAGGCCCTCCCCTAAGTCCCCGGGGGGCCCGTCCCGCAACCCCTCGCGGGCCCAGTACCCCCTGACATAAGACGTCTAAACTCGAAGCAATCTCTCTGACTTCTGCCCCTTCCTGCTGCATTTACACAGGGAATGTGGAACGGGAGCGGCCCTCCGGGCACGGCCCGGGCACAGCTCCCGCACTGGGTCCTCTCTCGCCAGGTGCTGACCTCTCCCGGTGTGGAGGGAGGACGTGAGTTTGAAACATTAAGTATGGGTTGGAACCAACTTGGCTCTCTCGATGACAACTTGCCTTGTTCCAGATGGTTTCTGCGCGCATCCGCGGTCGTTAGCATGCTAATATATTCTGACTCATCCCGAGCTCGGCACCCGGGCTGGCGCACACGTCGGTGCTGGTGCCGAAGCGAGCCCTGAAGGCCCCTGCCTCCCAGCTGGAGCAGGACCCTCCCCGGGGGCTGTCACAGACGCCGAGGGGATAAACGGAAGGGAACAGTTGGGGATGTGGCTTCGGTGGCAGCCTGAGCAGGTTATAATTTCGTCTCTGACGACCCTGACATTCACAGCAAGTTCTCAGTCTGTGACAGAATCCTCAACTAGGGCCGGAGACACCGGCTCTGAGAACACTCCAGCTGGAAAACTCCTAATAGATGGCCTGGTGGAGCTAATACACAAATTAGGCAGCTGCAACAAAGACCCCAAACAAACAAGAGCTTGAGCATGAAGTTGCTCTTTCAAAGCGGCACCTGGGGGCTGGTAGGAGGGTGCCAGGACATGGCCCTTGGCGGTAGGTCTGTCCATCTGTCCGCTGATCCACGATGGCTCACTCTCCACAGCCATAGTCAACAAGAGGGAGGGGAAGAGCAGAGCCGCCTGCCGGCACCCACACCAGGCAGGGTGACACGGAGCATCCTATAATCTGACCCCCAATGCCCATGGGGGCCGCAGCGGCCCTCAGCAGCCTCCTGCCAATGGACAGTCCCTCCTGGCTGCTTGGGGTCCCCTCCCACGACTGGCTCCTCATCCCTGACTGGCTCCTCATCCCTGTCTGAGCTCAGCTTCTGGGAGACCTGCCCCACAAGGGGAGAGGGAAGCCTGGCCCCCCGACTACAAAGGCATCACTCTGCTCCCAGCCTACCCAGCGAAACTCACCGAAGGGCCGCCCCGTCGGTGAGGGGGGCCTGGGAGGTGGGGTCTTCCAGCTGGGTTGAGGCTCCCAGGTGAAACGCAGGACCCAGCCCCGCAGCCCGCGCTGGGCCCAAGCCTCTCTGGGCTGCCCCTCTGACCCCGGCCTGTGACCCCGGTCTGTGACCCCGCCTCGTCACTGCCCCTCCGACCTTCTCCCCCTTGGGGCTTCCTGCCCCAGACAGGAGACAGCCTGGGCTTGGTGTCTTCAGCACCCAAGGCCTCCACCTGTGCCTGCAGAGACACAGCCAGCTCGGGACTCCCCAGGGCTCCCAGCCTCATGGGCAGTGAGAACTGGCCTATTCGGCTAAGAAGAGCCCAATGCCAGGCACTGGGGCTCCTCCCGCTGGGCAGACCCCTGCACCGGTCATGAGGACGCCTAGGATGTCAGCTGGAGGCAGGTGCCTGGGTGCCCCTGGCACCCTCTGGGAATGCACTGGAGGTATGTGGGGGGGACCCTGGGGAATAGAGTCTATTCCCCCTATTCTCAGGGCCAATCAGGACAAGCAACTAAAATGGAAAGGAGGCTTGGGCTGGGACCGTGAAAGCCCTTGTACGCCAAGCTAGTGGGTATGGATTTGCAAGACATAGGGAGCCACTGAATGTTCTTGAGTAACAATGTGAAATGTTTGGCAAGGGTACCTCGTCCTTCCAGGGAGGACTTGGTAGTGGCCATCTGCCATGATCCCGGCTACCTGCCTTCTTACCTACTGGGGAGGAATCCCCCATTTGGGAGCTGGATGAGAAGCAAGCAGAAGAAAGAAGAAAGTTGTGAAATCACCCATCCAATGGCAGCATCAGTGCAGACAAGTGTCTGTGCTGGGGCTGCCCCATAACAGCCAGACTTGGGGTTCCTCTGGCCAGACTTGAGAAGTGTCTTTTTTATCACCCAGACTTCTAGGTTCTCCTCATTTTCCAAGCCTGGTTCCCCAAACTCCCCATCAATTCTGTGAGCCACCTGATTCCTGGGCAATACATTCCTTTTTCTGCTTGAATGATTCACAGTTGGATCCTGTTGCTTACAGCCAAGAAACTTAAATAACTCAGATATTGGTACCAGGAGTGGGGTAAGAATTATAAGCTGCCGTGGGAATGGTGTGGGCTAAGGCATTACCTGGCCAGTAGGGGCTGAAAGCGATGAAAACCTCATTGATATTCAAAGGGAAATATTCTCGCCCAATGCATGCAGCGTTGATGCAGCTGAATTACGCCGGGACGGTCTGGAGAGAAGCCCCATGGCATTCCACGCCGGGGGCGCTGAGCTGCCAGGGTAGGGAACGCAGGGCACGGGGGACTCAGACTGGGAGTGGCTGCTGCTGTCAGAACTTGGGGTCAAAGAGAACACACACATCCAAATCCCTAAATTCCTGGCTCAAAGCATAGACTGAAGCCCAGATGCTTGCTAGGGCCATGCTGGAGACGGCTCGGCTCTCGGGACACAGTGGCCAAAACCACCCTCAAAGTTGACTCCTTCAGGTTGGCGTCTTACGTCGGCTTTGGGACGAACAGGCTCAGAACGTCTCCGACGTGAGTCAGGGCAGCCAGTGGAAAGAGTGGACCCGCGAGAAGAGGAGGGGACCTCGAAGATCACCACGGGCCCCAGGTCAGGGGAGGCCCAGGGACCTGAGTACAAGGGAGCCCCGACCTCTGCCTCCTTGGTGCATCCACAGCGTGCCCAGCCCTCCCCTCCCGCCTTCTCTAGGTCCTGAGGGGGCAGTTGGGATTCCCGCACTGGCCCTGGGCCCCAGGACTAAGGAGGAGCACAGTGAGGACCCGCAGCCAAACCCCAAAGCTTCACCACATTCCTGGAGGAATCAGCGAGGTGGCGCCACCCCCCAGAGCCTTGGAAACACACTCCGGTTTTCCCTGTGTCTCCCGGGTGTGCGTTTGATGCGGCTGTCATAAATGCAACCCGGAGCTGAATCCAGTGGCAGCTGCTGGTCCAGATGGGGGGTCCTTACGGGGACCAGGACAGGCACCTGGCACCCAGCACGCAGGCAGTTTTCCCTCCGTTCCAGAAAACCAGGAGTCCCTGGATCCTCGATGCGTCTCCACCGCCTCCTCTCAGGCTCACACCAGCGCCCTCTCTGTGCCACGGTTCGGTCCACGGAAGTAGTGATTGCTTCACTATCACCTGGGCCACATGTGGGCCATGCCTGGGGGACGTCACACCATAGGACCAGAGCACAGGATGTGGAGTGCCTGGCCTGTGCCACCAGGTAGCATGGCTTCCCATCAGAGCTGTGTCCAAGGGCCCAGTGGCCCGAGACTTGTCAGGACATCCCCCCAAAACAGAAGACACGCTGCCACAACCTGCACCCCCGACCATGAAGAGAGAGGTGTGGGTCTCAGCAGGCCTCTGGGTGTGGAGGGAGGGCCTCCGCAATGGAGTGGCGCTCCGCCTGTTCCCTGGGCTGGCAGGAGAGTGGGGACAAAGCAAGATCAGGCTCTTCAGCTGATCCCTGATGACCAGGGGCATTGCCGATGCCTGAAGGGTCAGACAGAAGGGAATTCCATGCAGGTGGCCCCAGTGGGGAGTTCTGGCAGAGAACTGTGCAGCAGGTGATGTCCTCACTTGGGAAACAGCTCCTGGCTGATGTCAGGCCCAGGGGGGCTGTGGACACCCAACAGTGGGACACCAAATGACCAGGTGGTCCAGCTGCCCAAGTGAACTGGATGTTGCCTGACCCACCATACCATGAGCTGGGCTGGACCCAGATACTCCTCCGTAACCAGGCGGTCAGGCCCTGGTCGCCCTGGAGAGGACACAGTGGCATCAGGTGTCCTGCTACATCTGTGGCTCCACCATGGCGCCCCCGACCCTGGAGGCAGACCTGAGCCGGGCAGCATGAAGGTCTCATTCCACGCAGCGGGAGTGCCTGAGGCAGCTGTCTGGGGGGTTCCGGGGTGGCTGAAGGCGGGACCTGGAGGAGGAACAAGCCTTTGACTGAGAACAGGGAGGCTGGAGGGAGAAGTTGGTGGCGGGGCCTGCGGGAACAGACCTGGGCTGTCTGCACACCTGCGTCTCAGGTGGACGCTCAGGAAGACCGGGCTGAGGAGCTTGGAATGACCAGGTGGACAAGACCCCCAGCTGGTGGAGCCACAGGGCCTCCCTGCCGCTCACTGGCCTGTGCAGGGAGGCCAGGCAGTGGGGGCGGGGCCACTCGTGGGCTTAGCAACGAAGATGTCCCCTCTCTAAGGCCAACCACATGGTGTCCAGGTTGTCAGCAACAGCCACCCCGGAGGACACTACCACTGCCTGGGGGCAGGTTGGTTATGGTGGGCGGACCTGTCCTCCCCAGGAGAGAGGGCCACCCGGGCACCAGCCCCGGACCAGTCCCAACTCTCCATGTCTTACTGTCAGGGCCCCACAGAGCACCACTTCTGGTCCAGGAGCCTTCAAAGGGAGAAGGGAGGCAGAGAGGCATGAGTGGAGCCTGTGGGGTGCCTGGTCTCACCCCGAGCCCTCTGTGACCCCCACGGGGGGGCTAGAGGAGTGTGGCCCCAAGGGGCCCCGACAAGGCACACGGGGCTCCCAGGCCCGGAGTCTGGGGCAGTGAGGGCCCTGGCTGTGGTCTCTGGCCGGCCCCTCCCATGCCATGGACGTTGTCCAGGCCTGTAGGCCCCTCGGAGGCCGAACAGCGCCAAAGGACATTGTCAAACGCCCATTTAAGTGCATGGTAATCACTTCCAAAGGGTTTATGGTCTCCCAGGCGTCGGGAGCCACGCCCCCTTCCAGGAAGGCAGTATTTCAGCATCAAGGACATGGCCCTGGGTATTTACAGATGGTAATGAGACTGTCCACTGCTCGAAGTTACCATAAATAAGCAGAGAAAACTGCTGAGTTTCATGCAATTCCCCCTGATTGCCTGGAAGGCGTCATTATTTTAATAAAAAAACTAATCACCCAGCCCACCCCGCGTGCCCCACATGCTCAGGCAGTAATTACAGCAGGCTGCAGGCGGGGCCAGTGCCTGTCTCCCTTTCCCGCTCCAGACAGTGTTTGGTCCACGGGGGCTCGGGGCAGGTGCATGGTGCTGTCCGGCACAGAGGAGGCCCCAGGCCTGTCCCCTCTCAGGGGCCACAACGTCACTGGCTGCTAGAGGCAGAGGCTGCACCCACGCTGCTCCCTACCCCGCACAGCGCGATCCTGGCGCTGTCTTCTCCTCTCAGCCCCAAAGACACGCTGGGCAGAGGCAACGGCCAACACCAGTCAAGCCCAAAATTCTGCCCCGTAGTCCCCAAGATAAGCGGACAAGGACAAAGGGATCCCAAAGCCAAGAGATCTCATGAAAAGGACCCACAAAGCTAAGGCGTGTCCAGCACAACATGCACATACAACTGCATGTGCAGCGCCCCTTGAGAACACGCGACGACTGTCGCGCACAGTGTTTCCAGTCAACGGATGCCTGAGGTGCACCTGTCGTCATGGTTGGTGGGGAAGGGGCCAAGCTCTTTTTAACAAAAAGAAGTGAATTGAGGTGCGCACGGAGGCTCACGCTGTCATCCCAGCACCCTGGGAGGCGGGGGGATCACTTGACGCCAGGAGTTGGAGACCAGCCTGGGCAACAGCGAGACCCTGTCCCTACAGAAAATAGAAAAATCAGCCGGGCGTGGTGGCACCTGTAGTCCCGGCTACTCGGGAGGCCGAGGCAGGAGGATCGCTGGAGCCCAGGAGTCGTTCGAGGCTGCAGGGAGCTGTGATGACGCCACTGCACTCCAGCCTGAGTGACAGAGCAAGACTCTGTCTCAAAAAAAAAGAAAAAAAAGAAGCAAATTGCAAGAAAGAAAAGGTGTTTCCTCCCCATAGAAATAAGCGTCATGATGACACAACAGGCCGTGCCGACCCAAGGGGGAGGCCCTGGGATCACCTTCCCACTGTCAGCGCGGCCCTCTGGAGTCGCGACCTGCGCCCTGGTTCTGCTGCAGGCGGCAATGCGCCTTCCTGCACACAAGCGTTTCTCACGTTCCCTTGCGGCTGGACGCGGCCGTGCGATGAGGCTCTGGGCCAATGCGAGGCAGGTAGACGTGTCGGGGGCGTCCCAGAAAGCGTTACAGAAGCAAGGAAACTCACACGTCAGTCCTTCCTCCCTCTCACGCTTTTGTCCTCTGCCCTGCCCCTTCTTCCTGCCTGGAACACAGATATGGTGCTGGAGGTGGAGCAGCCCCCTTGTGACCATGAGGCTACAAGCAGAAGGACAAAAGCTACATTAAGGATGACTGACCAGAAACACAGAAAGACCCTGCAAGCGTCATGGATGCCTCACATCAGGTTTGGGCTGCCTGCTTTACTCCAGACTTTTTGTTACCTAAGAAATATAAAACCCATTTGGTCAAACCATATTAAGTTGGGTTTTATGTAGCACAAAGTTGAATATATTCCTTAAAAATGCATCCAAGAATAATCGTTACTAACGACAACCAAAGAAGCCCACTTATAGAAAGTTTAAGGGGACTCATTCGTAACCGTGCAGCTCCCCGTGACCTGGATCCTGCATCCTGTGGGCACACAGTGGACTACACCTGCCTTCCCCATGGGGCCAGGCCTGGCCTTGGACTTGGTTTGGCTGATGAAACGGGAGCAGGAGTGATGCACCACTTCTGGGAGGCCACGTTCAAGTGTCAGAGCTCTACTCTCCACCTCTGTCTATCCCTATTCCTACAAACTTGGGAACACATGCCGAGGGGGAGGGAAGCAGCCCTGGAGACCCTCCACAGGCTCTGTGAGGCTTGGGACTGTTTGTTTCTGCAGCATAGTCCAGCCTCCCCTGACTAATACAAACCAAGATCAGCATGTCACAGAAAATACTGGGGCAAAGGTTTAAGTGGATCTTTATCCTGAAAAGTGAAACCCAAAAGAAAGTTTCCTATTGCATGGGACAGAGATTTAGGTTTCACTTGCAACTGTGCACAGAGAATGCTCCACGCTGGCCCCACCCCACACTGCCACGCCCCCTGACACGTGGCGTTCACCCCATGTCCTTGGAAGCCTCTTCCCATTCCCTGGCTGCCCTCCCTCATCAATTAGCTTTGATCGCCCCTGAAATGACCATCAGATATTGACTCATCAGCAGCTTTGCCTGGGATCTGGGCAGCCCCGCTCACCATTCACAATTCTGTGAAACTCTGCATTTCCCTTGCCGTCAGAGTCACACGCGCCTGAGCAGGAGTCCCCGGTACCCAGCCGCCACTGGGAGATTGGCCAGTAAGGGTGGGACTGAATGAGTGAACATCAGAGGGCAGCTTGGGCAGGTCGTAGGGGTTGGGCGGGCTGCCTCCCTCCAAACACCCCCGGAAGGGCAAGGCCTCTGCCAGCACCTGGGCCTGGGCCTCCCTGTGGGTGCCCCAGGACTCGGGGACGCCGTGTGCCCTCCAGGACATTTTCCTCTCACTGTCTGCACCTCAAGCCCGTCCTTGTGACCAGGACACACCGCCTGGCCCTGCGGCTGCCGCCGTCCCCCAGACTGCCTGGGGGTGGGGGCTGGCTCCCCCCTGCAGTGGCGGGTGTGGAAGGCAGGGTGGGGTGCAGGGGGGCTTCACTCCAGGCTGCAGTTCGGTTTCCCCCAAACAGGGTCAAAGTTACAGGCCACCCCCAGCCCCTGCGTGCCAGGCCCTTCCCATTCAGGGGGAGTCCCACAGCGGGAACAGAAGCAGGAAGAATCTTCCGGACGGGGTGCAGATGAGTAACGCAGAGCCAGAAGAGGCTGGCAGACAGCCCCGCCCCCTTTCCTGCTCACATCCAGGGCTCTGCAGGGACTCTGCCCCAAACAGACTCCTTGAAGCACACAGCGATGCTCCAGCGAGGACACCTGAACAACACCTCAAGGATGCTCAGGCCGGCGTCAGCCTCTGTGGTCATCCAGGCCTGGCCCAGCCCAGAAGATGCTCCGCACTGCAGCCTCCCTTCCAGGCAGGGCTCACCAACCGCAACAGACTCGGCCCACCCAAGGCTGGACCTGTGAGCCCCCTTCCTCCCCGAGGCCAAAACTCCCACCCCATTCCTTTGGCAGCTGAGCCCAGATCTGCGCCCCAGGCCCCCAGGCAGGTCAGCTTGCTGCTGCTGGCAGCTAGGCGTTGGAGTGAGACCCCCTCACTGCACCCACCCACACCTGCTCCTCAAGAGGGCTTCCCCAAGGCCAACGGCAGGGGAGCAGCCAAGGTGGAGATTCTGACTGACTGGTGCAGGGCGCCCAGGAGCGCTGCTGTGAGAGCAACTTGGCCACTGCCCTCTCCTGCCCCTCAACCTGGGGCTGTTCCCTCAACCTGTCCTAGCAGTTGTCACCAGTCCTGCCAGTGCCGAGGACCAGCCGGGGCAGGCCCAGTGGGTCAGAGCCCCGAGGAGCCCGTGAGCCCCAGTGGGGAGGTAGGGAGGGCGCCACCCCAGCGGCAGCCCACCCTCTCCAATCTCAGGCGCCAAAGTGACAGCCAGGGCAGCGCAGCGGCGCCTTCAGGGGCAGTGGATAGGACTGGCTATAGGAAATCTACTTTGTAATAAAACTGTTCATAAAAGTGAAATGTCGATTAAAGGCTCTGTTTCTGCGGGGAATCAGTTTTTATGTCCCTATGTGTCTTGGAGAAGCAGGGGCGGGGCCTTAGGGGCTGCACAGGGGGCTGAGCCCGCCAGGCTAAGTCTGAAGAAGTTGCAGTTTAGCAGGAGGCCAGCGCCTCTGCCTCCCCCACGCCCTTGGCCCCAGACAGCTGCCCCCAGGGCAGCCTCCCTCTGGGAGCCAGGGGAGGGGACCCAGGGAGAAGACTGGGAGGGGCCCACAGGGGAGTGAGGGGCAGGGCATCCCCTCACTCATTTAGGAAGGAATCGACACCTCTCGCTCACCCCCCACCCTCCAGAACTTCTCCCGTCCCCCTGGGCCAAATCTGGCTGTTTCATGCAGTGAGTCAGAGGGCACCAACCCATTTTCCAGGAGAACCAGGATAAACACAGCGGGGGCAGCTGGGCAGGGAGGCCGGGCCTGCACCTGTGTCGCGAGGCTGGCTCAGCGGTCTGGAGTTGGAGGGTGTGATGGCACCTGGGTGTGGGGGCAGGACTGGGGGGCCCCATGAGGCACCTGGACTCACAACCTAAGGAGGCCCTCACTCCGGGTGCCGCCCGCACTGCAGGGCCCCAAGAGTGAGCACCTGCTTAACCCTGGCCTCCCAGTCAGCCCCAGCGCGAGGCCTGGAGCAGAGAAAGCACCATATGCCACCAGTGAAGTGTCGGAGGAGGAGGAGGAGGAGGGTCAGCCCACCCCAAGGCGGGTGGTCAAGGACAGTGCGGTCTTTATCACCACCGTCGCTGCCTCCCCCAGCTGAGGGCGGCTGGGCTTGCTGGCCGTCTCCCTCGGACCTCTCCTGCAGCTGCATCAGGTGTGTGTCACGCAGCCGGGCGTGAGAACCACACACATCACGTGCCGCCAGCACCTGAGAGCACAGAGGGCAAGGAAATGTGCTCTGCAGAGCGTGACAGGTGGAAGTGGACTCGAGGCTCCTTGAGTGTAGTTTGTTTTGTAGACTTGACTTTGGGATCAGGTAACAATTTCACATAACTATAGACACCAACTGAACGCTCCAAAGTCACCCCCTATATCAAAAGCAGAATGAGACAAACAGGCTTGACTGTGCAGGGCTGGTGGTGTGGTCACCCAGGTGGAGGCACAAGGAAGTGGATGCTGTGACTTGACTTTCCCGCGGAGGACACCCCCGGAGGAGCTGTAAACAGTGATCGCAGCTGGCGATGCTGGAGTTGGCTGTTGTCTGAGTGTGTGCTGTGGAGTAAAGTAGGGGGGTGATGTCGTCTTGGAGAACAGGCATTTTAAGATAAAACAGCTGTTTTGTCTTTTTAAAATGCACGTGCCTGAGCTCTTGCACTGCAGAGAACTAGAAAAAAATGATCCCCCCGGCTCAGCTCCCAGAGTGGGGTCTCCTGTCGGGTTTGGAGAAATGGTTGATTCTGTGTGTAGGTGAAAAAATGTCTAAGTTGCGTCTAGAACATTCTGTCATGGCAGACCCTGAGGCTGCTGCCCGAGACCAGTAGGGTTGTGTGAAAAAGGACCCAGGGGCCACCTAGCAGGGGCCAAAGGTGAGACAATTTGAGCATCATAAGGATAACTGCCATGGATTGGAATATGGACGTTTAAATCCAAGTGCATAATGATTCCAAAAATAAAATAAAATTTAAAAGCCCTCATTGGTCTCCTTTGGAGGATGCTCAAGCTCGTCCAAACTCTGATCACGGCAAATAACGGACGTGGAGCTGAGCTCCTTGGGTAATGAGTGGTTGACAGGAAACATGACTCTGCGGAAGCCCATCTTGAAGGAACCAAGGAGGAGGGTGCAGGAGACCATCACCGCCTGGCGATTCCCTGGGCAGGGCAGCGCCCACAGCTGCGGACAGCCCACAGGGAGAGACAAACAGACCCCACCGACCCCCGGGTGGGAGCCACAGCCGCACCCCCACGGTCCTGCCCAAAGAGCCTCCCGTGTCAGTACCGACCTACCAACCTCTGGGAAACGCAGGGGCCAGGGGACTCGGGACTCGGCACCACTGCGACACAGCCAGCAAAACCCTGACTCCGAGGGCTGTCTGGACAAACAGCGGCTGCTTCAAAACACCCTGCACAGGGGAAAAGACCAACAGAGGTAAACCCTGCTTGAGAAAACGAGGACAGTGGGGAAGTGTGAACGGTGGCTAGATGTTTAACGAGGCGCTGATGCTGGCTGTGGGCGGCAGCTAGGGAACGTCCAGCTGGTCACCCCAGCCACCATGGCGACTCCTGTCCCTGTACACCAAGCCAGGCAGGACTTGCCTGGGAGGAAGAGCCCATGGGCCTTGTCCTCCTCTGCCTGGACTGTGAGCCCCGGGACGGCATCCTGGACTCAGATGACGTCAGAGAAGCTCCCTCTGCAGAGCCTCCACTGACCGCCCAGGACACCCTCAGAGTGGGGGCAGCTGCCGTTCAAGGGGAGGGAAAGGGAGGTGAGGGAGGGGAGGGAGGGAGGCAGGAGGGGAGGGAAGGGAGGGACCACTCAGAGCACCATGGGAAAGGGGGGGCCACAGGAGGTTGGAGGGGTGGGGTCTGCCCACCTCAGAACACAGAGCCTCCCCTCCCTCCCTTCACACCCCTGCGCCCCCTCTGCGGGGAGCAAACTGCACGTCAGAGGAGTCACATAGCCCCAGACCACCAGGGGTAAAGCCCGTGAGCAGCAGGGCGGGGACCGAGCTCCTCTGCACCAGACACGCCTGAGTCCACCCAGGGCCAGGGAGCTCGTGTGGGCAGGGGGAGGCCGGCCGCTGAGCCGGGAGGACCAGCTTCTCCCCTGACCGGGCACAGAGCAGCTCAGCGCTACCTTGCTGCCTTTCTACCCTGCCCTGCAGGGCCCAGAACTCCAGAGCAAGCCTCTCTCAGATTCAATATTCGCTCCCTCCCAGCCGATCTCAACTGGAGACACCGCAACCTCACTATAATTTACATGGCAGCTGGAGCACAGGATATTTTTAATAAAAATTAGGTACAAGCAGATACAGGGGATTAATAGTTGTATTATGATTTTATAGTTCTCCACATACAGTGGTGTGGAAAAGACAGTCAGAGAGCAGAGCCATTTCAGGCAGATAAAATGGGGCATTTATTTTTAATGGAAAGAGAATTTCAGGACTCACTCAGCCATGGAGAGAGCGCCGCTGAGGGCCTTCTCGGGAACAAAGAGGAGTCCGCAGGCCGGGCCCCTGCGGGGAGAGCTCGGGTTTGCTGGCCTGGGGGGACCCCACTCCTTGAGTCACCGGGCGGGGGTCAGCAGCCCCAAGCCAGAGTGAGGGGAAAGCGAGATCCCTGCCTGGGAGAGGGACCCAGGAGGGCATCTGGCCCAACCACTGTGCAACGTGGGCAGGTCTCTCTGAGCCTCAGTTTCCCCACATGGATGAGCTCCTAGGAAGAGGGGCTGTCCGCAGAGCCCAGGGCAGGGTGTCCTAGAGGCTGCAATCCAGAATCATCTGCTCTTTTCCTGGGGACCAAACACCAGTCAAGCACCTGCTTCTGTCCTAAAACCACGGCTCTGCCTCAAATGCAGTCTCGCCACACATCAGTGGCATGTGGCCGGCCGCTTCTCAGGAAGCCAGGCTACTGGCACCGCACTCCCCGATGCCCCAGCTGTGTCTTCCTCCTGGTGTTTATCAGCAGGGGCTGAGTCTCTACAGAAGCCACCAGGCTGGCTTTGAAGCCCAGAGCTTGAAAAAGGCACTATGGGTGAGAAAGGAGCCATCAGGGGCACCGCCTTCAAAGCCAAGGGCTGTGGCAGCGGCGAGCCCCCACCAGGCAGTGCTGGAGGACAGGGCTTTGAAGACGTGCCGCCCTGCCCTCACCCCAGGCTCCCAGCCTCCTGCACAAAGCTCTGAATCCCCGAGGCAGGGGGAGCAAGGGGCCCTCAGGAGTAGGTGGGCGCTTGGGGTGGGCAAGAGGACCGAGGAACACCGTGCATGGCAGGCACCCAGTACCTGGCTCTCTCCTGAGCTCTGGGCCAGCCTTGTCCAAACTGGGGCTCAGAGGGAGCTGCCACCGAGCCTGTCTCAGCCCCCCGAGTCCTGCCCCAGCAGGGGCTCTGGCAGTGGGCAGGCCGGGCCAGGCTGGGCCCTCTCCCTGCAGCCAAGGAGAGGAGCCCAGAAGGCCCTTCCCTCAGGGGCTCCCAGACCCAGCAGACTGAGAAAGCCCAACCAAGTCATAGTCAAAGGCCCCAGGGAGCTGGGAGGGGGCAAGGGAGGCAGGGGCCCCCCAGGCTGCAGCAGGCACCCCCAGACCTCCTCGGCTAGCTGGAAAGTGATGCCCTGAGCCACCACAGGAGGCCAGCCCTGACAGCAAATGGTCACTGTGTCACCCCTGGCTGGTCACTCTTCCCAGAGAGGAGTCTCTCTCTGACCCAACCCTCCCTCTGCTCCCCCAGAATCTTCCAGAATCAAGGAAAATCACAGACTTCTCCCTCTGCCCACCTGGGGGCAAGGCTGGAGGAGTGTTTCTCCTCCCTCACCTCAGACCCTGCGGTCCTGGAGACAGTAGCAGGCGCCTCTCAGAGAAAGCAGCTTCTGTGCCGAGAGGTCTAGACCAGGTCAGGTGTCACCCCCTGAGGCGCCCAGCCCCGAGGGGCCGTGAGGCATGGAGGGGACAGCATGTGCTGAGTCCCCCACTGCTCCTCCAAGGGCCACCTCACCACACTCCCAGGACACGCCAGGACACACTGCACAGGCATCAGGGCCCTGGACCTGCCTGGGGGTCTGGGCCAGGCTTGTGAGGAGTGGGCCACCGAGAGGACAGGCACTCGGTGGGGGACGCTCCCACAGCCAAACTGCGTGGGATTTGCTCAACTCTCCATGCTTGGCATCCAGAAATCGCCCAACAAAGTGACCACCAAAATCCCTGACAGCGAACTCTGGCTCTGTAGGGATGTGGTCTGGAATCACAAGGGCCCCTCTCCGATGGGCTGTCATGAGGCTCCATGTGGGGAGGTGGACCCAGGCTTAGCACAGGAAGGTAAACTGAGGCTCATCACAGGTTGATGCACCATCGCCAGGGGTTCAGTCTGCTAGCTGGTGGCAGGTGATGGTATTGGACTGCTTCTGTATGCAAGGGGCAGCGCTTAGTTCTTATTGCAATAGACAATTTGAATATGGACTGGTCTTCCCTGGCCACAAGGCTTTTGCCAAAATGACCATCTTTATCCGCCAGCCTGGCCTTCCACACAGCATTGCTGCTGGCCAAGAGCCCCCTTCGGGCTACAGTGGGCCCACGCTCACGGGATCTCCTGTCTGACCACGTCCCCCACCATCCTGCAGCTGCCAGCCCAGTGGAATGGTGGAATGTCCTTCAAAGACTCAGGTGCAGCACCAGCTGAGTGGCAGTGCCCTGTGGGGCTGGGAAGGGACCTCGTGGATGCAGCACAGGCTCCCAGTGTCCCACAGCCAGGACTCACAGTCCAGAGGTCCAGTGCTAGAAGTAGGAGGGCTCCTCCCATGTTCACCCTAAAGACTCCTTAAGTCATAACTCGCCCTTCAGCCCTCACTGCCTCCTCCTGAAGCCACAGCTGGTTGGCCACCCTCAGAGCCAGGTCGAGGGCTGTGCCCACTGCAGCCTGGGCCATCCAGATGGGCTCCCCATCTCTGACCCAAGAGGGTGCCCAGCCAATGTGAGTAGGACCTGCCTCTGAGGAGTAAACTGAGCCCTCAAAGTCAGCTTGACCACATCCCTACAGCACCTGCTCCGTAAACTAACTCGCCTGGGAGGCGAGGGGATCGCTGGGTCCTGCACGTGGATGCTAGGGTGGCAGCAAGGTGGGGTGTGCAGGGCCCAGTCCGGCAGTGGTGTCACCAGAATGTCTGCATCCATTGATCAGTCAATCAACAAAAACACAAGAAACCTCGGAACCACTGCCTGCTGAGGCCGCCCTGCCACCCGCGGCCCCACAGAGCGGGGGCCCCCACTTTCTAAATCACACAAATTAATTTGGAAATCAGAGCAGCTCCCGCAGCTAGACTGCAGATTTCAAAACAGCTTAACAAATTACCAAATCCCCTTTAAGAAGACAAATTATTCCGACTCCTTGCTAGAGCCTGGTTAATTATGCATGCACTTTTGTTAGGCATTGTTAAATATTCACTAGCTGTGAGTTTGCACTTGTGACCCATAGCCTTGTTTCTGTGCAGCCAGCACTTGTGCCCTGCACTGTCCAGGCACCCGGAGATGTTGGCCTTGGGACCACCCTTAAAGGAGCCTGCTGGCAGGTGCCACCCTCCTGACTACGGACCTACCCCTGCCCAGGGCTGCTGTCCAGTGTAGAGCAGATCTAGGCCTGCTGTGGAGCCTTCCGGGCTGCTCCATAACCCGGGCAGCAAGCCCCCGCCCTCTTGGCCACCTGGCCTCCCTCCTTCCCCAACTCCAGTGTCGCCTCCAGGGGCCTCTCTCCGAGGCTGCTGTGGTCTCTGGCCCTCTTCCGGCTCTCTGCCCTGATGCACATGCGGGGACAGGCATGGGGTCTTCCCAGCCTGAGTTCTGGGCCTCCCCTTCCTGGCCAGCCCTCCACACCTTTCCACAGTCAGGCCTGTCTCCCTGGCAGAGTGACGGGTCCCTGGCCTGGTGTAGTGTTCTCCTCATCGTGGGCGTTCAGAGGGGGAGGGAGACCAGGCGGGGGTCCCAGCCAGCAGTGCTGCCCTCCTTAGCGAGGCTGGTCCCCAGTCTGCACCAAAGGCTGTGGCCCTGACTCCGTGGACAGCCGGGACCCTGTGCCAGACTCACTCCCCTTCCAGAGGCAGCTGAGCCCTCACCTGCATGCACAGGCCCTGGCAGGATACCTGCAAGCCAGTGAAGCCGCTGGAGAAGCATCTCCCTCCTCCTCTGCCACACTCGGCACCTCGGGGGTATCAGTGTTGCCTGTGACAGCAAGTCCCCGCTGTCCCCTGGGGCCCACCCCATCTCCCCAGGCCACCTCCTCCCTTCTGGGTAGCCCGGCTTTACTGATTCCACCTTCGACAGATGGTCGGACAGGGAGAGCCTGGCAGAATGGAACCCACCAGGGCCCCCAGCCCAGTCCCTCCGTGGACCCACCATCCCCTTGCAGCCACCCTGCTGGGCCCTCCTGATTCAAACGGAGCTGCAGATCAACTGCCACATGTCTTGCTCAAGTGTTCCGCTGGTCACGTGCACATTAAGAAGAGCAAAGGCCACAGCAGTTGCTGCCCATCAAGGCCTGACCCACAGTGCCCACCACGGACGTGGGGAGACACGCCAGACGGGCACGAACCAGCTCCACACATGCAGCCTGAGCCCGCCTCCGTGAGGGCAGTCAGCCCCTGCTCCCCGGTGTACACACACATGCACAGAAGTGCACACACATACATGCACATGTGTGTATGCATCCACATCCATGTGTATACATGTGCACGCCCACATATGTGGACACAAGCATACATGTGCTGCACACACAGGCACACACTCGTGTGCACACATGCACAAGCGTGCACACTCACACATGTACACAGCTAGGCAGAAGGCCCAAAACTGCTGCCAAGGGTGCCCCTTGTGTCTCCTCAATGGGGCCCAGCTGGGGAGCCGCTGACTGGCAGGGACCACCCCCTTGGGTCCTCTTTTCAGGCACAGAGGAGCTGAAGCCAAGAGAGGGAAGGGCCGGTACAGGGTCCTCTGGTGGCCAGTGACAGGGTGTGGGGTGCAGGGTGCAGGGCAGCCCCTTCCCCAGGCCATACTCACCCCTGCCCTCATCCCCACCCAGCCTCCCTGACCCCACTCTGTCCCACCCGAGTCTGTGTCTACTGCCTCCCTGGGCCACAGCCCATCAGGCCTGTCCTGCCCCTGCTTCTGTGGCTGGGCATGAGTGGCCCAGTCAGCAGGGCCTGAGAAATCTGAATTGAGCACCATTTTAGGAGTCAGGAGATTCTGAATCCATGTCCCCACATGCAGCTTCCCTGGGAAAACGGAAATGTAGCATCCCCAGACCACCTGGCACTCGTGGAACCCACACAGGATGTGGTCTCCAGCCCACGCCCACCCGCCCCCTCACCAACTTCCTGCCCAGCCCCTAGAGGCCAGCAGGCTGGGTGCCCTCCTAGGGCCTGGGGGCCCAGAGTGGTGGGCAGAGACTGGACTTCCAAGCCCTCCCTCACTGTCCTGGCCTCTGCTCCACCCCATATCCTGGCCACACCCAGTCATAGAGACAGAAAGTTCACCCCCAGCTCCCCAAGCCTGCTGGCCTGCTGTCACCCTCCTCACCCAGGGGAATGGGGCCCCACTGCCACCTGCCCAGGGCCCTAACCCTCCACCCCAGCCTGTCCAGGACCTGAGCACCCCCTCTCCTACATGCTGCTCCCCACCTCCTGAGGCAGTGCCCCGGACCCCACCCAGAACTGCAACTCAGCTCTTTGTGAGCCACATGTGCTCCGAGGCCCAGCCACTGCCCTTCCTGGCTCTGGGAGCCCAGAGCAGCCTGTGGGTCCACAGGACACCACAGTGCTCTCTGCAAGGACCTACCAAGGACACAGGCAACCACCCCTGAAGGGGTGTGCGGCAGGGAACGAGGTGGAGGTGGGGGCATAGGGGAGACCCATGTTGGTGCTCTGAGCTGAGTGGCCACCAGCGTGAGCCTTAGCACTCGCTTTGGAAACTGTCAGTTCAGCAGTCTGGCTGACTACCTGCTCCACGGTGCCCTTAAAACTGTCCACACTCATAAATCACCCGGGGATTTAAATAAGCGCTGCTGGCAGGTAATTTTTCAGAACTCCCCCACACTCACACAGTGAGCGTGGCCACGCCGGACTGTGCGAGGAGTGGATCAGGGCAGGACGGGGGCCGTGGCGGGCGGCTGTCACCCGGGAAGTTGACGGAGTTGGAGGTGGGGCTGCCTGCACCGGGGACAGGGCTCAGAGAGGCCTCGGAGGCTCCCCGCCTGCCCCACTGAGGTCCTTGCCCCTGTTAGCCTCTCCTATTAATGCCCCCCCAGCCAGGACACCATCAGGCCTGCAGCCACCACACAAGCTGCACGGCATCAGCCCCAGAGCCACACCCATGAGGGGAAAGGGAAGGAGTTTATTGCTTCCCGGGGACTTTTTCCAAGACCACCCTACCCATAGCAGAAGGACAAGTGCCCCCCCCCATGTCTGACCCACCACCCTGGTGCTCACCCAGCCAGCACAGACTCTCAGAGCCCTGCCTGGGGTCAGTCCCTGTATGGGTTGCAGTCTAGGAGGCATTAAACTTCTTCCCTTGCCCTTTCTGGGTGTGTCTCTGGGGCTGATGCCCTGCAACTTGTGTGGGGTGCCTGCCATTAACAAGAAAATCCCAGAAGGAGGAAAAGTCCACATCATCAGCCCAGACTCCATGTGAGCTGGTATCAGGGCTCAGTGTGGGCTGGGATCAGGGCTCAGTGTGGGCTGGGATCAGGGCTCCATATGTGCTGCAGTCAGGATTCAGTGTAGGCTGGGACCAGGGCTCAGGGTGGGCTGGAATCAAGGCTCCATGTGGGCTGGGATCAGGGCTCAGGGTGGGCTAGGATCAGGGCTCAGTGTGGGCTGGGATCAGGATTCAGTGTAGGCTGGGATCAGGGCTCAGGTCAATGCTCCATGTGAAATAGATCAGGACTCAGTGTCAGCTGGGATCCAGGCTCAGTTGGGGCTGGGTCAAAAGGCTCTGGCATGGCCTCAGGGAGGTGGCCTGACTTGCTGTGGTCTCACAGCTGGTGACAGAGATGCTGGGAGAGCTCCCAGATCCATGTGACTTGGGTCCTCTTGCTCTTTCCCACCTGCTGGGAGGGAGGCAGAAGCCACCCACTCCCCCAGTAGCCCATGTCTGGGCTGTGGGTCCCTCTGAACTCCACGGACACAGTGGAAGGGGCAGCCAGAGGTCACTGGGGCCAGGACAGCACACAGTATCTGAGCTTGCGGAAGGCACCCTGAGGCCGAGACCCACTCCACCAGGAAGAGCCGCTTGGAAACTGCCTGCCCTCCCGCCGCCCAGAGGGAGAGGGTCCTGCAGGGCGGGAGGAGGGAGGAAGACCAGGGGCCCCCTCTGGGGACGTCATCCCAGCCAGAAGCAGTGGCCTGCAGGGTGGGCCGCGTGGCTGCCTTCCAGAGGAAGAGTGTTAGGGACCCTCCTCCCTGTGCCGCTGGGGAACCTGAGGCCCTGGTCCGCCACAGGGCCAGGGTGGCCTCCTGCCCCCAAGCCTAGCACAAGGTGCAGGCGCCAACCCAAGCCCCAGCGCAGGGCCGGGGACCCGCGTCCATCTTCCTGTCCCTTAGTAAATGTCCAGCAGGGAAAGAGCTGTCAGGACACCAGATAGCTCCCGCCTGCTGCCAGATGTGCATTGCCCTGGCCGGCTTCCCCCTGGGTACGGAGCTCCTGGGCTTGGGATGGCGGGGACAGCCCAGCCTGCCCAGGCCCCTGGCCCCTGTCCTCCCTGCAGCCTCCTTGCTCGCCCGGTGGGACAAGCCCGACCCGCTGGCCGGGCCTCTGTCGCCACCTGGTGGCCCGTCGCACCACGGCGGACGGCGACAGCCAGCCTGCGCCCCGCGACCTGCGCCCCGCGCCTCCTCCCGGTCTCCTGCCTCTCCTGAGCTGACACGCGGCCAGCCTGGACCTGCCAGACACACGTGTCCAGGGGCCTCCCGCCCCGTCCTGTCCTGGGCGGGAGGTGCCGTCGGCGGTGTGCTGGAGCAGCACCCCTGATGTGAACAGGAGTCTGGCTCGCCACGAGGACCCCGTCCCTGGAGGGTGAACGGCAATAAAAAGAACATAAACTCTCGAGAAATTGGGGCTGGCCCAGGCGCAGAGGGGGCTTCCTGATTGCTAATCAAATTCCCATTCCTGGAGGTCTTTAAAATCCTTCCCGAGCCATGTTATTGTCTCAAAAGAGCTGTTATTACTCTTATAAAAAAAACTTATAAAAATTCTAATCAACACTGGTCTTAAACCACGCCGTCTCCTCCGGTGCCCCAGGGCTGGCAGGGGGCGTTTAACGAGGCATTTCTCCCCTCTGCTGGCCCTTAGCTTCATTGCTTTTGTTGCCCATCAAAGTGATAAAGATGGCGTTTTGTGACGTAAAAGTTATTTATTAACATGCGGGATCTTCCACCCCAGTCTCTCTGGCAGCGGGGCAGGCAGCCCCTGCGAGGTCGGAGGCCCTGTCGTGGGCATGCACCGTGGTCCCAGCCGCCCAGGCCCAAGAAAGCCCCGAGACGTCACTTTTCGCTTTACCTGGCCAACTCGAAAATGCCACGGTGCCGTCTCACAAGCCCAGCAGGGAAGCCAGGCAGACCCGTAGCCGGATGGGGCGTCTGAGGCCTGGAGCAGCTGGTGTCCAGGTCCGCCTGCAGGCCCTGCCCTGAACAGCCTTGAGGCCACCGTCCAGCCCACACGTGGCAGCATCCCGCTGACGGAGCTCCCCTCACCACAGCCACCCCTGCCCCGTCCTCCAGGCACACCTCTGCGTCCCCGGCGAGGGTCTGCCCCGGCCCAGGCGGGCTCACAGGGCGGCAGAACTGGTCGGGATGGACTAGGTGATGGTGGGAAGTCCCTGTCCAACCTGGGGCCACTGGGGCTGTGGGGCTGGTCCTCCCCCCAGAGCAAGGCGTGTGCAAGACGGGGATGCACTGGACATGGGATATGTCTCTGGGCGATTGCTGGGCTTCCCCAAGTGTGGATGTCAACTACGTGCCCGGGTGAAGCAGTTCCAAGCCCTTCCGTCTGTCCTCTCGGCCTCGACAGAGCTGTCAGCTGTTGTGATGGGGGGGCTCGCCTTCCTCCCAGCGTCACCAGGATTGTTCCCAAAGATCTTTCTTGCCCGCCTGCCCGCAACTGTGCCATCAGGAGGGTTGCTAACTCATGCAGGTGTACAGGGCACGTGCAAGCAGGTGTTCAGCTCAGGCTCTGCAGGTGGGCACTGCCCAGGCGGCCCAGGACTCTGGACACTCCAAATAGAGAGAACTCTGAAATTCGCTCCCTCTGAACCTCCCTTGAACAATCGTGAACTGAACTCCCAGGCCACAGCCCAAAGAAATTCGTCAGAAACACCTGTCAGACCCAGCACTTGCCTGGGACTTGGAGAGACCAGTTTGCTGCCAAGGACAAGCTGGGCACAGGGTTCCTGGGAGGGACGGGCTCTGGACTTCCGGGCAGCTCTTCGAGTCAGAAGGAGCAGAGGACAATAGGGGGTGGCCCCAAGCCCACCTGACTTGCTGGGGTCTGTCGGTTTCTCCCGTGCTCTTGAGGACGGCTGCACTGGGGACGCGCCCCCTGGGGAGCAGAGGCCAGGCCGCTGCAGCAACAGGGAGAATTCACCGCACCACAGGCCTCCCCACTCAGCCTCCTTTTCTTCTGAGGCAACTGCAGTGACGGGCTCCCACACAACGCCATCTGTGCACAGCCCGTCGGCGTCCCACAGACACCCAGACCCTCCCTCCTGGAGCCAGGGCTGCCCTGGGCTGGGGCATGGGCGGGCAGAGGCCTTGCCCACCCTGAGCCCCCTGCCAAGCAAGACTTGCCAAAGAAGGAGGCTCAGAAGAGAGGTCCATACAGACGCTGGGCCGGGGCCCAAGGAGGGCGCCCGACGGGCAGGGAGGCGGGGAGATGGGAGTCGGGGTGGGTGCCATCCTGGGTGGGGCACCCCGGCTAGGACGGGGGCCACAGCTGGCCGTGGAGCAGGGAGGGCCCCGAGGGCCCGGGGGAGGGGACCGGAGGGAGACAGAGCCTGAAAATCCAGGGGGAGCACCTCGGTCACCCACTCCTCCTCCCAGGGTTCTCCCCAAGTCGCCTGGAATCCAAATATTCCCGCTTTTGAAAGCTGCCTGGAGATGGCGGTGGCAGAGGCCAAGCAGTGCCCCTTCGAGGAGGCTGCGGGATGAAGATGAATCAGAGAAATGCTCCAGCTTCTGGACCCACATGCCCCTCCTCTGGGTACTGCTGGGACTGAAATGCACGATCCCTTGGGCTGTCCCACGGCTGCAGAAACCAAATATGACTCAGCGGACAACCTCCTAGATAAACGCCCACAGCCCCGAGGTTCTTCCTCACCCGGCCCCAGCGGCCTGGGGTGCAAGGGTTCTGGAGGCACCCAGGACCCCACTCAGGCCCCCCAGCACCCACTTAGGTCCAATAGGGGTGGAGGCTGTGCAATGACTGAGGTGCCCATGCAGCTCAGGGACCTTGGGGACAGAGCCCGGGTGGCCATGGTGTCCCGATGGTCTCTGTCAAGCCTGGGCATGTTTCCTCATCCTTAGGAGGACGGGGCTGGCCAGGGGCAGGGCTTGCCAATCTTTGCCACACTGAGGTATGAACGGAGCCTGACGGCCCAGCACCCGCAGCGTGGCAGGGGCTACCTGTGGCCAGTGGTCCTGGGGGAAGGGAGCTACAGTCACCCGGGCCCTGCCCCACTGCCCTCAGGGGTCACCCCTCAGCCAGCTGACCATGCCAGGGGGCTCCAGACCTGATCTTGCTGCTCAAAGTGCAGCCCACTCTGTGGTCCAGCAGCACCAGCCTCACCAGGGAAAGTTCTAGAAACGCACTCTCGGGCCCACCCAGATCTCCGGTATCAGAATCTTGTGGAGATGAGATCCCAGCTGCCTGGTACACACAGGCCCAGAACCGCCAGGGCCTCCTCCCTGCTCTGGGCAGTTGCCCCCATGGCACACTGCAGACCCGCTGAATCTGCGGATGCCACCTGTAGCCACGGGAGTGCCTGCTCTGCCTTGAGCCTTGGTTTCCCCCCTTGTAAAAGGGGTATCACAAATGTGAGCCGTCGCTTGTGTCACATGGATGCCACTACCTGGGTCATGAGGGTGCCACTGCTATCACCCACGCAGGAGGTCAGTGCAGCCCCTGCAAGGTTGGTGGGCTGCTGGCCCTGCACCCCGTGCAGCCTAGCTGTGCTAGGCCCTCCCACCTCAGCCTTTGCATGCTGGCCCTCCCCCATCCTACAGGCTGGTCCTTCCTCCCCCTTCCCCAGCCAGCGCCACCGCCCCAGCCCGGGCCTTCTGCCCAGCCTCAGCAACAGCTCCCAGGACCCTCAGACAAGGCCACAGCCCTGCTGGCCCTCCCAGCACCCAGAGCCCCCTGGAGGGCCTGCCCTGCTCCCAGCCCCCCTCAGCCAAGGGACCCTGTCCAGATGCCATGCACTGCCCAGAGCCCTGGGCCCAGGGTTCAAAGGTGCTGAATGAGGGGGTGGACAGGATCGTGCAGCAAAGGGGAGCCTCGGCCTCCCTGGCACCCTTGGCAGGAAGGCCCTGCGGGGCCTCAGGGCTGCCCGCCCTCCTGCCCTCCCCAGCAGCCCTGCGGCCTCTCGGCGGCCAGGGCCCCACGGGGGATCTGAGCTGTCTGGTAAGAGCAGAGCGCAGCCTTTTGAACTGAGAACGCCGCATAAAAGCTCTAAATAAATCCCAAAAAGCGAAATGGGACTGTTTTACCACGGAATCAATTCACCTCTAATTTTAATGCTCTGAGAAGGTATTTTATCTTAATGACTCTGTTATTTCATCACACGCAGAGCAGTAAAGCCCCCGCACTTGCCAGCCTGCCTCCCCGTCCCGGCTCTGCACAGAGCTCTCGTTTAGTGGTGATTGTACAGAACACCCATTCCCTGTGATATAAAATCTAGGACGTCACTGGCCCCCAGCTCCTCGGGCCCGGGTGGGTCCGCAGACACTGCCCCGAGGGAGCCCCTGGGTGCCCCGGACACCAAGCAGAACGGCCGGGCCCAGGAAGCAGAGCTCAGGACCCGGCGGGCTCCGGCCTCCTGCCAGGCAAGGGCCGCGTGGTGTTAGCCTCCCCCCCCCCCACCCCGCTCCCTGACGTCTCCCACCAGGGACAGACGGGGATGCCTCCCTCCACGCGTGCCGGGAGGTCTTTGTTCCAACCGCCTTGAGCACATGCGCCCGGTGCTCCTGTGTGTGTGTTTCTGTGTGTGTGTGTGTGTGTCTGTGTGTATGTTTGCGTGTATCTGTGTCTGTGTATCTGTGTGTGTCTGTGTGTCTGTGTGTGTATCTGTGCATGTCTGTGTGTCTGTGTGCATGTGTGTGTCTGTGTGTGTCTGTGTGTCTGTGTGTATGTGTGTATGTGTGTGTCTGTGTGTGTCTGTGTATCTGTGTGTGTCTGTGTGTCTGTGTGTGTCTGTGTGTCTGTGTGTGTGTGCGAACCCAAGGGGGGCACGCCTTCCCGGGCTCACGCTGGAGCTGCTCTGACCCGAGTGGGATGAGGGGCACGGAGGGCATGGGCAGAGGGGTATGGGGACAGCGGGGCACAGAGGTCGCAGGGCGGTGCTGGGAGAGAGGAGGGGCACAGAGGGCATGGGCAGAGGGGTATGGGGACAGCGGGGCACAGAGGTCGCAGGGCGGTGCTGGGAGAGAGGAGAGTGAGCAGAGCCAGGACAGCAGTCCTCCCAGGAGAGTTTACGTGTGTCCTCTGACTTCAGGCATCTCTTGCATCCTCCACACCCAGGTGCCCCGCCTCTGCGCCCCTGCCCTCCCCTCCAGTAAATCTAAGTTAGGTCCTTATTGCACAACCTGGACAACTGCACACAGCCACCATCCATGAGTCCCAAACAAACTTCCTTGTAAATCACAGGCCTGAGCCTGGCTGCCCTGTGCGGTGTCAGATGAGGCGCCATAGCATGCGCACGGCACACTTGTGCCCCTGCTGCTCCCGCCAGATGCCAGGCTCGCTCACACACCTCCTCCCAAGACAAAAGAGCAGAGGGGGTGGGAGGCAGAAGGGACAAGACCTCAGGTGCACCCTAGGTGCTGTGGGCACACCTGTGCCAGGGCGTGTAATCGCCTGCCTGGGCATGAGCACAGCTGTGGGACGTGTACACAGGGCTACCTGCGCACTCAGATATGTCGGTCAATATCTGCCACATGTGCAGCACTCCCTGGAGGTGGCCTTGGGCAGTTCTCAGCCTAGATGGCCATTTGTAGTCCCCCACCCCAGGGACACAGAGGAGTTGCAGGGCTGTTTTGTAACGGGAGTATGCACCCCTGCCCAGCTGGGTTCGCATGGGTTGGGTCTTATGAGAGCAATGCCTGAGTGGCCTCCCAGGTATATGGACACATGGGGCGTGCACTGGGCAGTGAGGACAGTAATAATCATGACACCAACACAGGCTGGGAAGCACCTGCCCCCGGAGCTGGGCCCACTGTTGTCCTCCCCTTACGAGCAAGGAGACTGGATGGCTGTGTGCAGCTGGAGAGATGGGTGAACTCAGAAGTGGGCCACACATGGGCTGCCCACCCACGTCTGCCCAAGGAGTCCAGGGAGCTCACTGTCCCCATAAGGTCATGTCCCCCATCATGGCCCTCTGGGGACACCACCTCCATGCACAGCCACTTGGGCAGGTGTGTCTTTGTGCGGGTCTCCTGGCTGAGGTCAGGTTCCCAGGGGCACTGCCAGGGTGTGAGACAGAGACAGCAAGTGTGTGCATGACTGTGTGCGTGTATCCGTGTGCAGGGGAAAAACAGTCACTCATGCACTGGACTTTCGTGGCACACAGAAGAATTACCTCTGTGTTGAAACAGTGACGAGTGTAACCGCATCGGTTCCAATCTTACAAAGACCTCGCATTTTCATCCAAACACGGTGAATCCTTGGACACAGTTGGTGCCTTTCCACCAGTGCCAAATTCCACCACCCGCTCCTTGGTCTGACCCTGAGCTCATCCCTCTCCTTTAACACTTACCTGTGTCCCCCAGACTTCAGCCTCGATGGCCCTGGCTTCAGGCCCCTCCCGGCAGAAGCCGCAGCCTGGCGAGCCTTTGTGGGTACCCGCCGTCCTGTGCCCCGCCCCTGTGCTGGGCGGAGGGTCCTACCGTGAGCCGTCTCTGCGTCCCCAGGGCCACCGGGCCAGCTCCAGAGAGGTTGTTCAGGAGCACCTCTCTTACCCACGTTTTCTATGAAACTTTTCGAGGCTGAGTCCATCACGTAAATGCAGAAAAACCCAGGCACCCCGGGAAGTCGTCGTTGAAATGCGAACGGTGGAGCTTCTGGCACGTCTGATCGATGTTGTTGTTCATAAGAAATGGAACTGACAGGTGACCAGGAAGAGGAAGCATCCGGAACAAGGCTTCGCAACTCAGGCTCCGGAAAGGCCTCCCTGGGTCCACGCTCTGGGCCCTCACGTCCGGGCCCGTTATCCCACCCCAGGCCGGGACATGGTTGACGGGTCCCTGCCCGGCTGGGCCCCACCTGAGTGCTCAGGCTGTGCCACCCCCCCAACCCCGTGGGCCCTGCCGGACGTGAGGACAGGCCCCAGGCTCTGGGGATGGCTCGGGAGCCCCAGGAACCAGCGGGGAGGGGCCACCCCAGGCCCCCACGGCCCAGGGCTAAGCAGCCCCCACCCAGCTCACCTGGCCCTGCCAGGGGGAGGAGGAAGGTGGGCACAGCCCCCTGAGAGCCCCTGCCCATCCTTGCCCTTCTATGTTCCAGGACAGGACCTCTGCTGGCCACCCGGGGGCTCAGCCCCTTCTCATCCAGCCTGTCCCCCGGTGCTCTCCAGCAGGCGGAGGCCCAGAAAGCCACACACTCTGTGCCCCACCTGTCCATCCATCCACGCACCTTCCCCCAGACCTCCTGGCCTGCAAGTTCCTGGCCTGCTCCTCCCAGGCTGTCTGCCAGGGTCCAGGAGTCGGCGTCCACCCTCCCCTCGGCCACCCCTCACTCACACAGTGGACTCCAAAACTGGTGCTCACAGCTCTGCCCACTGGAAGGTCCGCACATCCCTGTCCTCGGGGCCACTCCAAGGGGTCACTAGTGCATCAGCCGGTCGTGGCATGTTGCACTGACTTATCCAGCCAACTGCTCAGGACCAGGGCTGGAGTTTTAATCACAGCTGTCAGCAGTGCCAGGTGACAGAGGTTCACAGAGATCTGGGCCACCGGCTCACGTGACTTACTGGTGCCCTCTGGCCTGTGCAGCCTGGTCATCTGACAATTCCTTCCCTGTGAGGGGCAGATCCAGCGAGTTACTGGCTTGGTGTCCCGTGACCAGGTCTTGGTCTCTGACGGCAGCTACTTTCCAAACAGCAGGGAGTTCTCACTGGGGAAGGTGTGGCATTGCTCCAGGTCCTAAAGGCTCTGTGCTCTGAACCTCCACCCAGCAACTGTATCTGCTAAGGGTACCTCTAGCACCATTGATTCGGTCAAGCATGATGTCATGGACAGAGTTGATCAACATAATTTTCTGTAGACCAAGTATGTCCCAGTGGACTGGATCGTGACAAAATAGCGGGGAAGCTAGCATTGCCAGAAGCAAGACTGTACGTGTGTGCTGCTGTCTTTCTCAGGCAAGGGCCAGCTGGTTGGGCACCTCTTTATTGAAGGGGGTTGAGAAGGACACATGCCCTCACCAGCAGCACAAGCCCAGTGCCAGAGGCTGTGGGGACCTAGTCCAGTCAAGACATCACATCTGCTGCAGCAGCCTCATATGGCCTGGCACTTGGTTAGCTTAGTGCAACCCACCATCACCTGCCAAGATGTGGGGGCCACATGGGTGAACTGCATGGGGACGCAGTGGAACTGACCAGCCCTCTATCTTTCAAGTCTTTGGAGGTGGTTCTAATTTCTGCAAACCACTCAGGATGTGTGGAATTACTCTTTTGGCCAGGGTGGGTGGTTCCAGAAGCTTCCACTTGTTTATGTGGGTTTTATTCTGCCCTAAAGTTTCTTAGTCCATAGGTGAGGGAACCAGGGAACTGCTAAGTACATACAGCCCAATTAGGCACCGGGGGCTGGGAAAGAACGGTGAGGGGTGTCTGACAGTCACTGGGCCCCTCATAAGGCGGGCTTGAGGCAGGACTCACGTGTCCCCTGGTCTCCGTCAGCCCTCGCTCTAACCGTGATGGTGTTCCAGGTCCCCTGATATCAGTGCCAGCTCAGACCCTTTCTCCAACAGCTCTCAAAAAATCTGGAATCTTCTCCTTCCCAGCGTCTAGCTTCTCTGTGTCCTAGAGACTTCCTGCCGTCTCAGGCCAGCCTGGGGGAGGACCCACCCCACACACAGGAGAGAAGTCAGGAAAACCTGCTTTCCCCAGCTTGGGCCGGGGGCTGCAGACGGTGCCCAGGGAAGGCACCACCCAGGGACAGGCACGCCTGCGCCGTGGAGACCTTTGGGCGTCCAGATTCTGGGATGCCCAGCCACTGCCAGTCCAGCACCCATGTGGACCAGAACCGTGCGCCTTCCCTGCCAGCCCCGCCTTGCTGTTTTCAAAGTGGAGCACACAGATCCCCTCTAGAACCTGCCACAGCCCCGCAAGGTGAGGAGTCCTATGGAGGCGGTCGGCGGCTCTCAACTGGGCACTGACTGCCCAAGGTCCCACGGCCCGGACAGTGGGGAGCTGGGGGACTTCAACACCAAGCTCCTTCCAGTGTGCCACACGTAGTCTGCCCAAGCCACGTGCACAGGGCCACGGGCAAGGGCAGCATCCAATGCCCTGGTTCTGACCCTACTCTGGGAGCCACCCCCTCAGGGCCTTGCATGAGGCACCTCCCCTCACAGATCTCCTGTCCTCGTAGGCCAACGGGGCCAGCGCCGGGGTTCGGGCTGCGTGCATCCCGGCCCAGCAAGCACTCGATGAGCACACTGCACCCTTCGGACTAACAGTGTGGCCCAAACGTTTCTGGGCACATGCCTACAAGTGTGATGTGCATGTGTCACAGAGAATGCACAGTTCTGGTGTGAGAATATAGGGTGCACATGATGTATGTGAACACTTCACCCTGGGCCAGGCAAAGCCAGGTCTCCGGTGTGGGTCCTCAAGGCCCAGAGGGAGAGCAGGGATGGGGATCCAGGGCACCCACAGCTTGGGAACCTGGGGTGACCATCTGATCCCAGAGCCCATCAAGCCCAAATGGGCCACCCCACGGCCTCCCCTTCTGAGCCCAATATCCTCGGCATGTCGGCGGGCAGCAGACAGTGCTCCTCCCCCTCTGGCATTCCCCTGCCCACTCCAGCCGGTCCCCAAGACCCGCTGGAACATCAGCTGTCACAGGCAGCTTCTGGAGGCCCCCGTCTCGGTTATGGCTTATGTACAGCCCCCCAGGCAGCTGGCTTTCAGGGAGGGACTGACTTTATAAATAAAATTTATCATTGTAATTATGGCTCCTGTAGAGCAGAGGACTTTTACGGCCTCTTGGAGGTCATGAATAATTTAGGAGAAGGGAAAAGGGACCACTTTTGTTAGTGCTCAATGGGGCCCAGAGGTTCCCATTATCTCAGCTGCTGGAAGCCGTGGGCCGACATCTGTGGTTCCGACTGGAGTGGACCAGCCTCACTGTCACCCAGGGCCCTGCCACACTCGCTTAGGGCTGGGGACACCGCCCGAGCATCTGTCTTCTGAATAAGGGGTGTGACCTGGCAACAGCGTGGCCAGGCGTGGCCCCGACCATCAGAGGGCCCTGCTCCAGTCTGAGAGGAATAAGCTGCAGGCTCCACAATAGGACTCTGATCTCCCACGTCCGGGCTAGGACCCTGGCAGGACACGCAACTGCATCCAAACACCAGAAGAGGAGCGTCTGTCCCGGGCAGCTTCGTGTCAAGAGCCAGCGAGCAGATACAGAGGCTGGGAGAGCACCGGGCACACCCACAGGCCCAGTCTCCAGCCCTCCCACTCCCTGCAGTACCCCAGGCTTGTGTGGGGCTCTTGAGAGTCCCCAAAGGCAGGAATCATCCTCTGCTTGCCTCCAGTGACGGGGGACTCACTACCTCCCCTGCCCGCCCCCAGGAAGGGCAGCCTGCACCTGTGGACCCTCAGCCCTGGCTCCCACGCTGGCTCTTGCCCAGATCACGCATCAGCCCCTCTCACCCAAAGCCCACACTCCCCCCCCTCCACTTCCTCTCCTTCCTTCTCTCCTGGACCTCCCACCAGCCTGGGACCACCACATGGCCAAGCCCAGGGTGACTCCACTGCTTGTCCCTCCTGGCTGGCAGCTGGCCCCGAGAGCCCTCCTCCTTCCCCCAGGAGCCCCAGGACCCCACACACTGGCCTTGGCTCCACCCCCAGCCTGACCCCCTCACGCTGAGGGCCCAGGACTGTCCTCAGACCTCTCTGCACTTGTCCCTGGGCACCCCGTGCTCCTCCAGCCCCAGGGCTTTCCAGATGACCTCTAGGAGGGAGGATTCATTTCCTGCAGCTGCTGCAACAGAGGCACCAGACCGGGCGACAAACAACAAAAAGCAGCAGAGATTTAGTCTCTCGTAGTTCTGAAGAGAAGTCCAGATCCGGGTGCCAGCAGGGCCACGCTCCCTCCTGGGCTCTGGGAGGGGGTTCCCTGCTCCTCTAGCTCCTGGATCCTCAGCCGCGTCCCTCCACCCTGTGCCTCTGTGCTCGGGTCGTCCCCTCCTCTTCGGTGTCAAGTCTCTCTGCCTCTGTCTTCAGGACGCGTGTGAGTGCAGTTAGGACCTGCCCACGTAATTCAGGATAATTCCCCATCTTGAGAGCCCAGTCTTAATCACACCTACAGAGACCTTTTTCCCAAAGAAGTTACCATCACAGGTTTAGGGACTCTGATGTGGTTGTCTTTTGGCGCGGCCACATTTCAGACTTCCACAGAGAATGACCCCAAATATGTACCTCCCACCCAGAGCTCCCTCTTGAAGCCCTCACCCTCCCATCTCAAATGAACAAGCTCTCCCCTCTTAATCACCCATGACACCCCAAAACCGGCTCCCCTGCCGTCTGTGGTAGGCAGAATAATGTCCACCAACAGTGCCCTAACCTCCTCAGCTGTGAGTGTGCATCCCACAAAGGGAGTCACAGCCGCAGATGGAGTTAGGGCCGCTAACGGGCTAACTCCGAAATCGATTACCCCAATTGCTGGGGCAGGAGAGCGATGTAGGGGCAGGGCCTCCTGAATTACAGAGGGAGGGAAAAAAGCTCCAAAGACCCTCCCGGCCCTGGGGAGGGGCTGGAGCCAGAGGGGGCACCTGTGGAAGCTGGAGAAGGCAGGGGCAGGTCATCCCCAGCCTCTGGGAGCACCCAGCCTGCTGGCACCGGCTTCGGCCCACAGAGACTCACCTCCAGAGCCACTGGGAGGCAGGTGCACTCTCTTAAGTCACAGTTTGCAGCAACAGGAACCCCGCATGCCTCAACCTACTCACACAGCCTCAAGCCACCGGAAGCCATGTCGCCACCCACACCCCTGCATTATTGCAACAGCCCTGACTGTCCTCTCTGCCCACCCTGTCCCACCCCACACTCTCCCCAGGGCAGCCCAGGGCCCTCTCAGACCCTCCCTGGCCCCCTCACACTATCTCCACCTATCTGGGGACCCTCGCCCAAGTCCTCCCCAGAGGTTCCAGAAGGCATGAAGCAGCTGACTCCCACTGCAGAGAGCACTGCCCCAAAGACACGTCCCACTGCAGTCAGAGGGGCCTGGGCCAGGATGGTCTTAGCTGGCAGGAGAGTGGCCCTGAGTCCTAGATGTGTCTGTGCACCTTGGGGCCGATTTCCACCACAAGCCCTGGTGCCGCGGGCCTGCACAGGCTGGACTTCCCCAAAATCTACCCCAGGCCAGCCCTCTGCACACATTCGAGCCTCAGCACCCCCACACCCATGAGGCCACGGAAGGCCGTAGATGCTGGTGCCTGGGGTCCTCCTACTTAGTCAACCAAGTAGGCTCTGAGCCCCACCCCCGTCTCCCAGACCCACCTGCCCTTCCCCCTTGGCCCCAGTCAGCCTGAGGAGAGCTAGACCCTCCAGCCTTGTCCCCCCAGCTGCCCCTGCCCTGGGAGTCTGCATGGGCCGCGCCCCAAGGCGCTGCAGGGCTCTCTGCATCACAGCCAGTCCGTGGTCCAAGGAGGAGGTCTTGGTAGCCCAGGCCAGCGCTGTGTGACCAAAATAGCCACCATTAGTGAACCCCCACAGCCTCTGCTCCAACATGATGCCCCACCCACCCCAGCCCCCTCGGCCCCTGCCCGGCCCGTTCTCTGGAGTTTCACGGCACTCAGGCACGCAAGCCACTGGGGTGCCTTCTGCCTTCCCCTGAACGGCAGCTGGGTGTCATCTGCTGTGTCCCTGGGCCTGGCACAGAGTGAGCGTGCAGGAAAGATCTGTGGAAGAGGAAGGCAGGAAGGGAGCACTAGCGGGGACTCCAGTCACCCCAGCTCACAGGGAAGAGGCGCAGGCTATGGCCGGAGGTCACCTGGCTGGACAGCAGCAGAGCCGGGGCCAAACCTGGGGCTCCTTGTCCTCAACAGCATCACCACCCATGGCCACGTGAGCCCACCAGCCATAGGTAGGCCTGAGATGGCGGGGCCAGCTCCTCTCCCCAGGCCACCCTGGCACAGGGACCCAGGACCCTCCAAGGACCCCATGGCTCAAGGCTCCCCTGAGCCGGCCTTATCTGGCCCTGCAGAGCCCAGGCTGGTGTGAGCCGCAATTGATGGCAGCGCGTGTGGAGGGTACAGCCCGAGCGTTATCAGATGAGGCTGGGAAATACGAGCCTGCTGGGACCATAGCCCGAGCTCATCTGTCCTGCTAATAAATTACCTGGCGCAGACGGCTGCAAGGGCAGCCCCGACATTGCCTTCCAGGGAGAGCAGGCGGCAGTGGTTTCTGAGGGCCAGGGCTGGCCGTTCCCTCCCCTCTGGCCAACAAGAAGGGACAGAAAGGAGCTGCCCTGGAGCTCCTGGCCTGGGGCAGTGCAGCCCGACCCCTCCAGCCCCTGTGGACAGGGCAGCAACAGAGGTTGCCACAGGTCTGGCACAGATGGGCAGTGGGTCTTGCCTGGCTTCAGGACTCGCTGTCCACCCCCAACCTGAGCCTTCCTCGGTGGTATCCCTAGAACAGGGATGGGGGCTGACAGGAGGCGCCATAGTGCCCAAGCAGGTCCAGCACCTCTGGCTGTGTGACCCTGGGCAAGCTGCCTCCCCTCTCAGAGTTGCATTCTCCTCATCTACAGATGAGATGAGGCCCCAGGCAGGGTGGTCGAACACGCCCGCCCAGGACAGACCCTGGGAGAAACTGGCTCCCGGCCCCTGCCGGCCATCCCTCTCTGGCTCAGACACTGCCCCTCCTCCCAGGCAGGGTTGGGCTCAGCTGGCACACCCCAAATCTGCTGCTTGGGGCCTGTGCTTTGCCTTTCCGTCTAGCACCCCAGCCTGGATGCCCCCTCCACCCACCTCGGGGCTCCACACTGGGGCAGATCTCGCAGGAGGCAGGACTCTCCACCCACCCCGCCCTCCCACAGCCCACATGAACTTTCCCCGCCCACTCTGCCCCAAGCCCAGCCGCAGGTTTCTCCAAGACACATACAGCTCTGGAATTGGCCTGGGGGACACACTTGGGCTGGAAGGGGCGGGAACAGCAGCATCGACCTTTGGTCTTATCTGCAGGCCTGGCCTGCTGCCCGCTGGGGTCCTGGGAAGCAGCCGCCTCCCCTCCTGCTCGGGGCCAGTGGCCTGTCCACGGGGTCTCTGCTATTTCTGCCAAAGGGGAGGGTAATTATAGCTCAGGCTTCACCAGCTGGCCTGGCTCTGCAATCCAGCAGAGAAGGCTGGGCATGGATGAAGGCCAGCAAAAGACTGGGCCCTGCAGGCAGGCAGGCAGCACCTCCAGACCAGAGCGCTCAGGAGGGAGTCCTGGGCAGGCCGGGCCATCTACCTGTGCAGCCTTCAGGTGCTGCCCAGGGCCTGCCTCTCGAGGGAGCAGGAAGGGTGCTGCCAGCTGAGACAGGGCCAGGACCTCACTGGACCACGCCCTGTGGGGAGACCCTGCAGCACCTGGCTGTTTCTGTACCTCTCCGGGCCAGGACGAAACCAGGTGAGTCCCAGCTGCAGGGTTAGGATTAGGGTTAGGGAGCAGGTGGGTGCTCACTTCCTGCTCTCAAGTGAAGCTGCTCGGAGGGGAGAGATTGCCAAGGACAGAGGCTGGCGGGGAACCTGCCACAGGTGGGCAGCCTGCAGTGGGCGGAGACTGGGCAGGACACTCACTGATGACCCTGAGTGACCCTGGGCAAGTTCTCCTGGGACTGGGGGTCTCCCTAAAATGGGGTTGGTCCCAGGCAAACCAGGGAGGTTGGTGGCCCCAGAACACCCCAGCCCCTTTGAACCTCTAGTCTTGTCCTCTGCAGAGGGGCATGGCAGTGGGCTCAGTGCTGTCCAGGCCCCTGGCACTCTGCACCATCCCTGGTGGCAGGCCTGGCCCTCCATCCACACTCTGTCTGAGGCCGGCCATGTCTAGGGGGAGACGGGAACACAGCCGGTTCAGCCCCAGAAGCCGGAGCGCTGGTCTCTGGCTGCACAAGAGCCTCCAAACTGCACCCAACATGAGTGAAGTGGCCGGGGCGGGAGACCTGTGGAGTCTGGGGCCACAAGAGAGGGGGCTGTGCTCTCAGGGAAACACAAGGGCCCAGAGTCAGGCATGAACGCAACCTTCCCCAAAAGGCCCAGGTGTGGGGGACACCCTTCTGAGGGCAGGTCTACACAGTGGATTCTTTCCTTTGGTAACGTGTGCCCAGGCCTTGGCACTTGGGAATTCCCAGAGAACCGGCTCTTTCCTGAGCTGAGTTGCTCAGGAGTCCCCGTCCTGCCCTGCCCTGGGCGGGGGCCCCTCCAGCTCAGGACATGCTGTTTGTTGGGTACCTGCTCTAGTAAAGATTCTACGTATAAGGAGAGAGTGACCCACTCAGATCACACCCCCGAGAGGGGCTGGTGGGGGGTCCACTGCCCTGCCACCTGGGGCTCTTGGGGCTGATGTCAGCCATGCCTATTCTAGGGTGTCCCCTGCACCCAGCAGACACACAGCCTTCACCTGGCGCTGCTGCTGCCCTAAGTCCTAAGTGCACCCCAGGGTGCCACCTGCCCAGCTCCTGCTCCCTGTCCCTTCCTGCCAGGGCCAGTAGGCACCTGAGCAAGACCAGCAGATGGTCAGTCCAGCCAGGGGCCTCCCCAGAAGTTCTCCCTCTTGCTTAAGTCGGAAATGCGGAAATGCGTGTCATCTGGGGAGCTGCCAGCCCTTTCCCGGTGGTGAGCACTGGGCCAGGAGCAGTGGACTTCCTGGGAGCCCCCGCCACCCGCCCAGCCCTCGCTCCAACCCCGCCCTTGGGAGTGTCCACAGCTTCCCTGTTCTTCTTCCAGCTGGGAGAAGGCACAGCTTGCGCCTGCAGCTTTGCCAAGCCGCTTAGGTGCTGGGGAGAGGGGAAGGCCCGACTCCACCTGGGGCCACCAAGCCCCCTGGGTGACAGCCTCTCCATGGACCCAGCTGTGCAGAGGGCGAGGAGGCAGCTGGGGCCCTCAGGGCTGTGGAGGCCACTGTCCGTGTGGCTGTAATGGAAACTTCTCAGCTGGGGCGTGAGCTGCGGCAGCTCCAATTCCTGCCCTACCAGAGTGAGGCTCTGATCGCCAGCGGATTTCGGGCCGGTCAGGCGGACCAGCGCCCCCAAGGTGCAGCACCAACAGCAGCCAGGTGGGCCAGGCAGCGCGTGCATGTGGAGGTGGCGGGGGCTTGTGTGTTCTAGCTTCTCTTGGGTGAGGCCTCCAGTCCTGAGTGTGATGCCCCAGAGGAGGCTGCACCTGCGACAGGACAGCCCTGCTCCTCACCCTCTGGGACCCCCTGCCTCATGGGGCTGGGAGGCTGCAGGCTCTTCTGGCCGCTGAGCCCGGGTCCCGTGTGTAAATGGGCACAGCACAGGGGTGAGGGGAGAGCTGCGAGCAGCATGGGCACTGTGCGGGGTGCCAGCCATATGGTCAGAGCTGAGGAAGGCCCCTCCCCATGCAGGGTGGGCAGCGGCTGGGGTCTCCCACGAGCCGGCTGCTGAGCTCAGGGCCCTGTTTGCCCCGAGGGACCCTTGGTGAGGATGGAGACACATCACGGGGCAGTGGGCTGTGGGCGATGGGGCAGGCGGGACAGGTAGCAAGCCCTCTCACCAGGCAGCCCCGAGAGGAGGTGGGAACCCAGTGGGTGGTGTCCTGCAGCAATGAGGCTGGAGTGGGTGGCCAGGCCGGGGGCTTGGCCTTATCCAAGGCATTGGACCAGGCAAGAGCCACCGGGCCTGTCTCGACATCCCCAGAGCTGGAGGGAGAGGCCGGCCTGAGGCCGGATCAGCACGGGAGGTTCCGTGCTGGAGCCACTGGGCTCTGTCGGTGCCGTCACCAGCTCTCAGAGGCTTCAGGACAAGGTGGGGTGTGGGAGGGTCTGTCCACACTCCAGGAAGGCTGTAGGTGGTGCCCACCTGACAGAGGTCCTCCCACCAGCGGGGCAGGCCCAACAGGCCCACACCCAAGCAAGGCTCTCCCTCTCCAGGCCTCAGTTTCCCCACCCCCGGGGAAGCCCGTGCCCCCCTCACCAGAGGAGCTGGTGTAAGAAGCTCCGCCCAGCCCCCCATGCTAAGGGAGGCACCGTGGGGCTCCTGCTCCCAGTGTGAGGGGCTGTCCCCTCAGGTGGACATGCCTGCCCCAGGCTGTGGGGTGTGGCGGTGACACTGGGCAGGCATAGTGGGCGTGGTGGTGACACTCCGCGGGCCAGGCTACTGCAGCTATTTTCCACCCTTTATCGCCCATCTGTCACGGCAGCCTCGAGTTACACACTGTCCCTGCAGGGGCCCGGGCCTCCTGCGCCCAGCCGTGGCAGACATGAGGGCAGGCTTCACCTCCTCTGCTAAGCGTGCCAGAGCCATTCCCCCCCCGCATTACCCAGGGAGGGCGCTCCTGTGACAGAGGTCACAGAGACAAAGGACAGAGCCCAGGATTTGAGCCAGACCTCCCTTCCTGAAGGGACGCTTGGCGCCCAGGCATGACTGCCAGGCAGGGGGAGGACAGTGGCATTGGGGCGGCCGCCCAGGCACAGAGAATGGCTCAGGGGACAGTGCACAGCTAGCGAGGCCCCAGGGCTCCGGAGAGGCCCGCAGAGCTGCAGCGCGCCAGGGAAAAGGGGACCCTGGAACGTGGGGCCCAGCGTGGCCTTCAGGGTAGTGCACAGGAAGTCCTCCTGTCCACACACAGAACTGTCCACGCTCTGCTCCCCGGCAGCAAAGTCACCCTCTCACGGGGGGTGAGAGCAGCGGTGATAGCTGATGTCGTCTGGCACAGGCATCGTCCCGGGCACGCGTCACCCTCACAAGAGCCCACGGAGCATTTTAAAGCTGAGTAGACTGAGGCCCAGAGAGGGTAAGAGACTTGCCCAAGGTCACACATGGTCACACAAGGTGCTCTGGAGCCTGCACCCAAAACCACCAAGGTATGCAGCCCAGCAACAGGTGTTAACGTCACAGTGAGGCACCCGCACAAACACCCTGCACACACACACACATCCACACACTCACACACACACACGCTCACACACATACACCCACACATACACGCACATGCACATTCACATGCACTCACACAAGTACATGCATATAAACATATGCACACACAATCACACCTGCGTGCACACATATATACACCAACACTCCCACACAAACACACATGAACTAACCATTGCTTGTGGCCAGTCTCACTCTTGCACACTCACACACAATCACATGTATGTACATTCACACAGAGACACACAAAGGCACGTACACACTCATACACACACATATGCTCACACGTGTGCACACACTCACACTTGGTGTCCCACAATCCCTGGGACAGACCTCAGCCCGGCTTGGGCTGAACAGAGGGTGCTGCTGGTGGTGCCGGCAGAGGTCCGGGGGCTGAACCGTGCGGCTGGGGCCAGCCCATGCCTCTCCAGGCCGGTTTTCTCATGAGAGGCGGGGCCGGGCCTGGACCCGCAGGCTGGCTGTGGGGCTGTGCCAGGAGAGGCTGAGGCCCCTGAGCACACTTGCCCCAGGCTGCCAGTCACAGGAGACACCAGGCCTCCTCCTTCTGCCTGGAGTGGCAGAGCCCAGGCCCCACGTACTGGAGGTCACTGGCGGTCCCTAGTCCACCCTGTCCTGCCCGGAGCTTCAGCAAGTTCCTTTCCCGCCCAGGGTGGAAACTGAGTCCAGGCAGCCCGAGAGCCCCTCCAGCCCCAGTGCTCTGCCCCACCAGGCAGCATCCTCCAAACACCAGAACAGGCCTGGCACCCCGTGGCTGTGCCACCCAGAAGGTCACACTGGGCCCCATGTTTCAGGTGACCTCAGCCCCAGGCCCCAAAAGCCAGGCCTGTGAGCACGACCTGTCTGAAGGCCCCTCTGTGAGAGCACATCTCAAAGACAAGCTGCCCCCCAGTGGCCCCCTGCCCCCAGGGCCTGCTGGCTCCCACCATGACCCCATTTGCAATAAAAACCTGATGCTGCGATAGGAGAAAATTGCTCCCTTTTGAAATAATTGAACCCATCCAAACAGCGTGCACACAGACATCATTAACAGGACTTGTCTGCCTTATTTATGCCCACCAGGGACCCAGTGCAGCCACCCTGTTACCTCCAGGTGGACGATTGTGTGGCGGCCCCTGGGGCACTGCCGTCCTCACCAAACCGGCTCCTCCTTGCAGGCCCCCTGCACCCCTCGAGGCAGCAGCCCTTTGGCAGTTGTGCTGTGCACAGTGCAGGCCCCTCATTCGAGGACCCACGGAGGCCAGGAAGCTCCTTGTGAAACGCAAACATTTGTCCCATACTGAGGGCAGTGACACCCTCCAAGGTCCCCAGACCAGGGATCCCTGGGAGAGCCTGGGGTGGGGTGAAGGAGGGCAGTTGGACCCTAGACCACCTCCCATCTGGCTGGGAGAGGGCACAGAGGACCTGGCCTGGCAGCAGCCCCGGCATCCACCCATCTGTGTGGCCCTTTCTGGCCTGGATTCCCCACCTGCAACAAGGGAGGGGGCTCAGCACCCCCAGTGCCCTTGAAGGACAGATGCTCAGCGCCTGGCTTCACCTACACCCCGAGCAGGAAGCGGGGATCCCATAAATCAAGGACCCTGCCAAGACCGTGAAAGAAATACACCCTAGAGGGGCTGCCATTGTGAGGGAGGGAACAGAAACAGCCTCCCGCCCTCGGAGGCACAGGGACCAGAGCACGGAGGCCGTTTCACACCCAGGGAGTGGGCACTGTGAGCCGGGGGGAGAGAGACAGGATCAGAGACACAGAGACAGGGAGACAGAGAGATAAAGATGGAGAGACAGGATCAGAGACAGAGAGACAGAGACAAAGAGGTAGAGAGAAAGAGACACAGATAGCGATGGAGGGACAGAATCACAGACAGACACAGAGAGACAGGAAGCTTGGCTGTGCTGAGGGGAGTCCCGGGAGCCCAGGGTGGTGTGACCCTGTGGGGAAGTCTTTCTCAGGGCCAAGCCAGCGCCATTTCACACCCTGGGGCCTCCCCGTGCTGAAAGGAAGCAAAGCAGAGATGCTTATTGCAGCCTTACCCTTGAGCTCAAAAAATTGCAAGTGACAATAATAAAGCACAAACTTCCTGAATACCTGATAACGGAGGGTGGCCGTAAATTACTGGACACCCGCCCAGTGGAATATTACGCAGCCATTAAAGATGATAATTACAGCGACAGTGGCAGCAGAGGAAATTGCTTACGATGGGTTTTTGGGTGAGCCGGCAGCAGGATTTATCTGTGCTGGGAGCACGAGGAAGGAGAAGCGGCGTCTACCTGCCAGCGAGGCCGGCTGGAGGCCAGGGGAGCCAGCCCCGCTTCCTGGGAAGCATCTGCTTCTCCTTTTATTTTTATTCCTACCAGTGTTGCTTGTGCAATAAATAATGTCTTTGCTTGTCTTAGGAACATGTTGCAGTGAATGAGGGCTGCGGCACGAGCTCTGAGCCCCAGCTCCCGGCCAGAGGTGCGGCGTCAGGCCAGAAAGAATGAGGAAGCGGATGGGGGCTCGCGGACGCGCGGGGCAGAGAGGGTGAGGCAGGCGGCCCGAAGCGCGGCTCCGTGGGCCGGGCGTCCAGGGGGTGGGCGGAGGCCAGGAGCCGGGAGGAAAGTCCCCGTGCCCTTGCCCTGAAGCAAGAACCCGGGGCTGGGGGCTTGGGGGGCAAGGGGCACCCAGAAGGGCACCTGGAAGGGTTTGGCCAGGTGAGGGGGCCCCAGGTGGGGCACAGCATGACCTAAGGTGCAGAGGGAGGATGAGTGGCTCTGCACGGCGTTGGGCCAGAGTGAGGACGGGCAGGGCCGGGAAGTCAGAGGGGCACACAGGGGCATCGGGCAGAGGCAGAGCAAGTGGGAGCCACAGAGGACTGCAGGGCTGAGCAGCCCAGGGAGGAGGGTGTTGGAATGGGGGAGCACGGAGAGAAGAGGACAGGCCAAGGCTGTCACCAAGCATCCTCGGGCCAGGACAAAGGGGCAGGAGCCCAGGAGAGGAAGCACATGCAGGGCTCTCTCCCAGGAGCAGGTGCACTCTGAGCAGGAGGGACCCAGCCCTCAGGCCCTGCAGGCCACAGGCATAGGCAGCCCAGGTGAGGGGAGGTGGCTCGAGGGGCTGGCCACACCTCAGCCCCTGGGCTGAGGGCACCGAGCAGCAGGCTCAGAGGTGCCCAGACAGGAGCAGTCTCAGAGGCGGCCCCAGCTCCTGGGGTCTCACCCTCAGAACTGCCTGTTGTCACCATGTCACAGAGGAGGACACTGAGGTTCACAGAGGCCTGGAAACTACCGGCTCCACCTTCCAAACTCAGGCTGGGTCAATAAGACGGTGAACAGAGCAGGGATGGAAGGGCTAGGGGGGCACATACGCAGGCGCTGCCTTCCCGCCACGTGCAGCCTCCCCGGCCCCCGCCCTGTGGAGCTCAAAAACTCTGGCCCCTAAACCAGGGCCCCTTCCCCACCTCAGCCCCCTCCACCCGTCCCAGGGCCCCCATGCAGTCCCCGCTGGGGCTGGGCAGTTGCCTGGCATCCAGGAGAGGGCGGAGGAGGGGCTGGGCAGGAGAAGAGGAGTGGGCTGTGGGGCCATCCCTCCTGCCGGGGCCCGTCCAGGCTCTGCCCCTCATCCCAGCCACGGGGGCATGGCAGCGGTCCAGTGCGTGTGCCACACAAGCTGGGCACATGCTGCAGGCTCCAAGATGGTCTCCGGCCCTCCAGGCCTGGGCACCAGGGCAGAGCCCCTGAGTCCCAAGAGCTCCAGGGGATGCTCGGCCGCCGCAGTGCGTCACCACCACTGAACGTAGCAACGGTCACGGACCCCGCCAGGCGCGGGCGGAGCCTGGTGAGACACAGGCCTGCTGGTCACTGATCTCGACCACTGGCCACTGTCCAGGCTCCTTCCTGGTCTCATCACAACAGAGCAGCCCGTGGGGGGCAGTGGGGGCCTCTGGCCGGGCAGCCTGCTCCCGCAGGAGGGGCTCACAGCCTGCTTCCCACCCCTGCCCCAGGAGGGTGACGGGAAGTGCCCCCCCTCCATCCTGAGACGCAGCCCGCCAGAGCAGCACAGCCCAGGGGCCCCGCCACAGAGGACCTCGAGGCGCGTGCGGTTCCGAGAGCCCCCGGAGGAGGCCATCCACTGTAAGAGGGCACCGGGACAAGTGGCCAGGGTGATCAGAAGGAGGCAGGATCCGGGGGGATGCCCACACGGGGTGGCCTGTCCTGCCTCCCCAGGCAGCCCCAAGACCTGGGCCCACAGGGTCTCGTAGACAGGTCCATGAGACAGCAACCCGCAGAAACAAATACAACCGCAGCTTCCCGAATCCGTGTTGTCCTGAAAGGGTCAGAGCCCTGCTGCAGCCTGGGTCCCCACTTGGAAAGCAGGGTGGTTGTGCCTGCCTTGCCCATCTCAGGGTCCTCTGGGCAGGGTGGGGTGAGGTGTGTGGCAGACCGAGGCATCTTGTCCCCCCGCCCCCACCAACTTGCGGTTCTCCTTTCCAGACATCGCTGGCAGGGACGCCACGGCCACCACCAAGGGTAAGTTCTGAACCCGAACCCCATCTCCCCAGCACCTCCTCCCTGGGTGCAATCTGCCCTGCCCCCTCCCCCAGGGCAGGTGCCACAGGGCAGGCTATAGGGAGGCTCTTGCTGCAAGGAGGCCACACGGGGCGCAGGGGCCTCTAGCAGGGACAGGGTGGGATCCACGTCCCGTGGGGAGTGTGGGAGTCTCCCTAGGGAGGCACCCAGGCCTGAGGCAGCCCCGGTGCCAGCCAGCCAGCAACAGGCAAGCAGCCTGGGTCTCCTCCATCCCTCCCCACCCACCCCACAGGGGCTGACCCTGCCGCGCCCTCTGCCCCAGCACCTGGGCAGCCTGGGCCCCGCGGCTCCCTGCTCCTGCGACTGTCCGTGTGCATCCTGCTCGCGGTGGCTCTGGGCCTATACTGCGGCCAGGCCAAGCCCATGGCGATGACCCTGGAGGACCTCCGGGCCCGGCTCTTCGTCCTCCTCCTGTACCTGCGGCGTGCGGCCCTCACCTGCTGGCGCTGCCTCCTGCAGCTCTGACAGGTGCCCTGGGCGGGCGAGGCTGTGGGGTGGCCCCGGCTCTGGTGCTGCCCCAGCAGGGCCCCCACCGCTTAGCGAGTCAGGTGACTGAGAGGGGCTGCTGCAGTGGAGGACGGGGAGAAGGGGGCCCCGAGTCATGAGCTCAAACACAGGCTGGGGGTGGGGCATACGTGGCAGGTAGCCCCACCCACTCCGATCGGCACAGCCCCTCCAGTTCTGTACCTTGGGGTCCACTGTGAGATTTCATGAGGAAAAGGTTCGGCTACTAAGAGGTGGGGACCCACACGCTCCGGCCCCCCCCAGCTCTCCCAGAGTCCCCTCCCTCACAACAGGAACTCTTGGTGCTTCTAGGGCCTGGCCCCAATGTCACCATGTACAGCCCCTGAGGACAGGGACTCCCCGCACCAGGTCTGTGGGACTGCTGGGAGCCCAGACCTCGAAGCCCCCTTGCCCTGTTGGGAGAGAAGTTTCCGGTTGTCAGAGGGGCACTTCCTTCTGCAGTCCACGTGGGGCCCCTTGTTGTTGGTGTTGGGGTGCTGTCCTCTGAGCCCAGGTCTGATCCCCACTCAGCCCCACAAGCTTGGGGAGGCCCAGGGAGGAGTCATCCTCGGTGCCAGCTGTGGGTGTGGAAGCTGAGGGGACAGCGAAGGGTGAGGGACCCAGACCCCTCAGGCCTTCAGAACACACTCCGCTAGCCAGGGGATGCCGCCATGCCCCAGGTCCAGCCAGTGCCGCCGCCCCAGTTGGGGACCTGTGGGTCCCTGTGACCGTCCATGGATGCAGCTCTTGTGCCCGATTGCAGGGCTGAGGGGCACCCTGTGGTGACAAACCCAGGCCCCTTCCAACCTGCATGAGGGGGAGGAGTGAACAAAGCAGGGAGACCCAAGGTCAGACACCAGGAGGGACTGCCTGGGGAGACGCTGGGACAGTCGTCAGATGAGTGTCCACGGGGCCCACCTGGGACTCCAGGGCACAGCCACCAGTGACCCACAGCCCAGCCCTGCAGGGGCTGATCTCTGACCCCACCACTTACCCGGGGGAGACACTGCTATTAAAACACACTTCGGCATCTTTCAGTCTTGGGATTCTTACAGAAACAAGAAAGCTGGGAACTAGTTGCTGAGGAATTCACGTCAGTGGCCAGAGCAGATGCTCCAGAGCAAACCTGCCTCTGCCGTCACGCTCGGCAGCAGGTGGTCGGGCAGCCAGCAGTGGGTTCCCCAACCCCGGCCCCCCGACTGCCCTCTCCTGGCCCTGCAACTGGCGCCTCCCTCCCCCTCTCTGCGCCTCCGCATCTCTTCAGGTTTGGGAATTCAGAGTCTGGGGCAGTCTAGAAGGCTGGGTTTCCTAAAGTGGCCCTACAGGGGACCACGCGCTGGGCACCAGACCGCCGCCGTCCCTTGGGACCCTCCCTGCCCGCCCCCACGGCCTCTCACCTGCCCCGCCTCCCTGGGCGTTGCACCTCACCCCCCTTGCAGATTGGGCAGTTTAACTGCCCATATCCGGATTGGACAAGCCTCGGGCCCCTTAGCTCACATGGCCTGGGGCCCCCCTCCAGCCCTGGCTGGCCTGCGGCCAGCGAGGGCTGGCCCTCCCCTCATCGTCTAGGTGGGCCCTGCACCCCTACACGTCAGCTCACTGCAGGCCAACAGAAGGACACCCTCTGTGGAGTCACTGCCCAGAGCACCCCATCAGTCTGAATCAAATCGTCCTCCAAGAGGCACCCCACAGCCACGACGACCGAAATCCTTCAAATCCGTCCACGTGCGGGGAAAACCCAGAGAGCACGACTGACCCACCGAAGCAGACAGCGGAGCTAGTTGGCGAGAAAAACTGCAGCTAGACTCCTCCACACCCGTAATGCAGAGTGAATTGACGTCCCCATCACTTTTTACCTGGATTCCTACAGCCCCGGGGGACGCGGCCTGGGAAGGCCGCTCCTGTCCAACACTCTCGGGGCCCAGCTGCCCTTTCCTGGAATCCCCCGGTGATGGTGTCGGGGTGCTGGGTCCATCCCCAGCCCGAAGCAGGTCTGTGTGTCTGTGGGTGGATGCAGGCCTCTGCTACCCCTGAGCAAGGGGCTGCCCAGACCCGCTCCCGGGAGTCCAGCAGGGGCAGCAGCCAAGGGCAGGCCCCACCCAGGACAGCCGCTCAGGCTGCCCCTGCCCCTCCTTCAGGACCCTAGATGGCAGTGGCCTAAATCAGGGGAAACAGATGAGGGTCTCTCAGGGCAGGAAAGAGTCCCCAGGTCTGGTGGGTCAGGGCTGGTGTGAGGGGTTGGGGAGACCAGATCAGCTTTGGGGGCCCCCGCACTCTGTCCAAACACCCTCCCTGGAGGACCCAGCTGCCTGCCGGAAACTCAGCTGGGCCCCGGGGCCAGACCCCTCTGAGAAGCCAGCACCTCACCCGCCCTGGCCTTGGCCCAGGATGGGCTCCTGGCCTCCAGCCACTGGCAAGTCACCGGCCAGCCCCACTCCCAGGAGCCAGGCTGACGGCCCCCACCAGGCACCTCCATCCTGGCCCAGGCCCATGGGCCAAGCCTCCCCCCTGGAGACACAAGCCAGCCTGGTGGACGGGGTAAATCACCGACACAGGCAGCAGGGGTCTTCTTCCCCCGGGAGGACAGTGGTGGCAGTGGGAAGCAGACAGCAGCACGGCCAGGGGCACTGCAATTGCTCACTGAGCCTTAGGCTGGGGCGGCTGTACAGGCCAGGGTCCTGGTCCCCTCCCAGCTCCTCTCCTGTCACCCTGGGGGATCTGGTGCCGCAGGCCCTGCGAGAGGCAAAGGGGCTGGGACACTGGGCGCACTGGGGCCCACGGGAGGTGCAGGGGAGCTGCTGGACACACCCCCTCCCACCTGCACCCCACACCTTCCCATCCATGGGCACACGCACGCACATCCACACTCCCCCACACATGCACACTCGCATGCACATCCACTCTCACGCATGCATGCTGACATGCACATTCACTCTCCCACACATGTACACTCACATGCACATGCACACTCTCACACATGCATGCTCACATGCACATCCACACATGTACACTGGCACACACATCCACACCCTCATTCATGCACACACATCCACACTCTCACATGCACACACATGCTTGCACACACATCCACACTCTCACATGCACTCACACATTCTCATGCACTCACAAATGTACACTGCTGCACACTTGTGTGCACTTATACATCCTCCCATGCACACTCAGACACCTACACATTCCGTCACACACATTCACACCCACATGCGCACACATATTGAATGCACATTCACACGCACACATATTCACACCCTCACATGCACATTCACACACACATGCTCACAGAATCACATCCTCCCATGCACACTTGCATGCACACGGACACCTGCCATGGCACCTGGCCCCATCCTCCATGTGTGGTATATGTGCCCCTTTCATCCCCTACACATGATGCCCCCCACTCTGTGGAGCCCACATCCCCACCTCCACCCACCTGCACCAAGCACAGGAGCACAGGCAACCCCACACAAGATGAAGCTAACGCACTGGTTGGAGGCCTCTCTGAACCGGGCTGCACCATGCTCTCTAGTCCTGTGGCAGGGAATAGAGGGGACCACTGAAGGAGCATCTGTCCTCGCAGCCACCACCTGATGCCAGGCAGACACCGCTGTGCCTGCATTTTCGATGCTGAGACCAGGCCTGGCCACCGGGGCTTACACCCACCCTGGCACCCACCCAGGAGGAGGACTCAGCCCAGGAAGGGGGCTGCCTGCAGCCAGAAGGCTGGAGGTGCCAGGAGCTCCTTCCCACACTCAGGCCTCTGCCCCAGGTCACAGGTGTCATGCAGAATTCGTGTCCCACACACAGTTCAGGAGCAATTATGGCAGAGACATCTGGTCACATCCTGGGCAAGCTGGCACAGAGAGGGTGTGGGGCCAGGCCCAAAGGTGGAGCTCCCCAGCAAGCCAGTGGCCAGAGGGGTCTGAAAGATCAGCTGGGCACCCTCTGCCCAGGCTCGAGGGCCAGGTCCCACCAAGACAAGTGTGTGGCACTGCACGAGGCCTGGAGGCAGCCCCACGGTGTCTCTGCGCCATCCTTGTTGGGGAGCCGGCACCCCCTAGTCAGCTGTCAGGCTCACCTCACTACACGCGATGCGAGGGGACACATGCAGGGCTGCGCATGGCCAGGTGGGGGCCCAGGCAGAGCCCCCAGCTGCTCTCTAAGATAGATCTATGGCTCTGGGTGCAGCAGGGGGTCTGGGGCCAGCTCCCTGCCCTCACAGCGCCTAAATGACGGCGCTCTTCTCCTCCTGGAAGGATGTGCGTGGGGACGGCCTGGCCAGCAGCAGCTCCTTCTCGTGCACCAGGCTGTCCAGCAGGTCCTCCTGGCGGTAGTTGTGGTAGACCTTCAGGAAGGCCAGGGTGGTGATGGCCAGCCACGCCAGCCAGGCGGCCCAGAGGCCAAACTGCACAGAAGCACCAGGGCAGGGTCAGGGGGCCAGCCAAGCACCCCCCCTCAGGCCCCCCACTGGCCCCAGGCTCTGCAGGGAATGGACGGGACAGGCGTCTGCAGAACCCCCAGGCTCAAGCTTCCTGCTCCCTTTGCACAGCGATCATCATTTCCCAGCATCAGGGGCCTCGGAACCCACGTTTGTTCAAATGCCTCGGGAACGGGCACACCCTCACCCTGGGCTGGGCGGGGCCCTGAGGAGGGGCAGCAGCGGGCAGAAGCACACGCCCACCAGCCGAGCTTCCCTTCCCGGCAGCCTGCACACACCCCAGCCCCTCCAGCCACAGGAACAAATTGACCTTTATCTGCTGTCTTCAAACAGATGAAGGAGAAACAACGTCATCAGAACAGGCCTGAATCGCATTAAACTGTTTCTCATCTGCCTGTACTTGTGCAGACTGTGCTCAGACCTTAATCTAATTGGCGCAAATTAGGTTTGAAGCTTCTTCCACTGCATCTGCATGAAAGTGTCTTTCACCTTCTCAGCTCAGGTCAGCAAACAGCCCTGGGGCCCTCCCGACACCCAGCGCCCCACAGGGTTCCAGCGCCCCAGAGGGTTCCCACTGTGGTAAGAGTCCTCAGGCTGGTCATGGCCAACTGGGGCCTTCAGAGGCCAGTCTGGGGTCCGGAAAGGGACGTCAAAGCTGGAGGGCCCTGCTCAGTGAGGAGGAGCCAGGCGTCTGGTCTCCGCCACCACCCGCCCCGCACCCTCATTAGTGTCTGCCCCACCTGGGGCACAGATGCAGATTTTGAGGGGCAGGACCAGTTCCAGGGTCCCGTCCTGGGCTCTCCCTGACCACTGGCACGTCCCACCATATCTGCATCTTAGCAGACATGCTCCACCAGAGCTGGGACCCCTGCAGCCTCCTAGAGTCAGGGGACACAGCTTGTACAGGGGAGGTGGGGGCAAGGTCTTCCAGATTTGCAGGCCAGATCCCCTCATCCCCTTCTTCAGACATTGCCTCAGCATCCCCCTGGCTGGGGATGCCCCTGAGCCTCCAGTATTCATCTGAATGGGGCCTGCTTGGTACTGGGACCAGAGTCCAAACTCCTTGTCCCAGCACTGGGGGCCCCAGGATCGGACACTGGTTCCGTGTCTAGCACCATCTCCCCCCAACCCCCACCCAGGCACCTGGCACCCTGCCACCCCCAACTCTAACTCCCCATGGCCTTCCCACCTCTGAGTGTTTGCCCACCATGCCCCTCCCCATATCCACCTAGGAAGATCCAGCCCTCCCGCCCCTACTGCAGGAAGCCTTCCCAGCTGCCCCGCAGCCTGGGTCTCCCCTTCCTGGGTCTCCCTTCCCTGGGTCTCCCCTGCCTGGGTCTCCCTTCCCTGGGTCTCCCCTGCCTGGGTCTCCCCTGACTAGGTCTCCCCGGACTCGGTCTCCTCTGCGTGGGTCTCCCCTGACTGGGTCTCCTCTTCCTGGGTCTCCCCTGCCTGGGTCTCCCCTGACTAGGTCTCCTCTTCCTGGGTCTCCCCTGCCTGGGTCTCCCCTGCCTGGGTCTCCTCTACCTTAACTATGCAGGAGCCGGTCCCCTGCTCTGAGTGGCGGTGGGCTCAGAGAATGTCCGGCAGTGAATGGCCCCTCCCCAGCACAGCAGACCTCCCTGCCTGCCTGAAGCCCTCCCTACCTGGGCAATTGCAAACTGATCGTAGAAGGCAGAGTTGTCCACATTCAGCTCCAAGTCGATGTCCTGGAGCTCTTCACAGCTAGAACGGCAAGACGTAGGGGTGGAGCGTGACGGGCAGGCCAGAGAGCTCGGGACACAGCCGAGCAGCTGGCCAGGGTGCAGTGAGCATCATCACCACATGGCAAGGGCCAGACAGGAAGTCTAGGGACTCTGGGGATCAGCCTCGAGGCCTCACCCATACAGTAGGACAGGCTTTGGGGAAGGAAACCTGCAGACTCCAACCTGGCCCTGGCAGGCCAGAGGACACCAGCACCAGCCTCTGCTCTCCTAGACACTGTAACCCGCACTGCCCCACAGCTCTGCTGAAGTCCCAGGGGCTCAGCCGCAGGGCATGGGGGGCTGCCGTGTCCAGACTGGGACAGTGTGGTGTCCCCACCAATGCTCACAGTGGCTCTGCTTATGCCGTGGGGTAGCCGGAGGCAGCTGTAGCCTGACCAGGGCCCCACTCTCCCTTCATCTCCACGGGCAGGCGGGGCAGGCAGGATGCCTGGGGTGGAGGGCCGGCCCAGTGGCTCAGGCACTCCCTGGAGGGGATGCAGCGGGGTGAAAGCTGGAAGTGGTGCTCCTGAGAGTAAGAAACTTCGAGTGGGGGTGGGGCGTGGGGAGGGTGGCCGGGGCAGGGGGAGCTGGGGATGGCACATGAGGACTGGGCACAGAGTGCAGCGCAGCATGGGGGCCACCCACCTTGGAGGGGCCACTCTGGGGGTGGCCCCTGTGGGACCAGACACCCAGGGTACTCAAGCCTTCCTCCGTTTGTGCCCCAGGCTGCGGCAGGGCAGCCCTGGGCCCCAGAGTGAAGGTGCCCCCCCTTCACCTCTGCCACCACGGATTTCGTACGTTGGGGCTCCAGGTCAGATTTTGCTCAAAGAAAGAACCTGGAGCCTCTGGGCCCCCAAGGTCCCTCCTCCCAGGGTCTCAGCCTGGGTCACCGCGCTCCACTCTGGGCCCGCCGCAAGCCAGATGCTGCCCTTGTGTACAGCCCAGAGCAGCCACCCTGGCCCCGAAGGCCTATGGCCCCAACCCACCAGGGAGCTGCCCCTGCACTACTGGAAGCTTCTGCATCTGTTCTTCACCGTCCCCATCACCGCCCCCACCTTCCAGACCCTAGCCCACGGGACCAAAGCCTCAACCCTAATGCCACCCGGGGCTGTGTCTCCTGCAGGCAGCACAGGACAGAACCACCAGGGTCCCCAGAAGTGAGGCCCTATGGAGCCTTCGGGGACACTGCATGGGACCCTGCCCCAGCCCCCAGGGCTCATGGGGGCTGCCTGGTGTGTGATGCCACTGGCTCCTAGAAGTAGAAAAGGGGTGTTTGACATCAAGAGGGCAAGTCTCAGGGTAGGAGCTGACTTGGTGAGCACAGGTGGAGGCACAGGTGGGACCTGCAACCGCAGACTCGTGTGTGATGCCGGGGCAGGGGCGTAGACCTCCCTCCTCTCCCAGGAGGCAGCTGGGGCGGGCGGGGCCCAGCGCACCTGTGGGGCACAGTGCCCTTCTCGGTGATGGTGTCACACCACATGGTGAAGCCCACACTCACGATGGTGCTGGCGATGAAGACCAGGAAGACCACGAAGGCGCTGACCAGCAGGTTCAGGAAGGCATGGAAGAAGGAGCTGCAGCCAAGGACGAGAGGGACCAAAGAGGGTTGCTCACTGGGAGCCCTGGGCAAAACCCCCACCAGCAGTGCCCCCAGACTTCAGGCTTCCCGGCTGGCATCTGGGTTCCTGTGAGGGGCCCTGCAGGGCCGCAAGGGGCTGTCTCCCCTTCCTGCAGCTGTCCTTACCCACAGCAGTTCCATGTGCAGGCCCATGCTGCCCGTTCATCCTCCTGAAGACCCAGGAGTTGAAACCGCTGTAACCACCCTTTTATAGAAGAGGCAGGACCAAGACTGGAACCAGGATTGCGTGCTCCAAAGCACAGCAGCCAGCACCCATGCTGAACACTCGAGACACCCTTTCCAGGCTGTCCACCCACACAGTCGCTGGCTGCTGTGGTCTGAATGTTTGTGTCCCCCCATCTGTGGTGGTCTGTCTGTTACAGCAGCCTGAGCAGACTAAGACACAAAAGGCCACATGGTCATTGACACAGGCTAGCCTGGACCTGCATCAGGGACTCGACTGATGATGCTGCTCTGATTCATCCATTTACACACAAAAGGCCGAGCTGTGACTGAGTCCAACACAGTACAGGCTGACCATGGCCAAGAGGGAGGAGCTGGCTTAGGGCTGGGCTACACTCTCCACGGGTCCACGGCCTCTGCCAGGTCCACACAGCCACGGCCCTGCTGTGTGCTTCCAGAGGGTGCCAACGCTTCCTCTTCTGATGACACAGGGGCACGTGATTGGGACACCCCCCTCCATCTGGACGCTCCTGCCCCACCCACAGACACCCAGTGTTTCTGAATTGCTTCCTCTAGATTCAAAGTCTCTCAAGTGATCCGTGGGTCAGCTCAGCCCTCGGTGCACACCGAGGCTTCTGGGGGTGGGAGAGGTGGGGGCACAGGGACCTCCCTCCCGTGGGACCCCAAAGGGGAACTCCCTCATGGCAGGACAGTAGCACGAACACGGCAGTCAAGAAAGGGCCACGCCCACCCCTGACATCCGTGCTGTCGGCGCATCGAATCCAAGGGAAATGATCGACAGAAACTGCTTCAAAGGATCATCTAATAAACAAGGTCTCCACTGGAATCTCAGCCAAGAAAACATCAAAGTTACTGTCATCCGACCGCAGTGACTGCTGACCAGAGATCGATGCACGTTCATTCACGTATTCAGCAAGCACTTTCTGAGCACCCACCGGGCCCTTTGCGGGGCACAGAGGACACGGAAGTAAGAACAAGGCCCCAGGAGGCACTCGGCCAATGTGCCGACAAGAAACCCCAGCCTCCGGCGCCCCACCCAGAGCAGGTGTCCCCAGGCTGCTTCACAACAGGCAGGGCCAGCAATGTCTCCGGCAAGGGTGCCCGGAGGCTGTCCTCCACGGGCTTCGGCCCCACCCAACCTGGCCAAGGCCTCGTGGCTGCTGAGCAGACGGCAGAGCCTCCCCAGGAATGGGAGGGCTTGAACCCCCTCCCCGAGGAGCCCCAGACAGGGGAGAGGACACAGGGATGCTCTTAGACCCACCAACTATGACCCCAGCGATCACCCCAAAAAGGGCAGGGCTGGCAGGACTCACATGTGGGCACGGAGGGGCCTGAGCCTTTGCCCTGGAGCCACACCCAAAGGCAGCGGGAGCAGGGGCACCATGGGCGCAGACAAGCCGCAAGCCCCAGCTCCACCATCCAAGGTTCTCTGAAGACCACAATACCAGCAGCAAACGCTCACCTGAACTCTCAGTGTGAACCCTCGCCACCCTGCAGGGTGCCTGCTTCGTCACTCGTGGGGTGGGCTCCGCACGCCCTGCCCAGACCTCAGTAACCATGTGCTGGCATCTCCCCCCTGCTCTTCGGAGCCTGTCCCCTTCTCCATCTCCTGCCCGGAGGCTGACCAGCGTGGACCATGGCAGTGACCCTGCGCCCCGGCTTCCGGGTGGGTCTGACTGGCGGGGATCGCAGCAGGAGGACAAGGCGTGAGTGTGCTCCCAGGTCCCTCACTGAAGGCCAGGTGCCTCCTACAAATACCCTCCTGCCAGGTCCCATTACTAGGGTGGTGGTGAAGGGCCACCATCACTGACCCTGGGAACCCCATGCCTTAGTCTCTCGTCAACCAGCCCTCCTCAAATTGCCCTCACTTGGGTGAGCCACCTGCTTCCTGAGGACTCTGGGGACAGGATTCTGAACCTCAAAATCCCTCTGGCCCTGGAGTGTCTGAATAAGGAGCAGAGCCCATAGTTACAGAGAGGGGCACATTATACCCCACCCCACCTCCATGGTCTTGGACTAGCCACTCTGCTCCAGCCAAAGAGAATGTAGTAGTCAGGGACAGCCAGGGACAGAGCGCCCAGGGACAGGAGCCCAGAAACAGCCCTGAGCTTGGCACAAACCTACAGCTCGATGGGCAGCAGTGGACTTGGTTCCACTCCCTAGGTTCCCCCCAGGCACATCCCTGCTCCACCTACTGGACAGCCCTCCTGCAGGCCTCCCAAGGACCCTGTCCAGCAGCAACACCTCCAGCGCCTGGCCACAGTGCAGAGGGCAAGGTCAGACGAGGGCTGATGACCCTGCACCACATCCGCTCCCTCTCCAGTGGGGGTGGGGCAGCACCCTCCCTGTCTATACTGAATTCTAGACAGGCAGGTGCACAGCTCAACGTTCCCAGCACAGCCAGAGCTCCCTCAGGGCAGGTGTCCCTGACAGCCCCTGGTGTCTGCGAATACCTGGCGCAGTGTGCCTGGGACACAGCGGGGGCTCTGGTCCAGTGAGGCATCCGTGGGGGAGCTGCCCACGCCCCTCCCGCCTCTGAGAGTGGGCTGCTACTCAACGTCCAACAGAAATCCGACTATCTGGGCACTTCAGACATTCCAGCTGCATCCCTATGAAATGGGCACGATATTGGAGTCTCCTACCATGACCAAAACACAGAGATCCCCGTGAAGTAGTGAAGGGACACCAAGCTGGGGCCACCCCGGCTGACAGCCTCAGTCTACCCTTCTCGTCCATTTCCAGTCGGTTTCCACGGAACTGGCCCAGGCTCTCCAGATCTTTGAAGAACTGGACATGTCCAGAGCCTCTCCTAGATCCACCAGTGCCACCCCCCAAGCTCACGGGCCACCCTGCCCCTCCCTCACCCAGGATGGGATGGGACAGGACAGCAGTCAGGAAGGAGGAGGCTGGCACACACAGGGTTAACCCATTTCTCCTCTGCCTCTCAGGGCACCCCCTGGACGTGCCGTCTCCATGGCGACAGCAAGGCTCAGCGCCAGTGTGGGCAGGCAGATGGGCTGCTCTGACCCAGCGCCCCAGCCCGCCCACCACAAAATCACAAGCCACTGCCAGCCCACGTGCTCAAGGGGCTGCCTCTCAGGCAAAGCTATCCCTGGCCCCAGGCCCATGGCTCACCTCAGCCCACCCATCTGCCCTGAGACAGCAAGGCCCCCAAAGCACAGGTGCCACTGATTCAATCCATTTGTTCATTCAGCACCTAACAGCACCAAGGGGACACCCCTCTGCAAAATGCCACACACCCCCAGATTCCAACCTCTCACTCTCCTGGGCACAAGCCGTCAGGGTCCCCACTTTGCACAGCAGACACACCCTGTATGAGGAGGGAGCTCGCACCTTGCACACACCCTCTGACCCATGAGCTCGGGCCCAGCTGTGAGCCCCTCAAACAGACCGAGCAGAGCTCCACCCCCACACTGGAGGGAGGGCATCCCGGTGCCTCTGAAGGTGGACTCCAATCTTGAGAGATTAGAGTGAGCACTGACCCTCTAAAGGGGCAGTGGTGTCCTCCGTAGGCTGGATGTCCAGTGGCCGTGATGGCCCTGGGTGCCGTGTCTATCCCAGGAGCTCCTTGTAAATGCCCACCCGGCCCCTTGGCTGTCCTGAGCCCCCTTCACAACCGGGCACTGCCTCTTCTGCTCCACGCGGCTTGGCCAGCAGTTAAGCTGGGCTGGCCACTCTGGGCGACCATCTGGCCTATCGCTAGACTCTGCAGAGCCAGCCTCCCCAGGGGTCCAGAACTTCCTGACATGGTGAGTCTGAAGGGTTGACCTCTTGGCCAGAGGTCTGCAAAGATGTCAGGGCCAAGTGAGTGACCACGAAGCCTCAAGCCTCGGGTCCAGGCATCTTCCTGTCATTCACTCAACAACATCATGATTTGCTAACTCCTAGGCACCATGCCCTGTGCTGGGCCCTGCGGACACAGAGATGAATAAGGTGCGTGCTGCCTTGGGTTCATCCAGCCAAGGTCCCCTAGGGTGGATATCCACGGCCTGACATGGTCTGAGAGAGCCTTAGCCTAGTTCTACAACCAGAACTCAATGGAGCATGGACACTTCCAGTGGACACCAGTGCAGCTGCTGTCTGCCAGCCACACTGTGTGGTAGGCAAGGGGGACAGGTGGCACCACCATTACATGGCCCTCACCAATAACTCCCGATGGCCAAGGACACTGTGCACCTTGGAGAAGGAAGGGCTGGACAGAGGTCACTGGTGGTAGGACAGGCGAGCCCGGAGAACTGAAGCAAAAGGACAGAAGACCCGAAACATTCCCCTTACCAGGCCCACATCCCCGAAAGCATGTGCTGCCAGGTCAGCCTCTGCTGGAGTCCGGGCCACGGAGGTTCTCCACAGTGTGCTCGCCCCTACAGCCCTGACCCTAACCCTAACCCCAACCCCACAGGCTAGCAATATGCCAAGCCATCTAAGGCTTCCTAAATCCCATATGGGCCAGTCAGCCAGGGTGCAGCATGGCCACAGAGTCACCTGCATTCCAGCCTGCACTGCTGCTGGGGAGGCCAAAACCCCCAGCCTCAGTCTCCTACCTTTGGAATGATACAGTGCTGGCAGTTTCACAGAGCTGATAGGCACCTCCACGAGATGACAAAAGGAATAGCCGCTGTCAATGTGCTCCCTAGCTCTGCTGCCTGGCTTGTGCAAAGTGGCTACCCTGCGCCACCTAGATTCCTGTCTCACAAGCTCTGGGGCTCCCCTTGCCCTGTCCCCCAGCCTCTGGAGGTCTCTCCCCTCTCTGAAATCTTCCATCGCTCTGACCACATAAGCTGGGTCCTATCTAGAGAGCGGCTCTGTCGGCCCCAGCTAGACCATGAATGCCTGAGGGACACCCAGAGGCTGGGGTGTGTGTGAGCAGTGACCAGGCCGTGGACCCACACAGCCTGTGCCCTCCACCCTCACCTTCCTACTGAAGGGGCCTCAAGCCCTATGGTGCTTAACCCACCCTGCTGGCTGTCCCCAGCCCCTTCTTCAGACCCCGTCCCATATTCAGAGATGCTTCCACCTGCCCTGCCCTGCCCTGCACACAGAGCGCTGACTAGGGTAGCTTGCAAGTTTGGCAACATGGGTGCAGATGACGTCTCAAACATCTCCTCAGGACACCAGCGGTTGAGGGGGTTGAAAGAGGGAGGAAGAGGCCTGCAGAAGAGCAGGATGCCACCTGGACCGGCCTGGGCACACCCTGAGCAGAGCCCCAGCCACACATCCCAGAGTTTGGGCCGGCAGCCCCACGGCACCTGGAGGCACTCCAGGCTAACACCTGGCTTCCTGCTGACCCAGAGCCAGAACCTCAGGGTGGCAGGTTGAAGGGCATCCCCCAAAAGATATGCCCAAGTCCTAACCCCAGTACCTGTGATTGACTTTATTTGGAAACAGGGTCTTTGCAGGTGTAATTAGGCTAAGGATCTCAGGATGAGATCACACTGGATTTAGGGTGGGCCTTATAAGAAGAGGGGAGCATACAGAGAAACAGAGAGACGAGGCCACATGAAGACAGAGGCAGAGGTTGGCGTGACAAAGCCCCAAGCCAAGGCATAACAACGGCTGCCGGAAGAGGCAGGGAAGGGATTCTCCCTCGGAGCCCCCAGACAGAACCAGCCCTGCCAACACATTGACTCTGGACTTCTGGCCCCCAGAACTCGAGATAGCAAATTAAGCTCCCAGTTTATGGAACTTTGCTGCAGCAACCCCTGACCCAGCTGGCTGGGATCTCCATGCCCCTCCAGGTTTCACAGCCCCACCCAGGCATAGCCCTGGCTGCCCCCTCCTCCTCCTCTCTCCGGCCCCTCCTTCTGCCAAAGCCAGGCTGAGGGCTCGCAGCAGGTGGGCTAGCAGAATGCCTGCCTGCCCACCTCCTGCCCACCCTCACTGCCCAGGGCCCCGTCTCACCTCCTTCACACAGTGGGAAGCTGCTACAAACAGCTAACAAAGGATGGGTGGGGTGGGGTGGGGCAGAGTTTGGGAGAGCACCTCGCTTTCACAGGCAGCAGAGCTGGCCCCCCTGAGCCGGCAAAGGAGGGCCCAGGCAGGCCTGCTCCGCGATGACGGTGCAACATCTGCACCCCAAGGGGAGCGAGGGCCCGGAAGCCGGAGGTGCTGCGCACTTGGGGGAGGCTACGGCCCTGTGCCCAGGACAGCTGGGCGTGCGTGCAGAGGAGGCGGTGAGTGTCGACATCGGCGGGCCTCAGAGAGATGGAGGGACTCCCACTCCCCTCGGGGGGCGCTGTGGGCGCGGAGGGGGCGCCGCGCCGGGGAAGGCCGCAGGGGCGCGCGGCGGGAGTCTCCGGCGGCCGCGCAGGCCGGGCCGCGCGCGGGGAGGCTGCGCAGTGGCGGCGCCGGCGGGTCTCGCCGCCCCTCCCGGGACGCGTGCGCATGGGCCGAGCGCGGGCCGCGCCGGCGGTCAGCACCAGGGACAGCTCCCGGCGCGCGGGAAGGGGGCAAAGGGGCGACCGCTCAGGGCAGGCCACGCTGCCGACAGGGCTCCGGGTGGAGACGCGGAAGGGAAATCGGGGCAGGGGGCGGGAATACTGCTGAGCCGGCTTATGGAGACCGACTCTGGGCCATTGACGGTTCCAGGAGCTGCCTGTATGGGCCTCACACAGGCTGGCTCTGTGTCCCTGGGTCCCCGTCAGCATTAAGGAAGGGAGGCTGGGGGCGGGGGGGAGGTCAAGGGGAATGTCCCCACAGTGAGGGGTGGAAGTAGGGTTTGCAGACCAGGCTGGAGTGATTTCTTTGCGGGGGGTCCAGGGGCGCAAAGTATTGGGGAGAGGGACAGATGGTGGAGAAGTTCGGGTCAAGGGACGGGACAGAGGTCATCCGCGCAGGGATGGGGATGGGGAGGCCCAGGGCGTCTGGAGAGGGATGGGCCGGGAGCCGCTCCAGCACCAAGCCCTCAGCGGGGACATGTGTTATATTACCTGACACAAGCAGGGCCCTCGAGCTGTATTTGCAAGATAAATAATGGATGCCCCGAGCACCTCATTAAGACATCTTTGCTGAGTTGGAATCTGCTGATGCATTAATTAATAGAATTAATGCCTTTTCCAGTTTCCTTTAAGACTAAGTCACCTTTAGTTCAATTCCCAGAGCGAGGAAGCTCTGGTATTGCTCCTTCTGGTTTAAAATTACATCAGCATTTTTGTCGCAAGCACTAAAAAATCTTTTTGTTTTATTGCCAAAGTAATATATGCTCATTTTTAAGTCAAGTAATATAGATATATATAAAATACAAATACAAAGTCTCCTCCTCATCCCCCCTCCCCACCCTATCACACTACTCTGGTGACCACTTTTAATGGTCTGGCATCTATTTTTCTAGACATTTTGCTAAGCACAGAAACACACACATGTAAAATTTACAAAAGTGCTTCATACTATACATAGTTTTGTGCAGGTTGAGTCTTTTATTCAACAGAGTCACGGACATTATTCTCTGCCCACACATACCAATCTGTTTTATTCTTTTTAATAACTGCATAACACCCCGTAATAATGATGATTCCACAATTTGCATAACTACTCCTCTTAAAGTGGATCTTTAATGTCTCTAATTTTTGTTATTTCAAATCCTGTTATGTGAACATCTTTGTACATATATGTTTGTGTGCTTCTGCAGGTATTTCTTATAAGAGAAATTCTTAGAAAAGGAATTTCTGGGTCATAGGGTATGCACATTTAAAATGTTGACAGAAATTGCCAAACTGGTCTCTAAAAATGTTGTACAAATTTACCCTCATATCTGGGTGGTAGACCCCCTCTCCAAAACAGAAATATCAGTTGATTTAAAATTCTGTCAGTCTTACATGGAAAAAATTTCACTGATACGTAAACTTGGATTCACTCTAATCACAAGGCTAAGTATATCTTCTTTTGCTTGTTACCGTTTGTAATTTATCTTCTGTAAATTGCATATCCATTTTGCAATCACTTTAAAGCTGGCGTTGCAGACCAGCCATGAGGTCTGTGACAGCCACCCTTCTCTTGGAGAATCCACTCAGGGTTTCTACTACTACTGATTACCCCAATTCAACCAAAGAAAGCCCACTCAGGAATTGCAGCCTCCCACCAACTTGGGCAAGAGTGGGCATTCCACTCATTATCCAGTGGTTTGACTAATTTGAGTACATCTGGGGATGTAACGCTTTGAGGCTTTGGCCAAAACAAAGGACACCATGACAATTAAGAGGGATTGACACAATTGGAAACTACAGATTGGATTGGAAAGATTATTAAATATCTACCATTTTAAAAGGCATAAGACTCCAGAATCTATTTTTAAATAGACGAGTTCTATTTCACCTTCAAAAATCAAAGAATTCCCTTGTTATAGGTATTGGTATTTGTTCTCCAGAGAAACAGAACCCACAGGATGGACAGAGAAAGTGAGGCGGGGGTGGGGGAGGGCCGCTGGGGAGTTTGTTTTAAGGAATTGCAAGTCCAAAATCTGCAGGGTGGGCTGGTAGGCTGGAGACCCAGGGAAGAGCCCCGATGTTGCAGTTCAAGTCCAAAGGCCAGCAGAATTCCCTCTTACTCAGGGAGGTCAGTCATTTGTTCTATTAAGGCCTTCAACTGGTTGGAAGAGGCCCACTGCTGTGGTTTGAATGTTTGCCCCTCTGAAACTCATGTTGAAACTTAACCTTCAGTGTGGCAGTAGTTAAGAGGTGATTAGGTCATGAGGGCTCTGCCCTCACAAATGGATTAATCTATTCATGGATTAAGGGGTTAATGGGTTACCACAGGAGAGGGACTAATGGCTTTGTAAGAAGAGGAAGAGAGACCTGAGCTAGCACGTTAGCCCTTCACCATGTGATACCCTGTGCCACCTCGGGTCTCTGCAGGGAGTCCCTGCCGGCAAGAAGATCCTCACCAGATGCAGCCCATTGACCTTGGACTTCTCAGCCTCCAGATTATAAGAAATAAACTTCTTTCCTTTATAGATTACCCATCTCGGGTATTCAGTTATAGCAACAGAAAACTGACAAGAAAGACATCTATCCACATTAGGGAAAGCAATCTGCTTTACTCAAAGTCCACTGATTTAAATTTTAATCTTGTCCAAAAATACTCCCACAGAAACATCCTAAAAACATCCGTTGGCCCGGCCAAGTTAACACGAAAAATTAACCATCCCCTTATTGAAATAATTCCAATCTATAGAAAACATGGAAAACTCCAAAATTCATTTTTAAAAGCCAACATTACATTATTACCAAAACCTTATTAGAATTGTGTAGGGAAGAAATTATGACAATAGGAGATTTCATATATAAATACTGTTGTAAAAATTTTTCAAATAAAATATTGGCAAATTAAATACCATCCAGTGTATTAAGAAAATAAGGAAATATGAATAAGTAAAATTTGTTCCACAAATGCAAGAATAGCTTAGCTTTAGGAAATTATCAACAATACCCTACATCAACAAATAAAGGAGACAAACACGCATTTTTGTGTTAAGGGACATCTAAAAGACATTTCATACAATTGAATATTCAGTCCTGATTTTTTAAAAACTCTGTAAAAATAAGAAGAAAACTACCTAAATATGATAAAGACTACCTTGAAACAACATCATAAATCTGCACCTATTCAAATCAGGAACACTGGAATGCTCACCGTCACCCCTATTATTGACCATTTGTTTGGCAATTCTACTTGATTCACCAAGACAAGAAAACTAAATATGCAGTAAATCTATGGAAACAAAGAGGCAAAATTGTCTTTATTGGAGGATAATATGATTCTAGACCTAGAAAACTCAAGATACTCTACAAAAAACATTAGAATTTACAGAGAATTTTGTAAGATGGCTGGATGCAAGACAAACACAAAATTCAACAGCCTTTCCCTATTCGAGTATCTTAGGTCAGGTTCCCTGGGAAACAAACTCTGAGGCTCAGGTTTACCTAAAGCCACACCGTGATGGTGCAAGGCAACAGAGCCGAGCAGGGGCTTACCTACAGCACAGCTGGGCAGAGATACAAGCATGTGTCACGGTGCTGCAAGGCCCTTCTGCCTCGACCCTGGCCTGGCCTTCAGCAATGCATCATGATGTCTCATGGCAGGGCTTCCTCAGGATCTACACCCCTTCATGGCTTATGAAGGTACAGAGTGCATAGCGTGAACAATGCCTCTGTCTTTCCTCCAGGGTTGCCAAGTTCTAGCATCTGTCTCCTTTGCTGTCTGTTGGTCAGGACATCCTGGCTCTCTCTCTGACGTCACTGCTCATTATAACAGTGAACCCACCTTGCTCCTGATGATTCGGTGCCGCCATCTGGTCTGTCTTATTTGGGGATCCTATCAGCTCCATTGTCATCAGAGAGCCCAGGCCTGTGACGGCAGCTCCTGCTGTCATTCCACGCCTGCAAGGAGGCCCCGCTGACCTTCTCAGTGGCGCTGGCACCCTCTCCCCAGCATGGCCTTACTGCTCTGGTAAATGCAGTACCCTTGGCAGCCATTCCCCTGCCCCAGGAACATGGGCCTCTGGGGGGTGCTCCAGTCCTATGTAGCATTTCCACTCAGCATGCCCACGTCCCTGAGTCTTTGATCTCCCTTCCACCACCTGCCCTGGCCACTCCACAGCTGTACATCTACACAGTCCCTTTTTCCACACAAGGTAGCATATTCACAGGTTGCAGGAATTGGGATGTAGACATCTTGGGGGCATTATTCTGCCTCCCCCCACCATCCTAGGAACAAGTTACCACTGCCTCCCGGGATCCTGCCCAGCGTTAACCCTGTATTCCAGGAGAGTTCTCCCTTTTCAATAAATTCTTTTTTATCCAACCTTCATGTGCTACTTCCCTCGTCCCAATCCAGCCCCACACATACTCCTACAGGGTCTTTAGGTCCTACAGGGCCTTCCTGGCATGCTGTCTTTCCTGTCTTAGCAGCAGCTCATACTGTGACTTAACATGTTATTGGTCTAGTCGTCAGCAGGGCGGTGGAGTAGACCCCTCCGAGAGGGTCATGCGTTCTCCTTGCAAAGCAAACCTATGAAGTACCTTCAAACAAGGTGTCATGAATTGACTGTGACCCCAAAGAAAGAAATGTTGAAGTCCTAAACTCTAGTACCCCAGAATGTGACCTTATTTGGAGACAAGCCCTTTATAGAGGTAACTAAGTTAAAAGAAGGTCCTAATCCAATATAACTGACTGATGTCCTTATAAAAAGAGGAAATTTGGAGATAGACATGCATAGAGGCAGAATGCCATGTGAAGGTGGAGGCAGAGATTGGGGTGATGCTTCTTGTTATGGTTTGAATGTGTCCCCCAAAGTGTTGGAAACTTCATCCCCAGTGCAACAGTGCTGGGAGGTGGGACCTTTAAGAGGTGGTTAGGCCATGAGAGCCCTGCCCGAGTGAATGGATTAATGCCATTATGGCAGGAGTGGGTTGGTTTCCTGGGAGTGGGTTCCTGATAAAAGGGTGATTTGGGCCCCTTCCTCTCCCATGTGTACACGAGCACTTTGGCTCTTTTGCCTTCACCATAGGATGGTGCAGCAAGAATGCTCTCTCAAGACGCTGGCTCCTTGGTACTACACTTCCCAGCCTCCAGAACCATGAGGAACAGATCCCTGCTCTTTGTAAATTACTCAGCCTCAGGTGTTCTGTTATAGCAGCACAAAATGGACTGAAACACTTCTGTGCGCCAAGGAACTCCGAAGGTTGCCAGCAACACCAGAAGCTGGGAGAGAGGCTTGGGGCAGGTTCTCCCCCACAGACTCGGAAGTAAGAACCTGCTGACACCTTGATCTTGGACTCCCAGCCTCCAGAACTGTGAGGCGTGTGGTACTTTGTCTCGGCAGCCCCAGCACACTCGTACAGGAAGCACCTGCCTTGGACAGGGAGGAGTGAGCCCCTTCTGCAGGCCCAGGGTTTATGCAGAACATAGGAGACTCACGGGTTTGAGCACATTGTCACAGGTTGGGCTCTCTGGGAAGCAGACTTAGGCGGAGACCAGCCTGAGGTGCTTCGCTGGGAAGGGCTCTGTGACAGCAGCTGGGGAAGAAAAGGACAAAAACAGGAGGGGTAGAGGGGCTTTAGCCAAGAGGCAGTCTCAACAGTGGCTCAGCAGACCCCAGTCCGAGGGCCTTGGGCCCTCATAAGCACATGCTGACCAGTCATGGGAAGCGGCTGCCCTGGGACGGACAGCAACCTGGGGGGAGGCAGCATCAGGAGAGGGCCAGTGGCCAGGAGCCAGGAGCCACTGGGGCCAGTGCTCAGGGCAGCTTGGGGGTAAGTCCTCCCCTTCGGAAGGGATCCATCATGGAGCGCTGATGCTGGTGGGGCCAACTTGCCAAGGCCGAGTGTCCCTTCTCTTCTGGAGCTTTGATGCCTTAGAATCACGTCCTGGGCATGACCCCAACCATCCCCGCCTCCTGCCATAGGGGATGAGAATCTCAGGGCCAGCTGCCAAGCAGACCCTCTGGCCCCTATGCCTGGGCTGAATGGAAACAGGCCAAGCTCAGGTTTCAGTCTTTCTCTGGCATCGTGGCCCTGGCAGCAGCCACCTGATGCCACAGTTCTGCCATTCCTCTCGTGCGCCTGAGACAGGCACCAACCGGTGCATTTCCTTCCCTGATACAACACCCCAGGCACCACGGTGGGAGGGTCCCTGATGTGCAGGGGCCTTTACTTCTGCACCAGCCACCAGTGACGGGGACCACTGCCAGGGACCCCTTGGGGGTGGTCCAGCCCCAAATCCCATGTTAGTGTCTGCTTCCAGGGCCACCCTGGGCTTGGGTTTCCTGGGGAGCAGACACTGGATCTTAAGGTTTGTGGGCAGGAGTACTGGGGAGTCCTCTTGGGAACAACATCCTAGAGTGCCCAGAGGCAGCAGGACTGGCTGAGGGAGAACTGCTCAGCGACTCAGAGAACTGACCGATCCCACAGGGATGGCCCTTTCAGAACTGCCCCACATTGGGGCAGGGACTGGACCTTTGTGCCCCAAATTGACCAGTCACTGGATGTGGGCTTCCTCCCACAGTGGGGCCATAGGTCTGCCATTCCTGTCGAGCTCCCGAGATGGGCACTGATCAGTGCATTCACTCAGTCTACCAGTTCCGATGCCAGCTTCATCCAGAAACAGCCGCACAAACACACCGGAATAATGTTTAACTAAATATCTGGCACCCCATGGCCCAGTCAAGTTGACACATAAAATTAACCATCACACTCACACCCAGTACAAACATAAGCTCAATATGTTTTAAAGACCTGAATGCCAAAAAAAAAAAAATTAATAGAAGAAAACTTAAGACTATGAGGGTGACCGTTCTAAGCAAGACAGAAAATCCAGCAACAATAAGGAAAAGACAGAAAGATTAAACCACATAAAAATTTACAATCCTCTATGGCAAAATAAAATATATTATTATCAAAATCAAAAGGCAAACAATAGATGGAGAGAAAACATTTGCAACCCATGTAAACAGGCATAATTCAATTGCCCAAATGTACAAATAGCTGCAGCAAATTGATAAGACAAAGGACAAATGGATAATTCACAAAAGTGAAAACATAAGCATGAACACAAAAAGATGCTCATTCTTTCTGGTAGTTAGAAGATGCAAATCAAAACAAAAATTAAATACCAAAGCCGTAAAAGGTCGGTAATATGCCCTCCTAGCATGAAGCGTGGGGGGCGGGCGGTGAGGAACTGCTGTCATCTTCTGGAAGGCTAAGGTCTGGGCACACCCTTTGACCCAGCTCTGGGGCTCCCCAGAAGCTCCATTTCATAAGGACGCACACATGTGAATGGTTATTGCAACTGTTTGTGCCAGCCAAAACAGAAACAACCAGAATGCTCAAACCAGGGAGAGACTGGATAAATTCTGGTGCCTCCTTATGATGGAAAACTGTGCACTATTAAGCAGGAGTCAGCTTGAAGGTCAGCTTGAAGGATTCCCTGTCATAGTGCTAAATTTAAAAAAGCAAATTGCAAAGTAATAGAATCCTCCCATTTTATAAACGAAAAAAGTATGGGTGTTTGTTTGAACATACGTGAGGGTAGAGAGAGCTGCTGCGCCCCAACCGCTGTCGTGGGTGCCTGGGGGAGAACAGCAGCTGGCTCCCCTGAGGAAGTGACATCCCCCTGAGCTCCACGGGGTGGCAGGGCTCCCTCCCATCCTTCATTCTCTGCGCCAGTGTCACCTCGGGAGGCTTTGCCCTCCCACCTGTCCGCGCCAGGCCAGCTCCGTAGACAGGTCCGCTTGTTCCGCCCATGGCTGTGTCTGCTTGCCCAGATGGGCCTGGCACATGCAAGGTGCTTGGTAGAGCCCTCTCCTTCTTCCTCTGCCCTTCCTCTGAACTCCCACGGTGGCTCAAAACCACAGTCGGGTCCTGTTGTGCCTGCTCATACCCCTGCACCAAGGACGAAGGAACCAAGTCTGGGCACAGCTGTCTGGAAATCCTATTCCTGCCGAGCTCTTGCTTCCCCACCTGCAAAGTGGTAACACCCACGCCCTGCCTGCTGCCCAGGGCTGCTCTGGGGACAAAGTGCGATGGGCCCTCCCTCCTTGTCCCCTTCCCTCCCTCCCTCTCTCCCTCCCCTTTCACCCTGCATGGACAGCTGCCTGGCACCTGATCTACCACAGGCCCAAAGCCCAGATTGGGCAGAATGATGCACCCCAGGAAACCCACATGGCGGGGGGCACACACCCAACTAAGTAGAGGTCGTAGGGATGCAGGTGCCAGACGGCCATGAGATAGGTGTGCTAAGAAGGAGGAAGCAGTTGCTGACTGAGGTCTGGAAGGACCCAGAATAGCTAGATTTGGCTGGGTTGTGGGGAAGAGTCGAGAAATACATAGGAAAGGACCAAGGTGCACCTGAGAGCTTTCCTAAGACAGGAGGGCTATGATAGAAGACTCTGGAAAGAGCCCCCTCACCAGGCACTCCTCACCCCACCACTCCTGGCATGAGGGATGGGGCGCTCCCTCCACACAGCTGTGGACTGGGCAGGCCAGGCCAGCGGGGCTGAGCAGCAGGACCCGAGACTGCAGAGCCAGGGCCGTGGACAGGCTGCAGGCCTCAGCTGAAGGCAGGAGCAACACACGGCTGCAGGGAGCAGGGCTGAGAGAGACCAGTGCCAAGGAGGGGTCAGTGCAGACTCAGAAAGCAAACCCAGAGGATCAAATGTCTTCACACTTCATGCCATTTTCTCAGCTCTTATTGACAACAGGCGTGAGAAAGGTCATGTACAGAAGACTGTTTTCCTTCTAAAAGATTGCCGAGGGTGCAGTACTTCACCTCTTGCTGTACTCTGAGTACTGCACAGCAGAGTCCTCCCAGTATGTAGTGAGAGAAGTGAGCGTGTCACTCGGAGGATCCGCCAGATGAAGGCTGGCTGCTAAGAGGGTTGGGGGTGTGGATGGGTGCACGGCGGGTAAGGGGATGAATAAGTGATAGATCAGTAGTGTCTTATGAATTGTCAGTATCAATATTCCTTTACTGGTTTGACAAATGGATGAGAGTGGGTGGCTGGGTGGGTGGATTGTTGGAGGAATTGTCGGGTGGATGGATGGACAGGTGGATGATTAGATCGATGAGTAGATGGATGATTGGGTGGATGGATGGGTGGTTGGACGGACGGATTGTTGGATGGATGGGTGGGTAGATGGTGGGTGGATGGATGGGTGGATGGATGGGTGGTTGGACGGACGGATTGTTGGATGGATGGGTGGGTAGATGGGTGGGTGGATGGATGGGTGGGTGGACGGACGGATTGTTGGATGGATGGGTGGGTAGATGGGTGGGTGGATGGATGGGTGGGTGGATTGTTGGATGGATGGGTGGGTGGATGGGAGGGTGGCAGGGAAGATGAAGGATAAATAAATGTGTTGATAGAGCAGTAGGTGTAGGTGGGTTGATGAGTGTAAGTAGGTAGGTAGGTGGATCACTGGGTGGAGAGACTGGGGGTGAAGAATGATTAACAAATCCTTGTAGCCACACTTTGGAAAAGACCGGCAGGCTGACCTCAGTCTCATGGGATGATATTCATGGTCTCACTGAGTTTATCATTTTGGGGTGTGGCCTTTAGCATTCCATGCTCAGAAACACACATTTATGCAGCAACCAAACTCTAACCAAATTCAGACACAGGAAACCAGGATTTTACTGCACTGGTCACCCTGACAGGTGATGTCGGACTGGAACACCACGCACCCACACTGGGAGTGCACTTGCTGTGTGTCAGCAACGCTACCGGGAAGGCACCACCAGAAGGTGTCTTGGAGGGCACGGAGCCAGAGGGGGGTGAGATCAGTGGCACGGCCGTGAACTCGGCTGAGAGGGGCTGGTGCCTGCATCCCCCAACAGCCTCTACCTGCCCAGCTGGCTTCTAGTACCTGGCCCCCCCATGGTGCCAGAGGGCGCGGCCGACAGCAGTCTCCGAGTCTCCCTTTTCCTGTGACCCACGGCTGCCCTTGTGACTGACATGTTATTTCTCTGAGCTTTTTTGTTCCTTTTCTAGCTTCTTCAGTTTAAAATCTTGACCTATTAATATTCCTTGTTAATAAATCAATTTCGGTCTATACATTTTCCTCTTGGTAACACTCTGCCCACATCCCATAGGTTTTGACATAAAATGTTCTCATAGTCATTCAGTTTCAGACAGTTTACAGTTTCTTTTTTATTTTCTCGTTAGCACCTGCTAGAATAATTAGCGGTGTATTTCCAGCCACACATTTTGAAGGACTTTCTCTTTGCCATTGATTACTAATCGTACTGCATCGTGCTACTAAACTTAGCCTGTATAATACTAATTTTTAATTGTTGAAATTCCCTCTGCCACCTAGTCCACAGTTTTTTCAATGTTTTTGCAGTGTTAAAATGTATATTCTATTTGTTGAGTATGCATTTCGATATGTCTATTAGATCAAGTTTTAATTGTGTTACTTGAATCTTATATATACTTATTTACAGACTATTTGATTCTTTGGTTTCTGGTGTAGGTCTCTCACCATGACTATGAACTTGTAAATTTCTTTTTATATATTTTTTCATTATGTATTTCAGTTTATGACTCTCATATATTCTTTATGAATTGTTCGACTTGTCAGTATGAAATATCCCCCATTATCCCTTTTAAATACTTTGTCTCAAATTTTATTTTGTATGATATAAATATTGCTAAGAGTGCTTGCTTTTTGTTGACATTTTTGATAGATTTTTTTCATCTCTTTAATCTTTAACTTCCTAAGTTATTGTAAGTCTGTCTTTTGTAAGCAACATTTCTGCTGGAATTTGTTATTTGTTTCTATTCAGTCTGAGATCTTTGTGTTTTAACATATTTTTTAGCCCATTGACATTTATTGTGATTTCTGATCAAATAAAATCTTATTTTATATTTTCTATCTTAATGGATTTTATTTCCTTTTTCTCACCTTATTTTAAAGATTAGGTACATTTTATTCCATTTTATCCTTCTGCTGGTTTTGAAATATTTACATTCTACTTCAAATCTTTTTTGATAATCTATAGTTTTAGAAAATACACACTTAAGTTTATATTTTTCTGATAGCATCAAGAATTAGTCACAATCTAGACACTTTCCAAAAAGACAAGGCCCATTGTTTAATTTTACTTTACTCCCCACATCTCTCTCAAACCTCCCACATTGATCCTACACGGAATTTTAACACTAGATTGTTAACATTTTTTTACAATCCATACCTGTTTGAACTAAACGATGTGCTGACATTTTTGTACTTGCATCTCCTGGCCTGAGAAATGTGAACTCCAGCACTCCTCATGGATCAGGTAGACAATCCACACACGGCACTCAGCAGAGCACCCGAATAACAGTAACAGTAGCATTAACATCAGCTCCTGGGTTCCCTCTTCTTGCTAGAGCTTGTCTTCTTGCAGTTCTTCTAGACAGCCAGTGCACTGTGGGGGTCAAATGGTCTTATCTTCCATGTGCACATAAACAACGGATTGTCCAAGATTTCACCTTGACTTGTCACTTCCAACACTGCTGCTAAGAAGACGGTGTCATCCTGGTTCCTGCTCTTTTGGGATAATCTGGGTTTCCCCTCCCCTACCCCACTGGCTTCAGGAGCCTTTAGGATTTCTCCACGTCAGTGATGCACATTGCACTCGACGTGCCAAGGGAGGAACTTTTGGGTTCTTTTTTATTTGTATGTATCCCGCTGAGCACTTGGGAAGGCCGGTGGCTGCGTTTAGCTCTGGGAAAGTCCACTAAGAACTGCACTGACTGCTGCCCCCACCACCCCCCGCATCCCTGCCCCTGGGATCCCACGGCGGCACCGGGACTGCTAGATCCGCCCTCCACATCTCACCTGCCGTTCACGCTTCCCAACGTGGTCCCTTTGCACCACGCTGAAGGGGAAACCCCGGCGTCGTCTCCCAGCTCCTGTCCACTCTGCCACGCAGCCCATCTGTGCAAACACTTTTCGTTTTGCTCTCGATGATTTCTTTTAAATCCAAGTCGTCTCACTGGTTCTCTGAAATACTCAGTGGCCTCATTCTCCGAGGACGCAATCACACTTGCTTGAGGTCCCCTCTGGCAGCCCTGCGTCGTCTCCTCGTTCTACGTGCTGAGGTCGCTTTGCAGTGGAGCTTCCCTCTTAGGTCGCCTGCTGTGTTTCTCTGCCACAAACCCCGAGGGGAGGCTGGAGCTTCAACCGAGACTGGAACTGCACTCTGTCACCCACAGGAGGGAGGGAGGGCAGGCCATGCCTGGCTGCGGTTATTCGGGGTATGGGCTGGGCCTGCGGGCTCCACGTTCCCCCCAGGGTCACCCGACACTGGGACATGGCCCTGTCTCTTTGAACCAAGATCCACAGTCATCCGTCCTGCCCAAGGCAGGCCCTTCGTCACTGCAGCCTGGCCCGTGGTGAGGGAGGAGGGTGTGCAGGCAGATATGGCCAATCAGCCCAAGTGAGAAAGCTCCATTTAAATATATGCAAGTAAGAGGCAAGAAAACAGTTTACACAGGTACGGATGGAAGCCCTCAGGGACTTGGAAGCTTGAATACAGTCAGAAAAAGGGTGGGTGGTCCCCAGGAAGGAGGGGCCTGGCCACAAGCCTCTCTGTGCCTCAGGGATGCCTTGTCTGACTTAGCGGGGTGCCCCACACCCCAGGGTTGGTGCTCTCTCCCACCCAGGAGCCAGATGACCCCACCCACTACTCTCAGAACTCAGAGGCCACAGAAGGGACACGGAAACAGTCTCCAGCGGGATGAATGGTGGGGAATGCACCCTTAATGTGGCACTTCCATATCTCAAGAAACTGAGATAGGAACCAAAAATAAAAAACTGCAACACCTTACTATTAGAAGGCCAACTGTAAGCCATTGAATTTGTGCACATAGGCAAAGAAATTATTCCTGAGAAAAAGTGCAAATTGCTACTTCACTGCATATAAATGAACCACTAATTGCTTTTTGCAAACAATATTTATGCAAATGGTCCCACACTCGGCAAAGCTGCACAGATCATGCATTTGCATTTGTGTGCACCCCTCCTTTCACCTCTGGGAGCCGAATAACTGCCAGCCAGCTAGCAGGAGCCCCCCACGAACACATATATTTTCCCCTCTGTGTTCCCGCCGGGGCCCTCCCTGCCACCTCCTCCCCACTCTTTCCCCATCACCTCTGCCCCACAGCTGCGTGTCCCTGAGTCCTGCCTTCCACATGTGAATGTCCTGTTCCCAAGTGTCCTGGGCCCCCAAATGAATGTAAAAGCCTAAACACTCGCTCCTGCTGGCAAAGCACTGGGATCCATCAGCAAAGTCCACAGACAATCTAGCAACCTAGCAAAACTTTTTGCAAGGCACATCACCATTTCTCTAATGTGTAAAGACTTCCCATAAATCAGTAAGAGCAGGGCCCACACGTCAGTAGAATAAAATAGTCAAGCAAGACAAACAGTTGCAGAAAATAAAATCAACTGATTTTTAAACACGTGAAGAGAGTCTTAAAATCACTCGCAATCAACAAATGCACTTTAAAACTACCCTAAGAGGACTTCTGGGCAACCAAAGAGGATAGCAGTGGCCTCGGTCCACATCACCCCAAAGGTCCTCCAGAGTCAGTGCAGAGCAACAAGAAGGACACGTGAAACCGCACAAAGACGGGAATGTCCCAACCCCAAAACAGCAGTAAGCAAGGAAAGAAAAGAAAAAATCCCAGCGAGTGGTTTCTCACACTCTGCAGTGGGTAAGAGCAATCCAAGAATAACCAAGGGAGAGAGAGAAAATGAACACTAGAGGTGGGTGCACAATCGCTCCCAAACCGTCAGAAATAGAACGTCTCCCCTCCACGTGACTATGCTGAACGGTGTCCTCGCGGATCAGCGCCAACTGCAGAGACAGGACGGAAAAGTGAAGGCAATTTAAAGCGGCACCTTTGGAAGGCAGGGCTTCAGGGGAAGCAAAAAGCAAAAAGGGAACAAGATGTGCTTTTTAGTAGTCAGGTGGTAAAGGCAAAAAGGGTAAAAAGGAGACATTCTAAGCCCTGTAGGAAAACATGAACCAAAAACTGTGGAGGACACACGCCCCCTCCATTCCCAGCACCAAAAAAAAAAAAAAAAAAAACTCATTGAAGACACTAGAATCTGCTACACCGACAGGACAGGGTGCCGCGAAGCAGGGATCTTGCAAACCACCCCCAATTCACAAAATGGTCAGAAGAAAATTAAATCTGTTCAAAGCTACTATGAAAACCAGAAAGTGTAAATCAACACACCTCAGCTGAATAAAATCCCCTCTCCTGAAAAAAAGTAAAATAAAGCAGAAAACAATGTGAGACAACCCTCCCAACGGAATTAAATACACTCGCAGAAGCGTTTGGGGATAGGAAATCCCACCTTGAATCAGAAATTCAAAACCTAAGCCCACGCGTGGACAAAAGCAGAAAGGAATGGGAAGAGCTGGTTGGACCCAGGAAGGGAGGGGGGAAAACAGGCAAAATCATCCCAGAAATGAAGACTGAAGTATGCGATGCCCAGTAAGAACAGACCTAAAGAAAGGCATTAAAGAAAAGCGGGAAAGCACCAAGACGATGAAAGCGAGATCATGAAAGAAATTTTAAAGCCACCGAGGAAGTGGTGACGTGCGAAACAGCAGGGAAGGAACGACACACGCACAGCTGGAGCCCTGTGGACGGAGACAACAGGACAAGGATAATATTTACACCCTTAGTCCAAGAAAAGGTTCCAAAATGAAAAGACTTGACTCTACATATCAAAAGCCCCATCCCCACAGACGTCTGGGATAATTAACCAGAAATGATCAACTCTGAGAAAATATCTAACGGAACTATTAGGCTTCAAAGACAAAGTAAAAATAACTTAGAAGAGCGAAAGAGCTAGCGCGGCATCAGACTTCTCAGAAATAACAGCAAAGCAAGGCCACGACGCGGCAACGTTTTCAAAGTAACAATGAACAAATCTGAACCAGGCATTTCTTACCAGAGGAGAAAACATTTTGGTGTTTCTGCAAGGTCATGGCTTTCTGAGCAAAAATTGCTGGTCACCTGGGTGAAAGGATACCCGGAAGTCAAACAAGCCTTGAAAATGTCAAGTAGCAAAATACCAGGAGGGAGGTTTACGGGTTTACCTCCCTTTTGGTGTGTGTCTCAGTTTCAAAGCAGCTAAAACCCAGAGCCATTCCTTCACATCCCAAAGAACTGTAAACTAGAAACTTTTCCCTTCTCATCTCAGAGAGAATTTGCTTACATTAGAAAAGTAAGTTTTATCTCCTCTCGCCCACGGACATAGAAGTTCCTGCAGGAAGCTCTAAGACTCATAATTGTGGGGTCCCTCCCCGGTGGTGCAAAACTCACTTTTGCACAGGCTGGGTGCATCCTGCTCTCACAACTTTGTTCCGAAGTTGGGGTGGGCCACAGGGAACCGGTGCCAATATATTTGTAAATATATAACAGGTCTTCCTCTAAGCCAGAAATCTTGTGCTCACTTTTCGGATGAAATAAATAAGTATAGATATACCAATACAGCAATATCCAACCAAGCTTCGCTTCAAGTATCGAGGCTATAGAAAACAATTTTGAACATACAAGAACTTAGAAGATTCTGAACCATGAGCCTCTCTTGAAGAATCTACCAGAAGATTAACTTTATCCAACCCAAAAGATGACCAGCAAACTTCAGCAATAGAGACCACCACTGGGGAAGAAGGTGAAAGACTTGTACACTAACGTCACGTCTTGTGACAAGCAGGAATAATGCAACTTTGAAAATCAGAGAGAAAGAGCGAGGAAGAGAAAAATAGCATAAGCTCATTAGCTGCTGCACAGGCAGCAGTGGGAGTTAAAGTTACCACTAAAAACTAACAAACCAACAGCTAAGGTGTAAATGAGAAAACAGGAAAGGAAACTAAGGGATTTTAAAAGTATAAAGACAAAGGTAATCATTAGAATAAAAGTACAAACCCCTAAGAAACAACAAAAAGAAAGAGCAAAGTGTATACATCACATGGTATTTAACAATATACACATAATTATAAAGTATTATAATAGCTGACACAAACATATAAGTCTATCTTACTCCTTTTGGGCTGCTGTAACAAAATACCTCAGATTAGGTAATTTATAAACAACAGAAATTTATTTCTCACAGTTCTGGAAGCTGGGGAGTCCAAGATCAAGGCCCAACAGATCTGATGTCTGGTGAGGGTCTGTTCCTCTTAGATGGCGCCTTCCACATGTCCTCATGTGGGGCTGAAGGGGCAAACAGCCCCCCGGGCCTCTGTTACAATATAAGGGCACTGAGCCCATTCACAAGGGTGGAGCCCTGGGGATCTAATCACCCCCCAAAAGCCCTGTCTCTTAATACCATCACCTTGAAGGTTAGGTTTCAACATATGAATTTGGGGGGGGACACAAATATTCAGACCATACCAAGGTCACGTTAATAAATGTTCATGGGCTTCACTCACCTACTACAAGAAAAAACTTTCAGTCTGGCTCACAAGCAACATGCAGTTATATGCTATATTCAAGACACATCTAAAATAAAGTGATTCAAAATGCTAAAATCAAAGGGGTTGACAAAGGTACAGTAGGGACATAAAAGTAGTAAGCAAAGAGGTGGCGATTCTGCTACTGAAGTAGAATTCAAGACAAAAAACATTAAACAGGAAAAAGGAGGACTTTTTAATGCAAAAAGACACAATTCACAAGAAAGACAGAACAGTTAAGTAACAAATAATTCAGCAACCACCTTTATGAAGCAAAAACACAGAAAATACAAGAGTCACAAAAGCAAACAATAGGAGACTCTGACACATCACTCCCGGAACAGACAGATCAAACAGAACAAAAATCCAAGTGAAACAGGTCAGCTCACGTCCCCCAGGGAGCAGACAGGAGGTGAAGGGATGCATCAGGGTGCCCCTACGGGAGATCTAGGGGGAGGGGATGCAGGATTGGACAGGCAGAGCCTGGGCCTGGGAGACGCACATCTGATAAAGTCTCCACAACCCCGGGGGGCATTTCAGGAGCAGAGGCTGTGCAAGAAAGGGGTCCCACGTGAGCACAACTGGCCAGATCCTAATCCCCTGCCGCTGCCTGGGGCTACCCAGGAAGAACTTGGCTCCAACACTGCAGCAGGTCCCCGGTGCTACAGCTGCATCCTGTCAGCTGACTGCTCTCCTCACAGCTGAGCAACAAGTTCTTCCTGGAAGGGAGATCTGAGTGACACACCCCCACGGCTGCCACAGAAGGATATAGAAGATCTAGACAGCACAGCCTACCGGGTAGTGCTAGTGCACGTATTTTATATGTGTACACACACACACACACACACACACACAATTTTAAGCCTAGACATGGACAGTGGTGATGGTTGCTGAACAATGTGAATGTACTTAATGCCACTGAACCATTCACTTAAAATGGTTTAAATGGTAAATTTTATGTTATTATATTTTACCACACTAAAAAACTACACTGAGGCCAGGTGCAGTGGCCCTGCCTGTAATCCCAGCACTTTGGGAGCCTGAGGCGGGAGGATCACTTGAGGCCAGGAGTCCGAGGCTGCTGTGAGCTATGATCACGCCACTGCACTCCAGCCTGGGCAGCAAAGCAAGACCTTGTCTCAAAAATGCAACAAAAAAAAGAACCAACACTGAGATGCCACCTCATACCGATGAAAACTGGAAAGCGTGACAACACATTCTGTGTTGGCAAAGCTGCAGGGAAATGGTCACTCTTATAAATTACCGGTGGGTGGCCAGGTGTGGTGGCTCACGCCTGTAGTCCCAGCACTCTGGGAGGCTGAGGCAGGAGGATGGCTTGAGCCCAGGAGTTTGAGGTTGCAGTGAGCTATGATGACACCACTGCACTCTACCCAGGGTGACAGAGCAAGACTCTGTTTCCAAAAAAAATGAATAAATAAATAAATTACTGGTGGGAAGGCAAACTGGCACAAACCTCTTGGAGAGGAATTTGGCAGCATCTTGCAAAATATATATGCACTTACTTTTCAACCCAAACATCCCACTTCTGGGAATCTACCCTAAAAACACACAAGCACATGGTTACTCCCCGCCGCACTGCTCGTAACTGCAGAACACTGGGAGCAACCTAACCCCGACACGTGCAGACCCCGCGTGTCAGGCCAGCGGAGTGTAGTGACACATTCACACAGGGAGCTCTACGCAGCTTTGAAAAAGCATGATAAAGACTCCTGTGAACTCAGGCCTGCGAGTGGTCTCCAGGACATATTTTTAAGTCATAAAAGCAAAGAGCAGAAGAGTATTGATAGGATGCTATCTTTGTGTAAGAAGGAAATGAAAACAAGAAATGATACATGTAGCTGCTCTTTTGTGCAAAAAGAAACACAGGAAGAATAAAGAATAAACCAGAAAGGTAAAAGGTTGTTTACCCGCCGGGCGTGGCAGGAACGGGGTGGGAACAACGGTGGCAGGGGACAGGGCAGAAGGCACGGGGAGGCGAGACACTCTGGCGGGCAAACTTTCTCTGGTATAGTTTTGACTTTTAGAACCATGTTAATGTTTTACATACTCAAACATAAATAAATAATTAACATTAATAAAAGGAACCAAGGCTTCTTGGAGAAAGGGCTAGGGCAGGGGAAGAAAAAAAATAATCTTCAAATACAGAAGTAATTGAAAAAATGACAGGGACACATCAAGAAACACAAGGGACAACCCAAAGGCGCTCCCAATGGCATAAGCTGGGGAATGTTGAGCAATAAAATAAATAATGATAGTATTGACTTAAAATGGCTAAACTCAGAACTCATGAGTCTATACTGAAGTAAATGATTGCATGAATAATAAACCAATAAATGTATAAATCATAAAAATATTCAAAAGAAAACTATAGGCGTTAGAATTTTAAAAACCAATGCACAGATTTACCAGAAGTTTAGACCCAGCTGCAGAGAAAACTATTAAATAATAAAGACCTGGAGAGATTTCCCAGCATGGAGAGCAGAAATGAAAAAGTAGAAACCACAGAAGAGAGTCAAGAAGGAAATAATAAGATCTAACTCATCCCTGACTGGGATTCCAGAAGGACAGAACAGAACAGACAGTGTTTGAGGGACGGCGTAGGGGTCCCCAAGATCGCCTCCAAATATGACGATTTGCTAAGAGGACTCACAGGATTCAGCATCTGTCATACTCATGGCTGAGAAGACAGAGAAACATCAGCAAAGGGAAGAGGCGCGTGGGGTGAAGTCCAGAGGAGACGAGGCACCAGCTTCTGGGGTCCTGCCCCTGTGGAGTCACACAGGACACTTATTTCTCCTGCAACAAATTGTGACAATGCAGGTGAAATGTTGTCTACCAGGGAAGGTCGTCAGAGCCTCAGTGCCCAGGGATTTTACCTGGGACTGGTCACATAGGCATCCCCTGCCTGGCATGTATCAAAATTCCAGACTCCTAGAAGGAAAGCAGGTGTTCAGCATACACCATACTATTTGCACAAACAGTTTAGGGACAGTGAGCCGCTCGCTCTTGTCACTCCCAGAAATGGTGAGAACTCTCCCAAAATTCGTGTTCCCAGAGGTCGGCCAAGGGCCTTTCTGAGGATAAGCAGTCTCAGGCCTGCTGCATTAACTCTTTGCTGAGAAGTTTCCAGAACTGATAAGAAAGATGGATTCTCAGATTCATGAGTCAAAATAAATCTAGGCAGAATAAGTAAAATTAATCACACACCTAATTATAGCTCAGTATAACTACAGAATATCATGACAAAGAGAATATATTAAGAGTAAACACAGAGAAAATCAGAAGTACTAGTTTGTTAGGCCTGCCATAATAGAATACCAGAAACTGGGTGACTTACAGAAATTTCTTTTCTTATAGTTCTGGAGGCTAGAAGTCCAAGATCAAGGTGTCAGGGGTGGTTTCTCCTAAGGTCTCTCCCCTTGCCTTGCAGACAGCCACCTGTTCACTGTGCCTTTGTATGGCCTTTCCTGTTCTTAGGAGGACTCCAGTCAGACTGGATTAGGGCCCCATCTAATGGCCTCACTTTTAACAGAACCACCTCTCATCCAAGCATAGTCACATTGTAAGGTGCTGGGGATTGGGACTTCAGCATATAAATCGGGGAGGAGGGAGTGGACATAATGTATCGCATAACAGCAGACAACCTACATTGGACCTAGAATTCAACAACAGCCAGATCTATTAACAGCAACAATAGAAGCCACAGGAAAGTGGGAAAATGTCTTCACAGTAGTAAGAGGAAATATCTGTCAATTTAGAATTTTATGCCCAGTTAAATTACTAGTCAGAATTGGGAACTGAAATAAACCCTTTCAACAAACAAAAACTGAAAATTTAACATTCACATTCTTTCACTGAAAAACTCCTGAAGAACATTCTTCAGAGAGAAAAAAATTAAAGCCAGAGGAAGGAGAGTCAAGAAGCAATAGTGGGGAAAAATATAAAATATGTAAATAAATCCAAACAAGATTATTATTAAATAATACTAATAATAAGGACCCAGTTTGTGATATAAAAATAAGATGAAAATAAAAGGTTCAGAATAACATGTAAAACAGAATAACATAACTATAGTTGAAACACTCTAAAGTCCTTTTAATGTTTCTATAGGATTATGGAGATTTTTATTGAATTTAGACTTTGGTAAGCCAAGTATGCATGTTTAAAAATCTTTAGAGTATAAGAATAGAAGTGGAATTGAAAACATACACACTATGAGTAGGAAGAAAAAAGAAAGAAAAGTTCTTTAACCCAATCGAAAGCAGAAAAAGAGGAAGGAAGCAGCAGAGGAAAATTACAGGAAATAGAAATCACAAAATAAAACAGTAGAAATAAGTCCAAATGTGTCAATAAATATAAATGAACTGAACTTGTGAGTTAAAATATTTGACAAAACCAAATCCAACTATATACTTTTATAAGAGATACAAAATACAAGAACACTGAAAATGTAAGTTTTGAAAAGGAAGGAAAAAATAAATTTAGCAAATATTTTATTTCCTAAAGTTTATAAAGGTATATTAATATCAGACAAAATAGATTTCAAGTAAAAAAGTATTAGTAAGGACTAAGAGAATTACTAGAGAATGGTGAGCATAGCCTCAAATATATATACATCAAAAATATACAGTATTACAATGAAAAATTGACAAATTGACATTCAGAGAGGAAGATTTTATAAAACTTAGTAGCTGAAAGTTGTAAAACCTAATAAGAATAGGAAAGAAGTTAAAAACACAATTAAGGAGCATAATCTAATGAGATGCAGATAAACAATTAAAATTATTGAGTTAAGAATCCAAATCAAGAAATAGGCAAATAATAACAAAATAAACCCAGGAAAGTGGAAGAAAGGAAACCATGAAGGTGTGAGCAGACATAAATGGAATAGAGAACAAAGAAGCAATCAGAAGGAACTGACCAAAAACTGGATTTTCAAAAATAAAATAGTAAAACAGACAGAGTTCTCTGTGAATACCATTTTGGCTGCATGCCACAAGTTTTGATAAGTAGTTACTATTCAGATCTAAGCATTTTCTAATTTCCTTTGTAATTGCCTCTTTGACAATAAATTATGTTTTTTTATTTCACAATGATGGGTTTAGATATTACCTTTTGTTTTTTATTTTGAAGTTTACTACAGTTTGATCAGAGAATATGGCTTGTACAACCCACTTCTTGGTATTTTTTAAATGTGGCTAATTTTTGTAAATGCTACATGGGTGCTTAATAAGAATGTGCAACCTCTACCCGGGTGCAGTGTCCTGCGCGCGTCCATTTGATTAAAAGGCTTGACTGTGCTTTTCACATCTTTCCGATCCTGATTCATTTCTGTAATTGTCAATCAGTTACTTGTGAATACTGACCATTTGAAATGTGACCAGGCCAACTGGGGTGAGAAACTGAATTTTATATTATTTTTTTGAATATTCATTCTTTTTTGTTATTCTTTCTTTTTTATTGTTTCGGAATATTACAGGGGTACAAATGTTTTGGTTACATGGACTGCTTTTATACAGCTTGAGTCAAAGTTATAAGTGTGTCCCTCACCCAGGTAGTGCACATTAGGTGTGATTTCACCCATCCCCTCCTCCCATGCCACCTGCTTGATTTCTGTTGAGTTTTACTTCTGTATGTGCTCATGAGTGCTGATCAGTTAGTTCCAATTTAATAGTGAGTACATGTGGTGCTTGTTTTTCCATTCTTGTGATACTTCATTTAGGAGAATGGTCTCCAACTCCATCCAGGTTGTTACCAAAGGTATTAATTCATCATTTTTTAGGGCTGAGTAGTACTCCATGGTATACATATACCACATTTTATTAATCCACTCCATGAATTGATGGGTGCTTGGGTTGATTCCACATCTTTGCGGTTGTCAACTGTGCTGCTATAAACATTCGAGTGCAAGTGTCTTTTTGGTAAAATGGCCCTTTTTCCTTTGGATAAATACCCAGTAGTGGGATTGCTGATCAAATGGTAGGTCCACTTTTAGTTCTTTGAGGGATCTCCATACTATTGTCCATAGAGTTTGTACTAGTTTGCAGTCCCACCAACACTGTAAAAGTGTTCCTTTTGATCTCCGCATCCATGCCAGAATCTGTTGTTTTGGAACTTTTTGATAAAAAGCCATTCTCACTGGAGTTAGGTGGTATCTCATTGTGGTTTTGATTTTCATTTCCCTGAAATTAGAGATGATAAGCATTTTTTTAATATGTTTATTGGCCATTAGTCTATCTTCTTTTGAAAAGCTTCTGTTCATGTATTTTGCCCACTTTTTAATTGGGTTGTTTGATTTTTTCTTGCTGATTTGCTCGAGTGCTTTGTAGATTCTGGTAATTAGCCATTTATCGGATATATAGCATGCGAATATTTTCTCCCATTCTGTAGGTTGTCTATTTGCTGTGTTGATTGTTTACTTGGCTGTGCAGAAGATTTTTTAATTTAATCAAGTCCCATTATTAAGTTTTGTTGTTGCTGCGATTGCCATTAGGGTCTTCTTCATAAATTCTTTGCCTAGGCCAATATCTAGAAGAGCTTTTCTAATATTTTCTTCTACAATTTTTATAGTTTCATGTCTCAGGTTTGAGTCTGTGATCCATCATGAGTTGATTTTTGTGAAAGGTGAGAGGTGTGGATCTAGTTTCAATCTTCTACGTGTGGCTATCCAATTTTCCCAGCACCATTTATTGAATAGGGATTCTTTTCCCCAATGTATATTATTGTCTGCTTTGTCAAAGATCAGATGCCAGTATGTGGATGGTTTTATACCTGGGTTCTCTGTTCTGTTCCATTGGTCTATGTCTCTATTTTTATGCCAGTACCATCCTGTTTTGGTTACTACAGGCTTGTAATACAGCTTGAAGTCTGGCAAAGTGATACCTCCTGATTTATTCCTTTTGCTTAAGGTTGCTTTGGCTATTTGGGCTCTTTTCTGGTTCCATATGAAGCGTAGAATTAGTTTTTCTAGATCTGTGAAATATGACATCGGCATCTTGATGGGTATTGCATTGAACCTGTAAATCACTTTGGGTAGTATGGACATTTTAACAATGTTGAGTGTGCCAATCCATGAGCATGATATGTTTTTCCATTTGTTTAGATCCTCTGCAATTTCCTGATTCATAGTTCTCCTTGTAGAGGTCTTTCACCTCCTTGGTTAAATATATTCTTAGGTATTTTATTTTCTTTATTGATATTTTTGAAAGGTATTGAGTCTTTTATTTGATTCTCAGCTTGACTGTTATTGGTGTACAGGAATGCTACTGATTTGTGTACATTGATTTTGTAACCTAAGACTTTTGCTGAATTCACTTATCATTTCCAGTAGTCTCTTGGCAGAATCTTTGGGGTTTGATGATATAAGATTATATCATCAGCAAAGAGTGATAATTTGACCTCCTCTTTCTCCATCTGGATACCCTCAATTTCCTTCTCTTGCTCTGGCTAGGACTTCCAGCACTATGTTGAATTAAAGTGGTGACAGTGGGCATCCTTGTCTTGTTCTAGTTCTAAGTGGGAACACTTTCAACTTTTCCCCATTCAGTATGATATTGGTTGTGGGTTTGTCATATATGCCTTTTATAATTTTGAGATGTGTTCTATATATGCCTATTTTGTTAAGAGTTCTTATCATAAAAGGGTGCTGAGTTTTGTCAAATGCTTTTTCTGCATCTGTTGAGATAATCGTATGATCTTTGTTTTTGCTTCTGTTTATGTGGTGAATCACATTTATGGATTTATATATGTTGAACCATCCTTGCATCCGTGGAATGAAGCCCACTTGGTCATGGTGGATTAATTTTTGATGTGCTGCTGAATTCAGTTTGCTAGAATTTTATTGAGAATTTTTGCATCTATATTCATAAGGGAAATTGCTCTATAGTTTTCTTTTTTTGTTGTGTCCTTTCCTAGCTTTGGTATCAAGGTGATACTGGCTTCGTAAAATGAGTTGGGGAGGATTCCTTCCTTCGCGATGTTATAAAATAATTTCTGCCATATGGGTACCAATTCTTCTCTGTAGTTCTGATAAAATTCAGCTGTGAAACCATCTGGTCCAGGACTTTTTTTTGTTGGAAGATTTTTTTGTTGCTGCTTCAATATTTTTGCTCATTATCGGTCTGTTCAGGAGTTCTATTTCTTCCTTATTGAGCCTTGGGAGATTGTGTGTTTCCAGGAATTTGTCCATTTCCTCAACATTTTCAAGTTTATGTGCATAGAGATTTTTATAGTATTCAGAAGTGATATTTTGTGTTTCTGTGGTATCAATTGTAATATCTCCTTTTTCATTTCTGACTGAGCTTATTTGGGTCCTTAATTTTCTATTTCTGGTTAATCTAGTAAGAGTTCTATCAATTTTGTTTATCTTTTCAAAGAACCAACTTTTTATTCCATTAATCTTCTGTATAATTCTTTTGTTTTTTATTTCATTTAGTTCTGCTCTGACCTTAGTTATTTCTTTTCCTCTGCTGGGTTTGGATTTGATTTGCTCTTCCCTTTCTAATTCCTTGAGATGATTCATTAGATTATTGATTTGTGATCTTTCTGTCTTTTTGATGTAGGCATTTACAGCTATGAATTTTCCCCTTAGGACTGCTTTTGCTGAATCCCATAGATTTTTGATAAGTTGTGTCCCCTTTGTCATTTAATTCAAGAAATCTTTTGATTTCCATCTTAATTTCCTCCTTGACCCAATAATCGTTCAGCAGTAGGTTGTTTAATTTCCATGACTTTGTGTAGAGTTGAGTGTTTCTATTGGAGTTCATTTCAAATTTTATTCCACTGTGGTCTGAGAAGATACATGGTATAATTTCTATTTTTTTTAATTTGTTGAGACATGCTTTGTGGCCTAAGATGTGATCAATCTTAGATAATGTTCCATGTGCTTATGAGAAGAATGTATATTCAGTAGTTTTTGTGTCGAATGTTCTGTAAATGTCCGTTAGGCCCATTTGCTCTAGAGTCCCATTTAAGTCCGGTGTTTCTTCATTTTCTGCTTGGAGGATCTGTCCAGTTCCATCAGTGGGGTGTTGAAGTCCCCAGCTATTACAATGCTGCTGTTTATCACTTTGCTTAGGTCTAGTAGGGTTTGCTTTATGAATCTAGGCTCACCTGTGTTAGGTGCATAAACATTTAGGATTATTATGTCTTCTTGTTGAATTGCTCCCTTTACCATTATATAACGACCATCTTTGTCTTTCTTAACTATTGTTGAAGTCTATTTTATCTTATACAAGAATGGCTACACCAGGTTTCTTTTGATTTCCATTTGCATGGAATATTTTTTCCATCCCTTCACCTTGAGTCTGGATGAGTTAATTCAGACTTGCACGTTATATGTGTTTCCTGGAGACAAGAGATACTTGGATTGTATTTTTTTATCCATTCAGCCAGCCTATGTCTCTTTAGTGGGGAATTCAAGTCAATCATGTTAATGGAAAGAATTCATAATGGGATGCATTTCTGTTCATCCTGTTGGGTAGAACCTTATTGCTTTGTTTTACCTCTTGAGCCATTATGGTATATGGGCTCTAAGTGTTAGCTTCTGGGTGATTTTACACTGGTGGGTATCTATTGTGCTGATCAATGTATAATGCAGATCTGAGTACTTCCTGTAGGGCAGGTCTGGTCTTGACAAATCCCCTCAGTGTTTGCTTGCCTGAGAAAGTCTTTATTTCTCTCTCATATAAGCAACTTAGTTTTACAGGATACAAAATTCTAGGCTGGCCATTATTCTGTTTAAGAAGACTGAGAATGGGGCCCCAGTCCCTTTTGGCTTGTAAGGTCTCCATTGAGAAGTCCGCAGTTAACCTGATGGGTTTTCCTTTGTAAGTTACCTGAAGTTTTCACCTTATGGTTCACAGGAGTTCCTCCTTCATATTAACTTTGGCCAGTCTGATGACTATGGGTCATGGTGATTGCCTCTTTGCAATGAATCTTCCAGGTATTCATTGAGTTTCTTGTACCTGGATATCCAAATTTCTAACAAGACCAGGGAAGTTTTCCTCAATTATTCCCTCAAATAGGTTTTCCAACCCTTGTGTGTTTTCTTCTTCCCCCTCAGGGATGCCTATGATTCTTATGTTCAGCCTCTTTCCATAATTCCATATTTCTTGTAGGCTTTGTTCATTCCTCTTCTCTGTTCTTTATCTTTGACTGACTTAATTCGAAGGTATTGTCTTCAAAATCTGAGATTCTTTCTTCTGCCTGATCTATTCTCAAAACTTTCTACTGTGTTTTGTATTTCCTTGAATGAATTTTTCATTTCCAGAAGTTCTATTTGATTTTTTTAATAATTCAATTTCTTTAGTGAATTTCTCATTCATTTCCTGTATTGTTTTTGTGGTTTCTTTGTGTTGGTTTTCCATTTTTTCTTGTATTTCATTGAGCTTCCTTATAATCCATATTTGTAATTATTTATCTGTCAGTTCAATATTTTCATTTTGGTTGGTATCCATTGGTAAGGAGTTATTGTTTGCTTTTGGGGGTGTCCTTTTGCTCTGCTTTTTCATACTTCCAGAGTTCTTTTGCTGATTCCTTCTCATCTGGCCTCTCGATCAAGTCCTGGGGGTGCTAGGCCTGCCTTGCAGACCTGTGTCTGAGTCCCTGAAGATAGATTCCTGATCATGCCAGGGAGAGGAGTGCTGGTCCCGAGTTGCCTATGGGGTATTCAAGCAGGTTTGAAGATCCTCTCAGTTGCCTCTGACCTGCTGTCTGCACCTCTTCCCAGCAGTTTGAATTGTGTTGGGTCCCCCAGCTTAATCTCCAGGATGGTGGGTGGGTCTTATGAGTACAAATCAGCCGTGCCCTGTTTGCTTGAGTTGGAAGATGCTATGATTAGCTATTGAGTTGTTCCCCCGTCATTGGTTGATATTTGTGTGACACAGCCAGCTGCTGAGATGTTCTTTTGTGCCCATGGTAAGCTCTTATCCCCCACGTGGGGTAGTTGAGTGCCCCAAGCTTTAGGAGGGACCCTGTAGCTCCCAGGGGGTTGCCTGATCTCCACTCCCACTGAGGTGGGGGGAGGGACAAGGCAGTTCGTGGCTAGATTGTGAGAGCCTGAAAGGCTTTGCAAAGCCTTGGTGGGGCGCAGAGGTTGCTTCTCTGGCCACTAGGGGGAGCTGCTGGTGGGAGGATGAGGACGAGCTCTCCAAACCAGGAGGGCTGTTCACGCGGGAGGGAGCAAAATGCTGGTATGTTAAGGCCCCGAGCTCGGATCTTTCCACCCTTGTCCAGTAGCACAGTTTCTCTGCGGGGAGGGGTGAGCGCTCTCCCAAATTGCCACTGCTTGGACCCCCAGCACATTCCCGTCAGTTGAGTCCACGTGGGCTCGCCCACCACCTGAGTCCAGATCTCAAACCTCCCCCCATCCGCGTGTCCGACCCACGAGCGTGCGTCTCCGCGGAACGCTGAGGGCAGGGAGTTCCCTGTTTTTGCACTCCTGCTCCACTACAAGTGCTCAAAGGGGGAGGAGTGGGCGCCTCTATTTCTCCCACCGGAGAGAAGCGGCCACTCATGGTGGAGGATCCGGGGCGGGGTTTTGGGGCCCAGGTGCAGCACTGGGATCTCCTGGTGGTTTCCGAGGCCTGGCAGCCGCTCTGGAGACAGAGAGGTGTAGCCTTGGGCTCTGGCATGAGAACCTCAGAGCCAAGACTGGGGAGGAGCCAGGAGCAGGGCCGTGGGGATGACAGGGCTGATCCGACCTGCGGGGGTGAGGGCTTAGGGCCGACCAGGCTGCAGGCAGTTGGGACCTGGTGGGCAGAGTTGGGGCCAAGCAGGTGGCAGGCTGTTCCATAGGCTCGGGGACCAGATGCCACGTGACATGGGCAGAGGTCAGTTCCTGTGGCCCAGGGACCAAAGAGCTCTCCCCACACCCCCCAGGACCCACCAAAGCAGTCGCCCAAAGTCTCCAGGTTGGAGCCTACATGCTCAGATCCCGTTTCACTGTTGGAGAGGGGCGCTTGGCTTCCAGACACCGGGTACACCTTAGTGGAGCCTCCTGTTTGGTTTGCTCCCTCCCCAACCCGGTGGGGGCAATATGAAGGCTGCAGCCACAAAGCTGAGTCCTGTGCCAACCTGGCGCCGTGCACCTGAGAGTTCAGGATGGCTTTAGCTGCCACCCAATCCCCACCACACCTGTTGCTGGTGCAATGACTCTGCAGACTCCAGGCAGGTCCCCAATCTGTGGCAGCAGAGAGAGCCCTCTCACAGGTCGGCCACAAAGCCTGCAGGGTGAACACGGTGCCCCAGCGCTCTCTCCTGCTAATCCTCCCCGGCACATGCTTTGATAGGATCAAATGTACCCCGTCACCTTTTCCTTTTTCCACACTGAGAGTCCCGCGCCGCTTCTCTATGGTCTCACAATGTTCCTTCTGAGAATAGCTGCCCGTAGGTAGGCTCCTGCTTCCTATTTATTCTTCTTTCCTCGGGAGCAGTGGGTTCATGGGCTGCTTCTAATCTGCCATTTTTTATTTTCCTCTCCTGATGACTCCTGCTGGTATCTTCAGGATAAACTCTTCCAATGGAGGCGGCTGGACCCCATGCCTACTCCCACCGGCGGCCGCGGGGGAAATTTTCCTTGGACAGAAAGGTACACTTGCAACTTGCTCGGCGCTGACTTCCTTCCCTGCAGCAGCGGCGGCATGTCCGGAGACCAGCGGTGCGAACCGGCCTCAGCGGCGCTTGCCTGGGGCCGGGGCTCAGGCGCGGGGAGGTCTCACACAGCTCTGCTGTGGATCGCTGGGCGCTGCGTCCGTCCTGCAGGCTGGAGCCCCTGAGATGCCAGCAGCAGCCTGTTTACTCTTCTTTCCTTGGGATCTGTGGGTTCGCAGGCTGTTTCTGGTCCGCCATCTTCCCTCCTGCAATCAAGAAACTTAATTTTAAATTATATTCAATGTTAGTTAATGGAAATTTAAATTGCTGCTTGTGGCTAGTGGCTGCAGTGTTGCACAGGGCAGGGATAAAGGCTCTGTTTCATGAGTGGCAGCAGGAACTTTGACTTTCTGGACAGGATTAACTTCAATTCCCATTTTACACCATACACACATTAAATTCCACATGGATTCAAGACAGAAATATGAAAATCAAAACCATTAAACATTTAGAAAAAAGTATAGGAGACTATGTTTATGATATTGGTAAACAGAACAATTTCCTAAACAAGCAACAAAATTAACAAACAATAAAGGACCATACTGATAAGACGTGTAAAATGTCTGAACGTCAAAGAGAGACTACAAAGTGAAAAGGCAAACAGACGTGTAGAAAATCTTCGCAATGAGTGTGACTAATAAAGAATTAGAAGCCGGAATACATGAAGAACTCCTAGAAAAATCAATTTAGAAATACATCTAACCCAGTTGGGAAAGTGCAGGGGACATGGTCTAGGGGTGTGTGTCCCCAGCTTTTCACGTCTCCATACGAGGGACCGGCACCAAGAGGCACTCAGGGCCTCCACCACCCCTCAACCCTCCTGAGTCCTCCCCAGAGAGGGGTGAGCTGCCATACAGGCAGGTGACAGATACGGGTCTTCACCTTGTGAATGGAATAAATCCCTCAAAAAGCTGTGCACCGGGAGGTTGGCTCAGTTCTCCCTGCTCCACCCTGAACCACTGCAAAGCAGCAGTCCTGGTGAGCCTGTCGGCTGCTCCAGCTACAGCACACCCCTAGGTAGGCTGCCCCAGGTGGGGCAGAGGGGCCCAGAGGACCGAGCTGCACATCTGTGCTGACCCACCTCCTCACCCGCTTTGCAAACCACTTGGACCCTGCCCTTCACACTTCCGGTGTGCACTCAAAGGCAGACAAAGGAGTCTTTGCTAATTGCCTAAAACCCCAACAGGAAGGAGCAGGCAACTCCCACGGGAAAGAACCAGGACTGGCCAACACACATGTGTAAAACTCTCCAGGTGGGGGGCAGTGCCAGCCAGAAAGCAGAGACGCTACCTCACAGCCACCAGCCTGGCAGCAGCAGTGAGGAGCACATGGGGTGGAAACTCACACTCCCCAGGGGTAGGGCAAGGGGGCAAAGCTGTCACGTTTGATTTATTCTAGAGGGAGCTGTCAAAAACCAATAACGCAAAATGCTGACCACCCTTTGATATCGATGGTGAGTATTTAGACATCAGTTGTACCACTTTCTGCACGTCTGTGTAGGCTGGACATGTTTCACCATTTGATGATGCTTTTCAGTGCAATACACCACAGTCTGCTCCCAGAGCTCCTCCTTGCCTTGGATAACTGCTTGTTTTCTGTATGTACATCTGTGCCTTATACATAACAAGAGTAAGATATTGTGCCCCCCGAGCCAATTTTTGCCCCCCAGTGGTGAGAATGCAAGGTCCACTGCAAAGTGGACATGTCCTGCTGGCCTTCACCGATGCAATGGTGGCCAGGCTGGCATGTAAATGGTGGCAGCCAGGGCCCACTGGTCAAGCTGCCCCTGATTTGGCCTGGGCCCCTGCAGTGCTAAGAGCAGCAGCCCCACAGTGTGAGACAGCCTTGCTGACAGGGCCAGCTCTGGCAAGACAAGCTCACAGCCACCAGCTCCCACCTGCTGTCCTGCCACCTCTGGCAGCTACACTGAGTCCCAACCACACAGTAGACCGTGCAAAGCAGCCTGCCCTGGAGCCCAGGGCTCAGCCGTCACTCCAGAAGTGTGGTTGGTATGACCACTGTCTCTTCCCAGCTCGGAACCAGCCCTTGCTGGCCTCTGCCTGGTCCTTGACAAATTCAGCCTAATCTATCTTCCCTCCTGTGGCCTGTTAGAGGCTCCAGGGAAACTGGCACTGATTAAATGACTGTAATAGACAACATCCATCTCTTCTTGGGGACCCCAAGCCCCAGGCCACCTCCAAGGGCTGGGAGGTGGAGACAGATGGGGCAGCCAGTGGGGCCAGCTCCAAGCCTGCCCAGAGGCTAACCAGGAGCCCTGTCCAGCAAGGCAGCTACCACACTACCCCACCCACCTGGCCACACTGAGGTGAGCGGCTGGTCCTGGAAGGCAGATGGGGTCCCCTGTGTCATGCCTCCCAAATCCCACCTACCTGGGCCAGGACTAAGGCTTCTCCGTTCTCTCCAGCCCACCCCGGACCTCAACTGAGCTGTGCCCACGGTCCTGCTGTGCCTGGCAAAGGCCGGTCCAGACTGCCCACCCACCCACCTACCCAACGGGAGCCACCTAGGAGGGAAGGAGCTAGCACCCACCGAGCCCCTCACAGCCCACGACCACTGGTCCTGTGTTGCAGAGAGGGAAACTGAGGCTCAGAGAGGCATGGCAGGCTGACCAAGCACCAGCCTGGCCTCCTGATCCTTAAGTCTGTACCTCTGGGGAAAGAGAAGAAAGAGGTAAACCCACCCTACAGCCCAATCCCCATGCCAAGGGGCATCTTCCCCAAGGCAGGGCTCTGGGGTGTACATGCACACCCAGACGGCCTGGTGTCCCACGGCCTGATGACCCCAAAGGGGAGAGGACCTGGCCCCAGCAGCCCAGCCCTACACACAGATGGAGCCTGGAGCACAGGCTGCCAGTGAGGGGACACCTGCAGAGAGGGTGACAGGCCAGGGGCCACCCAGGGTGCTGGCCGCCCCAATAGGCCAACAGGACCTGGGGGGTTCCAGCAGGCACCTTAAGGATGAGTGTTTTCTCTACAGAGGCGGCCTCTACTCCACAGTGGAGAAGTCAGGCCTGCACCAGGATTCACTTCTGTATGTGCAGAGAGCACAGTAGGGGAACAGGGACCAGGGCCCCAGCCTTCCTGAGAACCTGCCGGCAGCCCAGAGAAAATTCTGAAATGGGAGCCCACAGCCCTGGGACAGGCCCAAAGCAGGAGAGGGGCCAGCAGTCACAGGCAGGAAGGGCCCCATGCAGGGGCATCTCTCATCCCACCAACCTGTGCCCCCCGCGTGCCCTGACGGACCCACAGCTGATGGGGCCTGACATGTGCCCAGGTGACCGATGCCTCAACAGAGGCCTGAACAAGGTGCCCAGGGAGCCTGGGGAAGTCGCCTCTGCCACCCCAGGAGGTCCCAGGGCTTCTAGAGGGCCGGCAGTGTGGCGGCTGGCAGGGGCAGCTTTGCAGCATCAGCAGACGCAGGGCCTCACCCCGCTTGGCCGGCCTGCTGGGATGTGGGTCCAGCCCCACGTTGCTGGGACACTGTGTCCTCAGGGGAGGGGCTTTCCAGCCTGCAAGAGTCGAGCAGAAAGCCCAGGCCACGGTGAGGTGGGCATGCTCCAGTGGGCGAGGCGGTGCGACCCTCATCCCACTCCCCTCCCGAGGCACCACAATCCCACAATCCTCCCCTGCGATCTCCCCAGTGCTGACCCGGGGCTCAGCTTGTGCCCCGCCCTCTGGGCCCATCCTCTCCCCCGGCACCAGCTGTCTGAGTCGGCTCCGGCACGGTCGTGCCGCAGGCTGGGCGGCTGGAGGCAGAAGGCTGGGGCCAGGCTGCCAGCTGGCTCGGTTCTGACGAGGGCCCTTCCTGGCTGGGGGACAGCTGGTGGCCTTCTCACTGTCCTCACAGCTGGACCGAGCACTCCAGGGTCTCCTCTTACAAGGGCACTTATCCCACCACAGGTCCCATCCTCATGACCTCATCTAACTGCAATTACCCCCTTACTCCAAGTACAGCCTCACTGGGGGTGTCGGCTTCAACATGGGAATTTGGGGGGGACACAAACACTCAGTCCCCGACACGGTCCCAGTGCCTCTGGGTGATGCCCAGCCGGCCCCAGCAGGACCCAGCACCCACCGCAGGGAAACAGGGTGAGGGCACATCCTGCCCCACCAGGAGACCCCAGGGGCAGCTCAGCTGGAGCCTGAGGCAGGAGGGAGCCCGACGCACACGTCTACAGCACCAGGGCCCAGGAGGCTCCGAACACTCGAGATTCTTGCAGGAGAGCAACCCAGTCGGGGCAAGCAGGAGCCGCAGAGGGCAGCCAGTGCTTCTGGGCTGGGTTTCACTGCTGGGCGAGGCCTCCTGGCGCTTCTCAGCTGCGGCACCAATGCAGGAGGCAGCCGGGTCCAGGTGGTAGGTACCGCCACAGGATGGGGGCCGCCTCCGGGCACAGCCACAGAGGCCCTGCCAGGAGGACACCCAGGCCTGTGGTGAGGAGCAAGCTGGCTGGGGACATTCGCTGCCATAGCACAACAGGGCTGGCCACCACTTCCCTCTTCCTCGGGCCACCCCACTCCTCCCCACTCGGTGAGCACTGCCCTGGGCTGGCCAACCAGCGTCGCAGGTGGTCAGGAACCGTGCAGAGCAGATGACAATTCCTGGAGTTCCTCTGCTGGGCATGTCTATGGGTTCCCCAGGGCCCCCCCACAAGGGGCCTCGAGCTGCTGTCCCAGCCCGGGAAATGCTTCCTGGACCTGCCAGAAGCGCCCGAGTCTCCCGCCACAGTGGTACACCTCCACCCTCTCTACCCGGCCTGACACCCTCTGGGGCAGGGGCCTCATCCACCCAGACTCCAGGCCACCCATGCCGGGGTGCACAGGCTACCCCCAGCCAGCTCCTACTCGGCCCCACAGCCAGTGCCCTGGGCTGGGGGGGAGGAGTTGTGGTTCCGCACCGCCGTCCTCCCTGCGGGGAGGGGAGGCCCCACGGCTCCTTCCGCGCACCCCACCCCACAACCAGAACTGCGAGAATCCCCACAGTACCCTGAGTTTAATGGTTCGCCCGGGCTCCTCTCTGAGCTAGTGCCTTTTATTTTATGACTAAAGTACTATTATATACACAAGAGCACATTTAAGACACACGCTTCAGGAGCGGGAATGATGGTCATGCAGGAAAGAATAAATTTTACGTGCTCACATCTCCGGGCCATTAACAGGCGCAGCTACCCGTCCCGGCTGGCCTCCCCTCTCTCCAGCCTGGTGCTGGGGCCGGCTGGCACCTTTACAGCCCACTGATTTGCCCACGTTCAGGATGTACTGGGTTTCATAGCTTTAGTATGCAAATCCATAAAAAGCCCTTTGCTACCTCAATTAAATCATCAAATAATTACCAGCCAAGCCCCACACCCAATTCTCATCCAATCCCTGGGACTGAGAAGGCGCCAGGACAGCAGCTGGCCCCTGCCAGACCCAGGAGGCCTGGGGAACGGACCGGCCCATTGGGGATGTGGCCCGAGTCAGCCCCGCGAACACCCTGACCCGACCCCAGATGGCCCAGCACAGGCTGGGGAAGAGCCCACAGGCGGCAGGCAGGAAGAGGAGGCCAGGGCCCAAGGGCCAGCCCAGCGACGTGGGAACCCACAAGGCGTGTTGGCGGGCCACCCTGCACCCTCCCGTGCTCCCCCCAATCGTTCATCCGGCTGCCCTGATGTGCACCATGTGCCTGGCCCTGTGCAGATCACCGAGGCTCCGTCCCCAGCACTAAGAGGCCCCAGCTCAGGGCGGCCTGCTCCGCACCGCAGCCCAGGTGCACACTCACCCCCCACCCCCACCCTGTGCGCGTCCCGCCTGCTGGAGGAAGCTGTTCTGGCCTGCAGCCAGGAGGAGGAGACGCCTCTGTCACTGTCCCTGCTCTCCCTGCTCTCATGGGGCCCTGGGCTCACGGCTCGGGCAGAGACCTGTGCAGAGATTCTAGTATTTTCCTGTTTTGCAGGTGAGGCTCGGGGCCTCAGAGCTCAGACCCCACAAGGGCTCAGCTCCCTGAGGGCTGAGAGGTGACGGCGTTTGAGCCAGCCTTTGGGAGATGAGTCAGGACCTGCCGGGTGACAGAAGGGACCAGCAAAGCCAGAGCAGAGAGGTGTGAAAATACACGGCCATCCGTGTGACAGGCCTGGGAAGCCTATCCAAGGCGTTGGGGGGATCAAGAGGGCACCAGGACCCGGAGAGGGGCCTGTCCCAGCCAGCTCGGGCTGCTGGAACGGGATACCGCAGAGCGGCGGCTTAAACAGCAGACGTTTATTTCTCAGTTCTGGAGGCTGGAGTCCGAGATCAAGGCGCGGCCTTCGCGTTCCCTGTGAGGCCACGTCCTGGCTTACAGATGCTGTCTTCTTGCTGTGTCGTCACACGGCCTTTTCTTGGCACACGCTCATGGGGAGGGCAATCTCTCCTCTTCTCATAAGGACACTAATCCTGCCGTGGAGGCCCTGCTCTTGTGACCTCATCTAAACCTAATTACCTCCAAACACATCACATGGGGGTCGGGGCTTCAGCATGTGGATTTGGGGGGAACAATCATTTGGCCCACAGCAGGCCTGGAATGCCAGGCTAAGGAATCAGCCTCAACCTGGTGAGGGGAGCCGGCTGGACACATGAGACACGGGGCCCAGCTCTACTTTAGAAATTCCCTCTCCAGAAAAGATGAACCTGGCTGACCCCAAGTCACATCCTTTACAATAAAACTACACCCATCAGTGCAGTGCTTCCCTGGGTTCTGGGAGCCTAGGGCATCATCAGACCTAAGGGCAGTCACGGGAACCCCTGGACTGGCAGCCAGCGGGTCAGAAGTGTGGGTGGCTGGAGCCCCTGACTTGCACCTGGCATCTGGAGTGGGGCAGTATTGTTGGGCACCGTACCCTTTAACCTGTGGGGTCTGCAAGACCCGGGGGCGATTTGTGCAGGAGTGACATGTGGTTCGCCAGCCCTCCAGCAGCGGCAACCTCCCACCCGGGTGGTCAGGCAGCAGCCCGGTGCGGCCACGCCGCTTGCAGGCAAGTAGATCTGCACGTCTCCAGGGGCTGGACAGTCTGGCAACAGAACACTGAAGGGCCACTGAGGAGCATGTCCTAGCTGCCGTCTGGGGGCCTTCCCCTGACATGTTCTGATACGACCCAGGAAGCACCAGTGACCAACGTTCAGACAGCATCAGCGGCTTGGAACGGGACCCAGCGGGACAGTGGTGCACCTTCTCAGGAGCACGCCATCACCCAGGCAGGCTCCGCATTCCACGGTTCTGTGTAGAGAACAAGACTCAACAGCGCCGGGCCCAAACCTGACTCTGAGGAGCCTAGCTCTGAGCGTGAAGATGCTGGGACCACCTCGACTCACTTACTCTCCGTTCCACAGACGCACGAGGGTGAGCCACGGCAAAATCCTGTGATTACGTAAGTCTAGAAGAGCCCTCCGATGAATGTGAAGTAGAACTCCCGTGTGATACAGCAGCAGTCCCCAACCTTTTTGGCACCAAGAGCCGGCTTCACGGAAGACAGTCCTTCCACGGACAGGGGAGATGGGGGCAGGGGGAGGTGGTCCCAGGATGACCCCAGCCCACCACATTCACTGTGCAGTCAAACTTCTCTGCCAACAACAATCTGCACCTGCAGCCGCTCCCCACATGATCAGGCACCGACTCTCACGTGGAGCGCAGCCCAGATCCCCTGCATGTGCGGTCCACGGGAGGGTTCTCCCTCCTATGAGAATCCAATGCCGCCGCTGGTCTGACAGGAGGCCAAGCTCACGTGGTGATGTAAGCAATGGGGAGCAGCCGCGAACACAGATGAAGCCTCGCCCGCCCGCCCCCCACCTCCCGCCTCGCGGCCCAGCCCCTAACAGGCCACTGACCGGCACCAGTCTGTGGCCTAGGGTTTGGGGACCGCAGTGATACAGCCCTGTAAATGCTTTACAGGCAGCATTTTTTCTTTCTTAGAGGTACATAAAACAACAGTGCACCTTATAATCAGTGACATTCAACAGGATGGTTAAAAAATAAAAACACATGGTCCAGCAGGGTCTACCCAAGGGAGCAAGAGTGGCTCGCCTTAGATCAATCTCTTAGCGTGACTCGCCAAGGCCACTAAAGGGGATACAGGACAAAAAAACCACATGAATTATCTCAATAGACACAGAAGAACTGTGTAAAGTTCAACACCTATTTATAATTCCTAAAAACCCCCAGAAGGCTACAAATGAAAGAGAACATCCTTAACCTGATAAAACCTATTTCCCAAAAACCCTCAGGAAACACCAGACTCGAGAGAAATCTAAGACAGAATCTCTTCAAGATCAGAGTCAAGGATGTCCCTTATCACCACGCAGTTTGATGTGATCCTGAAAGTCCCAAGAAACACTGCAAGCCAGGGAAAAAAAACCAAATGAAGTAAGACGCGTAAGGATTGGAAAGGAAGAGATAAAACTGTCACAGCTGGTGGATAATGTGGCCATCTATGTAGAAAATGTCACCCAATCAACAAGCAGCTAGGATGAACAGTGGCTACAAGATAAACCTACAAAAATCAATAATATGACTCCACACCAGCAATAATCAACCAGAAAATAAGATGCTGCTCACAACAGCAACCAAAGCAATTATGTGGCTAGGAGTTAAAATTGCCAAAGGATGGACTGGACTTCTGTTGGGACAATTTTGGAATTCCATGAAAGGAATGACGGGAGAAGGTGCCACAGTCAGATGTGGGACGAGTCCAGACGGCACAACCCACAGTGTCCCCAAATTAGTTTCTAGAGCAACGCCATGCAAATCACAGTTCCAGCAGGGCTCGTCAAGAAACCGGACAGCCCCATCCTAAGCATGCTGCAGAAGGAGGAGAGTCCAGGAATGGGGAAGCTGATTAGGGGAAAAAGCAAAGAGAAAAGACTCACTGCACGGAATGGAGACAAACTGCAAAACCATGGTAATGAAACATAAAAATAAAAGCCAGTGTGTACCAGGGAAGGAGCAAGCGGACACTGAACAGACTCGGGGACATGGGGGAACTCAGATAGGCAAAAGGTGACTCCACAAATCAAGGAGGACACAGTGTAGGGGAAATGGCTCATTATATGGAAAGAAATAAACTTAGATCCCTACAGATGGATTAAAGATATAAAAGAAAATATGGGAGGGGCCAGGAGGGGCCAGGCAGGAGAAGTACTTTGTGGACAGGGCTGATGGGTGCCAGCACTAAGGACTGCCAGTAACCACACCTCCGCATCCACACCCAAAAATCAACAGAAGAAAGGTGCTCCCAGACACAGAGAGGAGGGTGGGTTGGAGGGGATCCTGGGGACCGTGGCTGTTGTCAGCACCAAGCCCGCTGGAGAGCCCAAGGCACAGCCCCAGACCACATCAGTGCTCAACCCCTTCTGCCAGAACTCTCTCCCACCCCCCTGCCAACTAAATCTTACTTAAGTGTGCATGGCTGATAGAGTGCATGGGTGGCTCTATCAAGACTTTGACTCTGCAACTGGAGACAAGGACCTTGGCCACGGGGACTTTCAGGTTTCATGACCAGGCCACAGGGGTCATTCTGAGGGACTGGGACATGGAGAACAGGTGCAGGCCGGCACTGGCCAGGGCCACAGGCAGAAGGGAGTCCCTCAGGGGCAAGCCCAGGTGACAGGCTCCAGTCTAGCCACCAGGCCCTTCCTGGAGACCTCACTTCCCTGACGGCCACCACCAGCCCCAGCTTCAACCAGGTTGAGGAGGAGGAGAAGCAATCTCCTTCATATAAATGTTTAATTGGGAATTAATATTTATAAGGCTCTTGAATGATGGTGCTGTGGGTTTAATAAATATTAACAGGGAATGGGTGTCTCCCCTTCCCATGCTCTGCTAATGCCTCTGTTTGCACAGCATCCATTATTCACCGTGTCCCTCAGCCCCAGCCTGCAGGAGGGGGTGGGTACCTGCTCCCTTCCTCCTGGGGCTCCTCCAAGGGACGGGCCTTCTGGAGGCCCAGTGGGGGCGCAAGTGAAACCGCGGCCTCTGGGGCTGATGATTCCACAATAGGATGGATGGGCCACCTTTCTGGGGAACTGTGACTGCAAGGACGCCCACTGCCCCGTCCCTCACTGGCACAGACACCACCCACCGGCCCGCAGAAACTTACAAGCCAGCCTTGCCTTCAGTCCTTCCGGGGCTCCTGCCAGAGACCCCACCTCCCCCAGGAAGCCCTCCTGGCCTGTGCGGAGGAAGCAATGCCTGCCCTCCTCCCACCCCAGGGCTGGCTGCGCTCCTCCCCCACCTGGCAAGGGCTCGGAGGCCCAGCGACCCCAGCCCAGCCCGGCGTAGGTGGGATGCTCCGAGGAGACAGGTTTCTGCCCGTACCCTCCACCAGGAGGGGGTCCCAGGCCTTGCCGCCCCTCCGCACCTGCTCCGGCCCGCGGGTGGAGCTCCGGCGCCCTCGTGTGGCCTGCGCGGGCACGACTTTGGCCACCGCCACCGAGGGAGACCCAGGGAGGGTGAGGACAGGACCAGAGGTTACGCACCAGGGTCAGGGCCCACCGGGCTGCAGCCCCCGCCCCCGCAGCCCGGGTTCGCACATCCCTGCCGCAGGGACTCCACTCATGACCTGGGAACTTTCCTGTCCACGAAGAGCGGCCGCCTTCTGCCGGGCCTCCCTCCCCACCCCGGCCTCCAGCCTCCAGCCTCCAGCCACGGACCCCTCACCCAGCAGCCCAGCAGCCGCCCACCTCTCCTTGACCCAGACACACCTCCGGGCTCGCTGCTGTGCACCTAAGAGGAAAAGGCGGAGGCACAAAGTATTTAGAGAGTTTGCCTGAGCCAAAGTGAGGGCGCCTTGGTCAGCCTTCGTCACCAGCGGGTTTTTAAAGGCCAAAGAGGACAGGGAGGGAGGGGCTGATACAAAGTTGCGGTCAGGCATGCTCACGGGTTCACAGAGGACACGCTGACAGTGACCGGCCACCGCTGAGCAGGTCTGGAGCCAGCAAGCGGCCTCCAGAGGCGATGACGCCACTGCTATTCCCTTCTGCTGCCCCTCTGGGCCTGAGCGCGCAAAGGGGCCCGCGTTCCGCAGCCCACAAGTTTCTCAGCTTCTCCCCCACGCTGTGCCTGGGACGCCAACCAGGAGTGGGGGACAGGGCCTCCCCGTCCCCAGGGCAGACGGCTCTGAGGACCTCGCCAGACCCCCCTCCCCACCCACCACGGACCTCCCCGGGAAGTACCGGACAGAGCCCCAGTGCCCTCCCGCGCCCACCCGGTCCCTCCGCCTGCCCCGCTTCCCCTGCGCCCCGCCAGCGCCCGGGGTGTGGGGCGAGCAGGGGAAACAGCCCGTCCCGAGCTAGCTGCCCCTGCAGACCGCCCACAGCCCTCGGAGCGGGAGGACCTGAGAGACGCCAGCTCTCCCGGGTAACCGGCCTCCGCCCGCGCTCGCTGCCCAGCGCTGCCCTCATCCCGCCTAGCCTGGCCCACCTAGCAGGGTCTCAGGCAGGAGCAGAGCGGGCAGGGAGCAGGCCTGGTGCCTAGGCATCCCCAAGCGGAGGCAGGCTGGGGGGACAAGGTTAGGGCAGCCGGGGCCAGGACTCCGCCCTGCGGCCGGGACGCTGCCCCTTCCCGCCACCCGCCCCGCCCACACTCGCAGTCCCCCGCAGGGCCCGCTCCGGAACCCCCACCCCACTGCGCCCGGCACCGCACCGCGCGGGGGAGGCCCGCGCCTGAGCCCCACCCACGCTCTCCCAGTCTGCACCCCGCTTCGTCCTCTCGCGCAGTCGCGCAGCCCTCGGACCGCGCCCACGGCACAGGCACGTGCTTCGCGCACGTGGGGCACCGCTGTCGCCTCCGGACCAGAGATTAGCGCAAGACCTGGGCCTGGCCAATGGGCGCATTCTGTCTGCTGGGCCCAGTGACTGGCTGTGGGATGGGCACATGACCCAGGTCTGGCCAGTCAAAGCCTTCCTCGGGAGTTGGCGGGAACTCCGAGGAGGCCTGGGAGGCAGGGGACGGCAGGGGACGGCACGGGGAGCCCGGCTCCGGGAGGTGGTGGCTGCCGGGCTCGCCCCCACACGAAGGGCCTGCGGGGAGAGCCGAGCGAGAGTCCTGCTGGCACTGGGGTCCGGCCCCCCGGGGCCGTCGTGCCCGGGCCTGGTCGCCCGCACCTCCCTCGGCGCCGCTCTCCGCAGCCCCCGCTTGCCCGTCCCCGTGTCCCCAGGGCCTGCGACCCGCAGCCCCCACCTGGGACACAGCCAGCACCCCCCGCAGTGCGCCTGTCCCTCCCCGGCCTCAGCTTGACGTGCCCTCTGCCCGCCGGGCCCGCGCCCGGCTGGCACTAGTCCTGCGGGATGTCCGCGAGACCCCGCCCACGGGCCGCTGGCCCCCCGGGTCTGAGCGGAGTCTCCTCCGAACCCAGGCGCGGCTGCGGGAAGTGAATGTGGTTGTTCTGCCATCGGTGCTCCCGACTTCCTTGCTTCCCTGAAAGCCACAGCTGGGCTCTCCGCTCTCCATCCCGTCCCGTCCCCCCACCCCTGGTCCCCAGACACCCTCGGGAAACTGCTGGGGCCAGCAGGGTCCGAATTCCCCGGGGGGCCCACAGGGAGGGCCTTGAGGGAGGCGTTTTGGCTGAGAGGGCCTGAAGAGCCTCCTGCATGGGCAGAACCCCGACAGCAGGCCGGTGGCGGGGAAGGGGCAGCCCATCCCGTAGGTGTCTGTTCTCAGGGCCTTTCCTGAGCCAGCCCTGAGCACTCTGGGACCTCCGCTGGGGAGCAGGCCTGAGCCTGTGAAAGGTGCCGCTTCACCGGCACACAGGACAGCCCTGAGAGCCCGCAACCGGAGAGCCCCAGTGGGGGATGGGTGCCCTCCCCCATGGCCAACATGGCCCAGTTAATGGAGCCACCACCTGACCTGGTGCTGGGCGGCCCACAGTTGTCCCGAGTAGAGGACGGCAGCCATGAAGTGAGGGTCCCATGAAGGGGTGTGCCAGGAGGCACATGGAGCACCCCGACCTGACCCCAGAAGCGCTCGGGGCATCTTTGGGCTGTCACAGATGGGAGGGGCAGGACTGGAGTGCACAGACTTCCACACTGCAAGAGGATTCCGGGTGGGAGGACCCCACCCCACTGCCACCCCTACACAGTCATCACAGCCCCAGGTAGGCCACTTCATGCCAAGGCCTGACATCCACAACAAGAGACCCACTAGCTCAACTTTCCCTCTCCAGGTATAACTCCTCAAAACCTAGCTCTAGCAATTGCTGGGGCTTCCGGGGGCTTAGGGGATCGTGTTATTAATGTAAAGAGAGTTTCTCCCCTTTGGAGCCTTTCTTTCTCTGCCAGCCAAGCAGCTCCCAGGCAGGGCCAGAGGACAGCAAATCTCGGAGTGAGAAGACTCCCTGGCTTGAGTGTGGCCATACACAGGTGTCACTGTGCCTTATGGCTTCCTGCTTTTCAAATTTCTTCTTACTGGCATAAGAGGCTGGGATGGTTGCTTTTGTTTTCTAAAATCCTTAAGGAGTAAAAATCCCACACAATCTTGGAGGAAATTAAATTTAGAAATTAAATGCTAGGCTTGGCAGGTACCTTGACGGAGCCCCCAACAGGGCCAGACTGACACATCCATTGAGACCATATCACAGTTATTAACCTTTTGCTCCAAAACATGGAGAAAAGCTGCTAGAAACGCAGGGAGAATTTTCCTAAACCACAGTCACAGTAAGAGACTTCATCACACCTCACTCGGTAATTGCCAGATCAAAAAATGAATAAAGGAAAAGAGAATATTAATAGAACAATTAACCACCATAAATTAATGGATATGCAGGACTTTGCACTCAACAAAGAAAGTGCATTCCTTTCAAATAACAGACAACCAAAAAAAAAAGCATGCACGAGAACTCTGAGAAAATCTCAGTAGATCCCTACAAGGAAAAATCATACATGCAGCATTTTCTGAACACAATGCAACAAAACATGGAACTAACAGATAATATTTTTTAAAGTTCTAACCTCTTGTGAGGCTACATTTGACTCATTCTGCTCCTTACAGCCTGGATGATTCTGCCTCCTTGCCTGCAGAAGGAGGACCAGGCTGTTGCCTGCACATCTCTGTCTTCTGAAAATTAAAGGCAATGAAACACAGAGCCCGGCACACAGACAGCGCCCAGTGAGTGTCAGCAGCCAGCACTAGTGTAAGATGAGACACACACAAACACTTCTCCGAATGACCCTGAGTTAAAGAGGAAATTAAACATCAAATTACAGACTTTCGATTAATTTAATAACGAGGGTACTGTACATCAAAAACCATGGGATACAGCCAAGTGGCTCTCAAAGGACAATGTACAGCCTCAAATGATTCTAACAGAAGGTAAGAAAGAGTGAAACCTTTCATTTAGAAGCTGAAGAAAGAAAACATGACCCAAAAGAAATTTAGGGGAGCTTGGTCTAGGTCCCGGTTCCTCTATTTCTATCCCCTCCCCAGCTGTGGTGATACCACTTGTTACTGTCTCGTCTGAGTTTTTATAAGGACAACGTGTTACTTCCAAACGCTAAAAGAACAGAAACAGGCTTTACATGCTAGGAGTCAACCCCAGGCCTCCACAGCCTAAGGGTTCAAGCTCCTTGCTGCCGACCCTCACACAGAGCCCCGGGACCTCTGGAAGCAGCTCCTCAAGGTCAGGCACATTGGAGGGGCAGCCAGCCTGGGCAAGCAGCAAGACCACACCAATGTCCGAAACCCAAGCCTTCTTCCACAGGGCTCTTCAAACATTTTCCTTATCATTTTATTCTGAAAATTTCAAACACACAACAAAGTTGAAAGAATTGTTGCTGCCCAATCAGATTCATTTGCCTGCTGCCCGAGAGGAAGCCAAAACACCGAGACAGCAGGGTTTACAACAGAGAAAGAGTTTATTCTGAGTAGCGCTAAGCAGGAAGAGAGGAGAAATCCGAGAATTTGGGAGACAGGGTTTTTAAAGACAGTATGGCATAGGCAATTGAATCTGCTAATTGGCTGTGTTCGGGGTGGAACCATAGGGTTGTAGAAATTGTCTTCTTTGCTGACCAGGTTCTTGGGTGGGGATCACAAGACCAGTTGAGTCAGTTCCTCGGTATGGGCCACTGGTCCAGGTGGGTCAGCTGTTCCACTGGAATTCGGGAGCTGGAAGATATCTCAGAAACTACCCCTAGGTTTCAAAAAAGTGATGTTATCTATGGAGAAAGCTAAGAATCTTTATGACCACCAGCTATGTGGCTCCAAAGTAGCAATTATAGAGAAGCAAACAGGAGAACAGTGGCTAATTATTATCATTATTTTTAGCTAGGCCTGTGCCTTATTTTTAGCTAGGCCCTTACCACAGTTCTCGCCTTGCACCCTTTTATCAATTTGTAAAGGCAGTTTCAAAGTTGTACAGAGGACACCATTTACCCACCTTCTAGAGTCTTCCTTTAACATGAGTGGTCCTAGCTCTGCCCCCAGTGGCTCCCTCTCCCCACCAGCTATGTGTCCCTCAGCCATCCTATTTTTTAATACATTTCAAAGTAAGTTGCAGACATCTCTCCACTCCCCACTCACACCAAGCCCTTCGGCAGGCAGGTTTCAGCTAACCAAATTTTAGTATTTGTTTACAATTCTCTTTTTTCTTTTGAAGTAAAATGTATATATGGTGAATATTATTCAGCCATAAAAGGGAATTAATTATTGATATATGCTGCAACATGAATGAAGCTTGAAAACGTTATGCTAAGTACAAGGAGGCAGACACAAAAAACAACCTACTACGTGATCCCATTCATATGAAAGTCCAGAGTAGAGAGATCTATAGAGACACAAAGTAGATTAGTGGTTGCCTAGCACTGGGGGGCCCAGGGGGTAAGAAGGTGACAGCTGATTGTACGTGTACTCATCAGTGAGTTCTAACAAAAGCACACACCTGTGTAACCCACGCCCCTACGGAGAGGTAGAACATCACCATCATGCCAGAACATTCCCTGATGCCCCCTCTCAGTAAAGACCTCCCACCCACCTCAACCCCCAGAGGGTCATACTGCCAGTATGATTTTTTGCCTATTCTAGAACACATAAGAGGAATTATATAGTATGTCCTCTTTTATGTAAGGTTTCTGTTACTCAGCATAATGTTTTTAAGATTCCTACATGTTGTTGCCTATATCAGTAGTTAATATTGATATTTTTAAATCAATGTTGGATCACTCTTTTAAACAGATTCAACAAAATCTAAATATCATGGTGATTTAACACTTGCCATCATCAATTTTAAAAAGACAATTCTTTAACAGGCAGAAGCTTTCTCTCCTTTATCTTGTGTTTTCATTCGGCTTTGCCCACGGAATTTTATCCTAATGTGATATATTTTATGCTTGAAAGTCTTTCACTGATCATCCATCATACTTTTCTGCAATTAAAATATGGGTATAAATTGAAATGCCATTTTTTATCCCTTACTTCATAAGGCTGTTAATTATTTTTAATTATTTTTTCTGCTGGATTTAGTTATTTTTACAATTATTAGCTCACAACTCATCAAAACCACGGATTTAGATATAAATAATCTACATTATATATTGATAAAAAGTTGTTATACAGAAAAAGGTAAATTTTCATTGGAAATGCATCGCTTGACGAAACGGGTGGGGCTTTTCTCTATGAAATTCCTGTTTCCACGTATGAATATTACTGTTAAAAGATTCACTGTTCCGCACCCAATTTACTGCTTTTTGGGTTTTAAAGATGTCAGCGCTAAGCAGCTTTGTTCGCACACGTCTGTGGGACAAAGGAGCACTGTCGCAGCAGTTCCCAAATCTGCAGACAGAGGCGTATGGAACACCACGGCGGCGGCCCGGGCGCAAAGCCACCGCCGCCACCGCGGCCACCGCCGCCACCGCCACCGGCCGGGCTTCGTCGGGTGCCCGGGCGGGGGTCGACGCCGCGGAACCCGGGTGGGGGCCTGGACTCGCACCGGCCCGGGAAGGGCTCCGCGGGGACCCCCCAGCCCCGCCCCGCCCCGCCCGCGCGGGGGCCCCCCCGCCGCCGAGACAACGGGGGCCGCCGCCTCCCGCCGCCAGAGGGCGCGCGCCGCCCCCAAACGGGCGCGGGACTGGGCGGGACCGGGCCGGGGGCTCCTGCACCTGCCCAGGGGGGGCGCCGAGCCTGGGTCCTGGCTGGTTCAGCCCGTGCCCGCCCCGCCGCGCCTCCCCACCGCCCGGCGAACTTCTCCTGGGAAGCCCCACCCTCGTGGTCCGGGCAGGGTCAGGGAGGCCCGGGAGAGAGGCCCGGGAGAGAGGCCCCGCAGCACAGGGTCAAGTGTGCGAGCCGCGGACACAGGCTCGGCGGGGTCCCGCAGCCCTCCCAGCACAGGCGTTGACGCGGTGCCCCTGCTTTCAAACATTCGTTCCAAATTCCGGGCCTGTAAACGTGTGTGTCCTTCAGATTCTCCGGCGTCCGTCGTAGCATCCTCCTGCTCCCTTCATGACGAGTTAAGCTCTTTCACAAGTGCTCGTGTTTACATCTGTACGGGAGTCGTAACTTTACCCTTTTGAAAATTGCCATTTAACAACTTTCACCCATTTGCTTTATAGAACATCACCTACAGAACGTTCTCAGAGTAACAAAGCCACTGCCACTCCTGGGGATGGACGCCAGTGTGGTTTTCACATAAGCTGTCACTTTCTCTTCCCCAGCTTGTTCACAACCCCACGGCATCTGCACCATCAAAGTACACAGCCACGCCATGCACTACGAGGCCTCCTTTACTGGCTTCTTACACTTAGCACGATGTTTTCAAGGTCCATCCACGCTGTGGCATGTATCAGCACTTCGTTCCTTTTTGCTGCTGAATAACACTGCATTGTATAAACTTGCCATATTTTTGCTATCCGTTCATCCATTGATAGCTATTTGGGTTGTTTCCACTATTTGACTATTATGGGCAATGCTGCTATTAATGTTCATGTACAAACTTTTGCACGGATGTAGGTTTTCGACTCTCTCGGGTGCATACCCAGGATTGGAAATGCTGGGTCATAGGGTGAGGTTAGGTGTAGCATTCTGAGGGCCTGCTAGACTGTTCTCCAAAGTGGCTGCACCATCCTCCACTGCCAGCAGCAGTGCGCGAGGGTGCCAGCATCTCCGCAGCCTCGCCAACGCTCGCTGACAGTCTGTTTGATTCCAGCCCTCCTGTGGGCGTGAAGTGGCGTCTCCTGCAGTTTTGATTTGCACCCCCAGTGTGCAGCTCTGCTCATGGCCCCGTGGCCGTTCTTACGTTCTTTCTGAAGAAATACCCAGCGGGTCTTCTCTGCCTGTCTCCTGTACTTGCCATTTTCCTCTTGAGCCTTTTCACGCTTTCTGCATTTCTTTTTCATTTTTAAAATTTTTCTCTTTTTATCTTTATCTTAAAACATTTTCTGTTGTGTTTATTCACTCTGTGCTCCCTCTGGTTTGCTCTTAATTTCTAAAATAATTTTTCATTTTATTTCTAATTCTCTTGTAAGTTCTCTCACCTCCTTTCCAAGTTTCCTAATTCTGATTTATGTTATTTTTTCCTGCATCGTACCCTTGCCTTGATGCCGTTACGCCTGTTCTGAACGTTCGGTGCTGTTCTCATGGCAGCCAGCCTCCAGCACCGCTCACCTGTCCTGGCTCCCAGCGTTGCTGCTCACGGGCAGGCCCCGCCCCCTCACAATGGCCGCCTGGTGCAACCTGTAGAAGGCGGGAGATGTCATGGTGTTGACTTCTGGGGCTAGGTCGTCAAAGGCATTGCAGCTTCCCCAGAGCAGTCATGCTGGGGAAAGCTGGCCGCCATGCCGTGAGGACGCTCAAGCAGCCTAGCAGCGAGGCCCACACAGCGGGGACCCGACCTGCCAGCCGTGTGAGGCAGCCACCTGGAAGTGGGTGCCGAAGTCCAAGCAGCCTTCAAATGACGGCAACCCCAGCAAACCTCTGACCACATGAGACACCCAAGCCAGAGCTTCCTGAGCTTTGGAGTGACTTGTTATGCAATGCGTGGCAAACATGCAGACGACTGGCGTGTGGTGTATCTTCCGGTGTGCTTTTGTTGTCTGCAGGATGCAGCTCCTGCTGTTTTTCTCCCTAGAGTACTTCCTGTGTGGAATCTGACTCCGTCCGTCTCCTTTGCTCGCTTTCACATCCCACTGGCCTCCTGAAGCTTAGAAGGCAGGCGTGGCAGGCACAGCTTTTCCAGGCATGGCTCGGGGGCACCCTCCTGTGCTGTTTTGTGGAATGTCGGGCCTCGCTGGGCCCTCCTGACTGCTCCTCTCCTCTCCCACCTGTGTCTGGCCTCCTTTGTCCCCACCCGGTCGCCTGTCCTCCTCAGCTTGGGTCTGCTCTCCACACCTCCTCAGGGGGCTTGGGCTGGTCAGTTCTGAGAGTTCAGGGGGCCGGGATGCTTCAGGCCCTTGGACTCTGTGTGTTTGGTCCCCCAGCAAGTGGGGCAGCCCCTCCGGCCTGTGCTGCCCCCCCCCGTTGGCTCAGTGAGCGTCTGGGGAGGTCCTCGGAGCCCCCCGGCTTCCCCCTGCTCCAAGACCGCCGGGCCTCACAGCTGTTGGTGGTCTCCTCCTGCCCACTCACTGTGTGTTCCCGGGGGACGCGCAGCCACCTGGCTCGATGACGGCTGGTGTCCGTGCATCTCTGGCTGTGTGATCCTGGTGGCTCTGTGTGTTCTCTGGGGAGGTGGGGGGACCAAAGTCCTAACAACCTCTACATCCTTTTCCGAACCCAGGAGGTTGCAGTGTTTCAGTACCTCAGAGCAGCAGTCATCTTACGCCCAGGACCTGCAGACCCAGTCGACTCCTTTAATCTCAAGAGTGTACAAAGCCGATGAAGGTTAACACTCGAAACACAGCTGTGAAGCCAGGCAAAGCCACAGAAGAAGTGAAAACGCATTTTACTGTGTGAAAGAAGCCTATCTGGAAGAGCTACATCCTGTATGATTCCAATTATATGACACTCCGGAAACGGGAAAATTACAGACAGCGAGAGGGTCAGTGGCTGCCAGAGGTGAGCAGGGAGGGAGGGTGAACAGGCAGAGCACAGAGGATTTCCAAGGCAGGGAACGTAAAATGCAGCCACTGCGGAATGGCAATGTTTCAAACAGCATTTCAGAAAACTAAAAACAGAATTACCATATAATTTAGCAATTCCACTTCTGGGTATACACCCAAAAGAACTGAAAGCAAGGACTCGAACAGATATTTGCACACCCATGTTCGTAGCAGCATTATTCACAAATAGCCAAAAGGTGGCAGCAACCCAGGTGTCCATGGATGGATGAACACACTAACCAAATGTGGTTTGTCCAAACGATGGAATATTACTCAGCCTAAAAAAAAGAAGGAAATTCTGACACATGCTGCAACATGGATGAACCTTGAGGACATTATGCTGAGTGAAATAAGCCAGTCAAAAAAAACAAATACTGTAGGATTCCACTTGTAAGAGGTCCCTAGAGGAGTCAGATTCATAGAGACAGACAGTAGTAGAAGGGCGGTTACCACGGGCTGCGGGACGGGAGAGGGGAGTTAGTGTTTAATATTTCAGACTTTCGGTATGGGAAGATGAAAAGGTTCTGGAGATTGCTTGCAACAACGTGAATGTCCAGTTGCCCCTTGAACAACACAGGTTTGAATTGAACTGCACGGGTCCACTTATACTTAGATTTTCTTCTGCCTCTGCCACCCTTGAGACAGCAAAACCAACCCCTCCTCTTCTTCCTCCTCAGCCTGCTCAACAGGAAGACGACAAGGATGAAGACCTTTATGATGATCCACTTCCACTTAACGAATAGTAAATACGTTTTCTCTTCCTTATCATTTCCTTAATATGTTCTTTTCTCTAGCTTACTTTATTATAAGAATATAGTATATAATGTATATAACATATAAAATGTGTGTTAATCGACTGTTTATGTTATCAGTAAGGCTTCCAGTCAACAGTGGGCTCTTAGTAGTTAAGTGTTGGGGGAGTCAAAAGTTATATACAGATTTTCAACTGTACGGGGGTCACTGCCCCTAGGCCCCATGTTGTTCAAGGGTCAAGGGTACTTAATGCCACCGAACTTGAACTGTACACTTAAAAATGGTGCAGATGGTGGGGGGGACCCTCGGTCGACTGGTTTAACAGTAGATTTGATGCAGATGAGAGGGAATTGATGAACCAGAAGAGAGGTCTGAGGTAATCTCCTGGGACCCAGCACAGAGAGATAAGGGGGTTAAGAGAGTTCAAAAGAAGTTGAGAAACGTGAAGGCTAGAATAAGAAGGTAGAATAAGAAGTTACAACATACAAAAGGTGAAAATGGGTATAATGGGGAGAGGCAATAGGCAAGGAGATATGGCTGAGAATTTTCCAGAACTGACAAAATATTGAAACCTCAGCTTCAAGAAGTACAATAATCTCAAGCAGGATAAATAAAAGAAACTCATACCCAGATTCTTCTTGGTAAAACTGCAGAATGTGGAGAAAGCACATGTCGAAAGCAGCCAGAGTGACCGAACACTTCTCAGCAGCAGTCACAGAAGCCAGACTAACACCTGCAAGGTGCCGAGAGAACACAGGCAGCGGCCCAGGCTCGCACCCCAAGCTAAACTCTCGTCTAAGGATGTGGGAGGCATTAAGGCATAAGACGAACCCAACTGACTACAGCACCGTCAGGAGTTCCTTAGTAAAGGAATTCCCAAAGAACGTAATCCAGAAGGAAGGGACCTGTGAGCATCAAGAGAGAAGGGCGTGCAAACAAGCTGGCAAACGTGCATAGATCTAAACAGGCACTGGCTGCATGAAACAAAATCACGTTTAATTTAAAGGGTAATGGAGGCAAGAAAGGCCTAATATTGGACAATACCATTGTAATAATCTGTAAGCCAGGAGGGGATGATCTACCAGGAGGATGGAGACGCTGGCTATCTTTATATTCTAAATACACATGAAAAGTTCTAACAGTGACCATTTTAAAATAGAAATAGAGCATATAACTTCCACTTAACTCTCCAAGGAACAAACAAAGTGTCAGATTGAATAAAAGCCATGGAAGAGCACTGCAGGCAGCAGGAACAGCACGTGCAAAGGCCCGGGGGAAGGAGTGAGGCACGTGTCTGAGACTATCAGTGCAGCCAGAGGCAGAGAGGCAGAGAGAGAGGGGTCTGAGCTGCATCAGGAGGTTGTGGGACCAGACAGGACAGGGCCTTGGGCCGAGGTTGGGAGCTGCCTTCCAACAGCAAGGAGAATGAACGCCTGCATGTCTCCAACCTGAAGGGAGGTGCAGCCATGGGCACGATCGCATCTGTCACTGCAGACGTCTTGCTGGCTGCCACGTGAGCAGACTGCCAACAGGCCCGAGAGGAAGGGGGAGAGCAGACAGAATAATTTAGGCCCCAGGACTACGATGGCAGCAGGGGAGGCGGTGAGAAACGGAAGAACACAGGCAGATTTAGGAAGCAGAGCGCCCAGCGCGTGGGCAGGGAGGGGAGGGGAATGTAGAGCGAGGGCTGGGTGGGGGCCTGAGCCAGTGGGGGCTTGTCCACTGGGGTATGGAAGCCTGCAGAGGAAGGGGGGCTCTCTTTTGGCCTCATCAAGTTTGTGCTTCTGAGGACTAACACGTGGGGAGCAGAAGGAAGGGGGGCTGACGGCAGGAGGGAGCCGGGGAGAGGGAGCCAGGTGGACGGGTTGGCTGGGCTCAGCAGCACACAGGCAGTTTTCACAGAGGGGACAGGACAGGACCACCCAGCGCGAGCATATACACATAGAGAGAAGAGTGGGTGGCCAGGGCCAAGGCCGGGCACTCCTACATGTTGAGGCCGGGGAAAGGAGGAGCTGGCAAAGGCAGACGGTGGCCAGGGAGTAGGAGGGCCTTACAGAGTGAACTGCGACCTCCCAAATTCACATGCCAAAACCCCCACCCCCAGCGTGACCCTACTCAGAGACAGGGTCTTTAGGAAGTAATTAAGGTCGAATGAGGTCGTAGGGTGGGGCCCTGATCCAATAGGACTGTGGCCTTCTGAGAAGAGGTAGCGACACCAGGGGAGTGTGTGCAGAGGAAAGGCCACACGAGGACACAGTGGGAAGGCGGCTGGCTGAAAGCCGGGAAGAAAGGTTTCACCAGAAACCAACACTGACGGCACCTTGATCTTGGACTTCCAGCCTCCAGCACTGCGTGACAATAAATGTGTGTTGTTTAAGCAGCACAGTCTGTGGTGCCCGTTACAGCAGCTAATTACTAATACCTGACTAATTACTGTTACCCTGACTAATACCGAGGGGAACCAAGGGCTCGTGGGGTCCCGGCACCCACAGGAGGGCACTGCAAGGAGAAGGGAGCAGAAACCACGGGCATAGCTGCTGCTCCAGCAGCCTGCAGAACACTGTTCAAATGAGGGCATCAACGCAAACCCACGTTTAGCAAAGAAGCATTTTCCTCCTGCGCACACTGCTAAGGCACAGCTGCCCACACAAGGGACTCAGATGTTCTCTGTAAGGTGCACAGCCACCTTCCACCCCTCCTGTGGCAGACTGTGTTCCCAGAATGGCCACCACACTCTCTCCCATGCCACAAGCCCTCCCCCATCGAGAGGCAGGGGCTGTGTCCCCTCCCCTGGAAGCTTGGCAAGTCTTTGGGACAGCCTCAATCAACAGAGCACAGCTACAGTGAGCTGAGTAACTTGCAAGGCTAGGTTCTGTCAACTAATAAGAAATAGAACAAACACTGCAGAGCAGAAAACAAAAGAAAGGGTGTTTTAATTGGGGTCTTAGGAATCGCAGTTCAGGAGACACAGATCCAGCAAGCAGCTAAATTGTGTTCCCGTCCAGGTGAGTTTGGGCAGGGGCATATAAAGGTTTACTGTGAGTTTACAAGTCTGCAAGATTTTAGTGCAACCCATGACTGACGGCGGCTGGCTGAAGCTTAGGATGTCTGTAGTTGAGGATCAATCCAGTTCAGTGCAGCAATCTCTGCAGGAGGTTGGTTATCCAGCCCCGTGTAAACAGTTCAGATCAAACGCAGCTGGTTTTATGATTTGGCCAAGTTCTACAGGTCAAATCCCATCTGGGTTGTGTATATGGCTGGGCCTACCCCCTCATGCACTCCCAGCTCCTTTTAGATACCTTAGACATAACCATCTCCATTTTAGATTTTCTTTTCACAGCTCTAAAGATTCCATGCACCTCTGTCTTTTTCTCCTGGGATGCCTGCTCTTGGGCCCCAGGCACCATACTGGGAGGAAGCCCAAGCAGCCTGTGGAGTGGCCCTCAGGGACAGGAACCAAGGCCCCTGACCCATAGCCAGCAACCACCTGCTCACAGGTGGGTGGGCCATCTTGGAGGTGGAGCCTCCAGCCCCCAGTCAACCCCCTGGCTGATGCCACATGGCCAGAGATGAGACAACCCTGCTGAGCCCTGCCCAAACTGCAGATTTGTGAGCAAAATTTGTGACCACTGGTGCCTAAGTTTGAGGACAGTTTGTTATGCAGCAACAAACCGATACACTTAGCCTGTGGCTCCTCAGCCCACAACAGAACCCAGCTTCCCCTCTGCAGAGGGTGGTCAGGAATTCTGGCTGTCCCTCTTGTCCCTGTGTCATGATTAGAAGCCACTGTTTCTCTCAAAGGTGTCCTGGTTTGGATGATAAGTGGTGTGGTCATCCTATGCAAAATCAAAGGGCAGCTGAGGTGACTCCCACAACTAGGGGCATGCTGCCCACACCCCCCTGCCATTGGGCTGTGCTGGGTCATTTAGTTTCCTGCCTGGTAAAGTGGAAATGTCCCCTTTATCACAGCTTGATTTCCAGAGTCTTATTTCCTGTTTGATGCTGAGGGGTGGTCTCTGAAAGCCCCCTGTGATTGCAGGAGGGTGGTGGGAAGGAAGGGGGCCCCACCCATCCTGGCATGGGGGTTTGGGATCTCCTGGGCACCTACAGTGGGGACAGCTGGGAAGGAACCCAGAACCCTCCCGCACCCCTGCACTGGTGGTCTGGGATTCTGGTGGGGCCACTGGAAGCCCCGCCCCCACGCAGGTCTCAGCCACATCACCGCCTCCGCAGTGAGACTGACCGTCAGAGTGACCGCCCAGGCTCCTCTCCTCGGGCTCCTGCCCCCCGGCCCCGACCCACCACCCGTAACCCTCCTTCTCCCCTTCCTCCTCGGGATCCTCCCTCCTTCCCTGCTCCTGCCCCACCCGCGTGGTCAGGCGGAGGGACCCGCACCTGTGGAGCACCTGAGCCACAAGTCCTCCACCTTGAGGGAGGGGGCACCCCACTTTCCCAGCAGGGGATTGGAAACAGAAGCCAAGTGAGCCTCCCCAAGGTCGGAGGGCTCCTTCCGATGCACCCCTCTGGCCCACGCTGGGGGCCATCATAGTAGAGCTGGGTAAACTGAGGCAGCACGTCCTGGGGAGCCCATGGACGCCCACATTCCCGCAGGGCCTCGGCCTCTGGCTTCCCCGCTTCTACTGGGCTTTGCAGTTTGCAGGTGAAGCCACAAACGGGCTCCTTGGGCCGGCGATTCGCCTCGCCCCTCCCCCACCCGCCTCGGTTTCCCCGGCAGAGCGGGGCTGTGGGACGCGGCATCCCTGGGACCCCACTCAGACCCTGGGCACGCCCCGCGCCCCGCAACGGAGAGCAGCGGACGGTCACGTGCGCCTGAAGCCGCCCCTGCAGCCCCGCCGCCCTCCTGCGGGGCTGCCCTCCTCCCGCTGACCGTCGCCCCCCCTCCCCGCCCCCGTCGGCAGGCCCGGCTGGGACAGCAGAGGCGGGGCGTCTGCGGGGTCTGGGCGCAAGGCCTGGCCTCACCTGCGCCCGCGAGAGACGCAGCCGCTCAGACCTGTTTCCTCCCCGGCGACGCGGCGGGAACGGTGCCCGCCTGCGACCCGCGAACGGCCCCGCGCTGTCAGGGGTCCCTGTGCCCCGGTGGTGCGCACCGGAGGGGTTGTGCGGGCCGGCGGGCGCACTGGACCCGCAGACTTTGAGACCTGGCACCTGAGGCCGCCGGGGCAGGCCGAGGAATCCCTTCCGTGGGGACTCGGAGTCCAAGAAAGTGGGACGCAGTGGCCCCGCGTGGCCGCCGCGGTCTGCGACTGGGGCTCTCGAGGGGCCAGCCCCCCTCCCCTGTTCTCGCCCAAGCCAGCTTAGCTACTTTTGACCTATATCCCTCCATGTAAAATTTGTTGTATGTTTGTTGATTTCTTAAAAAATAGAAGTTTTTTTTAAGCCCAAATGAGATTCTGATTGGGATTGCATAGGATGTACACGTCCATCTGGGGAGCATTATGGGTTTATCACATCAAGTCTTCCCACCTATTCTGTTGTGTTTGCTGAGTAAGCTGACGTGACCAGCAGAGCGACAGGGGACTGTGTGGGATCACCTTGGAATGTCAGGGCTCCTCTCCAGGTCCCCTCTCTCTAAAACACTCTCCTTGATGTTCCAGAAACTTCTCTTCACAGCCATGCCTCTGGCCAGCCCTGGGACACATACTGTCCCTCTAGGTCTGCTACACTCTGCCAACACCTTTATAAAGGGCCCCTTTATTAAGCCCTCTGCAGTAACTTAATTTGATTGTGAATCTCTTTCCTGCTGGGAGCCCCCTGATCCAAGGGTTTCTCCCAGGATTGGGGAAGGTTCAATATCAGAATCCAATCAATGCAGATCCCACATGAATGGGCAAAAATGACAGGGCAAAAAGCGTATCATTTTCTCAAGTGATGCAGTTGTGACTTTCAAAAACTCTCAGCAGAGTAGGAATAGAGGCAAATGAAACATTTCTAACTTGGTAAAGTCGTTCACCAAAACTCGCCATAGAAGTACATTTAGGAAAACAGATCAGCGGTGGCCAGGGGCTCAGGGAGGAGGGGAGGGCTGGACATATGGGGCACAGGGGATATTTTAGGGCCATAAAATGAATCTGTGTGACATTGTAAAGGTGGATACATGACACTATGCATCTGTCAAACCCACAGAGCTTCACAGCAAAAGAGTGAACCTTACTGTATGCAAATTTTAATAATCAGTTAAGAGGTTGGGGTGTCCCTGGATGGAATCTCACTGTATCACAAACGTAGGAGGAAACACAGCCTCACCGAAGGGGGTAGGGGGAAGGCACTGACCTAAGTGACCTTGGAAATGAGTAGAAACTGAAAACTAGAGACTGTGAACTAAAATAAAACAAAATCTTAAGCCCCCAGCTGACTGAATGGACCCCCTCTTGGCCAAGGGACCCCCAGAAATACCCTAAAGCTGAGTTGTTGGCCATGAGAAGGGAGGTCAGACAGGCCTGGTCATGCCCCCTCCCCTCTTGGAGATATCTTTTGTGACTCAGTAACAGGCCTAAGGCTGTGCCAGGACAAACCTTAAACCACACCTGTAGTTGTGTGTCCGGTGGCTTGGCTCTGATTAACATTCCTTATCTTAACTTAAAACACTCCAAGCCTTTAAACAAAGCTTCATTTCTTTAACCAATTGCAAATCAAAGAATCTTTAAACCCACCTATAACTTGTAATTCCTGGCTTCGACACGTCCCGTCTTTTCGAGCCAAACCAATGTACACCTTCCACGTATTGATTTATGACTTCACGTGTAATTCCTGACTCCCTGAAATGTATAAAACCAAACTGGAACCCAGCCACGGGGAGACCACATGCTCAAGGCTTCCTGGGCATGGCTCTCCGGGCTGTGGTGGCACATATTTAGCCCAGGATAAACCTCTTTAAATTATTGTACAGAGTTTGGGTTCTTTTCCGTTGACCAGATGGTAAAATTAAAATCAGGAAGAGCACGCAGCACTGTTGTCTCCCACGAGGGTGCACTCGAAGCTCTGACCCTGCCGTCCACACCGCTGGAATTTAACAACCAGGGCAACTCATGTTCATCTGCACACAGACAGTCCCACACAGAAGCATGCCCAGATATGTGTCTGTATGCGGGTCAGTGCACACACATGTATCTCCCTGCTGCCAGCTCAGGGATCCTAGAAGCAGCAACACCCCAGTAGCAACAAGCCCACCTGGTTCCCAGACCTTGGTGTCTAAGAGGGTCTATTGTCCAATAAAAGGCGCCAGGCTCCTGGGAGAAATGGGTGATTCTAGGGCGGGCGCAGGAATTATACAAATGGGCCTGGAGCACCTTACAGTGCCAGAAGGTAAGGATGTTCTCAAAAATCAAGGAGATGGGGGCATGCCAATGGGACACAGGGGCCCCCTGAGACAGCTCCCACTGGCCAAGGCTGGAACAGCTGGAGCAACAAAATAAATGACAGTGTTGGATTATAGCCCAAATCATAAAATCAATATCTGTGAGTTCATACTAAAATAAAAATATATTAATAACTAAACACAGGAGAAGAGACAAATCTCCTGTGCAGATGAATTTCAAATCATTTATGTAGCTATTCTGCCCTCCAGGAGGTGTGTCCTAACTCCCCACTCCGTAGTGTGGGCTGTGCACACTTCCTTCCAAAGAGTGTGGGGCGGGTGGGGAGTGATTTTACGCTGGAGAAGCCTGACAACACTACCTCTGCCAGGGGACCAAGGTCAACATCAACAATGAGAGTCTTGTTGACAGCACCCCCTTGACAGGAGGTGATGACAATGGCGCTTCACCTCTGTGGTCTTAGTCCAAAAGCCCATAATTCCAGTTTAATCATGAGAAAAATGGCAGAAAAATCCCAAGTGAGGGAACTTCTACAAAATACCTGATCAGGACTCCTCAAAACTGCCAAAGAGTTAGGACAAGAAAATCTGACAAACCCTCTCTGTCTAGAGAGTCCTAAGGAGACACGACAACTAAGTGTAATGTGGTGTCCTGGCTGGGTCCTGAGACAGGAAAGACGTTAGGAATAAGCTAAAGGATGAACTTTAGTGCACAATCATGCGTCAGTATTGGTTCCTTCATTCTGTCTTGGACCCGACCACAAAAGCAAATGTACCAGACTAATGTGAGATGTAACATCTGGGGACACTCAATGAGGGGTGTGCAGGAATTCTCTACTATTTTTGCCATTTTCCTGTAAATCTAAAACTATTCTACTATTTTTTAAAAACTACACTTAACATAGAAACTTTTAGACTCATCCCCTGCAAGACCCAGAACAAGAAAGGACACCCTTAGTTACCAGGGAGGAAGGAAGTGGGGAGCGGGCCCCGCCCTCCTGCCATCTCCGGCCAGAGCTTTCCCTTGGCTAAGCCCTGTGACAAGCGGCCCTGATGAAGGCTTTCCAGTCACCTTCTGGGCCCTGAGCAAGGGCAGAGGGCAGGGTTTGAGGGACAAAGGGAAGACAGTGGCACAGCCCCACTCAGCAAGTATGCTGCATAGGATTTATTAGTCTAAGCTCACAAATGAAATGGGAAAGCTTTTTCTTTTCTTATGTTACACTTGGCTGGTTTAACATTCAAGATTTATTCCAGCCTCAAAAATGAGCTGGACAACCTTTTTTTGTGTGGTTGTTTTGTCTCCTGTTTTCTGAAACCATCTGTATAAGAAAGGAATGAACTGTTCCTTCAAAGTTTGGTAGCATCACCTGTAAAGCCATTTGGGCCTGGATGTAGTGTTTATTTTGCTTGGTTTGGTTTGGTTTTTTGGAAGGGGGTAGTTTTTTGACTACCATTTCCATTCCCTTAATACTAATTGGTCTATTCAAGGTCTCTGTTTCTTCTGGTGCCCATTTTATAACAGTATTTTATATTTTTTAAGAAATTATACATTTCATATAGGTTTTTTGGTTTGTATTATTTGTATGAAGTAATAGCATTGTTCGTGGTACTCCTATGATTTATTTTATAAATTGCTTTCTCACTACTGCTTAAGGCAGGTCTTACAAACCTTGGCATTCGATTATTTAATTCTGAGAATGTCTTCCTTTCTTTCTGATCTCCTCCCACCCCCTGGCCGTGCAGTAGTAGTAAGTGCTGCTCGTGCAGAGTGCTCACCACAAGGCAGGCACTCTTCTAAATACTGGACATGCAGAAACCAACTTAATCCTCCCAGCAACTATACAAGATGGGATTTTCTTTTCCTTATTTTGCAGATGGGGAAACTGAGGCACAGAATGGTGAAGTGACTTGCCAAGGTCCTGCCAGTGTAACAGCAGAAGCAGAACTTGAACCTAATAATACTATATCCCCTTCCTATCTGCACCCCAGATAGGCTGGGGGTTTCCAAACCTTTTCCTTGTTTGGACACCTCAGGCAGCCTGGTGAAGCATGTGGAGCCATTCTCAGAATAGAGTTTGTAAATGTACGAAATAAGATGCATTGAATTAGAAAGGAAACCAATGATATTAAAATACTGTTACCAAAATAATAAAAAGTCTCATTTGTTATACAGTAATAAATGAGCATTTTTGTTACTATATTAATTAAGATCTAGCAGCATGAGCAACACAGGTGAAGCATGAACAAAAGCGATGCTTCAAGGCATTGCAGCAACTGAAATACAGCGGGAAAATGCACGGGATTCTTCTGAGGGCAGAGTCCAGGCTCTGTGGCTACTGCCAAGGTCCTTGGCCTACATTCATGACTGAGGAACACTCAATTTCAGTTGGAGGTTGTTGAAAATAAAGATGTAACTTTTTTCCATCCAAGTTCAGGGATGCCTGAAGTGCGCCATCAGTGGATTCTTGCTCAGGAACCCGGGTGTAGAGTTTACACCTGAGTGTTCAGAATGCACCTTCTCCTTTTCCTTTAGTCCTCAAACTTTTTTACACAACTGTAATCTGAACCAAGGTGTTTGATCTCTCCTTCCCATGTGCCTTGTGGTTTATTTCTTTACTCAGCTGAGTACAGATGCCCTCAGCTTACAATGGGGTGACGTCCCGATAAACCCATTGTAAGTTGAGAATCTTGTAAGTTGAAAACGCATTTAATATGCCTAACCCACTGAACATAACAGCCTACCTTAAATGTGCTCAGAACACATACCTTAGCCTACAGTTGGGCAAAATCATCTAACACAAAGCCTATATTATAATAAAGTGTTGAATATCTTATGTAATTTACTGAATACTATACTGAAAGTGAAAAACAGAGTGGTGTATGGGGCCTCACCAACCCATGCTGAAAAGTATGGTTTCTGCTGAATGCATGTCGTTTTCTCACAATCGTAAAGTCTAGAAATCTGAAGTCGAGCTATCATAAGTCTGGGACCGTGTGCACATCCTCCAAACAGGTTTTACATGTGGATTTCCTGGGACAAACTTTCTGCAGCTTTGTGTGCCTGGGAATATTTTTATTGCACCCTTGGTCTTGAATGGTGGTTGGACTAGACACATAATTCTAGGTTTTCTTCAATACCGTAGAAGTATGGCTCCATGTTCCTCTTGCATCCAGGATTGCGGTTGAAATATTGGGTGGCAATCTGATTTTTGTTCTTTTGCAGGGAATGCTCTCTAATTTTTTGGAAGATTTTAGTGTTTTCTTTTTGTCTTCCATGTTCAGAAACAGAAGTGTGTCCAGCTGCTGCTCCTATGTCGGCACCCTCCAAGCCTCAAAATCTCTTCCATCATTGACTGGGGAAAATGTCTTTCCCATTTTTCCAGACCCCCCCCCCGGGGCTCCCATGTCCAGGCCAGCACCTCCGTGGCTGCCCCCCATGCCTCTTGGCTTTTCTCTCATCTCCGTTGTCTGGGGCTGCCTTTGCAGTGCTTTACCTGCCCTTACCCCTCGCCCTGTGTTTGTCAGCTGTATCCATCCTGCTATTCCTGCTACTTAGCATGTCTGTTGTGTTATTGATTTCAGCAATCAGGTTTTTCAAACCAAACATTTCCGCTAGGCTCTTTTTTAACATTTTTTTCTTCTTCTTAATACTGTCCTCCTTTATCTACTTAAGTAGATCTATCACATTTACTTTACTCTATTTTTTGCATGCTTATTTTAAATCCTTTGTCCATCTGTTCCAATGACAGTGCTTCATACAGTGGGTGCTGTCCAGTGAGGTGACTTTCTTCCCCTGGGGCTATACTCCTGCTCTGTCTGTGTGCTCTGGCCTGAGAACTGGGGTCCACGCCCTCAGGGAGAGCACAAGGAGAGGGAGTGATGTACCTTTAACCCTGAGGCCTCCCGAATTAGTCATCACCAACCTGGGGCTTGGAGACCTGTTCTCATCGAGTCCCCACACTGGCAGGGGCCTGTGTGCTGGTGCCCACCCCCTCTGCAGCTGGCCTTGGGGCCAATTCCCTGCGCAGAAGTGGGTCCAGGCTGCCAGGCCACCGGGCAGAAGAAAACAGGCGCAGAGCCACCCTCCTCCCACCTCTTACTGCCCTCCTCCACCGCAGGGGTTCAAGACGACCCAACAGCCCAGGGGATTCCCACTGGTGTCCCCTAAATCCCTCCTCGCCTCCCTGCTGGGGATTCTCAGGTTGCCCGGGGAGAAGCCCCCATCCCCCATGATTCCTAGCACCGAGGAGGCATTTCTGCCGAAAACCACATCTGTGGGTGAGCCCTGGGGTGCCCTGGACTGGGGAGGACTGCAGCACCCCGAAGCTCCACTCACCCTTCTGTGTCTGGAATGTCACCGTGGATTGATAATGTCCCAGCCCAGGTGGAGCCAGCACCTGTGCCTGGCTAAAAAGCATCCCCAGAGATCTGCCCAGGCAGCATGGATTGGCCAGGGCACCCTCCCAGGGTGCAATGGGAGGGCATGGAGAAACACTGGGAGGGTGGGCCTGCTGAGGGGGCCTGATGCCACCGAGGGGGCTGGGACCACCCCCCTCCCAACACACACACAGGCACACATGCACACACATACACATGCATACACATGCGCACATGTGCACATATGCACACGCACGCATGCACACACATGCATACACATGCGCACACGTGCACACGTGCACACACGCATGCACACATGTGCACACGCGCGCACATGCACACACATGTGCACACACATGCACACACGCACACACCCTTCTGGGGCCTCTTGGCATTCTCCACCATCCAGATGCAATTAACACTGGAAGACATGTGAGGGAACCCAGGGCGTGGAGGGGCAAATACTCTCCCAGCTTAAGAAAGCCAAGGTTTTCATTAGCCTAAATAAATGAATAAGAGTCCAGTTTCCATTAACAGAGGGTGTTTTGCTTTCTCACTCTGGCCAGAGCATGAATCCTGCTGCTGGCAGGTGTGTTTGCACCTGGATTCTCTAGTGGCCCACAGGTCCCAGTTCCAAGTGGAAACACCCCCAGGACTGGTCCCCTCCCCTCCCTGCAGGCCCCTGCTGAGTGTGGAAGAGGGAGGCCCTGGCCTTTTAACCCCGCTGCTGTGAGCTCTGCAGAACCAGAGGAACGGGGTGGACAGGGTGGATGGGGTAGGCCAGGGGAGGGAAGAGGAGATGGACAAGAGGGGGAGCCCGAGAATTGCCCTGAGACACCCTCCACCAAGGAGCATCACTGGCGCTCAGCGGGCACCTGTCCCTGAGAGCTGGTGCCCGGCTGGTGGCAGGCCCAGAGGTCCACGCTAGCTGAGTCCAGCACTGCCCCTGCCCCCAAATTCAGCCCTTCTCTCTAGCCCTGGAGGAGGAGTGACCCCCAACCCCACTGGCCACTGCCTGTGAGGCTGGCTGGAAGTGCCACCCCGGAGCCACCAGCCACGGCGGCCCCAGCTGGTCCTGAGAACCAGTCAACATGCAGCCAGCTCAGAAAGAAAGGCCTTGTGTCCTGGAGACCCCACCACCACCCGGAATGTGGCCTGTTCTCCTACCCATCCCCCATGGCAGGAAGATGGCATCCCTGGTACAAAGGGCCTTTTGTCCCTCCAGCCAGGTGACCCCAAGATGGCACTGGACTGGAGGAAGGGCAGCCTCAGAGGTGGGTGGCCACAGGGCTCCCTTGGGCCCTCCTGCAGCAAGGTCTTCTTCCCCCAGGCCCGGCTGTGGGCAGCTAGGGCAGGAGGGGTGCCACTGTTCCCCAACATCCACCTGGCTGCAGAGCATTGTGATTAAACCATCCCGAGAACCCAGGCTGGAGACAACTTCTCTTCTCTTAGAAAATATGTTTCTCTGATTAATTTGTGTCTCCACAATGCACCGTGGATTAGAAAGAGGCACAGGCCCCTGCTGAGGGGGTGGTATGTTCCGTATCTTATTCTGGGTGTGGGTTACACAGATCTATTTATTTGTCAAAACTCATACAGTTTAGGTCTATGCACTTTACTATATGTAAATATCTCAAAAACAGTCGTTTTAAAAAGTCAGAAAATATAGACAAGAATACTGCATAGCAACCACTGCAGCCCAGTGTCAATCACTGTGATGACAGCTTCCTCCAACCCTCCGAGCCCCTCCATGCTGTAAAGTACACACAAAGACAGGCACACAACACAAACTGCTGTGACTCCTGCTTACTTCTATCAATAACAAAACATGATCATATTTCCACTAACTCTGCCACAATATTTTTAATAGTTGTATGTTATACTGTATGTATAAACCAATCTTTTTCAACAAATCCACCTATTTTTGGAAATTTACTATTTCTAGGGTTTTTCTTTCAATATTCTAAACAGTAGTGCCCTAAACATCCTAATGGCTTGATCTTTGAGCACCATCTAAATTATTGTCTTAAGATAAAGTTCCAGGATTGGTGTTGCTGGGCCAAAAGACACTTGCATTTTAAAAGGTATTTTTAATGCCTTCTGGGACACAGTGATTTCAACACAAAATAGGTTTTCCAGTCCAGTCTCTGCCTTGATCTTTATAACCCCAAAGAGGCTGGCAGGAGAGCGTCAGAACCATTCTACTTTGGAAATAAAGCTAAACTACTGGGTGCAGGCCAGGATGCAAATGAACCTCAGCAACATAAAAATAATACATCGACTCCTGCTTCCAAGTGGGAAAGGGCAGGTCCCACAGGGAAGGCCACCACAGCTGCTGACAACAACTGGAAAAGGCCAGACCTATTATGAACACTTTGCTGCTAAGGTATCAGAGAGCTATGGTGGCTGCAAGGACTTGAACTAAAATTCCAGAGGATGGAGAACTGTCCAGATGAGCAGGTGATCCACAGCCATCCTTTTCCCTGGGGACATCTGCCAATTTGGGCAGAGGATTGGCTTGGCTCAGGCAGGGAGCCACAGCTAGGGGGAAAGAAATCATCAAAGCTTTCCACTGTCATGGGGGGAAAAGTGGCAAAATTGAAGACTACAAGGGCACCAAACACACTGTTGGTCCCCAGCCCACCCCAAGACGTAGAATCTCAATGCTGTGTGCAATAGGAAGCTAAGGGGCCAAGCTGAACACCTGTGCAGGGCGGAACTGAGTTTCCTGCAGCTTTTCAGAGTTGAGGAGATCAAAACCTGCCAGGCTCCCAATCCACCTCTGAAGAGACCAAGTCCCATATGGGGGCAAACCAGAGGAAGACTGAGTCTCACAAACTATGCTCCAGTCCTGCCCTGGGATCTGCCCTGCTCCACCCATCCTAACTGCCTGAGATTTCTGCTCCCAATAATGGCTGAGTGGCTCCAATTAGACCAACTCTTGTGCAAATAACAGTTGCAACTGCTGGATAAAACATAAAAGCGGCTGGGTGTGGAGGTTCAGCCTGTAATCCCAGCACTTTGGGAGGCCAAGGTGGGAGGATTGCTTGAGGCCAGGAGTCCAAGACCAGCCTGTGCAACATAGTGAGAACCTGTCTCTACAAAAAAATTTTTTAATTAGCCAGGCATGGTGATGTGCACCTGTAGTCCCAGCTACTTGGGAGGCTGAGGTGGGAGGATCACTCGAGCCCAGGAGTTAGGGTTGCACTGAGCTATGATCAGGCCACTGCACTCCAGCCTAGGCAACAGAGCAAGACCCTGTCTCTAAAAACAAAACAAAACAAACAAACAAAAACATAAAAGCAACTGCCCGATGCCACTGAAAGGGACAGAGACTGTAGGGGGTGGACACACAGGAAAAGGGAATGGCTAAGTGAACTTCCTATTTCATGCTGCTTCTCCTGAGGCGTAAGCCCCCTGCAGGGTGCTAAAACCCTGATGGAGTCACAGCTTCCTGACCTGAAGAACCAGAGGGCAGAATTTGGGGTGACCATAGCAGCTGGAAAGTGAGAGGAAAACCTCAGGAAGGAAAAAGCCACAGAGAGGGATCCCCAAATCCTGCGTAATAAGCTCTGCTCACATCTCCAACAGATCCTTGAGCTGCACAAGCAGGACAGAGTCCAACAGCCTGGACAACTGAACAGAGACCCCACCTTCCAACCACCACAGAGGAGACAGTGTCTACACTTGAGTTCAGTCAGGTTAACTGCTTGATGAAACAAAACCAAAAAAATTAATAATCTTAAGAGGAAGGTTGCGGAATCCTGAGCCCCTGCAACACTGTTTACGATGTGCAGGATTCGACTCAAAACCAATAGACGTACAAAGAGGCACAAAGGTGTGACCTGTTGTCAAGAGAAAGAACTGACGGAAGCTAGAAGACAGAGAAATATATTTTTTAACTGCTGAAAGAAAACACAGCCAACCTAAAATTCTATACCCAGCAAAAACGTACTTCTGGGATGAAAGTGAAATAAAGACTTTTCAGATGAAAGGAAAACTCAAGGACAGATATTTAGAGAAAAGGAAAATGACCCCAGATGTAAATACGAACATGTAGGAAAAAGAACAGAAAGGGTAAAATTTAATTGAATACAGACTGTGCAAAGCAACACTTGTAGTATCTGATAGAGTTTAAAATATAAGTGAAACTACACGCATAACAACCGTCACAAAAAAGGCAGGGGATATTTTCAATACACATGTGCAGCAAAGTGCAAAGGACTTATGTCCAGAATGTACATAAAGAACTCCTACAAATCAACAAGAAAGGGACAGACAACGCCACAGAAAATGGGCAAAGAGACTTGAAGATGTGTCACAAAAGAGGATAGTCCAGAGGTCAGTAAACATAAAAAGGTACTTAATTTCATTAATCATCATGAAAATGCAAATTAAAATCACAAGGTAATATCACAACCCATAAACTGGACAATATGAAAAAAGTAGAGACTTCCAATTACTGGCACAGATGTGGAGTAACCAGAACCCTCATGTGCTGCTGTGACAGTAAAAGTTAGAACAACCACTGCAGAAAAATGTTGGAAAATATCTATGAAAGCTGAACACAGGCAGACCCACTGCTAAGACTCACCCAACAGAAACGTTTGCATATGTTGACGGAAAGTCATGTACTATACCAGCATACTCGTGGCAATCTAAAAGCCAAGAGCCGGAAGCCACTCAAATGCCCATCACGTGCAGAGGGACAGCTAAGCTGGGGGCTGCTCTCCCCGTGGGATGGTGTTCAGCAATGACATTGACTGATGGATGAGCTCACAGACCTCGTGCGGAGCGGAGGGAACCAGGCACAGGAGAGCACATGCTGTATGGCTCCCTTTTAGGAAGGCAAAAAAGGGAGGGACAAATGATACACGGCTTCCCCGGGGGAGGGTGCGGACGGAGGGGGCACAGGGCTGGCGATGGTCTGTTCTTTGTCTGGACGCTGGTTAGCGGAGTGTGTCCAGTCTGTGGAAATGCCTCAAGCTCTCTGCATGTGTGGATGCACCTTCCTGTGTCTCTATGTCAATGAAAAGTTTGCTAAACACAAGCATTTAGCCGGCTCATTTGGGAAGAAGAGGAAGGAGGGAATGTTCGGGAAGCTGGAGAGTGCCCCTGGGTCTTCTGCCGATCACAACACCTTGACAGTTGTAAAATATGTGGTTACATGAACACGATGACCCAGCCACTTAACGTTTGTCAGTCATTTTTTTAAATCTCGAGAGATCTCTTAGGAACCAGTATCTTTTGTTGTGAAAAAATATCTATCTGAAATGCAGTGATTCTTTCCATTTAAATCCAAATGAAATAAAATTTGATATTTTATTTCCAAATAAAGCCTTATGGTCACCCCGGCCTGCCTCCAGTCACTGTTCCTCCAACCCTCTTCTGTCTCTACCAGCGTAGAAAGCAGGCAGTCTGGAGTAAGCTTTAGCAATTTCACAATGGTTATTTCTTAGTGGTTGGATTTAAAGTGATTTTTAGAGACTCCTTTTTGTATTTTTTGCATGAATTGATGTTTAATAACAAGCCTTTTTCAAAATAATAAAGCTGGTTTTTGTGGTCCTGGTTTAGCCACCACCAGCTAGGTAACCTTGAGCAAGTTGGTATTTGCAACTGTAAAACGCAGATAATAATGTTACCAAATTCATAGGATTTTTACAAGGATTAAATTAGATTATTTTTCAAACTGCCTAAAGTAAGCAAGGCCCTCGATACACAGTAGCGGCCAGACATAAATAGGGGATGAAACAGCGAAAGGCCTTGGCCGCTACCCTCAGAGAGACAGAAGCAGAAAGAGGCAGGAGCAATACCCGAATGAAGTCCAACTAGCAGGCTGCTGCCCGGGGTGGCCACGGTGTGAAGCACGGGGTGAGCAGGACCAGGAGGCTGAGGGAATTGGGCGGTCAAGAGGGGAGCCACTGCACACACCCAGAGTCAGCGTCCTGTCCTGAGGGCCAGGGCCCCAAGGCCAGAAGGTTGGGGCCTCCTGGGCCCAGACTGTCCTCTTGAGAGCCCTGGGTCCCCAGGCCCAGCCCCTCCCAGCCTAAGAGAGAGGTACAGAGATCCCGGCCAGCTGGGTCAGCAGAGGACTGCCCAGGTGACGACTTGGAAAACACTGATGTTCCAGAGACTCCAATATGGGAAATGGGTACCTTCAACCCGCAGCCCTGCTCTGGGGCGGTGGAGGACATGAAGGGAGATGAGTCCATTCAAATGCTGCTGGAAGGTTCTGTTGGGGGAAGATACTGAAGGTACAGCCAGGGTGGGCAGGGATGGACAGCATAGGCTCTTGAGAAGGCAAAAGGTGTTCAGCATACAGGTGGGCCCCCAGAGGTTTGCCCCAACTCTCAGAGGCAGGAGGAGGGGCCCTGTCCCACAGCAGCCCTCTGCATGTGGAATGTCCATGAATCTCCCACCTGCATTTTACCTACCAACAGTGAGTGCCTCAGGGTGGGGTTGCCAGACAAAATACAGGACGCCCAGGTAAATCTGCATGTCAGGTAAACAACAAATGAATTTCAGTACAAGTACGTTCCATGCAGTATTTCAGACATACTGATACCAGACATTGCACGGGACGTACACTAAAACAGTATTCGTTGTTTATCTGACATGCAGATTTACCTGGGTGTCCTGTATGTTTATTTACTAAAGCTGACAACCCCATTCAAAGCATGGTGCTGTGCCTTGCTTACCTGGTATCACCACTACCTACCCTGGGCCCAGCACATGACAGGCTTTCAATAAAGGTTGGATGCATGGATAGTGGATTCTGAAAGCGGTTTTAATGCTAAGTAGCCTCAAGTCTCCCTAGATTGGGCCTCTGACCCTGGCAAGCCTTGACCACTTCTGCATCCTCGTGAAAGCACCACACACAGCAGCAGGGCTGCCCCGCCAGGACGGCCTGCCCGCCCCTGGGCTCCTGCTGGCTTTAGTACCTGCCACTCCAGAGAGGTAGGAGAGGGATCCCCAGCCCGTGCTGGCACGTGGGGGCGGAAGGGTAGGGAGGGCTTTCGGCTGTGAGCGTTGTGTAAGCTTTCGTCTCCACAGAAGGCCCGCTGTGCAAATGTGCCCTAATATACCGTCCCCTGGAGATTGTTGATGTAGCCCAGCTCCCATTTCGGTGGCCGGGGAGAGACCCCCGTGGGACTGAGGGGTTTGGGGAGTCCCTTTCCCTCCTGGACCTCAGGGGCCCCATGAGCAGGTGACACGATAGGGGACTTGCTGGGATTGCAGAAGGGGGGAGGCAGTGTGCCCGGGGGCTGCCCAGGGCGGAGAGCCTCCCCCCACCAACCCCAACCAGAGGAGGGGCCGCACTGTTTGGACAGGCAGGAGCCCGTGTCCCCTCCAGAGTCACCCCACTTGCCCCACAGCTGCCTGGAACTGTGCGGACTGCGGGTGGTTGTCTCAGGCCTGTGGGAAGTGGGAGGCTAGGGCTGGTCAGAGGCTTAGAGCCAAGGTCCCGTGGCCTTGGGGACAGGGACACCTGGGCCACGTAGCACACGGGGTGGTTAGCACTCAGCAACCAGGGCTCCGGAAAGCCTGTAGGTCCCAGGTTCCCTGAAGTGGGGCAGGGAGTGGCGGGGGGTCCCTGAGGAGCTCCTAGCCCGGCCCCAGCGTGGCCTGGTTCTGCCACGCAGAGCACTGGGCACCCCCTCTCCATTGACTGGCCGAGGCCCCTCTGGGGGGCAGAAGCCAGAGCTGCTTTGGGAAGAACCACCCACCCTCCCCGCTGCGCTCCCGGGTGGGACAGTGCCCCTCCTGCCCAGCAGCCCTTCTCTGTGCCCTCCCCTTCCCCTCCTCTTCCTCCTCTTCCTCCCAAGGAGGAGACAGATGGCACGGAAACTCCACTTCCTTCATTTTCCGGAGCGTGACTCGGGAAGGCAGCTGCCACCTCGGCCCCCACACAGCGGCATGCAGCCTGCCCTCCCCCACCCCAGCGGGCCCCCAGGGCTCCCCAGCACCCCCTCCCGGCAACTGCATCTGGGAACGCAGGGCTGAGGAGTGGGGAGGCCCTGCTGGGACCAGGCCTGGGTGGGAAGGGGCCGCCTGTCCTCCAGCCCGGGCAGGCCCTGGGGGCCCAGCCACTTGCCCCTCACTCCCCATCCAGCACCCCACAGGGCAGTGGGGAGGGCCATGTGGGCAGGGCTGCAGCCCCAGTTCTCAGGGACACGCAGATGTGTCCACCAGGCTCCTTGGCTGCCGGTGGCTGCCCCGGCCCAGCAGGGAGGGTTGAGCCTGAGGGAGGAGCCGTCAGAAAACACTGGAGGTGGGAGGACCCGAGGAGTGTCCACAGGCAGCAGGCTGGGCCAGTGTGGGGCACTGCAGGGGCCGGGCACACGGGCTGAGCCCGCCCAGGAATGCCCCAGGACACTGTCCCCAGACCCACCAACGTGGAGCCTGGTCTGGCTCTGAGCTGGGGACACCTTCCCTCCCCTCCGCAGAGCCTCCCAGGAAGCCCCCAAAGACACTCTCTGCTCAGTGGGACCCCAGAACCCCCTCTCAGCCAGTGCTGGGAGCCCCCCAGAGCTCCTCCCCTCCCCTCGGCCTCCTCGATCATCCTCCCTTTGCTCTGGGCTGGGCCCCGCACCCGTGGCTTCTCCATAACCCCCTCGGTGTGGCCGGCTGCGGGCCATCCCCCAGCCCCTGCCCCCCCACAGTCCTGGTTGACGGCTGTGTAGACTGAGGCTCCAGGAGGCCAAGTCCCTCTCCCAGGGCACAGTGGGCAGGTGGCGGAGCTGGGGGTGGTCTGGGACCCTGGACCCCAGCACAGGACTCCCACTCCTGTCGGGCCTGTGCAGGTGCCCAGGTCGGGCCAGACCAGGCGAGAGGCCTCCTGCTGGGAGGCTGTGGTTGGCCTGAGCCAGGCAGGTCCAGCTCTGTTTCTTGGCTGTGGCCCCTCTCAAGCCCCCTGGAGGGCCCCACAGCCGTGCCCAGAGGCCTCGTTCCCCCAGCTGGGCAGACTCCAGCTTTGCCACCCAGCTCCCCTCAGGCCTCCTGACCACCAGCTGCTCCCTGCTTTGAGCCTCAGTTTCTGCATCTGTAGGTTGGGAACAACGAGGTCCCCCCACCAACCTGGCAGCTGGGAGGGTAGGGGAGTCCTGGGGGAGAGAAGGAGGTGCTGGGGTGCTTGTCTTGTCCGGGGGTGGGAAATGCCGACTCCAAGGTGGAGCCTTGTGCCAGCCAAAGCCCAGGCCAGGCAGACGCACAGACGCAGCCTCCAGCCCCAGCTGCAGCAGCCTCTGTGCGTGTGGCCTTGAGCAAGCCCTAGCCTCTTGGACCCTGGGTCCACCTGTTGGTAAACAGGGGATGACACCTGCTGGGCAGCACTGCTGAGGGGTGGATGCCCCTGGCTGTCCACTCCAGGTGGCCTCATTGGACACAGCAGCCCATGTCATGCAAGCTGAGCTCCTACTGTGTTCGTGCCGCCCACTGAGTGTCCTTCTGGGGTAGGGCCTGGGTCCCCTCTGCTTTCTCACCCACTGGGATGCCCGCTGCGTGCTCTGGGCCATGGGCAGCTGGTCCACAACCACATCAGTGAGGACAATGAAAAGGCCAGGTCGCCGCAGCTAAGCCATCCAGCAGAGCCAGACGAAAACAAAGCTCCTAGTGTCCCGGGCCTGGCACAGCTCTATGGCTCTGGTCACTTCTAGCCTAGGTCCCAAAAAGGACTGCAGGGGAGCTGGCCACTCCTGGGAGAGGTCCCAGACATTCTGGCTTTTCTCTAGAGGGTCCTGGGCCAAGCAGGGAATGGAGGCCGCAGAGGAGGGCAACACAGTGGTGGAAACTGGCCCCGGGGTCCCCAATCCCTTGTGAGTGCCTGTGTGCCCACAGGCCTAAGCTTACCTCGTCCTCAGCCAAATACCAGCGGCGCCACTGCCTCCACTGCTGGGCACCCAGCAGCGCCCACAGTCCTCCCGGGGGCTGGGCAGTAGCCCGGGCTGCCCTTTGCAGAGAGCAAAAACTGATCCCATGACTCTCCGACTCACACTCACACCCCCCAACCGTTTGCCAGATCCCACCGGCTCTGCCCCCACGTCACACCCTCCTCCTGGCCCTGCTCCTCTAGGGCCCTCGCCAAGGGGGTCCCAACCCCATAAGTTAGGGTCCCCAGAACCTTTGTCACCCTCCCCTTCTCTTGGAATGAACCCACCCCGTCCGCTGATCTGGCCCCTCCCCCCAGGTGCTTGCGGAGGAGCTTTCCTGACCCCATCTAACGTGGCCCCGTCACCCTCAACCCTGGACTTTGGCCGGGCTGCTGACCAGGCCACTTGCCTGTTGGTCTTACCTCCTGCCCATGCCTTGGCATCTCGGTCACTTTTACTGACCACAGCTGGGCACTGCTCGGAGGGCTTTGCACACCCCACCACATCTGACCCTCCAGCAGCTATTGCTGTCCCCACTTTACCCAGTCTGGGGGGACCCCAGCCCCCAGCAGCCCAGGGAAGCTCGTGAGCAGCAGAGCCAGGACCCAGACCGGTGTCCAGGTACAGCACCTTTGCCCTGGCCCAGCGGGCCACATTGTCCACAGGGCCGCTCCTGGCCTCTAGGGGAGCCCTCCCCAGGCAGGCAGGCCAGGCCCGGTTCTGGAATGCAACCCGTGGGCGGGAGCTGTCTGCTTACAGACCGCGCCCATCCTCCACCCACCCAACCATCCAGCCTGCCCGTCCCCCACCCTGCTGCCGCTCCAGGGAGGTGGGCGGTGACTCAGGTCCTGAGTCAGCAGCTTCCAGAGAAGGACGCAGCCAATCCTTTGTCAGCACAAGGGGAGCCGCAGAAAGGCCCAGGCTCTGTTAGCCAAGATCAGGGGGACCCCTGGCTGGAACTGAACTAGCCGCATCACTGCTCAGGTAAATTCTCTCACACACACACACACACACACACACACACACACACACACACACACGCTTACGCGGAGCTAGACCAAAGCCAGCCCAGGGAAGAGAAAGCAGCCTGTAAGGTGGGGTCTCCTGGCTGGAGGGGCTCACTGTCTGGGTTCTCTAAGACGGTGGACCACCCACATGCCCCCATCCCAACGGACATGCCACACAGGTCAAGGAAACTGAGCTACCAGCTGACTCACTCTCTCAGCAAACATCACCCAGCTCCCTCCTGCAGCCAGGCCCTGGGGTAGGCGGGCCAACAATACAGGCTGCCATCACGGGGTGCAGGGAGCAGGCAGGGACACATTCACAGGCTGGCACCCACGACAGGAAACAGCATGGGGTGACGGCTCCACCATGTTAGAGCAGACAGGGGCCATCTCCCTGCACCCCATTGCAATATGGGTCTTACGAGTGCCTTGTGCAATAAATAAAGTACTACAATTAAAATGTGAAAAAAGGAAAAAAGAATGTTCTGTGGCGTCATCCAGAGAAAGCCTGGTGCAGGCTTGGCCCCACTTGGAGACGCTAGGCAGATGCTGGTTATGTCACAGCTGGGCTCCGGGAGTGTGGGGAGACATCCAGGAAGGGCTCATTATAGAAGGGGCTCGGTTTAGAGCCACACAGCGGCACCGCACGAGCTCTAAACCCACGGGCGAGCTCGGATGTCCCCAACCCACCAGAAGTGGGGAGGCCCTCGCCCTAGTGACAGAACAATGAGCCCTCGCACCCTGTCAGCAAACTGCAGCACCACATGAAATTAGACCTTGATTTCGATTTCACTTTGAAAATATGGCCAAGGTAACAACAGGGCAGGAACAGCAAGGGAGCAGAGGGCTGCCGGGGTCACCGCAAGGTACCCTGGAGAGGCAGGGTGGGTGGAGCTGGTGGGCCCCCCCCTTGGTTGGTCAGCATTGCTACCCGGGCCATGCTAGGCAGGGAGACAGACATGCAGAGAAGCCAGTGCAAGAGACCCAAGGGAAAGAGGAGAGAATAGTAATTCTCCCAGGGCTGGAGGGTGGAGGAGGACATCCTTGAGGGTCCAGAGACATTCCCAGTGGAAGGGGGGCATCGGGGCAAAGGCAGGGGGCATGGGGCACCCCCAGAAGAGCCAGCAGCCTGTGCAGAGGCCTGGGAAAGGCCCCACAGTGGTGGTAAGGCATGGGCAGTGTGTATAAATAATCGCATTTGGGTTTGGGTTTTTTTATTATTTTTAACCCTCAAACCTCCCTGCTGTTCTATAGGAGAAAAGGAGGGCTGTGCTGGGAAGGAGGCAGCCTGGGTGGGGAGGCTGAGGGCAGGGCCGGGCTGGGGAAGGGGCGGGTCACCTGTTGGGGGGGCTTTAGGAGTGACAGCTGCAACCACAGCATACGGCACCGCCCTCCACCTTTCACCCGAAATCTGTGAGCTCCTCATCCCTAAACAGCTTAGGTGCACACGGACGCTTCCATGATGGTGAAGAAGCTCAGAGCCTACTCTGGGGGTGGCTGGAGGCAAAGCAGAGGCTAGACTGGCCAATGAGGTTACTCCAGGGCAGCAGGTGGCTGCAGCACACAGGTTGGGCTAGGCAACACCCAGAGGCACAGGGAAGTCCCAGCAGGTGTCCCCGCATGCCGGGCCAGGTAAGGAAAGATCAATCACAGCCCAGAATCCAGCCGTGACTGGAGCAGCACATCCCTTCAAGTTGGGGTGCAACCTGGATGGGAAGATGGAGTTGTATCTACCCCTGATCTAGCCGTAAAACTGAAGGAGGTTATGTAAGAACTGGGTAATTTCTTAACCAAATCAGGAGTGCTGTTGCGAAACCCCAACCTGTTGCCCAACCCCATGCCCTGGGGTAAGGACAAGTCTGCTGGGTGACCAGCGCTTCTCCCAGCCCAGGGGCACTGGCCACCCCTCAGAAAACCCTGGCTTCCCTCTTGGGCAAGTCTAGCATCAAGTATGGCAAGGAAGCCAGCCAACCCTAGGGTTAACTCACCTGGGTGTGCACACTGGGCATGTGCCAGTGATGGGGGCCTTGGTAATTCGTGGCACGCCCACAGGATAGCAGAGCATCCCACAACACAGGCAAAATGGCATTTGGGGCCAGGCTGGAGGACGCCGCTTCCCTGGCCTCAGCGTCCTCTGTAAAGTGGGGTGACAGCGCCCACTGCACGGGGCGTGAGGATCAAGGAGTCTGGGCGCGCCGAGCACCACTGTCCCCAGCGCACCTACACTCGAGAAAGTGCTGTTATGGGGATTCTTAGTGCTGGTACAGATTAGTCCATGCGTAACTGATTTAGGTTTATGATTTCAAGTGAAAAGGAATAAAATAATTTAGCCACCTTTGCAGACAACATTAGGATTTTTAAAAGAACTTGAGAATCACTGTGGTTAAAGGCTCTATCTATCATATCTGCCACCGGTTAATCACTTGCACATATGAAGTGCTGACAAGGCAAATCAAATATATTTCATTCATAAATGCATTTTAAAATGTTAGAGAGGCCCCCTCGAAAGTGATTGCTAGAATTTACCAGATTAATAAGTAGAACAATAAGATTGGTAAAATAAGCCCAGACGTTTAAGGAAAAAAATGTGATTTTGGATATATTTTAATAAACTGAGTATTAATGTTGAAAACTTGAGCAGCAAAAGTCCTCAAAGACTCAGAGACTGTTTTGGGTGTGGCAGCTGCTATGGGGGAGGGGAGGTGTGCCCCTGGGGAGGCAGCATGATCTGACTGGTTTAGTGGCCCCTTGGTGGCCTCTTGGTGACCCCTTGGTGGCCACTCAGTGACCCAGACATAAACACCACACATCCTCCTACCTCCTCCAGCCTGGGGCTGCCATTCCCCGCCCCCCACCGTCCACACCAAGAGCCTGGCTTCTCAGAGTGCCTGGGCCTTCCGCTAGGTGTATGCGGGCAGAGAGGGCTGACATCAGTGACCGGCAAACCTGAGGGCCAGTGTGGCCATGGGGTAGAGAGGGGTGTTCAGGGAGGTGGCAGAGACGAGGTGTCTGGAAGCCAAGTGCGGCCAGGTCCTGCAGGGGCTGAGCTCGGGGGGTCCCAGCAACTCCACTCATAAATACTTCAGTAATGCTCCCCAAATTACCACCCCAAATTACCTCCTAAGACATACACAGCCAGTCTTGGCACTATGTCTCTACAAACACAGGCCAGTGGCCAAGAGCCCCAGCAAGGACCTCCAGACTCCATTCACACCTCTCAGAACATCAAGCAGGGTCCAGTTCATCAGCCAGGGGTCCCTGCCCCTGAGCACCCCTTCCGCCCTGCGTCAGCCCGGCCTCTGTGAGTTTGCAGGCCCAAGGCCAAGGCCAGGGTAAGGAAGAGAGCCCTACACACCGGGTTTGGGTGGGTCTCGGCCACCTCTGTGCTCTCAAAGCCACTACGGAGCATGGCGGGGACTCCATCTGTGCTGCCAGCCCACCAACTCCCAGTGCCTCGTTAGCTACAAAACCCCTTCTTTGAGTAGAAGATGACACAGCTCAAAGCTGAGAGGCTGTCCACCCCCATCACACCGTGTGATCCGTATGGAACCAAGGAGAAGGCTAATGTCCAGTCCAGACGCCCACTGGACAACGGAGGCCAGGGGAGGAGAGGGACAGCCCAAGGCTCGCTGAGGGCCGGCAGAAGGGCTCAGACTGCGTCTCCCCAGGGGACCTGCCTGGGGGACCACCACCCCACTGACCCATCTGGCTCAGAGAGGCACCCGAGGGGAGGCAGGCCTCAGACATAGGGACCTCAGGCCTGGGAGCCGCCGACTTGGCCAGCACCCAACCTCTGTGCCTTGGCTTCCTCAGCTGGTATGTTTGTGCGATGGGGTGGGACACTTCATAGAAACCAAGAAAAACAAGCTGCCGATAGACGCAATTGCCAAGATGTATCCCAGACATCGTGGAGCAAAGGAAGCCAGACACAGACTCTGACATTTGTATGGAGACAACAACAGTATTTACCTCTGGGGGTGCCAACTGAGGGGGACACAGTGGAGGCTTCTGGGCCCTGGAAGTGTGCCCTGGTTTGATCTTGGAGGTGGGGGCCACATGGGTTTCTATGAATGTAAAGTCTCATCGTGTTCTTCACCGTAGATTTGGGCACTTTATACGCGTCACACATCAGCTAAACGTATGCACAGAGGTTCTTGTTCATGGTAGTTATGTTCTGTAATGTTGCTGAAAACACTGAATTAGTGAGTACTGAACCGCTGCTCCTAAGGGAAATTCAGGGTTAGGTTCCTGCAAGCCTCTGGTTCCACAGTTTCAGCACCCAATCAATACCTGATAACCTTTTTATATGTTTCTGTTTAAAGACACCTTATATTATATGTACTGTCCTTCACTAACACTGAACTCCCAGCCGGCGGCACTGTAACTCATGCCTGAATGAAGCCTGTCTAACACACGAATTTCCTGCACAGGACACATCCCAACCTGTGCTTAGAAACACTAGACAGCACTGCAGAACTATGCCTGGGGCCATTTTAAAAATGAAATCACCTAAAAGCCCCAAAATGCAAAAAGCATGGCACAAATAGACACAGAAAATGACACTTGTTTACGGCATGAGCAGAGACAAGACGGCAGAGCATCCCTTGCCACACTCAGCTGGGGATGTGCATGTCGGGCAGGTCAAATTCCTCGCCACTCTGCACAAGTCCACAAATGACCTCGAAAGCAAGTGCTGATTGTAGGTTTACAAAGAAACTTCAGTGAGTAGGCAAACTTGCAAATATGGCATCTGCAAATAATAATTGAGGTCCTGGCCTGATCTGTGCCTGTGACTGACCGCCCCGCCCACTGCCCCTTTGAAGAGCAGCTGCATGGTCCCAGCTCCTGCCCTCCCTCCCCAGACCAGGGACGGGACTGACCGATGTCCACCTCCTGCACAGACAGGCTGGCACTCAGGTGGTCTCCAGAGCTGGAATTGAGAAATGCAGGAGAACTGGGAAATGCTGAGGGGCTACCACGAGGGGTGTTGAGGCCACAGTCGCCAAAGCCGCCAGGCTACAGAGCAGAGGAGCTGAGGAGAGGCAGGGACACCGGGAGGAGGAGGCCAGGCCCAGAGCCTGCAGCTGCCTCCCCACTACAGCCCACCTGTCCGGTGGTGTCAGAGAAGATCAGAGAAGATCAGCTGCCCCGGGTGCCACAGCTGGACGGATAGGTGTGTGGACGGATGTGTGGGTGGGTAGATGGGTGTGTGGACGGATGGGTGTGTGGATGGATGGGTGGGTGGATGGGTTCATGGGTGGGTAGATGGGTGGGTGGGTGTGGGGATGAATAGATGGGCAGTGAATGGATGGGGGTGAGTGGATGGGTGTGTGGGGGGTGGGCAGATGGGTGGGGGGTGGGGTGTGGGCAGATGGGTGGGGGGCGGGCACGTTTTCATTCACTTCATTCTTCCACAGCGCCAGAAGTTGTCTCAGGGCATCCCACTAGGATTCAAAAGAAAAACTGTTTCGAAAGGAAAAAGAAAAAGCATTCTGGGTGCTGCACTGAAAGGAAATGAAACCCAAGGCTGGGCGGCTGCCTGGGGTCCCTGAGAGAGCCCAGGCTGCCCTTCTGGCTGCAAGTGGCCACCCGCTGCACCCCGGGCTGTCCTGGTGTTGCACCACCTCCCCACCGAGCCGGGAGGATTCTCTTGGAGACGCCCACACCCGCCTGCCTGTTACCCGCAGAACTCAGGCTGGCGGCGCCTGGGCCTGTTCTCGCCCCCGACCCCGATCTCCGTTTTCTGCCTCCCAACCAAAGGCAGAGGCCAGCTCTGCAGGCCTCTGGTGGCAGGGCCACCCTCACTACGGCCCAAGCATGTCGGCGTGGGGGTGTGTGCTCTCTGCTTGTCGGTGGCCAGGCACGTGTGCCTCCGCCTGGGTGTGTCAGAGCGTTAGCACATACCTGCACGTCCTTGTTCTTGGGCACCTGGGCGTGCAGAGCTACGGGCAGGCATGCCTACACCCCCAACTCCCAGGAGGGGAGCTGCCAGGCAGACCATGGCTTCTATAAAGGACCTACTCGAGTCAGATGGGGCCCAGTGTGCTGGGCAGTGTCCTTTCCACCTCAGGGACAGGAAGCAAGCTTGGAATGGGCCGAGGCGGAGCCAGTGTGCCTGGAGGAGCAGAGGGGATGGTGGAGCCACTAAAATAAATGGGCGGGGCCTTGTGTATTTCCGGAAATTGGTGGGTACAGTGAGTTGAACCCCACTAAGCTGAGACCCCGCTGCCCTGGGCATTGTGGGTCCAATCTTGAGAGAATGTCCCCTCTCAGACCGGCATCCATATTCCCTCCCTGCCAGACCCCTGACCTCAGCTGCCCATTGCACACAGACATACATGTACACAGACAGAGACACACACATACACGTACAAGCATGTACACACGAGTCATCCCTAATCTGAGCCGAAGCCCTCCTCCGTGTCCCCTGCCACCGCCAGGACTTCTCCAGCCTCTCACTACTGACTCGATTCATCCTGCCTTCCTCACCACGCTCCCACCTGTGGTGGCCTGCCCTGGCCCTGGGGTGCAACACAGTGCCCCGCGGTGCCTGGACTTCAGCACAAGAGAAAGCCCCAAGCAAGAGCCAGCCCTGGGGATGCCAGGCCCTCCCAGTCAGGGCAGGGGTCCTCACGCCTTTGTGTGCTGCAGAAGTGTCAGGTGGCCTACACTAGGCCACCTGCTCCAATCTCTGGATGAGGCTCAGGACTCTGCTCCTTCCCCAGGTCCAGGTGGACAAGAGCCAGTGGATAGGGGTGGGGGTTCGCCCTGGCCAACTCCGCTTTCCCCAGTGGAGCATCTTTCCCAGCCTGGGGCTGAAGCTCATTCCCCACCGTCCTGTGTTCCTCCATCCACTGGATCAACAAACACACCCACCGACCAGAACCACTGCAGCCAGGCGCCAGCCCCAGACAGAGATGAGTAAGCCAGCCCATGCCCTCCAGCCCCACCCCCAGGTGGTGCCAGCACCAGGCACCAACTGCTGGGGTCCAGGAGAGCACCGGGAGGCCCAAAACCCAGCACTGGGGAGGGCAGGAAGGCTTCCTGCTCTGAGGGTGGAGGAGAGGGGCCAAGAGCCAGCCTCCAGGTGCATTCCAAGAATTACTGAGTCCCTGTCTAGGAGCAGCCACTGTGTTCTAGGCTGGAGGGTGTCCAAAAGCCTGTAAGCTATCGCCTTGGCTGGCTCCCCTGGGCACGCCCAGCACTCAGGGGCCCTCATTCAGCACTGCTGCCAGAAGCACTCCTGCCCCAGGGCTGAGCCAAGGAGACTTCCGGGCTAATACTGCTGGGCCTGGGCAAGGTCTGCACACACAGGGAGTGGACATTTCCAAGCCAGCAGGTGTGGGGGCATATCCCCACCACAGGAGAGCACATTAGCACCATAAAGGCAGGTCTGAAGGGTCTGCATCCGGAGCCCCTCTATCTGCCCTGTGGCCCTCCATCACCAGCCCTGTCCCCGTGGTCTACACACAGCAGGCCCTCAGGAGAGATTTGTCAAGACACAACTGAGTGGAGACACTATATCCACGTGTTCTCATCTGACCCTGGACACAACCTTTAGAGGTACTTATTCTATTATACAGATGGGGAAACTGAGGCTCAGCAGGGCCATATCCCAGCCTGGGGTCACACAGTGAGTGGTGGAGCAGGTCCTCAGGACAGGAGGTGGTACCTCCTCCATCGGACTGAGGCCTCAGAAAGGCCTGCCTGCCTCTGCCCTCGGCCAAGTCATCCATGGCCCCCTGAGCCCCCAGGCCTTGTGCATTCTCCCTCCTCTGAGCTCTGACTGAGGGTTAGACAGCAGAAGGGTCTTCCAGAACTGACTGAGGGTTAGACAGCCAGAAAGGGCCTGGCTCTTTCATCCAGCCTGGCCAGAGCCTACTATGGGCAGGACCCATGCTGGGCCATGTGCCTGTGTTGGGGGTGGGGGGTTGGTGATGAGAAGCCCACCAGTCTGGAGGACAGATGAGGCAGGACAGGAAGAGGGGTGGCAAAGAACACCCACCCCAACACCACACCCTTGCTGCTGGGAGGAGGGGCAGCTCCCAGGTATGCCCTTCCACCAGCTGCCCAGAGACCACTGAGAACCCATCGCAGCGTGGTGTCAGGGAGGGCTGCGGAGAGGAGGCTACGCGGCTGGCCCGGCTGATGGGGACGCCCTCCCTCTCGAAGACTAGGAAGAGCCATCTCCGGGGAGGGAACCCCACACGTGGGAACTCTGAATTTGGCTGGATTGAGCCATTGAGCCGTGTTCCCGGGGCACAGGGAGATGAGCGACGCCGGGGAGCCCGTCCCACCTGCCTCAGTGGGGTAGGCGGATCAGGTAGGTCGCTGCCGGTGGCGGCGGACCTGGAGGATGCGGGGCGGTGGAGAGCAGGGAAGAGGGGGCCAGAGAGGCGTGAGGCCGGGGGCCCGGCTTCCAGAGGTCTCCTAGGCCCCCGCTCTGTACGTCCCATCCCCCACCTCCGCCCACCAGGAGAGCCCGGCCAGGGGACAGGGAAGGGGGCAGCTCGGGTATTACAGGCGTGGGGAGATCCCTTGAGGTGCCCTCCCAGGAGGGCCAGAGTGGGCGGGGCCTACCTGACGACCCCCCCCCGGCCCCGCCCGCTCCCCACGTGCCTGCCTGCGGGCGGGGCGGGCGGGAGGAAGAGGAGGTGCCGCCCCGCCCCGCGCCCGCCCGGCGCCCCAGTCAGAGCCCAGCGGAGCGCTGCAGTGGGCGCTGGCTGCCCGCAGCCCCTGCCCCGGCCGTGGCCCCGGCCCGAGCGCCAGCCACACCTACGCTTCCGGCCGCCGCCGCCCCACCCGGTAAGTCCGCGGCCTCCGGGCCCACCGGCAACCCCGGGGGAAACTGAGTTCGGGAAGAAGCTGGGCGGGCTTGGGGCTTGGGATTGGGGCTCCGGGTAGCGGCGCGTGCGCCCCGGGTGGCGACGAGCGGTCCCGCGGCGCAGGGCGACCGGAGCCCCAGTTCCTGGGCGGGGACCCGAGCGCGCCCCTGGCCCCGCCGGCTCCGCGCGCCCCGCCCGGGACTGCGGCCCTGGCGCGGAGACGCCGCCCCAGCGCGCACTGCCTGCAGGGTAGAGAACCAAGGGTCCGCCAGCCGCCTCCTGGGCAGGCGGGATTTCCCCGCCTCGCGGCTGCCACATCCTGACCATGAATCAGCCACAGTTGGGAAAATAAACTTCAACTTTGGGTCCGCCGCCGGGTGGCACCCCGAGGCGCGCGCCGATCTGTGGCCCCACCCTAACTGCGTGGTTTCTAGCTGCCCACGGGCAGGTGGGCGCACACGGCGTCTTGGCAGCCCCACTGGCAGGCTGCGGATAATAAGCCCCTGTCACAGCTCTCTGTCCCTTTTGGGTGGGGTGGGAGTCCGTCCCTGTGCCCCTTAAGCCCAGTTGTCAACTGTCTTCCTGGGGAGTGACCCCAGGAGTGACCATAACCTGAGGAGGAGAGCCAGAGTGACCAGCTGTGTCTCTGACCAGCCCCCAGCCACCCCTAGGGAGCACAGGCATGGGGGAGGTGATCTGTCTGTCTGGGCCTGCTGAGGCTCCCCCATCCAGGGCTTCAGACTGCACGTGGTGGGCCTCAGTTGTGACCACAGTGTTAGCACCTGACCAGCTGGACACACCCAGAGTCAGAGTGGCAAAGATGGTTGTGACTCTGCCTGGGCCAGGAACCTGGCCCACACCCAGAGGTCAGGCACACCCACATGGGACCTGGAGCTGGGAAGTTCCCTTCCCACCAACCCCCATCCCCCAGCTGTGGAACCTGGGCAGGACACTTGCCTTCTCTGGGCCTCAGTTTCCACATCTGCTGGGCTGAGGACAGTGGTTTGGGCATAGACCTGCTCTCTACCGCCCTGCAGTGGGGAAGGACCCATAGCAAATGCTCCGAACCCCACAGGGTGCCATGCCAGGCAGGGGGCCTTCGGAGTGGATGCCACAGCCCCTGGTGCAGCAAGTGTCAGTGTGGGGCTCCAGGTCTGGGGTCTGAGGCCCCACACTGCCCACCCCCCACCAGGTCAGCAGCAGCTTTCTGTTTAAATAGCCAAGTTGGCGCAGGAGACTTCTCCTGGGACCAGGTAGGAGATGACTGCTGCCCAGGCCCCACCCCTTCATCCCTTCCCCAAGAGTTTGAAGCTCTGGACTGACATGGACCCAGCAGGCAGGCAAAGGGGGCATCCCTGGGGAGAAGGGACTGAGGGGCCAGGTGGGGCTGCCCCATGTGACCCACCCCAGTGGGCTGCCTGTTGACGGTTCTGCTTCTCCACAGCCAGGCCTCCTGAACAGCACAGAGTTAACCTTCAGGCATGCCCTCTCACCCCCCCCACACACACACACACTCTGTGGAGGTGCTGATGGCTGTCGGAGCTAATTGCACACACCTCACATTCTGGGACCTGGAAGCTCCTACCTTAAATAGACTGTTCAACTTCCATCAAAGTGCAGTTGTTTCCCAGGTTGGAAAAGTTACTAGGTTTGTGCAGGCTGTAGGAAGGGTGAATGATCACTGGATAATAAGAGGGTGTGGCCTGTGGGTGCAGGCACGATGCAGCCGGGGTCAGTGGCCATCCTCTGAAGCAAGCTTAAGCCCCTGGCTCTTTGCAGTGCCCAGAGGTCAAGTTCCCCCATAGCCTGAGGGATGGGACCTGGCTGCTGGCCCCCTCCCCTACTTCAGCTTTGCACACAGCAGGTGTCTAATAGGTGCATGGTTCATGGGCCAGTGGACACAGTGCATTGGGGAAGGCAGACCACCTGGGCTAGGAGGTAGAGGCCACGCAGGATCCAGTTTCTGCAGGGCTGTCCCCAGGGGCCACACCAGAGCCAAGTTCAGGGGACACCCAGTGTTGAGGACAAGGAGGCTGATATCAACCGGGTATGAAGGAGGGAGTGCATGGAAGGGTGTGAGCTCCCTGTCACTGGAGGTATGAGCAGGGTCCAACCATGTGGCCTCCTGTTAGGGATACCCCAGCCCTGCCAACCCCACCCTAGTAAGGAGGGTCCTGCCCAGTCTGCCTCTGAGCGCCCAGAGAGCCTCAGTGCTGAGCCGGTGTGGGGTCTGTTCACACAGCACCCAGTGCACTGGGTGACCTCCACGGTGACCGCCAGGCCAGGAGAGCAAACTGGGCCTGTCCTCCCATGGGGGTTCATTGCCTGTCCTCTCTCACAGAGCCTTTCTGAGGTTTGATTAAATAAGTAACCGGGGGCACTGCTCAGAGAGTCCTCTCTGAAGATGTGTGTGCTGAGCAAGTGCATGAGCCAGGGGGACAGGGAGCCAGCCTGCCACCTTCTCGCATGTGACCCCTGACCCTCTCCGTCCTGGTGAGGTGTGGGTCCTGCAAATGGCATCCTTTTTACACAGGAAACTGAGGCACGGAGCAGTTGGGTTATAGACTCAGTGACATCCATTCTGGCAGGAGACACTTATAAAACCCCTACTGTGTGCATTGGCCTTTGTGCCCACCTCACCCCTCCAGTGAGACTCAGGGCACTTCCCTGAGGGTCAGGGTGAGGACAGGCCAGCCCCTGGGAGAGCTGGAGGCCAGTCTGTCCCTCCTGCCCCCTGTCACCACCACAGTGTTCACTCCAGGGGCCCTGGCACTACTGCCCTGGGAGTGGGAGAGCTCCGTCCTGCTCAAGTAGCCCTTGCTGGGCCTCTGAATGGGGAGGGCAGGTGCAGGCCCACCCTGGGCACCTGCCAGCGTGACTCCAGGACAGCCCATGCAGACAGACAGCTGCCTAGGGGCCAGCTGTCCTGGGTCCTCCAGAGCCACCAGTTCATCGTCGCAGTGGGGCAGGTTGAGGCGGAGGGTCACAGCACGGTGGGAAGACCAAAGCGGAGGCTCTTCTCCCAGCCCTCTCTGAGGACAGAACGGCCAAGGGCAAGGCCAGGGCCTCTTTCCTCTTCCGCCTGCAGCTTTTCCCAGCTGCCCCTGCTGCAGGAAGCTGAGGGAGGGGAGAGTCCAGAAGGGCCAGGCCGGGTCCTCCTGAGCCTCTGTGCCCTCAGCTTGCTCCCGTTCCTGTTGGGGATGGTGTGTGCACTCGGGAGGAGCTCGTGGACATGCCTGGAGGCCTGGCAGGGCCTCTGCCGGGTCAGGGGTGCCTGGGCAGGGCCCCTGCTCACGCACTGCCACAGCTCTTTCCACCACCCCTTTCCCATGAGCTGGACCCAGTCTGAGCACCTCCAGGCCCCAGGTGGGAGAGCAGCGGTGGGGCATAGGCTGGAGGACTGCCCTGTTGCCATGGGGCTCAGCCCCGGGCCAGCCTCACGGTGAAGGCAGAGGGCCACCACCGCAGGGGCCAGGCTGACCAGGGTCTTCAGGTGAAGCCCTGAACGGATGGGAGGGCAGTCACGCTTGGGGAGGTGGAGGTAGGCTCCCTGCTTCCCATTTTGCAGATGTGCCACTGAGGCCTCGAGTCAAAGCCTCACACTGAGGCTGACCCAGGGAGGGGAGGGCCCAGGCGGCCCAGCTGAACACACAGCCCTGTGGTGGTCCCTCCGTATTTCCTCCAAGCTCCAGCCCCTCACCGTGCCCAGCCGGTGGCCCCCAACATACACAGCCCCGACAGACACTGGTGGGAGAAGGCCCTCCCCATGCCTGAACTGTCCTGGCTCTCGCCGGGCAGGGTGGACATGGCTAGCTGTGTGAAGAGGGCTGGCATTTCAGGAGCCTCCGTCTCCCCATCTGTGCCTGTCCCTGGTCCTCTCGGGCCTGGGTGTGTCCTCAGTGTGCACCTGCCTCCCACACATCCCTGCCCGGTCCCCATTCCTGCTCCAGGTACAGCTCCAGATGCCGCCTGCGCCCAGAAGCAGAGAGGCAGGTGTCTGCTCTGCACCCAGCCCAGGCAGGGGAAGAGCGTGGGGTGAGGGGATACTGCCTGTCCCCCTGCTTGTCTCTGCCTCCTGCGTGTACAGACATGAGTGGGCTGAGAAGAGGAGCCACTTGGGGACACCCATGGCCCTGCCCCCGCACTCAGAGGCCCAGGCTGCCCCCTCCCTGGGCTGGGCCCCAAGCTGTGGACGTCGGGTAGGGGAGCCAGAGGCTGCCTGCAGGAGCAGACAGAGCGGTGGGCGGGACAGCAAAGGCCAAGGCCCGGAGGGGGGACCTCCAAGGGGGCCTTGCAGGCCAGCAGGCCTGGCCATGCTAGGTCAGCCAACCCAGGGTCAGAGCCATGCGTCCCTGAAGAATATCCTGGCCATTTACAGATGAGAAAACTGAGTCCAGGATGGGCCTGGCTTTCCTGGGGACCTGGCACCCTTGTGTCCCACCGAGGCATGCCAAGCATCACACTGCACCCTCGCTGAAGCTCTTGCTTGCCCAGTTGGGCTTGCCAGGCTCCCTGGCACTAGCCGGCCGGGGAGATTCGTGCACCGTCCCAGCTCCATCCCGGCCACCAGGCAGGTGGTGGGCCTGGTGGAAGGGGGGTCAGTCAGGGCTTGTCACTTCATGGTGGTTACAGGGCCAGCTTCACAGGTGGTGTCTCCATCTGCAGCAGGCTGCAGGGTTGGCGTTGACACGCTCGTCTCCATTTGAGGACAGGAACCGGGAGATGCTGTAGGTCATCGAAGGGACCAGTCAGTGGCCGAGGCAGAGCCAGAGCCAGAGCCCGCCCTGCCCCGGCCCCGGCAGTGGCCCCTGGCCGTGCCGGCTGCAGCCTCAGCCTCTTGCCCACTCTCAGTCTGCCTTTGTTCTCCCTGCTGCTGGAAAAGCAGCCACGGGGACATGCGCTGGGGGCAGGAACCTCAGGGCCTGGCGTGCGGGCAGGCAGTGGGCCGCCCTCCTGTCCTGGGCATGGGCAGAGTGGGGCTGAACGCCCTGGGGCCCAGATGGGCACACGGCCATCAGGACCCGAATCCTCCAGCCAGCCACTTCCCCTCCCAGGTCGGGGCAGTCTCTTTCTGAGGACAGGTGAGGGCTGAGAGGGACACAGGCCCCCTGCAGGTGGCATCTGTGGCCAGGCGCTGGGGCCTGTGGTAGACCAGTCCCAGGTTCATAACCCCACCTGCCACCTGCGGGCTGGCTAGTGGCTTTGCCTTCCCCGTCCCTAATGACAGGACTGCACACAGGCCCTGGTGCTCAGGAAGCACCCTGAGGGCAGCCAGCATCATTGTCATTTCCCCGTGCCTCTCCCTGGGCACCCAGACTCCAGACTGGAGCCCTAGAATGTCAGATGTGGCCAGGGCCTCAGGGACACCCCATCAGCCCTGCTCTCGTGCAGCCCAGGAGATGGAGACCCAGAGGACACCCCCCACCCCCGTGACTGTGGCGCCTGCGCACCCTCAGTGCAGGTGGAAGTGAAAGCTTGGCCTCCTGGCTCGGGCACCTGCACACTTCCCGCCCTCCCCTGAGCCCGGCCCGTTCACGGAAACCTGACGCCCACTTCACCCACTTCTGCATACCCGCCTTGCCCACCACATCCCCCGCAGAGCTCCCTGCAGCTCCCAGCTTCTGTTCCTCACCCCAAGAGTGGGGTCAGCGGAGGATGCGCCCCCCCCCCCCCCCGCCTGCCATCTGCCCAGGTCCTGGGGACACAGCCGTGCTGTGGCCTGGCTCCCCTGACCAGTGGCGTCCCCGGCTCTCAGCGCTGGTCAGCCCGGCCCCCCAGCCCCTCTCCACTCGAGGGACCTCCACTGACGCTGGCCAGAGTGCCGTGAGGGACGCCCAGCGCCGGCTCTGCCCCCTTCCCCGGGCGACCTGAGCACTCTGAGCCCAGCCGCCCTCTGTGGGGTGCTGGTGGTGCTTTCCAGTCACCTTGTGTGCTTTTTCCTCATTTCCAAAGCGACCATATAAATCCCAGATGCAGCTTCTGTCGGTTTTGGGGCAGTTGTCCTGGTGGCATGTCACACTATATGAGGTTGACTCCCACATCGTGTGGCCCGCTTCCCGTCTTTTGTTTTCTGATGTGTTTCACTATGACCACCCCCTCCCAGGGGCCTTCTTTCCTACTGCTGGGCTCCGCTGGGGGCCCTCCTTGCACGCCGGGAGGTTTCAGAGCTCAGGACTGCAGGTGGTGGGGGGCTGGAGTACCCCTTGGACATGAAGCAGGCCAGGGGACAGTGAGGACGCAGCCACTCCCCAGGCTGTGCACACTCCACGCCTCTGGACGGGTGGTCCGTGAGTGGACACCCATTCTCACCCTTCCCCACGGCCCCCCACGCAGCCCCCTCCCTGGGATTGGACTTCAGCAGTAGGCGCAGCCTGGTGGGGAAGATGACATGCACTGGAGGCACAGAGGAGGTAACGTGGATAGGACAGGCCAAACTCCTGGGGCCTCCCCTACCCCACCCAGCCTGGGCTACCCCAGGAGCTGCCAGCAGTGCGTGCCGTTCTGGAGATCCGAGGGTTGCCAGGCAGTGGAAAAATTTGGGCTCTTGGAGGAGCTAAAAATACATTGTGGCAGCCCCTGCCTCCCGGTTCCGGAATCCCTCTCCTGTCATTTTGCCCGCCTACCCACTGGAAGACAATCTCCTCCTTGCACCCCGCCCCCGCTGGCCCCAGGCCCAGAGGTACCCAGCCCTACACTGACGCTGGTGGGGCTCCGGGCTACGCTGAAGCTGCTGTCCTGCCATGGCCCCCTCAGGTGCCACGTGCCCAGCCTGCCCCCCGCCCCGGGCTCCCCAGAGCCCATTGGCCCCAGGCAGTCTTACGGTCTTACAGGGATGGAGCCACAGAAGGCAGCACCCCCCAAGGGTGCCGGGCCCAGGCTCTGCGTGCACCTCGTGGGGAGCCTGGACCCTCAGGCAGACCATCTCACCTGACTGTGGGGCCTGCACCAGGGAGGGGGCCGCCCACGGCAGATCCAGAACACGTCACTGGGGTCTCCGGGCCCAGTGGAAGTGGCTAAAGGGACAGAACACCCCCCTGGTGCTGTGTCAGACCCTTGACGGCTGGCTTCTGGAGGCCGGTGACCATCAGCCTTGCTGTATGGATGAGAAAGCTGGGCCCAGGGCCTAGACGGCTTGCTCAGGCCCCCATGACTTGGGAGTCAGACCTGAGCTCGCTACCTTCCGGTCTGGGCTTACTGGCCACCACGCTGCTCAAGGCCACGGACCCCGTGCAGGGCCCCCAGCAGCTGTGCACAGCCCTGTGCCCAGGGCCAGCTCAGGAGCCCACCCTCTTTGGCTCAGTTTCCCCACCTGCATGGCAGGGGCTGGGCAGATGGTCTCTGAGGTCTGGTGGGGGCCAGCTTTGGCCCTGCCCCCACTCCCACAGCTTAACAGATGACTCCCAGGTAGGGGTGGTGGCTTGCAGCTTCCCATGAGTCAGCGCAGCTTCCCTGGCATGTGGGTGCTGGCATCACCAGGCCAGGCTGGCCAGGCGTGGGAGGAGACTGATGGGTGTACCCCTCCCCTCCAGGGCCTCACAGCAGCACCCCCCATGCAGGGTCTGGGTGAGTGCTCAGATGGGTGGGCTGGCCCCATGCAGACCTGGAGGGAGACCCTGCCTGCAGGAGCCGGTGTCTGGGGGGGAAGGCATGGGCCCATCACAATGGAAACCCCACGTTACTGGTGACACCCCACTAATGTGGGGGGGGGTGGAGCCTGGCAGAGCCTCGGGGTCTTCATCTGCAAAATGCCCTGCCCTCTGTAGTCCTCCTTGGTGCTGGGGGTGGGGGTGATGCCTGGGGGATGGGCATTCTTCTCAGCCCCCTGACCCTTCTGCTGCGTGCGGGGTGGAGTCTGGCCTGAGGGGTGGGTTGTGGCCCGAGCCAAGCCAGGTAGTTGGGCCCTGCAGAGTCCAAAGCGCTGAAGCCTGCGAATTCCTGCACCAGTGGCCCTGCCCTCAGGAGGCCACACCCTCACAGCCAGGATGGGAGGACTGTGGGGACACATCCCTGCACGCTGGGCTGCCCCGCTGGAAGCCCCACCTCCACTCCATGACTCTGGGTAGGGCCAGAGGGGGACAGGCCAGGTGAGCATGGATAGTCACTGCTGAGTGCTCCCTCTCTGCAGGCTGGTTCCAGTTGCTGTCTGTGGGATTCTACTGCAACTGCCTTTATAGATGGAGAACAGAGAGGCAGAGTAACTTGCCCCTGGGCACACAGCCATTCAGCCCAGGAGTGAGGCTCCCACCACCCTGGGTGTTGGTGCCCATGCCCTGTGCTCCTGAGACCAGTAAACTGTAGACCCCCTGCCCCCGAGGTCCTGGCAGAAAGGCACAACCGACACACGGCTGTGTAGTCTGAGCCTGCGGTAGCAAGGGAGTGGGCCGCCACCGCTGGGCTTGGCAGGGACCAGCAGGCAGGCAGGAGAGTGAGAGAGAGTTGTAGTTTTATCATATGTGTATGTATATACTTTCTCTCTGTATGTATAGAAAGCTTTTTGTAGAAAAGCAAGGCCAGGGTGCCCTGGCGGGGGCTGGGGCAGCCACTTAGAAGTGGGGTTCCTATGAGAGAGCTTAGGGGTGCACACTTGACCTTCTCTGCTTGGTCCGAAGTTGGAATCGGGGGCAGGAATTACAGAAGCGGTCAGTTATTAACCAAGTCCAGCTGTTTGGGGCCGATTGCCACAGGGGTTTTGTTTGGCTTCCCGGATGGTTGCCGCAGGTTGCAGGTCAGTGTTCTGTCTTTGTATGTGGTCTGGCCGTCCTCCCTTTGGGTGTTCAGTGTCTCATCCCGAATAGCAGTGGGAGCATCTCTGTGGAGATGTCCCAGCACAGGGCCTGACTTGGTGGGCATCACAGAGCGAGGAGAGCAGCTCTGGCCTCGACCTCTGGGGCCCTGGCCACGCTTGCTCTCCTGGCGGGACACCAGCTCAGCCGAGCCCTGCACCCCACACTGCCTGAAGACAGTGCCTGGGGGGGGCATGGCCCCAGGACACTGAGCGCAGCACCAGGGCCAGGACCCTTCGTGGGCAGGCAGGCCGGGAACCTCCTGCCATGGCTCCATCCCATGACCAAGGGGGCTGCTGTCGACTGGGGTCTTTCAGGGAGTGAGCCCATAGCCCCAGGGACTGGGGCATGCCCAGGGCAGGGAGGGTGGGGCAGTGCCCAGAGGGGCAGTGCTCAGGTTAGCAGGCCCCCTGGGTGTCCGGGGGATTCCGGAACCTGGGGCACAGCTCTGGGCCACGCTGCTTGTCTCTGAAAGGTCAAGGTGTTGTGCATGGAGGGACCCCTGGGGCTCTTGGCTGGAGAGGACACTTTGGATGCCAGAGGCCCGGCCTGGGAGAGTTCATGCTCCGTCTTCTCAGCCTATGCCAAAGGGACAGGGACTCTGGCCAATGGAGGCGGGGAGGGAGGGTCAGTTCTGGGTGCCTCTTTAGGCAGCAACACTCAAGGTGGGTGGGAGTGTGTGCAGAGGCCTGTCTGCCTTGCTGTTCGTGGTGGTGGGAGCAACCCTTCCCTACCACCTCGACGAGCTTTGGGGACCTGGGGAGGCCAGGGTTGTGGCTGACAGCTGCACAGCTCATGGTCAGCAGTGATGAAAAGCCAGGAGAACACAAGCAGCCCGAGACAGGGCCCGGAGTGGGTGGGCAGAGGCAGCCGGAAGGTCTTACGCGTCTGGGTGAGTGGATGGTTGGGGGGTGCCCAAGAGGGCCGGGCCTGGGAGGGTGGGCTAAAACCACAGGGGTCGAGGGGGTTCTGGGCTCCCCACCCTCCAAGGCCCAGCATAGGACCCAGGCTGCGGGGCCCCAGGAGGAGAGCAGATGACCCACCTGGGCTCAGGCAAGAGGAGGGGCGTCCACACCCACAGCCTCCCAAATGCTCCCAGCAGCTGATGCCAGAGGTGCGAGTGAGGAAACTGAAGCTCAGACAACATAAGTGAATTGGCTAAGGTCTGCTGGGGAGGACCTGAACTGGGTCCACACACAGGTCATAGGTCCTTCCACCCATCGGGCTGCCTCGCGGAGGATCCTGCTGGCCTCATAGGGCACTGGGCAGGCGGGGGTGAGGGGCTGGCAGTGCTGGACTGCCTGAAACACCAGGCTGGGTCTCTGTGCAGCTGGGCAAGTGGAGAGTGGGCCCTGGAACCGCAGGGGAGGGTGCTCCAAGACACTCCCAAGGCGGAGGGGCCAGTGGGGCCTCCAAGGGGAGGACGGTGGGTGCTAGGACCACAGCCACCCTGGGAGACACACCTGGGTGCTTGTCCCCACTCAGCCTCTGGGTCCCATGTGTCCTCAGCAGCCCCTTGGCCTGTGTCCTCCCAACATGCCAGGTTGGGCAGCACTTGAAGTGAAGCCATGCTGACCATATGGCATGTAGCGGGCTCCAGAGCTGCCCGCTGGGGTCCAGTCACAGCTCTGCTGTTTCCAGCTGTGGGACCTGGGCATGGGGCCTGGCTGCTCTGGGTGCCGCTTCCATCCCCCCACCAGGCAGTGGGGGTGGAGAGTGCCTCCAGAATGGTGGGCGGCCAGCACTGGTGGAGAGTGCTGGGGCTGGGTCCGAGCTCAGAGGAGCCATGTCCCTGCCAGGCCCTGTCCCTCGGGCCTCCCTCCCACTGCTGCCGTTTTCAGACGCTAAATATAAGGTCCAAGCCATACATGGTCGCGGGAGGGCCTGGGATGCCCCTGACCTTTGAGGCCAGTCCCCAGGGGCTGAGGCTGGGGACAGTATCTCAGCCAGCTGCGCCCGGGGAGGGGGACTTGGTAGGTGTGGAGAGGACAGCAGAGGGGCAGCCGTCTGCCTGTTCTGCTTTGGGGAAAGGCGTGGTGGGGGGAACTTCTGGGCCGGGCCTCCCCCTGGCCTTCCAGAGGGTCCCAGGCTGAATCCTGGTAGACCTCCGAGTGCCAAGGGTCTCGGTTATCTGTCTCTCCACCCACATACAGACAGACACACTGAGGCACAGGGAACAGCTGGGCCTGGCCAGGCTGCGTCCCCGCCTGGGTGGGCATTCCATGCATGGGGACCCTCGAGTTGGCTCCTGGGAGCTGCCCCTTCCCCAGCCCTACTCCTGACACTCTGGGCAGCCCAGGAAGTGCCTGGGGTTTGGGCTCTCCCCACCATTTGCCCCATCTGACCTTGTCCACTGGGGCAGGGGAAGCACCCTGGGGACGAGATGAGGGAGCCTCAGGCCTTTTTGTGGCCTCATCACCACTGGTTCAGTGGTGTTCCAGCCGGTGTAGCCACCTGCTGCCTCCCCAGGCCCACCCAGGTCTGGTCTGTCTGTATAAGCCCCGGCCTCGGCTTCTGACCTCTTCAGGTCCTCGTGTATGCAGTGGGGACCTTGCTGCCTGCCCCCTTGGTTCCAGTGACAATTCAGTCAGGGATGGGCACAGGGGAGGCCCAGGAACTTTGCAGCCCTTGTCAGGGCAAGGGACAGAGTGCCGCTATGACCTGTCAGCACAGCGCATCCCCCCACAGGCCTAGGCTTGAGCAGGAAGCACACTGGAGAAACTAAGGCTGGGGACTGTGCCTCCGTCTGCACTGGTGCCACGCTGGGCCCCGGCCTTGGCCTGGCCGTGGTGTCCATCCCTGCCCCGACCGACGGCTCTTCTCCCGGCCCTGCAGCTCAGCAAGATGTCAGTGAAGGAGGGCGCGCAGCGCAAGTGGGCGGCACTGAAGGAGAAGCTGGGGCCGCAGGACTCGGACCCCACCGAGGCCAACCTGGAGAGCGCCGACCCCGAGCTGTGCATCCGGCTGCTGCAGATGCCCTCCGTGGTCAACTACTCGGGCCTGCGCAAGCGCCTGGAGAGCAGCGATGGCAGCTGGATGGTGCAGTTCCTGGAGCAGAGTGGCCTGGACCTGTTGCTCGAGGCACTGGCGCGGCTGTCGGGCCGCGGGGTGGCGCGCATTGCCGATGCCCTGCTGCAGCTCACCTGCATAAGCTGTGTGCGTGCCGTCATGAACTCACCGCAGGGCATCGAGTACATTCTCAGCAACCCAGCCTACGCGCGCCAGCTCTCTCGAGGTGAGCCTGGGGGCGCAGGCAGAAGTCAGGGCCTTGGTGTGGGCCAGGCACGTAGGGCTTCCTGGGGTCGGGGAGCATCATTGTGCACCCCACATCTGAGACCTCTTGGTCACTGAGGGCCCTGCATCAGCTGCACCTGGCTGTCTCCCTCTGTCCTGTGGTTCTGCTCCACCCTTTCTCCCGGCCCTGTGCTGGTCCAGGCCCTTGTCCACTCTGTGGCAGCTGGAGCCACCTGGTCAAAATCAAAAGTCCCCCGAGTGGCTCCCACTTCCCTTCTGCCTGGCTCCCAGCCCGTGACCTCAGCCCAGCACAACGCTTCAGGTCTGGCCTGCGCCTGCTGGAGGCATCCTCGTCTACCTCCTGGCACCTTCCCCAGCACCCCCTCTCTACCCTCTCGCCTGCTCTGGGGCCTGGGCGCTTCTTCCCCAGCAGACTGGCCCTGCCCAGGCTGCTCTTTGCCTTTGCATGCTTCCAGGTTCTTGCTCATCCTTTAAGTGCCAGCTCATTGCCACCTCCTCCAGGAAGTCTCCCCAGATTGTGCTCAGAGTTAGTCCTGACCCCTTGGTAGACCCTTGCCCACCAGGCTGTACTGCTCCATGGTAGCAACTGGTTTCCCTGATTCTCAGGGCTTCAGGACCAGCTGGGGGTGGGCAGTGATGGGTGCAGCCAGGCCTGTGGGGGTGGCAGGTGCCTGCGTGAGTGAGCGAGCCAGAGGCTGCCTCATTTCTGCCTGATCCAGCCAGGAGCTGGTGCAGGGGCCAAGCTAGTCTCAGCCTGGCTGCCCAGCGAGTCCTCTGTGAATTGTTCTCAGCAGGGCTCGATGAGAGATACCCCCGAACTTTTCACAGCTGAGGGGATAGGATCAGAGGCGGGGCCTTGTGGGGGCAAGGAGGCATCCCAGGCTTTGTCTGCATAAACGCAGACAGGGCTGAGATTGGGGAAAACGTGGGCCCAGAGCCAGGGATGGGACTGGCCAGCTCAGCAGACCCCGAAATGCCTGGGGCTGCCCCTGGCTCCAAGCCCTTCCCTGTGGCCCAGCTCTGTGGTCCAGGAGGTGGGGTTGGACACCAGAGAGAGGGCAGCACTGCAGGGCCCCGCCTCTTGCCCAGAGCCTGACATGGGCTTAGGGTGAGTGCGGAGCACCCCTGGCGTCTGCCCTGAGCCCCGCCACACAGGCGTGGGGAAAGGGTGGACAGTGGGCCCTGTTGAGACCCACCCGCCCCTCGGCAGCCCTGGACACATCCAACGTGATGGTGAAGAAGCAGGTGTTTGAGCTGCTGGCTGCCCTGTGCATCTACTCACCCGAGGGACACGCCCTCACGCTGGACGCCCTGGACCATTACAAGGTAAGTGCCAGGACCTGCCCAGGTGGGCTGGGGCCTCCCATCTGGGCACTCCCTGACCCCAGCACCACTGGCAGACCGTGTGCAGCCAGCAGTACCGCTTCAGTGTCATCATGAACGAGCTCTCTGACAGCGACAACGTGCCCTACGTCGTCACCCTGCTCAGTGTGATTAACGCCATCATCCTGGGCCCCGAGGACCTTCGCACCCGCACCCAGCTGCGGAGCGAGTTTGTTGGTAACCACCCACCGGCCCTGGGGCTCCTTTGCTGCCCAGGGCTGCCTTGGGGCCTGCTCCTGCCAGCCAGGTGCCCAGCAGAACTTTCTCCCCAGAGCTTCCTGGGCCAGCCTGACCCAAACTGCATCCACCCGGAAGGCGTGGGTGCCACAAAACCTGCCCCCTGCCCCATGCCTCCCCCCCACCGGGCCCCAGAGGAAGGTGCCATCTCAAGCCTGGGGAGCCTCCTGCCACCAGCTGCCCCTTTAGTGGACACAGGCCCCAGAGCACCTGGCTGTCAGCCTGGACAGTCCTCAGTTGCAAGGCTGGCCAGGCAGTGCAGGGACGCAGGCAGCATGATCCCAGATGCAGCCCTGCCTGTTCTGCTGTAACCAAGCCCCACTATGTGCCCAGCACGATGTCGCCCCTCCGGAGCCTCATGTCTCTGGCATCCCTCGGGAGGAGCAGAGCAGGGCTGGGTTCCCCAGGTGGTAGAAGTGAGCTGGATGCAAGATGCAGGTGACCCCGGGGCAGATGGGGGTGGCCAGAGGCAGCCTCTGAGACCTTCTGAGTCTGTCTGTCCATTCCCAGGGCTGCAGCTGCTGGATGTCCTGACCCGGCTGCGGTGAGTACCCACAGTGCCTGGTCCTGCTGCTGCCCCTTTGCTGCTCCCCAAAGCCAGGACCACCTTGGGTCCCAGCCACCTCCCCAGCCAGTGCCTCCAGATGGGCAGGGAGGTGGCGCCCAGATAGCTGTAGTGGGTCCACTCTGAGTCCAGGTCTGAGGCTAGAACCCAGCTCACTGTCCCTGGCAGCTGGTGTTGCCAGGTACGGTACAGGACATCCATCAATTCAGATTTCAGATGCACGACAGATAATGTTTCAGTGTAAATATATCTCAGATATTGCATGGCATATACTTATGCTGAAAATTATCCATTGCTTGTCTGACATTCAAGTGTAATTGGTACCCTGTCATTTTATTTGCTAACCTGACAGCCCTGCTGGGAACCCAGGTAGCTGAGAAAGCCTATCCTGGACCTCAGTCAGGACCACACTCAGGGCGGGGTTCCCACGCCAGAGAAGTCAGGTTGGAGGAACCCAGGGCTGGTGTGACTGGTGTTGAACTGGCCTTGGGCACAATTTTGCCAAGTGGGTGCTTTGTGCCCCGCTAGTGCCGGGCTGAGGGGGGCCTGCCCTGTCTGCTGAGGGCTCTGCTCATTGGCCAGGCTGAGATGACTGGCAAGTCCTGCACCCAATGAACAAACACTTAAGCCTATCTTGCCAGAGCCCTGCCCCTCCTTGTGTCCAAGCCGTCACAGTGGACCCACCTCAGCTGTGGTCTGACCATGCCCTCCCAGCACCCAGAGCGGGGCCTTCCCTGCACAAGGGGCAGTGGCCTGGCGCTCAGCCCTAGCCCCCCGCTCCCTGGGCCTGGGCGTACACATCTTTCGGTGGGAGTGGGAGAGCTTATCCTTTCCTGGGGGTGTGGAGCTGCCCAGTTGACCTGGCAGCCTGATAGGGATGAGCTTGCCGCTCTCTCAGGCTGCCATCCCTGGCCACGCTCAGGGTCTGCAGTGGCAGAATTGCCGGCGCTGCCTGGGGCTGCCCCCACCTGTCAGGAGTGGGGCAGGTAGGAGCAGCAGGCTCAGCCCAGCCCTCCCACCTCAGAGACCTGGAGGACGCCGATCTGCTGATCCAGCTGGAGGCCTTCGAGGAGGCCAAGGCCGAAGACGAGGAGGAGTCGCTGCACGTGTCCGGCGGGGTTAACATGAACAGCCACCAGGAGGTCTTCGCCTCCCTGTTCCACAAGGTGGGCCTGGCTGGGGCGGGGTGGAGGGTGGAGGGTGGAGGGTGGAGGGCGGAGGGCGGCCTCACCAGGGTGGGCTGTGGCCCAAGGTCCAGGGCTCAGGATGGCCCCCATCTGCCCTGGTCCAGCCCGCCATGACCCGGGCAGTCCTACTCTGGGGAGCAACGAGGGTGGGGGCTGGAAAGGAGGCAGTGTTGGAGCAGGCAGCCTGGGGGCTGGCCTGGGCTGTCCCAGAGACAGAGCTGGGGCTGCAGGACCTAGAAGGACAGGGTTCCAAAGGCCAGGGCTTCCCAGAGCTGGCCACGCTGTCCTGGGCCCCAGGTGGCCAGTCCCCGTCAGGTGGACTTTGGGGGTGAGCGGCCAGGAGGCTGGGTTCCCATGGAACTCGGGCCCGGCCTCTCATTCTCTGAGCTGGTGGCGAGTGTGTCCCCAGGCAGCATCTGAAGACATTTTTGGTTGTCAGCACTAGGTGAGGGGTGCTACTGGCACTGAGTGGGTGAAGACCAGGGATGCTGTTTAACATCCCATAATGCACAGGACAGTCCCAAATGTCACCAGGGCTCCCATGAGGCATGGGGGGTGATGGGGTGGACCCCTCCAGCAGTCAGGCACACAGTCTTTAGCCCGCCTGGGAGGGGACAGCCGCTAACCTGCCCCCCCTTCCCTGCCTGCCCAGGTGAGCTGCTCCCCAGTGTCCGCCCAGCTGCTGTCCATGCTTCAGGGCCTCCTGCACCTGGAGCCCACCCACCGTTCCAGCCAGCTGCTCTGGGAGGCCCTGGAGAGCCTGGTGAACCGGGCTGTGCTCCTGGCCAGTGACGGTGCGGGGGCAGGGGATGGGCGGGGGCCTGGCAGGCAGACAGACAGGGGTCTTAGACAATGGGGGAGGGGCCCGTCCTTGGCCCCTCATGTATCCTCTGCCCAAGGGAGGTGGCCACCCCTTTCCTGCTTCCCCTCCAGCCCAAGTCCCTTCCTCCCCGTCCCCTTCTCTGGCCCTTTCCCTTGACCCTGGATGTCCCCCACCGCAGCCCAGGAATGCACCCTGGAGGAGTTGGTCGAGCGGCTCCTGTCCGTCAAGGGGCGGCCCCGACCAAGCCCCCTGGACAAGGCCCACAAGAGCGTCCAGGCACACCTAGGCCAGAATCAGAAGGGCAGCTCCCCTGAAAACGGCACTGCCCCCAAGGCCAGCATGGAGGACCAGCAGCCAGCAGTGGCCCACGCCTGCCAGCATGTGGGCAGCATCCAGAGTGGGAGTGGCGGGGAAGCCCCACAGCCAAGAGCCTTGGAGCAGCGGGCACCCACCCCACCCACACCCCCCCTTCCCAGTTCTACCACTGGGCCCCCTCACCTTTCCCTTACTCCCCTGCCAGGCCTGGGGGCCACGTCCCCCCCAGCACCTCCTCCCCCACCCCCCCTGCCAAGCCTGGGGGCCACGTCCCCCCCAGCACCCCCACCTCTGCCAGGCTCCTGTGGGATCTTGCCCCCACCACCTCCACCACTCCCAAGCATGGGGTGCCCACCCCCACCTCCGCTGCCTGGAGTGGGCTGGGGCCCCCCTCCACCTCCACCCCTGCCCGGCCCCCCTGGTCCTCCCGCAGTGGGCGATGTGGAGGAGGTCATTGTGGCCCAGGTGGACCACAGCCTAGGCTCGGCCTGGGTCCCCAGCCACAGGCGGGTGAACCCACCCACGCTGCGCATGAAGAAGCTGAACTGGCAGAAACTGCCATCCAATGTGGCACGTGGTGAGCGTCCCTAGACCCCCGAGGGAGATTTTCCTCTGAGGACGGGCTGGTTGTGCTGGGGAGAGGGACTGAGGATACCTGTAACATGTGTTTCCCTGCCTGTGCGTGGCCAGGGCAGCCTGGCCTTGCTCTTGGCTCAGCGCCTGCATGGTCTGGGGTGGGGCAGGGAAGAAGCAGGTTGGAGCTCCCTCCCCGCCCATGCTCCTGGGGGCTGCTGTGAGTCTGGGATCCCACAGCCCCTGCGCTGCCCGGGCCCCTTGGCACAGGATGCCTTGCTCAGAGAAGGCCATAGCCAGCCAGCAGCCGGGTAACCTGCCAGCACGGACGCATCCACCTGTGTGTCCACATGCATGCACATGGCTTGACAGCAGCTTGGGGCCTGCCTTTGCCATGTGCTTAAGTGCCTACTGTATGCTGGACCCAGCTGGGCCCCAGGCAGGGCATCCTTGACAGCCCTTGGGCGGCCCAGGCCCCCCTGTCCCCTGCCCTCTGAACCCCCAGGCCCCGGGAGAGTGTGAGCCTGACCGGAGATGCCTTTGCCCTCCCCTCCCTGCAGAACGCAACTCCATGTGGGCGGCGCTGAGCAGTCCCAGCACGGAGCCGGTGGAGCCCGACTTCTCCAGCATTGAGCGGCTGTTCTCCTTCCCTGTAGCCAAGCCCAAGGAGCCAGCCGCAGCGGCTGCCCCGGCCAGGAAGGAGCCCAAGGAGGTGGGACAGGGGCAGGGAAGGGCTCAGACCTGGGTCGCCCTCCGTGCCCCCGTCCGGGTACCAGCACCTTGGGCATGGGGTTTTCCAGATCACGTTCCTCGACTCCAAGAAAAGCCTGAACCTCAACATCTTCCTGAAACAGTTCAAATGGTGAGAGACAGAGACGCCCTGTCCCAGGGCCAGCCCCTCCCGCCCACCGCTGCTCCCCCGGCCGGCAGTGCCCCCTGCAGGCCGCTGTGGGAAGTGCGCGTCCCGCCCCCAGGGTGGGAGGCAGGCTACCCCGCCGGGGGCCCGAGAGACCACCCAGTCCAGGCTCCTGGGCGACACTGAGGCCCAGCGACCAGCTGGCACCTTCCCCAAGGCCACAGACAAGCAGCAGCCAAACCAGGGCGAGGACCTGGGCCCTGCTCCCAGTCCTGAGTCCTTCCCTGCTGCGGGGAGTTGGCTGAGTGCCCCTGGGCGGTGCCCTCTCTCCTGAGCAGCCCCCGTCTTCTCCCCCTCCAGCTCCAACGAGGAGGTCACCGCTATGATCCGGGCCGGGGACACCACAAAATTTGATGTGGAGGTTCTCAAACAGCTCCTCAAACTCCTTCCGGAGAAGCATGAGGTGAGCGAGGACCCGCCTCTGGGTTAGTGCAACCAACCAGGGGAGATCGGGATGGGGCGGGGGGACGGTCCCTGGGGGCTCCCAGCTGGGGCACAGAGAAGGGGGGAGTCCCAGCTCCGCCCTTGCCCTGAGCCGTGAGCCACACAGGGAGGGGTGCCGAATGTGAGAGGGCGGAGGCAGCAGGCAGTCCAGGAGGGCTTCCTGAGGGAGGGCGGGAAGCCGGCAGCGTGGCGGGATCTTACACGTGGGCCTCCTCCCCACAGATTGAAAACCTGCGGGCGTTCACAGAGGAGCGAGCCAGGCTGGCCAACGCCGACCAGTTCTACCTCCTCCTACTGGACATTCCCTGGTGAGCATGGGCAGCCCTTGGACCCCAGGGCCAGGCCGTGGGGAGGCAGTAGAGGGAGGGGCTCCCCCCATCCAGAAACCACAATTGTCTGGGTTCCAAACATCGCTCACGCCCCGCCCGCTAGCCCTTGTCTTCAAAGAGCAAAGCTGTGTGACCCCCAAGGGGAGGAGCCCACCCCTCTGAGGTAGCCCTGAGTGCCTACGTTGACCAGGGACAGCATGGGGCCACCCCACCGCAGCCACAGATCTGTGGGCTCAGCCCGACGCTACAGGCGGGCAGGTGGGGGGCTCCGGGCCCCTGACCTCGGGCTCTACCATCCCCAGCTACCAGCTGCGGGTCGAGTGCATGCTGCTGTGCGAGGGCACAGCCATCGTGCTGGACATGGTGCGGCCCAAGGCCCAGCTGGTGCTTGCCGCCTGCGAGAGTGAGTGAGGCCGGTGGGGCTGGTGGGGCCAGTGGGGCCAGTGGGGCCAGTGGGGCCGGTGGGGCTGGTGGGGCTGAGGGCTGGGCCGGGACATAGAAGGGCACCTGAGGGTGTTGGCCTTCACCACCTCACCATGAACTACCCTCGTCACCATCACCACTACCTGAGGCACATGCAGACACACATGCACACAGACACGAGCATGCAAGCACATGCACACACATGCACAGGCGCACACACGTACCACCTTCTCTGAACGAGGAATCAGCAGGGGCTTGCTATGGCCACCGGCAGGGCCATGATGGGTCTGGACCACAAGGTGCAGCTCACTTGTGTCATATACGTGCAGTGGATGTCCACTCCCATCTTGGCTACAGAGGGACAGTTAGCTGAGAGTCATAGCAGCCACAGGCTCCAGAAGGTCCCTCCCAGCGCCCCACTGTCCTCACCTGCAGAATGGGGTGCAGTCATCCATCCCCTGGGGTTTGTGAGAGATCAGTGCTGCTGATGTGAGGGACACCTGCTTCCCCATCCCCCAAGCTTGTTCCCCGTGGGGCAGTTTGCAGCCACTCAAGCCCCGGCCCTGTGTCCCCCCTAGCTGGGCTGAGCCTGGGGAAGGGGCCTGGGGGGTAGGGAGTGAAGGAGTGCTGGCACGCAGAACCAAGCCCCACTCTGGGGCATCTGGGGACTCTGGACCCCCCTTCCCAGCCCTGGTGCCTTCCCGCAGGCCTGCTTACCAGCCACCAGCTGCCTGTCTTCTGCCAGCTGATCCTGAAAATTGGGAACTTCCTCAACTACGTGAGTCAGGAGCTGTGCCCCAGCCTGCTTCATGCTGCCCTGGCAGCCCACCCGGGAGGCAGGGAGACTCAAACCCTGTCCCTCCCAGGGCAGCCACACGGGTGACGCTGATGGCTTCAAGATCAGCACGTTGCTGAAACTCACAGAGACCAAGTCCCAGCAGAACCGTGTGACACTGCTGCACCATGTGCTGGAGGTAGGCTGCCGTGGGGACACACTGTCCGGTGGTTGGAAGGGCATGAGGGACACACTCGACACTGGGACGGCTGCCATCAGGACATGCTCGCAGGGCGTGGAAGGGCATGAGGAACACGCTTGACATGGAGGGGGAACGGCTGCTTTCCCTATCTCAGGACCTCGCCTGGGCCAGCAGCCTCAGAGCCCAAGCCACACCACCACCCCTCCCCAGCGTCCCCAGTACTTGCTCACCTGGACGAACCTCATCCCTCCCCAGGACACCTGCCGCCAGTCTGGTGTGGGGCAGTACCTAAGAAAAGCAGAAATGGCACAAAATCTTAGCCAGGCCCAAGGGAAAATTTGGAGGCTCGAAGTGCTGAGGGTTTTCTGGACTTTAATTGCCAAGGATTAGGGCTAAGGGGTTTGGGGCCAGGGGCACCCCCAGGTCCAGGGTGTGGCCACAGTAGATCTCACTGGACATGTCCTGTTGCAGGAAGTGGAAAAGAGCCACCCGGACCTCCTGCAGCTGCCCCAGGACCTGGAGCAGCCCTCCCAGGCAGCAGGGTAGGCAGCTCTTGCCAGCACCCCTACTTCCACCAGCCAGGCCCCCGACCTCTGGGCCCAGCCAGTAAGGCGGCCAGCCAGGGCTAGGTCTCACGGCTACAGCACACTGCCTGACAGAATGCTGGCTGTCACCTTGGGACAGGACCATCTGCCATAGCCTATCCCCATGTGACTTAGACGTGGAAACTGAGGCCTGGGGGCAGAGATTGACCCAGCCAAGGTCACACTAGGAGGTGGTCTCACAGTCTCTTTACAACGTTAACTTTCACGACAGCCCGTGAGCAAGGTCCTGCCACCCCCACTGTGTAGATGAGGAAACAGGCCCAGGGAAGCGGTGTCACCTTCTGGGGTCACACAACGGGGACAGGTGGGCAGCCTGGGCCACCGCCCCACCCTGGGGCCCTGGCTCCCAGCACAAGTCCTCCCTAGGCTCCACTGCCCCGGAAGGTTCTCTGGTCCAGCGGCTGCTGAGCCTTGGCAGGGGGGAGGGCAGGCGAGCAGGACATGTGACCATTAGGAGTCATTGTCCCAACACTCAGGAAGGACTAAGGGCCCACTAGACCAGGTGCTGAACCCCACACTGCATGGCAGGCCTCAGAGTTCTGATCTGCTCTGACCACCTGCAGTGTGTAGTGTGGCACCTGGGTTTCCCTGGAAGGTGTGAGGGGAGGGGTCCCCGTGTCCTAGTGCAGCTGATGTCAGCTGTCACCTGTCCCTGCCTGGCCCTCTGGCGCCTTTCAGGATCAGCCTGGAGATCATCCGGTCAGAGGCCAGCTCCAACCTGAAGAAGCTTCTGGACATAGAGCAGAAGGTGTCTGCCTCAGTGCCCGATGTACAGGAGCAGTATGCAGAGCGCCTCCAGGCAAGCAGGCGAGGGCAGGCACACTGGGGCTGGTGGGATGGGCTGCAGGTAGACTCCAGGGAGGTGGGCACGCCTTGTCCAGGTGTCCATCAGGCTCCGAGCCTGGGACCTGCCAGGTAGAAAGAGGGGGCCAGGTGAGTGGTGAGCATGGAGGCAGCCAGAGCTCAGGGCCTCTGGTGGGGTGGTGCGCAGGCATGCAGTCAAGGCACACACCCCTGCTGCTGGAGGGACCACCACCTACCGGACCCGTGCCACTACCCCACCCACCCCGCACTTGGGGCCCCCACTTCTGAGGAACTGGGGGTGCCCACTGGGGCCCTCACAGGACTGTGACCGTGCCCCGTGCCCCCAGGCCAGTATCGTGGCGTCCCAGGCGCTGGACGAGCTCTTCAAGGACATTGAGCAGAAGCGGCGAGAGCTGGCTGACTACCTGTGCGAGGATGCCCAGCAACTGTCCCTGGAGGACACCTTCAGCACCTTGAAGACTTTCCGGGACCTCTTCATCCGTGCTCTGAGGGTGAGGGGCCCAGGAAGGGCACCGCATGGCCCAGACGCCAGAGTGGGGTCCTGGGCCCCCTGTCTCCCTCAGCCGCACCCTGCTGCGGCCTGTGGAGCCCACAGGGTTGGTGCTGGGTGACCGGGGCTCACGTCCACAGGAGAACAAGGAGCGGAAGGACCAGGCAGCCAGGGCAGAGCGGAGGAAACAGCAGCTGGCCGAGGAAGAGGCGCACAGGCCGCAGGGCGAGGACGGGAAGCCGGGTGAGGCCAGGCCCAGGTGGGGCCGGGGCAGGCCACGGTTCAGCCCCTCCCCGTCCCCCAGGCCCTCTGGGTGGGTTCCAGATCCACGTGAGCCCCTCTCTGAGGCTCCCTGGGCTCCCCAGGCAGGAAGGGGCCCGGGAAACAGGAGGAGGTGTGCGTCATCGACGCCCTGCTGGCCGACATCAGGAAGGGTTTCCAGCTTCGGAAGACAGCCCGGGGCCGCACAGACACTGACAGGGGCAGCAGGGCAGCCACAGGGGACCCCACAAGGGTCACAGAGCCTGGTGAGACCCTCGCCCACCTCCTCCTCTCTTCAGTTCCCTTCCCGCCGTCCCTGCAGTGTGCCTTCCTCCAGGAAGCCCCCCTAACCTCGCAGGAAAGCCCCCTCCTCTCCCTGGGCTGCCCCGACGCACCTGAGATGGGGGTGGCCAAGGGCATAGGCCTCCCCCCTCCATCCACGCCTCCGAGTTTCTCTGCTCCAACACAGGGAGGGCCCTGCTGCTATGTGACAGCTGCCACCTCAGCCCCAGATGCCCAGAGAGATGGGGCCAGGGCCCACTGATGGGGGCCCCCAGGGCTCAAAGGGCACCCAGGGTGGCTGGAGGCAGGTGGCAGGGCCCTGATGAGAGAGGCCCCTCTCCTCAAGGGTACTGGGCAGGTTGGCTCTCCCACGCTGTGGACAGACCGTGGACGCTGTGGGAAGCCATACTTGGAAACCCTGCGGCCGTGAAATCCGACGGAGTCAGAGGAGGCTCCCCTGGGCAGGGGCTATGCAGGGCCTGGGGTAGCCAGGATGGAGGGAGGCCTCTGGGGGTGGCTCAGGGGCCAGATGCCTGCCCTTTACTGATCCTCCCTCCCTCCCTCCCTCCCCAGCAGCCAGCAGGGACCCTGCAGGAGGCCCTAGGGGCGGCACCCTTTGCCCCACTTTTGGGCCGGGCCTTGATGCTTCGGCTGCCAATGAGCCCCTGGGCTGGGACCTTGTAGACGCCGTGACCCCCAGCCCACAACCCACCCAGGAGCCATCGGAGAAGGGTGGTCCCAGGCCCCTGGAGAGGCGTTCTTCCTGGTATGTGGACGCCAGCGATTTCCTAGCTCCCGAGGACCCCCAGTGTCCCCAGCCCTCAGAGGGGGCCTGGCCAGTGACTCTGGGTGACACGCAAGCCCTGCGGCCCCTCAAGTTCTCCAGCGACAAGCCCCAAAGTTTCAGCCACGACACCGAGGTCCCCACATTCTTGGGGGGCATCCACCAGGCCGAGGCCGACAGCACAAGCCAGGGGTTGGAGCATGCAGGTGTCCATGGCCGCAGTGCAAGCCTCCCCGCTGCAGGCCTTAGTGGGGACGCAGATGAGGAGGACCCAGCCCCAGAGTCTGCGCTGGACACGTCCCTGGACAGGTCCTTTTCTGAGGATACGGTGACTGACTCCTCGGGGTCTGGCACCCTCCCCAGGGCCCGCCGAGCCTCGAAGGGGCAGGGCCGGCGAAGGAAGAAGCGTCTTGCAAGGAGCCAGGAAGGTAACTCAGGGAGGGGCCTGGGGGGAGTCACACAGGGCTGGGGGCAGCTGGGCATGTGGTTGGAGCTCGTCTGTCCCATGCCAGGGCCTTGGACCTCTCCCTGCCACCCAGCCAGTCCCTTCCCTTCCCCACTGGTACCCGGGAAAGGGGGTGGTTCCTGGGTGCAGTCCACAGGGGAGGAGGCGGCCACACTTCCCACAGAAAGGCAACTTGGGGGTCGCCACTGCCTGTGTCGCCACTCTCCTAACCCACTAATTCCTGCCTTTCCATCTCCTCTGGCAGGGCATGGGGTGGGCACCACGGCAGAGGCTGTGCAGGGTGTGGCAGGGCAGGGCACCTGGCACCAGGCCCTGGACGTGTGGCTGCATCCTGGCCCAGGGGCCAGAGAACCGGGCAACTGGTCCCCATGGTGCACTCACTGGCACGGCCCCCAGCCCCCACACCTTCCGAGCTAGGGCTGCTTGTGTGTGACAAGCTGTTGAGTGCGTTTATTTTGTTTGAAAGCAGAGTTTGCCCCTGATTCTGATGATAGTAAAACAAAAAGGCTGTGTGTGATCCAGTGAGGTACGTATGCAGCCCGGCGCTCTGTGTGCACTAACGGTGGCAGTGAGGGCAGTGGGGCCTGAGCTTGCTTCCCGGACCCCCCGACGCTAACCCCAGCTTCTCCCAGCCCACCTGGGTGTGTCAGGGAGGCCCGTGCCTTTCCTGTGGCCAGTGGTGATGGACTCCTTCCCCTCCATCCTCCCCTTTCCAGGCCAAGCCTCACTTACCTGGTGTCTCCCCCCCGCCCCGCCCGCTGCGGCAGTTCGCAACCTCAGAGCTGGCCTCCGGGCACACAGGCCTCAGGATGGCGGGTGGACAGCGCAGAGCTGGGCTTCTTTCGGGGAGCAGGGCTCCGGGCTGCTAAGGGCAGGGGCAGGACCTCTGGGGGTAGCTTGGCCTCCCGGCAAGACAGGCTGACATTGCTCTTGTCCTGTGCGTCCCTAACTGCGGTTTCCCTAACCCTGCGGCTTCACTGATCCCGGCTCCCCGGGGGGCATTTTCACTCTGAGTCCATCCATGGCGCTGGGCCTCCTGGGGCCCTGGGGCTGGCCAGGTGTGTCCCCAGGAAGTCTTTGAGGAGACAGGGACAGTCCCAGGGGCACATGCTACCAGGGACAAGCAGCAATCCTCCAAGGGGTGGATGGGTCCCCCTTCCCTCCTCCTCCCCCTTTCCCCTTCTCCCACCCCACCCAGGACAGGCCCTGGAGACAGGGAGGGGTCTTTAGAGGCAGATTCCTGCCAGTATGTGCCACCCTGGGCCTTCTGGGACCCCCACCCATGGGCAGGACCGCCAGGGCCAGAGAGGCTGACATAAAAATAGACCAGCCCAGGGCCACCGCGTGCCCGGCCTGTGCCGGGTATGGGGAGAGCCAGTGGGGACAGAGGGCCAGCCTGGCGTGGGGTCTCCAGCTCCTCTGGCCTTGCCTAGGGCTAGGGCCAGGTCCGGCTGGGCACTGTGGGTGTGCTGCCACTGGGCCTGGGGCGGAGGAGCAAGGGTGCAGATGTGGGGGCTGCCAGGCCCCTCGGAGGCAAGGGCAGTGAACTCCAGGGTGTCCTTGTTTCTACAGTTTGTCCTCACTGTCGGGGCAGAGCCTTCACCCTCAGTTCCAGCGTTTGCTTCCTGGGGCTGTTTTCTGAGCTTGGCTCTCTGGGGTGAAACACCAGCATGTACTTTTCAGAAAGGCCCTGGTCTCTGCCTTAGAGGCTGGAATTTGGACTTGCAGCCCTGGCCCCGGCTGGGTGGCCTGTAGGCTTGGGGTGGCAGCTGCGTGCAGCCTTTGTCCAGTGAAAGGTCACCGAGCCCACGCACCACCCTGGGTCCTCTCGAGGTCAGCTGTGCCTGCTTGACCCCCACCTCCCTGGGGTCCCGCCCTCCCCAGTGTCCCACGTCAGGGGCTGAGGGCAGGAGGAAGGAACCCAACCCTTTTCTTCTCACCTTCTTATTTAGGAAAACTTCAACCTGGCAGGAAATTTGCACAGACAGAGATTAGAATAAATACTACCTTGTCCCCAAAATTGCAAAAATTTGCAGAAAATACCAAAATTGTTAACGTTTTGCTGAATTGCTCCCCACCTGAGCCATGGGAGAGTTACCCATAGACATCAGGACACCTGAGCCCTAGACTCAGCCGCAGACATTCCTGAAAGCAGGGCGTAAGCGCCAGGTGGTGAGCGCGTGGGGCCGTTTCGTGTCCACACCACAGTTTTCTGACCCATGGCCCCTGTGCCCTGGGCAGTTGTGCCCCGTTGTCGCAGTAGTGCCAGTCAGGGTTACTGCTTTGGTTTTCTTGGAAACGAGAACCTATCTAGAACCATAGGTTATGTTTGGTTGTCACATCTCTTTAGTCTCTTTTGTTCTAGAACTTTCCAGCCCCTTTTTGTCTTGTATGACAGTGACATTTTGGAAGGTGTTTTAGGTTTGTCCCATTGCTTCCCCCAGGCAGGTCCAGATTGGGTTTTGGGGCAGGAGTGCATCGAGGGAGGGCTTGGTGGCCTGTCGGTCCGTGGTTCCTGCCAGAGCAGACCGTGTGGTTGCGGTGGTGGTTGCGGTGGACTTGCCCACTGCACCAGCACCCTTTTCGCCTGCTTGTGAGCAGCCGGGCGGTCCCCAGGGCTAGGCCCGCCCTCCCCAGCGCGCTGTTCTGCCTTGGCAGCTGCTCGTATGAGCTTTCGTTTCCCCACTTCTTCAAGTTGTGCAACTTTGGAATGTCTGTCGCTGTTGTGTGTTTGGGCGGGGACCTGTGGGTCCATCACGGGCTCCCGTGCCCCTGATTGGTGGCCCCTCTGTTCCCTGAGCACGGTGCCCTGTTCCCAGCTCACCTGCCCCAGCCTCAGCTTTGCGTGTCCCCAGCTCCCTGAGGTGGGGAGTGGTGCTAAAATCCCTCTCTGAGTGATTGTTGACAGTTTGTTCTTCATCTCTTTCAAGCAATGGTTCTCAAACCCAAGCCTGCCCTGCTCCCACAGGGGAGCTGGGGATGCCGCCTCACACCAGGGTGGCCAAGTAAGGGCCCCTGGGCCAGAGAGCTGGGGGTGTTTGAGCCAGGGGGCCTGCAGGGCCAATGCAGAGGCCATCCAGGTGGTGGGAGCTGTTTGGGCAGGGCCCTGGTGCCCTCAGCACCCAGCTAGAGAAAGCATAGGCTGGAGTCCCAGCACGAGGGGCCCTGGTGGGGAGATGACAGGGAGTAATGAGTGTAGACAGAGCACAGTGTGGTCGGAGACGTAAGGGTGAGGGTAGGCTGCAGAGACTCCCCATCTCAGCAGAGAGGAAACAGCCGTGCTGAGCCCAGCCTGGACAGGAGGCAGCTCGCTGGGGTCATCCCAGCACCTTCCACCTGGATGAGTTCTGTTGCTCCAGAGAAACGGTCTGGGGTCAGAGTGGACCTGGGATGCATGGCACAGCCCACTGGGCAGTGGCGTTGAGGGGTGCAGGGACCTGGGGACCCTGGAGCAGGGACCCTGGAGCAGGCACCCTGGCACTGTCCCCAGCAAGGCTACTCCTAATACTGTCCTGTTCTCTCCTTCCTTACAGGCCTCAGGCCCAAGCCCAAAGCCAAGTGAGAGAGCTCTCGGGCGGCCTGGGCACAGCAGTGGGCTGCTGGACATGCTGCTGAGCAAGGCTCTTCCGGTGGCCAAGCTGGGACTGGGCCCCTGGGAAACCACAACTCTGTGCCTTACCCAGCTAGGACCCTCCCGGAGCTCCTGGGGTGTTGTGGCCAGGACCCTGACAGGCATTCTGCCCGGCCTGGCACACCCCCTGGACCGCCTGCACGTGCCCAGCCTCTCCCGACTTCCTTTCTCAATGCTGACTCCATACCCGCATGTATCGTGCACCCGCGGCCTGCCATGGGGGCTGTGCCTGATCAGCACCTGAGAGGAGTCTGTAGCCCCCGCCACACAGCTCTGCCTCCCATCAGCTCAGCTGCTTTGTAACAGAAATGCGATCCTTTTGAGTCTTTACTGTTCTGTGGCAGCTGAGTTGGGAATGAGGGTGGGTGATCGGACCCCAGGGTAGAGGCAGGCCAGGTCCCCTCCCAGTGGAGTCTGGCCCCCATCCTGGTGTGTCCAGCCTCTGAGCATGGGGAGGATCTGCCTTTGCCACAGCCAGGCCTCCTACCTGGCCTCCTACCACAGCCAGGCCTCCTACCCTGCAGCCAGGCCCCGGCCATCTCGTCAGCAGGAAACTCGGGCCAGGGCCAGCTGCTCGGGCCAGGGGATGAGAAGCGCCCACCTGAGGGGCTGCAGGGTGACGCACAGCAGCTGCCACCTCTCCTGCTCACCACCCACCCAGCGAGGGCAGCAGGATGGCCACAGAGGCTGGTGGCTCGACGTGTGACCAATAAAGAGCAAACCTGGCCAAGGAGGCAACTGTTGTGTTCAGAGGCCGTGGGGGTGGGCGGTGGGATGTGGACAGGTGGAGGGAGGGACGGGGAGAGGACGGGTGGACAGGCAGGTGGGCAGTGAGCAGTGGTCTGCTGCCCTGGTTGAAGTGGAGCCAGGGGAGGCGCCCATGTAGGATTGTGTGGAAGAGCCCCAGCCTGGACCCAGAGGCAAAGGCCTGTACCATGTTCACGCCCCACCCAGCCCCCGCCACCCAGTGCAGACTGGACCCTCCCAGTCTGTAGCCCCTCCCATCAGTGGCCCCCATGCAATAGCATCTCAGCCACCTGGACCTGAGGACAGGTGCCTGGGGTCTCCCTCCACATTTTCGGCCCTTGTACCTGGCACGTTTTTGGATGGGCAGGGGGTGGACGGGTGGGCACAGTGGGTGCTCCACAAATGTATGTTGAATTAAATTTTTTAAAAACCATAAGTGGGCATCTGGGCTGTAGCCTTTTTGTCACCACAATTGGCATTTAGTGGAGCCAGACGACAGCATCGTGAAAAGCGGGACAGATGGAGGGGGTGACTGGGAGGAAGGCCCCCACGGCAGGAGCAGGGATGGGAGACAGCACCTGCACTGCTTGCCTGCCTCTGGGCCCCTCACCCCCAGCCTCCCAAACCACAGCCAAGGGAGCCGGGGGCCAGGTGTCAGGCCGAACACGTGCCTGGAAATTCCACTTCACCTTGCAGGTACAGGATGGTCCTCAGGTTTGCTTCATGTGACTTGCGCATTCAGTGGTGTGTGTCCCTGGTAAGCCAGGGGCAGTTCCTGGAGGCCTGCGGAGGTGGTGAGAAGGCAGTCCTGCTGCCCCCACGGAGCATTTAGGGCAGGGCAGAACCGATGGTGAGCAGGCCCCCAGCCACCGTGGAGAGAGGGGTGCACCTCTCCCAGAGCACAATTTCCATATTGTCAAACTCTCCCGTTGTAAGCGTGTAATGCAGTGATTTTTATTTCTTAGCAAATTCACAAGGTTGTGCAACTCTCACCACAAACCAGTGTTAGAATCTTTCCATCACCCCAAAAAGCTCCCTCACACCCATTAGCACTCCTCACCCCCAACCCTGGCAGCCGCTAACCAGCTCCCTGTCCTTGTGGATTCCTGTCCTGGACATTTCACATAGTGGAATCACGTAGCGTGTTTCTTTTTGTGACTGGCTTTTTCACTTAGCATGTTTTCAAGATTCATTTGTGTTGCAAGCTGATTCAGCGTTACGGCTGAATCGTGTCCCGCTGTGTGGACAGACCACACTTTGTCCACGCCTCCAGTGGTGGACGCTCGGGCTGCCTGACTGCTTGAGTTCAGGGCTTCTGTGAGTGATGCTGCTGGGAACATCTGCCGGCCAGCCTGTGTGAACGCGGGCTTTCACTCCTCCGGGGTACCTGCCTGGCGGGGTCACAGGCTAAACTGATGTTGAACTTTTTAAGAAACTCCCAAACTGTTTTCCAAACCAGCTGTCCCAGTTTTCATTCCCACCAGGGCCATATCCCTCCCCTTCCCTCCCCCAACAAATCCTCAAGTAAAATAGAGCCATGGAGTGGTGGGCAGAGGGTCATGCCCGACACCTGCCGCTGCCCCTGCAGCCTGGAGAGGTGGGGGTGGGAACCGAGAGGAGGGGGAGGCCGCCTGTCCCAGGGCCTTGTTTTTTCTCGCAGCTCAATGGGAAGTCAGTTTAGTGGGTTACAACCAGCTAAGAAACCAAAGTGGATAGGCGCTCTGGGAGTGCCTTGCACTTGGAGGGCTCCTAGATGTGCATGTGTATGCAGGTGGCTGTGGGTGTCTGTGTGTCCTGGGCCACCAAGTACGATGTTGTGCCACGGTGAGGTATGGCACCCCAAGAGTGGAAACCACAGGTGGCCTAGCCTATGTACCCCCAAGGGCCTTTGGGATCTACAAAGCTTTGTGGAGGCCACTTCCCCCAGTCACACAGGGCAGCCTCCAGGCTCGGTAGCTCCAGCCCTGCTGCCCACCACCCTGGTGACAGGCCTACTGCAGGGTAGGGGGCAGGGTGGGGGTGTTCTAATCTGGGCTGGGCCGTGTAACTGGCAGGGCCCCAGCTGCCGGGCCTGGACAGGGCTGTTTTTAGAAAAGCCCCGACTCCCTGCCCCCACCCAGGCCTGCAGCTATTTATAGTCCAGGGCCTGGGGGAGTTAGTGCCCAGCCAGTGGCCACAGGCCAGCATTTGGCTCTGCAGAGCCAGTCTGAACCCCCTTGATGGGGTAGTCCAGCATGTCCCCTCGTCCCCTGGAGCCTCGGTTTAACACCTGCTGGTTCAGAGCCCTGAGTCTCCTTGGAAAGGGCTCAGAGCCCGTGCCCCCTGTCATGCCATGGCAACCACCCCAGGGGACACAAGGGAAGCATCCTCTTCTCTGATCTGACTCCGTGGCTCCTGCTGGGCATTCAGACTGTTCAATTTCTCTCATCTGGAAACAACCCTGTAACCCTTTTGGCCTCTCCTGCTGTGGTCCTCTTCTTCCTCACCCACACAGCCAGCTGCTGTGCCCCAGATCACCCCCTGAGACCCCCAGCCCCACCTGGCCACAGCCCCCTCCCAGTCCAATCCTGAGGCTGCAGCCTATCCTCAGCCTGCTGCACGTTATGCGGCAAGGGAGCCTCAAACCAGGCCCTCTGGCCCTGCTCCAGCCGCTTCCCACTGGTGGCTGGGTGGCTCACTCTATACCCAACCCCCAGCTGTCAGCCCCATGGTGGCACCAGGAAGGAATCAAGACTGCATCTCTCTGCTGGGGAAAGTGGTCGTACTACTTGAGGCACCCCTGACCGCTGTGGCCCACGCTATGGCATCTTCCCCACAGCAATGCTTAGGGAGAGAAGGGTTCAATGTCCCCATGTGAGAGAATAAGGCACTGGGCACAGAGGGGCAGAGTGACCTGCCGGTGGCTGGAGCACAATGAGGAAGGGCAGGCTGCTGTCAGCCTTGGAGGGCTAGTGGGGAACAGCCCCCCTCCCCCAGGCTGGGGACAGGGCCAGACCCAGGGAGGAGGGGGTGGGAGGCTGCAGGGAGGGGGCAGTGCAGTCCTTTGCTGCACTTGCATCACTAACTCTCTGTGAGTGATCTTTGCTGTGACAAGCCCAGGGTCCACTCCCTTCCTCGTGGGGAGTATCTAGTCTCCCTGGGTTCCTTGTCACCGGCCTAGGAGCTGCCCAGGAGCCCAAGGAGCCTGATGGCTCTCCGAGCCTCGTCCAGAAGTCAGCCAGAGCGCCCCAGGGAGGGAAGGAGGGGCACCCCCTCCAGTCCTGGGATGAGAGCCTGAAAGGTGCTCCTGCCCCCAAGGCCCATCCCAGGTCCCTTCTCCCAGCCTTGGGGCCAGCCTCCTCCAGGCCTGCGTCCACTGGGCAGGGGGTGAGGGGTGAGGGAGGCAGTGCCCTCAGCTGGGGACACAGGAGGACAGCAGACCATCGCTCTCTGGGCCCTGTCCTTCCACAGGCTGGGACAGGAAGGTGGTCTGGTGTGAGGCCTCTTGGAAGCATGTGCCCTGCGGTGGCTGGTGCATGTCCCTGAGGTTGCTCCCCTGCCGGCAGGCCGGGTGATGCTGACAGCCGGGTCCCTTTACCCCAGACTTGGGTGCTGAGGGCTGGAGCACAGCCCATCTCCAGAGGAGCCCGCCTGCTCGCTACCGCCAGGCCCGGGCCACAGCGCGTCCTGGACAGCACGCGGGGCCCTGCGCGTGGGGGCGAGCAGGGGGCGGCAGCGAGGGAGCGCGGCGCGTGTCTCCACGGCCACCATGTAGCGCGCCTTCGCCCAGGGGCCGCGGGGTTCCCCGCTGAGCAGGTGCGCGCCGAGCGTCCGGACCCTCCAGGTGGCGCAACAACGCAGCCCCCTTTTGCAAACCGCACTTCCCCCGTAGGGGACCACTACCCGCAGTTTCTAGACCCCCGAAGTCCTGGGCCTGGCCGGGGGTGGGGGGCCGCAGCGCAGAGGCCAGCGCATTCACGGGGCGCCCCCGGGCCATCTGCCTGCCCTGCCGCCGGTCCGTGCGCCCCTCCACCCCCGAAGTGCCCGCGACCGACCGGACCGGGCTCCCAGGTGGCGGCGAGCCGGCCGCGCGCCGGCGGCCCAGAGGTCACCGAGGCGCGTCACTGCGCCCGCCCCGGCCCGCCCCCGGCCGGCTGCATTTAATGGCGCGGGCGCGCGGCCCGGCGGGCTCTCGGGCGGACGAGCGAGCGAGCATGTCCGGGACCCGAGCCTCCAACGACCGGCCCCCCGGCGCGGGCGGCGTCAAGCGGGGGCGGCTGCAGCAGGAGGCGGCGGCGACCGGCTCGCGCGTGACCGTGGTGCTGGGCGCGCAGTGGGGGGACGAGGGCAAAGGCAAGGTGGTGGACCTGCTGGCCACGGACGCCGACATCATCAGCCGCTGCCAGGTGCGGGCCGGGCCCGGGTCCCTCCCCCACCCGCCCAGCGAGCCCCCCTCCCCGGACCCGGAAGGACCCTGTCCTCCCGTGCCCTGACCGGGTCATGCCACTTGGATTCCTTCTCCTCCCCAGCACCTTTCCTGGGGCCACCGCACACACGCACACACGCCACTCACGCGAACCCCCCTGAACTCACACTCATATCCCTCCCTCCACCTCACCCCCCCACTCCCTCAGGGCAGTGGGCCAGGGGCAGAGCTATAAATACAAGTCGCTGAGTTGGGGACACCAGATCCTCAGGGGGTGGGGCCTGCCATGGAGTGACGCTGGGTCCTCCGTGAGGGGGGCAGCTCCTGGGCATTTTGGGGGTCCCAAAGACACCCCCCTTCCTCATCCTGCTGTGATCACCTGGGGCCGGTGTGGGTCTGGGACAGGGCTGGCCAATTCCTCGCAGGGGTCAGTGCATGGCCAAGGGGGTGAGAGCTGCTCTCTGGGCAGGAGGTGACCCTGGTGAGTCAGCCAAGAAGAGGCAGAGGTGGGTGGTGGCCCAGGTGCCCTGGGGTGGAGCAGCTGGGGGCAGTGACCTGAAGGAAGGTGCTCTGGAGGGTCTGCCAGACGTGGGGAGAGGGAGAAGCCCCACACTCCTGGCCAGGGTGACCCAGTGGCTGGTGGTGCCACTGAAGAGGCCCAGGGCAGGGCCTCTGCCAGCTGTGGGCTGCTCTCAGAGCACCCATCTGATCTGACCAGTGCTGGCCACTGGGCATTCTCTCAGGGCCACTGCCCAGGGTCTCTGTGGGTCTCCACCCTGTGCCAGGGCTGCTCAAGCCATGCTGCCCATGGGCTGACTTACAGCTTGGGGCACAAAGGGGTCAGCTCTGGGTTGCCCTCATTGGCACCACTGGGGTTTGGAGCCATGTCCGGAGGCTCCTGCCAAAAACAGGGCAAGGACATCTGCTCCAGCTCCTTTCCCTAGTTCTGTGGCCTCTGCCCTGAGCTCTGGGAGGAGGGCTCCCGAGGCAAGCTGCTCTGGGAGAAGGGAATCAGCCCAACAACCTGTTTGGCTCAAGGCTATCTAGCCTCAGCAGCTCCCCCGAAGGCTTCCTGGAGAGTTTATCTCCCACCCTCTCTCTGCCCTAAGTGGCAGACAATCCTCTCCCACTCCTGGGAGATCCCCCAGGGCCAGAGGCAGCCCTCAGACACCCTGCTGTCTGTGTGACAGGCCCCTGTCCTCCTGCAGTCCGAGGGCCTGTCCTGCAATCGCCAGCTCCTCTCCCTCTAGGGCATCAGCACCAGGCACACGCACGTGCCCCTGTGCCCTCCTCAGGCCTCTTTGCTCTGGTGATGCCCAGGGCCACTCCCCATGACCTGCCGGCATCCGCCAGCCAGGGTCCGGGGCCCACCTCCTGCTGCTTGCAATGCCCAGGGGGCTTTGAGGTCACTCTTGATGGTGCTTATCTCAAGGCTGCCAGGCCCTGCTGCAGCTGTGGAGATGGTTCTGGAACAGGGCCCTCACTGCTCTGCCACTGGGTCAGCAGGCCAGGCCCCGTGCCCTCCCTGCAGTAGATGGGACCGGCAGGGGGCAGAGTGGGCCAGAGCCCATCCCCAGACTCGGGGCTCACCGGGCACCCTCACCCAGCTTGACTTCTCCAAACACGTCCCCTCCTTCAGGAGGCCTGATGCTCTAGCTTAGTGGAGTAGACATCCAGGTGTGTGTTGGAGCCCACAGAGCCTCCCTCCAGCCTCCTAACACACCACCAGTGAGGCAGCATCATTCCACAGAGTGCCATTGCAGGTGGGGAAACCGAGGCTCAGAGACCTTGAGGAATGAGTATGACTGCGGCATTTGGAGCCCTATGGGTGCCACATGTCCACCACGACAGCACGGGACCTTGTTCTCTGTCCCCACCCCACGGTGAGGTGACAGAGCTGAGATTTCAGCGGGGCCACCCCTGGAAGGCAAGGTCGGAGCCTCCTCTCTGGGTGCCAGGCCCTGCGAGTGCTCAGCGACCCCGGGCTTTGCAGCGCTGTCCCTCCCCCAGCAGTGGGGGCTCCACCTGCCACTGGCCTCTCCATGCCTTGTGCCCCCCATGTCTGCCCACCCCATGTTGTCAGAGACATGGTCCAGCCACACCTCCCCGGGAAGCCTGCCCCTACTTGGGGAGTGTATGCATGAAGCCCAGTGAAGATACCAGAAGGCGGGGTCCCCAGGTGCACAGGGGCCAAGCCCCGCCAAGGGCCCGGGGCTGAGCAGAGCCCAGGAGAGGAACTAAGGGAAGCGGGTGATAAACGCGCATACAGCGGGCAAAGCAGCTGGGCCCGAGTGCCTGTCTGGGTGGCAGGCTGGCTGCCCCGAAGGCCCCTGTCAGCTGGGGCTGGGGCCATCCTGAGTGGTGGCCATGCCCCTGCAGCCCTGGCCTCTAGGTGGCACAGGCTCTGGCTCTTACTCTGCTGGCGCTCTCCACCAAGCCCTCTTGTGGCCCTCAGCACTTGGCGCAAGTCGACTCCCCACCGTGCGCAGAGGTGGTCTGGGGCTGCCCGAGCCCCGCACAGCTGCCCTGCTCCTCTCCCATCCCCATTGTTCGGGGCCTGTGGTCAGAATAACCCCAGGGGCTTCCTTTCCTTCCAGTGTCAGGCCTGGGGTCCTGACTGCCGCTGCTCTCTGCCCATAGGACCTGCCACCTGGGCCACCCACGTCCAGCTCAGCCTATGTTCTGTGCCCCCCACCTCCTCCCCATGGCCCCCATCCCTTCCCACCACAGCAGTCCTGCCTCCACCCCTGGATGGCTCTGGGTCTGTTGGGGACTGTGCCATGCTCCTCGCCCCACTGCCCTGGTTTCCTCCTCTCCTACTTGCCGCCCCCCATGCCCCCCACCGTTCCCTCTTCTTCTTCCCTCCATGCTAAGCTCTCCTGAGCTGGGTCTGCCCGCCCTGCTCTGGCCACATCACAGGACCGAGACATCTTCCACCTCCCTGAGCGGGTCCTGTGGTGTCTCTCTTCTCTCTCAGCACAGACGGCCCATCCCACTTCCTGGGCACCCCCGGGCACCTCTGCCTGGGCCTCCCCTTCCGTGTCTGCTGTGTTTCCTTCCCCCAAGAGCCGGCCTACGTGTCCAGCTCCTCACCCCTCCGATAGGCGTCTGAGGCCGCGCTCACCAGGCAGGTGCATCCTGGCCGCCATCCCCCCTGCTGCACCACATCCCAGGCAAGCAGCTGGCAGCCTTCGTCCCCAGCTCGGCTGCCCATCTCCAAAGCTACCAAAGCTACCCTCTGATGCTCTGGGCTCCCTGCCCGGGACCACGAGGCTCTAGAGCACACTCTTTGTGTCTGACCATGGGTTTCCATAGTGAACGCCTCCCTGCCCTCCAGCCCTAGCCAGGGCTGGTGTTCAGCCAGGGCCACCCTCTGGGGTGGACCAGCAGGTCTCAGTCTGGTGGTGGACAGCTGTGGCTGTGTTCACAGGGACGTGAGATCACAGGGGCTCCCTGCTCTTCTGTGGTGTGGCAGCACTGGCGTTGCTGCATTTGGGCGTTGAGGGACCCTGTCCTGTGGCTTCTCCGTGCTCTGGGAGCTCTTTCCAAGGGGCTGTCGGGAAACGCTTGGCCTCAGGCTCCAGGCTGCTCCAGGTACCCCTGGGGGGACAGCCATCCTGGCACGGAAATGCCTGGTGTTGCTTCCCAAGCAGGCCTCCCCACCACCTCTGTGCCCACTGATGGTGCTGGCCACCGAGCAGTGGCTCCAGGGGACAGGGCTCCCCGCGGTTATACAGCCCCATGTCACCATGGGACATCTGCCCTGGGCAGCTGAGACCTACCTACCATGCCCATGACCTCAGTTCCTCCCCGCGCCTCACCCACTGTCCTGAGGGTAGGAGCCCGCAAGCAGATCCCAAAAGGAAGGGAGGTGCTGGGTTAACTTCAGGGCTGCACCCACGTGGGCAAGTCACGAGCACTGCTACACTGGGAGCTGAGGCCCCTCACTCTGCCGAGAGAGGTTGGGCCCAGGAGCCTCATGGCCTCCGAGTAGCCACCGTTGCAGCTGCCCCCAGCACTCACCACTCTGCTTTCTGCGTCCACTCGCCTGGGCTGCACTCACTGACCGCCAAGCAGAGACAGAAGGGTTGGTCCCTGCCCTGAGTTGCTCCCAGTCCAGGAGGGAGAGGTGCAGACCGCCACCCCTTTGCCCCATCCTCCCCAAGCCTGAGTAGGAAGCTGACCTGCAGAGGTGGTGTGGTGGCCAGCGGCTCTGCCAGGGCAGGGGTTTCAGGCTATCAGGGAAATGCAATCAGCTAATACTGGGGAGAGGGAAGTCAGGGCTCTGGGGCTCAGGTGGTGGTTCCTCTCAGCCCAGGTGCTGCTGCAGGTGGGGCTGACAGTGGGGGGTGCATTGCAGGGGAGAAAGGGGGCTGGTGCCTTCCCGACCCTGGGGCCAAGTGGACACATCCAGAGCCCCAACCTGCGTGGTTGGGGGGCAGAGAAGGGCAGTGGCTGAGTGGGCCACAAGGTGAGGGGCCCGGACAGCCTCTCCCAGCCCAGCAGCCCAGATGGTGTGCTGAGGGCTCAGGGATGGGCTGGGCAGGGCGGGACAGTTAACTGGAGAGCAAGGCTGGGGGCCAGAGCAAGAGGCACGGCTCAGTGTCTGTGGGCACGCAGGACGGGCTTCCCCCATGGGGCACTGGGAGCCGGCAGTGTGGGGTGTGGAGGTGAGGAGGGAAGGACAGGGCCTCTGTGTGGAGAGACCCCCTGCAGGTGACAGCAGCATGGGGCCCGCTGACCACAGGGGCCTTGGCTCTCCTGGGCCATTGCCGACTCCAGCTCCAGCAGCATATAGGGCAGGGCAGCATGGGGCGCCTTGCAGCAAGAGAGGCATGCTGGCTGGACAGTGGGAGGCTGGAGCCAGACCCGGAGGGGCTGTGTGTGGGCAAAGTCGTGCCCAACCTGGCTCCTGCTACCCACTTACTCCTGAGAGGCAGGAGGGGCAGGCTGAGGAGCTCGGCCACAGACACCAAAGGAGAAGGCTGGGCTGGGACGGCAGACCCAGAGGGCCAGGGAAGGAGAGGAGGCAGCCAGGGACCGGCAGGGTTGGGAGAGGCAGGGGTGTGCCTGCGGCCGTCTGAGGACTGGCAGCCCCCTGTAGCCAGAGGCAGCCCCAAAGCGAAGGTCCAGGGAGGCTCTCCCAGGTAGGTGGGGCTGAGTAAGGAGCCCACACAGGGCTGGCTGATGTGTGGCCCGTCCTCTGTGGCCAGCCGCAGGGTCAGCCTCAGCAGGGCCGAGTCCCTAGCCTCAATGTGGAGGGCCTGCCTCTGTGCCCAGCCCCTGCCAGACTGGTCAGTCCCTCTTTGCCTGGCTCTCCTTAGGTGCCTTTTGCTGTGGGAGTGGCCTGATGCTGGGGTGCTGCAGCTGGCGGGGGCCCTGGGGTCATCTGAGGGTCATCTGATGCCACTGTCCCACGACAGCCTGTGCCTGTTCCTAGGTGCCTGTGTTTACCCCCAACAAAGGCAGCAGTGTGCCTGGTGGGACTTTGCTGGCTCTCGTCCTTGGGCCAGCTGACGTTGGCCTGGGCACCCGAGGGCAGGGAGGGGAGGCAGGGCATCCTTCCCTCCCGTCTGGGCCTGTCTGGCCCCTGGCCATGGCAGGCAGCAGTTGGCCTGGCAGGAGCCTGTGTACTAGGAACAGCGAACTTTGCTCTGCTGTGACCTTCCCTGCTCTCGGGACCTCCCTTTCCCCACCTGTCCATGGAGACCTCCACCCCCAACTGCCACCCCCCAAGGCAGCAAACATGACTGTGGGCTGTTGTGAACCAAGTTTGAGGGGAGTTACCACGTGTGCCAGGGGCAAGGGCAGGATGGGTGTCTCCAGAGGGGCACAAGTGACCCCCAAACCTGGGCCCTGTCATCTCTTGAGGGCCTGTCCCATCCTCAGTGCCCAGAGGTGGGACTCAGATGTCTGTGCTTGTAGGCATCCACTCTCCCACAGTCCCCGAGCACCCTCAGACCACCCTCCCACCACCACTGAGGGTCCTCCCTGGGGCAGGAAAGGAAGGACATGGGGCAGCCCACCTGCAGGGATGGAGGGACTAAGGCTCCCCTCCAAGGCAGAGAACAGTGGTTTGTGGCTGGGGGACTTTTCTGCAGAGAGGTGGGGCCAGAGCTGGACTCTGGGGTCCTGGGGACAGAATGGCCCAGCATGGGAGGCCAAAGACCAGGCCACAGGGTGGGCATAGGCACGCACCCGGCCCCTGCCCTACACACCACCCTCCTGCACACCCCTCCTGCCCCTGCGCACCTAGTGGCAGGCAGTGGGACTGGAGCCCAGGGCTTGGCCACACCTGGCCCAGCAGGTCTCTTCTAGTGGCACCAAGACCCCAAAGGTGCTCGGGGGGCACCCCATGCTGTGGGTGGGGCATCTGGTTTCAGGGGCAATGGGCCACTATGGGAAATGAGAGATGCTGCCACTTCCTAAGCCATGTTCATGGAGCGCAGGCCCATCTGCTTGCACGTGGGGGGGGCTTATTGGCCGTGCCCCAGGGTCCCAGTGTCCTGGGCACCCCTCATGCCACCAGACCACTGCACTGCAAGAGCACAGGGAGGAAGGAGCAGAGCCACCCCAGGTGTGGGAGGGGCCACCCGGGTCAGAGGCGAGAGCTGGGCTAATGCCCCCTCTTTGCTTGTGTCATGTGGCTGGTTCGTGGCAGGAGGGAGACTGGAGCCCACACTTCCTGGTCCAGGGCCCCCTCCCCAACCCAGCCAGCCTACAGAGTTCCAAAAGAGGGAGCCTGTTGCTGTATGTTCCCCAGGACCGGGCTGGCTCAGAATTGCTTTTTCTTTTTCATTCTTAGATGGGAGGTGCCGGCCCAAAGGGAGGGGTCCCTGCTGAAGGAGGTGAGGTTGGGCCATGGGGGCTCCTCATCCCTGCCCTGAGCTACCTCCTGGGAGTGTTGGCACCAGCCTGGGCCAGACCCGCTCTGACCTGGTACCCTGACTGGACTCTGCACCCCACCCACGGAGCAGGACACTAGCCCAGCCCAATCCCTACAGACACAAGCAGAGCCAGCCCTGACCCGGACTGCCCACGCCCGCGGCTACGCCCCGTGGGGCCAGAGGGGCTCTGCATCTGCACTTGGACCTGGCCCCGGAGGGAGCTGGGGCATCGGACGGCCCTGGGGTCAGTCCAACTCCAGGGGTCCCAACACTCGGTGCCTCCAGCTCAGCCAGGTTTCTGTTCCAGGGGGGCAACAACGCCGGCCACACCGTGGTGGTGGACGGTAAGGAGTACGACTTCCACCTGCTGCCCAGCGGCATCATCAACACCAAGGCCGTGTCCTTCATTGGTGAGTGCCCTGCCCCGCGGGCCCTGGCCTGGACAGGGGATGGGCTGAGAGGATGCGGGTGCCGTGCGGCGAGGGGCAGGCCCGTCCCCACGCAAGAGCAGAAGTGCCTGACCTGAGCTCTGTCCTCAGAGCCCTGCAGAGCGGGATGCCGGCCCCCGCCTGGCCACGGGCCTCGCAGGGGTGGGGGCACAGAGGCTCCCTGAGTGCTCAGACTCCCCGTGTGTGTGTGCATGACAGTGTGCAAGTGCTCCATGCAGGCGACGGGCCGTCCCCTCAACTGGGCAGCTGCTGCGGCCTAGCAGGCCTCCTCCCCGCCCCGTCCTCACCCCTCCACATCCCCCGCCCCCTCCAGGGCCCATGCACAGCCTCTCCCTGTGGACCTGGCTGCAGCCACCGGTGACCTCTCAGTGCCCCCAAAGGTGACGCCTCCTCCTGCTACCAGGATTTTGAGGCACTCTATACAGACCCTGCCTCCCCTGCCCAGCCTGGACTCAGCTCTTAGCCCGCGATCCCCTTGCTCAGAGAAGCTTTTCCTGGTCCCTGAGGCCAGGCCAGCCAGACCCCTTCTGCTCCTTTTCCTTCCGGCTCCTTCTGTGACTGCAGCAAGGCCACCCTTGCCGGTCAGGAAGTGGAGGCTGCAGGCACTTCAGGCTTGGGCCCGTGGACTATGAGAGAGAGGAAGATGCCAGCGAGACAGCAGCTGTGGGTAGTCAGGGGCTAGGCCAGAGGTAAGAATCGCCCAAGAGCCTGTCCAGTGGGTACAGACCCTGCCTCCGGAACCCCCCAGCATGGAGCGAGGACAATCCATCTTTCACAGTGTGGAAATGGTGGCCTGCTCACCTGTGTCCCCACAGCCCCTGGTCCCCAGCCCCCAGCAGACGGGGAAGGAGGCTAACCAGCTGCCCCAGGCTGTGCTGCAGGAAGCCTTCTCCTGCCATCAGCCTGTTCTGCTGGGCCCTGTACCCCGCTCGGTGGGAAACGAGGCCAAGGAAGCACCATGTGACGGGGAGGGTGCTCTGCCTGGTCTCAGGGGACAGGTCAGGGCCAGCGACCAGAGCCCAGGCTGGCAGCCACAGGCAACACCAGCGAGGGCTGGTTCGGCGGGCAGTGCAGCCCCATGGTGCCCCATAAAGGTTCAGCAGGGGTGGGACGCAGCCACTCCTCAGCTTGCGACACTCCAGGCCTCCGCCACATGGTTATTTCGGGATGCTGTGGCATTTAGGTGACCTTTAGTGCTTGCTGCGGCTTGCGTGGTCTCTGGGTCACTCCCATCTGGACTGACGTCCTGTCTCCCTCGCCATGGCCAGCCAGGCAGGAGCCGGGGAAAGGGAAGGTCTTCCTGGGGCAGCAGGTGGCCTCTGAAGGGCTCCTCTTGGTCCCGGAGGAAGGGCCTAAAGTTCAGGCTTTAGCCTGGACCCCACGCTGGCGTGCTGTGGGACCCTGGGCCAGTCGCCTTCCCTCTCCGGGCCTGGGTCTCTGCCAGTGCGCACGGCTCCCTAGGAGGTGCTGCCGGGGCCCGGGAATGGGTGGGGCTGCGTTTCTCCCAGGCGTTCACATTTTCATGCCATTTACATAAAACACAACAGCTTTATGGAGGTATAATTTACCCACCATAAAACTCACCCGCTGTAAAAGTCAGATGTGCAACCACCACCACAAAAAATTCTTTAAATTCAATTTTAGAACATTTTCATCACCCCAAAAAAGTTCCCTTGTGCCCATTTGCTGGTAATCCCTCCTCCCACGCAGCCCCCAGGCAACCACTACCTGCGCTCTGTCTCTATAAATGTTTTCGTGCTGGTTTGGGGTTTTGTTTTACCATTTTTGAATTGTGGTAAAACATATAAGACATTTACCATTTTACCCATTTTTTGTTGTTTTTTTTTTAATAGACTTTATTTTTAAGAGGAGTTTTAGGTTCACAGAAAAATCAAGTGGATGTTGTAGAGATTTCCCTCATACCCCCCACCCCCGCACACACACAGCCTCCGCCACGATCAACACCTGTCCAGATGGTACATGTGTTACAATCAGTGAACCTACACCAACACATCACGATCACCGAGAGCCCACAGCTTACGTGAGGGGTCACTCCTGCCGTTGTACGTTGGTGCATCTGCACCAATGCATAGTGACGAATGTCCACCACTGCAGTATCACAAGGAGCAGTTTCACTGCCCTAGACATCCCCTGTGCTCCACCTGTTCCCCCCCCTTCCCAACCCCTGGCAACCGCTGATCTTTTTACTGTCTCTGTACTTTTGCCTCCTCCAGAATGTCATACGGTTGGAATCATACAGTATGTAGCCTTTTCAGATTGGCTTCTTTCCTTGAGTAATATGCATTTAATCTTCCTTATGTCTTCTGATGGCTTGATAGCTCATTTCTTTTTAGCGCTGAATAATATCCCATTGTCTGGATGTACCACAGTTCATTTATCCACCCACCTACTGAAGGACACCTTGGTTGCTTCCAAGTTTTGGCAATTATGAATAAAGCTACTATAAACACTCGTGTGCAGGTTTTTGTGTGGATGTAAGTTTTCAACTCCTTTGGGTAAATACCAAGGAGTGTCCATCTCCAGAACTTTTCATCTTCCCAAACTGAAACTCTGAAACACTAAACTCCCTTCTACTGTTTCTGTGATTTTGACTACTCTAGGGACCATATATAAGTGGTTTATTTCACTTAGTATAATGCCCTCAAGGGGCACCCATGTCGTAGCATGTGTCAGGAGTTCCTGTCTTTGTAAGAGTAAATAATACTCCACCGTATGGATAGACCCCATTTTGCCGCTCCGTCCATCTGTCACTGGACACCTCTCGGCTACTGGGAATAGTACTGCTGTGAACATGGGTGTGCCCGTCGCGTGCTGTTTTGAACGTAAGTGTCAACACGCCTGAATGCGTTTGGTCTCCTGTGCCATGTGTTGCAGGCAACGGGGTGGTCATTCACTTGCCGGGCTTGTTTGAAGAAGCAGAGAAGAACGAGAAGAAAGGTGGGTCTGAGTCCCTGCACACTCGCCCTGCCCTGGCCGCGGCGTCCTGGCCGCGGCGTCCTGGCCGTGTTGGCTGGCACCTCAGTGAGGCTTTCTCCTGTGGGGGACGGCGGCTGGCCTGGTGCGGCTGGCCCAGCTCACCGCCCGCGGGCTCTGCCTGTGCAGAAAGCAAGAGCCTCGCCCAGGAAGCAGCGGGCGGGGCAGCCAGAGGCCCCAGACTCACTGCGGACTGTGCCTGTGCACCCCGGCCAGCTGGCACCTGGACTTCAGAAAGTCAGGGAAGGAGCTAGGGACCCTGGTGTGCAGCTGGGATTGGGGAAGACTGGGCCAACCGTGCCAGCAGGGAGGGACGTGGCTCCCGGGGGCCCAGCGGGGCACGTGGCCAGGCACACAGAGGCAGGCGGACACCCACAGCCGGGGCATGGGCAGGTCAGACCCTGTGGTGGGTTGTCCAGAGGCAGGGGCAGCCTGGGAGGGCCTGGGAGGAAGCAGAGCTTCAGCCTCAGGGCTCAAGGTCAGGCAGGCATGAGAAGAGCTCATAGAACCTGATTCTGGGAACAAGGGCACCAGGAGGTACCCAGACCGAGGGCCCGAGGGGAACAGGTCACCTTCAGAGCGACTGTGGGCGGGGAGAGGGCCAGGCACTCAGAACAGCCCCAGCTCTCCGGCCTGGAGTAGGACAAGCCCACAGGCATTTCTGGGGTGTCCCATGGCCTGAGGGCCTGGGAGCCTCAGCAGGAGAAGAGGCACCGAGGGGAGGGCCTGTGGCCTCCTGCACAACAGAGGTGACCATGTGGGCTCCTTCCCGCATGCCTTACCTGGGGGAGCCAGACCCATCTTATCTGTGAGCTGCAGCATACCTATGAATGCCGCCCCATCTGTGTGCCGTGTCCCTGCAGGTCTGAAGGACTGGGAGAAGAGGCTCATCATCTCTGACAGAGCCCACCTCGGTAAGCGTCACCCTCGGCGGGGCTGAGGGCTGCAGGTCGTGCCCCGCCACCACCACTCAGGGCACCCCCAGGCCTCGCTCCACTTGGCCCCTTTTGCTTGTACATTACCGTTTCCAGAGAGCTTCAAGGCGGGAGCTGGGTCAGGGATCATTGGCCCCGTTTGCAGACAGGGAAACTGAGGCCCAGGGAGAGGCACGGTCACATGAGTCTATGCTGTACAGAGCAGGACTCTGGGGGCCCTAGCCCAGTCTGTCCTCTTTCAAACCTCAACCACCCACTTCCTGGGAGACTCGGCCCGTGGCAGTCAAGGGCCCTGTGTAAACCTCTGCCCTCTGCTTCTGTCTTGTTCCCTGGTGCCTTCACCTGGCCTGGCAGTGTTCGATTTTCACCAGGCTGTGGATGGACTTCAGGAAGTGCAGCGCCAAGCACAAGAGGGGAAGAAGTAAGTGTGTTACCATCTTTCATCAGCTGGGGATGTTCTGGTCCTACAAGTTGGCCAACCCTGGGATGTGTCTGGTCCTGGGCAGGACAGGGAGGGAACGTCGACTGACGCGAAGCCCCTCAAGAACAGTACCCACCGAGATACCCTGGCACGTCGCTGAAGCCCTGAACTTGCCCACCTCTCTCTGGGGTCCCAAGCTGTCTTCACTCACTGCCACACCACACAGCCCCCCAGCGGTGTGCGTGCCCTGATGTCATCTGCCACGACTACTGGGATCCTGGGCAGCCTTGACTACTCCCGGGCCCAGGGAAGACATGAGAGGCACTGAGGCAGTGGCACTGTGGCCGAGTAGCTCCCACCATAGCAGCCGACCCTGCACCACCCCGACAGCACTCATTTGTCCACTCAAAGGGGTTATTGGAACCTCAGATGCACCAGGGACATAGGAATGAAGCAGATGAGTGTCCTGCCAGGGAGAGTCAACAGTCTCACGTTTACACACTCACATACTGCACACACCCACACACAGGCACACACGTGCTCACACACACCAAACACGTGCATGCTCACATACGTGCACATATACACATACTTATACAAGTGCACACCCACAAGTGTACATGCACACATGCACACTCATATGTGCACACATTCACACGTGCACGCACCCACACATATGCACACACTCACACGTGCACACACACAACCCAGCCAGACAGGTGGTAGTGCTGAGCTCCTGGTCACTTAGCACGGCAGGCAGTGGGGTCCAGGCCAGCAGAGCTGTAGCATCCAGCCAAGGGAAAGCAGAGCCAACTGGTCCCAAGAGCAGTGTCCTCAGTGCAGGGCCTGGAGAGGGAAGCTGAGGCAGAATGCAGACAGGGCCGCTTGAAGACAGGGTTGAGGGTAGGGTTAGGGCTGGGGCCCAGGATGACCTGCCACCCAGCCAGCCCCAACACCCTTGTAACTAGGTGTCCAGGCAGCTCTTACGGCACTCAGACTCCTGGATGTCCCTGCTGGGACGGCACCTCAGGTGTCACCCCCCCTTGACCCTTTATCCATAGGGTGGACCCGGGGGTCTGAAGGGGGACTGCCAGGTCCTCATAGCACCCACTTCCCAACTTTCAGTATCGGCACCACCAAGAAGGGAATCGGACCAACCTACTCTTCCAAAGCCGCACGGACAGGCCTCCGCATCTGCGACCTCCTGTCAGATTTTGATGAGTTTTCCACCAGGTACCTGGGCCCCTGCAGCCCCGGGGAGGGCGGGGAGACCTGCAGAGGCTAGTGAGGCAGGCACTCGAGGCCCAGGCAGGGTCGAGGTCCCCTGGACCACATCGGGCATTGCAGCAATTGTCACTTGTGCAGATTCAAGAACTTGGCCCACCAGCACCAGTGCATGTTCCCTGCCCTGGAAATAGACATTGAAGGTCAGCTCAAAAGGCTCAAGGTAAGGCCTGGGCAGTGCGTGGGCAGGCCAGGCCCCCGGGACGTCTGCCGTCTTACCAGATGCCTGTTGAACACCCACGCAGCATGCCTGTTACCAGGCGTTATTATGGGCTAGCCTTCCTGGGGACCAGGGGCCTCCTCTGCCCAGGGCTGCAGGCTCATTCTGCTGCTTGGTCCTTTCAGGGCTTTGCTGAGCGGATCAGACCCATGGTCCGTGATGGCGTTTACTTTATGTATGAGGCACTCCACGGCCCCCCCAAGAAAATACTAGTGGAAGGTGCCAACGCAGCCCTTCTTGACATCGACTTTGGTAAGGCCTGGAGGTGCTCATCCCAACGACCTCTGTGTCTGCCGGGGAAGACCAAGCTGCTGCTGAGAGCCGTGGGAGCAAATCGGGGGGCTGGTGGCAGAGCCAAGGCCACAGTGCCACCCGCGCCCGTGGAAATGGTCCCAGTGTCCCCTGTTCCCGGCCTCAGCTGGGGGGGAGGTAGGGGAGAAGGGCAGGGTGAGCGGAAGGCAGAGGAAGCCCGGGTGGCTAGAGCAGCCTGACGGTCCTTATGTCCCGCCCTCACCACCATGGCGGCCTGGCCACCACTGTCCACGCCAGGAGCAGGCTTCTCCCTTTCCTTGCCAGACTCATATGCGAGCGCCACCGCCTGGCGCCCAGCTCGCCAGGCAGGCCTCTCCCAGGGGGGCCATCAGATCCACTGAGGGGACACACAGGGGATCAGACCACCTGCTGCCTGGGCTGGGAGCATCAGCAGCGGTGGCAGGCAGCCCCCGACCCGTTCTGTCTTGCAGGGACCTACCCCTTTGTGACCTCGTCCAACTGCACGGTGGGTGGCGTGTGCACAGGCCTGGGCATACCCCCCCAGAACATAGGCGACGTGTACGGCGTGGTGAAGGCCTACACCACACGCGTGGGCATCGGGGCCTTCCCCACTGAGCAGATCAATGTGAGTGCCCAGCACCACCCCCCGCCCCAGGAACACATGGGACGAGGAGGCCAGGCAGGGAGCTCAGGGGCAGGGTGAGCAGTGGAGTCTGGCAGGCTGTTCACACCACTTGCCCCCTCCCAAAAGGGCCAGGGGGTTTGATGAGGGGCGTTGCATGTTGGCGTGTTCCCACTGTGGCAGCACCACATGGCCTGCACCAAGTGTGTACACATGCACACACATATGCGCAGGACCTTGTTTCCCTGGGGAAGTGAGAGGCCCACAGGGGAGTGGGGTGCCTTGCAACCCCCTCAGACACCCCTGTTTGGGGCAGCTGTGGACCACATTTGCTCAGGTTGCCCAGCACCTTCCCTCAGCCCTGTCCAGGCAGGGGAGGGGACCTGTCACTGCCAAGCTAGAGCCGGGCTGAAAGCAGAGCCCCCGACCCTCCCCAGCTCTTCAGCCTCAGGGGTGTTTCTGGAAGCTTCCGGGATTCCCAGGAGGCAGCAGCTTTCCTTTCTCAGCCTCACCTGTGACCCCTGGTGGGGGGGGCACGGCCTTCGTCCTGAGCGGAGAAGAAGAGCAGACGCTGTGAGAGCCAGGTGGGGCTAGTGTGGGCAGATAAACACACACCCGCTGTCCCCCAGAGCCACGCTGCAGGGCCAGGCCCGCCCACCCCCCCCCACAAAGCCCAGGGGCGGGTGTGTTCCAGAAGAGGAGCTTTCCAGCTCAGAACCACACTGGCAACAAGGCCCTGCCTGGTGCGACCTTGGCTGCTGCAAGTGCCTGCCAGGGACGTGGGGACGTGGGGCAGCCAGATGCCATGGGCGACTCAATCAGCTTCAAGGACTCCCCTGAGCCGGGGTGGGGGTGGGTGGAGCAGGCCAGGCCAGGGGCACTGGTTCCTGTCGTGGCCCAGGAGGACCATCCATGCTGCTCTCACGTAGGAAATCGGAGACCTGCTGCAGAGCCGCGGCCATGAGTGGGGAGTGACCACGGGCAGGAAGAGGCGCTGCGGCTGGTTGGACCTGATGATCCTCAGATACGCTCACATGCTCAACGGGTTCAGCGCGTAAGCAGCCCTTCCCGGGGTCAGCCCGCGGCCGTCCCACCAGCACTGCCTGTGACCCCCACACCCACAGGACTGGCACCACCCCGCCAAGTGGGCTGGGCTGGGGGCCTGCTGCTTGGCGCAGCCTCTGGCTTCATCGAGGTTCCCACCATGCTGGCACTTAGCTCACCAGCACACAGGGCCCAACGTGGGTATCACCAGGTGTCAAGCGAGGGCTGTGCCCAAGCCCTGAGATCCCCGGAGCCCAGGAGGAGGGCCCTGGAGCACGTGGCAGGTGCTGCTTCATTCATTCCCCAGCAGGCACCTCTGGAGCTGGGGCCACCAGGGACAAACTGCTGGAGGGACTGCAGGGCTCAGCAGCGACAAACTGGCAGGCAGGGACAGCAGACGCACATTTACACTTGGTCCCCAGGGACCCGAGGGGGCACCTGGCATTTCTAGAAGCTTCATCCAACGGGGTGGCACACAGATGGAGCTGGGAGGAGCCACAGACCAAGGCTGCTGATGACAAAATGCTTGCCCGTGGGGCCCAACTGGCGGGAGCTCCTGTGTGCCTCCAGCCTCGTAGGGAGATAGATAGCCCACAGTCCCACATGCCAGTCTCAGTTTCCCCCTAGAACCACATAGAGATAACTTGGGGCTCAAAAGAAGGCAAAACCCCAAGCAGGAAGGGCCACCTGCGAAGCTCACCTGAGGCCCCTCACCTGCAAGGGTGACCACCACAGAATGGGCGGCCAGGAGGCAAGCATGTGGGGCCCCAGAGCGCTGCCCTCACCAGCAGCAGCACCTGCCCAGAGGCGGGAGCTCCTGCTCTCACACCTGTTGGTCGACTGCATTTTTCTGGGATCACCTAATCTTTATTTTTTACTCACTGTAAATAACAGAGGAGAAACCAGAGTGCGAAAAGCAAAGGAAAGCACAGCATTGCTGACAAGTTCTCCAGTTTGTCTCTCTGTCTCTTGGTTTTTGGATAGACTGGCCTTGACGAAGCTGGACATCCTGGATGTCCTGAGTGAGATTAAAGTTGGCGTCTCATACAAGCTGAACGGGAAAAGGATTCCCTACTTCCCAGGTACGTGAAACGAGCCAGTGGCTTTTCTGCCCGTTGGTCTGTTTCACGGGCACGGACATGGACAGGACCTGTGATTTCTCGGACATGGGGAAATGTTTCCACGTTCAGTAGGCAAAGGGCAAGATGCCTGTCGCCAAAGACTCACCTGCAGCGTGGCTGTTGTCTCTCATGGGTTCTCCTCTCCACAGGCCCTGAGGAGGTCTGGCCAGGCCTCAGGGCGGCTGCAGGTGCCTTCCGGTGGTTTGGGAATGGCTGGGGGGGGCAGGCCTGGGTTGGCAGTCGGGGGCCAACTCGGCCACCTTGACCTGCCTCAGGCAAAAGCCCCACCTCCAGCGAGCATAGGATGTGCCTGAGTCAGGACGTGGACTTCACTGCTCTGGAAAACCTAAAGCACTATGTAAATGTGAAGGATAAGGATTTCATCTAAGAAAACACACGTTTCAGTTAGATTTTTAAAGACCTAACTGGGGTTTCTCCTACCATGCATCCCTTGTTTTGGAAAGCACGAAGAAGATGCTATTTTCTTGGCTGTCACAGTTACCTGCACATCTGGATGTGCCCCTCAACCTCATACCCAGATCACGTTCTGATCCCATACCCGCCACGGCTCCCTCCCCGGTGGCCCTGGGCCAGCTGCCCCTCGCTCACCTCCTCTGAGCAGCAATGTGTAGATCCCGAAGTGCCACTTGGCCTCAGGAACCTCGTGCGGCTTCTGGGCAGTGTTCCTGGCCCTATGACCCCTGACCTGTGAGGGTGCACTACTGAGGCTGCGAAGTCTCCTCGTGGTGGACCAGAGCCTCAGGGCAGCCTGCAAACACGGGGTGCCCCAGGCAGACCCTGCGTGGTTCCATGGCTCAAGAACCACTGCAACAGGCACCCTTGTTCCAGCATCTTCTGTCAGTAAGGGGTGACTGGCTTCTACCCTGAGCTGCAGACAGCCCACATGGAGTCCCTGCCCTCAGGGAGCAGATGCTCTTGGGGTGGGGGGACATAGATCCTTAAGGATTCCTTAACGCTTCAGGATTCTAGAATCTCTTAGAATTTCCAGGAGGGGCCTTGGAGTTCCTCGCCTGACATCACCGTGGAATTTTTAGCAGTTTGCCAATACGTGTCCAGGATGGGCGGGTCTCCTGGTCTGGAAGGGGTACAGCCAGTGTCCAAGCCCCCCTCCTATCCCCCGCTCACTACCCAACACAGAAAACCAAGCAGGGTGCCTTGCCCACCCTGGACACCTTCCTCACTGCTGAGTCCCTGGGCAAGCAGGCCCTGGGGTGGGGTTGCCGTGTCAGTAAACGTCTGTGGGACCTGCTCATCCCTGTCTTTCCCCAGCTAACCAGGAGATACTTCAGAAGGTTGAAGTCGAGTACGAAACACTGCCTGGCTGGAAAGCAGATACCACAGGCGCCAGGAGGTGGGAAGACCTGCCCCCACAGGCCCAGAGCTATGTCCGCTTCGTGGAGAACCACGTGGGAGTCGCAGGTGGGTGCCCTGCATCCCCCGGCCACCCCTCCCTGCACCCTGGGCCCTGGGCACCCCAAAGGGCCCACATCCCAGTGCAGGACTTGGTGTGCAGTAAGAAAACCAGCCAAGTGTGGTCGCCAGGTGAACGTATCAGAGAGGTGAGGAGGGCCCCGAGCTGGGGGCGGGTGTGGACCTGCCAGGAACAGATGCCACTCAGCATCTGGAACGAATGACAGGACACGTCTGCCTCTGAGACATGCGCTTACTCTCAGGGGTGTCTGCACCTACAGGAAGGGCCCTAGGGAGACCCACTACCTATAAATAAGGTGGCCATTTCCAAGGGGCAGGGCTGAGGGAGGGAGAGGGACTCCTGCTCTCTGCTGCACGTGGATTAATTCACCAACACGTACGACTTTTATAACTTAAAAATTAGAACTGTTTCCATTTGAATAAAACATAGCCCCTTTTAATAGATGAACTACATAAAAAGATGTGACACTAAAGAAAATTTCATTCCATGAACACTCTGCTCTGCCCTTTCAGTCAAGTGGGTCGGTGTTGGCAAGTCCAGAGAGTCGATGATCCAGCTGTTTTAGATGCAGACCAGCGTGACCCCGCCAGGCCACAGCAGTGTCCTGTCCCCGCGGAAATGGCGGCAGGCAGAGTCCTTGCCATCACAACCAACACCGTGCACAAAGAAATAATGAAAACGATTTTCTGGACTTTTATATTTCTATTTAAGCCTTCAGCTCAATGCATTGATGTCTACAATGACTTTAAACATCTGAAAGCCAACCTTGTGTACGTTTTTTTAAATTCTGCTATTTAAAATGAGCCAAAGTGCTCAAAACAGAGACCTTCTATGACACATTGTCACATGATTATGTGCCCAGTTGGAGCCATGTCGTAATAAACACCCAAGAGCCACTGAACGAGAGTGGTTGTTTCATGTTTGTTTTGATTTGTCCTTGTTGCTTTCAAACACTAAAAGGTGACAATTCACTGTGTCAAGTCTGGAGGACGCAGCTTCCTAAGAGCTGCCCATGTTTTTGGTGACACAAAGCTAAGCCGTGTGTTTGCTCAGAAAACAAAGCCCGTGTAAGAGAGACCAAGTACATTAAACATGTTTTTCAAAACCAAACACAGCCGGGTGCAGTAGCCTGTGATTCCAGCACTTTGGGAGGCTGAGGCAGGAGGATTGCCTGAGCCCAGGAGTTTGAGGCTGCAGCGAACTAAGATGAAGCCACTACACTCTAGCTTGGGCCCATCTTTAAAAAAAAACAAAACAAAAAAATCTAAACACGTAAGCAAATTATATTCTAGAGCTGTTGCCTGGGCAGGACCCACCCTGCTGACCCAGGACTGCCTGTCCTCCCCACGGGGGTGACAAAGCCTCACCAGCAGTCCCTCCTCATTGCAGTGGCGTGCGTGGCCATCGTCCCCCTGGGTTTCCTTTGCTGGGATGAGCCGTGTCATAACTGGCCAGAGCTGCACAAGGCGCATGGTGGCCAGCACTCCCTGAAGGCTGAGTAGCCTCCTTAATGGCTTTTCAGAGTGTGGGGTAGATGTAAAGAAATAACCGCCCTTTCAGTGCCCTTTCAGAGAGGGAAGGAATTCAGTGGAGAGACGCGGCCCTGTGGGATGAGACCAGACACTATACCGCTGAGCGTGCCTGCTGGTCTCACACTGGGACGAAGCTCCATGGGCTCCAGGCTCTGGCTGACTCGCACCTTGGAGACACTCACTCATGCAACAGGCTCAATTCTGAATTCCTGTGACGCCAGGCGTGCTAGCAAACTTATCCAAACAGTGCCAAGCACGGCCTTCAGTGACCCCGAAGGCAAGAAGACACATTGTGTCACAGCAACTGCTTGCCCCTCCCCCGGCCGCGTCAGAACTCAGCAGCAGCCAAGTGCAGAGCACTCAGGAGGCAGGAGCATGGAAGAAACCGGCCTTGAGTTTCTGAGAATTATTTCCTTCCATAACATAGAAACAGGGGCAAAAGGAGAGAGCCCCAAGTTAGGGGTAAGCTCCTGGGGGAAGGGGGGTGACAACTCGTGTGACTTGGCCCTCACACCAACGCTGGGCACACTGCTCATCCTCACGAGGCCACTGTCTTGCTAGGCAACAGAGATTCACGCTTTGACAGTCAGCCACAGCACACATTTTTCAAAAGAAAAAGAAATAATTCCATTCTGTATAAAAAGCTACAAGCCCAGCTTCACAAGTTTAACCTGCCATTTTGTTGTTGTTTCAGAGACAGGGTCTCAATCTGTCCCAGGCCAGACTGCAGCAGCGTGATCATAGCTCACTGCAGCCTGGAACTCCTGGGCTCAAGCGATCTTCCTGCCTCAGCCTCCCCAGGAGCTAAAACTACAGGCGCCACCGCCACGCCTGGCTAATTTTTTTCTTTAGAGACGGGGTCTCACTATGTTGCCCAGGTTCGTCTCCAACTCCTGGGCTCAAGTGATCCTCCTGCCTCAGCCTCCCAAAGTGCTGGGTTTACAGGCATGCGCCACCTTGCCCAGCCTAACCTGCCACTTAAATTAGAGAGCTGCAAAAAAAGTTTTCAAATCTGTATTTTGAAGTATATGCTAAATCCTCCACTCAAACACAGCTGTCGTTATTTTCCTTCTGGATGAAAGCTTGAGGCAGCCACAGGCAATGCTGTCAGGTACCTGCGGAGGTCTTATAGCTTACAAGGACACCAACTTAGAGGGTAATGGCTCTTCCCCACATCAACTCTTTCACGTGTTCCAGGGCCAGGAGGCTCTGTCATCGAGTGGCGGCTCAGTGCAAACAACCCCCCAAATAATTGAGGTCCCCATCCCTTTTTCTCAGAAGCAGATACTGTGAGCATCCGGGTTGTGGCAGGAAGGGGCTTTCTCCACCCCACGTGCAGACGAGGCAGTGGTGGTCTCTGCGCAATACACGGGTAAAGGACAAATCAGAGATTTGACAACTGCACTGAATTCTTGTCGTTTTATGCTGCCTCAGCATCCGTGTGGGTGTAAGGCGGACCTTGCCACACCAGAAGCAGGACGCAGTCACCTCAGCAGTGTCCAGTTCTCCGTGTGCTCCCCGCTCCTCAGGTGGGCAACCAGGCACCTGCCTTACACCACAGCGTCCTAGTGGCCACCGCCCTACGGACAGCTGGGCGCGACTTCGTGACTCTCCCGCTGGCCCCAACCCCCACGGGCTGCACACACGTGCGGCCGCCACCGCCTCGGTCCCAGCCTCCACGCCCAGGTGACAGCTCCCCGCGGGAACCCGCCTGGCCAACGCCCAGGCCCCAGTAAAGGCTTCGGCCCACGGGCGCTCACTCCCGACCGCCGCCCTCCTCTCTCCGGACCCGCGGCCCCAGGACACCTGTCACTTCGCGTCCCGTCGAGTCGCCTCCTCTGTGCCTTACCTGACGACTCCTGCCCCAGTCAGGGCTCTCCCAGAGCCGACCTGGCAGAAGAAACGGGACACGGGCCAGACCGGCATCCGCGAGCTCCCCGCGAGGGGCGCCGGCCGCGGCCGGACAGCGGACAGCAGGCACCGGGCTGTCGCCAGCGAAGGACGCACCTCGCGGCAGCGAAGCTGCCTCTCCAAAGCGACGGGGGCGCGCGCGTGACAACCGCGTAAGGGCCCAGCTAGAGGTAACGGCAACGGCGACCCGCTGTCCCCCGTTCGCTTCCCCACAGCTGCCACTCTGCAGCCCCACGGCCGCTGGTCGGGGAGCCTGAGCGTCCCCATAGCCACCAGCACCTCGGTGAAAGCCAGGGCTGGTTTCCGCGCTTCCTTCCGGTCCCGCACTCCAGGGCACCGGCCACCCACCCCGACCAGCGCGCACACCCGGGAACCGACTCGACTGGCCTTGCGACCCCCACCCGAGAACCCGGCCAGCACAGCAACGTCTGCGACCCTGCGGTTCCGCCCGAACCGGCCAATCCGCAGGCTCAAGGGCGGCTGAGTCGTGAGATCGTCCGTCCAGCGCAGCTGCACGCGGCCGAGCTCCTCCGCCACAACCCTGCGGTGCCGGCGCCCGCCGCCGGCCACCGCGCGGGCAGAGACCCCAAGCCCAAGGCAGCGTCAGCTAGGACGCCACGTCGCGGAGGGACACGTGCCCGCGGCCCCAGCGCGCCAGCCGGGAAACACACCTCCCGGACCAGCCAGCAGCTGCGGCGAGGCGGGGCGGCCGGGCGCGGGCCCGCGGGGCGTCAGGGCGGCCCAGTGGAGGCAGAAGGCTGGGAATTCGCCGCCGCCAAAGCCTAGAAGCGGGTCGCCCTCGACCTTGGGAAAGCGAGCGCGAAAACACAACCGGCGTCCGCAGCCGTCCGGGGCCCAAACAGAAGCGGGCGTGATGCTGCCACCGACTATCCCGCGCCGCGCCTCCCACGAGTCCCGCCCCCGGCGTCGCCGCCGACCTATCCCGCGCCGCGCCTCCCACGAGTCCCGCCCCCGACGTCGCCCCGACCTATCCCGCGCCGCGCCTCCCACGAGCCGTGCCCCCGCCGCACAAGTAGTCCCGACTCTCGGCCTTGCCCCTGTTCCTTCCCGCCCCACTGAGTCCCGCCCCTGACCTTGCCCCCAGGCTATCCTGCGCCGGGCTCGTAAGAACCCCGCCTCCGGACTCTCCTCCGGCCTATCGCGCACCGGGTACGCACGAGTCCCGCCCACCGAGGCGCCCACCCTGACCCTCCACCTCGCTCCTGGCCTTTCCCGCGCCTCGGAGTCCCGCCCACCGACGCACGAGCCCCGCCCCGACGTCGCCCTCGACCTATCCGAAGCCTAGTTGCTGAAGAGCTCCGCTCCCGATCTCGAGCCTGACCTATCCTGGGCCGCGCTGCGCCCTCTCCCCGCCCCCGCCCCACCCGCGGATTGGCGCGCGGCTGTGACGTCACGGGGTCAGTCTCCAGGCGCGCACAGCGGCGGAGCTGCGTCGCTCTGGCCCCGCGGCCATGCCCAAGCGGGGCTGCCCCTTCGCGGACGCGGCCCCGCTGCAGCTGAAGGTTCGCGTGGGCCAGAAAGAGCTGAGCCGCGGCGTGTGCGGGGAACGCTACTCGCGGGAGATCTTCGGTGAGTGCGGGGGCGGCTGCCGAGGGTTGGCCGCGGCGGGGCCTCGAGCGGGCCGGCCGCAACTTCCTCTCTGAGGCGGCGTCCTCCTTCCCGGCCCCGCGCCCCTGGGAGCTGGGAGGCCGCCGGGACACGGACTGGCCACTTCTGGGGTCAGTGAGTGGGACGTGAGTGACCCCAGGCCCGCCCCCTCCTCCTCGAGCCCTCCACGAGTCACCGCCCACACTTAGCGGGCCCGCTTCGTGCTCCCTTGAGACTTTGTCGTCGCGATTTTGTGGAGGACGCCGTGGTCTCTGCTCTCGGGCCCGCAGGGCCTGGGAGAGGTCGGGGGCTGGGATGTCCTGGGTGGACTAAGCCGGAAAAGTGCCTCTTCTACCCCAAGGGGTATTTATGGAGCACGGCCTCCCTGCCGGGCGCTGGGCTGGCCCGGGGACCAAAAGCAAACACGGCAGACGCGCCCCCTGCGTCCCGGGAGCGCCCCAGCCCAGTGGGGGAGGCCCGCGGTGAGGGCAGGCTCAGGAGCAGCTAGAGCGATGTCAGAGGAGGTGTCTTGAAGGGACAGAGAAGCCTAGTCCGGCAGAGCGAGCAGGCGTAGTCAGAGAGAGGAGGGGAGGAGGGCAAGGCTGTGGCTTCGGGCGCGTGCAGAGGCCCGGGGGGCGGGAGAGCAGAATAGCAGTTCCCAGCTCCAGGTGCGGTGTGAGGGCGGTGCGCTCAGCGGTGAGCGCGGGGGTGGTGGGGCCTGGAGCCGGCCGGGCCGCAGTTTCCTCTCTGAGGTGGCAGATTTTCTTACGCGGGTTTTAGGCATATTGATGTTCTTGATCGTGACTTCGACTGGAGTGATTAATGCCCGGGGCAGGTGCAAAGTGGAGCTTTCCTTACCTAGTGGTTGGGGGCGCAAGGTTTATACTGCGGAGCCGTTAGAGAATGACCTGCGGTGTTTGTAATTGAGTGGTGCCGCTTGTGTTTGGGGGATGGGGACAGAGCCCAGACTTCGGGTGGCCTCCTCTCCAGTTCTCATCCTCTTGCTGCTTCTGCCCCAGCATCAGCAGCTGCTCTGGCCTTTCTCTCCTCATGCGCTAGGGTTACAAACTCAAATGCGTCCCAGGCCGTGCAGTAGTAAATGAGGGAAGGCATGGAGGCTGTGGCTGAAGCGCAAGTGTGTGCCCTCTCTAAGGACATTTGAACTAAACAGGAGTGGGGACTAGGTCGGTCTAACTCTTGACTCTCTCCCTTGAGTCCTGGAGCATTTGCAGGGGCTTGTCACTCACAGGACTGGATCAGGGAGGGCTGCTGGGCTCACTGGGCCTTCCATAGTATGAGTGACTGAAAGCCAAGCCACGGCTGTCACCCTGATTTTTTTGTTATGGATATACCACAAGCCCTTGAGGACAAGGATTAGCCTCACCATGTGACATCCCCCATTCCCATCCACTTATAAATGAGGGGGACCGTGGAGAGTCAGGAAGAAGAGGCGCAGGGTGTAGCTGGGCTGTCATCAGCCACTCCATTAGAGTTACCTGTAACTGTGACTGCTGCCAGTTTCTTTAGAGCCACATAGGTTTCTAGGGTCTCTATCCTGGCTGTGTGAGGGTGAGGTAGACAAGACAAAAAGCATCGCTGGGTCTGGAGCCGGGCATTTGATGTTGTGAAGTCCCCCAGGTGACTGAACTGTAGCCGGATGGAAAGCCACTGTTCTGGGTGTTGTCCAGGAGGTCAGGAAGGTTCTGGGATACCTTTGTCAGGAGCTGGCTGCTACCCTATCTGGCCAGCAGCTCTGCAGTAGGCGAAGCCACAGGATGTGCGCTGACCTGAGGTCGTAGGCCAGCTCAGCCTCCAGCTGCTTCCTGCCCAAGGGGGGAAGAGGGAAACCTGTTTTTGTGAATTAATGCTCCACAGTGCAGAGCTTCCTCTGTGCATTATAGAGCCTGCTTTTGGGGTGGGGAGTGCTGGGGAAGGGGGCACAAGGCTGTGAGGTGAGGCCAGCTGTGAGTTGCAGAAGATGAGGAGAGTGATAGGAGAGGAGTGTCCCTATCTGTATCCTTTGAATTGCACACAAGTGGGGCTGCAGGGCAGGAACCTTCCTGAAGGACATGGCAGCTGAAGCAGGGAGGGAAGAGTGTTCTCAGCATGGAGTCAGAGCAGGACCAGCCTTGCCAGGACCCAGCTTGGGCTGGGGTTACTGGGTGACAGAGGCCCCAAAGGAGGACTCATTGTGCCCACCCAACAGGGTCTGTGAAGCTTGCAGGATGAAGTGGCTGTGTAGGGGCGTCTTGTGCTGTACAGGTGTGAACATGAGGGTGATTTGTCTTCCCCAGAGAAGACCAAGCAACTCCTTTTCCTCGGGGCCCAGGCCTACGTGGACCACCTGTGGGATGAAGGCTGTGCTGTCGTTCACCTGCCAGAGTCCCCAAAACCCGGCCCTGCGGAGGCTCTGAGGGCTGCACGTGGGCAGATGCTGATTGGACCTGGCGGCCGCCTGGTTAGGAGCCTCGGGCAGGCCCCCGAAGCCGGTGAGTGGCACAGGCTGTGGCGCTGAGGTGGTGGCAGCATGTACGTTTCTCTTTATTGGCAAAATTGTCTGCTCAGAGACTTTTCATACCTGGGCAAGCGGGAGTCCGGCCAAGTCTGATTAGTTGGGCAAATGCTGGAAGACTCTGAAAAGTGCTATTACCAGGAGGCCTGACCCTCACCAATGTCCGAGTCTGGACGTGGTTAAACAGATTCTATTGGGCCAGAAAAGGAGCAGAGACTCACCTGGGTGCCCCACCTGCTTTCCACCTGCAGCCCTCTCAGGTAGTCCAGGGGGTGGAGGCATACAGGTTCCATACGTGTGCGGTATGGGTCTCAGACCATCACCTGTGCTGCTGGTTAAAAACATAGTCCCCAACCTCACCCCCAAGTCTGGTCTGTGGGTCTGGGAGGGGCCCAGGACCTCTTTGCTAACCAGGGAAGTGGTGGGCTACACTTCCAGACACAGGTGGAACACACAGAGCTGTGACATCATCGGTCAGGGAGGAACTGAGCCCTCTAGCCCAGGTAGCGGAGGGTTCTAGGGAAGGGAAGGAGTCTGAACTTGGAGTCATGTGAATGGCCGGGGCACATCTCACCTTAGAGCTCTCTCTAGTGATACGGGGGTCTTGTGTGCTGTACTTGGCTCACAGGTTGTCAGAAAGATCCAATGCTGGGTGGGGGTGGGGGTGGCAGGTGGGAGCACTCTGCTCTCAGGTGTGTGGGGAGATGGGTGACCCTGCTGCCCCAAGCTCTTCCAGTGTCCTTCCTGGCTGACAGCGTGGCATTTTTTCTCACAGAGCCATCTGGGGCAGTGTCCATCGCCTGCTGCTCATGCGTGCGAGCCGTGGATGGGAAGGCAGTCTGTGGCCAGTGCGAGCGAGCCCTGTGTGGGCGGTGTGTGCGCACCTGCTGGGGCTGCGGTGCCATGGCATGTGCCCTGTGTGGTCTCATGGAGTAAGTACTTTGATCCGTGGAGCTGCCAAAATCGTGTCCCCAGCAAGCCATACACGGGGGCTGGGTGAGTCTCCCACAAGCATGCACTTGCGTGGCCCCTGACGTGGTGCCATCTGGTATTGCCTAACGGGATGTGATGGTGATTAGCACTTGGCCCAACTTTAGTGGTTAGTGGCCCTTTCTAAAGGAAATCCGAGTCTCCCAAATTACTTGCTCGTTATCTGGCTGTGGTCCCCTGTCTTAAGCAGCATCATGTTTTCATCTTCTAAGGCTTCCTGTTAGAACTTAACTAGCCAGCACTTTCTCATAGACATATATTCTGTATGACATGCTTGTTGTTTGAGGAACTCCCGATCCGTGGCAGCAGGTGCACACTACAGCTTTTACCACAGTGATGTTTATTTGGTTGTGGATTGCCTCTTAAGCACAAAATGGAGTGTTTGCTTACTCTGTCATTTCTGTGTGTGTGTTTGCCGCAGCTGGCAGGATCCAGTCCTTACTCAGAAGGTGCTGGTGGGAGGACCGTTCCCACCCCGTGACCACTCCTGGTGGGTGGGCAGGTGGGGGTGGGCAGAGCCCTGCCCCATAAGGAAGATGACTTCACCCGGATACACGTGGAGCTGGCTACTCAGACTGACCTTGCAAGGCTGAGAACCACGTGTCACATCTCGAGTCCTTTGCCTCAAGTGTCTCTGCAGTTGGGTGGGCGCTTGGAGTCCCAGCGGGGCTGCGTGTACTAGGGAGGAGTGCAGAGGCCGTGGCTGGCCTGTGGCTTTGGTGTGGGGGCAGGGCAGCAGCTTCCAGTCCCCCGACCGCGAATGTGAGGTCCTCTTTCCTTGGTTTTCACCAACCTAGTTCCTCTTCTCTTCCTGCTTGCGGGCAGGCTGCAGGGCACGGTCTCCCCCGTGTCTGGGGGCCTCCTTGCTGGGGAGGAGGGGACCCAGAGGAGGGCAGGGCAGGGGAGAATGTGGTCCCCAGAGGGGAGAGCTGTGTGGAGCCCCACATGGCCAGACCCCCCGCTCCCACCCCACACAGCGTCCTGGAAGGACTCCCCATACTGGGGTCCTCTTGGCCTCTACCTGCTTTCTACTTCCTCTTCCCCAGATGACCACAGAATTCACGCCTGAGCGAGCCCTGTCCTATTGTACACATAAATGACTTGCATCCCCAGCATCCCTGGATGGGAAGCCTGGCTGGATGGGAAGCCCACAGTCTCTGCCCCCTCCCCTGCCGCTTCCTGGCTTGGGACCAGGAGCCATGTAAGTGAGGGCAGATTTCTCCCCACGGCTCTGGTTTAACTCAGACACAGCCTGGCGGCAGCGACAACCTACCTAACAACCCTGCGCTGGCTTACACCTGGCCTGTCCTCTGCAGGGCTCACCAGCAGGAACTGGCTGGGGCTGCCCTACGGTTCTGGCCGCTTTGTTGACTTACTTTAGACTGCACTGTCGTTACTTGTGTTTCGTGTAGCATCTTGCCGGTTTGTGTCCTTGTACTCTCTCTCCCAGTCGGTTTCTCCCTATGATTTGCTGGATTTCCTAGTCTTTACCCTTAGAGTCTTGATACGTCAGAATAAATCACTGTTTGACACGCTTCCCATGTAAACCTTCGTGGCCCAGGGAATTCCGATGGGACATCTAGGAGTTTTCTGTGGAGAGTTTCTATCCTGTTTGAAACCCAGGTTGGGACCCAAATGGGCTTATCTGATGTGTGAGTCAGCTGTGGCTACTGTAACAAAGTACCACAAACTGAGGAGCTTAGACAACAAATTTATTGTTTCGCAGCTCTGGAGGCCAAAAGTCTGACATGAAGGTGTCGGCAGAGCTGGTTCCTTCTGAGGCTGTGAGAGGGAATCTGCTCACTTCTGCTGGTTGCTAGTGATCCTTGGTGTTCTTTGTAAATGGCCAGCTTCTCCCCGGGTCTTCATGTCTTCTGTGTCTTTCTCTTCACGTGGTGCTCTTTTTAGGGCCCCAGTCATGTTGGATTAGGGCCCCTACCCCAGTATGCTGTCGTCTTAACTAATTACATCTGCAACAATCCTGGCTCCAGATAAGGTCACGTTCTGAAGTATACTGGGGTTAGGACTTCAACATTTGAATTATGGGGGATGGACACAATACAGCCTCTAACACCAGTTTTTCTCTCTCTGGTGACGTCGCAGCTGCAGTGATGTTTATGAGAAAGCATTGTGCACCAGCTGCGCCATGTTCGAAGCCTGAGGGTGGCTCAGGTTGGCTGCCTTCCCTGAGGGCCGTGCAGGTGGACAGCAGTCTTCCCTGGACTACCAGCACCGGTGCTCACACTGGACTCAGGGCGAGTGGGAGGGGGTGCCTTTTACATGTTGTATTTTGTACTCCTAATGGCAGAAGTGAATAAATCCCTTTATATTTGCACAAGAGGGCTCTTGTTTGTGTTGACAGTTCTGAGGGTGAAGCATGTGACCCACCACGTGGAGGGCATCCACCTGTGGGGGTGAAAGGGCAGCCCTGGCCCTTCAAGGCATGCACACCTTTCTGCACCTGTAGTCCCCACTGAGAATTGTGTGAGGGCCCGACTTGTCATCCCTACTTTGCAGATTGGAAAGCTAAAGCCCAGTGTGTGTTCTTTCCCATGCTCACCCAGCCAGTGAATGGGAGAAAGGGCTTGAGCCCAGGCATCTGACTCCAGAGTGTGCTAGACCACCTCACGAAGAGAGGTGCTGTTCCCACACTGTCCCTGAAATGCCAGTCTCACACCCTGGTTCATCATATCGTGGTGTCCGCTCTGCTTTTTTGGAGTCTGTGTGGTCAGGGCTCTAGGTGACTTGATGGGAATTTTGGTCTAGCAAAGGAGATGTCCCCAGCAGTGCTGGGGGCATGACAGTCCTTGCTCCATTTGGTGTAGGTGCAGTTCATGGGGCTGAAAGGAAGAGTTGACAGGAGAGGAGGGGGTAGCCTGGAGGACAGAAGAGGGGAGGCAGGTGGAGCAGCATAACCAGGCAGGCTGCTTGAGTGCTGGTCCCCACAGGAGTCCCCAAGGTGGGTCCCAGCCCTCCCAGGGTGACTCACTGGGCCGTCAAGCCACAGTCCCTCCGAGAAGCTCTGGACTAGAGGAGAGGTTGTTTGAGTCAGAGGGCAGGTGGGGGTGTGTGCTGGGCACGGCTGAGAGGTGCCTTCACTGCCCCTGTGGGCAGTGGGATGCACTGGCAAGTTCTGAGGGGCAGGAGACACTGATTCTTAGAGGAAAGCTGCTGATGTGTGGGCGGAGGGCTAAGCTGGGCCCAGAGTGGGACTTGCTGCTGCAGTGTTGGGAGGCCCTCTGAGAGGTGGTCAGGACAGCGGATTTCCAGTGGGCTTTTAGGCTTAGAACGAGGTTGCAGAGGCCTGCCTGGGGTCTCCCGAACTGAGGACGTCCTGAGGCTGTGTCCGCTCGGCAGGCACGAGTGCCGTGGTGGCTGATGGGTGCTTTATGCCATGAGCACCAGAAGCAAGTGGCAAATATAAAAGATGGGTTGTTTTCTTATTTTTAAAATCACTTTAAAAGATAATTGACTATACAGATACTTCTTGAATTACAATGGGGTTGTGTCTAGATAAGCCCATCATATACTGAATGTGTATCACCTTTGCACCATCATAATGTTGAAAAATCATAAGTTAAACCGTCATAAGTTGGGGACTGTCTGTATATAGAGAACTCCTAAGACTTAGCTATAAAAAAAATCTAATTCAAAAATGGGCAAAGGACTTGAAAAGACATTTCTTCAGAGAAGATGCACAAATGGCCAGCAACGCATGAAAAGATGTTCAGCGTCACTAATCACTAGGGAAATGCAAATCAAAAACACAGACACCATTAGGATAGCTATTATTCTTCAGAAAAACAGAAAACAAGTGTTAGGATGTGGAGAAACTGGAACCCTTATGTATTGCTGGTTGGAATGCAAAACGGGGCAGTCACAGTGCAAAACAGACAGTTCCTCAGAACACTAAACATAGAATTACTATTTGAGCCAGCAGTTCCACTTCTGGGTATATACACAAAAGAATTAACAGCAGGGACTTGAACAGATATTTGTAGACCAAGTTTATAGCCAAATTATTCCCAATAGCCAAAAGGTGGAAACAACCCAAGTGTCCATCAAGGGATGAGTGGAGGAACAAGATGTGGTCTGTACATACAGTGGAATATTATTCAGCGTTAAAAAGAAAATTCTGACACATGGTACATGAATGAACCTTAAAGACATTATGCTGAGTGAAAATAAGCCAGTCACAAAAAGACAAACACCGCATGACCCTACTTCTATGAGGTCCCTAGAGTAGTCAGATTCATAGAGGCAGAAAACAGAATGGGAGGTGTGGAGGGAATGGGAAGTTATTGTTTAATGCAGACAGTTGCAGTTTGGGAAGATGAAAAAATTCTAGAGATGGTGATAGTTGCACAAGCATGTGAATGTACTTAATGCCACTGTAAACTTAAAAATGGTTAAAATAAAAATACCACTTTTTTTAAAGAAGACAATTGGCTGTTGGAAGCAAAAATAATAACAATGTATGTGGGAGTTTATGGCATATTTGGAAACAAGGTTTATAACAACAACAGCACTAAGGTTGGGAAGGAGAAATGGAAGTTACACCCTTTTAAGATCCTTGTGTGCTGTGCTTGAAGTGGCATAGTATCGCCCGAGGGCAGACTGACAGAGAAGATACGTATTGCACATCCTACAGCCACCGGGCTGGGGGCTACGTTCATGCATTTATTCAAAGATACTCTAAATACAACGTGGTATATCCTGGATCATATCCTGGCAAGAAAATGAGCATTAATGGGAAAACTGGTGAAACCCAATAAAGGAGATAAAACGGGGTGATTTTAAAAATACTTATTTAATCCAAAGGAAGGCAGAAAAAGGAAAAGAGGAGCAAAAGAACCTTTCAGGGTACATGAAAGACGGTGAGACGGCATATTCAGGCCTGACCATATCGAAAGTCACATTGAATGTAAATGGTCTGAACACCTCAATTAAAGGGTAGAGATTGTCAGGCTTTTTTAAAATAACAAAGCAAGACCCAACTATATGCTGTCTCTAAGAAATTCACTTGAAAGAGACACAAATAAGTTAGAACAAAAGGATGAAATAAATATCTGTTGAATGATAAATTCAGCCTTTGAGCAGACATTCCACGGGAATGACATCTGGATGGGCAGGCCCAGCCCTTACCACCCCCATGACACGCCCAGTGGCATTCCCATCGCAGCACCCCGGGGCCTCATCTGCAACACCGAGCCCTCCATTACCCACACCTGCTGAAACGTGGGACGTCCACCTGCCAAAGTCACTTCTCTTACCTTCCTGTCCCTTCCAGGCTGGTCTTGTGCTAGAAAAAGCAGGATGTGGGCACATCAGACACAGGAAAGAGAACTTCCTCTTGACTGGCCAAGTCATACTACAACTTCCCTGGCCAGCCCTCGGTCCTTACCAGGCCGGGCCATGGCCCTGCTCCTCCCCATCTGCTCTGGCCTTGCTGGCCAGGGTGGGACTGCCCTTGCAAGAGTACCTGTGCTTCCTGGAGTTTCCTCTCTGAGATGTGCGTCTTCTTGCAGTGCCACCCCAGGAAAGTCAGCGTTCTCAGAGGGTCTTCGTTCGTGCATTCATTCCCTTAGGTTCTCACCCACCCGCAATGGGGACATAAAATAAGGTGGTGTTTGTGTTAATACCCATGACTTTGAGCTGGACTGTAGAAATGTCCCTAAAGCTTTCAACCATTGTCCAAGGGGGTCCTGCGGGAAGGAGCAGCTCCCACCCTCGGCCTGGCCATCTGGAAGATACTGCCTCCGCCTTACCCAGCCCTGGCTTCAAAGGCGTCTGCCTGTTTCCATACCGTATCAGCCACTTTCAGTAACTCTTTGCTCAAAGTTTGAAGATAGCGGAAGGGCGTTGTGTTTTCTGGTTTCTGTGATACACGTTTTTCATAGATCTGAAATCTGGATGCCTCTTACCTCCAAAGCATCATTTAGCATGTGATGTTTTGTGTGTGTTTGTGTCCTCCAGAAAAGCTGTGTAAGTTGTCACTGGTGTGACTTCTAATTCACAGCCTGTTAGAACTAAAGGGGGAAGGGACCACCCAGAGGAGAACTTGGGGCTAATCCAGATGTGGCTGTTCTCGGCTCCCACAGACCCAGAGTGTCATCCCTACCCTGCTCTCCCTGCCGGGCACCCACCCCCACCGCCATTGCCTTGGAAAGGAGACAACTGCCATCCAGGCCAGGCGCCGGGCCCTGTGAACATCCTCAGCTGCGGGGGTTGAGTCCACTTGAGATGAGGAAGTGGAGGCCCCAGGACCCCTGGCTCCCACCCGCTCTGCCTGTCACCTGCACCGGGTGCTGGTGGCCTGCCTGCTGCGTCAGCTGGCTGAGCGCGCCCCGGCAGGCATCCACCAGGTGGCGCCAGCAGCACATCCTGCAGCTGGTGGAGCTTCCTGGCGCTCTGGAGGTGACCTCAGCCCTGTCCTCACCCCTGCTCCAGCTCTGCCCCAGATGTGCTGTATGACCTCAAGCAGGGCACTCTCGGGCCCTCCTGGCCCTTCTTCCACTGTGGCCCTCAGGAGTCTTGGGGGCTGGTTGTGGCCCAGGCCAGGACCTTCGCCCCAGCTCTGGGCCTGCAAGTCCCATCCTTCCTGGTGGTCAGGGCTCCATTCACTGCTTTGCCCAGGGCAACAGCAGCTGGGGCAGGGCAGGTGGCCCTGCGGTCGGGACAGCCTCCTCCATGGCCGGGGCGAAGCCAGGGGGGTCGGGAAGAGGGGGTCCTAGGACACCTGGGCATCCCATGTCTTCCCTTGGAGGCCGTCGCTGGGCACAGGCCTGCAGGCTTCCGCTTGACCCAGCCACTCCCCAAAGCCCCCCAGGGTGCTGATGCCCACCAGGGCAGGGGAGGACGGGGCGCTGGCAACAAGGCTCCCTATGAGGGCGGCCACCCCTGCTCCCTCCCCAGGCCACAGGTTCCTTCACCCAGCAAAGTGAGCCACAAACTTGAAAAGCAATTTTTATTGAAGAATTTGGAGGGAAAGTTTCATATCATAATAGTAAAAATACTAAAGTTGAATGTTGTAAAAAAACGCCATGGTGCAGCGGCGGCAGCATCTGGCTGGGAGGGGTGGGGGGGGCCCAGTGACAGCCTCCCTGCAAAAGGGAGTGGGGCGGGGCCTGGGGGGAACAGCTGAAAAGGTAAGCGTCTAAAAGGCCAAGTGCTACTGTGGAGAAGTCAGCGGAGAGGGAGGGGCTCAGTGGGACAGCCACCAAGACCGTGACAAGGGAGGGGGTTTTCTTTTTACTAAGAGTGACCGCCCCCCAAATGCATCTGAACAACATAATACACAGCAACAAATTTAAACCTTGTTCCTCTGTCCTTTTTGGCGAAACCTGGCCCAGCCCCCACCCCAGGTCTTGTCTCAGGGGGGCCAGCCTCTGAGGACGTCCTTGCAGGCACGACCTTAGTGCTAGGGGCTGCCATGTGGCCCCCTCTGAGGGTGCCAGCCAGCATGCCGCTATGAGGTTGCTTCTGGTGCTGCCGGGCTGGGCCAAGGCCCTGGGCCTGACCCAGGTGACAGCCAGGGGCAGCTGGTGAGATGGGCTGGCGGGGCGGGGCTGGGGCAGCAGCAGGACCTGCCTAGACCCCCCCACCCCCTTGTGTCTAGACCCCCCACACCATTGCTCGTGGCTGCAGAAGTCCTTAATGTTTTCCTACAAGAATCTAATTGTTCTGAGGCCCGAGGCCATGTCTGGAGCACAAATTAGATGAAATAAATTAAGAAAAACCGCAGGACAATTTTCTTCCCCAAGGATGCTGCCCACAGCACGAAATGTCTTTCCATCCATGCTCGGGAGGAATGGCGTGGCTTCTCTCAAATGCACCCAAGAAATAAAAAACCATTAAATACACATCATCCGTTTGGGGCCTCCTCTCGCCGTGGAGCTGTCTTCCAGAGCAGAGCCGTGGCTGCCTGGTGGCCACCTCAGGCCGTGCCGCTGGCCGAGTAAGAGAACTGGGGAAAGTGTGGCCTCCGCTCACTGTCCACACACTCCATGCTGTCGTCTGCAAGAGGAGGCCACTCAGACCCAGGCACCCGCTCCCTGCCACCTTCACCAGACCCCCAGCTCCAAAATGAAGCCAGACCTCCAAAATCACCACCAACCCACTGCCATGCAGCCAGGGAAACTGAGGCAGGGCCCCACATCTGGACACGGGGACCCTGTCCCTCAGAGTGCTGGGGCGGGGGCACTAGTACCTTCCAAAAGGAACTTGTTAAAAATTTCGACTTTGAAACATCTGAATCCAAAAAGAAGTTGAACCCTGCAAGCGTCCCGGTGGACAGCAGCCACTGGGCGTCCAGTCTGGGGAGGAGGGGCAGCAGGCAAAGCGGCCCTCACCTTGGTCGGGCGGTGTGATGGTGATCATCTGGGCCGTGAACTCCTCGTCAAAATACCTGGTGTCGGTCTCCGATGTGACCTGGGGCTTGAATGGCGGGCTGAGCTGCAGAAGGGCAGACAGAGGGTCCAGTCGCAGGCCTCACCCCAACTCCCAGCACCCCAGACCCAGGATGCGCCAGGCCCTCAGTGCCCGAAACCTCCTAGAGGGCAAGCCATACAGGGGACCGCCTGGGGATGTCAGAGCTTTGGGACACTCCCATCAGCCAAGAGGCTACGGGCAGCTCTGCCAGACCCTCCCTGCCCCCAGGCAGAGGGACCAACTTCTTTTTTCTTTTTAATTTTTTTTAAGATGGGGTCTCGTTATATTGCCCTGGCTGGTCTTGAACTTCTAGGCTTAGCCTCCAGAGCAGCTGGGATTACAGGCATGAGCCACCATGCCCAGCTCTTCCTGGTTTTCTTTTCTTTCTTTCTTTGTTTTTTTGTTTTTGTTTTTTTTTAAGCTGGTTTTCTTGTAAATTGGGAAGGGGAGAACAAGGAGGGAGTCTGTGGAACCAGGTGTGTGAGGCGAGCCTGCCCTGCTCATCCATGGCTCAGGGGCCTGCGTGAGTCGGGCTGCAGAGAGGACTGCTGAGGACCCAGGATGCAAGGGGCAACTGCAAAGTGATATGCACCCATGAGGGCCACCAGACAGCTCCTCCGGTCCCACAGGCAAGGACATCCTCAAATCCTGCCCCCAGAGTCTGGCCTGGGTGCCAGTGCTGTCCTTTGTGGGCTAGCGGGGTCCTTGGCCAAACCTGGCAGGAGTCAGGCACTGCCCGAGCCCCCCACACCCTTGGAGGGCAGGGCTGGAAAGTGGGAGGCCGCAGGGCTGGAACCTGGACCAGGGTGGGGGGCACCCTGTGCCAAAGGGATGGCAGAGGCCTAGTGGGTCCCCAGGCTGCCCAGTCCAGCCGGCCATGTGTGGCCTGAGGCAGTCATTCAGGGAAGGCACTGGCTGGAAATGGGGCAACACACACATGATGACAGGGCACCCAGCACATTGTAGTACAGCCTTCCAAGCTCGGCTGGGCAGACCCCATCAGCCTAGGTCAGGGCCTGGGGCTCCCTGGGAAGATGAAGGGCAGGGTGAGCCCTCCACGACTGGGGCCTGTGCAGGAAACAGCTGCCTCCCCCGGGTGGCCTCCCACACATGCAAGAAGAGCAGGTGCTATCCCATCCCTGCACACCCAGAGGGGAGGGCTAGGCTCTCCTTGCAGCAGGAGGGGTTGAGGTCAGACAAAGGAACTAGTGGAAGGCAGGGCGTGGCACCCCTACTCCACCCCACACAGCCTTCACTGTGCAGTGACAGGGAAGGGCCCCTGGTGCTGGCACCTGTGGGGTCATGATGCAGCCAGAGTCTGCATGCACAGCACCTCCAGGGAGGGAGGACCTGGGCCAGCTGCTGGGGGGACACAAGCAGGGCCCTCTTGTGCCTGGGGCTGCAGCAGGCTCCACACCCCTCCAGCCATGTGTGAGTGCAGGTGTGTGTGACTGAGTGTGCCAGCAAGTGCACTGCGACTGAGGGTGTGCATAGGGGAATTCAGGAATGTGCATGGGCCCCAGTGCACCTTCTTCTCGTACACGTCCTGCCACACGATGCTGGCGAAGAAGCGATGCTGCATGATCTCCTTGGCGTCCTCGGAGCCCCCACCAAGCCTGGGGCAGGAGACAGAGCCACAGTGATGGCGCCACCACGTGCTCAGGCCCCACCCTCCTGCCGCCGTGGGGGATGGCAGGGCAGCCTCTCTGAGCAGATGAGGGTTGGGGGTTTCCTGCAGTGTGAGGGGCTGCAGGCTCCAGCCCCAGCCTGCCCAGCCACCTGCTGGACCTAGAGGTGCAGCTCTGGGGACGAGGTCTGGCCACCAGGCCTGGGGCCCTCACCTCTGCTTGGGGTCCTTCTTGAGCAGCCCTGAGAGCAGGGACTTGGCCTCAGGGCCAAGCGTGCGTGGGAAGCGGATCTCCTCCATGAGGATGAGCTCGAAGAGCTTCTCGTGGTCCTGGTTGTAGAAGGGCAGGCGGCCACACATCATCTCGTACATGACCACGCCCAGCCCCCACCAGTCCACGGCCCGGCCGTAGTCATTGTCCTCCAGCACCTGCACAGGCAGCAGGGGGCAGGGCATGGCGTCACAGTGTGCCCAGGACACGGGAAGCCGGGGTGGAGAACACGCACACATGCAGGCAGCGGGCAGCCGCACCTCTGGGGCCAGGTACTCAGGTGTGCCACAGAAGGTCTTCATGGTGGCACCGTCCTTGATGCCCTCCTTGCACAGCCCGAAGTCTGTGATCTTGATGTGCCCGTCCTTGTCCAGCATGAGGTTCTCCAGCTGCGTGAGGAAGGCGGCCGTGGTCAGCACTGCCAGGCCCCGTCCCTGCCTCCCGCCAGCCCACGGGGCGCACCTTGAGGTCCCGGTACACCACGTTCTTCTCCGAGTGCAGGTAGTCCAGGGCCGACACGATCTCGGCGCCGTAGAAGCGGGCCCGGTCCTCAGAGAACACGCGCTCGCGGGACAGGTGGAAGAAGAGCTGCAGGAGGCGGGCTCTGAGGCGGCCGGGCTCCCACCCACAGCCGCAGGGCGGGGCTCCTCAGTCAGGGTCGCTGGGCCCAGGGAGCGGGAGGACCAGCCTCCAGAAGGCCCAAGGGGCCCAGAAGGTCTTGGAGACGCCAACTCGGCAGGACAGGTCGCCCCCCGCAGGCACCGCACCACCCACTGTGCTGCGGACGGGGCAGCGGAGGCTCCAAGAGGGACGAGCCCCTCCCGAGAGCCACCCCGCTGCCGCCCACCCAGCGCCAGCCCCTACCTCGCCCCCATTGGCGTACTCCATGACGAAGCAGAGGCGGTCGTGGGTCTGGAAGGAGTACTTCAGGGCCTGAAACAGAAGCAGAACTGGAGTCGCGGCCCCGGACGGGCAGGAATGCAGCCTGACACCACACTGCCATCGGCTGGGCCCTGGGCAGCCCCAAGAGGCACCAAAGCCCACATCAAAGATGAGCAAGGGGGTCTGGCTCAAGTGTCTGGGGGCAGGCAGGATCTCGGCAGCAGGCAGCGCTCCCAGCTCGAGGCCACTGGAATGGGAGTGACAGATCCCGGTTTCCGGCCCTGCTGCCCTGGCAAGGGGAGAACACATCCTCCTAGGCACAGCTGGCTGGGCTGCCTGCACATCTTGCACCACAGGTGGCTTTGCTTTTAAAGGATAGGCCCCACCAATGGCCAACTTGTACCCAAAAACGGTGACCCTAGAACTAATCAAGCAGCTGAATCCCATTCACGGTAAATACCTCCTGGGCCGAGTCCCCCAGGACAGGGACCCACCTGGCCTAAACCCCAACCAGGGAAGCAGCCCAGACACTGGCCTGCTGGGATATAGGGTGTGGGGAGCTTGGGGGCTCCCGGGGCCCCACAGAGTGGAAGGAAGACTGAGGACCCCTGTCCCCACCCCCCATTGGGCACCTCCACACCCCAACCCTCCACGGAGGCCCGTCCCAGCATCACCAAGTCTGAGGCATGGGTTGCCCTCATGTGTGCTGGGAAGATGGGACACTGTCCCCCAGAAGCAACCCATGTGAGTGACCTCCTGACCCCAGGCTGAGTCTGGACAGGGCCCAGGCAGGACTCACTGTGAGGAAGGGGTGCCTGGAGTTCTGGAGGACGCGGTTCTCGGTGAGCGTGTGGGCCACCTCGTCCTGGAAGGCAGGGCTGGGTGAGCCGCCGCCCCCGCCCTGCCCCCACTGCCCGCCCTGCCACGCCACCCCTACCTTGGCCACGATGACCTCCTTCTTCAGGATCTTCATGGCGTAGTAGCGGCCAGTCGCCTTCTCCTTCACCAGGATCACCTTCCCGAAGGTGCCCTTGCCCAGCAGCTTCAGGTACTCAAACTCGTTCATGGTCTGAGGGGCAGCACAGGAGCCAGGTCAGCAAGTGCCGACGCACCCTCCGCCTGCCAATGGCCCACACGGGGCAAGTCTGCGCTGCCGCCTCCAGCTGGATGTTGCACACAGGAGGCCAGGGGCCCCAGAGTCACCTGCCGGCCTGCTGGGGTCAGCAGGGGCCCACTGAGAACACAGGGCCACAGCCCCAGTTCAGAGCACTGGGGTCTAGGGAACGGTGCAGTGACACCGTCAAGCCCTCCAGACCCCGGCATCCCAACTCCACTTCCGACACAGGGAAGGAGACGGGGGGAGCCAGCCCCCCAAGCTGCTGGGGCCTGGAACCCACCCGGCCCTCCACAGCCCCGGTTAGCAGCAGAGTTGGGCCTCACCACCCGGTGCCTGGGCTTGGCCAGGGACACCTCCATTTCTTCGGCCCCAGAGCTGTCGCTGGGCGAGCCCGACCGAAAGTCCATCTCCTCCTCCTGCTTCTTAAGCCCGTCAGCCACCGTCTGGATGGCAGTTGTCCACTCCTCCCTGCAGGGCAGTCAGGTGAGGCCCTGCCCTCCAGCAGGAGCCCCACCCCGGGCTGCCACCCCCCCCACCCCCCCCCACCCCCCAGCTCAGAGGTGATGACAGAGACCCCAGAGAGAGCCCTGGGCTGGCCACACTTACTCAGGGTCAGAAAACTCTCCTGGACGCTGGGAACACTGAGGCCCAGCCCTATAGCAGGACTGCGCCCCCTCCCCACCCGGTTTTCATCTCATGCCTCAGTTTCCCCACCCACACCCCGTAGACAGTTTCCAAAATGGGCTCTGAGCAGGGCCTGGGAGCACTGGGGAGCAAGGATGGCCACAGGCAGAGGATGCCAGCACCCCACCGTCCCCGTGTAGCTGCCACAAGCAGCCTGGCCTTGCTCTGGCACAGCATACCGCTCCTCGGGTGTCTCCACGTGGAAGGTGCGCTCGATGACTGTGGTCCACTGCAGGCAGCGGATGATGAAGGTGTTGGGCCTGGGCCGCTCTGTCTTCATCAGCTGGCATTCTGGGGGTGGGGCCAGCGAGCACCCGTCTGCCCACGCCCACCTAACATCCCAGAGCCTGCCCCACAGCCCTGGCCACACCAGCCAGCTACCTTGACTCCCTTGCCAAGCCGAGGCTTCTGTCCTCATAAAATAAGGTGTCAGGCAGCCCTGAGAGGGTATCTGGGGCTGGGTCAGGGCAACCCCACACCACTGTCCCCTCCTGCAGTCCTTCCTTCCTTCCATCTCTGAGCCCCATAATGTACCAGGCCTCAGAGGGGTAGGAGTATGGAGGGCCCACGGAGTGGCAGCAGTGAGGGGGCCCGGGAGAGCAGCTTGTCCCACCTGGTGTAGGAACATTCTGCTATTTTCCCAACCACACCTGGAACACACGCACACCTGGAGTACATGAACACCTGGGGCATACACAGCTAGAGCACATCCACACGTGGAGGAAACACAAACCTAGAGCACATGCATACCTGGAGGACACACACACCTAGAACATACATAGCTGGAGCACATGCACATCTGGAGGACATGCACACCTAGAGCATACACAGCTGGAGAACACGCACACCTAGAACATACACAGCTGGAGCACATCCACACCTGGAGCACACGCATCTGCAGCTGAGGGACTGTGGGGACACACCGGGCCCTGAGAGGGGGTGTATGAGCGCAGGGTGCAGCCTCGAGGCTGCTCAGCAGGATTCTGGCCCAGCCTGTGTGAGGCAGGAGGGGGCTCGGGGGCCAGCAGAGGGGCCTCCAACATTCCAGCATCTTGGCCCTGGCAACCGCGAGGGGCCCTGGCCGGGCAGTGAGGGAGTGATCTGCTAGGCCTGGGGGCCAGGAGGGGGTTCGGGGCCAGCCTTGTGGGGAGGACAGCCTGTGTCAACACAGGCAGGGGAGGTGGGAAACCCGCGTGGGCCTACCCGTTCCGGCACACCAGCCTCCCACTCACTCCTGGATGGCCTGTTGGAGGCCAGCAGATGCAACACCATCCCCAGGGCCAGGGGTCTTGAGCCCACTGCCCCAGAACCCTGCCCTGGACACAGAGGACCCAGCACAGCCCCTGCTGCATCCTCTGCTCCTCCAGGTGCTCTAGGCTACCACCTGTGGCCTCATTTGAAGGTCCCCACCTGCCCCTGCTCAGGCTGCCCCCTCTGGCAGGTGCCCACCCGTGTGCCTCCTCCAGAGAGGCCCCTCTCCTTCCTTCCTGCACTGCCTCCCCGCCCCCAGCAAGGCCCTGCCTCAGGGTGCCGCTTGGCACGCAGGGGCACCCAGCCATCTCCAGGAGACCTGAAGCCCCCACCCCCAGCTGAAGAGGCACTGAGGAGAGCCTGGCATGGGTGGCAATGCATCTCCCGCGTGGCCTCGAGGCTGCTGGGGGACCAGGTGTCTGCCTCCCAGGTCTCCCCTCACCCTGGGCCCCCTCTCTATCAGGCTGCCCTGCTGCTGCTGGGCCTGAGGCAGAGAGCCGAGGAGGGCAGTTCAGGGCTCACAGGAACCTGCGGGTCCTGTAAAGCCCCCCAGGAAGCCCCTCAGCCCTGCCTCTCCCACTAGACACCCTTAGGGCAGGGTCTGCTGGCCGCCAGGCCCACTGGGCGTGGGTGCCCAAGCAGCCAGGCACCCGACAGATGCCACCATGCTGGGAGTCCCTTCCCACCTAGCCTGGGGATAGGCCCCCATGCTGACCCTCCTGTGAGACCCTGGACCAGAACCTGGGGGCCAGCAAGGTAGGGGGAGGTGGAGGACCCCAGGGTGCCAGGCCACACAGCAGGGAGGGCAAAGCTACCTGGTGGGAAGGGGCCTATGACGACAGTGCCAAGGCTGGAACCTAGGACCAACCCTCGGTGAGCACCGTGCCCTACACCCAGACTGCAGCCTAACACAGATCCCGGAGGCCTGTGGTTAACAGGCCCCATCGCTGGCAGGTGTGCCACAATGAGGCCCTAATGAGCCACTCAGTCACACACAGGCCTGTGTCCTGGCATGGGGCATGGAGACCAGGCTGGGAGGGCCCCTGCTCCCAGCATCCCACCCCCCCAGCCCACCTCTACACTGGGGTCCCCATCCCACACAGGTAGGGTCACACATGCTATCTCCCCCACAGGGAGGGAATAAAGCCACAGTAGCACACAGGAGGAAGTGCCACATCTCATTTGGCTTTGAGGCATATCCCAGCCGGCCACCTGGGCTAGCCTTACCTGGGCTAGCCTTCCCACCCTCGCGTATCCGTGGGGGGCAGACTCCCATGCCGCAGCCCAGCTGAGAGGGAAGCAAAGGTCCCACCACAGGGTCTGGCAGCCCCTGAGAACCTTCACAGGGAGAACCACAGGCTCTTCCTGGGGTGATGGAGGCTCCAGGACCTGGGGGCCCCATGAACTCTTCATGCCCCACCCACCCAAGCGGTTCCCCAGGGTGAGGTCCAATGGGAGGGGGGGACCCGGGTCAGCCTGTCTACCCCAGGGCTGGGCTGACACCACTTAGCTGGGTCTGCCAGCCTCCAAAGCAAGAGTACCCGGGAATCGCTCAGGGTCAGCCAGCCTTGGACTGGCCTGGAGACCCCCACCCAGCCAGAGCTGGCCACTCTATAGTCCTAGAGGATGTGACTCGGGAGCCAGCATGGCCCAGCCTGGTCCCCCTGCCTGGCAGGCTGCCAGCCCCAGGGCAGGGGGGCTGCAAGGGATACTCACGTGCCACGGAGAAGTTATTCAGGGGAGACTCGCGCTGGTCCACATCCTGCGGCCGCTCCTTATAGCCAATGAAGGTGCCGTCATTCTTGAGGAGGAAGTAGCGGGGCCGCCAGGTTTTGATGTACTCCCCTGCAAAGACAGGGCAGTGAGGGGCCGAAAACTCCCCTCCCCCACAGTCCCTGTCCCAGTGGCTAATCGGCAGCTGGTTGTGCCAGGACGGATGTGCCCAGAAAGCTTGAGTCCCAGGGGGCAGGCAGGGGGTGGGGGCATGCTCCTTAAGGCCAGCAACAGAAATGGCCCTGGGTCCATGAGAAGGCAGGCTCACCACGCCAAAGCACCCACCCCCATGAAGAGCCATCCACAGCTGTGTCTGAAAGGCCAGGGCAGTGGGATGTGGGAAAGGTGCATGATTAGTTAACGGGAGGCTGGGTGAGGTCTGGGCCAATCTGCATGCCTCCCTGGAGGAGGCAGCACCAAGTCGGCTGGTCCCCAGCAGGCACCAGCTACACTGTCAGGGCTTCAGGGCCAAGAACTCTCCCTGAGCACCCAGGGCTGGCCAGGTGGGCCAGCCAGGTGGTAGCTGCAGATGACAATGCATGCACGTGTGGGCTGCGCACCATGGCCAGTCCCTGGCTGAGAAAACAGCCTGGCATCCTCAGTGAGGGGTCAGTGCCACCCAGAGTGAGACCCCAGGGCTGCCCCAGCCTATCTGCAGCTGAGGGACAGCACCTCTGCCCAGGGGCCCAGAGCACCCCCGGGCAGTGCCTGGGAAGGCCCCTGGGTCGGAGCTCAAGGCTCCGAGAGCGTGCGGCTCCAGGCTGAGACCCGCTGCCGTGGGCCTGCTGCGTCCCACCCATGAGTTACCCAGGTACACAGGAACGTTTTCCCTCAAGTTTTGCAACATCAGCCATAAACACGCGTTTTCACTTAAGGATCAGAGCAGATGTCCTCTGTTGATATCCGAGCAACTGTCATTTTTCATACTGACACCCGGGAAAAAATGTTTCATTTACATTTTGTTGAGCAAGGAATTTGAACAACAGGGAGCTTACTAATTAGGCAACCGTGGGTGGGAGGGGCCCGGGTAAGGGGCTGGGGTCCCTGAGCTCTGGGGCCTGGGTTTTCCCACCGGAGCCCTGGATGAGGCCGCCTGGAGGGATGTGGGGGGACAAGCAATTGCCCCATCAC